>JAZHRO010000015.1:55495625-56726250 GCA_037157565.1 Thalassia testudinum
GAATGTCCCCATTCCGTATGGTCTACGGAAAATCTTGCCATCTGCCCATTGAACTTGAACATAAAGCTTATTAGGCAATCAGAACATTTAATCTTGATCTTGATCAATCTGGACGACAAAGAAAACTCCAATTGACTGAATTAGATGAAATCCGGAATGATGCTTATGAAAGTGCAAGAACCTATAAGAATAGGACAAAGGCTTTACATGACAAATACATCTCCAGAAAAAGCTTTGTCCCTAATCAAAAGGTTTGGTTATTTGATGCACGCTTGAAGCTCTTTCCGGGAAAATTAAGATCAAAGTGGACAGTTCCTTCATTGTAAGAAAAGTCTACCCTCATGGAGCTATGCTTATTCTAGATCCCAAGTCTGGTCTTGAAACACAGGTAAATGGTTTGAGGTTGAAACCATGTATCACTCAGAATTGTGATCCCATTCCTGATGGTCACATCAACCTTCTAGAAGCTTATTGAAGCTAAACTAAGTATGGCAAATGACGTTAAACTTAGCGCTGGCTGGGAGGCAACCCACTATTCATTACAGGTAGCTATGCATCCTCTACATCCATACTGACCTGGATTAACAAGCATAGTCAGGTGATATCCCCTCCTCTTGCTTATTATATTTTTATTTTCTTGCACCATAGACACAGAAGAATGGGGACTACTTTGAATGTATGTCATCTCTGTGGTTTACACACTGACAGTGCTTTGCATATTTTTTCTTCATGCCTGGTCACAGAGAAGCTTTGGAGGAAGATGTGCCTGGAACCTCTACCTTCCTAAGACTCCCTTTGGCAGAGGTTCAACGATCCTGGACAGTTGTACAGGTGTATGGCTGCCACCTTGTGGTGTGTGTGGAGGGTGCGAAACGAAAAGTTTTTTCAGGAGAGACTGGTTAGATGTGAGAAAATTGTAAATGAATGCTGGTCCCTTATACACAGTTGGGGATCTATTTTGTAATGTTTTGTTTGATGTGAAATATATTACCCTCCGGATTGCTATTGTTTAATGATAGCTTTCCTCACTATTTCAAAAAATATATATATATTTTTATTTTCATGCATACATTTCAATGAGGACATTGTAATGAATAGGCATCAGAGAGTAGACGCTGCATGTCTTATCTTTATGTTTGGAAAAGAAAATGCATTTGGGCATAAATAATTTTTATTAAGGTTTTATTAGGGATTTATTCTTAAGTTGATTCCTGAGTTTAGAATTCAGTATAATTTCACACTTACACGTAGAATTTGCAATGGATCCTCTGTGAAGATCGATAAACATCTTTAGTTTGTCGAGAAGAAGCATTTCTTCTTCTCCTAAACCCTTGGACAGTAATTAGGGAGTTAGGAAAACTATCTTCTATTAGATTCACCAAATAAATGTGAGGTGAGAGTAGAAAGTCTATTACTGCTCTAAAGCTAATATGAGGAATCTTATCTTCTGGATAATGAGATAATGATACTCGGAGTTAGGCATAGTTTTCGCTCTCGATTTTTGTGTATAAGTTCTTAGTGCGAATCTCTTGAGAGCCACCAAATAAGTCAAATATGCAGAGAGTGGGTTCTAATAAAAGTAGAACTAAGGTTGATGGTCACGACCATTCTTTATGGAAATCTCGGCTAAAGGAGGGTATTAATGTCAAGGTTAGAAATACATTGTCCTATCCATTCCTTTCCTGGTGTCAAGAATAGGCACTTCCACCAAATAAGCCACTCGATATCCTCTTGAACACCCACAATCCTGAATAATGCCTCGTGAATAAAAGTCATATGTGTGACTGTGTTGCGTTAGTAGATGTCTAAAAAAAAGAAAAAGGGTATATATGTCTATGCATATAGAAAAAATATACATATACAAAAAAAAGAGAGTAGAAAAGAAAGAAAGAAAAAGAAAAAGAAAAAAAAAGTTCATAAGTTTTTTTAGAGTTTATTTCAAGTGTATTGAGGCAACAACACTCATCACCCTCATGATCCACCAAATACAGCCTTGACCTACTTTTCTGTATTTCTGGCCACCTGAATACAAGCTGAGAAATGCTAACTTAGTCGTAGAGTTATTAGAGCCTAATCAAAGTGTTAGTGCTAGGAGAGACCACCAAATATACTGATAAATCTGGTGAGATTATGAGCTTAAAAAGAAAGAAAAGAAAAAGAAAACAGAAAGGAAGAGAAAGAGAAAGAAAGAGAGAGAACAAGTACAAAGGAATTAAAGAGAGCATAGTTTCTCGCCTCTCTCTGAGTTGAATTATTTAATAATCTGTAAATCTAAGTTTTAAAGTACTAGTCTATATGTAGCACCAGATGAGTGTGAGCCACCAAAAATAAATCCACTTGACTCAAAGAAAAAATCTTCTACCTAACCCAAAAGCTGGGGTTGAATATATAGGTTACCTTATAACCCTGAGGGGAGAAGTTTTCCTATCCCAATAGATTTTTACTAAGGGTCAAGCACGAACTTCAGATGTGGATTGACTTTTCACTTGTATCCATTGCATAGACTATAACAAAACACATTCACAATTATCTGGATTACTAAAGTATTGGATGAAAACAAAAGGCATAAATCTCTAGTCAAACTCTTGATAGAAATATGTCATGTAGGACCACTTTGCATTTAGTGTTGCATTTGCTAGGGACTAGCAAGATTTTAGCATGGGGGTGTGATTGCACATCAATCATGCAACCTAAAACACTTGAATTGAGCTAGATTCTAGCATAACATCTAGTCAATGCATGCATAAGCATTGTAATTCGCATACTAGTTAGTTGGTTAGTCATATAGATAATATTATCATTTTATGACCTAAATAAGAGATGATTTTAATTGCAGATGATTCAAAGCCGTTGATGTTAGATCAGACCAGATAGATCTGATCAGAATGACGATGGAAGTCCAATGCTTCCAAAATCATCCCAATCAGACAACCAGAGCATCGTGTGCAGTCCATAGAAGAATGGAGATGATGGAGTCAAAGGACAAAGATCCAAGCCTCAAAAGAAGAATCCAACCACACAGATGAATTTGGATTGACGATCGCAGTCCAACAGTACAAAAATAATCTCGATCGGAGGTCTATAGCACCAGATATAAAGAAAAGAAGATGGACGGCCATGATGGCTCTAGGTGGTGCCATCACAGCTGCTCCCTCACCATCGCCCCATCTAGGAAGGTCGCACCGCATGCTGTTGGCCATTGGATCTTCATCCAATAGCCACGAGCATGCCACGTTGCCTGCTTAGACTGGATAAGAACAAATACAAATAAAAAAGTATATATAACAAAGGCTTTGCGTGCATGCGCAGGGTGCGGGTTCGAGCCCTGTGTTGCGTGAAATTGAATCAAGCGTGCGCGAACGGAATTGCATGCGATTGTAAGCACTGAAGTATGGCGACATGGTGCGATCAGAGCACGCAGTGGGTATGCGTGATCTCACGTGGTTGCTTCGACGCTATGGTAGCGGTGTTCATTACGATCGGACGGCTGACGTTAAGGTGGGATTAAGGCTTGAGCGACGAGAAGGAAAAGATGAAGGGTGTGCGCAGAGGAAGTGAGGCCATGGGATCATCGATCCATCACTCCAGCGGCTACCACGTGTTGCCACCAGAGCAAATCCGAGCGTAGAAGGCCTTTTGAAGGCTATTTTGAGGTCGAATCAGAGCCATTGATCTCCCAATCAACGGATCTGATTAGCCAAAGGGTTGTTGCATAATATTATGGGTTAAAATACCTTTTTTGTCCTCCATCAAAACTATAAAAGAATCCCAGGGCCCCCCAGTTGAAGGCATCAACTTAGAAGCTCTCTCTCCCATCAACTCCAGATCTCTTCTACCATCTTCTCTACAATTCTCCATCCTAATGCTCTGGATCTAAGGTGTTGTCGCATCTCGCACAAGCATCCCACAAGCGACGTCGTTTCTCTGCCACTTTCTTCTCTCTCTCTCTTTCTATCTATCTATCTGTCTCTATTAGCATTTTCTACTGTGAAAAACTTTATCTAATTGCAATAAAATTCTGATTCTCTGAATATCTACTTTATACATATATACACATATATATATCTAGTTAGAATTAGTTTTATCGAAATGCTTATGTAAAAATCGAGATTGCCTCCCTGCGAATGACCCGGTACTCACCGAAGTTTTGTAAATTTATTTGTCATTGTGTTTTCGCACTATACTACAACTAAATAAGTTTTAAAACGTGAATTACACACTGGACAAAGAGATAAGCGTAAAGAGGAGGGTTCATGGGGTATATACAAGTGAGGGGAGAGGCTTCATTTGGTCATGGGTCTTAATGGAGCTGCATGGGACATGCATGCATGTCTCATGCACCTGCTAGCCATGAAGATGGGCTCACAGCTGGTGGATTTGTGTGGAGGAAGGAGAGCCCTCAGATCACGATCTCATGGTTGCTGAGGCATGTTGATCACGCATCCAGGCTTCTCAAATCACGTCTGGAGCACGCTAAGATTGTGAGAGAGCATCACAGCCATAGGATGCCTGATGAAGGTTTCAGATCATGCCTCACTTTGCCTTCAAATCGCTCGAGTATGCGTATGATCATGCGTGTATGCTGTGCTCGTCATTTACTACCCCACGTATCCAAGCCGCCGCCGTTCGATGAGGATCTGATGACCCAATTTAGGGTACACCCATATGTGGAGAATTTGAGAGGCACATGAGGTTTTGAACCCACGGCCTCACCTTCAGAGTGGTTTGCGTGACCGTTGTGCCAAGGGTACTCTTGTGTCTAGAAGATGTTTTGATGATCGTGTGCTCATGGTCATTGGATCTTCATTCAACGGTCGATGCTTAATGAGGCCTGGTGCACCCTGTGGCTGTTGGATGAGGATCCAATGGCCCACAATCCGCGAGAGATAAGCATTCCAGGTGTGATCTGATGGAGCGGCTACGTGGCCATGTCCCCACCGTTCGATTCAAATTTGATGGTCTAGAATGCACGTTGGACGTTCTGTTGGAGCTGAGTGGAGGTTCTGGGCGGCCTTTCGGTGACCCTTAACAAAAAGAATTATGCTTGAAGGTGTATCTATTTGATCGGTAGCTTTCTCCTTGCTTTTATTTTATGGGGTCAACATAAAGGCGAACCCAGCATATATCTTCCCGGTTTATTCTACTTCCCTACATCTTCTTTAAGTGTTTGGGAATTATTTATGCATTTTATGAGCTGGGTGTTGGACAAATGGTAATGAAGGGTTACCCACGACAACTTACCAGCCATACTCGTGCGGTGAAGTGTGGCTTACTTATTTTTTTCTCCTTTTTCTATTTACTTTTTTTTCTTTTTCTTTTTCTGAGTAGGTGGTTTCCTTAATCTAAGATTTACCTAAAGGCAACAGTCAAAGAGAATGGGTCGCATGGCTGGGCTATGGACACCCAGCTATGAGTGGTTACTCATGGCAACATGCCAGCCTAGAAAGTTCATTAGCTACCTAATTTCCATTGAAACCATCGGGAAGTGAGTCAATGCAAATAGTGTGTAGATTCTTATACTATAAGTCCCCTTAAATCAGAGGGCGGGTTAATAAGTTGCATACTTATCACCCCAACTTATTTAACCACTTAAAATAAAATTTAAGTTGGCGAGGATTAGAGAAACATATCCAAATTTTAGTGGACACCCAGGCTAATTAAACCCAAAGATCTTAAGAGTCTAAGTGTTCAGATCCCTATCATATCATTTCCTAAAGTTGAAAACTCCTATTGCCTAAGTTCTCTTTTCTTAATTCTCCTTTTTTTTTGTAAATAAAGAGGGAATACTACAATTGGCTGGTTGGTAGAGAATCTTTCAACCCATCACTAATAGACAAGGATTACACAATGGTACGGCATCTAAAAATACCTTTGAAAATAAAAATATTTCTTTGGTTGAGCAGAATAAATGGATTCATCACAGGTGATCTAAGGCACAAAAGATTGGGTGTACCATCCCAAAATTGCCCTCTTTGCAACTTCCACACCGGCAGTGCCTTACACATTTTTTCTACTTGCCTGGTAACAGATCAAATATGGAGGGCCATCTTCGATGAAGCCTTACCCTCTTCGGAAGACTTATGGACATGTTTCAGAAATTCTTCCAAGCCACGTCCATTGATGGCTGGAGCCTTATGGTGCATTTGGTGCCCTAGTAATAAGAAGTTATTTCATGGGACATCAATAAATGTGAGGAACATTGTCAATGAATGTTGGGAGTTAGTGGGAGTGTGGAGAGTCTCCTTGTAAATATTATAGTGGGGTGTGCGAATATTTCCTTGTAATTTTTTCCTGATTTGATTATTTATCTGAATAAAATGCTCTCGGTTTGCCATCATTAACAATGGCACTCCTTACTCTTTCAAAAAAAAGAGGAAATAAATAAAAGTAATCTATGGAACTGACAAAATAATTCAGAAATGAATATCCATCCCCCATGCCTAGCTCATGCAATGTCCTCATTATATAAAAAGGCATGGAAAAGAGACAGAATAATCAAGATATCTCCTAAACTTCCGTAATAAAGTTGGTCAACTCTAAGTAAAAACAAACTATACAAATGTTAAATTTAGTGCCTTCAACTAGGCACAATATACAAACAAAGGGAAAGAATAAAGGACTCAGATGTGCAGGTCAAGATCCAAATAAAAAGATTGATCTTCTAACCTGCAAGAAAGGCATGTCCACAGATGTGGATCAGGTGGTGATGCAAACCCATGCCCCATGGTCGAGTGGTTCTAAGGCTCTGAATAATAAAAATCTAGAATCGAAGATATTTTAGCTTGTGGGGTCGGGTTTGCGGTTTATGAGAATGCAACCCAAACCCAAAATGCTACACAATATAGAAGTCTGGATCAATAGAAGTGCCTATCTTATTAGAGTTCAGATAAAAAGGATAATCAATTACTCTACACTTGAGTTGCACATCCTCAAAATCAAAGATATCACAAGGGTCCTAGTAAAAGGTTGGTGGTTTGAGGCAAATAGGAACCGTTGATCCATAATCTGTCTCCCCCAGAGTTGGCTTCCCATAATTTCACTTCTAGATTTCTATCCTCCAAAATCAAAGTTTTTGAGACCTCTAGATTGTTACACACCCCAACTAAATTATCCAAGTCTAAGAATTGTGGTTGAATCAAAATTGACTTAGGTACAATGATTTCAAAACAAAATCATCATTCAGCTCTTTGGGGTGTGGTTGAGGAATGGGGCTACTGATTGCATCTTCCATTAAATCAAGATTTGAATCCTCCATGTTAGTCCCAACTAGATCAAATTCCTCAACTAAAGGGCTCTCAAATAATTCATCGAGTTCCTCAGGCCCGTTCATCTCACTAAATTCATTCTCCTTAACCTCATGTGAGACTCCACCTAAAGATTCTTCTCCCTCAAAATCCAAGAATTCTAGATCTGCATTAATATATGTCTCGAGATTGTATGTTATTCCTTAGTCCATAGAGACATAGTTTTCCCTGTACCCCAGCTTGAGAATCTTAGTTAAGAGAATTGGTACATCCTCGATTGGTTGCTCATATTCAACCTTGTCGTCCCAGATCTCGTAAAATGTGTCCCCCTACAGGTGCTTGAACGAGTTCCAGCACTAGCTCTCCTGAAGGGGGTTCATCTTGAGAATCATCCCAATATTAAACTAAAGCAATCACAAATCTCATCATCATTTTGTACAACCTCCCAAGTAATAACTCACCCTGGTCCTTATCCTCAACATCTTGGAGCCAATCCAATAAGGACTTGTTAAGCTCATCAATCATCTTGATCAAAGGCTTCAATTCTTTAGTGCTGGGTGTTGGTTGAGCTTCTATAGATCAAATGATGTTCATCAAGTTATCCAACACCCTATCTTGGACCTGGTTTACTTAAACCAAATGGTTCGATTCAGGGTTGGGTGGGTTTGGGTTTAGTTCATAAGGGTGAAGAAATTGATGTTCTTGGGGCCCTCTCTGATAATAAGTCATCTCAAGTTGTTCATGAAGGGGTGGTGACCTATATTCAATATGGTCCTAGGGAGGGTAAGTGTTGTAATCATATCGTTCTTGATTGTAAATCGTGTTGGGTTGTTCAATAGGAGGTGGGGATCTATAATCATTATAGCTCTGAGAAGGATAATAATCATAGTTTTGGTGTCCAGGGTTAGGCCCTGAACACTAAGGTTCGGAATCATATCTCCAATCTAAGTTATCCCAACTAGTGGATTGGTGGTTATAGGTTGGGTGAGGAAAATAGTGATCTTAGGGATAAGTGGTGGAAGAGGATAGGAGTGGGAGTGTGTGTAAGAACTAGAAGAATACATGGAGATGCAGGAGAAAATAATTAAGAGAAAGGTACCCTGCAATACAAGCAATTCAAACCTATCCTTAAGCGAGTAGCCTAAAGATCTACAAACTCCTAGAACCTGTCTTAAGATTATACACGATTTGATCTTCTTTTATCCGGTCAATTCAACCAGTTAGAGGGAGGGATTGGGGAGAAGGTTCTTCCTTTGGCTTACACCTCGGGTTCCTTTGATACCCCCAATTGCGGTAGTTTGAGACTACTGCCTTAGTTGACATTAGATGGACTGGCAGAAGCAGATTATTTGAAAATAATCTCAATCTGGGCCCCGAAGAGCGAGTCAATCCTTAAGGATAACATCTAATCAATTTTAGTTAGGCCTAGGTTTTAGTGTTGAAATGTGATGGACCCTTAAGATAGGTTGTGCCCTTAAAAATTGATTAATTTGTGTGTGCCTGCACAACCAAGGTTTTCAGACAAGGTTATTTGATGATTTGTCTTTTAAAGTTTAACCCTGTTTAGTAGCTTTTAGGGTTTGCTAGTTAGGTTTGTTCAATCAGGTTCAGTGGAACACTCCAAGTTTTGAAAGCATAGATGTAGCATATTCCTTTGAAATCGAAAAAATAATGTGGAGTGCCTGGTTCAATCCTAACAATTGAATCCTAATAGGAGCTACTAGATGAATCAATTTTAAATTGAGTGATGCAACCCAAATAGGTCAATCAATTATCCTGTTGCACCACTAGATTAAGGCACACAAATTTTAACCTAGTCAGATTTCTACTCACTTTTGTGTTTTGAGTTAAGGTATACCGGATCCATGGATTAGATTTTGGTTAAGTGGTAGAATCAGGAAGAGTGCACCATGGTGTGTGGGTGTTTATAGTGTGTAAATTTTAATTATGTCCCACAATCAGATCAGAAATATTTTTTTGTATTTTTAATTTATATTTATGCGTAGGTGAGGTGGGTGGAAGTTGCAAACAAATAACTAGATCTAACCTAGGGTTTACCAAAGCACCTAAGTCAATTTGGGTTTGAGTTATTTTAATGGTGAAATGAATCTAGTGGGTAGGAAAGTGGGGGTACACTTACATAACCTTTATCAGCTCTTTACTCCAACCTAACTACTATGGCCCACCTCGAAAGAGTACCTGCAATCACAGCAAGAAAGGAGAAAAGTGAGATAAAAGTTAAGGTGGAAAATGCAGGAAAAATCAAGGAGCGTTGCCTCCCCAACAACGGTGCCAAAATGATTGGTTGGAAAATTTGCAATAAAAGTTTAGTTTGAAAACCCATCATCACAGTTGTGAAAAATCTAGCTATCAAATAATTATTACTGTAACTCTAGTGAGTCTCGGGTCGAACATAGGGAGGCAAAAATTTGATTTTAGAAAACCACGCTTGTTTTATTTCTTTTTGGTAATTTGGGGCTTTGTAATTTTTTTATTATTTTTAAATAGGTAGAGTAGCTGGTAAAGACTTATCTAAACTAAATAATCACTCTATGACTAATTAAAGAGAGAAACAATCTCATAAAAATAGAGCGATGTTCATTACAACTAATTGCGGAAAATAAAACTACACTAGAAAATGATAAAAGATATAAAGAAAGAAAGAAAATGGCTGCTTGGGGGACGAGCTGCATTGACAGAACCTAGAAGTGGGTGGTGAGATATTGGATGGAGGATGAAATAGGGCAATGTCGTAGTGGAATCTGCTTCCTGAATGGAGATGAGAGAATAGCCATAGAAGCTCCATAATTAGGTGTGAGAAGTGGGAAAAATAATTAGTTTTTAGCTCTAGTGGAGTATCCCGAGCTTGGGACAAGCTCGTAGAGCTTTGGAGGAGGTGTGAAGAGTAGGAAGAGATGACGGTGAAGAGGAGGGTTCATGAGGTATATAGGTGAGGGGTGAGGCTTCATTTGTTCATGGGTCATTATGGAGATGCATGGGACATGCATGCATCTCCCACCCACTCGCTAGCCATGAAGAGGGGATTGCAGCCCCGTGGAGGAAGGAGAGCCCTCAGATCATGATTGCATGGTTGTTGAGGCATGCTGATTGCCCAACTAGGCTTCTTAAACCGCATTTGGTGCACTCTGAGATCATGAGAGAGCATATAGCCGTTGGATGCCTGATGAAGGGATCTAATCATGCCCCGCTTTGCCTTTAGATCACGTGAGTACATGTATGATCGCCCACGTATCCAATGCTTGTCATCCATTGCGCCACGTGTCAAAGCTGCCATCGTTCGATAAGGATCTGATAGCCTAATTTAGGGTGCACCCCTATGAGGAGAATTTGAGAGGTGCACGAGGTTTCAAACCCACAGCCTCACCTTCGGAGTGGCTTGCATGACTTTTGTGCTAAGGGAACTCTCATGTCTAGAAGATGTTTTGATGGCCGTGCACTTGTGGCTGTTGGATTTCATCCAATGGTGGACATTTGATGAGACATGGCACATCTTGCAGCCTTTGGGTGAGGATCAAACGATCCACAATCTATGAGGAGACGAGTGCTGGAGGTGTGATCAGATGGAAGGGCTACGTGGCCACATCACCACTGTTGTATTCAAATCCGACGATCTAGAATGGCTGTTGAGCATTGATTGCGCAGCAATCATAGGTCTTAGATGACCTAAATTAAGTTAGAACTTAGCATAACTTAGTGTAATCCATGCATACATGAGCATACTTTGCATCCTTACAGCTTTATTTTAGCCATGAATAGAATAATGTTATAGTGTGCTGATTAAGTGCATTATATGATTTGTAGGTAATAAGAAGATTTGAAGCAGGATCTGAAGAATAAAGAGAAGCTAGTGGTGTAGAAGAGCTAGAGCAGAAGTCATAGGAATAAAGTAGAAAATTAATGTAGGGTTGAGGTATGCTACTGTACTTAGTAGAATTTAATGTAGAGTTCAATTATGAAGAACTTAGGACCAATCCTAGCCCTAGAATAGCCGTAGAGACCATCCTAAGCCTTAGCCATCCTTAGATTAGGTCACTTTAGCCTAGGATACCTCAAAACCCTAGTTTTAGTCCTTATCTGGCATCCAGATAAGTTATTGGACATCCAGAACCCTTAGTCACAACTCGCAGACTTAGAATCCAAGTCTGCAGTGTTATTGGATGTCCAGACAAGTTGTTAGATGTCCAATTTCTGTAGATTCCAAGATAGAACCTTGAATCCACCCTGACCGCTGATTGGACATCCAGAGAAGATGTTTGGACTTCTGATTATTGAGTATAAGTCATCTGACAGTTAGATTAGACGTTTGATACCCCTCTGCAGACCCTGTTTTGGAAATCAAGCCTAAACCCAATTCCAAACCCTAGGGAACCTAAATTAAGGTACCCTAAGCCTAGTACACTACCCCTAGACACACCTAAGAACCTAATTAGGTTCTCACAAAGCCCAATTGACTTGGAACTTAGTCAATTACAATTGCCTAGTCAATTGGACTCATAGAGTCCAATTGAGCTCAGATCTCAACCCACACAAGTCCAATTGGACTCAGTGAGAGTCCAATTGACCTAAGCCCAACCTAATTGATTAATCGCACTCTCAATTAGGTTTTCCCTCTTTCAATTAAACTTATTACAAGTTTAATTGCACATCTACCTTAGTAATTAGGGTTTCTAACCCTAATTCTATAACCTAACCCAACGAAAACCCATAGGACCTAACCTAGACCACTTAGCCACACACACATACATGTCCACACACAACCACACACACCCTCACCTAGCCGTGCACAAACTAGAGTTCTCTAGAACTCTCTCCATGTGTTGTTACCTTGGTTGCTAAAAATAGCAACCAAGAGTAATTCAAATTCTTAGATCCAAATTTTGTGGATCTAAAAGCCACCTCCACCTTATCTTGGTTGGCCACCTTGGGCTTTCTCTAGAGAGTTCTATTCTTCTCTAGAGAGCTTCCCTTGGGTCTATTTAAAGACCCTTAGATAGCCACTTGCAACTCATCTTAGTTCTACAAACATCCACCCATCACCATAGCCTTTCACCTCCACCTTCATGTGCACCTCCACGAGTTCCACCACCATGGTCATCACCACCTGCACTCCAAGAGTCAAGATCACCTCTCCCTCCTTCCTCCAAGGGTCGGCCTAATCACCATTGGCTGCCCCTTTTTCTTCTCCCTACCACCTTCATCTCAAAGGCCATTGGAGGCCACCTCCAAATGCCCTTCCTTCTGCTAGCATAGATAAGTAGCTCATAGTTCTTCATAGTTTTCTCTGCTTTAATTTTCTACTTTAGTAGTGTAGCTCTCTTCCCCTCAATGATGCATGAGTAATCTCCCCATAGATCCACTCATGCAATTATTTTCTGATAGCTAGTTTTATTGTTTAAGCTTTCATGTACAAGCTTTCCTCGAGCTTCGCACTGTAGCAACCATTCTGGATTCAATGAAAATCATCTGATTATTATATATGTGTGTGTGTGTGTTGCAAAAATCACCATGAGCTTCATCGTCATATTCTATTGTGATTGAAGTTTCCTATTTTAATCTCTCATTTTTTTAGCAACAACATGTTGTGCATGAATACCTAAATAATTATAAATCGACTTGAGTTTTAGCAAGTAGGGAGAGAGAGATCAGAATCAGATTTTGCATTTCTATAACGCCTCCATGCGTTCGACTGGGACTCACCATCTCGTTAATTTACAAATATTTTTTATCAAGGGTTTTGCGTGACTATACTACGAACTAGGACATATTTCAAAACATGGGCGTAAACGACTTTGTAAAATGGCACCGTTGCTGGGGAGGCAACAAAATTTCTAATTTATGATTCTCTGAACTTCATAGTAACAAATGTTTATTTGCTTTCTCTCTTTGATGTGCAGGAAAACAGGATGATTCGGTGCTGCGCACACATCAAGCGTAGATTTAAAAAAAAATTAGGTGCTCATCTTCTCTACTTTAGTTTTAGGTTTCTTTGTAAATCTTAGGTTAGATTTCAATTTTAGTTAGATTTTGCTTTTCGAAAAAAAAATTAAGTAGTTAGATTAGGATTTCTTTTGAATCTTAGGTTAGAATTAGTTTGTTTGAAAAAAAAAGAGAAAAATTTGAAAAAAAAAATACTATACAAAAGAAATTTGAAAATTTAAAAAAAAAAAAAAAAAAATTTTGGTGGGAAGGTTTGAAATTTGATTTTCAAACCTTTCAAGAGCCTTTCCACCACATCCCTGGTTTTCAGTCTGATTTCAAGGAGTGATTTAAAAATTTAATTGCCAAAAATATATTGAGCATAAAATTCTAAAATATAGGTAAGAGTTTAATTTTCAAACCATCTTTCAAACGACACTATTTATTTGAGAAAACATGGATTGTGTAATTTTTAAAAATTTGCGAATTACAAGGGGTTCAAACTGACATAGATTTGAAAAATTTTCAAATTTCAAACAGCAATTCTAAACAATCCACGAATTTGATCTGAACAAAAATGGTGGTGTTTGAAAGCTAATCTAATTAGCTTTAAGTTTCATATTTTTTGCAAATTTTTAAAGTTTGTTTGATACTGTTTCAAATTAGAAAATTGACTAGGGGTCAAAATTCCAAATCTGACCCCTTGACATTTAAAAAATTCCTATTTATTTGGTTATAATAGTAAAATTATAAAAAAAAATTCATTGAAGGGATAATTCAAGAAGAAATCTTCTTGTTGAATTTCAAATTATTTGGCTTCCATTTGCATATTAGAGAACTATTTTACTCTTGTTGGCCCTTTAAAACCCTAGAACTGCATGAACCCTAGGTTACACCTTTAGGGTTAAATTTTTTGAGACCACACATTTGGGATAACTAAGACTAAATCAAGTCTAGTGGCTAGCCAGTGAGCTTGGTCACCTTGTGGGCCACTCACCACAAACCCCAGCTGAAGAAAAAGGGTTAAGAACATTGCTAAAATACATAAATCAACCTGAATTCATTGTCATACTACTGGGTGATTTCAACCTCTTCTGCCAAGCCTGGTGACTAAGCTTATGGGGTAGTTTCAAATGATCGCAGCTAAGGGGTACTAAGGAACTAGAGGAAAAAGCCAAAGGAAGAACCTTCCTCTTAGTCCCCTCGTGCACAGGCTGGTCAGGTTAGCTTGAGAGGTGGGGATTACCTTCAGTCGGTTTCTCCACGAATTTCTTCAGTAATTCGAACTTAAAATGAAACATCTAGTCATCTAATTATATGGACCATCTAATTGACAAGGCCTTAGCCTTGTCTAGCTTGGTTGCACCAACCCAGGTGTTGGTTGGTGTATGCAAGGGAGGTCACTTAGACCTCAACTGGTTGATCTTCTTCTACTCTCTTAGCCGAGATGGCTAATCCTGGACTTGGACTTGGTCAGAATCCAGGTAATCTGGACCCAAGGGCTCATCTGGGAACCTGGGTCAATGAATCAGCACAACCTTGGGATCCAAACCCAAGATGGCAAAGATGACTTTTCGCTTTGCATGATCCTTCTTCTCAGGTTGCCGAAATGGTTAACCCATATCCTGACCCTGGATACTATGACCAATACCAATGATCTCTGCAAAGGACCCAATCTTATGACCTTGGATACGATTTCCATACTACTCCATCTTACCCATTGAATATGGGTAGACCTGATTCACCCTCTGGAACACCTAAAGAACTACCACTGCATATGCAACCACATTACAGAATACAATGAACTATAACTAAGACTAAAGACCAAGTTGCATTCTATCTACACGAAATCCATGATACTACTGATCTATAACAAAGATGAGCCTGGATTCCATTTCAAGAGCTTTTGATGGAGGCCCTTCAGGAAACAGTAGCGATGACAAGGCTAATTGGACAAAATCGGGAACTTCAAGAAATACTGCTTTTGTGGTATCAAGTGGAAAATAGCCTTGAGGACCTCGAAGAACCAGAAGTGACCACGCCTGAAGGAAACACAAGAGATTCTCCAGAACAGACAATCAAAATTGATTCAGGGGAAGAAGAATCAAGTGTGGATATGGGACATGAGCAGGAAGTATCCCGGATGGATTCATCTAAGAATTCCATTCGTGAAAAGGACGAGGAGAGGATTAGTATCTCCAAGACTGATTCGCAATTTGAATACCTTGAATCATTGAAGATACCTCATTGGCTAGACAACCCAGCTGAGATTAAGGAAGTAGATCCACTTGAGGATATGGATCTTGAGGCAAGCATCACATATGATACCACTGATCAATTTAGGCCACTTCGCATGGTAGGTGAATCTATTTTCGATCTAACACCATTTGATTTGCATTCTTCTTCTTTCACCTACATCCCTAATTCTGATTTTGAGGCGACACTTTCTATTCCTGATCCTGATATCTGCAAACCAGAAATAGCTATGGATGCCTTGCTGGAAGAAATGGATATGCTTTCTGAAGCAGGAAACAATGAGGAACCTACTACATATGAGGATGAAACACTGAGCAGAATGAACTGGGGACTCAGTTATAATCCTAGTTAATCTAAAGGATGGCTCAACTCAGAGACTGAGTCAGCTTCCGAGGAATTGGAGATGAATTCTGATGAGGCTGAAGTGATTTCAGACGAGGATTTCAGTGACCCCTCCACAGAACTTCTACTTTCTTGCATACCCCCATATGACCCAGAGCCTGGAGAAGGCATGAACTTTGACGTTAATTACCATTATGATGACCCCTATGATTCAGACTCTGGTTCTGACATATTCTGGGATGATATCAATCTACTCCCTCAGGAATTTCCTGTTGAATTCTAGAACATGTTGGATCAGTAGAATCATCAGTAGGATCCTCCCTTTGATTATCCTCTATTTTGTGCCCTTACTCCACATTTTGCTATAGCTAGACTTTTTGGAGTAGGTGTACATAATCAGCTAGTTTACATTTGTGGATCGCTAATTCTAGGAGCACACAAATATATCTTTTTATTGATCTTGACTAGATCTTACACAGTCACGAAGCTATCTGATTGAGTTTTTGCCTAGCTGGAGGCATTAAACTCAACATTTGCAAATAGATATCATTAGATTGGTCGACGCAAAATGTAAAATTTTAGGAGAAATTCCAGGTGATCTCTACCCACACACTCCATGTCAATTTATTTTCTCTATATTCATGCATGAGGACATGCAAGAACTTAGGCATGGGGGGTAGATACATCAAAACTGAAAAATTTTTATGGCAACACTTAGGAAAACCTCAGAGAAGCATGTTATATGTACTTTAGGGTCCTAATTTAAGAACAACCGACTCCAGCTCCAATGCTTACATTGGAGCTAGAAATCGTTCGCAATAGCCACTTCCGACTCATCCGCTCACCCCTCCTATTCTAAATTTAGGACCAAGTTGAATCTAACCTGATAAGTGAATTTCATTAAAGTACAAATTATAAGAGGTTACATGTATATAGCATATATACATAGTGCATTCATGAATAAGATTTTTATCAAGAGAATGCATTAGGATTTTATCCTCTAGTTGATTCATATAATCTGGAATCTAGTATAATTTTCACACTCACATGTAGATTTTGCAATGGTTTCACTGTGTAGACTAATAGACATCTTTAGTCTGTCGAGAAGAAGCAGTGCTTCTTTTCCAGAACCCCTGGATAGTATTTTGGGAGTCAGCCAAATCTTCTTCTAAAAATCTATCAAATAGTGTGAGATGAGAGTAGAGAGTACTGGTGCTCTAGGATTAGTGTAGGGAATCTGGAATTCTAGATAATTAGGTAATGATACTCAGAGATTAGGCATAATTCTACTCTCAGTTCCTGCATATACATTTTCGTGTGAATTATGAGAGCCATCAAATAAGGCAAATATGCGGAGATCGAGTTTTCATAAAACTAGGGCTAAGGTGGATGTAATGATCATTCTTTACGGAATCCTCGGCTAAAGAAGGGTATTGATGTCAAGGTCAGAAACACATTATCTTATCCATATCTTTCCTGGTACTGAGAATAGGCACTTTCACCAAATAAGCTACCCAATATCTCTTGAGTACCACCAATCCCTAATAATGCCTCTTGAATAAAATTCATGCATGTCGTGTGTTGTATTGCGTTGTGTTGATATATATATAAATAAATAGATATAGAAAAATTTAGAGAAAAAAGGAAAGAAAAAAAAGAAGCAAAAAATAGAAAAAAAAGAAAAAATAGAAAAACAAGAGAAAAAAGAAAAAAATGTCTATAAATATTTTAATGCTTATTTCATTTGCATTGAGGCAATACCACCAAATAATCCATGAAATATAGCCTTGATCTACCTTTTCTATGTTTCTTACCACCCGAATATTGGCTGGGGAATTCCAACTTAGTATTAGGGTTATGGGAACTCGATTAAAGTATTAATGCCATGTGAGTCACCAAATAGGGATCATATGTGTGAATCTGGTGAGTTTGTGAGCTATAAAAAAAATAAAAAAAAGTGAGAGGGAGAGAAAGAGAGAATGAATACAAAGGGACCAAAAGCAAGCATAGTTTTTTTTCACTTTTCTCTGAGTAAATTTACTTAACAATTTTGGAATCTAGATTCTGTAGTACTAATCTTTTTGTAGCACCAAATGAGAGTGAGCTACCAAATAAACACCTATTTTCTTCAAACATTCTCTACCCAAGCTTAAACCTTGGGTGGAATTGATAGAATATCTTGAATATCTCGAGGGAAGAAATTTGCCTATCCTGCTAGAATTTTTACTAGGGGTCAAGTATAGGCTTTAGAGGTAAATCAGCTTTTTCACTTGAATCCATTGCAAAAGCTATATAGCTACACTTTCACGATTGTATGGATTTCTAGAAAGTAGGTTGAAAATGAAAAGGAAAGAATCTCTAGTCATACACTTGATAATAATCAATCCTTTAGGGACTCATTTGTAAATAACTTAGTTTTGCATTTGCTAGGGACAAGCAAGATTTAGGCATGGGGGTATGATTGTGCAGCAATCATAGGCCTTAAATGATGCAAATTAAATTAGAACTTAGCATAACTTAGTGTAATCCATGCATACATGAGCATACTTTGCATCTTTACTGCTTTATTTTAGCTATGCATAGATAATGTTATAGTGTGCTGATTAAGTGCATTATATGGTTTGTAGGTAACAAGAAGATCTGAAGCTGGATCTGAAGAATAAAGAGAAGCTGGTGCTATAGTAGAGCTGGAGGAGAAGACGTAGGAATAAAGTAGAAATATAATGTAGCATTGAGGTATGCTACTCTACTTAGTAGAATTTAATGTAGAGTTAAATTATGAAGAACTTAGGACCAATCCTAGCCCTAGGATAGCTTTAGAGACCATCCTAAGCCTTAGCCATCCCTAGATTAGATCACTTTAGCCTAGGATACCTCAAAACCATAGTTCCAGTCCTTATCTGGTCATCCAGAGAAGTTATTGGACATCCAGAATCCTTAGGCACAACCTGCAAACCTAGAATCCAAGTCTGCAGTGTTATTGGATGTCCAGACAAGTTGTTAGATGCCCAATTTCTGCAGAATTCCAAGACAGAACCTTGAATCCACCCTGACCTCTGATTGGACATCCAGACAAGAAGTTTGGACTTCTGATTGTTGAGTATAAGTCGTCTAACAGTTAGATTAGACGTCTGATACCCCTCTGCTGACCCTGTTTTGGATATCAAGCTTGGAACTTGATTTCCTAGGTCCCTAAACCCAATTCCAAACCCTAGGGAACCTAAATTAAGGTACCCTAAGCCTAGTACACTACCCCTAGATAGTCCTAAGAACCTAAATAGGTTCTCACTAAGCCCAATTGATTTGGATCTTAGTCAATTACAATTGCCTAGTCAATTGGACTCATAGAGTCCAATTGAGCTTAGATCTCAACCCACACAAGTCCAATTGGACTCAGTGAGAGTCCAATTGACCTAAGCCCAACCTAATTGATTAATCTCACTCTCAATTAGGTTTTCCTTCTTTCAATTAAACTTATTACAAGTTTAATTGCACAGCTACCTTAGTAATTAGAGTTTCTAACCATAATTCTATGACCTAACCCAACCCAAACCCTTAGGACCAAACCTAGACCACTTAGCCACACACACACACATGTCCACTCACACCCACACACACCCTCACCTAGCCGTGAACAAACTAGAGTTCTCTAGAACTCTCTCCATGTGTTGTTATGTTCGTTGCTAAAAATAGCAACCAAGAGTAATTCAAATTCTTAGATCAACATTTTGTGGATCTAAAAAGCACCTCCACCTTATCTTTGCCGGCCATCTTGGGGCTCTCTCTAGAGAGTTCTATAATTCTTTAGAGAGCTTCCCTTGGGTCTATTTAAAGACCCTTAGATGGCCACTTGCAACTCATCTTGGTTCTAAAAACATCCACCCATCACCATAGCCTTTCACCTCCACCTTCATGTGCACCTCCACGAGTTCCACCACCATGGCCATCACCACCTCCACTCCAAAAGCCAAGATCACCTCTCTCTCCTTCCTCCAAGGGCTAGCCTAATCACCAGTAGCCACTCCTCTTTCTTCTTCCTATGACCTCCATCTCAAAGGCCATTGGAGACCCCCTCCAAATGCCCTTCCTTCTGCTAGCATAGATAAGTAGCTCATAGTTCTTCATAGTTTTCTCTGCTTTAATTTTCATCTTTAGTAGTGTAGCTCTCTTCCCCCTCAATGATGCATGAGTAATCTCCCCATAGATCCACGCATGCAATCGTTTTGTGATAGCTATTTTTATTGTTTAAGCTTTCATGTACAATCTTTCGTCGAGCTTCGCTCTGTAGCAACCATCTGGATTTAATGAAAATCATCTGATTATATATGTGTGTGTGTTGCAAAAATCACCATGACCTTCATTGTCATATTCTATTGTGATTAAAGTTGCCTATTTTAATCTCTTTTTTAGAAACATGTCATGCATGAATATGTAGATAATTATAAATTGACATGAGTTTTAGCAAGTAGAGAGAGAGAGAGAGAGAGAATGAAATTAGATTTTGCATTTCCATAACACCTCCCTGAGTTCGACCAGAACTCATCGTCCTGTTATTAGAAGTATTTTTGTTTTGATCCTATTCTAAAACGTGATATCCTCACCAAACAAGCATTCTATTGGAGTTGAGTGGAGGTTTTGGGAGGCCTTTAGGTGGCTGGGATGGTGCCACATGGCACCATCTTGTCAATCTATATTCTTTGGCTAGCTTGTAGGGGATGCCATGGATGTCGGATTGAGTTGATCTTTGCGTCGACGGATTACGATCGTTGACCCAAATCCATCCATGGGATCAGATCTATTGTTTGGGGTCCCTAATTGTGTCACCTTGCCCCTTGGCCTTTGATCTTCCTCGAACTACATATAATGCTATGAAAGTCTAATCGAGGTGATTTTGGAGGCGTTAGACTTTGATCGTCGCCCTGATTAGACCCATTTGGTTGGATCGTCAATCAGTGGCCCAAAAATATATCACCTTCTCCCTTAGCCATTAAAAGAGGCAAATTAATAGGCATGTTATGCACTATTCATGCATAAATGTGATATGTCTTTGCCCTTTCTTTTTGGTGCCAACTCCTTCCCATCTAGAACACCCCATAGGTGGCACCAAACACACACATCCCTACACCACTAGCCATCCACCAAAGGGTGGCTACCACCCATAACAACCACAACTTACACCTTCTCTTTTGGCGCCATTCATCCTCTACCCTACATCCCTTAACCGCCCAGCGAAACTCCATCCAAGCCCTCCATTAACTCCACTCCAACACCCCTCATTCTCTTCCTATATATACCCCCCATTCTACCACCAAACATGACACCCTTGGCTACATTAACATTCCTACATGTCCACCATTATAAACATCCAAAGGTGAAGTGTAGAGAAGAAGATTAAGGAAGCCATTCTATGCACCCTTAGTGCCTTTTTCTTCTCCTTTCTACCTTGGACCAAACCAAGGAGCTCTTCATCAAGGGGGATGACTAGATAGAGGAGTAGGAGCTAGGGTGGACGTCCACCCTGGGGAGAAAAGAAGTTCACCATCATCTCAAGGAGGTGGATCTCAAAAGGGAGCCCTTTTTATGACCAGGAGCATATGGACTTGGAGTAAGGAGCCTTCATCTTCAGATTCAATGAGAGAATTGTAGCCTTCTTGTCTTTTGTTTTTCTTTTTGTATCTTTTTAATATTGTAGAAGCATTCCTCAACAAGAATTTTGTAAGATAGTTATCTTCCCAATTAATTTAAATTGTCTTCCCTTTAATTTTCATGTGCTAGTTCTAGCTATTGCTTTCTCTTTGTTTATCTTAGGGCACTACACTCTTCTCTTCTAATTACTTTAGGTGCACTTGCCTAGGGTGAGTTTAGAAGAGAAGATAATTTTTGTCATTTAGGCATAGTCTTATTTCATTGCGTGATTTCACATTTTGGAAATCCTGATTATCTTTTGAATGCCCTAAAATTCTCAAAACAACAAAAACACAAAAAGGAAGATTCAAGTTTTGCAAGAGAGAAGCATTTTAAAAACACCAATTACCTCCTTGGACAACCCTAGATACTTCACCCCATCTAGGTTATAAATTCAAAAGAGATTGCAAAGTTGCATGTCACAATGACTAAAATCCATATTTAGAAATCACACAATTTTTCGTATCACTTTTTGGCCCAGTTGCTAGGGAGGGACGACTTCATTTTTCATTCTATATCTCTTGCTTTATTTAAGTCTTCATCCCCTTTTTTTTGGTTTTTGACTTAGGTGCAAATCAGGAGTGGGAGAGGGATTTGGAGTCACTTAGAGTGAAAGCTTCAAGTAGCCTTTTCTTCCCCCGGGTTTCCAGTTAAGTACCCTAGCCAAAACATCATCAAAAAAATATTGTAAATATCAAAACTCATATAAACAAAAAAATTTTGAGGTTGTGAATGTTGAAGCTACGGGTTACTATGCTATCGTATTTGGTTTTGAAAAACCTATCGTTGTAGTTTAAAAGCGAAAAACTCATGTTCAACAAATAAAATTTATACCAGAATAGAAATCCCGGGTCGAACTCAGGGAGGCTACGTCAATCTATATTTGCAATTATATTTTTTAGGGTTTTTGTTGAAAAGCTAAGCAACGTAATTACAATGAAGCAATATAAACAATAAGAATAAATGAGAGAGAGAAAGAAAACATGCACTTAATATTTCAAAATGTTTATACAATTAAACTAGAGAAAAATTACACTAGAAAGCGGGAAATCTATTACACTAGAAAGCAGGAAAATTCTACTCTAGAAAGCTAAAAAGAGAAATGGGAGAGAGAAGTTATCCTCCTCGACGATCGCTTGGAGGACGAGCCGGACGAGACGATGCCTAGAAGATGAAGGACGAAGTGGGAAGAAAGAGGTTAAGGCAGGAGGACTGGGAACGAGGCAGCACGTCGTCGTCGTCGTGGGATCCGCTTCCGAAATGGGGGTGAAAATTTGACTTTATCTCTGGAGGAGCATCCCGGGTTTGGGACAAGCTTCTATTGAGCTTTGGAGAGGGAGAGAAAAGAAGGAAGGGATGAGAATTTTCTATGGAGGGGATCTCCTTTTATAGTTGCAAGGAGTGAGGGCATTATGGACATTACAATTTCAAAATATTAAATAAGGGGCCTTTAGTGACAAAATTAAGCGTCATTAAAGCCCAAGTCGTGGGCGACGTGCACCGCGCCTGCCGTCCTCTCATCTCCCGTGCCACCCACGTTCATCAATCTTCGGCCATCCGATCGTAAGATCGGATGTCTTAAGATTGATAACCGCAGTGCCTCAATGCATGCCTAGTGCATGCAATCCCGCGTCACACGGGGGCGTGCGATGGCACGTGGACTTGATTGACCGTGCGTAGCCGTCCGATCCCCATCGCCCAGTCGAATTTGCCCGCTCGCCCACGCCCAACCGCATGCTCCTCGCAGCTCGAACCTGCGCCCAATTGTGGCCAAACACCTTATCCACTATGTTGCGCACATGGATGGGCGGGCGGCTTGTGTTAGGTGTGTGCGATCTGGACCATTGGATTGAGATCCAACGGTCGAGGTTGCATCTTCAAATGGGCTTCAGAGATTGAAGGCGTCGGTTGGGATCCACTCTCAGCCATTCAATCTTGATCCAATGGCGAGAGGCTTGGGCGCTAGAAGCTTCAGAGGTTGAGGGCGGCCGAGATGGTGCCACGTGGTGCCATCTTGGCTGTCCATCTTGTGGATGATGTAGATGGTGCCACGGGTATCGGATTGAGTCAATTTTCTTGCCGTTAGACTGTGATTGTCGATCCGAATCCATTCATGTGGTTGGATTTGTCATTTGAAGTGTGGATTTACACTATCTTGGCCTTTGGTCTTCTAGGGTTCCTTGGTCTCTATCTGATGCTACGGATATCCGATTAGGGAGATCTTGGAGTCATTGAACTCCAATTGTCACCCTGATTAGATCCGTACGGTTGGATGTTCGATCCGAGACCCCAATAAGAAGTCGACTTGTCCCTGAACATAAAATGAGACAATTAACCTCCTTTTTATTCAAACTAATCTAAATGCAAGATGATGCATGCTATGAAATATTTATAGTATGTAATGCAATTCTATGCTTAAGAAAATGCATAAATAGACATTTTATGTAATGTTGAACGTGTACGATCCTACGCTAACGTGTTCGATTTTGGAAAACCTATCGTTGTAGTTCGAAAGCGAAGAATTCGTGTTCAACAAATAAAATTTATACCGAAATTAAAATTCCGGGTCGAACATAGGGAGGCAGACGTTTGATTTAAAAACTACGCGTTTCTTTTTTTTTGTTACAGAATAATTCAATTTGGTACTATCTAATTATTTACAATAAATAGAAGAGAGAGAGAGAGTAAGAGAGAAAAAGAATATTACACAGAGAAATCAAAATGAGATGTAGAATAAACAAGGAATTTTTGCATTGAAGTGATTGTTCATTACAACTAGAAAGCATAAAATAATTACTCTAGAAAGCAATAAATTTACTCTAGAAAGCATTAAAAGAATGCAGGGAGAAATGTCCTCCTCGACGATTGCTTGTAGGACGAGTAGATTAATCTAGAAAGCAGTAAATCTATACTAAAAAGCGGTAAAAAGAATAGGGAGAGAGAAATCCTCCTCGACGGTTGCTCGGAGGACGAGCCGGACGGGACGACGCTTGGATGAAGGAGAACAAAGCGGGACGAAGGAAGACGAAGCAGAAGAACGGGAACGAAGCAGCACGCCGTCGTCGTCGCGGGATCCACTTCCGAAGGGGAACGAAAATTGGACTTTATCTCGTGAGAAGCATCCCGGGTGTGGGACAAGCTTCTCTTGAGCTTTGGAGGGGTAGAGAGGAGAAAGAAGGGATGAAAATTTCGTATGGAGGGGGCCTCCTTTTATAGTTGCAAGGAGTGGGGGCAAAATAGACATTACATCTTCAAAATAATAAATAAGGGGTCTTTAGTGATGGATAAATCCGTCACTAAAGCCCCGACGTGGCCGTCGCCGCCGCGCCCACGCACGCCTGCTCGCTGCCCGCGTGCGTAACGCCTACGCACGTCCGCGAAGTCTCAGCCGTCCGATCGCGAGATCGGACGGCTTAAAATCGCACCTTCACCGCTACCGCCCGCCCGCTTGTGCGTGCGATCGCACGTTCACGCGTGCGTCCAATCGCGCGTCGGCGCTATCGGGCACGCGCGGCCATTGGATCATGATCGTGTGGTCGATTGGAGGCGCGCCACCGCTCCAATTTCTGCGGGGCGCGGCTCGAACGCGCGTCCCTGCTTCGCGTTAGAGCGCTCCACCGCTGCGCTGCGGTCGCGTTTGTGTCGAGCGCTTGACTTCAGCGCGGGCGCGTCGCAGCCGTTGGATCGAGATCCAACGGCGGAGAGGAGACGGGTGTGCGGTCTTCACAAGATGCAAGCAGCCGTTTGGGCGGCTGAGATGGCACCACGTGGCGTCATCTTAGCCATCCATCTTCTGGAAGTTGCAGATGGTGCCATGGATCTCGGATTGACTCGATTTTTGTGTCGTTGGGCTGCGATCGTCGATCCGAATTCATCCGTGCGGTCGGATTTGTCATCTGAAGTGCGGATTTACACCATCCTGGCCCTTGATCTTCTAGAGTTCCCCGATCTCTATCTGATGCTACGGATGCTTGATTAGGGCGATCTTGGAGTCGTTGAACTCCAATCGTCACCCTGATCACATCCATATGGTTGGATCTTTGATCCGAGGCCCCGATAAAATGTTTGCCCTATCCAAGGACATAAAAGGAGACAATTAACCTCCATTTTATTCAAACTACTCTAAATGCGAGATGATGCATGTTATGCAATATTTATATCATGAAATGCAATCCTATGCTTAAGAACATTCATAAATAGACATTTTAAGTAGTGTAAATGTGTTTACATCATGCCTCCATGCCTATCTTTTGCTAGTCCCTAGCAAAAACTATATGCTATTTATAAAAGAATTAGGTTAGATTATTTGGACCTGAGTTATTTTCAATCGTTAAGAAATTGTCTACTTAGGAACTGAACTTTCAAAGACACAACAGTGCCTGGGTATCAACAAAAATGCAAACCGCCTCAAGCCCTCAACTTATTCAATGAAAAATTTCTTTTTCTTTTTACTCTTTTCTAATTTTTTTTTGGATTTTCAAATTTTAGGGTTTAAGTGTGGCTTTCTATGGCCATTCAACTCACCCAAGATTTGATGAGAACCCTAAGTTTTAAGCATCTTATTGTGATTGTGATAGACTCGTTGACCGGCAATTAGAACAGACTTCGGATTTCTACGCCTCTAGGTGACCTCAAAAAGAGTTCTGCCTAAAGGTGTATTTTTACAACCGATAGCTTTCTCCCTACTTTTATTTTTTAACGGGGTCAACACAAGGGTGAATCCAGTGTATATCTCCCCGGTTTATTCTTCTTCTTCGCTTCTTCCTAAGTGTTTTGGGAATTTTTAGTGCATTTTCTGAGCTGGGTTCTGGACAACCGGTCGATGAGCTGTTACCACCAACAACTTGCCAGCCATACTCATGCGGCGAAGTATGGCTTATTTCTTTTTGTTCTTTTCTTCTTTTTGATTTTTTTTTTTCTTTTTTTTTTAAGTAGGTGGCTTCCCTGGTCTAAGATTTACCTAAAGGCAGCAAAAAGAGAAAGGTCCAATGACTGGGCTCTGGACAACCTACCTATGGGCTGTTACCCACGATAACTTGCCAGCCATATCACCCTAGAAGGTTCATTAGCTACCCAATTTCCGTTAGAATAGCCGAATAACGAGTCAGTGTAAAGAAAGTGTGTAGATGCTTAAAACTCAAAATTCCCTCAAATCAGAGGGCGGGTTGATAAGTCGTGTACTTATCACCCAAACTTATTTATTCCAATTATAATAGAATTAAAATGGCGAGGACTCAAAGACAAATCCACATTTTAGTGGATACACAGGCTAATTAAGTCCAAAGACCTGAGGGGTCTTTGTGTTCAGATCCTAATGTAAAATTTCTTAGGATTGAAAAGTCCTAATGTCCAATTAATCCTTCCTAATTTTTTTTTTCTTTTTTATAAGAAGAGAAACAATTTACATGGATTTCACAAGGCTGACCAAATAATTCAAGAATGAATCCACCCCCCATCCTAGCTAATGCAATGTCCTCATTGAAAAAGAGACTTGAAAGAGAGGGTAGAATATGAAAGATGTCACCTGGATATGAAGCTCATATCAGCCTTGTGTCATATTTACAATTGCTGAGTTTAATGCCGTCAGCTAGGCGAAGTCCAGCCAAAGAAGTCACAAAATGGCTAGAGCAACAGAGTCTGAAATGGGTTCTGGAAGATTACAGTCAACAACAGGCTTTAGACGTTGACCGTTGACTTTAAAGGTGTTACCCGTCTTTGGGTCAGAAATCTGAACGGCACCATTTAGAAAAAATCTGATCAATTATGAATGTGCCATTCCATTTAGATCTAAGTTTACCAGGAAAGAGCTTAAGTTTAGAATCGAATAACCAGACCTTCTGGTTTGGCTCAAAGCTCTTGCGGGAAATCATTTGATCATGTAGAGCTTTGGTCCGAGCCTTGTAGATCTTAGCGTTCTCATAAGCATCATTTCTAAGCTCCTCCAACTCAGATAGTTGGAGTTTCCTGGTCTTCCCAGCTAGATTTAGATCTAGATTGCATTGTTTGATTGCCCAGAATGCCCTGTGTTCAATCTCTACGGGTAGATGACACGCCTTTCCATACACCAAATGGAATGGAGACATGCCGATGGGCGTTTTATATGCCGTACGGTAGGCCCAAAGAGCGTCCTCAAGCTTTTGAGTCCAATCCTTGCGATCAGGCCTAACCGTTTTTTGCAGAATATTCTTGATCTCTCGATTGGAGATCTCGGCTTGTCCATTCGTTTGGGGATGGTAAGGTGTGGAAATTCGATGATTAACCCCGTATTTGGCCAATAAATTCCGGAATTGGGCATTAGTAAAATGAGTGCCACCATCACTGATGATAGCTCTCGGAATCCCGAACCTACTGAAGATATTTTTCTTGAAAAAATTGATGACCACCTTGTGGTCATTAGTTCGGGTGGGAATTGCCTCAATCCATTTGGACACATAATCAACAGCAATAAGAATGTACTGATGTCCAAATGAAGGGATAAAGGGTCCCATGAAATCGATGCCCCAAACATCAAAAATTTCGACAGGAAGAATAGGGTTTAGGGGCATCATGTCTCTCTTAGTTATGCTCTCGAGTGCCTGACATCGAGAACATGACCTTGAGAAATCTTGGGCATCCTTGAATAAAGACGGCCAATAGAAGCCAGATTGCAAGATTTTTGCAGCCGTCTTTCTTCCGGAGAAATGTCCACCACACCCAGATGCATGGCAAAACTCGAGTATACTGTTGAATTCATTCTCCGGTATGCACCGACGAATAATCTGATCAGAGCCGATGCGATACAATTCAGGGTCCTCCCAAAAGTAGTATTTGGCCTCAGATTTGAGTCTATCTCGTTGTTGCTTGGTCCAATCTTGGGGGATTTGACCAACGGCCAAATAGTTAACAATGTCAGCAAACCATGGGGAGTGGACACCTAAAACTGTAAGAATGGTTTCATCCGGAAAAGTGTCAGCAATCGGAATATCCGGACAAGAAGAATCACCTAGGAGTCTCGACAGATGATCCGCTACCACATTTTGTACCCCGGCTTTATCCTTGATTTCAAGATCAAATTCTTGAAGAAGAAGAATCCAACGAATAAGCCGGGGTTTAGCATCCTTTTTAGCCAAGAGATGTCTCAAGGCCGAGTGGTCGGTATAAACAATAACATGAGACCCCAAGAGATAAGCCCTGAATTTTTCCAAAGCAAATACTACAGCTAGTAATTCCTTTTCAGTAACAGTATAATTCCTCTGGACTTCATCCAGAGTTTTACTAGCGTAGTAAATGACAGAGGGCTTTCGGTCAATTTTCTGACCCAGGACAGCCCCGACCGCGTAATCAGAAGCGTCGGTCATGATCTCAAATGGGGCTATCCAAATTGGTGGTTGCAAAATTGGAGCACAGGTGACTGCCATTTTCAGAAAATCAAATGCCTTTCGGCATGATTCGTCAAAAACAAACGGCGTTTCTTTGGCAAGAAGATTGCTCAAAGGACGAGCAACCTTCGAAAAATCCTTGATGAATCTTCGATAAAATCCCACATGGCCAAGAAATGATCTGATTTGTTTAACAGATGTGGGATGAGGAAGTTTAGCGATAACATCAACCTTAGTTTTGTCCACTTCAATTCCCCGTTCAGAGATTACATGACCCAAAACGATGCCTTCTTGGGTCATGAAATGACTCTTTTCCCAGCTAAGGACCAGTCGTGTCTTGATACATCGCTTAAGAATCATTTCTAAATTAGCCAAACAAGAGTCAAATGATTCTCCAAAAATAGAGAAATCATCCATGAAGACTTCCATAAACTCTCCCACCATGTCGAAAAATATGGCTAGCATACACCTTTGAAAAGTCGTAGGTGCATTGCATAACCCAAAAGGCATCCTACGAAAAGCAAAGGTTCCGTAGGGACAGGTGAAAGTAGTTTTTTCCTGATCCCCGGGATGGATAGGAACTTGATTATATCACGAGTAGCCATCAAGAAAACAGAAGTACTTCTGCCCAGCTAATTTTTCCAAGATTTGATCAATGAAGGGTAGGGGAAAATGATCCCTTTTAGTGGCAGTGTTCAACTTCCTGTAATCAATACAAACTCTCCAAGAGGAAGCTGAACGAGTTGTGACAGATTCACCTCTCTCATTAGTCACAACAGTAATCCCGGCTTTCTTTAGAACAATCTGAACGGGACTTACCTAGGGACTGTCAGAGATTGGATAAATAATTCCTGCATTGGGCCACTTGATGATTTCCTTTTTGACCACTTCTCACATATTTGGATTTAATCTCCTCTTCATCTGGCAAGAAGGGCGGGATCCATCTTCCAAAAGTATTCTATGATTATAGTAAGATGGCTCAATCCCCCTGAGGTCATGAATGGTCCAACCAATTTCCTCCTTATGTTATTTAGGACCTTAATCAATTTAATCTCTTGCTCCTTTGTCAATTTAGCACTAATAATCACAGGGAGCGTATTCTGCGGTCCTAGAAATTGATATTTTAAATTCTAGGGCAATGGTTTCAATTCAAGCTGGGCTGGGGTAATGATTGATGGTAGGGTAGATGCTGAAGATTCAATAAGAGGAAGAGGTTTTGAGTGAACAAAATCAGTAACCTCTTTCGAAGATGTCAGTTCAGAGGGTTGCAGGTCAAATTCATTAACCAAAGAGGAACTTTCAATTGAAGAAACTGTCAAACAAGTTTCAATATTAACATTATCCTCATCAAGTTCCTCAATAAATCCACAATCCTCAAATTTGTTTATCGCCTTAAGAATATCCAATTTCATTCGTTGGTCCACAAAGGCGATTTCCATGCTACCGCTTTCACAATTAATGTTGGCCTTTGCTGTAGCCAGGAACGGACGCCCCAGAATGATGGGCGTGTTCCTCAGATTATCTGGTACATCCATGTCAAGGACAAGGAAATCTACAGGAAAATAGAAATCCTTGACCTTAACTATAACATCTTCAATAACACCTCGCGGGTTTGTGACCGAACGGTCTGCTAACTGTAGCGTTACTGAAGTTGGCCGAAGTTCACCTAACCCAAACTTCTCATAAAGAGAAGTCGGGATTAGGTTGATGGATGCACTGAGATCCAAAAGTGCTCTATCAAATGTGTAATCTCCGATGACGCAAGAAATCAAAGGAGCACCAGGATCTCTCTTTTTCTGAGGGAGGTAGTGCAGGATAACAGAGCTAGCCTGCTCAGAGAGTACCACCTTCCTCGGAACAGATTCTCTCGACTTACGCTTTTGTGTACATAATTCCTTTAAAAATTTTGCGTAAGCTGGTATGTGCTTGATAGCATCAAGGAGCGGAATATTGATCTCAACATTCTTAAATAAATTCAGAAGCTCCTCATTGCTATCAACAGACTTCTTCTTTGCTTTGGCTAAGGCTTCAGGAAAAGGAACATTAGTCAGATCTTTGGAATCAGGTTCCTGAGCCTTGATCTCTTCTCTAGAATTCTCCTCTCTCTCCTCAGAATCTTCAGGATTCAAAAGATCAGAATAGTGTGGTTGTGGATCCTGAGTCTTCTTACCACTCCTCAAAGTGACAGAATTTGCAGAAGCATAAGAATTTGGGTCATGGGGAGGGTTAGGAAAGATTGGAGGGGCTTGATTGATCATGAATTGTTGATTAGCAGAAGAAGACGAGGAACCCTGCTCAACCACCTGAGCATGTGCGTGTGGGTCCCTCTGATTTCCGTACCCTTGGGCTTGATTGCCCGAATTTATAATGTTTCGCGGGTTGGGTACGGGTTGGGATGGTAGAGATCCCGGTTGATGAGAGTTAGCAATGAGCCCGGATTGCAAGTTGTCCAGCGAGTTTTTCATTTGCTGCATAAGCTGGAGCATAGATCCTTGCATCTTTACCATTTGACGGTTCAAATCAGCCTGCCCTGCGGGGTGACGGGCATTCCAAGTTGGCTTATTGACCTGATTCGGAGGCAACTAAGTATATACTTGACCCTGACCCATTGGACGTTGCGGAGCATAGTTGCTGGGTCGGAATTGGGTCTGTTGTCCCAGATTTTTCCAAGAGAAGTTAGGGTGGTTTCTCCAACCTGGATTATAGGCATTCGAGTAGGGGTTGGATCTAACATTCTCTTGTACAGCATAGACATCCTCATAGGGTGAGGATGGAGAGAAAGAAAGGGAAGGATCAGAAAAACTGGGATCAAAGGCCCTAGTTGGGAACCCATGGAGTTCCGAGAAATGCTGACTCATAGATTGAGTCACATCGAGTTGATCCACGAACTCCCGTCCAGAAGGAGCTCGTGGGGAATGGAATCCCGAATTTTGGGATTGAGTGGATTGAGAGTTGTTCATAGAATTGCTAGCCATCCACTCTTCCATTCTTTTAGCAACCAAGTCGAAAGCGGTAACTTACAAATCATTTACCTCACTTTTCTCCTTTCTTATTATAATTGCAGGTACTCTTTCGAGACAGGCAAAAGCGGTAGATCGGAGTAAAGTGCTGTGGAAGGTTTTGTAAGTTACAAAACGCGACGAGAAATCAAAGATCGTTGCCTCCCCGGCAACGGTGCCAAAATGTTGAACGTGTACGAACCTACGCTAACGTGTTCAGTTTTGGAAAACCTGTCGTTGTAGTTCGAAAGCGAAGAATTCGTGTTCAACAAATAAAATTTATACTGAAATTAAAATTCCGGGTCGAACACAGGGAGGCAGACGTTTGATTTAAAAACTACGCGTTTCTTTTTATTTGTTACAGAATAATTCAATTTAGTACTATCTAATTATTTACAATAAATAGAAGAGAGAGAGAGAGTAAGAGAGAAAAAGAATATTACACAGAGAAATCAAAATGAGATGTAGAATAAACAAGGAATTTTTGCATTGAAGTGATTGTTCATTACAACTAGAAAGCATAAAATAATTACTCTAGAAAGCGATAAATTTACTCTAGAAAGCATTAAAAGAATGGAGGGAGAAATATCCTCCTCGACGATTGCTTGGAGGACGAGTAGATTAATCTAGAAAGCAGTAAATCTATACTAAAAAGCGGTAAAAAGAATAGGGAGAGAGAAATCCTCCTCGACGGTTGCTCGGAGGACGAGCCGGATGGGACGACGCCTGGATGAAGGAGAATGAAGTGGGACAAAGGAGGACGAAGCAGAAGAACGAGAACGAAGCAGCACGCCGTCGTCGTCGCGGGATCCACTTCCGAAGGGGAACAAAAATTGGACTTTATCTCGCGAGAAGCATCCCGGGTGTGGGACAAGCTTCTCTTGAGCTTTGGAGGGGTAGAGAGGAGAAAGAAAGAATGAAAATTTCGTATGGAGGGGGTCTCCTTTTATAGTTGCAAGGAGTGGTGGTAAAATAGACATTACATCTTCAAAATAATAAATAAGGGGTCTTTAGTGACGGATAAATCCGTCACTAAAGCCCCGACGTGGCCGTCGCCGCCGTGCCTACGCGCGCCCGCTCGGCTGCCCGCGTGCGTAACGCCTACGCACGTCCGCGAAGTCTCAGCCGTCCGATCGCGAGATCGGACGGCTTAAAATCGCGCCTTCACCGCTGCCGCCCGCCCGCCTGTGCGTGAGATCGCGCGTTCACGCACGCGTCCAATCGCGCGTCGGCGCTATCGGGCGCACGCGGCCGTTGGATCGCGATCGTGCGGTCGATTGGAGGCGCGCCACCGCTCCAATTTCTGCGGGGCGCAGCTCGAACGCGCGTCCCTGCTTCGCGTTAGAGCGCTCGACCGCTGCGCTGCAGTCGCGTTTGTGTCGAGCGCTTGACTTCAGCGCGGGCGCGTCGCAGCCGTTGGATCGAGATCCAACGGCGGAGAGGAGACGGGTGCACGGTCTTCACAAGATGCAAGCGGCCGTTTGGGCGGCTGAGATGGCGTCACCTGGCGTCATCTTGGCCGTCCATCTTCTGGAAGTTGTAGATGGTGCCACGGATGTCGGATTGACTCGATTTTTGTGTCGTTGGGCTGCGATCGTCGATCCGAATTCATCCATGTGGTCGGATTTGTCATCTGAAGTGTGGATTTACACCATCCTGGCCCTTGATCTTCTAGGGTTCCCCGGTCTCTATCTGATGCTACGGATGCCTGATTAGGGCGATCTTGGAGTCGTTGAACTCCAATCGTCGCCCTGATCACATCCATACAGTTGGATCTTTGATCCGAGGCCCCGATAAAATGTTTGCCCTGTCCAAGCACATAAAAGGAGACAATTAAACTCCATTTTATTCAAACTACTCTAAATGCGAGATGATGCATGTTATGCAATATTTATATCATGAAATGCAATCCTATGCTTAAGAACATGCATAAATAGACATTTTAAGTAGTGTAAATGTGTTTACATCATGTAATATAACCATGTTTACATCACACCCCCATAACTATCTTTTGCTAGACCCTAGCAAAAACTATATGCTAATTATAAAGGAATTAGGTTGGATTATTTGGGCATAAGTTATTTTCAATCATTAGGAAAATGTTTACTTTGGATCTAAACTTTCAAAGACACCAGTGCCTAAGTATCTACCAAAATGCAGACCACCTCAAGCCCTCGCCTTATTCAAAGAAAAATTTCTTTTTCTCTTTTTCTTCTTTTCTAATTTTTTTGGATTCTTAAGTTTAGGGTTAAGAGTGGCTTTCTACGACCATTCAACTCACCCAAGATTTGATGAGAACCCTAAGTTCTAAGAATCTTAGTGTGAATGTGACAGACTTGTTGATCGGCAATTAGAACAAACTTCGGATTTCTACGCCTCTAGGTGACCTTAGAAAGATAGTTCTACCTAAAGGTGTATCTTTTCAACTGGTAGCTTTCTCCCTACTTTTATTTTTATCTGGTCAACACAAGGGTGAATCCAGTGTATATCTCCTCGATTTATTCTACTTCTCTGCTTCTTCCTAAGTGTTTTGGGAATTTTTAGTGCATTTCTTGAGCTGGGTTCTGGACAGCCGGTCGATGAGTTGTTACCACCAACAACTTGCTAGCCATACTCATGCAGGGAAGTGTGGCTTATTTCTATTGTTTTCTTTTTCTTTTCTCCTTTTCTTTTTGTTTTCTCTTTTTTTTTTACTATTTTTTTAAAGTAGCTGGCTTCCCTGATCTAAGATTTACCTAAAGGCAGCAAGAAGAGAATGGTCCAGTGACTGGGCTCTGGACAACATACCTATACGCTGTTACCCACGATAACTTGCCAGCCATATCACCCTAGAAGGTTCATTAGCTACCCAATTTCCATTAAAACTGCCGATCAACAAGTCAGTGAAAAGAAAGTGTGTAGATGCTTAAGACTCAAAGTTTCCTGAAATCAGAGGGTGGGTAGATAAGTCGTGTACTTAACACCCAAAATTATTTACTCAAATTACAATAGAATTAAGATGGTGAGGACTCGAAAAAAAAATCCACATTTTAGTGGATACACGGTTCGATTAAGTCCAAAGACTTGAAGGATCTTTGTATTCAGATCCTAATGTAATATTTCCTAAGATTGAAAAGTCCTAATGTCCAAATATTCCTTCCTAATTCAATTTTTTTTTATGTATATATAAGAAAAGTCCTATGTATATATTCAATTTCTCTGGGCTTCATCAGAGTTTTACTAGCGTTGTAAATGACAGAGGGCTTCCTATCTATTTTTTGACCCAAAACAACCCCGACCGCGTAATCAGAAGCGTCGGTCATGATCTCAAAAGGGGCTGTCCAAATCAGTGGTTGCAACATTGGAGCACAAGTGACTGCCATTTTCAGGAAATCAAATGCCTTACGACATGATTCGTCGAAAACAAACGGCGTTTCTTTGGCAAGAAGATTGCTCAGAGGACGAACAACCTTCCAGAAATCCTTGATGAATCATGTGTAGAATCCCACATGACCAAGAAATGATCGAATTTGCTTAACAGATATGGGAGGAGGAAGTTTAGCGATAGCATCAACCTTAGCTTTATCCACTTCAATTCCCCATTCAGAGACTAGATGACCCAAGACGATGCCTTCTTGTGTCATGAAATGACTCTTTTCCCAGCTAAGGACCAATCGTGTTTTCATACATCGCTTAAGAATCATTTCCAGATTAGCCAAACAAGTGTCAAACGATTCTCCAAAAATAGAGAAATCATCCATGAAGACTTCCATAAACTCTCTTACCATGTCAGAGAATATGGCTAACATACACCTTTGAAAGGTTGCAGGTGCATTGCATAAACCGAAAGGCATCCTACGGAAGGCAAAGGTTCTGCAGGGACAGGTGAAAGTAGTTTCTTCCTGATCCTCAGGATGGATAGGAACTTGGTTGTATCACGAGTATCCATCAAGAAAATAGAAGTACATCTACCCATCTAGTCTTTCCAAGTTTTGATCAATGAAAGACAGGGGAAAATGGTCCTTTTTCGTGGCTATGTTTAGCTTTCTGTAATCAATACAAACCCTCCAAGAGGAAGCTGAACGAGTTGTGACAGATTCTCCTCTCTCGTTAGTCACAATGGTAATCTTGGCTTTCTTGGGAATAATCTGTACGGGACTTACCTAGGGACTATCAGAGACTGGATAAATAATTCTTAGATTGAGCCACTTAATGATTTCCTTTTTGACCACTTCTCGCATATTTGAATTTAATCTCCTCTGCATCTGGTGAGAGGTGGGATCCATCTTCGAAGAATATTCTATGATTGCAGTAAGATGGATCGATCCCCCTAAGGTCATGAATGGTCCAACCAATTGCCTCCTTGTGTTGCTTCAGGACCTTGATCAATTTAATCTCTTGCTCCTTTGTTAATTTTGCACTGATAATCACAGGGAGCATCTTCTGAGGTCCTAAAAATTGATATTTTAAATTCTCAAGCAATGGCTTCAGTTCAAGCTAGGGCAGGTTGATGATTGACAGGAAGGAAGATGCTGAAGATTCATCAAGAGGAAGAGGTTGTGAGTGAACAAAATCAATAACCTCTTTAGAAGATGACAGGTCTTCCATAGTGGGTTGCAGGTCCAATTCATCATCAAAGGAGGAACTTTCAATTGAAGAAACCATCAAACAAGTTTGAATGTTTACATTATCCTCCTCAAGTTCCTCAATAAATCCACAATCCTCAAATTTATTAATCACCTTAAAAATATCCAATTTCATTCGTTGATCCCCAAGGGCGATTTCCATGCTATCGCTTTCACAGTTAATGTTGGCCTTAGTGGTAGCCAAGAACGGATGCCCCAGAATGATGGGCGTGTTCCTCAGATTTTCAGGTACATCGATGTCAAGGATAAGGAAATCTATAGGAAAATAGAAATTCTTGACCTTAACTATAACATCTTCAATAATGCCTCGCAGATTTGTGACCGAATGGTCCGCTAACTGTAGCGTTACTGAAGTTTGCCGAAGTTCACCTAATCCAAACTTCTCGTAAAGAGAAGTCAGAATTAGGTTGATAGATGCACCCAGATCCAGAAGTGCTCTATCAAACATGTAATCTCTGATGACACAAGAAATGAACGGAGCACCTGGATCTCTCTTTTTCTGAGGTAAGTGATGCAGGATAATAGAAGTAGCCTGCTCAGAGAGTACCACCTTCCTTGAAATAGATTCTCTCAACTTACGCTTTTGTGTACATAAATCCTTTAAAAATCTCGCGTAAGCTGGTATATGCTTGATAGCATCGAGGAGCAGGATATTGATCTCAACATTCTTAAAGATATTTAGAAGCTCCTCATTGCTATCAATAGACTTCTTCTTTGATTTGATCAAGGCTTCTGGAAAAGGTACATGAGTCAGATATTTGGAATCAAGTTCCTGAGCCTTGATTTCGTCTCCAGAATTCTCCTCTCTCTCCTCAGGTTCTTAAGGATTCGGTAGATTAGAATAGTGTGGTTGTGGATCCTGAGTCTGCTTTCCACTCCTCAAGGTAACAGAATTTGCAGATGCATAAGATTTTGGGTTTTGGGGAGGGTTAGAAAATATTGGAGGGGATTGATTAGTCAAGAATTGTTGATGTGCAGGAGAAGAAGAGGAGGAAGGACCCTGCTCAACCACCTGAGCATGTGCGTGTGGGTCCCTTTGATTTCCATACCCATGGGCTTGGTTTCCTGGATTCAGAATATTTCGTGGGTTGGGTATCGGTTGGGATGGTAGAGATCCGAGTTGACGAGAGTTAGCAATAAGCCTGGTCTGCAAGTTGTCTAGCAAGGTTTTCATTCGTTTCAAGAGTTGGAGCATGGATCCTTGCATCTCTACCATTTGCTGGTTCAAATCATCCTGCCCTATGGGTTGACGGGCATTCCAAGTTGGCTAATTGACCTGATTTGGAGGCAACTGACTATACACATGACCCTGACCCATTGGTCGTTGTGGAGCATAGTTGCTAGGTCGGAATTGGGTCTGTTGCCCTGGGTTTTTCCAGGAGAAGTTAGGGTGGTTTCTCCAACCTGAATTATAAGCATTAGAGTAAGGGTTGGATCTAACGTTCTCCTGTACAGCACAGACATCCTCATAGGGTGAGGATGGAGAGAAAGAAAGGGAAGGATCAGAAAAATTGGGATCAAAGGCCCTAGTTTGGAACTCGTGGGGTTCCAAATAATGCTGACTTACAGGTTGAGCCGCATTGAGTTGATTCATGAACTCCCATCCAGAGGGAGCTCGTGAAGATTGGAATCCTGAATTTTGGGATTGAGTGGATAGAGAGTTGTTCATAGAATTTCCAGCCATCCACTCTTCCATTCTCTTAGCAACCAAGTCCACCTTGTCAAGTTTGTTACAAATCAATTCCATATCAAATGAATGAGAGTCATGGACTTCATTAACATTTGATCTGAGCTGCTGGGACCGGTTAAAAGTATCCATGGCGGCATGATTGATTGAATTCTTGCTCATTTCCTAAAACAAATCGTGTGCACTATCTGCAACTTTGTTGAGGAAATTGCCTCCGCAAGAAGCGTCCATGTGATTTCTGAGTTGCTCAGTCAACCCGTGATAGAAGATCTACACGAGTTGCCATTTTGGCACCTCGTGGTGTGGACACCTCCGCAATAGGTCCTGGAATCGCTCCTAGGCCACATGAAACTGCTCCCTCGGCTGCTGGGTAAAGGTAGTGATTGCCCGTCTCAAGGCATTGGTATGTCTGACTGGGAAGAATTTCTTGAGAAAGGCCTATTTCAACTCATTTCAAGTTGCAATTGGTCTTCCTATTGTCCTATACCAATGAGCGACCTTATCCTTAAGAGAGTGGGGAAGAACCACATGATCATTTGCTCCTCATTCATGTTTCGTGCCTTAGTGGTCTGAACTAAAGTGGTCAAGTCCTCCAAGTGCTGAAATGGGTCTTCGGAGCCAAGCCCATGGTAATGTTTGATCAGGCTTAAAACCTGGGGCTTGATTTCTATGTCTCCGGCCAAAATCTAGATGCTGGGATGTTCCTCGTAATTTGAAGGAGCATAAAAATCCTTCAAGGACTGAGTGCCTTGCATTCTCTGGAACCATTCCTGCATTGTCAGCATTTGTTCCACCTATCATCGGAATTCCTCCTATGGATCCCAAGGCAGAGGAGGCTGTTAGTCGGCCATGGGATCAATTTGACCAAAATCTAATTTACACCTCCTAGAATACTCTAGTGGTCCTTCCAATAGGGGATGCAATGACCGTCTTCTCAGCATAAACTAGGAGAAGGTCGAAAGGACTGGGGGTAAGGACCCTGTAGCACAACAAAACAAGCCTTTCCTTAAGTGGGGTAGCCTAAGGATCTACAGACTCCCAAAACCTACCTCAAGATTGTAAATGATTTACTCTACTTGTGTCTGCTCAATCTAACCAGTTAGGAGGAGGGACTAGGGAGAAGGTTCTTCCTTCGACTTGCACCTCCGGTTCCTAGTGTACCCCCCAGCCATGGTCGTTTGACACTACTCCCCTAGCTAGACATCAGATTAATCAGTACCAGTAGGTTAATCAAAGACAATCTCAGACTAGGCTTCGAAAAGCGAATCAGTCCTTAAGGCCAACATCTACTCAGTTTTATTAAGGCCTGGGATTGTAGTGCTTATGGAATGTGATGAGCCCTTAAAATGGTTTGTGCCCTTAGTGATTGATTGAGAATTGTGTAAGTGCGTGCACAACCAGGGTTTTCAAGCAAGATTATTTGTGATATATGAATTTTAATGTTCAAATCTTACTTAAGTAGCTTTTAGGGTTTAAAATTAGGTTGATTTCAACCAAGTTTGTGGCAAACCAGGTTTTCAAACATGAGTGAAGATTGCTTTCCTTTAAAACCAGAAATAAAGTGGAGTGCCTGAAGTAGACCTAGATTGAAAACCCTAAGGAGAAGCTACTTGATGAGTTGATTTTAGGTTGAGTGGTGCGGCCCAAACAACTCAAACAACTGGCCACAACTTCACCACTATGTTAGGCACACAGAGATGGTTAACCTAGAATGATTTATACTCTTTTATGTGTTGCTTTGTTTGTACCGGTTCCACAGATCAGAACTCGGTTGAGTAGAAACAAATCAATTAGGTTAAGTGCCTTGAATGTGGGTGTTTGTTGTGTGTCTGTTGAAAATTACGACCGCAAAAATACGCCTGCAATTGTGCCATCTTATGCTATTTCCTAGCATTACCAATGCATATTAGGACTCCATAGTTGCATTGTAAAAATACATGCAGGCATACATTTAATTGAGAAGGGAGGAGAATGAAATAAGTGGCCTTGCATTTTACATTTTTCTTCAAGTGCATCTTTGCAAAATTACCATCTCTATTTCTATTTCCACTTAATTTTTAATCTTTCTCGCAGCTGCATGCATCTTCTCCTCGCACCATGCTTCCCTGCAGCTGCCCTTCCCTGTGGCTACCTCTCCCTGCTAGCCCTTCCCTGCGGCTACCATTCCCTACATGAGCCATGCATGGCCATGCCTTCCTCTTCTATTTAATGACCACGGCTCCACCTTCGAAAGAAGCCTGGTCCCAACCAAAAAAAAGGAAGCAGCACACCTTCTCCTTCCAGGCGGCCACCGTCCTCTCCTCCATTCCCCACCACACGCCAGCCCTCCTCCTCGGAGACACCCGGCAGGCATGAGCCCTCACTGTGGTGCACACCACCACAGTGAGACCACCATCGCCCAGCTCTTCAAAAAGCCGGTGGGTGTGGTGGCTTTCTTCACTGTTTTCTCCATTCCAGCCATTTCAGCCATTGCCGCAAGCTTCAAGCTTGAAGCTCGGCGGCGGCAGCAGCAGTTGCCCAGCCTCCTTTCGCACGCATCTGCAGGCGCCCCAGTCCTCCACGCGTGCCTGCAGGCCCTCTCCGCCTTCTGCCTTCCTCGCCCTGTCGCGCCCTCTTTTGCTCGCAACCAGCCTCTGCGAGCCTCTGCAGCAGCTGGCGAAGCACCCCAGCAGCACCTGCAAGCTTCCGCACAAGCTGCAGATGCCCTTGCCTCCATCTCCGTGCACTCTGTCGCGAGCTCTCCGTGCTCGCAACCGGCCGGCGCAGGCCTTCTCCCTCGCACGCCAGCACGCGCACACCAGCCGCGAGCCGGCGACACTCACACACCTGAAGCTCCCGGTTGCGCGGCGCAGACTACCACTGTAGCCACTGTTCATGTGAGTCTGCGCGACACTGTGGCTACAGTGGGGTGACCGGAAAGCTTCTCACTTTCCTGGTCACCCGACACGCCGCAACTGGCCCTCGCCCGTGCACGTGCTTGCCTACGCGTCTCCGCCCGTGTCGCCCGCCCTTTGCCGTGCGTCTGCCAACCTGCTTCACTCGCCTGCATACTCCTCTCCACGCAGCGCTGTGCGCTGCGGGTTCCTCTCTGCTCCCCACTCCCGCGCGCTCCTCTTTGCGCAGATGCGCCTGCGCGTACGCGCGTGGAAGCCCCAGACGACGCCCTTCATGCCCAGATGCCTTAACAGCGCCCTTTCACTCCAGCAGAGCGGCTGCTCTCTCCTCTCCCTCTCCCTCTCTCTCTCTCTCACAACATCTCTCACTCCCTCTACACCGACACACACACACACCTACACTAACACTTCCACACACCCACAAACACATATACACTTTTATAAACATATATATATACATACGTAGACTTATATATATTGATATATATATACATATATATATATATATATACATATATACACACATATATATATATACGTATATTTATACATATAGTAGTATCTATATACTTATGTATTAGTATACATACATATATATATATATATCTACATACATATACATGTACAAATATATACATATATCTAAATACTTATATATACATATTTATACATATATCTATACATATATTAGTACTTATATACCTATGTATTAGACTATACATATACATATGTATATATATCTATCTACTTATATATATATATATATATACACATATATATACTGATACATATACATATATTTATACACATATATATATAGATATAAATATACATATATCTGTATATATACTACTATAAGTATAGATACATATATATATATACATATATACACACCTACCTATATATACATACATATATACATATATATACATATCTAGATACATATACCTATATACATTTATTATTATTATATATATATATATATATATATACATCTATACATATATATATCTTTAACTATATATACATACATATATATATATATATATACATACTTAGCTACATATATCTATATATACATATATTATTATATACTTATACATGCATATATATATATCTCTATATAGTTATATATACATACACATATATATATATACATATACACTTATATATATACATATATATCTACATATATATATACCTATATATTTATAACCATATATATATATATGTTGTCGACGATTTTGTGCGGGTTTAAAGTATATCACGTTGTAGCACAACCGACAAAACGTCTAAACAAATATAAAGAATTTTATTACTCGAAGACCGGAGTATCCGAGGTCGATCACAAGGAGCAAATGGAATCTACTACTAGTCAAAATGTAATTGAACACTCTAATTTACTCAAAATATTAATTCAACTATGAATGTATGCGATTAAAAGTTGTTAGGACAAAAAGAAATGAAATTGGACGTCTGATCTTGTGATCAGACGTCTTAAAAGTATGTTCCCTTTTCTTCTTGATTATTCTTCTTCCTCTGCAGTCTCTCTGTTTCTTCTTCTTCTGTTGCTGTGTTTGCTTTCTTTTCTTCTCTTTCTTCTTCTCCTACGAAGGCTTCTTTCTTTCTTCTTCTTCTCTGCCTTGCTCCTTCTTCTTCTCCTGTGAAGGCTTCTTTCTTTCTTCTTCTTCTCTGTTCTTCCTGCCTTTCCTTTCCTCCTTCTTTCCTTGTCACGACCGAGTCCTTCTTCCTCAACGTTCAGCCTGTGCCTACATAGAACAAAACCTATCCTTTCTCCCTCTACCCACGCGTCTCTCTCTCTCAAGCAATTCACTCGGACGCTCTCCCAGAGCCACAGCCATAATCGGGTCGGATCGTACCCGGGACCAGGCGCACCTGCAGGTAGTGTGATGCACGAGGAGTGCGTAGGTCTAGGTCAGGTCGGATCCGCCAGATCAGCGTGGTCAAGCCGCGGACGAGGCGGGTGAGGGCAGTGAGGGACCTCACCCCTGTGCTTACGGAGGCAATGAGAGTAAAACACAAAAACAACTTATATGGTACCTGAGTGTTGCAATCCCACGATGTGGGACTATCTGGTCTCGCCTTCACGCGCACCCGCAGAGTTTTGTCGCTCGATTGCCCGAGCTGTTGACTCTGCTGGCGCTTCTTGCTGGACTCACTCACCTCGCGACAATCGCGCGAGTATGCAGCACCTGTAGCCTGGGAGACCGGGTGCCTGGAGCTTCGTTGGAGCTTCATCAGAGGGCGTCCATGGTGGCAGGAGCTCAAACACTGTCATGCACAAAACAAGCCTCTCGGCCCAATCAGATCAGCTAGAGACCTTCGCCGTGGCACGGCGAAGGCGGTGGACGATGCTGCAGGTTGCCGGTCGGCATAGGCGTGCGTGCCTAGGTCAACCTGTGGCCGGAGATGGTGGGTTGTTCGGGGCGTGATTATGGAGGTCTGGAGTGGCAGTTGTAGGGTGGAGCGAGTTCCTGGTGGTGAGGTGGAGCTCTCAAAGTGGTTGGCGAGCCGTGTGGGGGCCTGGAATGGTGGAAGCGGCTCGCCGGAGGTCGGTCGGTGATGTGGAAGATGAGGGTGGTCAACGTCGGTCGAGGGGTAATCAGATGAGATAACAGGGGGAAAAGAGAGAGGAGAGGATGGAGAGGAGTTATAACCTAATTGTAAGGAAGAAAGGGGACGGAAGGCGGACAGCAGTACCTGCTGTCACCGGAGAAGATGATGCCCAGTGGGGGAGAACGGCGGCGACGACGGGGCTGAGGCGGCGTGCGCGGGTACTGCGCGACGCGGAGGGAAGTCAGGAAGCTAACTCTGCCACTGGTTTTGTGACAGAGCAAAGAGGGAGGGGAGGGGGCTCGCCGGAGCTTGCTGGGACTTTTGGCCGGGCAGGAGGAGATGAATTGGGGGTGGACACTCAGCCAAATCAAGCTCGAGTCCTGCGGCAGGGTCTGGGGGGTGTTTTATAGGTGCTGGCTGCTCCTATCAGCGCGTGGAAAGTGCGCAATTAGGTCTGCCGGCTTGCCGGAGTTGGAAGGAAGGTGGATATCCAAATCTCTCATTCGTTCGCACAAGAGATTGGGTTCACACCAGCGATTGTAATTGGCTTTATAAGGAAGGGAATTCCTCAAAGAATCCTCCTTCCATTTCTGGGAGGGAATCTCTGAGGGATTAGAGAGCAATCCCTCTCCGAACCTCGCTGGAGGTCGGTTCTGCCCTAGCAATGGCGGCAGGACCGGTTTGCAAAGGAGGCAAAGAACCTAGGGGGCACTCTGCAAAGGTATTCAAAAGATAGGGACCAATTTATGATTTGGGTGTACTAAATTGCAAAGTAGGTCAAGATGACCTCTCCTTAGGTCCAAATTTTGATACAAACCTAATTTGGACCTAAGGAATCTAATGGTGAAGTTGGATTTTAGGTTTGACCTCGTTTGACTGGATATTTTGCGTAAAAACCCAAATTAGGTTAATTGAAGAGCTAGGACCCTAATCTAGGTCAAACTAGGTTCCAAAGGCCAAATTAAGTGTTCTAAACCCTAGAGAATGTTTTTCCATTTTTTTTAGATGGTTTACTTGCTTTTTGTTCTGACTGGAACCTTGTTAATTTAAGCGGGTTGATTTTAGGGTTACCAAGTGTCATTTAGTTCTTAGATTGCACATGAACCCATTTCTGATTGACTCAACCCTCTTTTTATCTCATTTATACCATTTCACCTATGTTTTGCCTCTGAGAAATCCCGTTTATGTACTGCAATGGTAAAATTGCAGTTTTAACCTTTATTTCATGTTTTCTTCTCAAGGCACTTGTTCCTTCAGTTAGGCTTTCTTCTAGGTTATGTAGGAGCTTTTATCTTCTTTATTGGGTCAAAATGAGCTAGTTATGGCTCATGATGAGGCTCTCATTATACCCCCATGCCTAGCTTTTGCTAGTCCCTTAGCAAAATTTCAAAGTTTTAACTTCCATTCTAGACCTTGAGTGTCTGTCAACAACTATGAAAAGTGCTTCTCTTTTTATTTTGTGATTTAGGTAGGAATGCTGATAATAGGCCTAGAGGTACTCAAGTACCAACCAAAATCCAGACCTGTTCCGCTTTAGCCTCAGTCCTCCGCAAAGGTTTCTACGGCCCACAGAAACTAACCTAGGGTTTGTTGGACTCCGCGGTTAAAGCACCCGTGCTTGAGACATTTTTAGCCTAAGTTCAGTTTGTAGTGCATTTTTTGTAAGAGAGAGATAGAAGATTTATTTGTTTGGAGAGCTTTTCTCTCTCTTTTCTTTTTATTTCTAGCTCGGATTAGCTTCTCAACACGGTCTGTATCGGATTCCTCGTCCCCATCATCAATCCTCAAGGATCCCTGGCTTTCGAGATTTCGAGATAATCCCGCCCATGGCAACCCCCGGAACCCTGGCTTTCGAGATTTCGAGATAATCCCGCCCATGGCGTTCCATGGCCGAATCCAGACCCTGGCGATCGACATTTCGTGATAATACCGCCCATGGTATCTGAACTAGCAGAGTGCTTACATGCCCCCGGTAGGATATTTAAATATCCTAAGAGACAAGCACCGAGGAGACGATATGTTATTATGCATCTTCGAGGGGAATTTCCCGCCTCTCCGCGCTGGGAACTCGTCCAAATCAATTTGTGTTGATTGACCGCTCCTAATCTAGGTGACTTTTTCAGAACATTAAATGCTTTTCGCGTGATTTGGATGTTTATGCGCACTGAACCAGACTGTGTGTGAATTTGGGTGCTTAGGTTACCGAATCCCGCAAATCAGAGGTTAGTTAATCAGGCCGAATACTTCCTAAGCCTTAGACCTAATACTTAAGCTTCGCATTTTCCTCAACCTCTTGAGGATTATCCAGATTTTAACGGATACGTGGAATTTTAAGCTAACAAATCTAGCCCAAAAGGCCTAAGACCAGCATTCCCGCTAATCTCTTGTTATATCTCCGTAGCACTTTTCTTTTCTTTTTCTTGATTCGGTCTAGAACTTCAGTTAACCCCTTAATCTTTTACTAATGACTATTTCTTTTCATTTTCATTTTGTGCTCCTTTTTGTCATTTTTCTTCTTTTTCTCCTCCTTATGCTTAAGTGGCTCACAAAATTTCCTCCCTCCCCCCATTTTTTTGTTCTTTTTATTAATTTTTTTCATCTTTTTTTTTGCGTTTTTGACATATGCAAATTTTTTTGTGTGTGAGACTCCTGATTTTTTTTCTTGGTTCTGTATGTATGCACTTTATCACCCCCCCATGCCTAAGTTTTGCAATGTCCTCATTATAAACAGAGGGTGTGAATTAGTGTTGAGGTCAGGGGCTTAGAACAGGATATATCGGGTGGGTGAATGGGTCGTAAATGACTGATGTTGATGATTTCAAGCTCTGATACGTGTACCAGAGGTAGGATCATATGTCTAAGGCTGGTCTAAAGGTGCAATAGACGTGGAGTCCAGATGGATAATCAGATAGGTCTCTGTGTTTGGGATGACGGGTTGCCTCCCATTAAGCACTAAATTTAATGCCTTCAGCCGAGCAGAAAATGGGGTGGAGAGGGAGTGGTCAAATCAATGGAGTTTTGGAAAACAAACACCTTGATTAAGAGCCTGGTTGGTCCAACCAGGTGCTTGTTGAGATCAGTGGGCTGATGATGCAGCCCGAACCCAATAAGTCTGGTGGGTTGATAGATGTAGATCAGCAGATGCGGAACCCACCATATGCAGTGACGTTCTGATGGATATGGAAGTGAAAACTCGGGTTCAGGCTGAGTCGAATCAGCCTGGTCAAAGTAGGGTTCCGAAAAATTATCCATGAAAGGTGTGGAATCCCTACAGAGGTGATCAAAGGATGGAGGCTCCTAATTTGTGGTCTGATCAGTACCCGATACCTGGTCTAGATATGGAGTTGAATCATCTGCAAACGGCTCAGTGAGAGGTGAATCGGAATAGAAATTGAGTCCGGTTGCGGGTTGGGGTGGGGAACGGGTTTTGATTGGTTCTGTATATGTGGAGCAGGTGGCTTCAAAGAAGATTGACATGTTATAATCAGGAGGCAGATTTTCTCCGATGTTATGGTCAGATTCGAGATCGTCGGAGAGTTTGCGAAAATCAAAGTTTGAATGAGATTCTAGATCATGAGTTCCACCATAGAATAAATCATATGTTGTATATTCAGCAGCCTGACTGGGATCTAGCCTAAATGTTAATTCTGAGCTTAAAAGGGTATCCTTATCTGGTAGAGGCTCAGATTCTAAGCTAGTAGGGCAGACCCAATTGAAACCCTTCTCGTCCAACTCCTCGGTTTCTGTGTCGTAGATTGGCATGACTTCCGCAAAATCGATTCATTCCTCTGAGGAGGTTGACGAGGGATATTCATCAAATCGAGGCCCAAAATCATATTCTTCATTAAGAGATTGATTTTCTTCATCTGGGGGCTTGAAATCTTCAAAATATGTTTCAGATCTAGGTTCTAGGCTTAGGATGTGGGTTGAATTACTAGAATTTAGGTCTGAATAACCTTCGAGGGCCACCTTATCAGAATAAGGGACGGAATTTACACCCTTGAGAGGTTCAGTTCTACTCTCATACTTGCAGGAGTCTTGGGATTCTAAAATGGGCTCATCATGGTCTTTTCCTGCATTTGGAGCTTCCCAACCTTCTTCAATATCAGGTGCATTATATTCCATCTGGGTTGGGAATCCACAACCATTTTGTGCCTCAAACCCGAGGTCAGATTTATCCTCGATGTTGTTCCAAGATAGCTCATCCTCTGTTGGTGGTATGTATGGGTATTTCTGATCAATCACTTGTTTTATTAATCTCATTATCTCTTGCCATTTTTCAAGACTATCTTGGTGTTGCTTCCAAAGTCGAGGATTTGTCATACATTGAAGGTATTCACTATTGTGCAATTTTTCTATCTCAATGTATGCAGTAATGAGCAAGTCACGGGTTGATCCTTTGTTGGCTTTTGCTAATAGTACTTGGGCACAAGTTATGACAAAGGTTGTGGTTGTTGGGACATCAACCTGAATGTTTCCTACTGTTGTTGAGGTTTCTTCATTTTCATAAAATCTCATGGCATCCTCAATCATTTTATCTCTCATGGATCTCTGGTATTCAGGTTTCTTGAATGGTAGTCCTAGGTGGTTCGGCTGCATATTTGGATCAGGTGGTGGAATCAAGATCAGAGTTTGACTCAAGATGTGTTATGAAGCGATCAGATCTGAATAACGAGTCCCACTGAAAATGAGTGTGTGTGCTCTAAAGAGAGAAGATGCAGGACTGGAGATGTTCTTGACCCAATCAAGACACCCAAAAGATGTTTGGATGACTATGGAGGTTCGGGGCGGATGGACCCCTGGATCCGAAGATCGTCCACTTGAGAATTACCTGGGCAGCCAGAGAGGGAGAGTCCCGCAAAGACCCCTACACGGTAGAGCGTCCCTACGGGTTATAGGGTTTCCCCCACTCGACCTCTCTTGTCACTGAAATTCCAGGTAAACTAGAATGGGGACCTTGACCTCTTAAGTCTATCACTTTTTATTTCAAAGGTGCTTTTAGGGTTCTCACTTGAACTTTAGATGTTTTTGGTATTGTGACCTAATTTAGAGGTTGGTTGACCCAAGGGGTCAACTTCACCTGACCTGTCCTATAGATGGCAGAATGATTCTAAGCTCGGAGCCTAGAGATCACCCTGATTTGACTCCCAGGTTATTAGGTCAAAAAAATTTTAAGATTGAAGTGATTTTAGAGCTCAATTTTAGGGTTTGTCTTATTTAGCTTTCTTCAATCAAGGGCTTGGGTGGCACACTGATGCGGGAGGGTTTATTTCCTTTTACACAGGCATGTGTGACTAGCGCTTCAAGACCCTAATGTGGAAACCCTAATTTGGTTCTATTTCCAATCCTCTTTTTCTTTTTCAAAAGTTCTCTTTGGACTTATAAACAAGAAGTGTGTGGTCCGCCGAGATTAAGCGTTATTTCAATTAGGCACAAGAATTTGTGGGATGGGAAAAAAATCACTCCAACTTCAAGAATATTTGCAGAAATTTTCGCAAAATCAGGAAATGTTTTGCCTTAGAGATGGTGATTTCTATATAAAGAAGGCAATTGAATCCTAAATTGATTTTCTTCCTTTTGTCTTTCAAAGATTAGGGGATGATTAAGGAAGAAAAGAAATTACCTGCACTGGAGTGGTTGACTTGCGGGATAGATTTTCTCATGAAGTACCTGCAAGATCACATCAAAGCAAAGTAGGGCAAGTTAGTGTTCAATATGATAAAAAGAATGTAGAGACTAGTGGTAAATTGCGCATTGCTCCTCGGCAACGGTGCCAAAAATTTTGTCGACGATTTTGTGCGGGTTTAAAGTATATCAAGTTGTAGCACAACCGACAAAACGTCTAAACAAATATAAAGAATTTTATTACTCGAAGACCGGAGTATCCAAGGTCGATCACAGGGAGCAAATGGAATCTACTACTAGTCAAAATGTAATTGAACACTCTAATTTACTCAAAATATTAATTCAACTATGAATGTATGCGATTAAAAGTAGTTAGGACAAAAAGAAATGAAATTGGACGTCTGATCTTGTGATCAGACGTCTTAAAAGTATGTTCCCTTTTCTTCTTGATTATTCTTCTTCCTCTGTAGTCTCTCTGTTTCTTCTTCTTCTGCTGCTGTGTTTGCTTTCTTTTCTTCTCTTTCTTCTTCTCCTACGAAGGCTTCTTTCTTTCTTCTTCTTCTCTGCCTTGCTCCTTCTTCTTCTCCTGTGAAGGCTTCTTTCTTTCTTCTTCTTCTCTGTTCTTCCTGCCTTTCCTTTCTTCCTTCTTTCCTTGTCACGACCGAGTCCTTCTTCCTCAACGTTCAGCCTGTGCCTACACATAACAAAACCTATCCTTTCTCCCTCTACCCACGCGTCTCTCTCTCTCAAGCAATTCACTCGGACGCTCTCCCAGAGCCACAGCCATAATCGGGTCGGATCGTACCCGGGACCAGGCGCACCTACAGGTGGTGTGATGCGCGAGGAGTGCGTAGGTCTAGGTCGGGTCGGATCCGCCAGATCAGCGTGGTCAAGCCGCGGACGAGGCGGGTGAGGGCAGTGAGGGACCTCACCCCTGTGGTTACGGAGGCAATGAGAGTAAAACACAAAAACAACTTATATGGTACCTGAGTGTTGCAATCCCACGATGTGGGACTATTTGGTCTCGCCTTCACGCGCGCTCGCAGAGTTTTGTCGCTCGATTGCCCAAGCTGTTGACTCTGCTGGCGCTTCTTGCTGGACTCACTCACCTCGCGACACTCGCGCGAGTATGCAGCACCTGTAGCCTGGGAGACCGGGTGCCTGGAGCTTCGTTGGAGCTTCATCAGAGGGCGTCCATGGCGGCAGGAGCTCAAACACTGTCATGCACAAAACAAGCCTCTCGGCCCAATCAGATCAGCTAGAGACCTTCGCCGTGGCACGGCGAAGGCGGTGGACGATGCTGCAGGTTGCCGGTAGGCCTAGGCGTGCGTGCCTAGGTCAACCTGTGGCCGGAGATGGTGGGTTGTTCAGGGGGTGATTACGGAGGTCTGGAGTGGCAGTTGTAGGGTGGAGCGAGTTCCTGGTGGTGAGGCGGAGCTCTCAATGTGGTTGGCGAGCCGTGTGGGGGGCTGGAATGGTGGAAGCGGCTCGCCGGAGGTCGGTCAGTGATGTGGAAGATGAGGGTGGTCAGCGTCGGTCGAGGGGTAATCAGATGAGATAACAGGGGGAAAAGAGAGAGGAGAGGATCGAGAGGAGTTCTAACCTAATTGTAAGGAAGAAAGGGGATGGAAGGCAGACAGCAGTACCTGCTGTCGCCGGAGAAGATGATGCCCAGTGGGGGAGAACGGCGGCGACGACGGGGCTGAGGCGGCGTGCGCGGGTACTGCGCGACGCGGAGGGAAGTCAGGAAGCTAACTCTGCCACTGGTTTTGTGACAGAGCAAAGAGGGAGGGGAGGGGGGCTCACCGGAGCTTGCTGGGACTTTTGGCCGGGCAGGAGGAGACGAATTGGGGGTGGACACTCGGCCAAATCAAGCTCGGGTCCTGCGGCAGGGTCTGGGGGGTGTTTTATAAGTGCTGGCCGCTCCTATCAGCACGTGGAGAGCGCGCAATTAGGTCTGCCGTCTCGCCGGAGTTGGAAGGAAGGTGGATACCCAAATCTCTCGTGCGTTCGCACGAGAGATTGGGTTCACATCAGCGATTGTAATTGGCTTTATAAGGAAGGGAATTCCTCAAAGAATCCTCCTTCCATTTCTGGGAGGGAATCTCTGAGGGATTAGAGAGCAATCCCTCTCCGAACCTCGCCGGAGCTCGGTTCTGCCCTAGCAATGGCGGCAGGACCGGTTTGCAAAGGAGGCCAAGAACCTAGGGGGCTCTCTGCAAAGGTATTCAAAAGATAGGGACCAATTTGTGATTTGGGTGTACTAAATTGCAAAGTAGGTCAAGATGACCTCTCCTTAGGTCCAAATTTTGGTAAAAACCTAATTTGGACCTAAGGAATCCAATGGTGAAGTTGGATTTTAGGTTTGACCTCGTTTGACTGGATATTTTGCGTAAAAACCCAAATTAGGTTAATTGAAGAGCTAGGACTCTAATCTAGGTCAAACTAGGTTCCAAAGGCCAAATTAAGTGTTCTAAACCCTAGAGGATGTTTTTCCATGATTTTTAGAGGGTTTACTTGCTTTTTGTTCTGACCAGAACCTTGTTAATTTAAGCGGGTCTGTTTTAGGGTTACCAAGTGTCATTTAGTTCTTAGATTGCACATGAACCCATTTCTGATTGACTCAACCCTATTTTTATCTCATCTATACCATTTGACCTATGTTTTGCCTCTGAGAAATCCCGTTTATGTACTACAATGGTAAAATTACAGTTTTATCCTTTATTTCATGTTTTCTTCTCAAGGCACTTGTTCCTTCAGTTAGGCCTTCTTCTAGGTTATGTAGGAGCTTTTATCTTCTTTATTGGGTCAAAATGAGCTAGTTATGGCTCATGATGAGGCTGTCATCAATATACATATAGATATATTTATATATATACATATATATATATTTTCACATTAATTACCATACGCTATATCGCGGGAACATCTGCACCAATTGCTGATATTCCCCGGTACATGCGTACAAAAAGCGTGGTTACATACATCTTCCACCATCCATCCCATACTCCACGTGGCACCTAGTCCTGTTGGTTGCGTCTCTCTAGACGACGACCGACTCGACATCGTGCTACACTCCATCTCCGCCTCCACCCCCACCCCTTTATATGCATATTATATACCTATATATATATACTATATTTACTTTATTTCTATTTCGCTTTCCTGATAGTAAAAAGACAAAAAAATACATAAAAGAGAAAAGATAATCTTTGACTTGCAGGTACTCCGTCTTGCGAATAGCATGACTCGTCTTGGAACTCTATTTTGGCTCAAAGCCAAGGACCCAATTTTGAGGGTGTGCCTCAAGGACAAAGATTACCAGAAAAAATTCTAAATAAGAAAAACACCAAAAACACAATAAACGAAAGGAAGAAACTCATTGTAGGAAAGGCGTAGAAAGTTAACATGTACCCCACTTCCCTGAGTTCGACCCTGGGACTAAAAGTGACAAGATAAAATCAAGTAGGCCAGGTTAAAAAAAAAATTTTGTAAAGAGATGGTTAGGTCCGATTTAGGTTAACCACTATACACATTTCAATGATAAAATCATCACATTAACAACCTATTCGGGCTAGACACCATACTCTTTTCTGGGGCCGTTGCCGGGGAAGTGCGCCTTCAAGTAAGTTTCTAATCAATTCCTTTCAATTTTTCTCCTCTCTTCATGGGTATCTCTGTTTTTGGTGTGCAGGTGAACCTGTTGCAAGGAGAAGATAGGTAGACGAAGTCGGGAACATGGGCAGATCCAAGGCGGGAACGAGAGCGTGAAGACGTCGACACCGCATTGGAGCTTCGCACACGTTGCCGAACAAGTAGGTTTTCTTTTCTTAGCAACTAGGGTTAACTTGTCACCTTAATAAAAAGAATAAAAAAAACTAAAAAAACTAGAAAAACTTCTTGGGATCTCTTGGGGCAAGTGGATTAAAATTCACTTGTTTGATTTATTGTATTCACTCCCACCGCCTGAGATTTCCCGCCCTACTTCACATAGCGAAAATCCGAGAATCTTGATTTTTGAATTTTTCACCATGTGAAGTATTCTTTGAGGCAAATACAAAAAATATCGATTGCACCCCTCTTTTGCCTCACTTATCTACAATTCGGGATAACATTTTTGGTGGGGAGACTTAGAATTGCGTTGATTTCAACCCCACCACGACTTTTCAACTTGCCTCAGATTCGATCCCAAGTATTTCAACACCAACAATTTTAGTTTCTTTATCTGTTGATTGAGCCTTGTGTGGACATCTTTCTGGTGATTGGGAGCACTTGAATTGAAGTGCTTTGGCTCCCTTTCACACTAATTTAAAACTGATTCGTGCATCCACACATAGAAATCTCCATTTAGGGTAGCCCATTGCATTTAGCATGCATTAACTAACTGATATTGAAGAAGGGTTTGTTGGGCTTAGAAAGAAAACTTGTATTCTCATAAAACCCGGAGATTGGTTGAATTGGTATTTCAGTGAAATCCTAAAATTCATACTACTTAAGGCTGAACTCTAAAAACCATTCACTAATTAAAACTTCAATTCGGGGAGATTTCCTCGTTGCATGCTTGTTTTGCACACTTTGAAAATCAATCACCTCGGCATTACCCGTAAACAACGCCCTTCACATTCCAAAAGCACTTGACCCTAAGCCTCTAACTAAAACTGGTAGTAACTTGACCCTTCTTAAGGATTGGAGGTCTAACTACCTACGTGTAGCGACTACGTGCTGGTGAGGGTTCCCGCATGCTATCGGGTGTCTAAGACTGGGGCAAATGGCCTTTCAATCTGGCCTGGTGGTTCCGCGGTGCTCGCATTCGGTTCCGTAGTTCATGATAGTAAGTAACTTAGATCTTTAGGTCTAAGGGCACATTGTAGAGGTTAGGAATTGGATTGAATTGATTTGTCATCAAGTGTACCTTTGCGGCGTCATTTCTCTCATCTCTTTTCCCTTCTCATCTCCCTAATTCTTCCTGCGGTAGTGCATGTTTGGGAGGAGGTCACAAACCCTGAACTGTTTGAATTGACTGATAAATCTAGAAAACAAGCCGAATTGTCCTCCTCCTCCACAAACATGGCTGCACGCCCACCCCCAAATCCCGAGGGAGGAAACTGCCCTCAGAACCCACCAGGTGGTGGAGCCTTAGATCCCATAACCTGCCTCCAAGCCCAAATGGAAATGTATAATGAGAAAATGGAAGCCATTCGGGAAACATTGGAGGAAATGCAGAACCCTCTCGAATGGGAGGAGCCTAGGTCTCTTAGCTCATATCAGAATCCTGCTGCTACAGAGACTATAGGACAAATTCAGGTCCCCATGGGTGGGGACGACTTTGAATTGAAACCTAACATTATTGGCCTAATAGATTTTCACTTTCATGGTCTTGCAAGTGAAGATCCGTTTCTCCACTTGGAAGACCTAACCCGACTGGCTGAAACGGTTAAACCAAGAAATGTCGAGTTACCTATAGTCCTCAAAAAAATGTTCCCATTTTCGTTGCGGGATAAAGCGTCGCAGTGGTTATGCACCCTTGGGAGAACCAACCACTCTTGGGAAGAGATGCGAACAGCGTTTCTCAAGAAGTTCTTCCCAATCGGGTGAACCAATGCGCTTCACCGTGCTATCACTTCATTTACGCAACAAAACGGTGAACAATTTCAAGAGGCATGGGAGAGATATAATGACCTCCTCAGGAAGTGTCCGCACCATGGTCTACCTAAGTGGCATATAGCCCAGATTTTCTACTACGGACTAAATGAGACTTTGAAGCAGATTGCAGACGCTTCCTGCGGAGGGAATTTTATGAATAAAGATGAGAATGGAGCATTCGAACTGTTTGAAAATATGAGCAAAAACTCAATGAACAATGCCCTCATTGTCGCCTTTAATTGTACCAGCCAGCCCTATAATGTCCACGAAGTTGACACGGGACCCTCCCATTCATCCATTGATCTAAGCCTTATTGCACAAAAACTGGATGAAGTCTCCGTCGTGCACAAGAAGCTGGACGAGCTTCTGGCCAACCCCGCCCGATCTCTGGCAAACACCCCTACTTCACCACTTCATCACAATCTAAATTCTTCCAACACCAGGCTTATCCCGAGAAACCCCGTAAGACCTTCCTTACTGAGTGTCGCGTCGAGCGACTCGGTAAGTCATTTGGAACTGGCTTCTGCAAACAAGTATTTCGACATGGAGGACCAAGCCTCCGTGTGCTCGGACGCATACTTACATGCAGACACGTCTTCTGGCATAGAAGACGCTTGCACCCTGGGGAACAACACATTCTCTACCACTTATAACCCAGGGTGGTGTAATCATTCAAATTTTGCATGGTCCAACAACCCTCAGCGCCAAAACCCCGCGGGTGGACCAATGCAACCGTTTGCACCCGTCATCCCAAAGGCCCAGTCTAATCCTATGGCGAATCTGCCATCAGGCCCTTGTGTACCTCAAGCAGAACATGCATCAAGTCCTCTTGATAAATTGATGCAAATGATGATGGATATGTCAAAGTGCCATGAAGAGAACATGACCTCTCTTCAGTACCAATTGGCGCAGCAGAATGCTGATATCAGTCAACTACGCATGGCGACTCGATCTCAGGGCACTCTTCCCGCCCAACCTGTTCCCAACCCGCGAAACTTCGTACCCCGTGGTTCGCAACCACAGGTACAACCTTCTCAGGGAAAGGTTCATCAAATTCTGCAAGCTCCGAGCATTCCGTCGGGATTTCAGGCTAATCCCGCTGCAGCACCGCACTCTTATGTCCCTATTGCGAACCCTCCTTCGCCGTATGATCCCACTGGACCCACATCGTCCAATGCTATCACTATGAGGAGCGGTAAGCAGACCGTCGATCTGCCTCGACCAAATCCTGGCCCGTCTTCTTCTTCATTGCCCTCTCATTCTGGATATGCACCGCATTCGCGAGAGGACGATACACCCAAATTGTTGCCAGAATCAGTCCCATTACCTGAGGCTCTATTGAGGGAGCCAAAAGGCAAAAAGAAAGATACGTAGGCCTTTGATAACCTGCATCATTTGTTCAGGGATGCAGAAATCAAGGTACCCCTGCTCGAGGATATCGACCACATACTTACTGTAGCCCGATTTTTCAAAGACTACACAACACCCAGGCGACAGTCAAAGAAAACTAAAAATCTGGTGGTTCTCTCGCCTCATGCGAGTTGTGCTATACTATTAAACCTACCATCGAAGTGGAAAGATCCAGGCACACCGCTGATTTCTTGTAGCATCCAAGGATGCAATTTTAACCGTGCGCTGCTTGATTTAGGATCTTCCATAAATCTCATACCGACCATCATGCTCGAAAAATTTTCCTTGGGAAATCAGAAACCCATCCCTGTCACGTTATAGTTGGCAGATTGTTTTGTCAAAATCCTGAAGGGTATGGTGGAAGACGTGGTGGTTAAGGTCAATAGTCTCTATTTTACTGTTGACTTTCTTGTTTTAGATATGGAAGCTCCTAGTTTACTTTCTAATTGTCCGATCATCCTTGGTCGACCTTTCTTGGCCACAGCCCATGCCCTTATCGACTGTGAGTCGGGCTATATTGATATTGCCGTTGGATCTGAAAAGATCAACCTGAACATCTTCATGGCAACCAAGAACTTTGATTGCGATTGCATCGAGGATGACACGTCTGACGAGGACATGACTGTCAGTGCGTGTATCGGACTATTTGGGACCTATTCGGACTGCTGCGGATTACCTATAAACACTGATGACTGCCTGACCAACACAAATTGTGACGTTCCCCAATCCTTCCCTATTCCCGTACCTTCTCCTAGCTAGACTTCTGACGAGGTTTTCTCCGCTTCCCTTACCTCGTGGTCTGAGTTATCTCTGGGCTACTCACTGCCAGTCCACACTCTTGAAGACCGGATCGCCCTTTCTTTCTCGCCAAATCAGGTGGATTTGCAACGCCACACTGGGACCTTGAGCCCATATCCTACTCACTGGGGCATTTCCCTTTTGGATCCATCTATCCAAAGAGCCCCTCTTCTTGGCCAATCTAAGGGCCAACTTCTTCTTCTTGATCTATTTTCTGATCCGCCTGGGACACTCTCGTCTCAAGAAATGCCAAATCTCTCACCATCCACCATCACTTTCATGCCACTATCATGATCTCTTCACTTTTCACTTCACCACCCACCATCCACCCACCCTACCACCCTGCTGTATACCCTGCACTTCAGCTCTCGCTACCCGATCTTTCGTCCTTTCTCTACCCTTCCCTGCATGCATATGAGGACATAGCATTGTTTGGCATGGGGGGGTGGATAGGCATCCATTAGGTCTGGGTATTTTATGGTATCATGTAGTTTCCACCTATTTATAAATATTCAAGAAAAAGAAAAAGAAAAAGAAATATATATATATAATAATAAATGGTGTTTAGTAATGATCTGAAAGCTGAAACAAAAATACAATAAGTGTTTATGGATATTCAACCTCTGTTTTGAAGACTTTCCAGACCACAGAAGCTTGATTCACTCAGGCTCAGCTTAATTCACTTGAGCATTGACAAGATAGATTGGAATCTCTCCTAAGGACATATTCTTGTACCTTAGACACCAGTACAGGATCCGTTGGTTTGCTTTTACTTGAGAGCTTAAGTAAACTTGGTTCACACTACACATATCAGGAAAGACCAGGTGAACATAAGATCCAACCCTAGTGTTCATTAGGGAAGGTGGAGTCCTTACCTGTGCACGTAGGTAGACTTTTTATCCCAGGCTTTAGTCTTGTGTTTAGGAGCGACTCTTTCCACCAAAAAGAAACCCTCCCACCAAAAAGAAAAGTGTGCTCCTCCAAATAAAGTTGTGAGAGATATGCTGACACGTGTTTCTGAAAAATGAAAAAAAGTTGCAAATAAGTCAGTATATCTCACAAATGTCTGTGAAGTCTTCGCCCTACAAGAAGTTCTTCAGGGCAGGTTACAAATACCTCATTTTCCTTTGAGCCACAAAAATCAGAGAATGGGAGTTGAGTTTTTCATCATCTTCTTACGGGTCAATCCGAAAACACGAGCTGAAACTGGGACCAACCTGTACTTAAAGATAAATGAAACCCTGGGCTTGAGTCTTAATGTTCATCTGGTCAGTCATGATCCTTCACTAAGCACAAGCCATAATCTCTTGAGCTCTCGAGTACGGCAAAAGCCTCCTGGATCCTGGAAATCGTACTTAAGGTTTAAATATCAAGAGTCCTAGTTAGTCGAGAGATGATCTATGTCATGTGAGACTTATAGTACTGGCAGTCTTCTCTACAATTGGTTCTCACAATATCCAACAATAAACACACCTATATCACCTCAGAAGAAAATCTTCAGCTTAAGATCATTTCTAAATACTGTTTTGCTAGGGACTAGCAAAAGATAGTCATGGGGGTATGATTGCACCGCAAAAATACGCCCGTAATTGCGCCATCTTGTGCTATTTCCTAGCATTACCAATGCATATTAGGATTCCATAGTTACATTGTAAAAATGCATGCATGCATACATTTAATTAAGAAGGGAGGAGAATGAAATAAGTGGCCTTGCATTTTACATTTTTCTTCAAGTGCATCTTTGCAAAATTCCCATCTCTATTTTTATTTCCACATGATTTTTAATCTTTCCCGCGGCTGCATGCATCTTCTCCTCGCGCCATGCTTTCCTGCAGCTGCCCTTCCCTGTGGCTGCCTCTCCCTGCTAGCCCTTCCCTACGGTTGCCATTCCCTGCATGAGCCATGCATGGCCATGCCTTCCTCTTCTATTTAATGACCACGACTCCACCTTCGAAAGAAGGCTGGTCCCAACCAAAAAAAAGGCAACAGCACACCTTCTCCTTCCAAGCCGCCACCGTCCTCTCCTCCATTCCCCTCCACACGCCGGCCCTCCTCCTCGGAGACACCTGGCGGGCAGGAGCCCTCATTGTGGTGCACACCACCACAGTGAGACCACCACCGCCTAGCTCTTCAAGGAGTTGGTGGGGGTGGTGGCTTTCTTCACTGTTTTCTCCATTCCAGCCATTTCAGCCATTACCGCAAGCTTCAAGCTCGAAGCTCGACGGCAGCAGCAGCGGCAAAGTAGCAGCAGCCGCCCAGCCTCCTTCCATGCGCGTTTGCAGGCGCCCCAGCCCTCCACGCGCACCTGCAGGCCCTCTCCGCCGTTCGCCTTCTCTGCCCTGTCGCGCCCTCTTCCACCGGCAACCGACCTCTGCGCGCCTCTGCAGAGGCTGGCCAAGCACCCCAGTAGCACCTGCAAGCTTCCACGCAAGCTGCAAATACCCTCGCCTCCCTCTCCGAGCACTCTGTCACGAGCTCTCCACGCTCGCAACCAGCCAACACAGGCCTTCTCCCTCACGCGCTAGCACGTGCACGCCAGCCGCGAGCTGGCGACACTCACACCACCTAAAGCACCCGGTTGCGCGGCGTAGACGATCACTGTAGCCACTTTTCATGCGAGTCTACGCGACACTGTGGCTACAGTGGGGTGACCGGAAAGCTTCTCACTTTCCCGGTCACTCGGCGCGCCGCAACCGGCCCTTGCCCATGCACGCGCCAGCCTGTGCGTCTCTGCCCGCGTCGCCCGCCCTCTCCCGTGCATCTGCCAACCCGCTTCACTCGCCCGCATACTCCTCTCCACGAAGTGCTGTGCACTGCGGGTTCCTCTTCGCTCCCCACTCCCACACGCTCCTCTCTGCGCAGACGCGCCTAGGCGTACGTGCGTGGAAGCCCCAGACGATGCCCTTCATGCTCAGACACCTTAACAATGCCCTTTCACTCCAGTAGAGCGGCTGCTCTCTCCTCTCCCACTCTCTCTCTCTCTCTCTCTCACAACACTCTCTCACTCTCTCTACACCGATGCACACACACACCTACACTAACACTTCCACACACTCACAAACACGTATACACTATTATAAACATATATATATATACTTAGCTACATATATCTATATATACATATATTACTATATACTTATACATATATATATATATACCTCTATACAGTTATATGTACATACACATATATATATATATACATATACACTTATATATATACATATGTATCTACATATATATGTACCTATATATTTATAACCATATATATATATACATATAGCTATATTTACATATATACATATATATATATTTTTTCACATTATTTACCATACGCTGTATCGCGGGAACATCTGCACCAGTTGCTGATATTCCCTGATACACGCGTACAAAAAGAGTGGTTACATACATCTTCCACCATCCATCCCATACTCCACGCGGCACCTAGTCCTGTTGGTTGCGTCTCTCTAGACGACGACCGACTCGACACCGTGCTATAATCCATCTCTGCCTCCACCTCCACCCCTTTACATACATATTATATACCAATATATATATATATACTATATTTACTTTATTTATGTTTCGCTTTCCTGATAGTAAAAGGACAAAAAAATATATAAAAGGGAAAAGATAATCTTTGACTTGCAGGTACTTCGTCTTGCGAATAGGAAGACACGTCTTGGAACTCTGTTTTGGCTCAAAGCCAAGGACCCAATTTTGAGGGTGTGCCTCAAGGACAAAGATTACTAGAAAAAATTCTAAATAAGGAAAACACCAAAAACATAATAAACGAAAGGAAGAGACTCATTGTAGGAAAGGCATAGAAAGTTAACTTGTACCCCACTTCCCTGAGTTCAACCCTGGGCCTAAAAGTGACAAGATAAAATCAAGTAAGCCAGGTTAAAAAAAAATTTGTAAAGAGATGGTTAGGTCCGATTTAGGTTAACCACTATACACATTTCAAGGATAAAATCATCATATTAACAACCTATTCGGGCTCGACACCAGTAGCTACTTGATGAGTTGATTTTAGGTTGAGTGGTGCAGCCCAAACAACTCAAACAACTGGCCACAACTTCACCACTATGTTAGGCACACAGGGATGGTTAACCTAGAATGATTTCTACTCTTTTATGTGTTGCTTTGTGAGTATCGGCTCCACAGATCAGAACCCGGTTGAGTAGAAACAAATCAATTAGGTTAAGTGCCTTGAATGTTGGTGTATGTTGTGTGTCTGTTGAAAATTACCACACAAGATTATCTTTTTGTTTTTTATAAGCGAGGGTGGAATGTGTGTGAGTGACAATCCAAACAACCAAACTAATCTGAGAATTTATGCAAATGCTTAGGTTAATTGGAATTTGGATTTAATGTGACAAATGAAATCTATGGAGGGGGGAAGAATGGGGAGCACTTACAGTTGTCTTCAACTGCACTTTACTTCGGTCTACTCCTTGACGATTCCCTGATGGAGGTTTCTGCAAAACAATAGACACAAGAGAAAGCAATTTAGAAGATAATAAAGTGTGTGAAATGCAAAAAGAAGATCGGAAATCGTTGCCTCCTTAGCAACGGTGCCAAAATGTTGAAGCTACGGGTTACTATGTTATAGTATTTGGTTTTGAAAAATCTGTCGTTGTAGTTTGAAAGTGAAGAACTTGTTTTCAATAAATAAAATTTATACTGGAATAGAAATCCCAGGTCGAACTTAGGGAGGCTACGTCGATCTATATTCACAATTATATTTTCTAGGGTTTTTGTTGAAAAACGAAGTGACGTAATTACAATGAAGCAATATAAACAATCAGAATAAACAAGAGAGAAAGAGAGAAAACATGCACTTAATATTTTAAAATGTTTATACAATTAAACCATAGAAAAATTACACTAGAAAGTGGGAAATCTATTACACTAGAAAGCAAGAAAATTCTACTCTATAAAGCTGAAAAGAGGAATGGGAGAGAGAAGTTATCCTCCTCGACGATCGCTTAGAGGATGTGCCGAACGAGATGATGCATGGAAGACGAAGGACGGAGCAGGAAGAAAGAGGTCAAGGCAGGAGAAATGGGAATGGGGCAGCACATCGTCGTCGTCGTGGGATCTACTTCCGAAATAGGGGTGAAAATTTGACTTACTGGGATCTCTGGAGGAGCATCCCAGGTGTGGGACAAGCTTCTCTTGAGCTTTGGAGAGGGAGAGAAGAGAAGGAAGGGATGAGAATTTCGTATAGAAGGGGTATCCTTTTATATTTGCAAGGAATGAGGGCATTATGGACATTACAATTTCAAAATATTAAATAAGGGGCCTTTAGTGATGGAATTAAGTGTCACTAAAGCCTAGGTCATGGGTGACGTGTGCCGTGCCTGCCTTGCGCTCATCTCCCACGCCGCCCACATTCATCAATCTTCGGTCGTCCAATTGTAAGATCGGACAGCTTAAGATTGATAGCTGTAGTGCCTCAACATACGCCTCGCACATGCGATCCCACGTCACGCGGAGGTGTGGATGGAGCGTGGACTTGATTGAGTGTGCATAGCCATCCGATCCCCATCACGCGGTTGAATTCGCCAGCTCACTTGCACCCAACCGCATGCTCCTCGCGACTTGAACCCATGCCCAATCATGGCTGAACGCCTTACCCATTGCGTTGTGCGCGTGGATAGGCAGGCAGCATGCGTTAGGTGTGTGTGATCTGAACCGTTGGATTGAGATCCAACGGTTGAGGCTATGTCTTCAAATGGGCTTCAGAGATTGAAGGTGTCAGTTGGGATCCACTCTCAACCATTGGATCTTGATCCAAAGGCGGAGAGGCATGGATGCTAGAAGCTTCAGAGGTTGAGGGTGTCCGATTGGGTGGTCGAGATGGAGCCACTTGGTGCCATCTTGGTCGTCCATTTTCTGGATGATGTACATGGTGCCACGGGTATCAGATTGAGTCGATTTTCATGCTGTTAGGCTGCGATCGTCGATCTGAATCCATCCATGCGGTTGGATTTGTCTTCTGAAGTGTGGATTCACACCATCTTGGCCCTTGATCTTCCAGGGTTCCTTGGTCTCTATCTGATGCTACGGATATCCGATTAGGGCGATCTTGGAGTCATTGAACTCTAATCGTCGCCCTGATTAGATCCGTATGGCTAGATCTTCGATTTGAGACCCCGCTAAAAAGTCGCCCTATCCCTGAACATACAAGGAGACAATTAACCTCCATTTTATTCAAACTAATCTAAATGAAAGATGATGCATGCTATGCAATATTTATAGTATGTAATACAATTCTATACTTAAGAATATGCATAAATAGACATTTTATGTAATATAAACATGTTTACATCGGTGCAATACTAAAATTGTCTTGTTTGCTTGATTTCTACATTTCTCCACCACCTCATTCTTATTGGTGTTGAATTTTTGAAAATCCAAACTTTTGTCTTCATTTTCAAAAAAATCAAGTTCGGGTACAAGAGACTTCCTAAAATATTCAAGCTCTACTCATGGAAGCCCCTTTGAGTTAGGAACTTAGCCTAAAAATTTTAGAAGTTTTGAATAAATAGAAAAAATTAAAAAATTGGTGGACTGAACATGGGTCAAACCTTAATTCCTTACTTTTTTCTTGCTGTCCAAGAATTTTCTAGTAATTAGATTTGGGCGAAATTTATATTTATGGAATCCTTGATAAAATCTCCATCACAAATAAAATTTTCAAAAATTTTAGAGATTTTTTAATCAATTTTCCAAATCTATCTTTTCTGATTTTTGACACCTGTATAGAAAAAAATTCCAACGAAATATCAATCAGTTTTCAAAAATCTCAAAAAAATCTTTGTTGGATTCCTTGTTTGATTTCCTATCAGGTGGTGTTGTTGTTTATCTTGTTTGAACCACCACCTAAAATGATTTTAAGAAAGAGATTCATTTTAACAGTTGCATACATAGGATTTCTATCTTAGGGTTTGATTTTCTCTCTTAGTCACACATTCAATTAAAGGAATTGGCTTTCACCAATTACAATTTGATTGCAATTATTGTGTGAAGCACTCTCAATCTTGTTTCAATACATTGAAAGAGAGAATCCTAACATCTACAACATTTATATCAAACCCTAAAAATCATTCACCCTAATCATGTTTGGAAACCTTATTGTTTTGGCCTTGGGCATCGCATTCCCACCTAAATTCACAAAAAAAGAAATAATTGGGCATTATCCCAATTAACATCTTTTATTTTCTACGTAATTTAAGTTTCCTAAGCCTAATTAAAACTTGTAACAACTTGACCCTTAAGGACTTCATTCAATTTGAGGCTTGATATCTAGATTTTAAGTTATCTTTAATTATTCCTAATTTCTTTAATAAAATGTGGCGTTAGACTAGGAGGGAAGTCAAATGATAGGTACAGGTTTATACAAGTCTCCGGTGATTTTCTCGAGACATGCTTGGGCCCAAGCCACGTCTCTAGTCTAGCCAGGTTAATTTTGGGAAGTGGCTTTAATTATTGGTTTCTTAATTTTTGGGTTCCCAAGTCTTAGGGTTTTCTTAAGGAGTCAACCTTAAGTTAGGCTTAAATTTTGATTACTTGGATTGCACACTTCTGTCTCATCTTTGCCCTTCTCTCCTCCCCATTCTTCTTAGGGTATGCATGAGCGTCAATCTCAGAATGCACACTTGGAGGGACCATTTGATTCCAACCCTACACAAAAAAAACCTTCCTTTTCTTCTATTTATTTTCATTCCTTTGCTAAAAAATGGAAAACAATCAAAATAGGTCAAGAAATCCTTTCACTTCTTCCGCTCAACCTAACCCCCTAGAACCTAACTTTCCACCTTAGCCTGATATTCCTATCCTTGTCTTGAGATTAGGAAATCTTCAAAATCTAGAGCAGCCAGGACAAAATTAGAATCCACCCAATCCTCTCCTTATTATGGTTGAGCAACTGGCTCAACTTCAAGTTAGTCGCTAACAATTGGCTAGGACTGTCATGAACCTAGCCAACTGAAGGTAGGATCAACCACCGAAGGAACCTCTCATCCCTTTTAAGGATTTTTATGATCCTTTCAATTATGAGGAAAGACTTGGGGTGGTGATATCTAAAGGGGATTTCTAGATCAAACTCTCCATCCTGAACCTTGTTAAACATTTCCATGGTCTTTTGAGAGAGGACCCTTTTAGCCACCTCGAGGAACTAATCGTCCTCACCCAGACTACTAGTTCCTGCAATGTGCGATAAGATTTGTGGCTTATGAGACTCTTTCTCTCTCTCTAAAAGATAATGCCGCTTATTTGTTCAGGATGGTTGGTCATCCTATCACTACCTGGTGGTAATTAAAAAGTGCTTTTCTTAAGAAATTCTTCTCTATTGGTCGTACAATTGCCTTGAGAAGATCTATTACGACCTTTCAGCAGAAGCCTGATGAATCTCTCCATGAGTCTTAGGAGAGGTTTTTAGAATTATTGAGTTGCCCCACCACAAAATTCCATGATGGCAGTTAGTACAGATCTTTTATCATTGATTAGAAGATCAATTGAAATGATTCATAGATGCTTCGTGTGGTGGCAATTAAAAAGTGCTTTTCTTAAGAAATTCTTCTCTATTGGTCATACAATTGCCTTGTGAAGATCTATTACGACCTTTCAGTAGAAGCCTGATGAATCTCTCCATGAGTCTTAGGAGAGGTTTTTAGAATTATTGAGTTGCCCCACCACAAAATTTTGTGATGGCAGTTAGTGCAGATCTTTTATCACTGATTAGAAGATCAATTGAAATGATTCATAGATGCTTCGTGTGGTGGCAATTTCCTTAACAAGGATGCTAATAGTGCCTACCAATTATTTGAAGAAATGAGTGAAAACTCATTCAATCTAGCATCAATAGACACTTTTGGTAGGAATTCAAACCCAAGACTCGGAGTTAATGAAATCAACTCCAAATCCACATCTATTCTAGTTACCCAGGATGATCATCAGATGATTGTTAAATCAAAACCCTTACAACCCTACTACTAAAAACATTTTGGCTCTCTAGGAACATTTCTAAAATTCCTCCAATTCCTACAATCAAAATTGGAGGAATAACCCAAACCCCTCCTAAAAATCCCCTAATCAGGTTCCTTTCCAAAGGCAATTTCAACATGGGATCTGATAAGCTCATATTTGTGAGCTAATTAAATGTCTAAATGCTTAAAAATTAAGGTAACACATCCATTTATTTAGAATGCATTAGGATGTAAATAGATTAATTTATATTTCTAATTTAATTACATAATTCATGCGTTGCATTCATAATTAAAGGCATTTGAAATTGACTTAGAATGGCATGTAATTAGTTGCATTACATGCATTTTTTAATTAACATAGAACTTAAGGATTTGTGTATAAATAATCCAAATATTTTATTTTATTAATTCTTCTCCTTCTTCCCGTAGGCAACTGCTCCACTTCCTTCGCTTAAGCATTCACTCTTCGCCAGCTGCCTGCACTCAAGACCCCATTCATGGAGGAGTAGGAGAGATGGATCTGGTCGGGCCAGTTGTGACTACAAGGGAGAGGAGGAGGTAGCTGTGCTCGGGGAGACACCGCCCCACTCCACCACTGTGTACTCCACTCCATCACCATGGTCTCCAAGGTCAAGCTCCACTACACCACGGGCCGGCGAGGTGATAGCTCGCCGCGCTAATTTGGTGAGCTTGGCCATCACCATGCAATTGCCAGATCTCCCTCCTTGTCCATGCACCACCAACACCATCTTCTTTTTCTTCTTCTTCTTCTTCCTCTATTTTCAGAACAAAACTGTCCCCGCATCCTCCTTGTTCCACCTCTGTGCCACACCCGCAACAACGTACAACCTCCTACGTGCACTCCCTCGCCATCCTCACATGACTGACCTCCACGCTCCAGCCCCTAGCGCATCCCTGCGTGCGCAGGGCAGGCGCTACAGTTGCCACTGAGCTTGCACTCCTTACAGCGCGTCATCGACACTTGCAGCAGTAGTGGCCGCACATCCTCCAGCCCACCGGCCCTCGCTCGCATGCGTAGAGCACGCGCAATAGCTGCCGCTCCGCCCATGTGCAGCGCGCGCTCCCTCGTCGATCAGCCTCGCCCCTCACCTTTGCAAGCTTCAGTAGCAAATAGAGTTGTAGCCTGCCGCACCCACTGTCGACCTCTCCTCTAATCTCTCGTCTCCATCCACCATCCGCTGCGCTGCAACCATCGCCGAGTGCGGCCTGAGTGGGGTTACCTTCGCCTACACCCGCGCCATCCAACTCTTCTTCATCTGTGCACATACTCCATTTGAAGGCAATGCTCTATTCTGCCTCCCATTAGTTATTACATTCCTATGCCATTGCAAACTTTTGATTTTTTTTATTAATTAAATATTGTGGTTGCTTTAGTAGAGCCCCCCTCATCTTTCATTGAAATGCAAGTTCAGAGATTACATGCATTGTTATCCTAATTTAAAAAGGGATGTTAGCTTACTTATTTAGGAAAACTAATTGTGAACATTATTATTTTCAAATTTAGCGAGTTTGTACTAGCCATTGTCTCCCTGTGGACACGACCCACTCCTCATTGAGTGGTTAATTTAATTACTTTGATTAGTCGATTTTCCACCACTTAGAAAAATGACAAATCTTCTAAATCATCACTTTCGAAAGCAAAAATCGACTTGTCAAATGGCACCATTGCCGTGGAGGCAACGAGCGTGTTAAACTTGCATTCATTTATTTATTGGTTCACACATTATTTTTGAGGCGTATTTAACTTCAATCTTTTTGGTGCGAGGTATTCATATCTACTTGGTGAGTTGTTGCACCAGCCTCAGCTACATCGAGGTGGACTTGGTTTCCACTTCTCAGAGGACACTGGGAGCTCCATTTCCGAAGGTAGGAGCTCGACGCACTATGGTGGGCCTTGTCTCCACCATTGAAGGAGGACATTTGGAGTGATCATCTTCATCTCCATCAATTTTTTTCAGTAGATAGAATTTAGGTTTTAGAACTTAATTTTCCTTGCACATTTGGTTTGAGACCCATGTTCTGGGGTACATTTTAGGGGTTTGTTCCTTATCATTCTTTTAGGCCCCTGCATGGGTAACTTTTCATGAGTTTGTTCCCATTTATTTGGACTTAGAATTTTTTTTTCTTTCATGGATTGATTTTTCATTATTTGTGCATAGGTTGGTAAAAATAAAAAATAAAAAAACACGAGTTGCTTGCTAGAAACTGCCTGCCCATAGGTTGAATCATTTAGGATTGAATGAGCAGCATCTAGATCTAATTTCCTGCCTTGCATATTGAATGAAGATTGCTGGAGGAAAGGTACGTCCTCTTTCTTTGCATTCTATATTGTTCATGCGTGTGCATTTGGATTTAATTGCAAGACCATCTAATTTAATTGAAAAGATCTAACAAGTGGTCACATATTTTCTTGAAAATGAACTTTAAGTAAAGGAGGAACACTAAAAACCAAGGACTTGAATTGAGACATTGTGCTACGGTTCAAAATTCAAAACTCAAAATTTTTACGGTGTATGCACACTTGTAACTCTTGCACCACTGCACGCATTTAGACACTCCTATGTCCTGGAATTACTAGGACAAGAGTCTTCCTACCATTGGATTCTGAAGTGTTTAGAACTTGAGATCAAAGGTTTTGTAAATCCAAAGAGGGGGATACCCTGTCATGGGTTTTTGGGGGTAGTTAAGAAGCACCACGAAAGCATAGATTCAAAGGAAGGCTTAGGCCTACTTGCATCCCTTGATCTTCCATCTTTAGCGTTGCTCTACCATTTAAGAGTTAGGGAAGAACACCTAAGCTCCATCTAGGTTTTTTTAAGCATTTCGAAGGTCGACAATAGGCATGTAATTGATTGGGAAACTTGCTTTGTCACCTACAATTTGAATTAAAGTCAAAAGCCTAAATTGGTAAAGACCTAACAAGTCCTTTTGAATTGTGTTTGTAGTGCATTCTTGGTAGGCGATCTCTTAGGAGACAACTTGTGTTTGATCTTGAACCTGAAAGAATCATAAGAAGGAACCTGTTAGTTCAACCACTCGTATATAATATTTTGATGATTTTACAAAATGAAGAAAATGAAATAAAAAATAAAGCGTAGCATATTGTTTTCTCCCTATAATAACATATTTGCAGGATTTCAAAAAGTTTTCCAAGATGGGAGATTAAAAGCATGAAGACAAGTAGCATAAGTATTAGGTCTTAGTCTTTTTCATGCAAACTTTCAAAGGTTGTAATTTTCATTTTATTTGTGTCTAGAAATATTGTAAAGAGCCCCCAAACATAACCTATAAATAGCAAACTTAGGCTCTCTACACTTAGTATAAATTAGAAACAAAAATCCAACACTTATACTTTTACCAGACATCCAGGACAATGGTCAGACGTCTGATTTTCCACTTTAAGACGTCTGACAAGTGTCTTAGACGTCAAATTTCAAAGAGTTCTGCCTTTGTTTGTCTTCTAATAAACATCAGTCGAAGGACTTCACTTTCAGACGTCAATAACCTTACACAGACGTCTGATTCTTTACCCAGATGTCCTCATAGTAACTATTAGACCTGGATTAGGAAAAATCGATTCCTAGACGTCTTGACACACCTCCAGACGTCTGCCTTTGAGCCGTTGGACATGATTTTCTATGCGTATCTCTTTACGACCACATAATCTTTTGGCAAAAGAAGTGGTGAAGAGTCTTTAGGTTTTCAGACGTCCGGTGATGCCCTCAGACGTCCATAACGACGTCTCATCCTCTAAACCTAGAACCCTATTTGGATCTGATGAAAATAGGAACGAATCCACCCTTCATTAGAAGTCCAATAACATAATTAGACGTCTTATGTGAAAATATCAGACGTCCTTCTCTTGATCCAATGAAGTCTGTCTTGGATGGCCTACAGTATTAGACGACCAGAGGAATAATTAGACGTCCTATAAGACGTCTGATCATATAATTAGACGTCTTATATTGCTGTCAGACTCTTCATTGCCCTGATTTTGTGTGGATTTCGTCCTAAACTCTTGGGATTTGTCTCCAACAGCTAGAAGAGCTCTCCCAAGTGTACTTGAAGGTTCCAAACTTGCCTATAAATATACTACAACTCCTTTTAGGCAACACACACCTCTTGAGATATAATTCCATTAGAAAAGTCTCTTGCTCTCTACTCTAAGCTCCATCTTGCCCTTGTGCTGTGCTAATACTCCGATCAAAGGGCAAACTCCTGGCTCACTCTGTTCTGCAAATCATCAGGGAGTTCTTTTCATGCTTAGTAGATAAGAAAGCAACTAAATTATTGGGGTGCTCTATAGGTGTTATTTTTCTTAATTTCTATACTTTGGGTATCCGGCCTGTCGGGTCCCCATCTCTTCATTTTGAAGGGAGAAACCTCCATTTAGGGATCGGAGGTGGGATTTGTAATTGAGGTACACTACCCTCATTTAAGTAGTGTGGTTAGTGGATTGATCACCTTGTGATCGAAAATCCTAAGTCAAGGGATTGGCTTAGGTGGTGGTTTTCACCCATCTTGGGTTTCCACCTAAAAATAATTGAGTACATTGTGTGATTGAATTTTTTATATTACAATATTCTATAATTTCACTATTCACCCCTCCTCTAGTGCAATTTCATTTGGTATCAGAGCAGGTTTTCCGCCTACAGGAGTAACATCCGCGGAAAGATCACATGGAGGGGAAGGCCATTTCCACAAGCAGATTGGAGGGGCAATGCACCACTCGACCACCACTCTTCGAAGGAACTAACTACACTTACAGGAAGCTAAGAATGAAGATGTGGCTTCAAGCCAACAATTTCTCCATTTGGGAGAAATGCGAATCCACATACGTCATTCCCGAGAAACCAGAAACTGGTTACATAGTGGAGCAAATCCATCACCTTGGACTGAATGCCAAGGCAATGAACTCACTCTACTGCACTCTTAGCTCGGAGGAATTCAACCGCATCAGCCAATGCGAAATTGCCCACGAGATCTAGAGAACCTTGGAGGTAACTCACGAAGGTACATCTAAAGTTAAATCCTCAAAGATAAACTTGTTATCGCAGGAATTCGAAGCTTTCTCTATGAAGGAGAATGAAAGACTTGGGGACATGTACACCCGATTCACATTAATCGTGAATAACCTCAAGTCTTTAGGGAAGACATTTATAAAGGGGGAGCTTCAAGGGTAGCTCCTTCGCTCCCTTGGACCTGAGTGGGAGCAAAAGGTAATAGCAATAGAAGAAGCCAACCAAGTAGAGGATCTAGACATGGAAAATCTACTTGGGAATCTCATGGCTTACGAATAAAAAATGGAGCAAAAGAAGAAATCAATCTCATCGGAGCCAAAGAAGAAGACCTTAGCCTTCAAAGCTACTTCGGATGATGAGGTAAGTACCGATGATGAAGAATTTGTTTTATTAGCTAAAAAGTTTAAAAAGTTCCTCAGAAATAGAAGAGAGATCAAGGGAAGGAAAAGAAAGGAAAAACCTCTAATTTGCTATAATTGCAAAAAGAGAGGTCACATAAGGAAAGATTGTCCCTTACTCAAAAGGGATGAGGAGAAGAAACCTAAGAAGCCTTCTAACTACAAGAAGATCTCCAAGCCAAAAGGATTCAAGAAGAAGGCGTTTCAAGCAACTTGGGATGACTCCACCTCCGAAGAAGAAGAAGAGGAGGAAACAAATGAAGAAACGGCATGCTTCGGACTAATGGCAACAAATGATGGTTCCGAGTCTGAATTTGAGGAACCTGAGGTAAACCCCTACTCTTTAGATGAATTACAAGATGCCTTTGATTCATTATATGTAGATCTTAAGAAAACAAAAACCCAAAGTAGGGCTTTAAAAGAAGAAAACTTAGAAAATAAGAGATTAATCAATGATCTTGAAGAAAAGAATCTAATTCTTACAAAAGAAACCACTGCTTTAAATATGCAAATAAGAAATCTAATGATTGAGAAAGAGTCATTAACAAATGATTTGTATACAGCAATGAGTAAACAAAAGTTTTTAAATAGAGAAGAATTACTCGACAAAATCCATGTGCTTGAAAAATCAAACTCCTTTAAAAAGGATGAAAATGGCTTACTTAGAGTAGAAATTAGGGTATTAGAAGATACACTAGATATAATGAAAATAGAGATAAATCATCTCAAAGAAAAGTCAAACCAACTTCTTGAGGACCTAGCCAAATTTACAAAGGGGAAAGATAACTTGGACAAACTCATTGCCCATCAAAAACCTTCCTCAAGTAAATTTGGATTAGGCTTTTATGAACCTAGTCAAAGTGAACTGAAAAAGGATCCTCCTCTAAAGGAGACCACGAACAAATACGGATCCACTTTACAATGGATACCGAAAAGACAACTCTCACTTTGTTTTGTAGGGATGAAAGGACATCATAATGTCAAAAATTGGATATACAAAATGAAGGATGGACGACTCAAGTTAGAAAGACCTATAGAAACACCAAGTCACCATCGAAGATCTTTTGTAGGAGGAAGGTCTACAAGGAGGAAGACAAGGAGACCACCGCCACCAAGGAGGCCAATGGGTGATGGACTCTGGATGCTCCAAACATATGACGGGAGACAAGTGCCTATTTTTGGACCTCCAACCTACGGATGGAGGAACAGTTACATTTGGCAACAACCACAAGGGCCATATTATTGGCCTTGGTAAAATAGGTAACCCTCTCTCTCCCATCTCAAATGTTTCTCTAGTTAAAGGACTAAAACATAATCTTTTAAGTGTAAGTCAAATATGTGATAAGGGCTTTAAAGTAGTGTTTACTTCTAAAATGTTTGAATTATGCATGCATTAACCAATGAAACCCTTCTTAAGGGAACTAGATTTAAAGACATTTATGTCGTAGAGTTTGATAAAAATGGCACTTATGAATGTCTTATAGCAAATGATGAGTTAAGTATATGCCATAAAAGACTGGGACATGTTCATATGAAGCTGGTTCAAAAACTAGCTAAACATGAACTAGTCCGAGGTCTTCCTAAAGGAAAATTTTTAAATGAGCCTATTTGTGATTCATGTAAATTAGGTAAGATTATAAAATCTAGCTTTAAAAGCAAAGAAGTTATATCCACATCAAGACCTTTAGAACTACTTCATCTAGATTTGTTTGGACCTACAAAATATGAGAGCCTCAGTGGATGCAAATATTGCCTTGTAATTGTAGATGATTTTTCGAGGTTTTCATGGGTCTCCTTCTTGAGATCCAAAGAAGGAGTGTTTTCCATCTTATCTATTTTTTGTAGGAAAGTTCAAACTGAAAAAGGCTACCAAATCACTCGTATCCATAGTGATCATGGGGGCAAGTTTGAAAATTCCTTATTTGATGATTTTTGTCAGGAGCATGGTATTGCTCATGAGTTTTCTTTTCCTCGAACACCTCAACAAAATGGGGTGGTTGAGAGAAAGAACCGTACTCTTCAAGAGTGCACTCGAACATTGCTCATAAACTCGGGGTTACCGAAGTACTTTTGGGTTGAGGCGGTTAACATGACTTGTTACGTGTTAGATCGCACCTTAATTCGATCCGGATTGCGAAAAACTTGTTTTGAACTATACTATGGGAAAATACCCAAAATTAGTTATTTTAAAGTTTTTGGATGTCGATGTTTTGCCTTGAATACCCGCTCTAATTTAGATAAATTTGATGCCAATGGTGAAGAAGCCATCTTTATTGGTTATTCCTCACGTAGTAAGGCATATCGGGTTTTTAGCAAGACCACATTAATAGTGGAGGAAACCCTCCATGTTTCCTTCGATGAATCACCTCATTCCTCCATTGATGGAGTCAATATGGATGATGAAGATGATTCTACTATTGATGTGTCTAACATTCCAAACTCCAATATCCATAATCTTCCAAAAGATTGGATACATCAAAGGGATCATCCCGAAAGTCAAGTCATTGGAAGTGTTTCTGATGGCGTTAAAACCCGATTTGGTTTTAGTTGCTCCTTTGGTCTCTCTGCCTTTGTATCTCAAGTTGAACCCAAGAGTGTCGAGGAAGCATGCTTTGAAGAACCTTGGATGATGGCCATGTAGGAGGAACTCAACCAATTCCAAAGGAATCAAGTTTGGGATCTAGTACCTAAGCCTGAAGGGCAAACGGTAATAGGTACCAAATGGGTATTCCGGAACAAGTTGAATGAATCTGGTATGGTTATTCGAAACAAGGCTCGATTGGTAGCACAAGGGTACAACCAAGAAGAAGGAATTGATTTTGATGAGACATACGGTCCTGTAGCTCGACTCGAATCAATTCGCATGGTTCTTGCTTATGCCGCCTTTCTTGGCTTTAAACTCTTTCAAATGGATGTTAAGAGTGCGTTTCTTAACGTATTCATTAAGGAGGAAGTTTTTGTAAAACAACCTCCTGGTTTTGAGTCTCATAATAAGCCTCATTTTGTCTACAAATTAAACAAGGCACTATATGGTCTAAAGTAAGCTCCTAGAGCTTGGTATGAAAGTCTCAAAGACTACTTGTTAAATGCAAAATTCTCTATAGGGGAAGCTGATTCCACATTATTCATTAAAAGAAAAGGAAAAGACATTTTATTAGTTCAAATACATATAGATGATATTATATTTGGTGCTACTAATGAATCTATGTGTAGAAAGTTTTCAGAAATTATGCAGGATGAATTCGAAATGAGTTTGATGGGTGAGCTCAAGTTTTTCTTGGGCTTGCAAATCACTTAGCTCGAAATTGGAACCTTTGTGTGTCAATCAAAATACACAAAGGAGATGCTGAAGAAATTTGATATGAACAAAAGTAAAGGGAAGAACACTCCTATGAGTGTCACAACTTCTCTAGACTTGGACGAATCTGGTACGCCCATAGGTCAAAAGCTCTATCGTAGCATGATTGGATCTTTACTGTATTTAACTTCCAGTAGACCTGATATTTTGTTTAGTACCTGCTTATGCGCTAGGTTTCAATCAAACCCTAAACAATCACACCTAAATGCTGTAAAACGAATATTTAGATATCTAGTTGACACATCTGATTATGGCTTATTCTACCCTAGAAGTCCACAATTCAACTTAGTTACATATAGCGATGCGGACTACGCAGGTAGATGCACCGATAGGAAGAGTAATAGTGGGACGTGCCAATTCTTGGGCGAATCACTAGTCTCTTGGTTCTCAAAGAAACAATCTAGTGTAGCTCTATCAACTACAGAAGCTGAATACATAGCCGCCGCACTACCATGTTCCCAAGTGCTTTGGATGAAAAATACTTTGAAGGATTTTAACTTGATATTTAATAAGATAAAAATATTATGTGACAATACTAGTGCTATCAACCTCTCGAAAAATCTCGTACATCACTCTCGCACAAAACACATTGATGTTCGACATCACTTCTTGAGAGATAATGTACTTAAGGGAGAAATCGAAGTTGAATTTATTTGTACTAGACTACAATTAGCTGATATTTTCAATAAACCTTTGAATTATGATCGCTTTAATTATATACGTAGGAAACTAGGCATATGTAAGCTAGGTGATATTTTAAGAATTTAGTGATTTAATGGAACTTCCTTTGTCATGAGAATAGATGGAGCCTTGATTTTACTAAGTTAGAAGCCTTCATTCTCAGTTCAAACATCCAAATGCACATTCTGTGCAGTATCAGACGTCTTATACATAAAAATTCGTCGTCTAAACATCTGGGATAGACGACGATTTTATCTAACAAAAATAGTCATCTCAGATGTCTGGCATATTTCATGGACGTCTAGGGTATCGTCCAGGTGTGTTGACAGACGTCTATATTTGAGTCAGAAGATAAACTATCAGTCGGATGTCTGAATATGTGGTTAGACGTCGCATATGTCGTCTGATAGGAAAATCGGATGACCCTGTAACTTTAGGCCAAAATCCAGGAAGGTCTGTCTGCAGAGATCATACATCTAATTTTATATTTAGACCTCCTTTGTTTCATCTGAGACAGAAATTAGATGACAACTTGGAGAATAAATCATTTTCCAGGGAAGGATGCCCGCAGAATCAGACGTCTAAGTTTTAAATTAGTCGTCTGATATATCGTCTGATGGATAAAACAGACGTCACCATCAAAAGGGCCAAAATCCCTACAGTCAAATCTAGACGTCTAACATCGTCTCCAGACGTCTGATCGGGGAAAAATCTGCGAATCGCGACTGTTCTCTGGATGGTTTGAAATGCAAATCTCCCCAACTTTAGGGGGGACTTGCTCCGTGACCTTGGGATATAAGATCCCCTTTGCAAGGTCCCACTCACCTCTCCCAAATCCCTACCGCTCTCCCTCACACCCGACGGCCCACAACAGCAGTTGGTGAAGTTCTGCTCGCCGCTAGACGACCGTCGTGCATCCTCGACGACTGGCAGAACTACTGCTCCTCTGCGCGCGTCCTCCCTACCTCTCGATCAAGCATTTGGAGGCTTCCCTCCTCCCGTGGGTATACCCTCTCAACTCCTAAGACATCTCCATGCTCTTTTACCCACGACCTTGCAACATCTAGTAGCATCTTGTTCTCCTTATTGATTCACTTGGCCTACTTGCACATTTCGTATTGTTATCAGCCTTAGAACCCAAACCCTCGGTCAAGCCAACCTTGTGAGCCCTAGCTGCATCTTCCATGGCAAGGGTATTACCTCATGAGGTTCAAGCCGACATTTTAGTGGCTTGAATCCAAAGGTATATTACCACAACTACATGGCGGTTGTATTCACTCAAGGCATACTGCCACATTTTTTCAATGATGATTGCATTGTTTGAATCTGTGTTGTTGAAATATTTTGGGTGAATGTTGTTTGGTTGGTTGAATGTTCTTGTATGGATGTTTTTTGCAGGTATTCTATCCTCATAACACCACCCATTTTTTCCATAACCTAACCGCCCATTCCACCAAATATGCCTCCCCGTAGGAAGCAAGTTGAGGGATCTTCCACTTCCTCTTCCACTTATTTGGCAGATCAATTGTGGGGCGACATCGCTAGGCAGCGATTTCGTCGTTTCGCAAATGCCAAAGTTAAATGCCCTCGTTTTATTGTTTGGAATGATTTTGCCCATTTGAACCTTTGGGAACACTTCCAAACTCTCCATCTCCTTCAATATTTTGACCGTCAATTCCACTTCGGCATTGGAACTCTTGGTGTGTTCCCTGATCTTTGCTGTCTCTTTTATGCCATCATCATTGAGGACTACAGCAACGATGAACTTGAACTCCATACCCACCTATTTGGTCGCGAAATACACATCACATCCGAAACTATTTCCGACCTTCTAGCCATCCCTAATGAGGGAAATGACTTCAATGACATTCTGCGGCAATACGACCCAGAAGTCATCAATCAAGATTTAGTTCTCCCTGAACAATATGTTGAAATCCTTGGCACCCTACCATGCAAAAATCTCAAACCCCTTCCACGTCTACTCTCTCGCATTTTTGGGTGGGACCTCCTAAACAAATCGGGAGGTTTTGATTACATCTCGCGCCAACACAAGGCGTTCCTTTTTGCGGCCGTCCGTTATATTCCTTTCAATTATTGCTGCCTCATTGTTCGCGTCATGGATGAAGACCATGGGGCATCACTTCCTTTTGGGTCTATTCTATCCAAAATCTTTTCAACCCATCGGATTTCCATAACTGACCAAGCAATTGACAAGAAGATTGAGCCTTACAACCGGGCCACAGCCACCAAGATGCATATACTTAGGGAGCATCTTGAGCCTGCCGACGAGCCCATGGTAGAGGAGCCCCTTCCACCCTTTCCAGACTTCCATGGACCACGGCTCCTTCAAATAGAAGCTCCCCACTCGAGCTTTGATGAAGCATGGGATCCAGCCACAGATTCCCTCTCCTCCGGCATCTCCCTCCTGCTGCGTCGAACTGGCGAGATGTACACCAACATGGGAAGCATGCGCTGCGACATCGACGAACTTAGATCAGATGTTCAAAACTTACAGATGGGACACGGACCTGCTCGTCGCCGCCGCCGCCAAGATCAAGAAGAATAGTTTAGTGTTACTATTTTTCTATCTTTTATTCCAGGTTTGTATTAAGGGGCCTTGACCCTGTACTTAATATTTTTGGGAACAAATAGCTAGTCCATGCTTAACTATTTCTATTGTTAATCAATTTTCTTTAATGCCTTGTCATCTTTTAATCATACAATTTTATTCATGCACTCTACTTTGTAGATATCACTCTTGTAGTTTGGATTTTAACTCCCTTTAACAACCCTTCATGATGATATTCAAAAAGGGGGAGAAGAATGTAGGTAAGAACTTAGGGAATAATATAAAAACAAACTTCTTAAATAGATAGAGATTACCAAGTACAACCTTTAGGGGGAGGAAATAGGAACCTACAGCTATATTTTGAAAATCATCAAAAAGGGGGAGATTGTTAGTTCAACCACTCGTATATGATATTTTGATGATTTTACAAAATGAAGAAAATGAAATAAAAAATAAAGTGTAGCATATTGTTTTCTCCCTGTAATAACATATTTGCAGGATTTCAAAAAGCTTTCCAAGACGGGAGATTAAAAGCGTGAAGACAAGTAGCATAAGTATTAGGTCTTAGGCTTTTTCATGTAAACTTTCAAAGGTTGTAATCTTCATTTTATTTGAGTCTAGAAATATTGTAAAGAGTCCCCAAACATAACCTATAAATAGCTAACTTAGGCTCTCTACACTTAGGGTAAATTAGAAATAAAAATCCAACACTTATACTTTTATCAGACGTCTAGGACAATGGTCAGACGTCTGATTTTCCACTTTAAGACGTCTAATTTCAAAGAGTTTTGCCTTTGTTTGTCTCCTCATAAACATCAGTCGAAGGACTTCACTTTCAGACATCGATAACCTTACACAGACGTCTGATTCTTTACCCAGATGTCCTTATAGTAACCGTTAGACATGGATTAGGAAAAATCGATTCCCAAACGTCTTGACACACCTCCAGAAGTCTTCCTTTGAGCCGTTGGCCATGATTTTCTGTGCGTATCTCTTTACGGCCACATAATCTTTTGGCAGAAGAAGTGGTGAAGAGTCTTTAGGCTTTCAGACGTCCGATGATGCCCTCAGACGTCCATAACGACGTCTCATCCTCTAAACCTAGAACCCTGTTTGGATCTGATGAAAATAGGAATGAATCCACCCTTCATTAGACGTCCAATAACATAATCAGACCTCTTATGTGAAAATATCAGACGTCCTTCTCTTGATCCAATGAAGTCTGTCTTGGATGGCCTACAGTATTAGACGACCAGAGGAATAATCAGACGTCCTATAAGATGTCTGATCATATAATTAGACATCTGATATTGTTGTCAGACTCATCATTGTCCTGATTTTGTGTGGATTTCATCCTAAACTCTTGGGATTTGTCTCCAACAGCTAGAAGAGCTCTCCCAAGTATACTTGAAGGTTCCAAACTTGCCTATAAATAGACTACAACTCCTCTTAGGCAACACACACCTCTTGAGATATAATTCCATTAGAAAATTCTCTTGCTCTCTACTCTAAGCTCCATCTTGCCCTTGTGCTGTGCTAATACTCCGATCAAAGGGCAAACTCCTGGCTCACTCCGTTCTGCAAATCATCAGGGAGTTCTTTTCATGCTTAGTAGATAAGAAAGCAACTAAATTATTGGGGTGCTCTATAGGTGTTATTTTACTTCTTAATTTCTGTACTTTGGGTATCTGGCCTGTCGGGTCCCCATCTCTTCATTTTGAATGGAGAAACCTCCGTTTAGGGATCGGAGGTGGGATTTGTAATTGGGGTACACTACCCTCGTTTAAGTAGTGTGGTTAGTGGATTGATCACCTTGTGATCGAAAATCCTAGGTCAAGGGATTGGCTTAGGTGGTGGTTTTCACCCATCTTGGGTTTCCACCTAAAAATAATTGAGTACATTGTGTGATTGAAGTTTTTGTATTACAATATTCTATAATTTCACTATTCACCCCCCCTCTAGTGCAATTTCAGAACCTCCCAAGAGAAGAAATGGCTAGTCAAAGGAAACTTAAGGAATATTTCATTCCAACCAATCAAGCTGGCCTTGCACTACGTAGACCTGGAGGGGACAATCCTTATGTGATCAAAAGTAGTACCATATCCTTGCTTCCCTCCTTTTATGGTACTTCTAGGGAAGACTCTTACAGGCATATAGAGGAATTCACTGAGGTCTGTTCCATGGTGAAGCTGTAGGGCGTTACTGATGACGCTTAAATGCGAACCCTCTTTCCTTTCTCCCTCAAGGACAAAGCCAAGTATTGGTATCATACCCTTGATGATATTAACACTTGGGATGCCCTGAAGGAGTTTTTGAAGAAGCACTTCCCCATGAGCAAAACAAATCACTTTAGGAGGGAAATTATGAGTTTTGTTCAAAAGGATGGGGAAGCTTTCCATGATGCGTGGGAGCGCTTTAATGACCTGTTGAGACTTTGCCCACATCACCAGGTACCTAAGTGGCAACTGGTTGAAAGGTTATACACTGGACTTAATGATTCGCACAGGTAGACTGTGGATGGTGTTTATGCAGGAACCTTTCTATCTAAGAATGAGGATGAAGCTTGAAACCTTTTTGATACTTTGAGTGAGAATTCTATTCACTTGAATTCTACCTTCATGGATAGAAAACCCACTCTCATGCAAAGAAAGTTGGAGGCGAATGAGGCAAGGGACACCCAGAATTTAGCCTATCAGATTCAATTGTTGAATCAAAACATGGAAAGGCTTATGTTGAGCCCGAGCCAATTCGTATCTAGCACCTCCACATCCCAAGCTTCTGAATGCTCCATTTGCCAAGGCAATACACACGATACTGTGGATTGCCACTTGGCCTCCCAATTCCCTGAGCTTGTACAGGTGGATCTGAATGTCGCTCAAGGGTTCCATCCTAGACCTCGTAATGACCCTTTTTCCAACACTTATAATGAGGGATGGAGGAATCACCCAAACATTTCCTGGAGACAAGGGAATGTTTCAAATTCAGGGAATTATAAACCACAACCCTTTCAAAATCAACAGATGAACCAACCTCAAACCTTTGCCCAACCTAAGACCTCTGAGATTGATGAATTGAAGGCAAAATTGAGAACTATGCAAGGAAGTCAAAGTTCCATCATCCAATCTCATGACAAGGCTATACATGAAATGAAATCGCAGATAGGACACCTTGTTGAGGCTGTTAGATAGAGGGAAACTGGGAAGCTTCCCATTGCTGCTGAGGAGAATCCTAAAGGAAAAGGGATTGTCTTTAGGGAGCATGCTTAGGTGGTGACTATTCTAAGGAGTGGGAAGGAAATTTCCAAACCCGATGCTCCTATAGTATCACCCTATTGAAAACCATCCACCCCAACTTTCACCCCCACTGGAGAAGTCTTGCCCAAATCTCCTTTACTTGAAATCACCTCACTGGAAGAAGTTGCCCCCGTTCCACCCCTTACTCGACATGACAACCCTTCCACCCAGAGATCGAGAGTGCTCTTTCCAAAGCGCTTATCACCCTTTGGGTAGACTTCTACTGGCTCATCTGGAGCCAAAGATAAGATGGATGAGATCATGGAAACTTTCAAGCAAGTGCAAATTAACATGCCTTTGCTTGAGGCTATTGGGTAAATTTCATCTTATACCCGCTTCTTAAAAGACCTGTGCACAAAAAATCGGCAATCTAGGAAACAGGTCCAATCAAAAGTTGTCCTGCCTGATTCTATTGGCTCAATTATTCAACATGGCACACCCCTGAAACTTAAGGACCCTGGAGCCTCGTACATCTCAGTGGTTATTGGTGACTTACCGATTGATGAGGCTCTACTTGATCTAGGTGCGGGGGTGAACATCCTTTCGAGCTACATGTATGAACAACTTGGGGGAGGCAATCTGAAGACTAGCCAAGTAATCCTCCAAGTTGCCGATTGATCACTTAAGACACCGCAAGGAATTTTGGAAGATGTCCTCGTGAAATTGGAGGATTTCTTCTTCCCTATTGACTTAGTTTTGGACACTGACCCTGCCAAAAAGCCAACCAAGCCCTCCATCATTTTGGGCCACCCCTTCCTTGCAACTTTACATGCTTCAATCAATTGCAATATTGGGGCATTGAAAATGGGCTTTGGGAAAAGGAAAATCCAGTTTAATGTGTTTGATGCTTATAAACAAGCCGAGCTTGAGGATTGCTCCCAAGTTGAGGTGATAGATGACCTGATTGAAGAGACAACCCTTGCAATGTTATGTGATGACCCCCTTTAGCATGCCATGCTAAATGGGCATTCCCATTTCTTAGAGGAATGTGAAGGGGATATACTAGAACTTGAGGAGTTGCTGTGTGTTTCTGCTGAGTCTCTTTCCCCATCATCTCTGCCCAAGGTAGATCTGCTACCTGAAATGGGGACATCTATTATGGAACCCTCAACCATACATGCCTCCGACCTTAAGTTGAAACCCCTCCCAGACACTCTCAAGTACGTCTTCTTGGGTGCTAATGATACGCTCCCCGTTATCATTTCGGCTGTGGTATTTGAGGCACAGGAGGGAGCCCTGATTGAATGCTTGTTTAGGCACAAGGAAGCTATTGCTTGGAGCATTGCCGACATTAAGGGTATAGACTCTACACTCTGCATGCACCACATTTATACTGATGATTCCATCAAGCCATCTAGGGACATGTAGAGATGTCTAAACCCTAATATGAGGGATGTGGTTAAAAGGGAAATCCTGAAGTGGTTGGATGCTGGGACCATATATCCCATTGCAGATAGTAAATGGGTAAGTCCTATTCATGTGGTGCTAAAGAAGGCAGGATTTACTATGGAATTTAATGACCAAGGAGAACAGGTTGTGATTAGACCCTCAACTGGATGGAGGGTCTGTATCGATTACCACAAGGTGAACACGGCTACCTAGAAGGATCACTTTCCCTTGCCTTTTATTGATCAAATTCTCAAGAAATTGGCAGGGAATAAGTACTATTGCTTTCTCGATGGATATTCTGGGTACAAACAGGTTGTAGTCTTCCCTGATGACAAGGAGAAGATGACGTTCACGAGTCCTTACGGTACCTTTGCATTCAGGCATATGCCGTTTGCATTATGTAATGCCTCAACAACTTTCCAACGGTGTATGATGTCCATTCTTTCAGACATGATTGACGAGTGTGCTGAAGTGTTTATGGATGACTTCACCATTTACGGCTCGTCTTCCGACCAGTGTCTCCTGCACCTAGAGAATGTGTTGAAGTGATGTAAGGAGACTAGTTTAGTCCTCAGCTATGAGAAAATCCACTTCATGGTACAGAAAGGAATTGTACTTGGGCATGTTGTGTCTGAGCGAGGCTTGGAAGTAGATAAAGCCAAAATTGATTCTATTTCCAAACTTCCATTGCCCACGAATGTCAAACAAATTAGATCCTTTTTGGGCCATGCCGATTTTTATAGGCCCTTTATTAAAAATTTTAGTAAAATTTCTAGGCCACTTTGTAACCTGTCGGCAAAGGAATCTTCCTTCAATTTTGATTCAAAGTGTGCCGAGGCCTTTCAAACTCTGAAGGAGGCCTTGATCTCTATGCCTATTCTCCGAGCTCTTGATTGGACACTCCCATTTGAGCTGATGTGTGACCCTTCGAATTATGCAGTGGGAGCAGTCCTTGGACAAAGGGTTGAGGGAAGACCTCATTTGCTACATTATGCCAGCAAGACTTTAACCAAACCACAACAAAACTACACCATCACTGAAAAGGAATTACTTGCTGTAGTTTTTGCTCTGGAGAAGTTTAGGTCTTACCTTCCTGGGTCTAAGGTGGTTATTTTGATTGATCATGCGGCAGTGAAACATCTCATTGCTAAGAAAGATTCCAAGCCACATTTGATTAGGTGGATCCTACTCCTTCAAGAATTTTACTTGGAGATACGTGAAAAGAAAGGAGTAGAAAATGTTGTGGCTGACCACCTGTTTCGCCTTCCACTTAATGACTCTTCATTTGGAGACATTCGCGAGACATTTCCTGATGAAACCCTTATGGTGGTAGCACCAACTTCACCTTGATATGCTGATACTGTCAATTACTTGGTCACTGGAGAAACTCCTGGCTCTTGGGATGAGCAGAAAAGAAAGAGATTCATTTCCCAAGATAGATACTTTCATTGGGAAGAGCCTGAATTATTTAGAATTAGATAAGACCAAGTATTGAGATGATGCGTACCTGAAGAGGAGCAACAAAGTGTGCTGAGTTTTTGCCATGAACTTCATTGTGGAGGACACTTTGGTGCTAAGAAAACTGCTTTTAAGGTTCTCCAGTCCAATTTTTGGTGGCCTTCATTATTTAAGGATTCTCAAAATTTGGTTAAGGCTGTATTAGATGTCAATGGACTGGAACGATTGGGAAGAGGAATGAGATGCCTCAACACCCCATTCAATCTGTTGAAATTTTTGATGTGTGGGGAATTGATTTTATAGGCCCCTTCCCTTCATCACATGGTTATGAATATATCCTGGTGGTAGTTGATTGTCTCTAATTAGATAGAGGCCATTCCTACGCACACAAATGGCCACTCTGTGGTCTTGAAATTTGTGAAGGCCAATATCATATCTCGTTTTGGCTACCCCAAGGCCATTATAAGTGATGGGGGACCTCATTTCCGAAACCACCACTTCAATCGGCTACTTAGAAGTCTGGGAGTAACTCACAAGGTTGCTACCCCTTACCATCCTCAAACGAGTGTCTAGATTGAAGTGTCAAATAGGGAGATAAATAACATTTTAGAAAAGACCATTAGACCTGATAGGAAGGACTGGTCCCAAAAGCTCGATGATGCTTTGTGGGCATATTGAGCAGCCTATAAAACCCCTTTGGGTACATCTCCCTTTCGGATTGTGTATGGGAAAGCGTGCCATTTACTCTTTGAGCTAGAACAAAGGGCACTTTGGGCTATTCGAAGTGTTAACATGGATTTAGAAAAGGTGGGTAAGGCAAGACTTCTGGAATTAAGTGAGCTTGAGGAGCTGAGGAATGATGCTTATGACACCTCTCAAGCTTATAAAGAGAGAACTAAGGTCTTGCATGATAAGTAAATCTTTAGAAAGACCTTTGACCCCAACCAACAAGTCTGGCTTTTCAATTCCAGACATAAGCTTTTTCCAGGGAAATTAAAATCTCGTTGGGATGGGCCTTACAGAATCACTAAAGTGTTTCCACATGGAGTTGTGGAGATTAAGAGCCCTTCCTCTTCAGCAACTCCCTTTATCATCAGCGACCAATGGTTAAAACCATACATTACTTTGGATGGCCATCTAGTTGACGAGGTCACTCTTGAGGAGCCGTAGCTCCTGTCATTCTCCACCTCAGGTAATATCTTCCTTTAACTATTTTGTTTCCAAGGAGGACATTGTTTGAACCAGGCATGGGGGAGAGGACCTGAGGCATCTGTATATAGCATGTCTACATTTTTGCATTCATTCATGCATATTGCATTGAAAAGAAAAAAAAAGAAGAAAAATATTTTGTATTATTGAACTTAACTGGCTAGGCCTTGCATTCTTAAGCAAACTAGAACTTTAGGTTAGACTAAGTTGATTCTAGGTGTCGAACTTTAGAAGCTAAGTATGCTACTAGTTTTAGACCCTTAGGGTCCTTTGTGGACTTAAAAACTTAAGTAGGAGTTAATTTGTGGACCTTTCCTCAAGAGGTTGAGGAAGGAAAGCTAGGAATTGAGTTAAAGGCTGGGTAGTCCGTGAAGTCTTGTTCTACCTTTTGGTTTACGGGTCCTCGTAACCTAAGCATCCACATTTCACACACACTTGGTCTTGTGTAATTAGTGATCACCATAATTCATTTCTTAAAGAAAAGTTGGTTCTTATAGTTTTGACTTAGGAGAAGCTTAAAAACACAATTTGATTAGAAGAGTTCCTGCCGCAAGAGAGGTGGAGTATATACTCACCTTGAGGATGCGATGATAACATGTCACCTCCTCGGCTCTTGTCTCTTAGGATATCCATCCTACTGGGGGCATGTAAGCACATTTTACGGTTTAGGTACCATGGGCGGCACTATCTCGAAGTGCTGATTGCCATAGGCCTGAATTCGCTTAAGAAATCCATGGGCGATACCATCTCAAAGTGTTGATTGCTAGGAGTTCATGGGGTCGCTATGACGGTGTTATCTTGAAGCATCGAAAGCCAGGCACCCTTCGAGGTACGGTGATGGGGACAATGAATCTGACACAGACCGTGTTGATAGCTGATCCAAAGTTAGACCTAGAGGAATCAAACAAAAATATATATATTATAAAAAAAGAAAATCCTTTTTCCTCTCTAGGTTGGCAATCATACCAACCTCAAATAACTCAGACCAATGCGCATGCACGGATGCTTTAATCTCGGGGATCAATAAACCCTAGGGTAGAGTTAGAAATCAGGGAAACCTGTGCCTACAACTATTCTTTAGCCGAGCTAGTCTGTAACTTAGCAACTACTTGGGAGCCTTAGGTCTAAAGTCTGAGCTTAACATGTTTCTAAAGGAAGATCGATTGGGTTGGCTAGTCTATTGGAGTGCTAGGTTATTGCTTGGATTTGCTAGGGACTAGCAAAAATTGGGCATGGGGGCATTTGATAAGCTCATATTTGTGAGCTAATTAATTGTCTAAATGCTTAAACATTAAGGTAATGCATCCATTTATTTAGTATGCATTAGGATGTAAATAGATTAATTCATACTTCTGATTTAATTACGTAATTCATGCATTGCATTCATAATTAAAGGCATTTGGAATTGACTTAGAATGGTACGTAATTAGGTGCATTACATGCATTGTTTTAATTAACATAGAACTTAAGGATTTGTGTATAAATAATCCTAATATTTTATTTTATTAATTCTTCTCCTTCTTCCTGCAGGCAATTGCTCCACTTCCCCTACGCATTCACTCTAGCCAGCTACCTGCACTCAAGACCCCATTCATGGAGGAACGGGAGAGGTGGATCTGGTCGGGGTAGTTGCGACTACAAAGGAGAGGAGGAGGCAGCTGTGCTCGGGGAGACACTGCCCCACTCCACCACCGTGTACTCCACTCCACCATCGTGGTCTCCAAGGTCGAGCTCCACTACACTGTGGGCCGGTGAGGTGATAGCTCACCACGTCAATCCGGTGAGCATGGCCATCACCGTGCAACTACCAGATCTCCCTCCTTATCCACACACCACCAATACCATCTTCTTTTTCTTCTTCTTCTTCCTCTATTTTCAGAATAAAACCATCCTTACATCCTCCTTGCTGGAACTCTACACCACACCTGCATCAGCGCGCAACCTCATGCGTGCGCTCCCTCGCCAACCCAATGCGACCGACCTCCACGCTCCAGCCCTTGCGTGCAGAGCTCACGCTATAGTAGCCACTGCACCTACACTCCTTGCAGCACACCGTCGATGCTCGCAGCATTAGCGGCTGCACGTCCTCCACCCCACCGGCCCTTGCTCACTCACGCTACAGTTTCCACTCCTCCCTCACGCAGCGCACGCTCCCTCGCCAATCAGCCTTGCCCTTCACCTTTGTGAGCTTCAGCAGCAAACAGAGCTGCAGCCCACCGCACCAACTATCGACCTCTACTTCGATCTCTCGTCTACAGCAGCCATTCGCTACGCTGCGACCACAGTCGGGTGAGGCCTGAGCAGGGTTACCTCCACCTGTACCCTCGCCATCCAACTCTTCTTCATCCATGCGCATACTCCATTTGAAGGCAATGCTCTGTTTTGCCTCCCATTAGCTATTACATTCCTATGCCATTGCAAACTTTTGATTTTTTTTATTAATTACATATTATGGTTGTCTTAGTAGAGCCTCCGTCATCTTTCATTGAAATGCAAGTTCAGAGATTACATGCATTGTTATCCTAATTTAAAAAAGGGATTTTAGCTTACTTATTTAGGAAAACTAATTGTGAACATTATTATTTTCAAATTTAGCGAGTTTGTACTGGCCATTGCCTCCCTGTGGACACGACTCACTCCTCATTGAGTGGTTATTTTAATTACTTTGATTAGTCTATTTTCCACCACTTAGAAAAATGACAAATCATCTTAATCATCACTTTTGAAAGTGAAAATCAACCTGTCAGGATCTATGGGCAAAATCACTTTTCACCTGGGCTTTCTTAAGAAGATATCAATACCGAGGTTGTGAAGACCTTACAAGGTATGCAAAATCAAATGACTAAGGTAACCCTTGTAGTCACCAATTTACAAAATCACATTTGGGTTACACCTAATCAAAGACCTATAGGAAATTTTCCTTCTCAATCCATGTCCAATCCCAACAATCTAAGGAACCACTTTCAGGGTGGAAATCCTAATCACTTAGCTCCTCAGTACCCTCTAGGTTTCCATCAAAACCAATCTTCCCGACCTCCTCCAAGAAATAATCATACTGGCAATGCAGTGACCTTAAGGAGTGGGAAAATTACTCAAGATTCATCCACATTTGGAACACAAATCAATAACAAGCAAGTTGACTCTACTCTTTCTAACCTGACTTAGGAACATTCAAAAGCACCGTAGCAGAACCCTATCCCCTTTCCACAAGCACTTCATTCCACCAAAAAGAAAAAGAAATCAGAGCCCTCTGATACGGAACTTTTTGGGCAAGTTGAAATAAACATTCCTCTCATAGATGCAATTAAATATATTCCTGCCTATGACAAATTCTTAAAAGATTTATGTACCATTAAAAGGTAGTCTAGAAATCTAGGGAAGGTGATTCTTTCTGAGACAGTTAGCTTAGTTGTGCAGAGAAAACTACCTCTTAAAAAAGACCTGGGCACACCTTTAATTTCGATTGTCATAAATGACATCACTTTTGATCGTGCCCTTCTTAATCTTTGTGCCTCCATTAATCTTATCCTCACAATTGCTTTTATGGAATTTAGATTTGGTGAGCTTAAGCTTTTTGAGGTCACTCTATAATTGGATGATAGATCTACAATTAAACCTAAGGGGATTGTCGTGGATGTTACTATTCGGGTCTAGAATTGTCTATTCATAGTAGATTTTTCAGTCCTAGATATCAACGTACTCGAACCTCTAATGAATGCCCCCATTATTATTGGAAGACTTTTTCTTGCCACCGCTAAGGCAAATATAGATTGTGATTATAGAAAAAATGAAGATCACTTGTAGTGGCGAATCTATTACCTTAGATATATTTAAGGCATCCAAGAGATTCCAAGAACCAGATTTATTTGATGATTCAGATTCGAAAATGGATAATTTGGTGGAAGAAACTATGCACATTTCACATGTAGGCACCTACTTTGCAATTGAATCCATTTCTGACTCTCATTCACCTCACCCTCCCACCCTAACTTCCACATTTGACTCTTCATCTAACTCTTCCCCTTTCTGTTCTCCTTTGGACCTCCCTTCCCATTCTCTCTCTGAGTTAGGCCCACAATTGGATCTGAAGCCTTTGCCCAACTCTCAGAAATATGTTTTCTTTGGACCTTATAATTCTATGCCCCTAATTATTAATTCCCATCTTTCTGGGGATCAAGAGGAAAAGCTACTCCAAGTTCTAAGCCAAATAAGAAAAACCATTGGTTGGACTTTACATGATCTTAAAGGTATTACTCTGTCCTATTACATTCACCGTATCTATCTTGAGGATGACTCTCGCCCCTCCCAACAGCCTTAAATCCTAATATGTAGGATGTGGTTAAATAGGAGATCATTAAGTGGCTTAATGATAGCATCATTTACCTAATCTCGGATCGCACTTGGGTTAGTCCTACTCAAGTTGTTGCCAAAAAAGTGGGACTAACCGTCATTACAATGAGAAAGGGGAAAGTATGGCCACTCAGACTGCTTCGTGTGTGTGTATTGATTACCGAAAATTAAACACTGCCACCAAGAAAGATCATTTTCTGCTCCCTTTTATTGATTAAATATTGGAGTGCTTAGCCGAACAAGAGTATTACTGTTTCCTTGATGGATACTCTGGCTATAACCAAGTGGTAGTCCACCCAAAGGACCAAGAGAAGACTACATTCACTTGACCCTTTGGAACCTTTGCTTTCCAGAGGATGCCTTTTGGACTGTGCAACACACCTGCTACTTTTCAGCGGTGCATGCTTGCTATATTTTTTGACATGGTAGGTGAATGTCTTGAGGTTTTTATGGATGACTTCCCCATCTTTGGAGATTCTTTCGATTTGTGTCTTGCTAACCTTTACAAGACTCTCCAAAAGTGCATAGAGGTCAATTTAGTCCTCAGTTGGGAAAATAGACACTTCATGGTCCAGGAAGGCATCATCCTGGGCCATGTCTTATCTAAAGATGGAATTGCAGTAGATTGTGCAAAGATCGGTGATATTTTTATACTCACACCACCTAGTTCTGTTAAGTAGATATGCTCAGTTTTTAGGCATGTGGTGTTCTACTACAGATTCACTAGAGATTTGTCCAAAACCTCAAAACCCTTAAGTCAACTTCTTATGAAAGATCAACCCTTTTACTTCAATCACCAGTGCTTGGAGAGCTATGAACAGTTGAAGAAAGAAGTTACTAAGGCACCAATTTTATAAGGACCTGACTGGAATCATCCCTTTGAATTAACGACAGATGCCTCATATTATGCTGTGCGGGTGGTTTTAGGGCAATGCATTGACAAGAAGCCCATTATTATCTATTATGCTAGCAAAACCTTGGATGATACACAACGGAACTACACAACCACTAATAAAGAACTTCATGCCATTGTGTTTGCCCTCAAAAAATTTCAATCTTATTTGTTGGGGATGCATGTCATTATTTACACAGACCACTCAGCAATGAAATATTTGCTGAACAAGAAAGATACAAAACCCCACCTTATCTGATGGATTCTCTTACTCCAGGAATTTGATTTGGAAATTAGGGATAAGGCAAGTTCGTAAAATGTTGTGGCTCATTATCTCTCCTATCTCACCACCAATGATGTGCTTTTGCACCCAGCTATTTTCCCTAATGAAACCCTCTTGATAGTTTAACCTCCCTTGGTATGCACCAAATGTGAATTATCTTGCGACTGACTATATACCTACTGACCGGCCTAAATCAACAAGGGATAAGTTCTTCACAGATATTAAATATTACTTTTGGGAGAAACACGACCTATTCCATATCTATGATGACTAAGTCATCCAATAGTGCGTGCCTGATTCAGAATTCCATAATATTCTGAACCACTTTCATGCAATGGCTTGTGGCGAACATTTCTCAGGTAAAAAGACTATGGCCAAAATTTTGACTTTTGGATTTTATTGGCCCAGCATACATAAAGATGCTCAAAATTTTGTTTGGTCCTATGTGCATTGTCAGAGCATCAACAACATAACAAAAAATGATATGATGCCCCTCAATCCAATTTTGGAAGTTGAGATTTTTGATGTGTGGGGAATTGATTTCATGGGACCATTCATCAATTCTTGTGGGTATTTGTACATATTAGTCAATGTTGACTATGTCACTAAATGGAATGAAGCAATACCCACCTGCACCGATGATCGTTGGGTAGTCATTGATTTCATTAAAAAGAATATCTTCTCAAGATTTGGAGTTCCTAGGCCATCATTAGTGAAGGAGGATCTCATTTGACCCACTCCAACTTCCATCACCTTCTGTCTAAATATAAGGTTACTCACAAAATCTCCACTCCTTACCACCCCTAAACTAATGGCCAGACAGATGTTTCTAACCGGGCGATCAAAAATATTTTGCAAAAAAAGCTTAGGCCCGATCATAAGGATTGGTCCAGTAAACTAAACAATGCTTTATGGGCCTACCGCACCACTTTTAAAACTCCTCTTCACATGTCCACATTTCATTTAATTTTTGGAAAGGCATGCCATCGCTAGATTGAACTTGAACATAGGGCTTTTAGGCAATTAAACAATTAAATATGGATTTATTTGACACTGGTAAACAACGGAAATTGAAATTAACTAAACTGGAAGGAATTCATAATTTTGCTTATGAAAATGCATGGATTTACAAAGACCAAACTAAACATTTTCATGATAAATATATTGTTCGAAAACATTTTGAACCTAATCAACGTGTTTGGCTTTTCAATGCCAGATTATGAATTTTTCCCAAAAAATTTAAATCCAAGTGGATCGCCTCTTATATTATCCTAAAAACATATCCATATGACGTTGTTGATATTTTTGATCCAAAAAATAATACTTCTTTATAAATTAATGGCCAACAATTAAAGCCCTATCTGGATAACTCTCTGAATCTTCCATCTGACTCTCATGATTTACACGACATACCCAATTCCTGATGCGCTTCACACCCAGTTAAATGGCGTAAAAGACAACCTTGGGTGGGACATAACCCACCATTTTCTTGTTTTCTTTTTTCTTTTTTTTTTGCAGGTTTTGACAACCTAGATTCTGACCTTTGTTCACCCAGGTGATATCTTTTCCCTTCCTTATGCATGTGGACATTGCATATCTTAAGCATGGGATGGATGCTTTAAATTTTGATGGCCGTTAAAAGGATTTTCAAAAGGTAAAAAAAAAAACAAAATTTTCCTTTTGCATGCATTCTCGTAAAAAAAAGACTCAGAAAAATCATAAAATACTTTTTGAGGAATTTTTTTGAAAACACGAGACCAAGGTTGAGACTTTATTTTCAAAAAGGGATATTTAATCTTTAACAAATTAAGGATGAAACTGTAGATCTTTTTGTTAGAATTTTTGGGTCTATCAAACTTAGACTAGTTTGTGTATCCATTGAAGAATTCCTTCTGAACATTTGATGATTCGGGTAACCCGATTTTATTTCGTGACTTAGATAGTACTTGGCTTGGCTCTCGATCCAAAAACTTGCATCTCTTTTGAAAACCTTATGCCAAACATTTCACACACAAATCCAACACAACCCAAGCCCCAAAGACATTTAAATATTTAAATACCCCTTGTATTGGCTTTGGTGAAAGTCCAAGGCAGATGATTGGCTTGAGTTCCCATCGTTGAGGAGGAAAATTTCTTCTTTGAGGATGCGATGTCAACATGTTACTGCCTCGACGTTGTTCTAAATCTAAATCTATATCCATATCTTTATACAAAGCATTAAGGCACATTTTGCGGCTCAGGTATCTTCGACGGTGCTCTACCTGATGAGTCAATTTTAATAGAATATTATTACGCCTAGGTAATTCTATTCTAACATTTTATGTTTCTTAATAACCATGTTAGGTCATTAAATGATTGCATGCATCATTATTTAAGTTTAAATTTATTCTATTGCTTATTATGTAATTATTTTATATTTCATGCAGGTCCCGCAATAGCGCACCCTTTGCATCTCCTCCACTTAGTCCACTCCATTAGGCTAATAATCGGGAAAGCGAGAGAGGAGGATCAATTTTGGAAAAGAGCAGGGGGGTGAAATAAATTTCCCCTAACAGACGGCCTGCCTCAACTAAGCCTTCCTCAACCTCCAGCTGGCCTCAACTGACCCAAAACAGTTGCTGGCCAATTTTTTTAAGGGATTTGAAAATCCCTTGGCTTGCGCTGGGGAGGAGATAAAAGAGAAAAGCGGAGGGGCTTGGCAGAAGGGAAGACCATCGGGAAAAGATCCTGCGTGCACTGTAAAGAAGGCATGCACTGTGCGCACCTCCACCCCAAACTCCACACAGCAGCGGTGTGTTCCATCCTCTCCCATCGCCAGCATCCTCCCACCGTAGCCCCTGCAAGCGCACGCATCGCCTTCACCGTGAGCCTTGCAAGTGCTCCACTGCCACAACCTCCGTGCACCCTGCAATTGTGCCTCCAGCGTGCAGTGCCCTCACCACACCCTCGCATGGCCAAGATTGCCTGTAGGCAGCAGCACGCCCACAGGCAGCTGCACACCTGCAGGTCCTTGTGCGCATGCCATAGCGTAGCCATGCACTGTTCATCTCCTTCGTCTAACTTCCATGCCTCCATTGTTTGCAGCAAGGAACCCAACGCACCGGCAGGAACCACGCCCGTAGGTAACCACGCACCTGTAGGTAGTGCAGTGCCCTCGCGCATCCTTGTGCACGCGCCATTGTGCAGCCACTCGCGCAAGCACCTGCCGTTGTCTGGTTGGCGTCCTCCTCTGCCGTCCGACCACATCCAACCACCTCCGGCTGCCACGTCACCACCATCGTGAAGCACTCGTCGGCGTGCACCATCCTGTCGACTCTGACTGCCAACCACGCACGGTTGTTCAACCGAGGAAGAGAGAGGTGAAATCCTCTATTTTTGCTTCAATTAAAAATTACATTGCATGCCATTGTCACTTTAATATTATTATTTTATTCAGGCCACATTGCATGGATGCACTTATAGTCTCATGAATTTACATAATTAGTGTTATGTGCATCATTCAACATTGAAATTCAAATTAGATTTGCATGCAAGTCAAATTTACATGATATGCCACTACACATGCATCATATACATACTTTAGGGAGCTTGATTTCTGATGTGAAAATTGCATAAATAGCCTTAAACTTTTAAGGAAATTGCAAGCTCCATTTAGAGTAGCATATTCCTCAAATTGAAGTTGCGAGTTGTTTGCAAACATTATAATTCTCTACTCGTGAATTTATTGGTTCTATTCCTCCATGTGGATGCGACATTTTATTGTGGTTAAATTTGATATTTATTTTAATTTTTGATTGAGAGATTTTCCACCACATAAAACACAATGACATATCAATTTATTGCTATCATCCTCATAAATAAGTGAAAATCTGTCCATGAAATGGCACCGTTGCTGTGGAGGCAATAGACGCAATAGATTCACTTTGTTATTTTCGAGTATTCTGAGGTGTGCAATTATCTAATCATTCTTTATCTTATTGCGCGAGGAATCTAACGGGGCGACAGGCGCAACGAAGCAGTGACATCAACCTCGAGATAAGCCACATGAGGAAAAGGTGTAGGAGCCCTAGATCCCGCTTTCACAAGGGATTCTCTATCGTCGCAAAATTTATTTTTATCTTTTCACCCTTGTAGTAATTGGGGTTGAACTTTTGGGGGTCTATCCCCACATTCTTTAGCTACTAGGGTTTACATTTTTCTACGTGCATGATTCCATTTTCTACCTGCTTTCCTTTAAAACCAACAAAAGAAAATATTGAGCTGCCTGTTTAGAAGTTGCATGCCCTTAGGTGAGCGCATTTAGGGTTGATTGAGCAACACATTAGATCTTATTATTGCATTGTAAGCATTTTATCATGAAGATTGCTGGAGATAGGTACACCTTTCTAACTTTTGTATCTAGCTCCTGTTCACGCATTTGCATTCAAATTAAAATTCAAGACCACCAAGTTGTTTGAATTTACTACTTCAGTGGTCGCCTAACTAAAAGTGGGACTGATAATCAGATTCGACCTTAAAATCAATTCACATTTGATCTGATTCTAAGATACTTGTCTGTTTTTTCAAAAAATAAAAAGATTTGCGGTGTGATGCACACTTGTGACCCTGAGCACACACATTAGGCACTGCACTAAGGCCTGATCCCTTAAGGCTATAGGCATAGATCTCTTTATCGGTGCAAACCCTCCTATTGTTCTTTGTGGTGGTGGTGGTACTATCTTTTGACCAAGTGTTTTGATACTTCACAAAGGGGGACACCCCTTAAAGGAACAAAAGGGTAGTTAAGGGGCACCGCATATGTATCACCTCAAAGGGTTTGCCCTACTTGCATCCCTTTGTTCGTCCTTGGAGTAACTTCTCACTTGATCACCTGGGAGTATCATCCAAGCAAAGTATTGGTCCAAAGGCACTCGAAGGTTGAATTAAGGCACGTAATTGTAGTGAATAACTTGTTTGGCCATCTATATCAACAAATTCTACCTCAACAACAAAGAAGGTTAAGATTTCAAGTCATCACCCATCTCATACCACTTACGTAGAAACAGAGGGATAAGCCTTGACCTTTTGACTTATCTTTGGAGTGGAGGTTTCACTTACTCAATCAATAAAGAACCTGAATTGTGATTGCTATTGTATGCTTGGTAGATGCTCTCTTGAGGGTAGTCTAGTGTTTGATCCTGAGCCCGAGAGAATTCTTAGGAGAGCTCACCTAGGAGAGAAGAGAGAAGGCATGGCTGATCAAGGAGCAAATCAACAAAGGACCCTAAGGGACTATTTTATTCCAACTAACCAACCCACACAAGCACTAAGACGACTGGCAGGGGATAATCCATATGAGATCAAGAGTAGTACCATATCTTTGTTGCCCTCCTTCTATGGTACTACTAGGGAGGACCCCTATCGGCATTTGGAGGAATTCACCGAGGTCTGTTCCATGGTGAAGCTCTAGGGCTTTACTAATGAAGCCTTGATGAGGACTCTATTTCCATTCTACCTAAAGGATAAGGCCAAGCACTGGTATCATACCCTCGATGCAAGGGTAAATGATTGGGCCACCCTTAGGGGAGAATTTTTGAAAAAGTATTTTGCTATGAGTAAGACCAACCATTACAGAAGAGAGATTATGGGTTTTACTCAATAGGAAGGGGAGCAATTTCATGAGACTTGGGAGCACTTTAATGACCTTCTTAGGTTATGCTCCCATCATCAGGTGTGAAGATGGCAGTTGGTCGAAAGGTTCTATAACAGATTATCTGAAAGGCAAAGGCAAACCATCGATGTAGCCTATGCAGGAACCTTCATGACCAGAACTGAGGATGAAGCCTGAGCATTATTTGAAACATTAAGCGACAACTTCATACATTTTTCCTCTGCCTATCAAGAAAGAAAACCATCAATCTTGCAGAGGAAGATAGAGGCCCATGAAGCTAGGGCTTCTCAGGATTTGGCTTATCAGATTCAATTATTGAATAAAAACTTTGATAGGCTTTTAGCAAACCTCAGCATGAACCAGCAAGCAGCCTCTATCGTTCAGGCTTCAAGAGAATGCTCCATTTGCCAAAGCACAACTCATGGCACTGCGGAGTGCCATCAGGCAAATCAATTCTTTGAGTTGATTCAAGCTGACTTGAACGTGGCCCAAGATTTTCACCCTCCTCCTCGCAATAACCCTTATTCCAATACTTATAATTCAGGGTGGTGGAACCATCCAAACTTCTCTTGGAAGCAAGGTGATGCTTCTAACTCAGGGAATACAAGACCCTTACCTCCCAAACCCATATACCAACCATCTTATGAAAATCCTCCTCAGAATAAGCCCTCTGAGATGGATGAACTTAAAGCCATGATGAAAACAATGCAAGAGCATCAAAATATGGTCATCCAATCTCAGAATAAGATGATTACTGATATGCAATCCCAAATTGGTCATCTTATTGAGGCAGTTAGGCAATGTGATCCGGGGATTCTACCTAACTCTTTTGAGGAGAACCCTAAGGGCAAGGGGGTCGTATTCAGGGAGCATGCCCAAGCGGTGACTGTGCTGAGGAGTGGAAAGAAGATTGACAAGCCTGATAACACTCCTGTGGTTACGTCTCAGAATTCCCCTTCTACACTTGACCCAACTTCAATCTCCACCGAGGAAGAGCCACATTTCTCTCCCTCGCACAAAATCATCCACAATGAGGATGTCGTCCTTCCACCACCCCTTTCCCACCATGACGACCCCTCTACCTAGAAGCCAAGGATGCCCTATCTAGAGTGCCTATCTGCTGCTGGGGAATCTTTTGTTGGCTCGCCTGGATCCAAGGATAGGACAGAGGAGATTATGGAAACTTTTAGGGAAGTCCAGATTAACTTGCCTTTGTTGGAAGCTATTAAATAGATCCCATCCTATGCCAAGTTTCTGAAGGACCTATGCACCCAAAAGCATCGATCTAGGAAACAGGTCCAAACCAAGGTCATCTTGCCTGACCATGTTAGCTCGGTTCTCCAGCATGGAACACCCCCTAAAATGAAAGACCAAGGGGCCCCATATATTTCAGTGGTTATAGGTAACCAACAAATTGACGAGGCCCTTCTCGATCTGAGTGCAGGGGTGAACATTTTACTGAGCTCTGTTAATGACCTTTTGGGAGGTATCAAGCTAAAGCCTAGTCCAGTAATCCTCCAGGTCGCAGACAGATCACTTAAGACACCACAGGGATTGATGGAAGATGTCCTTGTGAGAGTAGAGGACTTCTTCCCTATTGACTTTCTGGTGCTTGATACTGACCCATCAAATAAGCCCACAAAGTTGTCCATTATTCTAGGACGCCCCTTCTTGGCCACAGCCAATGCCTCTATCAATTGTAGAATAGGGGCACTTAAAATGGTCTTCGGGAACAAGAAGATTTGGTTGAATGTTTTTGATACTTACAAGAAATTTGGATTTGAAGATTGTTCTAAGATTGAGGTCGTTGATGAAATAATTGAAGAGACTACTCCAGCACTCTTATGTAGAGATCCCCTTCAAAAGGTCATATCTAAGGACCATCCTCCGATTATTAAAGAAACTAAAAGGGAAATGCCCGAATTAGAAGAGTTGCTAGGGATACACACTGAGTCTCTGTCCCTACCCTGGACTGTAAAGGTAGATCCACTACTTGAGGCAGGGACATCTCAACTTAAACCCTTAATCCAAAAGGCTCCTGAGTTGGAGTCGAAAGCCCTCCCAAGGACATTGAAATATGCTTTCCTTGGACCTAATAACATGCTCCCCATTATTATCTTGTCTACATTATCTGAATTGTAGGAGGGAGCTCTGCTTGAGTGTTTACAAAGGCACAAGGAAGAAATTGCTTGGTCAATTGCTGATATTAAGGGTGTTGATCCCTCTCTTTGCATGCATCATATATACATGGACGAGTCCGTGAAACCTTTCCGAGACATGCAAAGAAGGCTCAACCCAAATATGCAGGAGGTTGTTAAAAAGGAGATTCTGAAATGGCAGGATGTAGGGATTATCTATCCCATTTCATATAGTAAATGGGTCAGTCCTATTCATGTAGTACCCAAAAAGGTAGGAATCACTGTGGAGGAGAATGACCAAGGAGAGCTTGTGACCACTAGACCCTCAACTAGTTGGAGCATCTGCATTGATTACCGTCGTTTGAACATGGCTACCCAGAAAGACCATTTCCCCTTACCATTTATCAATCGAATTTTGGAATGATTGGCGGGGAATAAGTACTTCTATTTTCTTGATGGGTACTCTGGGTATAACCAGATAGCCATTTTTCCTGACGATCAGGAGCATACCACCTTCACGAGTCTGTATGGCATATTTACGTTTCACCGAATGCCATTCGAGTTATGTAATGCTCCTACCACTTTCCAACGTTGTATGAAGGCTACCTTTTATGATATGATCGATGAGGTCGTTGAAATTTTCATGGATGATTTCTCCATTTATGGCTCGTCATTTGACCTATGCCTTCTCACTTTGATAAAGTCTTAACCTATTGCGAAGAGGCAAAGCTGGTGCTTAGTTGGGAGAAAAGTGACTTTATGGTCTAGCAGGGCATTGTGTTAGGACATATAGTTTCCAAGAGAGGATTAGAGGTAGGCACCGCAAAAATTGATTCCATCTCTAAGCTTCCATTGCCTACCAATGTTCGTCAAGTTAGATCTTTCTTTGGCCATGCTGGATTTTATAGGCGCTTCATTAGAGATTTCAGTAAAATCTCTAAGCCACTTTGCGACCTGTTAGCGAAGGATGTCTCGTTCGATTTTGATGATAGATGTGGTGAGGCTTTCCAAGTTTTGAAGAAAGCCCTTATTACCGCACCGATTTTCCAAGCACCAGATTGGACCCTCCCATTTGAGCTAATGTGTGATACTTCTGATTTTGCAGTGGGAGAAGTCTTAGGTCAAAGGGTTGATGGCAAACCTCATGTGCTGCATTATGCCAGCAAGACCCTTACGGATCCTCAACAAAACTACACAGTCACTGAAAAGGAACTTCTTGCTATAGTATTTACTTTGGAAAAGATTCGATCTTATCTTTTGGGATCCAAGGTTGTGGTGTTCACTGATCATTCTTCCTTAAAGCATCTTCTTGCTAAAAAGGACACCAAACCTCGCCTAATTCATTGGATTCTACTACTCTAGGAATTTGACCTGGAAATTAAAGATAAGAAAGGAGTTGAGAATGTGGTAGCAGATCATCTGTCTAGGATCCCTATTGAGGCATCAAACCCTGCTGGTGGTATTCAAGAGACTTTCCATGATGAGTCTCTAATGGCCGTGGAGGCTAAAACTCCTTTGGTTTGCTGACATAGTGAACTATTTGGTCATGGGCATTACCCCCAGTACTTGGGACAAGCAGAAGCGAGATAGGTTTCTTGCTAACGCTAAATTTTATCACTGGGAGGAACCCGAGCTTTTTAGAGTAGGCCCTGACCAGCTTTTTCACCGTTGCGTCCCTGATGATGAACAAAGAAGTGTTCTGTGTTTCTGCCATGACCTCCATTGTGGGGGACATTTTAGTGGGAAGAAGTCTGCCCATAAGGGTCTTTAGTCTGGCTTGTGGTGGCCCACATTATTTTGAGATGCACATATGTTTATGAGCACATATCTACGTTGGCAACAGATGGGAACCATTGGAAAAAGAGATGAGATGTCCCAACAACCTATCCTCCCTATTGAGATCTTTGATATTTGGGGCATTGACTTCATCTGTCCCTTTCCCGTGTCCTTCAGATATGCATACATTCTTGTGGTTGTAGACTATGTATCGAAATGGATAGAAGCCATACCCATGCGAACTAGTGACCACTCCATGGTCTTAGGCTTTGTTAAGGCAAATATCATTTCTCGATACGGGTACCCAAGGACAAACATAAGTGATGGAGGACCTCACTTCAAGAACGTACACTTCACAAGACTACTCCAAAATTTAGGAGTCAACCACATGATCGCCACACCTTACCGTCCCCAAACGAGTGGACAAGTTGAAGTGTCTAATAGGGAGATTAAGCGAATTTTGGAAAAAACTGTTAGGCCTGATCGGAAGGATTGGTATAAAAAACTAAATGATGCTCTTTGGGCCTACAGAACCCTGTATAAGACTCCCTTGGGCATGTCTCCTTTCCATCTTGTCTACGGAGAAGCGTGCCACCTTCCCATTGAAATCCAACATAAAGCCTATTGGGCTATTAAAAATGTTAACTTGAATTTGGATAAAGTGAGAAAGGCACGTATGTTAGAGTTAAGTGAGCTTGAGGAGCTTCGTAATGAAGCCTATGAAACTTCTCAAGCTTACAAGAAAGGTATAAAGGTCTTCCATGATAAGCACATCATTAGAAAGACTTTTAAGCTCAACTAGTGGGTCTGGCTTTTCAATTCCAGACTTAAATTATTTCCAGGAAAGCTTAAGTCCTGTTGGGATGGGCCATACATTGTTATCAATACTTTCCCTCATGGAGCTGTAGAAATTCGGAACCCTATTTCAGGTGTGAGATTTAAGGTAAATGGCCAGTGACTTAAACCTTATATTACTCTTTTAGATGGCCAGGTTTTGGATGCACTTCGGCTTGAGGAGCCTTAGCTCCTCCCACTCTCCTCCTCAGGTGATATTCTTCTATATCTGCATTTTTCCAATGAGGACATTGTCAGTCTTAGACATGGGGGGGTATAACCTGAGAATGTTTATAGCATTTATAAATATTTCCATACATTTAGGACAAAAAAAAAACTCTTATTTTCTTGAGCTAAATTGGTTAGTCCCTAGCAAAACATCTTTGTCAAGGAGGTGTCATTAAAGAATTTTCTTCTTAAATTGTTTCTTAAGTTTAGAATCCATTACATTTACTTCACATGCATGTAGACTGGGTAATGGATCTTTGAAGAAAAGCAATAAGCATTTTTAGTCTACTGAACCCTTGGATAGTTAATAGGGAGTCGGGCATACTATCTTCTAGTAGATCCACCCCATATTTGTAAGAACAAAGTAGAAAGATTACTGGTGTGCTAAGTCTAGTGCAAGGACTATTAAGTTTTGACAAGTAGATGATGATACTTTAGAGTTTGGCATAGTTTTCATTCTCTATTCCTGTGTGCATACTTTGTGTGAATTCCTGAGTCACCAAATAAGGTAGATACACAGAGATTGAGTCTTAATAAAGCTATGACTATGGTGGATGGTTACGACTATCCTTCATAGAGTCCTCGGCTAAAGGAGGGTAATAGTGTCAAAGGTCAGAAATACGCCTATCCTATCCATTCCTTCCTGGTGCCGAAAATAAGCACTTCCACCAAATAAGCCACACAATATCCTCTTGACCATCATCATCCCTAATAATGTCTCATAAATAAAAGTCTATGTCGTGTTATGTTGATTTATAAAGGAAGAAAAAGAAATAAAAAAAAGAGAGAAGAAACAATTATATCAAAAAAAAAAGAGAAAAAAAAAGAGGAGAAAAGAAAGAGAGAAAATAAAAAGAAAAGAGTCTAAGTTTATAATTTTATCTTTGTAACATTGTTTCTGAGGAACCAAAAATACCTATTGCGATCCACCAAGTATGACCCATACCTACCTTTTAGTATTTCTGATCTTTCGAATACTGGCTGAGGACTCTAACTTAGTTGTAGAGTTATTAGGACTTTAATTGAAGTGTGAATATCATGTGATGCCACCAAACAGTGAGTACAATTACTAAATCTGGTGAGATTTGTGATCTCAGAAAGAAAAGAAAGAAAAGAGTGAGCGCCAAGGAACATCAAGATAGCACAGTTGTCTAGCCTCTCTCTGAGTGGACTTGTTTAATAGTTTAGAGATCTAGAGTCAGTAGTACTAGATTACATGTAGCACTAGATGAGTGTGTGCCACCAAATACAAATCCATTTAACTCGATATCTCCTACCTAAGCCAAAAGCCAAGGTCAAATTACAGATTATCTTCTGCTTTATCCCCGAAGGAAGTAGTTGCCTATCTCAACAGAAATATTTACCAAGGGTGAAGTACAAACTCCCAATGCGTATTGGCTTTTCACTTGGATTTGTTACCGAGGTTATTATTACTTCACATTTGTTTGGATCTCTAAAGTTTTGAAATAAGAAAAGTAGAAATCTTCTGATTACTTCAATTATTTTTCATTTTTGCTAGGGACTAGCAAATCTTAGGCATGGGGGTATTTGATGAGTCCATTTTAATGGACTATTGTTATGCCTAAGTAATTCTATTCTAACATTTTATGTTCGTTAATAACCACATTAGGTCATTAAATGATTGCATGCATCATTATTTAAGTTTACATTTATTCTATTGCTTATTATGTAATTATTTTATATTTCATGCAGGTCCTGCAACAACGCACCCTTTGCATCTCCTCCACTTAATCCACTCCATTTGGCTAATAATCGAGAAAGCGAGAGAGGAGGATCAATTTTGGAAAAGAATAGGGGGTGAAATAAATTTCCCCCAACAGACAGTAGGCCTCAACTAAGCCTTCCTCAACCTCCGGTCGACCTCAACTGACCCAAAATAGCTGCCGGCCAATTGTAGTAAGGGATTTGAAAATCCTTTGACCTGCGCTGGGGAGGAGATAAAAGAGAAAAGCAGAGGGGCTTGGTAGAAGGGAGACCATCAGGAAAAAGATCCTGTGTGCATTGTGAAGAAGGCATGCACTGTGCGCACCTCCACCCCAAACTCCACATAGTAGAGGAGTGTTCCATCCTCTCCCATTGCCACCATCCTCCCACCGTAGCCCCTGCAAGCGCATGCACCACCTTCACCGCGTGCCCTGCAAGTGCGCCACTGCCACAACCTTCGCGACCCCTGCAAGCGCGTCTCCACCATGCAGCGCCCTCACCACACCCATGTGTCGCTAAGACAGCCCGCAGGCAGTAGCACGCCCGCAGACAGCCACACGCCTGCAGGTAGTCGCACACCTACAGGCCCTTATGCGCGCGCCATAGTGCAACCATGCACTATTCGTCTCCTTCGTCTTCCTTCCGTGCCTCCACTGTTTGCAGCAAGGAACCCAACACACTGGCAGGAAGCATGCTCGCAGCGGCACGCCTGCAGGCAGCCATGCACTTGTAGGCAGTGCAGCGCCCTCGCGTGTCCTTATGCGCATGCCATCATGCAGCCACGTGTGCTCGTGCACGCAGCCACTTGCCGTCATCAGGCCGACGTCCTCCTCTGCTGTCCGACCACATTCGACCACCTCCGGTCGCCGTGTCACCACCGTCATGAAGCATTCGTCGAGGTGCACCATCCCATTAACTCTCGCCGCCAACCACGCACGGCCATTCAAGCGAGGAAGAGAGAGGAGAAATCCTCTATTTTTGCTTCAATTAAAAATTACATTGCATGCCATTGTCACTTTAATATTATTATTTTATTTAGGCCGCATTGCATGGATGCACTTATAGTTTCATGAATTTACTTAATTAGTGTTATGTGCATCATTCAACATTGAAATTCAAATCAAATTTGAATGCAAGTTAAATTTACATGATATGCCACTACACATGCATCATATACATACTTTAGGGAGCTTGATTTCTGATGTGAAAATTGCATAAATAGCCTTGTACTTTTAAGGAAATTGCAAGCTCTATTTAGAGTAGCATATTCCTTGAATTGAAGTCATGAAGTTGTTTGCAAACATTATAATCTTCTACTCATGAATTTGTTGGTTCTATTCCTCCCTCTGGATGCGATATTTTTATTATGGTTAAATTTGATATTTATTTTAATTTTTGATTGAGAGATTTTTCACCACATAAAACACAACGACATATCAATTTATTGCTATCATCTTCATAAATAAGCGAAATCCTGTCTATCACTACCCATAGCGTCAAAACATGACCAAGCCCGCTTGGACTGCCCCTTTAGATCACTTTGTGTTTTGGGGTTGTGAGCTCTTGGGGAGTGTCTTGGATGGTGCTATCTCGAAGCACCAACGCCAGAGCTCCCTCGAGGATTAGTAATGGGAATAATGATCCTGATACATTTGTATTAGGACTGACCTGAGGCTAGGCATGGGGGATTAAACAAACAAAAATAGTTAGAAAAAGCAGAAAATGTTCCAGAAAAACCCAATTGCATAAATATGCTATCCAAAAAATGTTGGCCAATCACAAGCACTAACACTTGATTCTTCATGGTTATACAATATGCAGAATGGATGCATGAGGCAAGGAGGTCCTAATTGTGAAAAACAAATTTGGGTTATTTGAATTAAAAAAGGGATAATTAGTGAATTCTTGAAGTATACATTGGTCCTGATTAGTCTAAACCTTGGATCCAAAGACGAATCCCGACATTTTATCCTTAAAAAATCCTGTATCTCTTGATGGGAACACCATCATGAGCTATAACTAGCTCATTTTGACCTAATTAAGTCAATAAATGCTCCTATATAACTGCTAGAGAACCATAGCTCACTACATAACCATTCTGAGAGAAAAATAATAAACTAGGGTTAAAACAGCAATTTTACCAGCTTATCATGAATGCAGCACAATCACGGGTTTTCTCAAGGGCTAAATAACGGTCAAATGCTCTTAATAAGATAACAAGTGGGTTATATCAGACAGAAAATGATTTACGTATGTTTTGAGAATTAAATGTCGTTTGAAACCCTAAAAACTGACCCACTTAAATAACCAAGGTTATGGTCAGGATAAAATTCACCTAAATCCTCTAAAAATCATATAAAAATATTCTTTATGGTTTAGTATCTTCAATTTGACCATCAGAACCCATCTTGACCCAAAATGGAGTCTCAGACAGATATTTGCCCTAATTTAGGTTTCTGCATAAATTACCTAGTCAAACATGGTCAAAACCAAAATCTAACTTCACCATTGGATTCCTTAGGTCCAAATTAGGTTTGTACCAAAATTTGGACTCAAGATGAGCTTGTCTTGACCCAGTTTGCGAAATGGTCATGTTTGATTACATTTATACCCCCAACTTTCAAAACCCCTTGCATTCAGTCACATAACTTCTTATTCGTCTCCACAATTAGGTCCCTCCACCATTATTGCGGAGAAATCCCTCTCTGGCGACCTTTGATTGAAGAGAACTCTATTCAATCAATTCCTTCCAAAATTGGAAGGGAGATTCTTTGAGGAACCCTCTTCAATCTAAGCCCATCCATGAGCTCCGGATCTTTCCCAATCTCTTATGCGAACACATCACAGATTTGGGTATTAAGAAGTTTCCTTCTTCGAAAAGCTTTTAAAGCTTGGGAAGCTTGCTTTACAAGCTCAAAACTTCTTCCTGAGACCTATAGAAGACTCCCCAGGGATCGACCGTTCACCTAAGCTTGAAATTCAACTGGAACTCCCCCTCTTCCTCTCTCCTCTTCAGCTGCAATTCTCCGCAAACTCCGATAGTCTCTCTCCGACTTCTCTCGTCGTGCGACTGCAAAACTAGTGGTAGATTCATCTTCCTCACCATCCTCCGTGTCGTACAATACTAGCCGTCGCCATCCTTTCCCCATCTTCACCATCGTCTCTCCTACAGAGGTTCATCTTCCCCAAGTTCGGCAACCACACCGGTGTGGGAATCCCTTCACCTTTTCATCCTTAGAGTAGATTCCTAGGTTCCCTATCTCTCCGACTTTCTTCTTCTCTCTCTATTTCCCAAATCCAACCTCCGACGATACTAAACACCTTCATCTCCTCCATCTCTGGTAAGTTCTCCGATGAGGTGTTCCCACCACTACGCACCTCCATCCACCTCGCCGACAAGCTCACAACCTCCACTGCACCTCTCCACTCATTTTTCCTCTTTATTCACCTCTCCACTCACTCACATGCACCCCCAAACACACCCACTCTTACGCACACAGTTTGACCTAGCCACGCACTCATAGACATCCACACACCACACAAACACCCCCGTCATGTTCGTCGTGCTATGGCGGCCCTCCCTGAGCATTCTTACGTGGCTGAGAGGCTGTTTCACTATTTTCAGGTATTCGACCTCGCCGCCATTAACGAGCAATCTTCAAGCTTGCTTGAAGCTCGCTCCAGGTGCTTCGATCCTAGGTTAAGGCCCTAGGTCATGCAGAAGTTTCTCGTGTACAAGTATAGGTCCTCAATTGAAGATGCAAGCCTCTTGAGTTGAGGAAATTGAAGGGAGACCCCCTGTTGCAGACACGCGAAGGAGGGGGCGCTGATAGTCCCACATTGTTGGCTGCGAAGAGTGCTGAGGTGCATAAATTGAATAAGTGATACCAGTTATTCGCCTTAGTTCACGGGGTGAGGACCCTCTCACCCATTCACCCGGCCTCATCTGCGACACTTACCCGTGGACCTGGTCGACCCAATAACCTGACCAGCACTCCTCGCTCACTACCGCACGTCGGTGATCCTGGACCTGGGTACGTGGCTGATCCGATAACCCGAATACATGTGGCTCTAGGTGAGTGGATCCTAAAAGAGAAAGAGAGAGGAGAGTTGCACGAGTAGGGGGAGGGTTTTGTTATTGGGACATTCGGCTGACACTTAGTTGGATTTAGAAGAGGAAAGCCAGAGAAGGAAGAAAGAGAAGAAGAAGAGGAGGATCGCAGTGCTAAAGGTAGAAGAAGAAGTAGTGAAGGTCTAAGCTGAAGGGTCAAAGAAGAAGAGGAAGGTCTGAAGAGAACTAGGTTGCAGAAGGAAGGAAGAATCAGGGAAAGAAAGAAGAAAAGAAGGATGAGGCATGCAGCCAAAGGAAAGCAAAAGGGGTACTGTAGCAAACGTCATTTAAGATGTCTGATTGCAAAATCAAACATCTGATTTCATACTCTCTCCTTTATTAAATTTGAGTAATTATTCTATGTATTAGACATATAATTGGTGATTCAAATCACCATTATTTTGTCAAAAATTATTTTTACTCTTCATATATTCATATACTCTACATTGCAAATTAGTTTTTGAGTAATATTTTGTGTTCAAATTACATTAATTGTTGAGATTAGTGTGTGAATTCCATTTGCCCCCTGTATTTAACCTCAGAGTCTTTTCGAGTAATAAAAATCTATTTGTTTTCAAAGTGATTTCGACTATATTACAACGCTTTATTTTAAACTCGATTTCGCCGTGTTAAACATTTTGACGCTGTTGCCGGGGAGCAACATGCAATTCACCACTATTCTCTATCTTATTTGATTATATTTTAGCACTAACTTGCCCTATTTGCTTTCTTGTGATTTTGTGAGGTACTTCACGAGGAGATCTTCCATGCAAAACAACCACACCAGGGCAAGTAACTTCTCCATTCTTTGCTAATCAAACTCCTAATTTTGGGAAGACAAAAGAAAGAAAGGAAACAATAAATTAGGAATCACCTGCCTTATTTGTTATAGTAATCATCAATTAAAAGGGCAAGTTGATTTGCAAAATTCTTTTCAAATCTAAGAGAAGTTTGAAGCGATTCTAAGAATTCCCTACCCCAAAAAAATTCTTGTGCCTATTTAGAATCTACACTTAATTTCTAAATCACTGTTGGGCAAACACATTTCTTGCTTAAAGGCCCAAAGTGAACATTTGTTTTAATTGGACTTGGAAATAGAAGCAATTAGGGTTTTGGAGTGCTAGTTCACATTTACTTGCATAAAAGATAACAAACCCACCCACATTTGTGTACTACCCAAACCCTTGATTGAAAAGGTCTAATCAAGAAAAACCTTAAAATCAGGCTCTAAATTTACTTGAACCCTAAAATCCTTGGACCTGATAACCTGGGATTCAAAGCAGGGTGATTTCTAGGTCTTGACCTAGAGTTCATTCTACCATCTTTAGGGCAGGTCAGGTAAAGTTGGTCTACATTGTAGGCCAACCAACCTCCAAATTAGGTCACAAGTCAAATCAACTAGTAAAAACAATGGCACAAATTAGGACATAAAACTGGTAGAATTAAGAGGTCAAGTTATCCATTCTGGTCTACCTGGACCCTCAGTGACAAGGAAGGTCAAGTGGGGGAAACCCTGTAACCTGTGGGGGTGCTCTACAGTGTAGGGGTCTTTGCAGGACTCTCCCTTCCTGGGTGCCCAGGTAATTCTCAGGTGGACAACTTTTTGATCCAGGGGTATCATCCTCCCCAAACCTCTATAGTCATTCAAAATCTTTGGGTGCCTTGATTGGGTCAATATCACATCCAGTCCCTCATCCCTTCTATTTAGAGCACACACAGATTTTCTTGGGAATCTTTTTTAGATCTAATCAACTTCGATCAAAACTTGAATTTTGATCCTACATCTTGATTCCACCATCTGATTCAAAAATGCAGCCTGGCTACTTAGGAAAACTATTTAAGGAACCTGAATCACAATGATCCATGAAAGATAGAATGGTTGAGGATGCCCTTAGATTTTATGAGATTGATTACAAAACCACAAAACCAATTGAATACATTCAGGTTAATATATCTACAACAACAACCTTCATCATAAACTATGCCCAAGTAATGATAACACAAATAACAAATCGATCCACCCGAGAAGTTCTCATGACAGGACACATTGAGTTAGAAAAATTACATAACTTTGAATGCCTCTAATGCATGAAAAATCCTATACTTTGGGAAAGACACCAAGATGATCTTGAAAAATGGGAGGAAATGATAAAATTATTAAAGCAGATAATCGATCAAAAATACCCATGCATTCCCCAAACATTTAGCGAAACATCTCAGAACAATAGTAAGGATTTATTTGATTTCCCAAATCCAAAGTTTGAGACACAAGGTTGTTGTGGATTCCCACCCCAGATGGAATATGATATGCTTGATCTTGAAATAGGTGGGGAGGTCCCAATTACAGGAGAACATGATTTTGAGTCAGCCCTAGAAAATCAAAACCCTGGTTCGCCAAGCATGGAATTCCTAGACTCTTGTAATAATGAGATTGAATAAAAACCTCTCGAGGGTGTAAATCCCACCCCTTACTCTGATAAGGGGACCCCCAAAGGCAATTCAAACCTAGATTCTAGTAATTCAACCCACATCCTTAGCCTAGAATCTGGACCTGAATTCTCTTGGGATAATTAAAAGGCCCATATGAAAAAAATCAAAGTTTGAATTTGGATTATGATTCTGGGCCTTTATTTGATGAATGTACCTCACCAACATCGTCAGAAATACAGATTGATTTTTCAGAAGTCACGCCAATCTACGATACAGAAATTGAGTTGGAAGAGTGGGGTTTTGATTGGGTCTTCCCTCCAAGCCAAAAACCCGAGCCCAAACCCAATAGGGATACCTTTTTAAGCTCGGAATCTATAAATAGGTTAGACCCAAGTTAGGCTGCTAAGTCTACATCTTGTGATTTATTCTGTGGTGGAACCTCTGATCTCGAATCAAATCTAGAACTTGATTCTCGCCAGTTCTCTGATGATTTCGAATCTTACTATGATTTTAGATAACCATTGTTTCTTGACAACTACGAGCCAATTTACGACCTCAGCACACATGATCCATTCTTCGACTCTGACTCTGAGGTCCCTAATACCGAGATCATTGATTTAAATTTAGGTTCCAGTGAGACGGAATCATTTCTATTTAAGACTCAGGAATCAGAAACAGAAATTGCCAAGAGTGTCTATAATCAAAAGTTCAAATCTTTTCTTGACACCGATTTCTTTCATCCTATAAACACTCTTCAGGCATTTACCTTTGAGTTTGATGGTGACTATGAAGACTTTCTAAATGAACCCACCTTTGAACCCTTACTAGAAGAGCCCTCATACACAATTCTTATTGATGCCTCCTCTTCTAAATATACAAAATCAATCCAAACCCGTTCTCAACCCCGATCCGCAACTGGACTCAATTTATATTCTGATTACCCTCTTAATGAGTTGGTTGCAGATGATTCTCCTCCACATTTTTATCAGGTTTTGGACATCGATCAGACTACAAATCATGCCCTATCCTTCTATGATCACTCCTGTAAGGTTCCTACATCCTCCACTGATTCTTTTTCATTTAAGGATCCCTACTCTGATCAGGCTGATTTGACTTAGCCAAACCCTAGCTATACACTTCCATACCCATTTGAATTCCAAAGTATATGATGGGTTCCACATCTCTTGATCTACATTTATCAACCCACAGATTGAATGGCTTTAGGTTGCATCATCAGCCTGTTGGCCTGAACAAGCACCTGGTTGGACCAACCAAGCTTTTGATCAAGGTGCTTATTCTGCAAAACTCATCTGATTTCACCACTCCTCCATACCATTTCCCGCTCGACTGAAGGCGTTGAATTTAGTGCTTAACGGGAGGCAACCCGTCATTCCAAAAAAATTGAGATCCTTCTGATAATCCTTGTATACTTAACGTCTATTGCACCCTGAGTTTAGTTTTAGAATAGTCGATCCTACCTCTGGTACATGTACCAGAGCTTGAAATCATCCACAACTGTCATTTCTGACTCGTTCATCCACTCGATAATCCTGTTTTAAATCCTGAACCCAAAACTGTTTCACACCCATCGTTTACAATGAGGACATTGCAAACTTAGGCATGGAGGGGTGGTAAAGTGCAAGCATACAAAAAATCAAAGTTCGAAAGGGTTCTCACACGAAAAATCACATATTCCAAAAATACCAAAAATGTAAAAAATTCTTGAAAAAGAACAAAAATATGAGAGGAGAGGAAATTTTGATGGCATATCAGATTTTAAGGAGAAGAGATAAAAATGTCAAAAAGGAGCACAATTTGAAAAGAAAAGAAAAAAGGTAGTCATTAGTAAAAGATTAAGGAATTGACTTAGTTCTAGGCCATATCAAAAGAAAGAAAACCAAAAAGTGATAATGAAACAGAGAAGAGATTAGTAGGAACATTGATTTTAGGCCTTTTGGGCTATAATCCTAGGCTTAAAAATTCAAGTACCCACTAAGATTTGGATAGTCCTCAAGAGGTTGGGGAAAATGCAAAGCTTAAGTATTATGTCTAAGGCTTAGGGAATATTCGGCCATGTTAACTGACCTCTAGTTTGTGGGACTCGGTAACCTAAGCACCCCAATCCACACACAATTCGGTTCAGTGCGCCCAAGTATCAAAATCACGCAAATGTGTTCAAATTGTTCTAAAAAAGTCACCTATATTGGGAGCGGCTACTCAACACAAGTTGATTTAGACGAGTTCCCAGTGTGGAGAGGTGGGAAATTTGTCTCAAAGATGCACAATAACATATTGTCTCCTTCGTGCTTGTCTCCTAGGATATCTACATATCCTATTGGGGGCATGTAAGCACCCTGTGCTTGTTCAGATGCCATGGGTAGCATTATGGCGAAATGTCGATTGCCAGGGTCTAGATTTAGCTACAGAACACTATGGGTAGGATTATCTCAAAATCTCGAAAGCCAGGGTTCTGGGGGTTGCCAAGGACAGTGCTATCTCGAAACATCGATTGTCAGGGACCCTACGAGGATTGCTAATGGGGACTAGGAATCCAATATAGACCGTGTTGTAAAGCCAATCTGACGCAAGAAATAAAAAGAAAAGAGTGAGAAAACTATCCAAAAACAAAGAAAGATTCCTTTGTCTCTCTCTGACAAAAATGCACTACAAACTGAACCAAGCTAAAACATGTTACAAGCACGGGTGCTTTAACTGCGGAGTTCAGTGAACCTTAGGTTATTTCCTGTGGGCCTTAGAAAACTTCGCGACGGACTGAGGCTAGAGCTATCCAGGTCCAAATCTTGGGTTGTACTTGAGTACCTCTAGGCCTATTATCGGCATTCTAACCTAATTTACAAAAAAAAGCACACATCAAAGTTTTTAAGCATCAAAAGATTTTATGGTCTAGAATCAAAGTTAATACCTTGAAATTTTGCTAAGGGACTAGCAAAAGCTAGGCATGGGGGTATGATGGGAACACCATCATGAGTCATAACTAGCTCATTTTGACCCAATTAAGTCAATAAATGCTCCTACATAGCCACCAGAGAACCATAACTCACTGTATAACCATTCTGAGAGAAAAATAATAAACTAGGATTAAAACTGTACTTTTACCAGCTTATCATGAATGTAGTACAACCATGAGTTTTCTCAAGGGTTGAATAAAGGTCAAATGGTCTTAATAAGATAACAAGTGGGTTAGATTAGACAGAAAAGGACTTGCATATGTTTTGAGAGTTAAATGACTTTTGAAATCCTAAAAATAGACCCACTTAAATAACCAAGGTTATGGTTAGGATAAAATTCACCTAAACCCTCTAAAAATCATATAAAAATATTCTCTAGGGTTTAGTACCTTTAATTTGACCATCAAAACCCATCTTGACCAAAAATGGAGTCTCAGACAGATATTTACCCTAATTTGGGTTTTTGAATAAATTACCTAATCAAACATGGTCAAAACTAAAATCCAACTTCACCATTGGATTCCTTAGGTCCAAATTAGGTTTGTACCAAAATTTCGACCCAAGATGAGCTTGTCTTGACCTAGTTTGCAAAATGATCATGTCTGATTACATTTACAACCCCAACCTTCAAAAACTCTTGCATTCAACCCTTTAACTTCTTTGTCGTCTTCACAATTAAGTCCCTCTACCATTATCGCAGAGAAATCCTTCTCCAATGACCTTTTATTGAAGAGAACTTCTTCTCTATTCAATCAGTCCCTTCCAAAATTGGAAGGGAGATTCTTTGAGGAACCCTCTTCCGTCTAAGCCTGTCCATGAGTTCCAGATCTTTCCCAATCTCTCATGCGAACGCATGAGAGATTTAGGTATCAAGAAGTTTCCTTCTCTGACATGTTTTTAAAGCTTAGGATGCTTGCTTCCCATGCTCAAAACTTCTTCCTGAGACCTATAAAAGACACCCCAGGAATCAACCATTCTCCTAAGCTTGAAATTTGGCCAGAACTCCCCCTCTTCATCTCTCCTCTTCGGTCGCAATTCTCCGCAAGCTCCAGCGGTCTCACTCCAACTCCTTTTGATGTTCGACCACAAAACCAGTGGCAAATTCATCTTCCTCACCATCCTCTGCATTGTGCAATACCAGCCATTGCCATCCTTTCCCCATCTTCGCTGCCGTCTCTCCTACGGAGGTTCATCTTCCCCACGTTCGGTAACCACATTGGCATGGGAATCCCTTCATCTTTTCATCCTTAGAGTAGATTCTTAGGTTCCCTATCCCTCCTACTTTCTTCTTCTCTCTCTATTTCCCAAATCCGACCACCGACGATACTAAACACCGTCATCTCCTCCATCTCCGACGACTCCTCCCGTGAGGTGTTCCCACCACTATGCACCTCCATCCACCTCGCCGATAAGCTCCCAATCTCCACTGTACCTCTCCGCTCATTTCCCCTCTCTTTATTCACCTCTCCACTTACTCACATGCACCCTCAAACGCACCCACTCTCACGCACACAGTCTGACCTAGCCACGTACTCATAGACATCCACACGCCACACAAACACCCACATCACATTCGCCGTGCTTCGGTGACCCTCCCTGAGCATTCTGACATGGCCGAGAGGCTGTTTCACTATTTTCAGGTATTCGACCTTGCTGCCATTCATGAGCAAGCTTCGAGCTTGCTTGAAGCTTGCTTCAGGTGCTTCGGTACCAGGTTAAAGCCCCAGGTCACGCGGAAGTGTCTCACACACAAGTCCAGGTCCTCAATTGAAGACACAAGCCTCGCGAGTAGAGGCAATTGAAGGGAGACCCCCTGCTGTAGACACGCGAAGGAGTGGGGCGTAGATAGTTCCACATTGTCGGCTGTGAAGCGTGTTGAGGTGCATAAATTGAATAAGTGATAGCAATTGTTCGCCTCATTTCACGGGGTGAGGTCCCTCTCACCCGCTCACTCGGCCTCATCCGCGACACTTACCCACAGACCTGGTCGACCCGATAACCCAACCTGCACTCCTCTCTCACTACTGTACACAGATGAGCATAGACTCGGGTACTCTCCTGATCCGATAAGCCGAATACCCATGGCTCTAGGAGAGCAGATCCTAAGAGTGAAAGAGAGAGGAGAGTTGCGCGGGTAGGGGGAGGGTTTTGCTACAGGGACATTCGGTTGACACTTAGCCGGATTCAGAAGAGGAAAGCTAGAGAAGGAAGAAAGAGAAGAAGAAGAGCAGGATCGCAGGGCTAAAGGTAGAAGAAGAAGAAGTGAAGGCCTAAGCTGAAGGGCCAAAGAAGAAGAGGAAGGTCTGAAGAGAATTAGGCTGTAGAAGAAAGGAGGAATCAAAGAAAGAAACAAGAAGGAAGAGGCACGTAGCCAAAGAAAAGCAAAAGGGGTACTGTAGCAAAAGCCATTTAAGACGTCTGATTGCAAAATCAGACATCTAATTTCATACTCTCTCCTTTATTAAATTTGAGTAATTATTCTATGTATTAGACATATAATTGGTGATTCAAATCGCCATTATTTTGTCTAAAATTCTTTTTACTCTTCATATGCTCATATACTCTACATTGCAAATTAGTTTTTGAGTAATATTTTATGTTCAAATTACATTAATTGTTGAGATTAGTATGTGAATTCCATTTTCCCCCTATGTTCGACCTCAGAATCTTTTCGAGTAATAAAAATATATTTATTTTCAAAGCGATTTTGACTATATTACAACAGTTTATTTTAAACTTGATTTCACCACGTTAAACACCTCCCTTATTTTTCAATCGACCAAAGTCTTGTTAAAATTATTCCCCTAAAAAGTAAAAACTTTTCCCTAATACCATTTTGTAAAATAATTTTTGCTAAGGGACTAGCAAAAAGATAAGAATAGGGGTGTGGTAAACACCAATTTATCATCATTCTTAACCTAAAAATCATATCTAGATCCTAGGCTTTCCAAGCTACATTATGTTATTGTGTTGCGTTTAGGCATTCTATAGTTTGGGCATCCATTGCATCATTCTCCCTTAGCTCTTACTTTTACATACTTCCAGTCATTGTCAGGGATGATCACATATTGAAAATCCAAACCCTGGCAATGCAGAAAGTAGATGATGAAAACAGAGTCCATTCCTTCTCAATCCAACTCAACACAACTCTACTCAGCTCATGGGGGCTCCAGTCAACTTAGCTTAGCTACTAGTCGTCAGCTAACTAAGCTAAGTCAACTAAGAAGTCCTCAACCAGCTTAGGGCAGCTCAACACCAGCTAATGAAGACTTACCCTAGCTCAACTTAATTAAGCTTGTCAACTAACCTAAACTAGCTAGCTTAACTAGAAAGAGAGTCCTCATGGAGATCTCAACAAGCTCCTCTCAGCTCCAGAATAGTTGAGACCAGCTCCACTCAGCTCAACCTACTCAACTTAGTAGCTAGCAAAGAACTAGCTAGCTAAGCTGAGTAGCTGAGCTCCTAAGAAGACCTCTTCAGTAGTAGTCAGGTTCCACAAGCCTCAGAGTATCTCAATGATAAACGCTAGTTTATCATCATTCTTATGCATTAAAACAAGCCTAGCTCTTAGGATTTTACTCTGTAAACAGGTTTTTAGGCTGCATTTAGGCATTAACTAGGTTAGGCATGCATTGCATTTTCTTTTGCTATTTTAATGTGTTTTTGTGAGTGTTAGGGATGAACAGATATACAGATCCCTAAAACCCTAGCAGTCAAGAAGGCAAATGGTGAAGGAGGAGCTCAGACTAGCTGGAACTCAACATTGATCCAGCTTACCACAGCTGGAACCTAGCTCACTTGAACTAGGGTTAGCTCATCCCAGCTCCATTAAGCTAATCTCAGCTGAATGGCAGCTCAAGAGAGTTCATCTTAGCTCACCCTAGCTCAAGTCAGCTCAGATCTAGCTCAACCTAGTTGAGTCTTGCTCATTTTAGCTCCCACTAGTCCACAGGGAGCTCTAGTTAGCTCAGCTGAGTTGACTGGAGTTCACCCTAGCTCAGATCCAGCTACATCTAGCTCCACTCAACTCTAGCCAGCTGAAGAAGAACTCATCCCAGCTTAGGAAGCTCAAGTCCAGCTCCCGGGGACCCATCTTAGCCCAAGCTAATTTAGCTAAGCTACCGTAGCTGTCTCAACCAGCTCAATCCTCTTTGGGAGCACCAGACCCAGCTCACCTTGGCTCCATTCAACAGAAGCTAGGTTACTTCAGCTTGGCTTAGTAGCTAGCAAAGAACTAGCAAGCTAAGCCAACTGGAGTAGCCCCATGTTGACCTCTTCAGTAGCTGCCAGCTCCACTTTAGCTCCAGACTCTTTAGAACCAGCTCCTCCCTCCAACCCTAGCTCCAACACCTCCTCTACTCCACCATTAGCTAAGCTAGCCTAGCTTAGATTAGCTTAGCTTATCTTAGCTATGCTCTAGCTTCCTTTGCTTGTACCACCCAAAAACCCTACCTAACAACTCCACCAACTAGCTCCACCTAAGCTCCACATAAGCTAAACCTACTTGGCACCAACCTAGCCTACCCACTACCTCCAAAAGACACCTAAAAGTGGCACCAAAACCACCCTAACAACCCTCTTTTTGGTGCCACTTTTCCCTCCAAAAATCTCCTTCATCTCCACCACACATCTCCCCTTAAACCCATCTCCACCCTCCACATAATCCGACCTTCTAGAAACCTCAAAGTTGGCACCAACCCATGGCACCTCTCCATGGTTGGCACCACTTTTAGGTGCCTCTTGACCAACCCTAACTACCCCCTTTACACCCCTTAGGTGGCGCCAACCATCCTTAACCCTAGGATCATCTAACCACCTCCATCCTCCCATCTTAGCCCTCCATTTCATGAGGCGCCTTAACCCCTCACCCTACCCTATAAAAAGACCACTACCCACCACCATTCAAACCATCCTTGGATAGAAAATTCACTCTCATATTCTACCTAGAGCCCACGCCCAAAATGGAAGAAGAGAAAGAAGATTAAGGGGATATTCTGTCCCTTTGGTGCCTTCCCCTCTTCCCTTCTCTCTTGAGCCACGTCAGCCAAAGGAGAAGCAAGGCAAGGAAGATCTTTGGAGGAGATCTTTAAGGTGGTCCACTCCACCTTGGAGGAGCTTTTGAGGGTGGTGCATGCCCACCCCTTGGAGGAGAGCATTGAAGGTGGTAGCATCCACCTTGGAGGAGCTCTCAAGGAAGGAGAAGAAGGAGGCCCTCTTTTCAAGCCAAGGAGCAGCTAGGCTTGGAGCAAGAAGACTCCCTTCTTCACCAAATTTTGCAAGAGGATTTGTGTTTCTTTTGTTGCTTTTAGATTTTTTCAATTCTAGTAGAAGCATTCCTCTACTTGTCTTGGAAAAGAACACAAATTCTAGTTAATCAAATTGCCTTCTTTTTACTTTCTATTGCAATTGTTGTTTTTGCTCTAGCACTTGTTTCACCTCTTCTTCCTAATTACTCTTGGCCTCCACTTGCCTAGTGTGAGCTTAGGAAGAGGATATATCTATCTCTTAAGTTTTAGTTATGTAATTATAGGTGTTAGTACTTTCCGCCACAATTCACATTTTGCCCTCATCTTTTCAAAACAAAAAAATTACATATTTAAAATACTAAAAAGAAAGTTGAGATCTATTTTGTAAGTAAGAGAATTAATTTTGCAAACATTTGGCCTCCTTGGATGACCCTAGATACTCTCCTATCTAGGACATAAATTTAAAGCGTATGCGAATTTGCGTGTTACAACGACATTAAAAACTTACTTTTATAAATCACACGACTTTTCACATCACTCAACTCTCCTTCTCAGCTAAACCCTAGCTACTCTTCCATTACTCTACTATCTTAGCTTAGCTCCACCTCCTCTACTCTGGAATCCACTACCATACTACCCTACTACCCTACTACTTAAGCACCACCAAATGTGCCACTTAGCTTCACCTACTCCTACCTCATTTTGGCTCTAACCTAGACACACCCTCTCACCACATCACCACCACCAAACCCACCATAAAATTGGTGCCAAACGCACCATAATTGCCTCCTTATTTTGGCACCAAAACACCACAATTACCTCCTTATTTTGGCACCAAAACAAGGATTCATATCCACCCTACACATCACCACCTAAACCATCCTAGCCCTTGCTTTTTGATGCCAACTCCCCTTCTATAATCCCCCATAGGTGGCGCCAAACATACACATCCCTACACCTCTAGCCATCCAGCAAAGAGTGGCTACCACCCATAACCAGCACCCTTACAGCTCCTCCTTTAGCGCCTTCATCCTTCACCCTATATCCCTTAACCACCCACCAAAACTCCATCCTAGCCCTCCATTAACTCCACACTAACCACCCTCATTCTCTTCCTATATATACCCCCCATGCTACAACCAAATATTCCTACATATCCTCCATTATAAACGTCCAAAGGAAAAGTGGAGAGAAGAAGATTAAAGAGGCCATCCCGTGCTTCCTTGGTGTCTTTTTCTTCTCCCTTCTACCTTGGACCAAGCCAAGGTGCTCTTCATCAAGGGGGATGGCCAGGCAGAGGAGGAGGAGCTAGGGTGGATGTCTACCCTGATGAGAGGAGTTCACCATCATCTAATGGAGGAGGATCTCAAGTTGGAGCCTTTTTAAGTCTAGGAGCTTTTGGACTTGGAGCATAAACCTTCATCTATAGATTCAGCGAGAGAATTCTAGTCTTCTTGTCTTTTGTTTTTCTTGATGTATCTTTTTAGTATTGTAGAAGCATTCCTCTACAAGAATTTTGTAAGACAATTTTCTTCTCGATTAATTCAAATTGCCTTCCCTTTAATTTTCATGTGCTAGTTCTAGCTATTTCTTTCTCTTTATTTATCTTAGTGCACTATACTCTTCTCTTCTAATTAGCTTAGGTGCACTTGCCTAGGTTGAGTTTAGAAGAGAAGATAATTTTGGTCACTTATGCGTAGTCTTATTTCGTTGCATGCCTTCAAGTTTTTGAAATCCTGATTATCTTTTGAAAACCCTAAAAGCTCAAAACAACAAAAACACAAAAAGGACAATTCGAGTTTTGCAAGAGAGAAACATTTTAAAAACACCATATGCCTCCTTGGACGACCTTAGATACTTCACCCTATCTAGGTTAAAAATTCAAAAGCGATTGCGAAGTTGTGTGCTACAACGACTAAAATCCGCATTTAGAAATCATGCCATTTTTCATATCATGGGGTAGAAAATTCAAGGGAGGCTGTGTGAAACTTGCCTCTTCTAGAGGTGAGTTTAGGTGTTCCACTCTCCACTTGCCTCTTCTAGAGGTGAGTTTGGATCTTCCACTCTCCACATGTGCCTCACCTCTAATAGAGGTGACTTTCATATGCCCACACCCCATTTCTCATCCCCACTCCAAAATAATACTCATCCCTTGGAGAGGTGAGTTTGCCTCTTTGTTTTTCTCCCTCTTGTAGAAGCTAGTTTAGGAAGAAAACAAAGTAATTCATCTCTCCAAGAGGTGAGTTATGTCCTTACCCTTATTTCCAAAGTAACTCACCTCTCCAAGAGGCAAGTTATGTATGCTACGTTGCTACTGCTGTTGTTGCTTGCTGTCGTTGCTAAGTAAAAAAAGGTTGATTGCTAGGAATTAAACCATTAACTATGCATGAAAGGTCAACGAATAGAGTTGAAATCCAAGAAGTTAAAACTTAAAACATGATCTCTCTAGCTATCATAAATTCTTGTTGAGTTACCAAAAGGGACATCCCTCCACACAAAGAAAGAAAAAAGAAAAAAAACCCACCACCCACTTCAAAAGCTCAAAGGGGCTCCTTGTATGATACCAAATCACATTCAAGGTGCATGAGTGATAAACACTCTAAACGAACAAGAAACTAACTCTTGCTCACCAACAAATCTTTGAAAATTAGTAACTCCATGCAAAAGTAGAATATCCAAAGAACACTCTAGAAGTACCCTATTAAATTGAGTTCCTCTTTTATTACTCACAGTTCTTGAAAATGTTTGTTATTCACAACTCATATTTCTATGCTCAAAGGCAATAAATCTATTTTTAGTTCCATAAAGGTCAACTTCATAGCAATGCATACACCATGACCGTAGTCCACTACACTTTGAGAAACCTTGGCCAGTAAACTTGTTGCTTTGACACTACAAAACAATTGTTACAACAATGATGAACATCATCACAAAAAAGGAGGTTAGCCTTTAATAAACAACTAGAACCATCTAATTTCAGTAGTAATGACATTCAATAAAATTAGACATTGGGCCATTACCTACAAGCTTTGTACATTTGGGTCCTGTAAATATAAGTATCAAAAAATGCAAACCTAGAATCATCAATATAATAGCATGGTGATATTTGACCACAGAAACAACATTTCATGGCCACAAGTTTTTGTCAATTGTTAGATATTAATTGGCAAAAGTTTCATGTATCAATTTAGTCATAAAAATAAATAGGATGACAACTTAACAAATATCACAATTAGCTTACTCATAAATATAAGTTACATATATCACAACCAACCAAACAACCATTCAATCACAAACAACCAACCAACCAATGACAACCAACAAATCAATTAGAATTTCTTGCAAGAAATGTACATATTCAGTAATGTTTTGTTTCAACATTCACATGACGATATTTACATCAAACTCTTTTCAAAAAAGGTTAAAATATTGTAACATAAAACATTAGAACAATGGTTGCATTTGAGTCCCACTTTCAACTCAAAAAACATACAATAGATACAATTATTTTCTTGGTCTTCTCCTTCTAGTGCATGCCATCAAGGGTTTGGAAAATCAAGTCCAAATTGTTGCAACTAGCCTTCTCGATCTATTTCATCAATCAGTGTCCTAGTGGCATCTTTTGATTTTTCAAAATTTGGAGCTATTGGAGGTGATGGTGTGGCACGATGAACAATCTCTAAGGTCCATATTAGTGCAAACCACTAAGTTAAGCAAATTTTGATGTTAACAAAATAAGGTATTTTGATCTAACTTTGTATTTCAAAGTTATACTTAGACACGGAAGATGCATGAAGTAAAATGAAGATGATGATGACTGTAGACTAAGCTACATATTTTGATGGAGCTCAAGAAAGAAAAATGAAGCTTAAAACATGTTGAATAGCTCAAGGAAGTCTCAAGGAACGAGAAATATTTTTTCAAAGACTTCATCAAGTCAAAGGGAGCATTATATGTTCTTTTTATGTTTTCTAGAAGCTATGTATAAGAGCCAATGCACCACAATTTAACACATGACACTCTTCTAGAAAACCACTTAGAAATTTGAAATAAATTCAAAAATAATCAAAGTTAATTGATTAAAAACTTTTGAGGGTTATCTAGAAGATTAGTTATAGGTTTGAAATCCCACCTTTTTGAAAAGACACATCTTTCAAATTGTTCAACATTCAAAATAGAAAATTAATTTATTAGGAAAAATGGTTAATCGATTAATTTCATACTTGAAAACAAACTCTCTTTATACTAGATATGAAAAATTAATTGATTGAATCAAAAAATTAATCGATTAGAAACCCAAGAGAGCACTCTTAGAATTGGGTTAATCGGTTAAGGAAAATCATCTAATTGATTCGTTTTGGGTTTCATATTTTGTACTAAACTAAGTTGTGTAGAAACTAATTGATTAATTATTTCTTCATTAATCGATTAACTACAGTGCATTAATCGACTAATATGAGTGTTAATCGATTAATTGCAAGATTTTTTGAATTGAATCGTTTCTTTTCAAAATTGCACCTCTATCACTCTCTATAAATATCCTATGATGGCTTAAGAGTTTTACACATAACATAATCTCTCTTGCTCAAGATTTCTATTGTTCTACAGATTGTAATGTGATTTCAAAGTGCTCCATTGCAGACTTTCAACAGCGAAAATTTTCTACTCCGCTTCCTTGGTGCCTTTACAATTTTGAAGAAGGGAAGTTTACGAGAGTATTTTTCAAGTTCTACTTTGAGCACACTTTCATTTACACATAAACTTGGCTCTATAGGACTTATTGTACATTTTATATTAAGATTTTGATATTGTTGGGTGTCTAAGTTGTAGCTCCTCATTCTTCTCTATTTTGAGAGAACAAAGGACTTCTTGGGGTTGTCCAAGAAATGAATTTGTACAAGAGGTACACCACCCTTGAATTTGTGTTGTGACATAGTATTTTTCTTGCGATTGCAAGGGAAAACTCCTAGTTAGGGATAATTAGGTAGAGGTTTTTCTTGATTTGGGTTACCTCTCTAAATTGTTGTCAATTTGTCATTTGATTTTTGTGGTGATTTTAATTGCTTTAATTATTATTCTTAGCACAAATCACCCCCATCTTGTGCCTATTTCAATTGGTATTAGAGAGGGTATCACAATTTCTTTTGAAGTAACTTTCAGGTGATTCTATGCCAACAACAACAGGCACTCCATCACCTAACTACCCTACTTCGATGGCTCCAACTACAATTACTAGAGACAAAGAATGAGATATTTCTTCAATCTACTAATTTCATGATTTAGGACAAGATGGAGAATGTATTCAATAGGCCAATGAAATTAGAGAATGGAGCTTTAATGAATGATCAAAAGAAGTTACTCATGCTAAATTCTAAGGCTATGAATGCACTCTATTGTGAATTAAGTCCTAAAGAATTTAACCAAATATTGCAATGCTCCATAGCAAATGAGATTTGGAGGACTCTACAGGTGACTCATGAAGGCACTAATAAGGTAAAAAGTTCCAAGGTTGTCTTGTTGACACAAGAATTTGAAAATTTTGAAATGAAGAAAGTGAATCCATTAAGGTGATGTACATGTAATTCACAAATATCATCAACAATTTGACGGCACTTGGAAAGAACTTTGTTGAAGGTAGCATTCATTAATGCCAATTTTTTAGTATAAAGTTATAGCTATCATGGAAGCAAATGATGTGGAAAACTTGAACATGGAGAATCTCATTAGCAACTTGATGGCCTATGAGAACAAAATGAGCCAAAAGAAGAAGGCGATCGAAGAGCTAAAGAAGAAGCAACTCGTTTTCAAAGTAGAAAGTGACTCTAAAGACTCTTCAAGTGATGATGAAGATATTGCATTTCTTTCAAAGAAATTTAGGAGATTTTTGAAGAACAAGAACTTGAAGAAAAATAAGAAAGAAGAAAGTAAGGATGAGGCAATTATTTGCTACAATTGCAAGACAACTTGACATATTTGGAAGGAGTCCCCTTCTAAAAATGGAGAACTTCAAGAAGAAAAAGGGCTAAACTCCTAAGACGTTCATAATGAAGTTTAAGAAGAGAGGCACTTCATGCTACTTGAGATGACTCTGACTCGAGAGAAAGCAAGAAGGATGACGACTCAAGTGAATCTACTCAGATGATGAGGCTGCTTGTTTAGGCCTTATGGCTTTAGATAATGTGGTACCACTACAAAAAAAATAGCCTTTAGTGACATTTAATATTTGCCACTATAGGCCTTTTATTTGCAGTTTTATGTAATTAGTGACTCTTAAAATAATTTCCACTTAATTATCATCTTCGTTGGTGTCATTAAAAGGTTAGCGACAAATGTACAATCACCGCTAATCAATGGTATTAGCGGTACTTTAATTACTGCAAATAATGTCGTTAATGATCTTCTTAAATGGTAATTTATTTGCCACTATTTTACCACTATTTATTTATATTTGTGGCAATTTAATTGACACTATTACTATTACTATATACTTCATTTAATGACTTTTTTTTCCTCACTAAATTGCAAATATTGATTTACTTTAGTGACACTTTATTTTTCATTTAATTGCCTCTATTGGTATTATTTAGCAGCAATTATTTGTGTTTCTAATCATCACTATTGATTTGCTTAAATGGTGCTTTCTTATGATGCTAAATTGTCACTAATGATTTACTCTAATGACACTTTCTTATGTCATGTAATTGCCACTATTGATTCACTTTAATGATACTATGATATACCACTTAATTGACACTATTGATATTCTTTTTAGTAAGAAATCTTTTTTTAACAAGCACCAAACATAAAGGGGATTAACCTCAATTTTATTGATCCATAAATAATAAAGTACAATAGGAGCCCTTCAAGGGGATACACCAAAAAACAAGAAAAAATATATTAGCCTTGACCACTAAAATAATCCATTCTTAAGGGTGGTACAAAGAAGGAAAAGAAAAATACAAGAATAAATTGATAATACAACTAAAAGCACATGTTCATTATTGTAACGACCCGGTTCCCGAGTCCCTACGAGACACGAGAACCGGACCGACTCGACTAATCCCAAGACCTAGTCGTCCAACGAGGAAGTAACCAAAAGACAGTAAAATAAACCACATTCAGCATGAATATAACTAACAGTAAGAAAGTACAGCAGTAAGGAAAGAAACTACTACAGTAGGCACCACCACAACAGTAAAACAACATTTATCATATAACAAAAACTGCAGGTAAAGAAGGTACAGCGGAAACAAAACTACTCACTAGAACGGAAACAAAAGAAGGTACAAAGCTGTGGTAACTCTACTGGACCCTACTTGGCCCAGCGTCCTCTGCAGCCGCCGACCCTGGCTGCTCAACACCTGGTCCTGAAAAAGGTAACGAGTGTAACACGTCAGCAAAACGCTGAGTAGAGTGGCAAACTAACTAAAGGCAACAGTAGAGTATACAGTAGCTGTTATGTTCTATTACTTCCTTTTATTTACATCCTTCAATTTTTCTCACTATTTCATTTACTTCTCAGATCCTTTACTTGATCTCGGATGTCTCGTGGGACGATCTTGATTGCAGTCTTTTCCAAAAGTAGAAGTAGCACGTGGTGCTCTCCTGGCCGGGAGAGTCCCCCGTGGTGATCCTACCCTCAGTCAACCACCCCAAGGTCACTGACAGACGTAACGGTGACTACGGTACGCGCGATAAATGCACAGGTAGCTAGCCCGTACTGGCACGCGGTCAGTCGTTTCCGTTAACGGGTGCGCCCAAAGCACAGCACGGAACCAGGGCAGAGCCCTCTCAGTAACAGGGGTCCAACCCCTCCACAGTAACCAAACCGGGGCCTTGCCCCTCCACAGTCCGCGCACCCTCGCCTGACTACCCTGGTTTGCCCTAGTGGGCCTAACAAGTCGGTGAAGGAGGCTAGCAGAACCCCGGGGCCCGTGGGGTAGCTAGTACTCTCCTAACACTACTAGCTCTCCTCGGTACTACGTACACGAGGGCCAACAAGTCGGTACAGAGCGGCCAAGCCTAACCCCGGGTCCCTGGGGCGGCTGGCCCCACTCTGCACTAAAACAGGTACAGGTACTTCCCTTAGTACTGCGTACCCAAGAGACAGTACAAACTACATCTCAGTTCCATTCCTTTTCTTTCCAGGAGTTCCACTCCTAATTCCCCGTAGGGTTCCAGCTCTTTATCTCAGAACATCATATGTTTCACTTTCCAGATTCACGTTCTCACATTTCCATGATCTCAACATGATTCTTTATGCATAACAGGCAGCTGTTAATTAAATTTACAGGCAGCTTTATATATATTCCTTTCCATTTTTTTTTTCCAAGACTGCAGTAATATACATTCCACTAGTTTTTCCATCCTAGGATTCATGCCATATCCTAGGATCTATCATACAATCTAGTTTTCCGGCCCTAGGATTCATGCAATGCCCTAGGTTCTAGTTATGGTTCCATACTTTAACAGATTTTATTAATACTTGAAACCACTCTACCAGGTACAACGGAAGTAATGGGGGCGTGGTCGGGAATCCCGCCCGCCTCCGCGACTCTCAAGACTGCAATCGAACGAGGTCCTATCACAAGGATCAAACAAAAGGAGAGTCTCAAAACAGTGTATAGCTACTGTAGGCGGGTAGAGGAATAAATTCTGAAATGAACGCAACTCGAATCGCGGAAAACGGAGCCCAAACGGGCCCTAAACGGGTCGAGAAAGACAATACTGTGCAAAATCAGACGTCTGGAACTCCTTCCAGACGTCTTAAACGGTGGATCAGAGAATTACCTGTTCGGCTTGGTTCCCCGGACGTCCAGAAGTCTGTGGGGACGTCTCTCCTAGATCCCAGACGTCCGATGGTCTCTCCGGACGTCTGGAGGTCACTCCCGCCGTCTGGTACAACTTCCAGACGTCTGATCCGCAAAGGATGACGAATCCGAACACCTGCGCACAGCCAACCCTCCTCCCTCAGTACGGTCAGTCGACAAAAAGAAGGAGAAAGCGGAAACTCACCTTTCAGACGTCTGTATGATCTCACAGACGTCGAGCTTGCCGTTTGGATATCAATCCAGACGTCTGATTCTGGAAATTTTTCCAGAACCAGAACCTTGCTCGGCCTCCGCTCGCGACGCTGCCCGCGTCGCACCTCGCGCGTCCGCTGCTCCGCCCGCAGCAGGTCCCTCTCCGCGATGCTCTGCGCCCCCTGCGCCCTCCGCCGGCCGGCCAAGCCGCTCCCGGCGAGCTCGCCCTCACGGCAGAGCCCCGCCCTCGCACGCCGCAGCTCCTCCGCGCCTACTGCGGCTGCCGCTGCCGCTGCGCCCTCGCGTCCGCTCGCTCTCACGCACAGGTAGGAGAGAAGGAGGAGGATGGTGGAGACGGGAGGGGAGGCGCGTCCCCCCCCTTTTAACGCCGCGCGGAGAGGAGAGAGAGACGGTCGCAGTCGCCTGCAGCCGCAGAGAAGATGCAGGATCGCAGGTCTGCGCGCACAGGCGCGCAGACGAATATCGCGTGCGAGCATAACTGTTCGCCAGACGTCTGTAAACTATCCCGGACGTCTGGTCAGACGTCCGGATGTGATCCCAGACGTCTTTACAGACGTCTGGGCCACCTCCCAGACGTCTTAAAAGACGTCTGGGGCACGCGCTCGTTACAATATAACAAACTCAAAGGAAGTTTCGTCCCCGAAACTTGCGCCAACTAGGGTGCGGAAAAAGGATGTCCAAATAACCATAACAAACTCAAAGAGGACCGAAGCCGATCCGAAAAGACGTACCCGCGAAAAGCTCTGGGTACCGCTCCCGCATTGCCGCCTCAGGCTCCCAGGTAGCCTCCTCGTACCGCTGGCTCCTCCACAAAACCTTTACCAGGGGTACTTGCTTTCGTCTCAACCTGCGGACGGCTCGGTCTAGGATCTGCACTGGCCGCTCAGGTAGGTTAGGTCGTCGCTCACCTCGACGCTCTCGTGACTCAGTACGTGGCTGGGATCGGCTACGTACTTCCTGAGGTTGGACACGTGGAACACGTCGTGCACACCAGAAAGCTACGGGGGATGGGCAAGTCTGTAAGCAACGGGTCCAACCCGCTCCAGGACCTCGAAGGGCCCCACGAACCTCGGCGCGAGCTTCCCTCTCACCCCAAACCGCTGTAAGCCCTTCATGGGCGAAACACGAAGAAAGACGTGGTCCCCAACCTCGAACTGCACCTCTCTGCGTCTGCGATCTGCGTAGCTCTTCTGTCTGCTCCTGACAGTGCGGAGTCGTCTGTGGATCTGCTCAACTACCTCCTGACTCTGCCGGATCAACCTGGGGCCAACCTCCCACTTGGTCCCCACCTCAACCCAACTCAAGGGTGCCGTGCATTTCCGTCCGTACAGAGCCTCGTAGGGAGCCATGCCGATGCTCGAGTGATAACTGTTGTTGTATGCAAACTCTGCCAGGGGCAGGTGCTCCTCCCAAGAGCCCCTCCAGTCTAGTACACAGGCACGCAAAAGATCCTCAAGTGTCTGTATCGTGCGTTCCGACTGTCCGTCCGTCTGGGGGTGGTAAGCCGTGCTAAACCTCAACCTCGTCCCCAAAGCCTGCTGAAACTCAGCCCAAAACTGGGACGTAAAGCGGGTATCCAGGTCGGATACGATCTCCCGCGGAACTCCGTGTAGTCGCACCACATCACGGATATACCTCTCTGCCAACTATGCTGGTCCCAAAGTGACTCGGATCGGCAAGAATCGTGACGTCTTCGTCAACCCATCCACTATTACCCAGACCGCGTCGTGTCCTCGCTGGGTAACAGGTAAGCCCACCACCAAGTCCATGGTGATGCTCTCCCACTTCCACTCTGGCACTGGAAGCGGCTAAAGCGGCCCTGCAGGCCTCTGATGCTCGGCTTTCACCTGCTGGCACACTAAGCACTGCTGCACGAACTCACCCACATCCCGCTTCATCCCTCTCCACCAGAACTCGCGTCTCAAGTCATGGTACATTTTCGTGTTTCCGGGATGTATGGTGAATCTGGAACCGTGTGCCTCAGTCAGGAGCTCTCTCAACAGCTCCTCGTCTCTGGGGACGCACAGCCGTCCCCTCAAGCGTAACACCTGGTCTGTGAAAGAGAAGTCCCCTGGGTCCCCTGACAGTACTCTGTCGCGCAAAGACTGCAAGTACAGATCGGCCATCTGTCCCGTGATGATGCGGTCTATCAACTCTGGTCTGGTCTGCCGTGTCACCGTCACTGCCCCACAGTACCCTCGTAACTCTAGAGGTCGCCAACTGCCCACCTCCTCCAAAAGGCTCCAACTCTGTAACTGTAGACTGGCCAAGCGTGCGGGCGCCTTACGGCTCAAGGCGTCAGCCACCACATTGGCCTTTCCCGGGTGGTAGGAGATGCTGCAGTCGTAGTCCTTCAGGAGCTCCAACCAACGTCTCTGTCTCATGTTGAGCTCCTTCTGGTCAAAAAGATATCTGAGGCTCTTGTGATCTGTAAAAATCTCGAAGGTCTCACCGTACAAGTAGTGCCTCCATGTCTTCAGCGCGAAGACAACAGCTGCCAACTCTAGGTCGTGGGTAGGGTAGGTATGCTCATGGGGCTTCAGTTGCCGCGAAGCGTAAGCGACCACGTGACCCCTCTGCATGAGCACACCTCCTAACCCCTGCAAGGAAGCGTCCGTGTACACAACGAACCCGCCACTACTGTCAGGAATGGTGAGCACGGGAGCCGAGGTCAACCTCTCCTTCAGCTCCAGAAAACACGCCTCACAGGCGTCTGTCCAAGTGAAAGGCACATCCTTCCGAGTCAACTGTGTCATAGGACGTGCAATCTGCGAAAACCCTCTGATGAACCGTCTGTAGTAACCTGCCAGTCCCAGGAAACTGCGAATCTCAGTGACTGAACGCGGTCTCTCCCACCTGAGCACTGCCTCGACCTTGGCGGGATCCACCGCCAGGCCGTCTCCAGAGATCACATGACCCAAAAAGGTCACCTCCCTCAACCAGAACTCGCACTTGCTGTATTTGGCGTACAGCCTGCGTCGTCTCAGAGTGTCCAGAACCATCCGCAAGTGCTGTCCGTGCTGCGTCCGATCTCTAGAATAGATGAGTACATCATCTATGAAAACCACCACAAACTGGTCCAAGTACGGTCTGAACACCCGGTTCATCAGGTCCATGAAAGCAGCGGGGGCATTGGTCAGCCCAAACGGCATGACCAAAAACTCGTAGTGTCCGTACCGGGTGCGGAAAGCTGTCTTGGAGACGTCGGTCTCCCTGATCCTCAACTGGTGGTATCCAGACCTCAAGTCGATCTTGGAAAACACCGTGGCACCCCGCAACTGGTCAAACAAATCGTCAATCCTCGGCAGCGGATATCTGTTCTTGATGGTGACCCTATTCAGCTGTCGGTAGTCCACACAAAGGCGTAGGGTCCCATCCTTCTTCTTCACAAACAGTACCGGGGCTCCCCAGGGAGACGCACTGGGCCTCACGAAACCCTTCTCCAAAAGGTCCTGCAACTGAGACTTGAGCTCTCGCAGCTCAAGCGGTGCCATCCTGTATGGCGCGGTGGAGATGGGGCTGGTCCCTGGTACTAGTGAGATCTCAAACTCGATCTCACGCTCGGGCGGTAGTCCTGGTAACTCGTCTGGAAACACGTCGGGGTACTCTCTGACCACCGGGATGCTCTGGAAGTCTGCCACGGGGCTGTGCTCTGCCACCACACAAGCTAAGAAGCCCTCACACCCCTGGCTCAAAAGTCTCGCCGCCCGAAGTGCCGAAATGCACCTGAAACCTCCGTCCACTGGCTGCCCGTGAAACTCGAAGGAAGGCAACTCCGGAATGGAGAAGACAATCTTCCTCTCAAAGCAGTCTACCAAGGCGTGGTAAGCGGACAGCCAATCCATCCCCAGGATCACCCCAAAGTCCTCCATCTGTATCATAATCAGGTCAGCTGGCAGGCTGTGTCCCCCAATGCTGACCCCGCAACCCGTGTACACCTCCTCAGCTACAAACAGCTGACCACTCGGACCTCTGATTACGAACGGGTTCTCTAACAATGTATAATCCTGGTCCAAACTAACTGCGAAACTGTCTGCGACAAACGAGTGCGTAGCGCAAGAATCGAAAAGCGTGTAAACGAGTCTGCCAGAAACTGAAACCATACCTGCTACCACGGATCCCGAAGCTCTGGCGTCCCTGTGTGTTAGGGCGTTGATACGCCCCTCAGCTCTAGGTGCGGACGAAGCAGCCACACTCTGCGTCGGACGGGTAGGTGCTGGCCGGTACCCTCCTCGCGACTGCGGTCCTCCTCCTCGCGCCTGGAAACCGCGGCCTCCTGCGCGCCCTCTAGTGCTCTGCGCGGGAAGTATCTGCTGACCTCCTGCCCTAGATGGGCAGTCCCTCCTGACGTGGCCCGGCTGGCCACACTGGTAGCAGAGGGGAACCCGACTCCCGCCCTCAGTGAGTCCCTGCTGTCGGCTAGGCGGGGGTCCGGTGCTGGCGACTGGCCCCTGTCGAGGGCCCCCAAAGGCCACTGATGGCCCTGCACAACGTGACGGCTCTCCTGCGGACGCCACGTGTCTCCGTTCTCGCCGGCCCTGTGAGAAGTCTGGCTGGAAGGGCCTCTTCCGCCCGCCGTCGGTCTCTCGCGCGGACGGGATGGTCTCCTCGTAAGTCATGGCTGCCTCTACCACCCTCGAAAACGTCGGCAGCTTCAGGGGTTTGACATACCCCCGGATCGCAGGCCGGAGCCCCTCGGTGAACCTCCAAAGGCGCTCCTCCTCAGTGGCTACCGCTGTCGCTGCAAAGCGGGACAACTCCAAGAAACGCGTGCAGTACGCGCTCACGGTCATCGTCCCTTGGCGGAGAGTGTGGAACTCCCGCCTCCTCTGGTCCTGCCACGTCTGGGGAAAGTACTGCTCGCAGAAGAGGGTGACGAACTGGTCCCACGTCGGCTCGTCCCTCTCCTGTCCCCGGACCGCCCTCCACCACCGGTGTGCCGCACTCTCCAGCTGGTACGTGGCAAAGGCCACGCGGCACTCCACCGGGGGGCAAAGGGTGTCGAAGATCTTCTCCAGCTGCTCAAGCCAGTCCTCTGCCTCGGTCGGGTCCTCATCCCCCTTGAAGGAGGGGGGCTTCAGCTTCCGGAACTGTCCGAAAAGCTCGAAGTGGTGCTGTAGGGGAGGTGCTGGTGCACCTCCAGGCGAAGGTGTCTCGTGTACAGAAGTGTCGGAGGAAGGTGGGGGCGGCAGGGGCCCATCCCCTCCCTCGTGTCCAGCGCCGCGTCCGTCGCGTGGCCCCACAGAGGACTCCCCCTCTGCAACCCCAGGAGGAGGTGCTCGGGGCGGTGGGTGGAGCTCCTCTCGTACAATATCCCGTATCAGCCTGGCGAGGTCCTGGGCCTGGATGCCAGGGAGTGGTGGCTGGTCCACCGAGACGTCAACGACAGCACGTCCACCTCGCCGACCTCGCCCTCGGCCGCGCCCGCGGCCAGTCTCGCCAGTCCCACGACGAGGCATCTCCTGCAAGGAGACGCGAAACAAAACGGAAACGTCAAAACAGACGGTACGTAACAACACTTCTAAGAGCTCGAGTCAAGAGATATGTTGTGGTGGCTACTCTAGCTATAAACATGTGAATTGGTTATTTTCCAGTCAGTTGATTCACTTCTCGGGACGACCTTGCTCTGATACCATCTTGTAACGACCCGGTTCCCGAGTCCCTACGAGACACGAGAACCGGACCGACTCGACTAATCCCAAGACCTAGTCGTCCAACGAGGAAGTAACCAAAAGACAGTAAAATAAACCACATTCAGCATGAATATAACTAACAGTAAGAAAGTACAGCAGTAAGGAAAGAAACTACTACAGTAGGCACTACCACAACAGTAAAACAACATTTATCATATAACAAAAACTGCAGGTAAAGAAGGTACAGCGGAAACAAAACTACTCACTAGAACAGAAACAAAAGAAGGTACAAAGCTGTGGTAACTCTACTGGACCCTACTTGGCCCAGCGTCCTCTGCAGCCGCCGACCCTGGCTGCTCAACACCTGGTCCTGAAAAAGGTAACGAGTGTAACACGTCAGCAAAACGCTGAGTAGAGTGGCAAACTAACTAAAGACAACAGTAGAGTATACAGTAGCTGTAATGTTCTATTACTTCCTTTTATTTACATCCTTCAATTTTTCTCACTATTTCATTTACTTCTCAGATCCTTTACTTGATCTCGGATGTCCTCGTGGGACGATCTTGATTGCAGTCTTTTCCAAAAGTAGAAGTAGCACGTGGTGCTCTCCTGGCCGGGAGAGTCCCCCGTGGTGATCCTACCCTCAGTCAACCACCCCAAGGTCACTGACAGACGTAACGGTGACTACGACACGCGCGATAAACGCACAGGTAGCTAGCCCGTACTGGCACGCGGTCAGTTGTTTCCGTTAACGGGTGCGCCCAAAGCACAGCACAGAACCAGGGCAGAGCCCTCTCAGTAACAGGGGTCCAACCCCTCCACAGTAACCAAACCGGGGCCTTGCCCCTCCACAGTCCGCGCACCCTCGCCTGACTACCCTGGTTTGCCCTAGTGGGCCTAACAAGTCGGTGAAGGAGGCTAGCAGAACCCCGGGGCCCGTGGGGTAGCTAGTACTCTCCTAACACTACTAGCTCTCCTCGGTACTACGTACACGAGGGCCAACAAGTCGGTACAGAGCGGCCAAGCCTAACCCTGGGTCCCTGGGGCGGCTGGCCCCACTCTGCACTAAAACAGGTACAGGTACTTCCCTTAGTACTGCGTACCCAAGAGACAGTACAAACTACATCTCAGTTCCATTCCTTTTCTTTCCAGGAGTTCCACTCCTAATTCCCCGTAGGGTTCCAGCTCTTTATCTCAGAACATCATATGTTTCACTTTCCAGGTTCACGTTCTCACATTTCCATGATCTCAACATGATTCTTTATGCATAACAGGCAGTTGTTAATTAAATTTACAGGCAGCTTTATATATATTCCTTTCCATTTTTTTTTTCCAAGAATGCAGTAATATACATTCCACTAGTTTTTCCATCCTAGGATTCATGCCATATCCTAGGATCTATCATACAATCTAGTTTTCCGGCCTTAGGATTCATGCAATGCCCTAGGTTCTAGTTATGGTTCCATACTTTAACAGATTTTATTAATACTTGAAACCACTCTACCAGGTACAACGGAAGTAATGGGGGCGTGGTCGGGAATCCCGCGCGCCTCCGCGACTCTCAAGACTGCAACCGAACGAGGTCCTATCACAAGGATCAAACACAAGGAGAGTCTCAAAACAGTGTATAGCTACTGTAGGCGGGTAGAGGAATAAATTCTGAAACGAATGCAACTCGAATCGCGGAAAACGGAGCCCAAACGGGCCCTAAACGGGTCGAGAAAGACAATACTGTGCAAAATCAGACGTCTGGAACTCCTTCCAGACGTCTTAAACGGTGGATCAGAGAATTACCTGTTCGGCTTGGTTCCCCGGACGTCCAGAAGTCTGTGGGGACGTCTCTCCTAGATCCCAGACGTCCGATGGTCTCTCCGGACGTCTGGAGGTCACTCCCGCCGTCTGGTACAACTTCCAGACGTCTGATCCGCAAAGGATGACGAATCCGAGCACCTGCGCACAGCCAACCCTCCTCCCTCAGTACGGTCAGTCGACAAAAAGAAGGAGAAAGCGGAAACTCACCTTTCAGACGTCTGTATGATCTCACAGACGTCGACCTTGCCGTCTGGATATCAATCCAGACGTCTGATTCTGAAAATTTTTCCAGAACCAGAACCTTGCTCGGCCTCCGCTCGCGACGCCGCCCGCGTCGCACCTCGCGCGTCCGCTGCTCCGCCCGCAGCAGGTCCCTCTCCGCGACGCTCTGCGCCCCCTGCGCCCTCCGCCGGCCGGCCAAGCCGCTCCCGGCGAGCTCGCCCTCACGGCAGAGCCCCGCCCTCGCACGCCGCAGTTCCTCTGCGCCTACTGCGGCTGCCGCTGCCGCTGCGCCCTCGCGTCCGCTCGCTCTCGCGCACAGGTAGGAGAGAAGGAGGAGGATGGTGGAGACGGGAGGGGAGGCGCGCCCCCCCCCCCTTTTAACGCCGCGCGGAGAGGAGAGAGAGACGGTCGCAGTCGCCTGCAGCCGCAGAGAAGATGCAGGATCGCAGGTCTGCGCGCACAGGCGCGCAGACGAATATCGCGTGTGAGCATAACTGTTCGCCAGACGTCTGTAAACTATCCCGGACGTCTGGTCAGACGTCCGGATGTGATCCCAGACGTCTTTACAGACGTCTGGGCCACCTCCCAGACGTCTTAAAAGACGTCTGGGGCACGCGCTCGTTACAATTATGTCCATCAGGATCTCTTGAAAAGACATCATTAGTAACCATAGCTGCCATTGTATTCTGATTTTTTACGACAACTTTAATCTGACCATGAACAGGCTCCTTTCTCCTCATCACTTCCTTGATTGTTTGTCCATTATCTTCAATCTAATGCAGCAAGCTTGTTGCCTCAATCAAAGGATTCATAGTACAAACTCATAAAGCCTGTATATATTTTATTAGTAGATCCTTCACTATCTTGATGTCAATCAGTCCTTTTAGGAATTGAATTTGATAATTTGAAATCCTAAAAATGTAGCAAAAGGAATTCTTCTAAGAAAATGCAATGATGGTAGAATTTGGTTCAATAAATATAAGCTATTCAATAAAAACTTCAACATAAAGATGACTTCAACAAAATAGATAAAATGCCATGAAAGTTCTTGTTACAAAAAAGAACCCTTTTTTTGGTTTTTTTTGCCATAAACAGGTTAGTTAAAGTTCTATTTTTGGAACTTGGCTTTCTTTCAGAAGTCACAAGCATGTTCATGCAGATGTACATCCATACTTTAGTTAGTGCATATATATATTTCTAAAGAAGGACAAAGGGGTACTCGTACAATGCATGCCTACTAAGATTCTCAACTGGTAAAATTTGCAATTATGCCAAGGAAGGAGGATGGAGCATATGGAGCCACAACCTCCACTTACACAGATACCTACATGATAAAAATTGATATTTTCCCCTTAGGTATTGTGTGCTTCCATCAGAAATCACGATGGAAATGATGGAGCTTGGAAGGAGGTTGCTTGTGGCTATGTTCTTGCTGTTGTGCTCTCTATTCTCCTTGCCCGTCAGCTCATGTTGGGCCACGTGCCTCATGAAGTCCTACATTTAGTAAAATTTCAAAGAAAACCATCTACAGATTCGCAATCTAGATGGTTGCATATTAACTATAGAACTAACCACACCAGTCGTCACTAGAGAGAATACAGAGTACCCCTATCAGGACTACATCTAACAAATGCAAGTTCCCCCCTCACTCCATAAATAGTATGCTAGACTTAAATATAAGTGCCTAAAGTAAAATTGAATTATCAAATATAAACAACTCAAATTACACTACAAAATTGATGTTTTTTATGAAGCAAACTAAACCTTGTATTTTTTTTCCCCAAGAAGTTTTGTTCAAAATCATAGAAGAATATCAACTGCCCTTTTTAAAATAATGTGGTGCTTGATTAACTATATCAGAAGGTAGTGGAATGTAGTCAACCAAACAATGTTGTTGCTATCTCGCAAGATTTATCACGGATTCTAGGAACAATGCATCTTTGCCTTGTTTATTGAACATCATTATCAGGCATTTTTTTTGAAATTTCACAGTTGTTCCCATATGTTGTCATCAACACTCCGTGCAGAAGACTCGAGCTGCAGAAAACAAATAAAGAACACACAAATAAGTTAATTAATTGCACATCATAAAGTACTTGACAATAGTTCTAATGAAGTAGCTTTACAAAGGAACACTGAGATTCGAAAGGTGCTCAAAAAATATGATTGCAAATAGTAGTAGCATTCACGTGTAGAACATAATAACATCAATAATTGGCAAGCTTGTCTGCATTAGCAGAATCTAGCAATGGCCTTGAACAATAGGCTGCCATTGCGGCAATGCCAGATAGGTAAATTGAGCGATGGCTACCACAAGATGTTTTGGCCTTGTTGAGTTCCCAAAGAAAAATTGGCATCTTTGTTCTTGGGTCAACAGGTGATTTGGCACCCTATTTTTCTCATTAGGAAGATTTGCTTTTTTTCTTTTACCTTTTCTTTACGGAGAAAGATCATCAAAATTGTACTTGTCATTTGCCTATCTGGAAATGCTAAATCATTTGTTCCCTGTTATTTTGTGGGACAAATAAAGATCTGCATCTTCCTCCCTTCTCTTACTAGATGATTTCCCTTCAAAACTCTTGCAACAAAAATAGATCAAAGATGAGCTTCATATACAAAAGGAAATTAATGAGAAAAGAACCCTCACCACCTAGCACCCATGCCCTCCCTCCCTCCTTCCCGACTTTCTCTTTGGGTAGTGGTGAGGAGGAGGGGAAGGGGGGTTTGGGGAGTCTCCAAAGGGTTACATGGACAACTATGCATTGCTAGTGATGAAACATAAGATAAAGATAAGGATATCTTTTTTCAAAAATGAAAAGAAATGGCTAATGGCCAATTAAAGAAATTAGTTATCCATGACATATTAGTTATGATAAAAACCATCAAGGATAAAAGGCATTAGCACTCTCAATACATTTTCAACATGAGTGAAGTATTTCTCTACTGACACATATCCATTCTATTGAACGTAACCACTAAAATGCTACATCACAAACCTTTCTAACTTTTAACAAGGAAGCTCAAATAAACTAATAAAGGACACTTTATAAAAACTTTTTCTCTTTCTTGTATGTAAAGGTTTTCAAAGGCTAAGCGGTGTAACGGTACTTGCCTATTGCTAGTAATGAAATAAGATAAATATGAAGATTTCCTTTTTTTCAAAAGAGAAATATATGGCTAGAAGAAAATAGTTGCCTATGACACACGTCATAACCCAAGATAAAAATGGGCACTAGTTGGAGAGCATTAGCACTGACAATTCATTCTCAACATGAGACCAATTATCTCTTTACCAACATGTTCCTTTCTAGCCAAACTAGTAGGCACAAATCAGGCTATCTACCTTGGATGTGAAGCTCAAGTATAAGATTTTGTTTGTGGTGGTACTGTCATAAGCTACAAAATGCTCACAAATGAGAAGACCATTCTTTCTAAAAAAAAGAGCTAGGAGACTACATTGGTATCAAACTGAAACCAATGGAAGATATGCACATTTAAATTTACTATTGAAAAATAAACAATTAAATTAGACCTAAATTATGGAAGATCGGCACAAAATTATATCTTTCCTAAATAATGCAAAAGTAGCCATTAAAGTATTATAAACATGTCCATGCGATTTTAACAAGATAGTTTAACTTCAAGGTGGAAGCTGATATACTATTTTGAATATTCCTCAACCTCTCCGACCCACATTATCTCAAGAAAGTGGGCCAACTACAATTTCAGCTTAAAGTTATAAATCAAACATGCCTTTCCAGTTGTTGTGGAGTCCGGTAGCCTTAAGGCTTTAAGTTCAGTTGAGTCAACAATATCAGTAAGTTTCTAGCTTTTGATCTTGTCTGAATCTTCAAAATCCTAGGTTTAACATCTACTATTCTATTGTTGTCCACTGCCACCTATAATTTCATTTTGAATTAAAGCATGCCTACTTAGAAAAGTTATAGAAAAGCTAATACCTACAAAGGTCAATGACTGCTGGCCAGCATAGACATGGGTAATGAAGTTTGCATTCTATTACACTATTCAAGACTAGCAGCTACAAGGCTAGATATGCTTGCAGCAACTCCTAGACTATTGAAAATAGGAGGCTACAAAGGACAAGTAAAAAACAACATTAAGTTGAGATGTAATTTCCAAGATAAGACACCTATCCCCTCCCGCCCCCCAATGGAGAAAAAGAAGTCTTACCTTTGAATTTAATACTTGAGGAACTTGAGACCCATCAAAAACCTTGCTTTCTAAAGTCCTAATTAAATGCAAGCCATCAGAGTTTGACAAGATTTTTATTCCATTATCACTAGTTGGTACAGTGAGCAATGAGCCTTCTTTATTGAATTAGAGTCGAGGACTAGCCTGAAGTGGAAATGATAGAAGACCAATAGGAATATTTTCAATCTCAGTTAAGGAAACCACCTATAATGATTAAACATTATTGGTATTGTTATTGATAATTAAACCACCATCAGCATCTGTCGTGGTTTATATCTTGCCATTATCCATATCCCAGAACTTAATCTAAAACTCAATCACCAGCAGCTAGAAAGCAATTCTTTGTTGTATCAAATTGGACTACACCTAATGATCATTTGCAAAAACCAGAATAAGTCCTCCAGATGGCCCCTTCTGTCTCATTCCATTCAACCAAATAGAAGTCACCTTCTTTGCTTGTTCCACACAAAAATAATCTACATGTAGCAATAACAAAATAAAAGACATCTTACATAGGTTTCCAAGCTAAGTTTAACCCAAAATAGAACATTAGCGATTAATGAAATGAGCCAAAAATTTTGTTATATTTCACCTAGTTCCATCAACATTGTAAGCCATAGTGGTAAAACAATGTCTAGGGGCATCATAGTCTACCCTTTGTCCCAATCTATCATAAAGCCACGCATTTATCTTGCCATCTACGGTAGTCAAGAAAATGAACTACAAGCACAATAATAAGGCTATGAAGCTTCAAATTCATAATATATGCATCAGAGATTGAAAGGATCTTCAATCAACTTTTTTTAGACCATAATACCAGTAGCTAGCTGATGCTTTTCTTGGTTCCTATGTGTTTGATAAAGAACTTCTCAGCATAACATTGTTAGCATGTGTGTACACAAGTGTACATGTGTGTGTGCATGCCATCAAGCAAAATGATTTTTGCAAAATTGTGCCCCATAAATGAACATAAAATGTTAGGAAGTGGTTAAATCAGACAATGCTGAAACTTTCACCTTCTTTCTTTCTTTGTGTATTTGCTTTTGAACTAACACCAGAATAGATAATCATGAATACCACCATCATATGGGATAGCTTCTAAATGGTTCTGCAGATATAAAGACAAAGTGTAGTTGAGATGGGCATTGCTTTTTTTTTCTAAATTCCATTTACTCCAAATATGTATAACTGTGCTATAGTCTATGCATGATTAATAAAAGGAATGGCTTTATGCCTAACGTTTTTAATCAAAGAGACACCAGTTTCTTTTATTCTTTCAGTGTTATTAGTTTTCTTCTGAAATGTCCTTTCAATTTCTTTTATATTTGCTTATTCTCACAATGATGGCAATGGAGCAAAAATCCAAAACAAAATTCAGCCCAACCATGTTATGAATGAAGGATGTGAAAATCTTGATTTAGTATCCATTGACAAGGAATAATTGGATTCTCTAGTACAAACTAGTTTCAACTTCAGTTTGAATTGCAAGTGTGGAGGTAGGAAGGGAAACCCCAGTCGATCAAAGTGGGAGAAAAGCAAAACTTCATTCCAATCAGCATTGGGCCAACCATTCATTAACATGATTAGTAGAGGCTCAGTTAATGTACTTTAGCAACTTGTTTGGTCCTTAACTAATCATGTTAATGCACATAACTTATTTGACTACTTTGATGCTAATCATGTCAAGGCACTTGTTTGGTCACTAGCTCATCATGTTAATGCACTCAATTGGTCACTTGCTTTGGTCACTTACTAAAGATGTTAGTGCACTTTTCCACTTAATTCCAAGCATGTTAATGCACTTAAACCCACTCATTTGCTCTAATGGTTTTAACAGGAAGCTTTGTTCTTTTGCGAAACAAGCATTAACATATTAGCAATTTAGCATCACCATAGTTGATAATAATGAAGACAGAGTAGCACATTTAAAGTGGATGAAATAATTGAAAACCTTAATTCATTTTCCAACATGCATAGACAAATATCAGTAGCACCTGATTGACAAGGGAATATAGGCTACAACAGAGATCAAAGAGAGATCAGTTCTTCCTTGTAGAAGGCAAAAATTCACCCTTCTTTCTTGAAGAAATAACCTTTTGTCAGAGAATTGGAAGAATAAGAAAAGGTAGGAAAGCCCAGAGAGTTGAAATTTTACTAGAAGAACTTCACCTATCTATGTTGTTGGCCTATGTCTACGATGAAGGATATGGATTAAATTGATGCAGCTTTTGGGTATGGGTAATTACTTGAAGAATAACATGGACTCTTATGCCTAACAGATTGAGTTATAATGGAATAATTTCCAATCATCAACTCCATTAAGGGTGTTGCACCTAACCTGTGATTTTACCAATGAAAAATATATTAAGTTCCCTATATATGTTGAATTGATTTTAAATATTCTCTACAAAACCTGGAAAAAAACATAGATGTATAATACTTTAAATTAGTTCTTAAAATAGTTAAAAACTCAAAAATTATGAATAACAACCAGTTAAGAAATGGAACCATGACAGTAGGATAAGTTATAATGCTTTGTTGATCCCATGCTTTTTCTTGCAATTCATCCTATTATACAATTGAAATAAATGCCCAATTTAATAGACAATTACTTGAAAGAAACACCACAAAGGATAGTAATATAACTTAAAAGCATTACCAGATGAAAGCTGTAGGATATAAGCCTTTACATTGCCATCCTCATGTGTAACGACCCGGTTCCCGAGTCCCTACGAGACACGAGAACCGGACCGACTCGACTAATCCCAAGACCTAGTCGTCCAACGAGGAAGTAACCAAAAGACAGTAAAATAAACCACATTCAGCATGAATATAACTAACAGTAGGAAAGTACAGCAGTAAGGAAAGAAACTACTACAGTAGATACCACCACAACAGTAAAACAGCATTTATCATATAACAAGAACTGCAGGTAAAGAAGGTACAGCGGAAACAAAAACTACTCACTAGAACAGAAACAAAAGGGGTACAAAAGGCTGTGGTAACTCTACTGGACCCTACTCGGCCCAGCATCCTCTGCAGCAGCCGACCCTGGCTGCTCAACACCTGGTCCTGAAAAAGGTAACGAGTGTAACACATCAGCAAAACGCTGAGTAGAGTGGCAAACTAACAAAAGGCAACAGTAGAGTGTACAGTAGCTGTTATGTTCTATTACTTCCTTTATTCACATCTTTCAATTTTTCTCACTATTTCATTTATTTCTCAGATCCTTTACTTGATCTCGAATGTCCTCGTGGGAACGATCTTGATTGCAGTCTTTTCCAAAAGTAGAAGTAGCACGTGGTGCTCTCCTGGCCGGGAGAGTCCCCCGTGGTGATCCTACCCTCAGTCAACCACCCCAAGGTCACTGACAGACGTAACGGTGACTACGGCACGCGCGATAAATGCACAGGTAGCTAGCCCGCACTGGCACGCGGTCAGTCGTTTCCGTTAACGGGTGCGCCCAAAGCACAGCACGGAACCAGGGCAGAGCCCTCTCAGTAACAGGGGTCCAACCCCTCCACAGTAACCAAACCGGGGCCTTGCCCCTCCACAGTCCGCGCACCCTCGCCTGACTACCCTGGTTTGCCCTAGTGGGCCTAACAAGTCGGTGAAGGAGGCTAGCAGAACCCCGGGGCCCGTGGGGTAGCTAGTACTCTCCTAACACTACTAGCTCTCCTCGGTACTACGTACACGAGGGCCAACAAGTCGGTACAGAGCGGCCAATCCTAACCCCGGGTCCCTGGGGCGGCTGGCCCCACTCTGCACTAAACAGGTACAGGTACTTCCCTTGGTACTGCGTACCCAAGAGACAGTACAAACTACATCTCAGTTTCCATTCCTTTTTCTTTCCAGGAGTTCCACTCCTAATTCCCCGTAGGGTTCGAGCTATTTATCTCAGAACATCATATGTTTCACTTTCCAGATTCACGTTCTCAAAAATCCATGATCTCAATCATGTTTCTTTATTCATAACTGACAGCTATTAATTCAAATTACAGGCAGCTTTATATTCCTTTCCATTTTTTTTTCCAAGACTGCAGTATTATACATTCCACTAGTTCTTCCATCCTAGGGTTCATGTCACATCCTAGGATCTAGCATACAACTAGTTTTCCAGCCCTAGGATTCATGCATCACCTAGGAGCTATCATTCCATACATTTCTCATTCCTAGGATTCATGCAATGTCCTAGCTTCTAGTTATGGTTCCATACTTTAACAGATTTTATTAATAAACTTAAGCCACTCTACCAGGTACAACGGGAGTAATGGGGGCGTGATCGGGAATCCCGCGTGCCTCCGCGACTCTCAAGGCTGCAACCGAACGAGGTCCTATCACAAGGATCAAACACAAGGAGTGTCTCAAAACAGTGTATAGCTACTGTAGACGGGTAGAGGAATTACTTCTGAAAAGAACGCAACTCGAATCGTGGAAAACGGAGCCCGAACTGGCCCTAAACGGGTCGAAAAAGACGATACTGTGCAAAATCAGACGTCTGGAACTCCTTCCAGACGTCTTAAAAAGTGGATCAGAGAATTACCTGTTCAGCGTGGTTTCCCAGACGTCCAGAAGTCTGCGGGGATGTCTGCCCTAGATCCCAGACGTCCGATGGTCCCTCAGGACGTCTGGAGGTCACTCCCGCCGTCTGGTACAGCTTCCAGACGTCTGATTCGCAAAGGATGGCGAATCAGCGAACCTGCGCACAGCCAACCCCCCTCCCTCAGTACGGTCAGTCGACAAGAAGGAAGAAGAAGGCGGAAACTCACCTTTCAGACGTCTGTATGATCTTACAGACGTCGACCTTACCGTCTGGTTATCAATCCAGACGTCTGATTCTGGAAATTTTTCCAGAATCAAGACCCTGCTCGGCCTCCGCTCGCGACGCCGCCCGCGTCGCACCTCGCGCTCCTGCTGCTCAGACCACAGCAGGTCCCTCTCCGCGTTGCTCCGTGCCCCCTGCACCCTCCGCCAACCGGCCAAGCCGCTCCGGCGAGCTCGCCCTCACGGCAGAGCTCCGCCCTCGCACGCCGCACCCCCGCGCTCACTACGGCCGCCGCTGCCGCCCTCGCGTCCGCTCGCTCTCACGCACAGGAAGGAGAAGAAGAAGGAGACGGTGGAGACGGGAGGGGAAGCGCGCCCCTTTTAACGCCGCGCAGAGAGGAGAGAGGAGGTGGCAGGCCGCCTGCAGCCGCAGAGAGAAAAAGGGGGAATATGCGGTCTGCGCGCTCAGGCGCGCAAGCGACTTGCGTGTGTCGAAAATAACGGATTTTCAGACGTCTTGAAACTATCCCAGACGTCTTATTAGACGTCTGGTTGTGATCCAAGACGTCTTGTACGACGTCTGAGCCACCTCCCAGACGTCTTAAAATACGTCTGGGGCACACATTCGTTACAATATAACAAACTCAAAGGAAGTTTCATCCCCGAAACTTGCGCCAACTAGGGTGCGGGAAAAAGATTTCCAAATAACCATAACAAACTCAAAGAGGACCGAAGCCGGTCCGAAAAGACGTACCCGCGAAAAGCTCCGGGTACCGCTCCAGCATTGCCGCCTCAGGCTCCCAGGTAGCCTCCTCGTACCGCTGGCTCCTCCACAAAACCTTTACCAGGGGTACTTGCTTTCGTCTCAACCTGCGGATGGCTCGGTCTAGGATCTGCACTGGCCTCTCGGGGTAGGTCAGGTCGTCGCTCACCTCGACGCTCTCGTGACTCAGTACGTGGCTGGGATCGGCTACGTACTTCCTGAGGTTGGACACGTGGAACACGTCGTGCACACCAGAAAGCTGCGGGGGAAGGGCAAGTCTGTAAGCAACGGGTCCAACCCGCTCCAGGACCTCAAAGGGCCCCACGAACCTCGGCGCGAGCTTCCCTCTCACCCCAAACCGCTGTAAGCCCTTCATGGGCAAAACACGAAGGAAGACGTGGTCCCCAACCTCGAACTGCACCTCTCTGCGTCTGCGATCTGCGTAGCTCTTCTGTCTGCTCCTGACAGTGCGGAGTCGTCTATGGATCTGCTCAACTACCTCCTGACTCTGCCGGATCAACCTGGGGCCAACCTCCCACTTGGTCCCCACCTCAACCCAACTCAAGGGTGCCGTGCATTTCCGTCCGTACAGAGCCTCGTAGGGAGCCATGCTGATGCTCGAGTGATAACTATTGTTGTATGCAAACCCCGCCAGGGGCAGGTGCTCCTCCCAAGAGCCCCTCCAGTCTAGTACACAGGCACGCAAAAGGTCCTCAAGTGTCTGTATCGTGTGTTCCGACTGTCCGTCCGTCTGGGGGTGGTAAGCCGTGCTAAACCTCAACCTCGTCCCCAAAGCCTGCTGAAACTCAGCCCAAAACTGGGACGTAAAGCGGGTATCCCGGTCGGATACGATCTCCCGCGGAACTCCGTGTAGTCGCACCACATCACGGATATACCTCTCTGCCAACTGTGCTAGTCCCAAAGTGACTCGAATCGGCAAGAATCGTGCCGTCTTCGTCAATCTATCCACTATTACCCAGACTGCGTCGTGTCCTCGCTAGGTAACAGGTAAGCCCACCACCAAGTCCATGGTGATGCTCTCCCACTTCCACTCAGGCACTGGAAGCGGCTGAAGCGGCCCTGCAGGCCTCTGATGCTCGGCTTTCACCTGCTGGCACACTAAGCACTGTTGCACGAACTCATCCACATCCCGCTTCATCCCTCTCCACCAGAACTCGCGTCTCAAGTCATGGTACATTTTCGTGTTTCCGGGATGTATGGTGAATCTGGAACCGTGTGCCTCAGTCAGGAGATCTCTCAACAGCTCCTCGTCTCTGGGGACGCACAACCGTCCCCTCAAGCGTAACACCTGGTCTGTGAAAGAGAAGTCCCCTGGGTCCCCTGATAGTACTCTGTCGCGCAAAGACTGCAAGTACGGATCGGTCATCTGTCCCATGATGATGTGGTCTATCAACTCTGGCCTGGTCTGCCGTGTCACCGTCACTGCCCTACAGTACCCTCGTAACTCTAGAGGTCGCCAACTGCCCACCTCCTCCAAAAGGCTCCAACTCTGTAACTGTAGACTGGCCAAGCGTGCGGGCGCCTTACGGCTCAAGGCGTCAGCCACCACATTGGCCTTTCCCGGGTGGTAGGAGATGCTGCAGTCGTAGTCCTTCAGGAGCTCCAACCAACGTCTCTGTCTCATGTTGAGCTCCTTCTGGTCAAAAAGATATCTGAGGCTCTTGTGTTCTGTAAAAATCTCGAAGGTCTCACCGTACAAGTAGTGCCTCCATGTCTTCAGCGCGAAGACAACAGGTGCCAACTCTAGATCGTGGGTAGGGTAGGTATGCTCATGGGGCTTTAGTTGCTGCGAAGCGTAAGAGACCACGTGACCCCTCTGCATGAGCACACCTCCTAACCCCTGCAAGGAAGCGTCCGTGTACACAATGAACCCGCCACTACTGTCAGGGATGGTGAGCACGGGAGTCGAGGTCAACCTCTCCTTCAGCTCCAGAAAACATGCCTCACAGGCGTCTGTCCAAGCGAAAGGCACATCCTTCCGAGTCAACTGTGTCATAGGACGTGCAATCTGTGAAAAACCTCTGATGAACCGTCTGTAGTAACCTGCCAGTCCCAGGAAACTGCGAATCTCAGTGACTGAACGCGGTCTCTCCCACCTGAGCACTGCCTCAACCTTGGCGGGATCCACCGCCAGGCCATCTCCAGAGATCACATGACCCAAAAAGGTCACCTCCCTCAACCAGAACTCGCACTTGCTGTATTTGGCGTACAGCCTGCGTCGTCTCAGAGTGTCCAGAACCATCCGCAAGTGCTGTCCGTGCTGCATCCGATCTCTAGAATAGATGAGTACATCATCTATGAAAACCACCACAAACTGATCCAAGTACGGTCTAAACACCCGGTTCATCAGGTCCATGAAAGCAGCGGGGGCATTGGTCAGCCCAAACGGCATGACCAAAAACTCGTAGTGTCCGTACCGGGTGCGGAAAGCTGTCTTGGGGACGTCGGTCTTTCTGATCCTCAACTGGTGGTATCCAGACCTCAAGTCGATCTTGGAAAACACCGTGGCACCCTGCAACTGGTCAAACAAATCGTCGATCCTCGGCAGCGGATATCTGTTCTTGATGGTGACCCTATTCAGCTGTCGGTAGTCCACACAAAGGCGTAGGGTCCCATCCTTCTTCTTCACAAACAGCACCGGGGCTCCGCAGGGAGACGCACTGGGCCTCACGAAACCTTTCTCCAAAAGGTCCTGCTACTGAGACTTGAGCTCTCGCAGCTCAAGCGGTGCCATCCTGTATGGCGCAGTGGAGATGGGGCTGGTCCCTGGTACTAGTGAGATCTCAAACTCGATCTCACGCTCGGGCGGTAGTCCTGGTAACTTGTCTGGAAACACGTAGGGGTACTCTCTGACCACCGGGATGCTCTGGAAGTCTGCCACGGGGCTGTGCTCTGCCACCACACAAGCTAGGAAGCCCTCACACCCCTGGCTCAAAAGTCTCGCCGCCCGAAGTGCCGAAATGCACCTGAAACCTCCGTCCACTGGCTGCCCATGAAACTCGAAAGAAGGCAACTCCGGAATGGAGAAGACAATCTTCCTCTCAAAATAGTCTACCAAGGCGTGGTAAGCGGACAACCAATCCATCCCCAGAATCACTCCAAAGTCCTCCATCTGTATCATAATCAGGTCAGCTGGCAGGTTATGTCCCCCGATGCTGACCCCGCAACCCGTGTACACCTCCTCAGCTACGAACAGCTGACCACTCAGACCTCTGATTACGAACGGATTCTCTAACAGTGTATAATCCTAGTCCAAACTAACTGCGAAACTGGCTGCGACAAACGAGTGCGTAGCGCCGGAATCGAAAAGCGTGTAAACGAGTCTGCCAAAAACTGAAACCATACCTGCTACCACGGATCCCGATGCTCTGGCGTCCCTGTGTGTTAGGGCGTTGATACGCCCCTCAGCCCTAGGTGCGGACGAAGCAGCCACACTCTGCGTCGGACGGGTAGGTGCTGGCCAGTACCCTCCTCGCGACTGCTGTCCTCCTCCTCGCGCCTGGGAACCGCGGCCTCCTGCGTGCCCTCCAGTGCTCTGTGCGGGAAGTATCTGCTGACCTCCTGCCCTAGATGGGCAGTCCCTCCTGACGTGGCCCGGCTGGCCACACTGGTAGCAGAGGGGAACCCGACTCCCGCCCTCAGTGAGTCCCTGCTGTCGGCTAGGCGGGGGTCCGGTGCTAGCGACTGGCCCCTGTCGAGGGCCCCCAAAGGCCACTGATGGCCCTGCACAGCGTGACAGCTCTCCTGCGGATGTCACGTGTCTCCGTTCTCGCCGGCCCTGTGAGAAGTCTGGCTGAAAGGGCCTCTTCCGCCCGCCGTCGGTCTCTCGCGCGGACGGGTTGGTCTCCTCGTAAGTCATAGCTGCCTCTACCACCCTCGAAAACATCGGCAGCTTCAGGGGTTTGACATACCCCCGGATCGCAGGCCGGAGCCCCTCGGTGAACCTCCAAAGGCGCTCCTCCTTAGTGGCTACCGCTGTCGTTGCAAAGCGGGACAGCTCCAAGAAACGCGTGCGGTACGCGCTCACGGTCATCGTCCCTTGGCGGAGAGTGTGGAACTCCCGCCTCCTCTGGTCCTGCCACGTCTGGGGAAAGTACTGCTCGCAGAAGAGGGTGACGAACCGGTACCACGTCGGCTCGTCCCTCTCCTGACCCCGGACCGCCCTCCACCACCGGTGTGCCACACTCTCCAGCTGGTACGTGGCAAAGGCCACGCGGCACTCCATCGGGGGGCGAAGGGTGTCGAAGATCTTCTCCAGCTGCTCAAGCCAGTCCTCTGCCTTGGTCGGGTCCTCATCCCCCTTGAAGGAGGGGGGCTTCAACTTCCGGAACTGTCCGAAAAGCTCGAAGTGGCGCTGTAGGGGAGGTGCTGGTGCACCTCCAGGCGAAGGTGCCTCGTGTACAGAAGTGTCGGAGGAAGGTGGGGGCGGCAGGGGCCATCCCCTCCCTCGTGTCCAGCGCCGTGTCCGTCGCGTGGTCCCACAGAGGACTCCCCCTCTGCAACCCCAGGAGGAGGTGCTCGGGGCGGTGGGTGGAGCTCCTCTCGTACAATATCCCGTATCAGTCTGGCGAGGTCCTGGGCCTGGACGCCATGGAGTGGTGGCTGGTCCACCGAGATGTCAACGACAGCACGTCCACCTCGCCGACCTCGCCCTCGGCCGCGCCCGCGGCCAGTCTCGCCAGTCCCGCGACGAGGCATCTCCTGCAAGGAGACGCGAAACAAATTGGAAACGTCAAAACAGACGGTACCTAACAAAACTTCTAAGAGCTCATGTCAAGAGATATGTTGTGGTGGCTACTCTAGCTATAAACATGTGAATTGGTTATTTTCCAGTCAGTTGATTCACTTCTCGGGACGACCTTGCTCTGATACCATCTTGTAACGACCCGGTTCCCGAGTCCCTACGAGACACGAGAATCGGACCGACTCGACTAATCCCAAGACCTAGTCGTCCAACGAGGAAGTAACCAAAAGGCAGTAAAATAAACCACATTCAGCATGAATATAACAAATAGTAAGAAAGTACAGCAGTAAGGAAAGAAACTACTACAGTAGGTACCACCACAACAGTAAAACAGCATTTATCATATAACAAGAACTGCAGGTAAAGAAGGTACAGTGGAAACAAAAACTACTCACTAGAACAGAAACAAAAGGGGTACAAAAGGCTGTGGTAACTCTACTGGACCCTACTCGGCCCAGCGTCCTCTGCAGCCGCCGACCCTGGCTACTCAACACCTGGTCCTAAAAATGGTAACGAGTGTAACACGTCAGCAAAACGCTGAGTAGAGTGGCAAACTAACTAAAGGCAACAGTAGAGTGTACAGTAGCTGTTATGTTCTATTACTTCCTTTATTCACATCTTTCAATTTTTCTCACTATTTCATTTATTTCTCAGATCCTTTACTTGATCTCGAATGTCCTCGTGGGAACGATCTTGATTGCAGTCTTTTCCAAAAGTAGAAGTAGCACGTGGTGCTCTCCTGGCCGGGAGAGTCCCTCGTGGTGATCCTACCCTCAGTCAACCACCCCAAGGTCACTGACAGACGTAACGGTGACTACGGCACGCGTGATAAACGCACAGGTAGCTAGCCCGCACTGGCACGCGGTCAGTCGTTTCCGTTAATGGGTGCGCCCAAAGCACAGCACGGAACCAGGGCAGAGCCCTCTCAGTAACAGGGGTCCAACCCCTCCACAGTAACCAAACCGGGGCCTTGCCCCTCCACAGTCCGCGCTCCCTCGCCTGACTACCCTGGTTTGCCCTAGTGGGCCTAACAAGTCGGTGAAGGAGGCTAGCAGAACCCCGGGGCCCGTGGGGTAGCTAGTACTCTCCTAACACTACTAGCTCTCCTCGGTACTACGTACACGAGGGCCAACAAGTCGGTACAGAGCGGCCAATCCTAACCCCGGGTCCCTGGGGCGGCTGGCCCCACTCTGCACTAAACAGGTACAGGTACTTCCCTTGGTACTGCGTACCCAAGAGACAGTACAAACTACATCTCAGTTTCCATTCCTTTTTCTTTCCAGGAGTTCCACTCCTAATTCCCCGTAGGGTTCCAGCTATTTATCTCAGAACATCATATGTTTCACTTTCCAGAGTCACGTTCTCAAAAATCCATGATCTCAATCATGTTTCTTTATTCATAACTGACAGCTATTAATTCAAATTACAGGCAGCTTTATATTCCTTTCCATTTTTTTTTTCCAAGACTGCAGTATTATACATTCCACTAGTTCTTCCATCCTAGGGTTCATGTCACATCCTAGGATCTAGCATACAACTAGTATTCCAGCCCTAGGATTCATGCATCACCTAGGAGCTATCATTCCATACATTTCTCATTCCTAGGATTCATGCAATGTCCTAGCTTCTAGTTATGGTTCCATACTTTAACAGATTTTATTAATAAACTTAAGCCACTCTACCAGGTACAACGGGAGTAATGGGGGCGTGATCGGGAATCCCGCGTGCCTCCGCGACTCTCAAGGCTGCAATCGAACGAGGTCCTATCACAAGGATCAAACACAAGGAGTGTCTCAAAATAGTGTATAGCTACTGTAGACGGGTAGAGGAATTACTTCTGAAAAGAACACAACTCGAATCATGGAAAACGGAGCCCGAACGGGCCCTAAACGGGTCGAAAAAGACGATACTGTGCAAAATCAGACGTCTGGAACTCCTTCCAGACGTCTTAAAAAGTGGATCAGAGAATTACCTGTTCAGCGTGGTTTCCCAAACGTCCAGAAGTCTGCGGGGACGTCTGCCCTAGATCCCAGACGTCCGATGGTCCCTCAGGACGTCTGGAGGTCACTCCCGCCGTCTGGTACAACTTCCAGACGTCTGATTCGCAAAGGATGGCGAATCAGCGAACCTGCGCACAGCCAACCCCCCTCCCTCAGTACGGTCAGTCGACAAGAAGGAAGAAGAAGGCGGAAACTCACCTTTCAGACGTCTGTATGATCTTACAGACGTCGACCTTGCCGTCTGGCTATCAATCCAGATGTCTGATTCTGGAAATTTTTCCAGAATCAGGACCCTGCTCGGCCTCCGCTCGCGACGCCGCCCGCGTCGCACCTCGCGCTCCTGCTGCTCAGACCGCAGCAGGTCCCTCTCCGCGTCGCTCCGTGCCCCCTGCGCCCTCCGCAAACCGGCCAAGCCGCTCCGACGAGCTCGCCCTCACGGCAGAGCTCCGCCCTCGCACGCCGCAACCCCGCGCTCACTGCGGCCGCCGCTGCCGCCCTCGCGTCCGCTCGCTCTCGCGCACAGGAAGGAGAAGAAGAAGGAGACGGTGGAGACGGGAGGGGAGGCGCGCCCCTTTTAACGCCGTGCGGAGAGGATAGAGGAGGTGGCAGGCCGCCTGCAGCCGCAGAGAGAAAAAGGGGGAATATGCGGTCTGCGCGCTCAGGCGCGCAGGCGACTTGCGTGTGTGAAAAATAACGGATTTTCAGACGTCTTGAAACTATCCCAGACGTCTTATCAGACGTCTGGTTGTGATCCATGACGTCTTGTACAACGTCTGAGACACCTCCCAGACGTCTTAAAATACGTCTGGGGCACACATTCGTTACATCATGACATTCAACATGTGTGTCTGCATTGACCTGTACATTATCTCCATCACCCTCAACCACAATTAACCTGTGACTGAACATTCACATCTAACTTAGGTCCAAATCTCTCCCAATTGTGTGGAGATGTTAGGGAGAGCTTATACATTAGTAACTCTTGAAGCCATTAAATATCAAATACCAAACTGCAATAAATAACTAAAAGTAAAAACTAATATCAATACCCCATAATGCAATTTCCAGGAAATATTAATTGCCATAACACTAATGGAAAACATTCTATCAATAAAGAAAAGTCCTTTCCAAATAAATAAACTTCTTAAATGAAAACATACGAACTGCACTAACTATTCTTTGGAGTTCAAGCCTAAACAACTAACATAACAATATAGAAAGGTAAAAAAAAAGTACTCAAGCTCAAAACTAGGACTCCAAAACAATACTTTAGGCCAAATCAATGTACGAATCTTCTTTAGACATTTCTTCTTCTTGAACTTCCCACGTCTATTAAGAGTTCCTGAAAAAAGATAAAGAACCACATTAAAGTAGCAATCTTGCATGTATAGAAAATTATAATGCTTGGTAAACTCATAAATTACCTTGAAATAGTAAGAATTTTAGGCCATGCAATGATTGAACTAGTAGCATCTCCCATAGTTTGGTATTGTTCAAATGACCTAATCAAAGGTTCATCTTCGTCGGTTGCAACTTCAAAAAGGGCCCCTATATATTTTGTACCAATTTGGATGCCTCCAATGCATTGACTTGGATCAATTATTTGTACTCAAGCAAGTGCCACTTCTACTTCAGTAGAATCTATACCATGCAATGAAACCTCTTGTAGTGATAAAATAAAAAAAAAATTGACTATCTAACCCATTTAGATGCATATAGACAATGTAAAGAGCTAATATAATATTACATCAAGACTTATGATCACTTAGAATGCATGAAAACTTAAATTGTACCTGTCCTCTAGAAAAGTAGACACAACATGTGCATGTTGGCTTTTTGACGTTCTTATTGTATTCCTTAAAGTGTTGTCTTCTTGTCTTCCCTACAAAATGAGTACATCAGTTATATGCATTAGATACATGAGCAAATAGGGTTATTGCTAAAAGTAAAGGAACCATAAACAAAGTACCTCAATTGAATTCCTGATTTGTAGGTTTGTTTCGGCTAAAGATTGTAGCATTTCCTTTAAACTGTTTATTTCTTGATGTTGCAATGGAAACATTTCCTCCTCTTCAGCATCCAACTTTGCTTCATGATTCTGTTGCCTTAAATGTTCTTCCTCGCTTTGTGCTCCACCCATAATAGATGCTCATAGCCCATATCCATGCTAGTATTTTGCTTTTCCCATTCCCACTATGGTTGTGTAAACCTCATCGATGTGGAAAGGATCCTCTAACTCCTCTCCTTTCTCCATGGCATTAGTTAATTTTTCCTAAGCATTATCAATGGAAATAAATAGAAAGAAAAGTATTATATTTTAGTAAAGGAAACAGAATAAAAGGTAAAATTCCATTTCACAAAAGCGAGTCTTACAATTTTGTCTGAAACTTCAGCATTACTACGTGTACCATCCTTTTCCTATGCGTAGTTATAAATACTTCTGCACGAGTCACCTTTCTTCCCTTCTACTTTTCCATTTAACACAATCCAACATACAATGTTTATCATTATATATAAGAGAATGTTAACCAAATGACATTTGTGAAATAGTTCATGTTTCAGACATGCATAACTTTTGGTTCTTGTTACATGGTTCATTTTTAATTTCAACCTATTTGATTTATTAGTATCAGAGTGCTCCTACAATACATGCATATAACTTACAAAATATACCAATAAAATCAACTTGATTGCAAATAACAAATTTAGCTCAATTTACCTTGAATTTTCAGTATCCCAATACTCATTAAGAGACTTCCATTGCTCTTTTGAAACATGGGGATCACAATGTTGCATCCTTTCTTTAAAAGGCCAATCAGGCTTGTAATAGCTTTCCTTTTTCTTCTTTTAAAATCCATCCATTGTTTTGCTATTGAATTCATGATCCATTTCTTCATCTTTATGTTAAATTCAAATTTATTCTTCTTGAATATTTAAAGGAAAAAGCCAACCTAATTTTCTTTCCCAAGGTAAATTTATAAATTAAATCAAATACCATTAATAAGTACTTGAATATGCTCAAACATTGCTATCTTCTTATCATCTGGAATCAACCTCCAATCCGTGCAATGTAAAGGTGCGAGTTTTGAATTTCTAGCTATGGTTCCCAGAGAACTTTTCAAGTTGTTTTGAGTAGACCCAATAGATTGGTTTAGTTCATTCATATCCACAAAAATCTTATTTGTATAATTATTGCCCCACAACTTCAAGCATGCTATAAGACCTCGATTTTCTTATGATTACAATGTACCGCTAACAATATAAAAGTACAAGTTCTAGATAAAAAAACACTACATTAATGAAAAGAAATATATCAATAATATGTGGTGAGTAAAGAGAAATTAAAGATCATGACAATATACTTGAAAGGAAAAAAATGCGATTGGCAAAGATTTGTTCATAGTCTTTAACCATTGTCATCAATTTATGAATGTTATCTTCAATTAAAGTTTATAATATTATAGAGTATAATTGACATTTCTGCATTATATATTATCTTACCATTTTCACCAACTTCAGATTATATGCCTTCCCGATGTTAACACCATCATTGGTGCTAATGAGCCTAATTTAGCATAACTACAGTAACAAATGCTCTTTAATATTCATCAGAAGATCATAACTTTGTTCTAAACTGAATACAAGAAGATAGGAAATCCCGTTAATTCTACTATTTTAACACCTAATCATAGTTGCAGATTAACTAAGGGGTTAATTATTGGTCAAATGAACTTAAATTTTCAAGATGTAGGCTCAAACTGGCTAAAATAAAGTTTTTCACATTTTAAGGATTATTTTATTAATAAAAATCCTAAATACAGCCTCACTTCAATTCAATAGGTTTAGGTGGAAATAAATGTAATCAAAACCTTCTAAAAATTATTTAAAAATATTCTAAGAAGTTTGGAACTTTCACTTTGACCAAAGGAACCTAGGTTGACCAAAAATAGAGACTTAGGTGGGAATTTATTCTATTTTGAGCTTCTGTGTAAATTTTGCAGTCAAACTTGGTCAAAACTCAAATATGAGGACACCATTAGATTCCTTGGATCCAAATTAGGTTAACCTCAAAATTTAAGCCTAAACAGAGTCCTTATTGACCTAGTTTGCATTTTAGCCAATAGGTTTCTATCTTTTATAAAACTACCCCTAATTTCTAATCTTTATCATGAATAAGCCCCTAACTTTTGAGTTTTTCTTGCAATCCAATCCTTCCTCCACCACCTTCTTCTCCAAACATGGCAACTATAGCAACTCTTAAACCCAAAAGACAAATTTTGATTGATGAATTTGGGGGTTAAACCTCAATCAAATCTCACTAAAATTGGTGAGATTGATCTCGAGATCAATTCCAATCCTTTGAGCATCTCCACAAATCTTCATATGGTCAAAATCCTCGTCGGTGGCCTCAAGAAATTCAAGCTCAAGGGTTACCAAGAACACTTGCCAATTGAGCCTAACTTGGCTTAATTGAGTTGGTAGTAGGCTCTATATAAAGAGCCCAACTCCTACAGATCATTTTTGTGCCCAATTATGCCGGAAATACTTTGTTCTTCTCCAATGTTGGTGTTCTTTGGAAGCACCACCGGAGCTCCATGTTCTTCTTCCTCACCTTCTGCCATGCGTAATAGGCAGAGGATTCCTCTTCCTCGTCTCCGTACGAAGCTTCCCTCGAAGCTTCATACCCTAATTGCCCTTCATCTGCCATGGCCATCACCTCATCATCATCCTCTCTGACTGAACTCCGACAAGCTCCTCTCCTCTTCCTTTCCTCCAATATATTTAAAGCTTCTTCTTCTCACCCCTTTAATTAGCTTTAAGGAGCTTCCTATCTCCATCCACTTCCTCTAACATCTTCTTTGACATAGATGATCACCGCCACCACCATCATCACCGACCAACCTCCCATGCCTTCGTCTGACCCAGGTGAGTTGGGGAAAATGTCCTCCTCACTCCCATGAATGTTTTGCCCATCTTAATTGAACTCCACATAGCCTCCTTCACCTTCCCTGATGTTGGTCACCGGAACTCCTTCAAGCTTCATCGGTCGGCCATGCTGCACCTTCTCCCATTCAATCATGACCACCATCACCTTTGCCTCACTCCAGTGAAGCTCCCCATGCATTTAATTTTAGCTCTAGGGCCGTATTCTTCTCGCAGGTACCTTACCATCGCCATCATCTTCTCTTGCTCTGTTCACCTATCTCTAGTGAGCAATCAACCAAGTCCCCACATCCTTCATGTGCGGGATAGCCCTAGGAGATCTACTGGGCGTTCAGTTCGAAGGACTAAGACAATTGTACCTTCAATTGACTGCATCACCTCTATAGCATGAGGACGAAGAAGAAGAGGCCATTGCTAGTCCCACATCGTAGGGGTTTGATTTTGGAAATCCTTCATAGGGCTTTACACATTAGATGTTTACCCTAGATGCAAGGGTTCGGGTCCCCATCTCACCCATTCCTTATGCATGTGCCTATGCTCGCTACTCATTCCAAGCGAGTCTAGGTTCGATTTTGGATCCGATTAGATAGAAGAGAGAGGGTTTGCTTGGGCTCAGAGACGAGAAGGGCCAGTTTTGCCTCAAAGTTTGTGGCAGCCTTGTGTGCAATTGGTCTTATTTTGTGTAGGCTTTAGCCAAGTATTGGACAACTGATTTCTGAGTTTAAGTCATCTGATAATTACTTGTAGACATCTGATTATGGTATTAAGGCCTTAAGCTTAGTTGAACCACATTTTTTTGGTCTTTGAGTTGTATATCTTTTGAGCTTGATATATGCTCTGCTTTTCATTGAATATAGTTTTTTTATATCAATCTCTTGAGCATTATTTTAATTAGTGGTTGAAGTGTGATCTCTTGCTCCCTGAGATGACCTCGAAACTCATATTTTGAGCATATAAATTTAAGTGTTGATTCATTTTCATTGCTATACTATGGCGTGTTTCTTAAAACTCGACGAGAGCATGATAACATTTTGGCACCATTGCAAGGGAGCTGATAAATATACATTTATTCAAGATAAAATGTTTATTTATGTGAGTTCCTAAGCTTAACATTACATTAGATATTATAAATATTGCATAACATGTATCATTTTTCATTTAGAATAGGTTGTATAAATTATAGGTTAATTCACTTCTTTTTGTGGCCAGGGGACAATGTGAGATCTTACGGGCTACGAATAAAAAATCCAACTGTACAGATGGGTCTGGAGCGACAATCGCAATCCAACAATGTGGAAATCATCTCAATCCGGTATCCATAGTAGCCTCAACAAAGGAAAGAAGATGGACAGCCTAGATCATACAATGTGGCACCATCCAAGCTACCCAAAACCAGCCGGAACTACTGCCTCGCCTCAAGAGCACCCCCACCAAGCGATCCCAACTATTGGATCTCAATTCAATGGCTAAGATCCATCTCAGTCATGCTCATTCATCTCTAAAGAGCAAAGCCATGAGAAGATCATGATCGTTGGATTGGGATCCAACGATTGAGAGGGAGAGGGGTGAAATTCAAAAGTGCAACACTTATGGGCACTTACATCAGTGGTGGTGAGCACCACTTGCAAGCCCCTAGCATGGGTTCAAAACTCATCGAATGCTCTAAATCCGCTAGTGCATATGAAATTGAAATTCAACCGTTGATGCAGCATCGAACTGTGGGGAAAGTGGCGACGTGGCAGCATCGAACGAGCATGATGCTTGTATGCATGCGATCATGCACTATCGTACGCATGATCATACGAGAGAGGGAGGCATGATCTTGTGCACTCTCTTAAGACGTCTACGACCACCCTAAGTCATCTAATTTCAAGAGGGATGTGATTTCTTCATACGTGCGATGTGAGGGAAAGATGGTGCACTGAATATTCCAGCCCAATGATCAAGAGACCTCCTTGTTCCATCGCGCGATCCACAAGTTGTGGGCCTTCATTGCTTGGCCAATCGGGTGCGTGGGACATGCACCCATGTCCCATGCATCCCCATTAAAGCCCATGAATGAATTTTGCCTCCCCTCAACCCTATATAAACCCACCTACATGCCCTCCTTTCTCCTCATCCCTTCCTATGCTCTCCTCACCTTCTCTAGAGTTCAAAACCTTCTTGAGCTTGTGTCCCAAGCCCTTACGATGCTCCACTAGAGAAAAGTAAAAATATTTTTCCACCATCTCACCACCATTCATGGAGCTCCCAGTGACCGTCTCCTCAACCCCATTCTGGGAAGTGAATCACGCCACGACGTCGCCCTTCCTCACCTCATCATCTTCCGATGCCGTTACCCTTCCTCCAACTCCTCAACATCTTCATCCGGGCCCCATCAATGTAGCTTTGTCCTCCAAGCTATTGACAAAGAGGATTTTTCTCACCCCCTTTCCCTTTTACTGCTTTCATAGCATAGATTCTATTGTAATAAACATTGTTCAAGCATATATCTAGAAGTAGTTTTTTACTCTCTCTTTCTCTTCCTTTATAATCAGCAAGTAGAATAGTTCTTTCCTGCTTTCTAGATTAGCTTAGTGTAGATAATATTCTTGCTTGTTTCCTTACTATCATAAAATACCAAATAAATAGAAATTATAAAAATACCAAAAAGAAATAAATCAAATTACAGCTTTTTAATTAAATGTTCGCCTCCTTGTGTTTGACCCGAGACTCAACAGAGTTTCGGTTATAAGTATTATATGACGATCGGATTTTCTTTCAAATTTGCAATGACTCAGGTTTTCCAAACTTCAACTTTTCTTCGCATGATTTTTCAAGTCATTAGGAGCAACGCGTAGTTGTACCACTAGTCATACTCACTCTGACTTGGTTCTAACTTACTCTATTTGTTTTGTTGTGTTGTTTTGAGGCAAATCATCATTGAAGATTGTCAAGATCGAATCAACCATGCCAGGGGCAGGTAATCAATTGATTCTCTTCCATAATCCCCTTCACTCTCTAGAAAGGTAAAAAAGGGAAATAATAGAATTAGGATCTAACTTTGCCATACTTTTCTAGTAATCATCATTCAAGGCAAGAGTTCTTCCTAATTTATCTTGATTTGATTACAATCAAATTTTATTAGAGATCTCCAATCCTGATACTTGTGCCTATTAGGTACATAAAGCACCTTGGGCTGTTCACCTTCTTATTTGATCCTAAGGTGCCATCTTCAGAATCAATTGGACTTGGGAATAGAGCAAATTATGGTTTCTACATTAGGGCTTCAAGGACTAGTACACATTTGCCAGCTTAAAAAGGAAACAAATCTTCCCGCATTGTGTGCCACCTAATCCCTTCTTTAAATTGATTAATCAGCACAACCCTAAAAGTCAGGCTCAAAGATCACTTGAATCTTAAAAGTTGAGACCTAATAACCTATTTGCAAATCAAAATAGGGTGATTCGGGTATTTGACTCTAATTCCATCCTCAATTTTAGGGCATGTCAGGTGAAGTTGGTTCACTTTGTGAATCAACCAATCTCTAAATTAGGTCACAATTTAAATAAATTCTAAATTCAAGTGAAATTAATTCAAGACACAATCAGGTTTAAAATTGATAGACATAGGCCTCAATTCACACATTTCAACCTACTTCGAATCGCAGTGACAAAGAAGGTCAGGTGGTTTAAACCCTGTAATACGTGGGGATGCTCTACTGTGTAGGGGTCGTTGTGGGAATCTCCCTTCTTGGTCGCCTAAGTAATTCTTCGGTGTGGATTTTTGATCTAGAGGTCCATCTGCCTTGAACAGCCTTAGTCATCCAATCTTTTTGGGTGCCTTGATTGGCTCCAGAGCATTTCTAATCCCTCATCTGATTCTATAGTGCATGTATGGGAGGGGGCCTTTGAGACCCATCTTGAGACATCCACCAATGGTTCATTCTCGTTGGGGTTAAACCACAACCAACTTGTTTGGGTTCTTTTTTGATCCACTCGATATCTCTTCTGATCCATCTACATCTGAACCCAGTTCTCCATCCACTGATTCCATGGAGAACCAAGATCAGGAAGGGAGTGATTCAAAATCTGTAAAAGTAGTTGAAGAATCTTACCGATTAAATTCATACACTGGCCAACCCCCGTGCACATCTGCTAATGCAAGATCACTACAATCTCACAGTTGTGGCAATTGAACTTGAGGTGCAAATTTTGACTGAGGGACCTGATACTAAGTTGAAACCAAATATTATCAACTTGATTCCCCACTTTCATGGATTGGGCTCTGAAGACTCCTTCCAACATATCCAAGAATTGAAACTTCTAGCCCAGACTCTTGAGCCAAATGTCCAAAATCAGAACACCCAGCTCATGAAGATTTTCCCCTTCTCTTTGAAGGATAAGGTTGCCCATTCATATCGGTCTTTGACTCGATCGATCAACACCTAGGAGGGTTTACAAGCTGAATTCCTTAAAAAATTCTTTCCAGTTGGATGCACTGATGCTCTAAGGAACCAAATCAAACATTTCACATAAAATGAGGGGGAACCACTTCATGAGGCATGGGATCACTTTTTGGATCTCATGTTGAAATGCCCTCATCACGAAGTTCCTAAATGGGAACAGGTCTTAGTCTTTTTACCAAGGACTCCATAAGGATGTCCGATTATTTGTCGATGCAGCTTGTTGAGGAAACTTCATCGGTAAAGATGAAGACACTATTTGTGAGATTCTTGAGAACATGTGTGAGAACTCCATAAACAATGAGTCTATGGGTATGTTCAACTGGATAACTACCCATGCATCGACAAACACCAAAGGGACACACAAGACATGAGACCTGTCTACCCTATCAATCTGGAGTTGGTGGCCAATCGATTGGATAAGGTCTCCATTATCGAGAAGAAGTTGGATGATTTGACTCAACTTCAAAGGGCCAGTTCTACTCAGCAAAGCATGTATGAGCATCAGCTGGCAGGGAGGGAGGTCATGCATAACATTCACCACCACTCGCCTTAGGGGATGGATACTTATCCACCCCCATCTGATCTTGGTTTCAGAGGAAACTCTAAACCATTCTACTCTAGTTGGGGGATCTTTGAACCCTCGTACCTTGATTACACAGGAGCTACTCAACCTTGCAAGGAGCTCCATGTTGAGTTCGTAAAACGTGGATTTGATTAGGAAAACATCGTAGTATAGCACAAAATACGACTCAAACAAAACTTTAATAATGAGACGGTGAGTGTCCTGGTCTATCTCAAGGAGGCGTGATCGTGAAATTGATTTTTGATTTTTATTTCTTTACTCCGTTAAAATCGGATTCTAACTTTGAGGGCTAGTTTACGATGCGGGTTAGCTAACATGGGTTAGCAAAGTTGCAATAGGGGTTAACCCCTATTTGTGTTTACTGAATGGGGGTTAGGAATAGGGTTATCCTGTGATGTGACAGGAGGGTGTTTACTTGGGAATGGGGGCTAAAGTGGAAAAAGACATGTTTGCCCTTGAGATGGTAGGTAAGTTAGTTGGAATTGTTTTTGTTTAAATAGAAATAATTTAATAATGATAAATAGAAAAGAGAATCAACTTGTATTAGAAATAAATTTCATTCAATTTTCATGTGAACCATCAACTTTGTTACAACTAACATTGGTACATTGCATATTACATTGAGAAATAAATAGACAAATAATAAAAAGATACTATTCATTTACAAAAAATGATTTCAATTTCCCTTCATAAATGTAAGTTATGAGAAGCTTTGATCTACATTTGAGGTCTTCATCTTTGACATATCAGATATGGTAAATTCTTTCAATTCGGCAAGTGTTGTAATCCATGACCTTAAATAGAAATAAATATATTATGAGAAAATTTTGAATAAATGGAAAATAGGGTAATTGTAGTGGATATTTTTGTTAACTTATCTGCGAACGATGAGAAGTTTTCATATTGCCTTGAAGACATCTTGTTTGGATATAATTAATAAGAAAGTGAACCATTAGAAAAAAGTTAAATGATTTATGTATAAATCAATGGAGAGCTGAATTCATGGATATATAAGATTAATTGTAGGTGTGAAATTACTAACCTCCATTGGCACATTTGGTAAGCAATAGAAATGGATTGTTAAATTTGCAGTAGGCTTAGATTGCTACATTGTAGAAATTTTTAATGTTAGTCATTAGGAAAATTCTGTCAACTATGGATGGTCTAAAGAATTTAACCCTCGAAAGTTGTGTTGCATGGGGTTGCTACGTTGCAGCTATCCATGATATGCAAAGACAATTAACCGTCACCTTCTGTGTTGCATAGGGTTGCTACACTAAAGCCGTCCAACATATGCAAACACATTCAATGGGGTTGCCTGGTTTAATTTTCACCAGCCAGCTAAACCAACACCATTCAATCGGTTAATAGATTTTCCTTTAGGCGTTGGAAGATTTCATCATTGCCTATATAACCCTCATAAAGTATTTTTCAAAGCATTTTGCAGGAATATTAGAAATCTTTGGAAAGTAGTACATTATTAATCGAAATGATAACATAAAGAAATATTAAGAAAACGTGCATAACTTGTGAGAAGCAGAAAAAAAGCCAAAGAAAACAATGTCGAAATAAAGCACATCACATTCAGAACCATCCAATAAGCAAAAAAAACATTAAAGAAAATATCTAAAGTTTGTGATAAGAAATTATCAGCCACCATACTTATTACATAATAACTAGCAAATGAAGATATATTTCTATCATCAAACTCTAGACAGATGATTATATCCTACCAATGAATGAACGGACATGGAAACTAATTGACTAGCGCATCCATGATTTCCATGAAAGGAAATTGAAGACCTTGTAATGTTCTGTACTTGACATTAACCTACAAAGTGAAAAGAAATTAAAAACTATCTTTGCAAGAAGATAAATAATGAGAGGAATACTTAATGGAATGTTTCTTATATTATCCCACCGGGCTGGATCATCTGGGACGATGACATGTTGTCTGATATCTCATGTCCATGTCTCCTCAAGTAATAATTCCATGACCAACTGATAGCTCTTTTTGAGGAATTTCCAGTGGTTCATAATTTTAAGTAGTGGGATCTCCTCATTGAAATGATACTCCATGTGATCCCTCAAAATGTGCCAGGCACTTCTTATGAAAATACCGTTAACATAGTCTCCATCATCTTTTAAATTTCTTAATGTAGTGACGAGGCATGTATCTTTTCGCATGTTCCAACCCCTGAATGATGCCATTCCTACGGCTAGAAGTTTTGAAAATGTCATTTAACTTAGATAATAGTCAAAAAATAATCATGAAAGAAATATTTACAAAACATAATCGTTGTCCAGAACAGTGATTGGGTCTTTTACAGAAACATCTTCATCATACAGTACGTGATATTATCAGTTACTTTGAAAGATGCATCTACTAGTTTATAAGCAAGTAAGAAATAAATATTTGATGGTACAATTAAGCTTCATAATCAATGCTTTCTAATTTGTTTGTTAAGATATGTAATTGCTGCTCCAATTGAAGCCTTTTCCTTATCTCCTCTCGGTGGTCACAGCAAAGTTTGTAATACATGGAGGCCATGAATGTTAACTCGACCTTTTGGGATTTCAACATTGGCTGGAAGTTGAGAGGGGATTTTCGAAATCCGCATCACTAAAAGGAAAAAGTGAACGTGGGATTTTTCGAAGAACTTCAATCGAATAATAATAATTTTGTAAGATTCATCTTACACTATTCCCGTAAGGATGCCCATCTAATAAATTATTTAGACTTGTTTCTTCCTCAAAGACAAGTTTTGCCAAGTGCCCACAATTTCATCTCCTTTCAATTGTTCTTAATCCTAGTGATGTAGACATTCCTCTGAGCTAAGAAGTTAAGATAACTACTTTTAAAATTGACAAACAAAACATAATTGCGGAGAGGTATTTCCCTTAAAAGACCACGAGAAGAAGTCCTCAAGAAGATACTGGTCATGAAGAAAAGTAACACATCCAAAATGCTTAATCAGTTTGATATAATACTACATGGAATAGGAGGATGGATTAACTAATCACAGTTAATGCGCTCTATGGAAGACACGAGATCATCGACCACGGTGTCTGTCCTCACTCTCAATTCCCACAACTCAGACTTCAGACATTCCACCTTCGCATGTGCCCTCTGCAGTTCTGCACGCTACCTTAAGCTAGTTCTTGCCTCCAGCTTTGCATACAAGCTAGCCAAGAAGTTCCTCTCGGCCTTCAATGTATGAAAGTTGGGAAAGTTCGCTCGTGTAGGTTTTCTATAGTTGCAAACCTAGATTTAGATAAATAACAATCCATAACATTAATTCAACCCATATTATAAGGATGATGGGATTATTCGATTTACTTCATTTCCACGAGGACACACACAAAACAAACGGTTAAGGGGATCTTCACTTCGAATGTTTTCAAATTCGAAAACTAGCTTGCATGGTTCATAATAGAGGCACTGATGTCCGTGATACTAGTCTCCTCCTACATAGTAAGGAGCAGTTTCCATACCTGAAATCGTGTCCTAACAAATCCAATATTGAAAGTTGACACATTGCATTCAAGTTCAAAAAAGTATGTAGCTTTGCATACAACAGACAATCGGGGTGACCTGGGGTTATCGGTCCTAAGAGGTGGTCGTTGCCCTCCAAAGTGGTCACCTAGGGAAGCTTGATAGTTTTTGTTGTAAAATTCATCACATCTCCCATCTCTCAATAGGAAGTTATGAATCACACAGCAAGCAACAACTACATCCTGATGGACTTCAACGGAGTAAAAGGAGGGGTAGTTCAAGGCAAGGAATCTCTTCTTTAAAACACCAAAACACCTTTCAACACAGTTTCAAATCATTGTGTGACGGTGGTTGAAAAGCTCCTTCTTATTGCGATACTTGTTGCGTGTTGCCCTAGAGTTGTAGTCTGTTACATCGTAACTTACATTTTGGTAAGGGGCAAGAAATTGATGGGTATTAACATATCTACAATCTGCAAGATAAACTCAACCTGGCAGTATTTGAATGTTGTCATCTTGCACTGCCCCCCAAAGTATCATCATATCGGCGGCAGATCGTTCCCAGCCACTAGCAACAAATTGAATTGATAGATCCATTGATGCAACACACATTACGTTTAGTGAACACCAGCTGTGTCTATTTTGATACCTCCCTACTTCAGTAGGGTTTACGCACAACAAATGTTAAGTCTATACCTTACTCTGGGTATGTTTTCCCGACATCATGGTTGTCACCATCTTGCATCTTCGATGAAATGATCATTAGCATAATTGGAACAATCAATTTCACAACGGGATTATGCTTATCCTCAAAAGTCCTCTCCCTTTCAGGACAAAAACAATGGCTGACATGACTACTTGCATTAGCCATTTCCCTTGACAAATAATCAAATCAAAAATCCACAAAGACTCCACCTATACATAGTTTACGGTTGTAAAAGACAAGACATTAATGTTTTACTGAAGACAACAAGGTCAACGGGATATGGAATTGTACAAAATGTCTTAGATGTTTGGGATTTCATAAATACGCCAGGATGATAAAGATAGAAATGATAATATTGCTTACTCATGTGAGAAATTTTCACTGAATCAGAAAAACGACCAAGGTTGGTCGTGTGAGATTATTATGCAAATCGATTGACAACTTATTCATATGTTACTTCCTAAAAAAATCACTTATTTTGTCTACATCCACTTTCATTTCATCAACCAACTTTAATTTCTATATTACTTCAAAATTTTGAAAAACAAGTTTTTCTAATACTCAAAGAACAAATAAACCAACATCTGAATCAAAAGCACAAGTAAATCATGAAGCAAAAGTAATCTTAAATAAACAGGTAAACTGACGAAAACATTGCTGAAATATAAACTGACCTTTCTTAATTGCATCCTCGCTGAGAAGCAAATTCATCAATATACTAAGAGCATTGGAATAGGAAACAACCAAATCGATTTTATCAGCAATAGAAGAAAGGGTAAAAAAAAGGCATGAAGATGGACTTAGTTAGATCAAAAGAGAAGGGATAAATAAGAATTTTTAGCACAGTATGTAATTTCCAAGCCATTTCAAATATCAAATCAAAAGCACAACTAAGGCAACATCTGAATGAAAAGCACAAGTAAATCATGAAGCACAAATAATCTTACATAAAGAACAAGGAGATATTGATGGACTCTAACAAGGGATTTTAACACAATCCTTTTCATGATCTGGATGCATTTTAAAAAGGGATTTTGAAAGATTATAGTATTTATGTTAGTCATCCCAATTTCGATACTAATTATAGTCATAAGTTAATTAATTAACTTAGTTTGATACTAATTAACTAAGGATTTTTACTTATATCACTTGAAAGCAATTGATCTAAGGATTTTTACCTATACCACCTGAAACCAGTTGATATTACATGGAAACCTCATATGATCTTCATATTCCATACATCATAAAGGATCAGTTTCAAACTCAATTTCATGTATTAAACATTGGAATCAGTTAAGAGATGGAATTTGGATAGATATTAGGTTCATTAATTGCTGACAAAAGAATTCAATAAGGTTTTACATGCTATTTAGTTCAATCCAAAGTTAAACAACAAAAAAGGAATGCTTCTAAAGTTCATCTAACATGAAAACATCTTGGAAATTACATTTAAACTTAAAACACTCATCATAATTAATTCATTTCCTCAACCCAAGTCTCCAGTAGGTCCTCAGTTTCTTTCATGGTACTGTCAAAAGAGGAATCACACCCAATCAGAGTCTCATCTACTCAGAACAAACTCTGTTTGAGCTGATGAAACATAATGCCATGTAATATTCATTAAGCATAGCTAAAAAGCAGGCAGATCATTTAAGGGAAATTCAGGCAGATCATTAAACACTCTCAGCTAAAAAGTCTCCAGCAGGCAGATCAATTAAAATTCATTTAGGCAGATCAACATAGCTAAAAAGCATTCTAGATCATGCTAAATTCATTCAGCCTAAGTCTCCAACAAGCAGATCAACGCAGCTAAAAATCTCTGATGCTAAATTCATTCATGACAACACAGGAAAGTGCTCAATGTTTCAAAACCAGTTTGCATGATAAAAGTAGGCAAATACATAGCTATAAAGTAGACAAATGCACAACCAAAAAATAGATCATTTAAAATACACAGCTAAAAAGCTAAAAAGCAGGAAAATTCATTCAGCCAAATACACAGCTAAAAAGCAGGCAACACTCTTAGCTAAAAAGCAGCCAAATTCATTTGGGCAAATACACAGCTACAAACTAGGCAACACTCTCAGCTAAAAAGTCTCTAGCAGGTAGATCATTTAAAATTCATTCAGCCAGATGAACATAGCTAAAAAGTAGGAAAATTCATTATCTGCAAATGTTTTTTTTTTAGAGGATTATCTACATATGTTGATGCCATGAATCGAAACATGGCTCAGTGGTAAGGTTATGTTTTCTAGTATGGAGCATTTCAGTAAATTAGGTAAATGAACTAACAAATTTACATATAACTGAACAAGTGAAATTGCTAATAACAAAACGAACAACAACAACAACCATCAGAATAGAACCCCATCCCCACCCCCATTGTTGCACCTTCTGGCATTTTGTACCATGCTAAGCCCCACACCCACCCTATTATGGATTTGAGTTTGAAGCTCTATGCAAGAGGGGTTGCTATTAACATCAAGGGCATATCCTGAAGGAAGGTTTCAAAGAGTATGTATAGGTCATGGCAATTTTAAGGAAGAGTGGCTCTCTACTTGGCTGCTGCTGCTCTGATTGTGTCAAAGATGAGTTGCAGAAGCTTTGGGGACAAGCTGACAAGGGCTGTGAATGGGTTGGTTGGGGTTTTTGATTGAGGGAAGAGTAGAGAAGTCCCTCTGTTTGGAATTAATTTAAGGTATCGGATTGCGCTGCTGTGTGCTTGGATTGAAGCTACGATTTAAGTTGCTCATCATTGGCAGTGCCATTCACGCTCAGAAGCATCTATAGGTCATAGAAGAATATGGAAGGGACAAGGGTTGACATGGATTGGGCTCTAATGGTTGCTGCAACATTGTGTAAAGCAAGAAGGGATAACAACTGTCATGGATTGGGCTCTAACGATTTCTGCAGCATTGTGTAAAGGCAAGCAGAACAATTTTGTCAGATGAAAAATGCTTAACTGTCAAGGTTAGTTTGTGATATTTTTTCATAGCTGGTAAGTCTTTTGCAGCAGCTACAAAGGGCAGGCTTGGCTCAAGTAATTTAGGGCATGATATTAACATCAAAGAGGCCACCTTAAGGGAAGGATTACCATATATTGAATTCTCTGAGGAGGTGGACTTGATAAGGAAACAGTATGTATTTAAATACACAGCTAAAAAGCTAAAAAGTAGGTAAATTCATTCAGGCAAATACACAGCTAGAAAGCAGGAAACACTCAGCTAAAAAGCAAGCAAATTCATTCAGGTAAATACACAGCTAAAAAGTAGGCAACACTCTCAGCTAAAAAGTCTCTAGCAGGCAGATCATTTAAAATTCATTCAGGAAGATGAACACAGCTAAAAAGCATTCTGGATGATGCCAAATTCATTCAGCCCAAGTCTTTAGTAGGCAGATCATTACATCTTGTTTAAGTAGTTATCTTAACAGAACATCTATCTGCAATTAAGATCAAGTCTCCAGCAGGCAGTATTTGTTCAGCAAAACACCATGTTTATGATTAATACATCTTCCCTAATCCCAATTTAACTGTTAGTGAGATCTTAATCCTAATGTTGAGGGAAATGAGAAGGACTCCACTAAGCTAAGCATACGACTATATCTAACATTGACTTTGTGAGAAAAGGGATTCATTATTGATCGTTAAACAAAGATCTTATGCAAGATCAAAGACAAAAGAAGAGGACAACCTTACAGTACCTTTCCGCACATTGTATAAAAATGTGGAAACTTGATGTCTTGGTAAAAAGGAATGACACTAGAGAAAGAGTAAGGAGATAGAACCAAAGTAGCATCGTTTTATCAAAACATACACAGTGAGGCAAGGACAATGAATAACTAGAGTCCAAGCAAATCCCTCCTCCCATGCTACATCACTTCAACCTTTTATACTTATTTGGATCATACATGTCTAGGCAAATCTTTGATGCACTTGATATTTCGCTTTTAATACACATGATGAAGGGAAAAACCAAGACATGAAGATGAAGGACACAATCAGATCAAAAGAGAAGGGAAAAGATAAGAATTGTTACCTCACAAATTTTCTCAGTGAAGTCATAATCCACCAAATTGAATCCAAGACCACTTCAGCCAAAGAAGCTTCGAAATAGATCACATATATGGCAAGAACTCTATGTGAGAATAAAACTAACATTTGGTTAGCAATATCCACATTTTATGCTAGTGGGGGATTAATCCCTGATGGAGGAAAAGAAAAAGAAGAAGAACAAAGAATAGAAAACCGCCTGAACAACATCCATGCAATCCAAAACAATCAGGATATCGGCGAATATTGATCAAACAAGATCCTACTCCATGGTTAGCAAAACAAAAACAAACTGAAACCCCTATCTTTCACCCCACAAGATCAAACCATTCAAAAGCAAATGATTATCATAAAATAATGAACTACCCAGATAGATCTTGAAACCAACCTCATCTTCCATTTCAAGCACAAACCAAACACAAGAACGCAAATAAACGAATGGAAGAGAACGAACAAAACCCACAAGTGGAGAGTGACTACAAAGGAAGAGAAAGGACCTTAGAAATGAAAAAGAAGCAAAGAGAGAAGAAACCCACCAGAATAGGGTTACGGGTGCACGTGGAGGGAAACATTGCAAACGATGCCCACTTTATAGAGCTATGTCAACTCATATCGCCCATCAATGCATACAACGATGAACATAGTAAGTTGGAATCAATAAAGGTGATGTGCATTCACAAGAACCACCTGGATTCCCGGATGCACAGGGGAACATTGCCTCGAAATCGCCCATCTCAAAAAAGTAGGAAGAACTTCAATAACGACAAACGAGTAATGGCAACCTACTGACCTTCGGTAAGGAACCACACAGGTAAACAGTAGCCCTAGCCAAAGGAGAGGACCTGCAACCAATCATTGAATGGCGCCAACGGCTAACCACCACCTGCCCTGCTTCCACTTTCACGACAAGAATCAATCGAAACGAGGCGATGCATGGAGAGGTGTGAGGGAAAGCACCCAGCAGTGGATAGGAGTGAAGGAAAGCATCCAGCAGCAGACAGGAGTGAGGAAAAGCATGGAGCAGTGAAAACGAATGGCATCTTCATCAGAATTGGGCAGGGAAAAATCGCAACGAGGAGAGAGAGAATGAGGGTTATATTGGGGGGTGAGGCAACCCACATGACATCTGGTGCTAGGATAACACCAGTTAAGTAGGTAAAGAAGGGTTGGGTTAACCCCTAAGGTAAATAGGGGTTAACCACCAAAAAGAGGGGTTAACCCCACCATAAACTACCACTGAGAGTGTGAGTATAAGATGCGTCAATCGCATTTTTAACATGTAAAACATATGCTTGAGTCAGATAAATCACAAACATGAAAGTGTGAGTTTTAGATCGCACAACTTCTATTATGCGATGGCGATTAGCAAAAAATGAGTCTATCTCTAAATCGTTAATGTCTTCTGGAACCAACATATTTATTGCAACAGAATACGAGATGATGCTAACAGGATATTTTATTCCATCAATTGATCAGGTCATTACAATCATCTGTAGAGGAATGCTTTGCATGGGAATGAAAATAACTAAATCTATGCTAGCAGAAAGGAGATGCACACATGGATCTTGAAGAGATTATTCATGTACTCTAAGGGATGGATAATACTACACTACAAGTATGAAATTAATGCTAGAATTAATCTACAAAGAGCTTTAGCTAAGGGTGAAAGTTGGCACCAAAGGTGGTCTAAAATGGTAGTGTGGCTTGAGGTAAAAGCAGGGAAGAGAGGGATGGACAAGGTGGTCGGTCGGCTCTTGATGAAGGCGGTGGAGTGGCTCTCTTGGACCTTGGATGAGTGGACCTTGTGGAGGAGGAAAGTGATGGCGTGAAGATGGGGATCCAAGCATCCAAGAGATGGGGTTTTGGCCATCCAAGGGAGTCCTTAAATAGACCAGTCCACTTTGCTAAAAATGGGTCTTCTTAGATCCACTTATTGTGGATCTAAGAATGACCATGTGTGGCCATGCTAGATTCTTCTCTAGAATTGGCGAGTGGGTGTGGGTGCATGTGTGTGTGTGTGTGTGTGTCAAGTGGACCACTTGGTCCACTTCTAATTAGGTCCTAGGTTGGTCTAAATTGTAGGTCTAGTTAGGTTTCTAAAAATAGGTTCATACAACCTATGGCTAAAGTGATTGATCCAATTAAACTTAACCAAGTTTAATTGGGTCAATGTGTGTTTAATTGGGAGAGAGAGTTCCCAATTAGATTAGGCTTGAGTCAATTAGACTCGTACTGAGTCCAATTAGACTTGTGTTGATTGAGATTTGAGCTCAATTGGATTGTATGAGTCCAATTGACCAAATGTAATGCAATTGACTTAGATACAAGTCAATTGGGCTTAGTGAGAACCTAATTAGGTTCTTAGAAGAGTCTAAGGGTTGTGCACTAAGCTTAGGGTACCTTAAGTTAGGTTTCCTAGGTGTAGGATTGGGTTTGTAAGCCTTAGGAATCAAGATCTAGGCTTGATTCTCCAAACAGCAAAATGAGACGGGTACCAGACGTTTGATCTTAAGATCAGATGACTTATACTTCAAATCAGAAGTCTAAGTCATTAGTCTGGACATCCAATACTGAATCAGTATGGATGTTAGGTTCTATCTAGGGTTTCTGCAGAAATTGGACATCTGACACTTTGTTTGGATGTCCAGAGCTAGGGTGGAATGTGGGTTTTGATGTGTTCTAAGATAAGGTGACCTAATATAAGGGTGGCTAAGGTTTGGTAAGGTGCCTAAGGTTATCCTAAGGCTAAGGATAGGTGTAGGGATGTCTTATGTTCTTCATAATTTAATCTAAGCATTAAACTCCAACAAGTAATGTAGTATACCTCTTCTCGACGTTATGTCTTTAGCTTGTGTGCAGCTTTATTCCATGGCTTTTGCTTCACCTCTGCTATAGCTCTAGCTCCTATCCTACTTCAAATCTAGCTTCAGGCCATCTCTTGAGCTCTTATTACCTGCAAACCAAGTAATACACTAATCAATATATTATTATGGCATTATTTCATGAATATCTAAATAAAGCAGGAAAGATGCAAGGTATGCTACTATTGCATGAATTATGCTACAATTGTGCTACGTTCTAACTTAATACAGGTCATTTAAGTCCTATGATTCCTACGCAATTACTCCACCCATCTAGAATGATCCATTCTCTAACTCTTACAACCTTGGATGGAGTAATCATCTGAATTTGCATGGTCAGGAAATAATCAGAACTATAGACCTCAATTTCAACCCCGACCACAAAATCCACATCCATGTCAACCTGCTCATCCTAGGCCCAACCTAAACTTTCAAACTGGCCTAGTAGGGAATACCATATGAGCCTGATTTTATAGACTCTGGCTGATATGCAGAAGACCAATGGTACCATGCAGAAGTAGCATAATGCAGAAATTACAGAGGTTCGCAACCAACTCGCATAGATGGCTGGGACTAGCCAACCTGGTGCATTTCCTTGTCAACCTCTGCTGAATCCAAACAATGTGCTGCACTAGAGGCACATTGCGAACCCAAATTAGGGCCAAGAACACTACATTTATCAGGAACCATTTGCATGTCCACCTGAAGGGTCGGAGGGTTCTACTCATTATACGGGATATCAGCAGCAACCTACTCTTCTACCAACTCCAAATCCAAACTACACAAGCCTAAACTTTCTCACTACACGTAGTGGCAAAACTACGCAGGGCCCACCTCATTCTAATCAATCTGGTCTGAGTAGTTCAATATCTAAACCCAAGGTCGATATCAAGGACAAACCCAGCCCAGACCCACAGCCTGAACCAATCTTGGAGAAACTTACAAACTTTCCATTTCCAGAGGCCTTAACCAAGGGAAATAGAAAATACAAACCCGTGGCTCTTGAGGAGGACTTGGTCAAGCTATTTGAGTAAGTCCAAATAATCATTCCCTTGATGGATGCGATCTGCCACGTACTGACTTAAGCACGATTTCTGAAGGATTTGTGTACACCAAAGCATAAGCCACCAAACAAAGATGGAAGTCCAATTGTACTGTCAGAGTAAGTAAGCTCCATAATTTTGAGTAAACTCCCGTAGAAAGCAAAGGATCTTGGCACCCCTCTAATCTCCTGCATGATAGGAAACCTAGAATTTGATAGAGCTTTATTAGGTTTGGGAGCATCTATAAACTTGATTCCCACCTCCCTACTAGATCACTTTGAGGAAACTGAGTTCAAACCAACTGAGGTGACTCTATAGTTGCCTGACAGATTGATTAAGTCACCATGAGGAGTTCTCGAGGATTCTCTAGTTAGAGTATGGCATTTCTACTTTCCGATGGATTTCATAGTCATGTATATGGATACTCTTAAAAATCTAAGAGATACACTGATCATCTTAGAGAGACCATTCTTAGTGACTGCTAGGGCGAATATCAATTGTGAAGGGGGCCAGATTGAGTTAAAATTCGAGGACAAAACATTGACAATAAATATCTTTAAGGCCTAGAAAGGAATAAATTGTGGGGCAATCAAGGAAGTATGTGCCCTAAGTTCTCTAGTAGAGGATCCAATTCCTAAGGGGAACCCGATTCTCCAAGATCCTCAACCACAAGAAGATATTGACCTACAGATTAGGGAGCCTGAATCTAATTTAGGCCTATCCCAAGCTTCCACCTTAGCTTCTGAGGCTAACCCTGAACCCCCATCCACTTCTGATAACCCAATTTTGGAGTTGAAACCTTTCCCAGGTCATCTAAAATATGTGTTTTTGGGTTTGAATCAAACGTTTGCTATGATTATCAACTCTCAACTCACCTCTAATTAGGAAACAAAGCTAGTTTCTATTCTCTAGTAGCATCGTAGAGCCATAGGTTGGACTCTAGATGACCTAACTAGAATAAGTTCCTTGTATTGTAGTGATCGTATCTATACCAAAGAGGGCTTATGACCTTCTCGCTAGATGTAGAGAAGACTTAACCTGAATCTCCAAGAGGTCATAAAAAGGAGATCATCAAGTGGCTTGATGCGGGAATCATCTACCCCATCTCTGATAGCTGTTGGGTAAGTCCCATTCAAGTTGTGCCTAAATAGGAGTGACTCACCGTGTTTACAACTGAATCCAAAGAAACCATCCCGACACGAATTGCAAACTCATGATGACTATGTATTGACTAGTGGAAATTGAATTCCTCCATGAAGAAAGACCATTTCCCTCTCCTGTTCATTGACCAGATCCTCAAAAAGCTGGTGGGGAATCAAATTTTTAATTTTCTGGATGGGTACTCTGGATATAATCAAGTGGAAATTCATCTCGAAGATCAAGAGAAGACCACCTTTACCTACTCCTAGGGTATGTACACATTCCGTAGGATCATTTGGGCTATGTAATGCGCTTGCCACGTTTCAGCAGTGCATGCTAGCTATTTTTTTGACATAGTAGGTAAATACCTTGAAGTCTTCATGGATGACTTCTCAGTATTTGGTTAAACATTCGATGATTGCCTTCTACACTTGGGCCAGATCCTCCAATGATGCCTTGATGTGAACTTGGTTCTCTCCTGGGAAAAGAGCCATTTCATGGTTCCTGAGGGCATCGTGCTTGGACACCTCGTATCTGAGAAAGGTATCCAATTTGACCATGCTAAGGTGAATTTGATTTCCAAATTACCTGTGCATTCCTATGTCAAAGATATCCGATCGTTTCTGGAGCACGTCAATTTCTATCGATGATTCATATCAGATTTCTTGAAAATCACATGCCCCCTAACAAATCTTCTCTCAAAGGACACATCCTTTGAGATGACACATGAGTGTGTTCGAGATTTTGAGATCTTGCATGACCAAGTAACTCAGGCTCCAATCCTACAATCTCTTGATTGATCTCAAGCATTTGAGATCATGTGTGATGTGTCTGACTACGTAGTAGGAGCGATCTTGGGATAGAAAATTGATGGGAAACCAGTGGTAATATATTATGCCAGCAGGACACCAGACGAGGCTCAACCTAATTATACGACTACAAAAAAAGAGCTATTGGTGGCAATATTCGGTCTGGAGAAATTCAGTTCATACCTCTTGGGTTCCCACAACATTATTTACTTGAATCACACCACGGTGAGGCACTTACTCATGAAAAAGGATGCGAAACCAAGACTGATTTGATGGATTTTGCTATTGCAAGAATTCGATCTTGAAATTCACGATAAGGCAGGAAAATAGAACGTAGTTGCTGACCATTTGTCCCATCTTCCTTCTACGATCATTAACCCCTCCAAACCTATTACTGAGCATTTTCTGGATGAGCATCTTCTGAGTATTGGTGCTAGACTTCCTTGGTACACTGATATTGTCAATTATTTGGCATCAAACTAGATCCTGTCTAATTGGTCGAAAGCTAAGAAAGATAAATTTGTTTTAGATGCCAAATATTATGTTTGGGAAGATCCTTATGGCTTTCACATCAGTGCTAATCAAACCATCTGAAGATGCATTCCCGACTCTAAGTTTAATGATATATTATCATTTTGTCATGACCAAGCCTACGGTGGCCATTTCTCTGGCCAGAAAACAACAGCAAAAATCTTCTAGTGCGGCTTCTATTGGCCCACGCTATTCAAAAATGCACACAATAATCATACGGCATGTGCTCGTTGCCTGACCATAGGCAACATGAGCTACCACGACATGATGCCCCTGAACTCGATTCTCGTGTGTGAGATTTTCGACATCTGGGGGATTGATTTCATGGGTCCCTTCACAAATTCAAATGGTTTCGAATACATCCTTATAGCCATGGACTATGTATCCAAATGGATCAAAGTTGTTCTAACTCAAACCAATGATCACAAAGTTGTAATCAAATTTATTCATATCTTCTCTTAGTTTGGTGTCCTGTGTGCGATCATCTCTGATGAAGGGGCCCACTTTGTGAATGTACACTTCCAGTCCCTGATGAAAACATATGGGGTGTCACATCAGATTTTGACTCCATATCACCCATAGACTAATGGACTGGCTAAGCACTCCAATTGGGAGATCAAGAAAATTATTCAAATCACTATTCGACTTGATAGAAAGGGCTGGTCATCTCGACTTTCAGAAGCATTATGGGCCTATAGGACCACCCATAAAACCTAGCTAGGAATGTCTTCATTCATACTCATTTACGAGAAGGCATGTCACCTTCCTGTAGAGATGGAGTGTAAAGCTTAGTAGGCAGTACAAGAGTGCAATCTGATCTCAGGGAGGCCAGAAGCCACTGCCATTTGCAAATGAGCGAGATCGATGAGTTACGCAATGATGCATACAACAACTCATGTATCTACAAGGAGCGGATAAAGGCCTTTCAGGACAAGCACATCTCACAAAAATCTTTCTTTCCTAGTTCGAAAGTGCTTCTCTTTGATGCCCGACTCAAGCTCTTCCTAGGGAAACTAAGATCAAAATGGATTGGACCTCCTTTAGTGTGGAGGATCTATAGAAATGGAGCCATAGAAATCAGTGAACTCAACCAAGACTCCGACCCTTTTGTAGTGAATGGTCAAAGACTGAAACCATTCCTTGAACTTACTGATTAGAATCTGGCTGCTGAATCTTTTGATCTTCATTTAACCATGAGCTACATTGCACCAAACGGATGGCATTAGACTTAGGGCTTAATGGGAGGAAACCCGTCATTTGAAAACTTGAGACCCTTTGTTGAGACGTACGAATCGCTACACTAACGTGTTCGGTTTTGGAAAACCTATCGTTGTAGCTTGAAAGTGAAGAATTCGTGTTCAACAAATAAAATTTATACCGAAATTAAAATTCTGGGTCGAACACAGGGAGGCAGACGTTTGATTTAAAAACTACGCGTTTCTTTTTATTTGTCATGGAATAATTCAATTTAAAACTATCTAATTATTTACAATAAATAGAAGAGAGAGAGAGTAAGAGAGAAAGAGAATATTACACAGAGAAATCAAAATGAGATGTAGAATAAACAAGGAATTTATCATTAAGGAGATTGTTCATTTCACTCTTACAACTAAAAAGCATAAAACAATTACTCTAGAAAGCGATATTTACTCTAGAAAGCATTAAAAGAATGGAGGGAGAAATGTCCTCCTCGTTGATTGCTTGGAGGACGAGCAAAACTATACTAGAAAGCAGTAAATCTATACTAGAAAGCAGTAAAAAGAATAGGGAGAGAGAAATCCTCCTCGACGGTCGCTTGGAGGACGAGCCGGACGGGACGATACCTGGACGAAGGAGAACGAAGAAGGACGAAGGAGGATGAAGCAGAAGAACGGGAACGGAGCAGCACGCCGTCGTCGTCGCGGGATCCACTTCCGAAGGGGAATGAAAATTTGGACTTTATCTCGTGAGAAGCATCCCGGGTGTGGGACAAGCTTCTCTTGAGCTTTGGAGGGATAGAGAAGAGAAGGAAGGGATGAGATTTTCGTATGGAGGGGGTCTCCTTTTATAGTTGCAAGGAGTGGGGGCAAAATGGACATTACAACTTTAAAATAATAAATGAGGGGTCCTTAGTGACGGATAAATCCGTCACTAAAGCCCTCAACGTGGGCGTAGCTCCCGCGCCCACGCACGTTGCCTCAGCTGCCCGCTTCCCCAACGCATACGCATGTTCTTTGATTCTCAGCCGTCCGATCGTGAGATCGGATGGCTTAAGATGCATCTCCGCCCGCTTGCTGTGCGCTCGCCTGGCGCGTGCGTCGCACATCCATGTCGTGCGTTCAATCGTGCATGAATGCTATTGGGTAGGCCCGGTCGTCCGATCGAGATCCAACGCCCACCCGCACCCAATTGCCCGCACCTTCCAGCCCTTCACTGTGGCTCGAACCTGCGCTCGCTGCTCGCGTAAGCGCGCTCGACCGCTGCGCTACGAGGAGCAGATGGTCGAGCGGACGCTTTTAAGCGCGGCTGACCACAGCCTTTGGATCAAGATCCAACGGCGGAGAGCGAGTGTGTGTGGGGTCTTCAGAGATGCGTCTTTGCCTGCTTGCATCGCACGTCCATGTCGTGCCTTCAATCATGCGTGAACGCTATCGGGCGGGCTCGATCGTCCGATCAAGATCCAACGCCCACCCGCACCCAATCGCCCGCGCCTTCCAGCCCTTCACTGCGGCTCGAACCTGTGCCCGCTGCTCGCGTAAGCGCGCTCGACCGCTGCGCTACGAGGAGCAGATGGTCGAGCAGACGCTTTTAAGCGCGGCTGACCACAGCCGTTGGATCAAGATCCAATGGCGGAGAGCAAGTGGGTGCGGGGTCTTCAGAGGTTGCATGAGACCGTTTGGGTGGCCGAGATGGCACCACGTGGCGCCATCTTGGTCGTCCATCTTCTGGAAGTTGTATATGATGCCACAAATGTCGGATTGACTCGATTTTTGTGTCGTTGGGCTGCGATCGTCGATCCGAATTCATCCGTGTGTCAGATTTGTCATCTGAAGTGCGGATTTACACCATCCTGGCCCTTGATCTTCTAGGGTTCCCCGATCACTATCTAATGCTACGGATGCCTGATTAGGGCGATCTTGGAGTCGTTGAACTCCAATCGTTGCCCTGATCACATCCATACAGTTGGATCTTTGATCCGAGGCCCCGATAAAATGTTTGCCTTGTCTAAGTGAATAAAAGGAGACAATTAACCTCCATTTTATTCAAACTACTCGAAATGCAAGATGATGCATGTTATACAATATTTATATCATGAAATGCAATCCTATGCTTAAGAACATGCATAAATAGACATCTTAAGTAGTGTAAATGTGTTTACATCATACCCTCATGCCTATCTTTTGCTAGTCCTTAGCAAAAACTATATGCTATTTATAAAAGAATTAGGTTGGATTATTTGGACCTGAGTTATTTTTAATCATTAAGAAATTACCTACCTAGGAACTGAAGTTTCAAAAACACAACAGCCCCCGGGTATCAGCCAAAATGCAGACCGCCTCAAGCCCTTGCCTTATTCAAAGAAAAATTTCTTTTTCTCTTTTTACTCTTTTCTAATTTTTTTGGATTTTCAAATTTGAGGGTTTAAGAGTGGCTTTCTACGGCCATTCAACTCACCCAAGATTTGATGAGAATCCTAAGTTTTAAGCATTTTATTGTGATTATGATAGACTCGTTGACCGACAATTAAAACGGACTTCGAATTTCTACGCCTCTAGGTGGCCTCAAAAAGAATTCTGCCTAAAGGTGTATCTTTACAACCGTTAGCTTTCTCCCTACTTTTATTTTTTGACAGGGTCAACATAAGGGTGAATTCAGTGTATATCTCCCCGGTTTATTCTACTTCTCCGCTTCTTCCTAAGTGTTTTGGGAATTTTAGGTGCATTTACTGAGCTGGGTTCTGGACAACTGGTCGATGAGCTGTTACCACTGACAACTTGCCAGCCATACTCGTGCGGTGAAGTGTGGCTTATTTCTTTTTATTCTTTTCTCCCTTTTTTTTGATTTTTTTTTTTTAAGTAGGTGGCTTCCCTGATCTAAGATTTACCTAAAGGCAGCAAAAAGAGAAAGGTCCAGTGACTGGGCTCTGGATAGCCTACCTATGGGCTGTTACCGACGATAACTTGCCAGCCATATCACCCTAGAAGGTTCATTAGCTTCCCAATTTCCGTTAAAATCGTCGAACAACGAGTCAGTGCAAAGATAGTGTGCAGATGCTTAAGACTCAAAATTCCCTCAAATCAGAGGGCGGGTTGATAAGTCGTGTACTTATCACCCAAACTTACTTATTCCAATTACGATAGAATTAAGATGGCGAAGACTCAAAGACAAATCCACATTTTAGTCGATACACGGGCTAATTAAATCCAAAGACCTGAAGGGTCTTTGTGTTCAAATCATAATGTAGTACTTCCTAAGATTGAAAATTTTTTTAAACCCAAATTCTCTTTCCTAATTTCAAAATTTTTTTTTAATAAAATAAAATAAATCTACGGAGCTGATGAATGAATTCAGAGATAAATATCCACCCCCTCATGCCTATCTAATGCAATATCCTCATTGTATTAAAAAGCATAGAAAGCACCTGAATTGCGTGAATGTCAGGTCCGCTCCGAGATGAAAATGAAAAAGAACTGTATATGTGTTGAGTTTAGTGCCTTCAGCTAGGTACACTATACAAAGAAAAGAAATGAAGAATTCACAAGTGCAGGTCAGAATTAAAATAAACAAAAGAATCCTTTGACCTGTCAACAGAGGTCCACAGATGTGGACCAGATTGTGGTGCAGACTCACACCCCATAATCGAGAATATCTTAGGTTCTGGATAAAAATTACCCAAAACCTAAAATCAGAATGCAAGCGGGGTCGAGCCTGCAATTTATGAGGATGCAACCCATGACCAAAAAGTCGGGTTACAGAGAATTGAAGTTCAAAAGGATAATTGTTGAATGTGTGCTTGAGTTGAACATCCTCGAAATAAATGTCGTAAGGGTTTTGATTTGATGGTTTCAGCTTAAAAGGAACCCTTCGACTCAATCTTCCATTTCCTCCAAAGCTAACTTCCCAAATCAGAACTTCCCAGCTCCTATCCTCCTCATTCCGAATGTTAAATTTTGAGACCTCTTGCATGTTAATCACCCCATCTGAAATCTCCAAGTCTAAATGATGTGGCAGAATCAAAATTGACTTGGGTCTAATTATCTTAGAAACAGAATCATCAATAAGCTCAACGGGGTGTAACTGATAATCAGGGCATTGAATTGAATCCTCTAGAAAATGTAATTCTGGATCTGTAATGTGTGCCCTAAGATCAGTTTCCTCAATTATTGGGCTATCAAATGATCTCTTAGATTCCTCAGGCCCAATCATCTCACAGAAATCGTGTTCAGAAAACTCGCGTGAGACTTCGCAACTTGAATCTTCACCATCAAAGAAATCAGGATCCGTATCAATGTATGTCCCAAAATCAGTTGTCACTTTCTGTTCTAAGGAGACATGTTTCCTCGTAACCCGGCTCAGGGATCTCAAGTGAAGAAATCAGATCTTCCTTAATTGGTTGCTTTAATTCAATCTGGTCAGCCTCATAACACGTGTCCCCCCCAATAGGTGCCTGAGCAGGTAATGTCATTGGCTTTCCTGAAGAGGGTTCATCCTGGGAATCATCCCAAGATTGAATCAAAGCAACCACGAATCTCATCCTCAATTTCGCTAATTTCCCAAGTAGAAACTCACCCGGGTTCTTATCCTTAACGTCCTGGAGCCAATCCAACAAAGACTTATTCAAATCATCAATCATTTTAATCAGGGGCTCCAATCTCTCAATGCAAGGTGTTGGCTAAACTTCTAAAGATTGAATAATATTCCTCAAGTTAGCTAGAACCTTATCTTGAACCTGGTTAACCTGAACCAAATAAGTTGGTTCAGGGTTGGGCGGGTTTGGGCTCAATGCAGGGGAATTAACGAATTGAGATTCGTTATATCCTTCCTGATAATAGGTCATTTCAGATTGTTGAAAAGATGGTGATGACCTAAAGGCAATGAAATCAGAGGATGGGTAAGGATCGGTGTATCCTTCTTGATTGTAGATCGTATTAGGTTGTTCATGAAAGGAAGACGATCTATAATCGATGTAGCTCTGAGAAGGATAGAAATCAGAATCAAAGTGTTCAGGGTTAGACCCTAAACATGGGGGTCCAGAATTGTATCCGCAATCTGAATTATCCCAACTGACTGATGGTTGATTATAATACGAGCTAGGATAATCGTCATGTTGAGGATAATTCACAATAGGAGGGAAAGAGCGGGAATGCGTGAAATATGTGGAAGTATTCATGAGACATGGGAGAAAGAAAGGCGCCCTGCAATACAAACAATCAAACCTGTCCTTAAATGGATTAGCCTAAAGACCTACAGACTCCCAAAACCCATCTTGAGATAAAGAAACGATTTGATCTACTTCCGTCTGTTCAATCCAACCAGTTAAAAGGAGGGACTGGGGAGAAGGTTCTTCCTTCGGCTTGCGCCTCTGGTTCCTAGTGTACCCCAGCTGTGATCGTTTGACTCTGCTCCCCTAGCTAGAAATCAGATTGAACAATAGAAACAGACTAATCGAAAATAATCTCGTTCTGGGTTCTGAAGAGCGAGTCTAATCCTTAAGGCCAACATCTACTCTGTTTTATTTAAGGCTGGGTTTGAATGTGCTTTGGAATGTGATGGGCCATTTAAATGGGTTGTGCCCTTAATGATTGATTGATTTGTATGTGTGTGCACAACCAGTGGTTTTCAAGCAAGATTATTTTTGATGCGGTGAATTTTAAGGTTCAAATCTTGCTTAGTAGCTTTTAGGATTCAACTTTAGGTGTTTTCAATCAAGTTTCATTGGCACACCAGGTTTTGCAAGCACAAGTGAAGATGTTTTCCTTTAAAGCTTAAAAAGAATGTGGAGTGCCTGGTAAATCCCTAAGAGTTGAACCTAAGTGGCAGCTACTTGATAAGTTGATTTTATTTGAAGTGGTGCGGCCCAATCAACTCAAACAATTGGCCTGATGCACCACTAAGTTAGGCACACAAAGATGGTTAACCTAGAATGATTTCTACTCTTTTATGTGTTGCTTTATGTGTACCGGTTCCATAGATCAGAACCCGGTTGAGTAGAAACAAATCAATTCGATTAAGTGCCTTTGAATGTGGGTGTATGTTGTGTGTTTGTTGAAAATTGCCCCACAAAATTATCTTTTTATTTTTTATATAAATGAAGGTGGAATGAATGTGAGTGAGAATCCAAACAACCAAACTATTCCTAGGATTTATGCAAACACCTAGGTTAATTGGAATTTGGATTTAATGTGGCAAATGAATCTATGGAGGGGGAAAGAATGGGGGATAACTTACAAAACCTTCCACAGCACTTTACTCCAATCTACTGCTTTTGCTCGTCCCAAAAGAGTACCTGCAATTACAATAAGAAAGGAGAAGAGTGAGGTAAATGATTTGTAAGTTACAAAATGCGAAGAGAAATCAAAGATCGTCGCCTCCCCGGCAACGGCGCCAAAATGTTGAGATGTACGAATCGTTACGCTAACGTGTTCGGTTTTGGAAAACCTGTCATTGTAGCTTGAAAGTGAAGAATTCGTGTTCAATAAATAAAATTTATACCGAAATTAAAATTCCGGGTCGAACACAGGGAGGCAGAAGTTTGATTTCAAAACTATCCGTTTCATTTTATTTGTCATGAAATAATTCAATTTAAAATTATCTAATTATTTACAATAAATAGAAGAGAGAGAGTAAGAGAGAAAGAGAATATTACACAGAGAAATCAAAATGAGATATAGAATAAACAAGGAATTTATCATTAAGGAGATTGTTCATTTCACTCTTACAACTACAAAGCATAAAATAATTACTCTAGAAAGCATTAAAAGAATGGAGGGAGAAATATCCTCCTTGACGATTGCTTGGAGGACGAGCAAAACTACACTAGAATGTAGTAAATCTATACTAGAAAGCAGTAAAAAGAATAGGTAGAGAGAAATCCTCCTCGACGGTCGCTTGGAGGACGAGCCGGACGGGATGACACCTGGACGAAGGAGAACGACGAAGGAGGATGAAGCAGAAGAACGGGAACGGAGCAGCACGCCGTCGTCGTTGCGGGATCCACTTTCGAAGGGGAAGGAAAATTTGGACTTTATCTCGAGAGAAGCATCCCGGGTGTGGGACAAGCTTCTTTTGAGCTTTGGAGGGGTGGAGAAGAGAAGGAAGGGATGAGAATTTTGTATGGAGGGGGTCGCCATTTATAGTTGCAAGGAGTGGGGGCAAAATGGACATTACAACTTTAAAATAATAAATGAAGGGTCCTTAGTGACGGATAAATCCGTCACTAAAGCCCCCAACGTGGGCATAGCTCCCGCGCCCACGCGCGCCGCCTCAGCTGCCGGCTTCCTCAATGCATACGCATGTTCTTTGATTCTCAGCCATCCGATCGTGAGATCGGACGGCTTAAGATGCGTCTCCGCCCGCTTGCTGTGCGCCCGCCTGGCGCGTGCGTTGCACGTCCATGCCGTGCGTTCAATCGTGCGTGAACCCTATCGGGCGGGCTCGGCCGTCCGATCGAGATCCAACGCCCACCCGCGCCCAATCGCCTGCGCCTTCCAGCCCTTCACTGCGGCTTGAACCTGCGCCCGCTGCTCGCGTAAGCACGCTCGACCGCTGCGCTACGAGGCGCGGATGGTCGAGCGGACGCTTTTAAGCGCGGCTGACCACAGCCGTTGGATCAAGATCCAACAGCGGAGAGCGAGTGGGTGCGGGGTCTTCAGAGGTTGCATGCGGCCGTTTGGGTAGCCGAGATGGTACCACATGACGCCATCTTGGTCGGCCATCTTCTGGAAGTTGTAGATGATGCCACGGATGTCGGATTGATTCGTTTTATGTGTCGTTGGGCTGCGATCGTTGATCTGAATTCATCCGTGTGGTCGGATGTGTCATCTGAAGTGCGGATTTACACCATCCTAGCCCTTGATCTTCTAGGGTTCCCTGGTCACTATCTGATGCTACGGATGCCTGATTAGGGCGATCTTGGACTTGTTGAACTCCAATCGTTGCCTTGATCACATCCATACGGTTGGATCTTTGATCCGTGGCCCCGATAAAATGTTTGCCCTATCCAAGTGCATAAAAGGAGACAATTACCCTCCATTTTATTCAAACTACTCTAAATGCAAGATGATGCATGTTATGCAATATTTATATCATGAAATGCAATCCTATGCTTAAGAACATGCATAAATAGACATCTTAAGTAGTGTAAATGTGTTTACATCTCCCTTCTTACCCATCTTTGAGTTGAATTCCTATCGCACTTTAGGGTTCCTACCTTAGAACAGCTGACTCTATTAGCTGTGAAAATCATTGAGTTTAAGAAATGATCGTGTCATAGTATAGTGACGAAAATAGCAACACCATTTAAATTTATATGTACTTGAAAACAAAAATTGAGTCCAAGGTCGTTCGCAGGGAGCAAATATGGAATTCACACACTAATCGCAATATTAATCAATGAGCACAATGATAAAGATATGCAATGAAAATTGATAATTAGAATATATTCAATACTAGACCAAATTGTATCTCAAAGAGTAGTGGGATAAAAAGAATATCAAAATTCTAAAAATGGTGATTTGAATCACCACTTAATTCCCACATTCAAGCACATATCCCAATGTATCAACCAATTCAATTTCTCTACAGTGTTTCTCAACCACTTGCCATGTTAGCCAATTACTCAATAAGTCCACAGTACCACAACCAGACGTCAGACCCTACGTTCAGACGACTTAAGTCTCCAAGTCTCAACACAAGGCATAGAACCAATACAGAGTTTCAAGGAAAGCTTTATCACAAAGCCATCTTAGAATAGCCAAATGTTTAGGTGTATGGGCATGCATCTCAAGGCACACGTGTGCACGAAACCCAATGCAAAACCAACCCCCACCCTCAGATTCTCTCTTCGTTATCCAGGTAAATAGGCATAAATAGTAATGGGTAATCGGATTAGAGCATAGACTCTTGACTCATGGGCATGGGTTGCGGGTGAAGAGTGAGAGAGGGCATAAGTGAGCGCGTGGGCAAGGGGACCTCACCCCCATGTGTCAAGGCGATAAGCCTTTAGCGGACATCCAATTTATGTGCTACGCAACAATTGAAGCCCACGATGAGGGACTAAATCGAGGAGCTTTTGCTGTTGAAGCTGTGTGAAGTGGTTGCAGTTGTTTCGGCTACTGCATTGTTTTCTTCTTCAATTGGAAGCTGGGAAAACTTTGTGGCATGTTCCGCAACTCTGGGAGATGGTGGCGAGTACCGAGTTGACTAGAGTACGGCAGTCGAAGATGAGGACAATAATGGCGGTGGCGAAGTTGACCTGCAAGAAAAGTATGGCTTAGGGCCCAATTAGATAGCTGGCAACCTTCACTGTGGAGTGGCGAAGGCAGTGGTGTGTGCAATTGGGTGTGAGGTGTAGTGGAGTGGCTGGTAGGTGTCAGGGAGTGAAGTTCCGGCGAATGGAGCTGGGGAACGTGACAGAGGCGATGATGTGTTAAATTAGGTTGGGAAAAAGTGTGGTGGAGGTGTGCATGAACTTTTACCTAACTTAATTTGGGTGGAGCAGTGCGGAGGAAGTCCAGAGATCGAGGTGGTCATGGTGGTGGTTGCCAAAGTCGGAGAAGGAGAAGGAGAGGAAATTAGGAGCTGAGAATCTCCAAATTTGAAATTAGGAATGAGAAGAGTTAAAGCCCTAAACTAATTGGAAGAACAGAGGCTCGGGGAAGCTCGTAGGAGGTTTGCCAGAGCTGACGACGAAGGAGGTGAGGATGGTGCTGATGAAAGGGTAATTGGTCTGCCTTCTTTGTCTGGAAGTATGGTGAAGAGGTGTTAAGGAGAAGCCTTCTCCTTATTGCACATGGGAGCGGCCAAAGAAGAGGTTTGAAGAAGCTCTAGGTCATCATCAATGGCAGCGAAGGAAGAAGAGGCAGGGGGTGTTGCACACCAAAAATGAGGCAAATTAAACTCGTACACACACGACCATATTTATAGGAGGGGTTTCTGTCCTAAATTTGTCAAGAAGCTCTCAATTGGAAGGTGGCATTGCCACCTTCAGAGCTTGCTCTTCTTGACTTCGCCAGTGGCAAAATTGGAGGAGATTGGCCTCAAGATAGATCCTAATTGGTGTAGTGTGGATTTTGCAAATTATTCCTGCCAAGATTTGAAATTTTTGGTTGAGATTTCATCAATCAACGTAACAAAATCAATGAAGCATGCTTGAGTTGGTTGCTACATCTTTCCCTATTTGATTACGAGGAAGAAGATGTTGGTTGGACTTGTTCGCAAGAGTGGCGAGAAGCTAGGGGCTTCTTTGCAAGTAAAATATAGAATGTAAGGGCTTAAGTGTAATGGTCAAAGATCTGGGGCCTGAATTGCAAAATAGGTCAAGATGGACTCTGATTGGGCTGAAATTTTGGTGCTAACCTAATTTGGATCCAAGGAATTAATGATGAGCTTGGATTTGATTTTAGACCATGTTTGATTGGGCAAATTGCATAGAAGCCTAAATTAGGGCAAAATGCTATCTGAAACTCCATTCTAAGTCAAGATGAGTTAGATGGTCAAACTAAAGGTACCAAATCTTTTAGAATATTTTTATATTAATTTTAGGAGGTTTAGATTGATTTTACCCTGACTAGAACCTCTTTAATTTAAGTAGGTTGATAATTAGGTTTTTATGTACGATTTTGGTTCTTCAAATGTGTGAAACCTTATTTCTGTCAGTGTGGACCCACTTGTTGGTCTTTAATGCTTAATTGACCTCTAATTAACCCCTAAGTAACCCTACAGTTACTCTGCATTCTGATAAGAGAGATAGAAAGGGATTTTTCATTTTGAGAGTTTTCTCTCTAATCTATTTATATTCCCCTAAATCCAACATCGGATTGGCTTTAAACACAGTCTGCATCGGATTCCTTGCTCCCACCATCAATCTTTGAAGGATCCCTGGCTTTCGATGCTTAGGGATAGCACCACCCATGGCGACCCCCAGAACCCTAGGTTTCAACACTTTAGGATAGTGTCTCTTGTTCGTCACGAAACACGTTAGAAGGTTTGTATCACTGTAGTTGTGAATCATGTCGAGACAAATAAATTTATAATTCAGAATTGGTGAGTCCTGAGTCATTCACAGGGAGGCAAAACAAGATTTTCAATGCTTTTCGTACTAACTAATCTAACCTAATGAAAGCATAAAAAGAGAGACAAGATATTCATAGAATCAGATTTTTATTGCTACTTCCAAAAGGTTCTAAACTAGAAATCAAATCAAATAAACTAAAGAGTAGAGGGAGAGAAAAATAGATGAAGGACGTAGCTGCTTGAGGGATGCTTGTGTAAAGTTTAGCAGCACTTCAGATCCAGAGCATTGGAAAGAAGAACAAAGAGATGCTGCAAAGAGAGAGAGAGAGGATAAAGATGCGTCTAGTGGAATTTTTTTCTATCTCTAGGTATCTAAGTTATGTTCCAAAGGGTAGAGGCTAGATCCTTTTATAGAAAAGTAGTTGGCTTCCTATTGGTTGATCTAGAGTGCTTAGGACCACTAATTTGGATGATTTAGATTTAATCAAAAGTGATGCCTAGGATTGGTTGAATAGGGACCCTAGGATAAAAGTTGTATGACTAGGATAGGATAAGGGTTTTCTAAAAATATGAAACCTGGGTGGGTAGCTACCAAGGGATAAAATCTTTCCAGGAGATGAGATCTTATCTCCTGGCCAACCACTAAGGGATAAAATCTTCTTAAGTTGGCACCAACTTAAGAGGATTAGGATAGGATTTTCGTGGGTCTTATGTAGGTAGGGTTAAGGATAGACATAAGTTGTGAGAATAGGTTCTTAATTGGGCTAGGTTCACCCTAAGTCTAGTCGGTTGGGTCCAAATAGGTTCCATGAACCCAATTGACTTATACTAAGTCAATTAAGCGAGCTTATGGACCTAACTAGGTTCTTGGGTTAAGGATTGGAACTAGGGTAGGCTGGATAGGTTCCTGGATAGTAGGACAACTCTGGGGATAAAGGTTCAAGATCATGGATAGTGTTATCCATGTTTTTGGCTTTTAAGCTCACTTATTTAGTTTGAGCTAACCTAAGGGTAGGGGTTGGGATAAGGGTATCCTAGGGTTTTAATGGTAGGGTTAGGTTATCCTAGTTCCTCTCTCTCTTCTTCTTTACGTGGATTTTCATTTCTTCCTTTGATCAAATCTTGGTCTTCAACCAACACCTAATTCTATTACAACTTCTTTCCCTATTCAGCTCAGTGCTCCCGCTTATTCCAAGTCCTTAACCTACATTATTCACAAAAGACTAAAATTGGATAATTAGGACTGCACTAAACATAATGCACAAAATATGCATGCATGCTCTAAATGAAACATTTACAATTTAAATGCATGATTTTATTAAGGAGCTAACCCTAGAATAAGCCAACTAGGGTAATAGATTAGACTATTATCTCCGCTAATGATGTTCTGTAGCTAAATTCAGGCCCTGACAATCGACATTTCGGGATAATCCCGCCCATGGCACCTGAACCAGAACAAGGTGCTTACATGCCTCCGGTAGGATATTTAAATGTCCTAAAAGACAAGAACTAAGGAGACGATATGTTATTATGCATCTTTGAGGGGAGTATTGTAAAGCTATGCCTTAGCTCCTACACCCTGTCTTGCTCTACCACCTCTGAGGTCGTTGTCTTCTCTACGAGGCAGGTAGTGATATGAATTGTTATCCTGACCGCTGCCTCGTAACAACGCTGTCATCTCTCTCATCTTCGTTCTCTACTCCACAAATTTCTTGGCATCTTGCCAAGCTTGAGTATGCTGGCAAAACTGTGAGGTGACATCATGGAGCTCTAAGGTAACATCATGGAGTTGTGTCTGCATCTGCTTGACGATGGCTGCTATTGGTGACCCCTTCCGCCCATAACAGCTAGTGATCATCTAACTTCTCCCCCCACTACAAACAAAGCCTCCATGCTCCGGAGGCATGATGCTCCTAAAAGCATCCTCAGGTGTCATAGGAGGGTGCTGCTGAGTGCCGGAAGCGACGTCTGTAGGGGGTTGATTATGGTCATCATTTCTCCCTACAAATTACAATAATTTATTGTCATATTAAAGTATACATAAAAGGTTAAGTAAATAAATAAATGTTACTTATATGTTTTGTCTGCTATGTCTCATGTATCCATGTTTTCCCATCGTCTGTGGTCGCCTTGCTACGAGTAACCTCATACACACCAACCTAATCCAGTGTGGCACCATAATGTGAATGTGCCACTAAATATATTTGAAAGATTTGCAGGTAATAGTTGTAATTAAAATTTTAATTAAAAGCATAAAAGTAACAAAATTATAAGGAATTACTTACATATTTAGCCTTAACTCTATCTATACTTGTTCAAGCCAAACAATGGATCTATGGTGGAGCTTTGGCCTTATTTGCTTTATTTCACTTCGCCTAATCCTATATATATACATATTGTAATAGAAAACATTTGAATAATTTATTTCCAAATGCTATTAAAAGTAATTGTAATTACCTCTGTCTCAAGTTTATTTCAATGTTAATAGCATTCTCTCCACACATCTGCTGCTATTGTAGGGGGCACGTTCCGTAATGCCTCCTCATTAGATGACATTGAATTATAATAAATAATTATAGAAATAAATCGTCAAAATAAATTAATTAAGTAAATAATAAAAAATGAGAAATATTACAAATTTCACCTTTCTCTTCATTGTCATCCTCCAATCAAGATGTCATCTCATAGCATGATGAAGAATGTACTTGGTGACATTCATATCGTCACCCCAATCCAAGATTTCCTGTAATATTACAAATTGTATAATAAATTAAATATTAATAAAGTAAACTTATATATATACAAATAATTATTTACCTCCATATTACAAATAAGTTGCCTCTTGATCTCCTTGGAGATAGACCTCTAGTTAAAAGAACAAAGGTGGACAAGCTCCTTTACTATCCTAGACAGTCTGCTGGTGAAAGGAGAATAATCTGGATCTTCTCCAACTTCGTTGAAATGTACTTTAATTCTCATCCACTCAGGAAGTGCATCTAGATGTGCATTTTTTGTCGGATCCCTTCCTTCTTTCTTATTACCTGATGAGAAAAATATAAATATTAAAAATTAAAACATTATCAAAAAATTTTATTAAGATTTTACTGACAATTCATACTAGCAGAATTGGTCTTTACCTCAGCGAAGGGTCCTTCTGAGGTGGCCTCTGTACCTCAACATTGTCCTCATCTTCTCCACCACTGTCACCCTCATCCTCATCCTCGTCGTCATCAGGGTAGTGGGTGGCAACCTCTGGCTTTGGCTCTCGCACTACATTAGTAACCACCCTCTTGCCCTTCTTTTGGTACTGTAGAGCAAGATCACCAGGCCAGACATATTCATGCTGCTAGATAAATGCAGGATTAGGTACCATGACAACTTGGTGTGCATGGGAGTACTTAGAGGGATGTACTTAGGAACGGATGGGAGAGTCTGGGTGTAGGTTGGTTGGGTGCGGGGGGCTGGGTGGGCTGTGTGCGGGGCTATTGGATGTGGGGGGGCTGGGTGGGCTGGGTGCGTGGGTGCTGCGTGGGCTGTGTGCAGGGTGGCTATGTCTCATCCCTACTTGCTAAGGTGCCCTACGCATCCTTACCCCTATTAGCAAATTTCTTGAATTTCATCTACGTAGACATTAAAAAAATTAGTATTTGTATAAATTTTACGAAATAAATAAATAAAAATACAAAAATCTGAAAAAAATTTGGTAGAGTTTCCCCTATATTACGGATATTTTTCAAAATCCTTTAAAAGGAAAATGACACATTCTACATGGTATAAAATCACACATTCTACAATAAAACATAAACGTAAACATAGTGGAACCTTCAAAACATAAACATAAACATAATGAATGAAAAAAGCACTTTGAATATTATTCCAACAAAAACATAAATATAAAAGTAACTGGTTGTTCTTTTTCCAAACCATTGTTTTGTTAGAGAAGTTAATTTGGGTTATTACCCCTAAATGATGATTGCAAGCCATTTTCATATGTCATTTTCCTATCCGTAATTATGAAAACTTAACATGAAAACTTAACATGAAAACTTACCATAAATTGATGAATTTAAATAGACAGATTGGACTCTTGAAGTTGATAACATGAGCCTAGAAGAAATATCTTGTTGCATACAAGTATCTTTCACTTCACGAATTTCTCCACTTTTCTAGTCTTCTCCTTGACCACAACACCATACTTTGATAGCTCATCCACCTACATTATTGCAAGCATGGAGATGGAAATTTTTTTTTTTAAAGGGCATGGAGATGGGAAAATATGACATAAGAAGAAGGCATCAATGTTGTAAAGATAATTATACCTTACATATCAATAGAAGCATGAGCATCTGCTTCTATGCCATTTTCGACATCTTTTTGTGCGTCAAAATATTCATGTGGAATTGTCCGTATGGGTATAATCTATCAATTTCTACTATTGTTAGGGGCGTAGAAGACTTGAGATACTTGACATGCTAGTGTAAACAGTTCTGAAGAATGAAAAATTCAACGATTCTTATTCAAACTTAAAAAATCATATTTCTTATCAAGTTTGAATCCAATGACTTCTTTAAACATGTTGAACCAATTGCACTTGAAAAGGACAACTCTATGGTCGTATCTGAAGCTCATCTTAACGATTTCTTCGATATGTCCATAGTAGCCATTATAACCAATGTTCAAATTGCAACTGACAACAACACTAGCATATTGCGTGGCCTTTGTATTATCTATGGATTTTATCCTAAATTTGAATCCATTTATAATGTAACCTAAATCGTAATGTCCATAACTCAATGGTTAATCTGATATTATGTCGAAGTCCTCTAACCATCGTGGGTCATTCTCTTCTTTCATTTGTATAACACATTCTTTAAACCACTAGAGAAATTCAACCTCACGTGTTTCTGGATGTGAACACTCCTTAAATTCATTAAAAAATGCATCAACTTCTGGAATCTGCTTAAGAATGTACACATAAGCTAAATGCCGATCGATTTCAGAGATTGATTTATACTCTGTGTGGAGGATAAACCTTCCTCGAATATCAAATATAGAATGATAATCTTCATCATTCTCATTGTACCCTCCGTCATAATTTCTCTGTAATCAATTAATCGATTGTTTGTCTCATCCATATACATGGCACAGAAGTGAATGGACTCTTCTACAAGATATTCATCCACAATAGATCCTTCAAGCTTAGCCTTATTTAACACAATCTTTAAGTTTCTTCAATAACCGTTCAACTGGATATATCCATCTATATTGCACAGGCCCAACAAATTTGGCTTCATTTACAAGATGCAGAGTTAAATGAACCATGATATCAAAGAAAACTAGAGGAAATATCTACTCCATTTTACATAATGTGAAGACTATTTGCTTATCCCAATACTGTAATAAATCAGAACATACAGTTTTCGAATAAATAGCTTTGAAATATCAGCTCATCTCTGTAATTGATCCTCAATTGGATCAAGTAGCAGTCCATGCATAGCTAGTGGGAACATGACTTTCATGTAAACTGACTATCGTGACACTTTAACCCAATAATTTTCTTTTGAGCCTCATTTACACATCGAGAAAGTTGTGAAGAATAACCATCTGACACCCGTACTTCTTTCAAAAAGGTGAAAACTTTCTCTCGTTGATCATTGTTTAAGCTGTAAATGGCATCTGGAAAATCATAATTGCCATCTTCTTTTTCAATAACATGTAGTTCTGGATGAATGCCTAAAGTTAGCATGTCTTTTCTTATTTTCATGTATCTTTTGAACTATTAGTTAAGTTGAACACATCCAAAATGTTGCCCATAACATTCTTCTTAATATGCATCACATCAATATTATGTCGAATAGTTAGATCTTTTCAATATGGGAGTTCCATCAAGAAAATGCTCTTCTTTTTAAAACCTGTATGTTTGAAAGCTATTTGATCTTTCTTAAACAGACGACCTAATCGTACGTTACCAAGTTGTAATTTCTCCATTATTTGAAACCTGACAACCTTATTGAATTTGTACTTAGCTTATTCCTCAGATTCTTAGAAGAATACTGACAACTTTTACCATCAGATTTGTCCTTAAACACTGTTATTCATCATCTATGCTCAAGTGGCAGAAATCTACGGTGTCCTAAATAACAGAACTTGTTGCTTTCAAGTAGTCGAAGATGCTGAGTGTCATCCATACATACTGGACAATCAGACTGTCCCTTTGTTCTTCATCCCGACAAATTTGCATATGCAGGGAAGTCATTAATGGTCCACAATAATGCAGCATGAATATCAAAAAATTATTTTCTGTGTGCATCATACGTACGAATGCCATTACATCATAAAAGTTTCAATTCATCTATCAATGGTTGAAGATAAACGTCAATTGCATTTCCTGGCTACTTTGGACGAGGGATGAGGAGGGTCAACATCATAAATGATGATCGCATACAAAGCCACGCAGGTAAGTTGTAAGTTACCTCCCTTGCAATCTCAACATCGCACAATCCGCGTGCCCAGCCTGCAATAAAGCCTTCCATACGAGACCACCCTCCTCCTCTAAATGTGCCTCTTGGATGAGTGCACAATCAATTTCGCACTCCCTTAAATATCTAAGTGAAGCTCTTCAAACTCTGTCACATAGCCTGCACACATTCCAGGAGTGGACTCTCATCTCCCCTCTTAAAAGCCCCCCTTTTTGGTATTCTACATACATTCAACATTGAGGACCGCTGCAACAGTCTTCTCGTCCAGCTTCAATTTAGTACCAGTCCTCCTCTGCGTAATATTGTAAGGAGACTAACCACCCATAATTTTATCTGTCGAACCCACTTCAAACCTCACACCCTCTGGTGATTGAAAAGAGTAGAAATTTCCATCTCCAGGCAGGTCTGTTCTTTCCACATTTGCAGCTGTGGTAGTTTTAGTCATGGAGACTTCGTTCACCATCCCCACCAATCCTATATCTTTCAATATTGGTTCCTCATCCCTTGTGCTATCCACTCCATCTTCCTCCATCTCTGAATGATGATGATCTGTTCTTTAATTTGTTTTAGGTCCTTCCTCAGGCAAGTCACAACCTCCTTCCATCGGAATCGACTCTTCTCTAACTGCATCCACAAAGGACTTCTCCCTCATTTGCTTTGAGGAAGTAAAATGTTGAGCCCAAATTGCAACTTGAGAAGCCATGAGCTGCCACCACAGTGGAGAATAATTTTTTCCAGAATCAATCCACCAAGAAAGACATCAACTTCCACCCCAAAGACATGCCCATCACCTTCCTAGAACCCAACCTGTGAATCATCTTTTAACTTAGTAAAGCTAGAAATCATCATGGCAACCACCTCTCTTGATCTCAAATGAAGCAGCAGGCCCTCGACCTCCAGCCAACCATATCTAGAACTTGCTCTCTAAGATGGTCAGTTTGGCAAGGCACCATTGAAAGGGGAAACTAATCTCCAAATGACCATTACATTCTCGAAAATAGTGGAGTGGAATCACAGTCATTCAATGTCAATCATCCCTAAATCGAACACCAGAAAATGCATGGGGGATAGCATGGCAATCTTCCAGCCCCGGTGAAGATAAAGATTAGGAACTCACTGACTAATGTAGGCGTTCGAATGTCAGATTCCTTATCATCACTTCACCAATCAGCACTCCCCTTAGTACCAGCTCGACCACTCAAATGTCCTCCGATAAGGGAATCGCCACATCGATTATGTGACCAACATCCATAGGCGGAGGTGGTGGGAGTTGAGCATCCATTTGATTAGGGTGTGGAGGGCCCCCTTCACCTGAACGCATCCAATTCTCCTCACTTGTGTCACATTTGTGGCCATGGACTCCACAACTGAAATAGATGATTGTGGAGCGATACACCGCCACCACATGCCCTCTCCTCCTACATCGATAACATAGAATTTCCCCGTTCACCCTCCTCCATTCTGCCCTCACTACATCACCACCACCCCCAAAAATCCTTCCTGGTCGCATTGACATCCTTTGATCATTCCTACGCTAGGATTTTGATCTACAAGTAGTCCACCCTTCATCCTCCCTTCGACCACCATTCCTAGCTCACTAATAGCCAGAGCCCCTTTCTCCGTTCGCCATCCTCTTAATAAACTAGTCATGTTATAAACTTTTTTATAGATAAAAATGGAAATTAAAGGATACTGATTGGATACGAACTTGATAAGTACTAAGTGGTTGATGAGAAAGTGGATAACTAGACTTTGTGTTTCCTTTTTCTTTTTCTTTTTCTTTTCTCATTTTTAGAATTTCATACAAAGGAAAAAAATTCCAGGCTTCAATGTTTGTTGCTCAGGTAATGATTTTGCATATATAAAGCATCCAAGTGATTTGTGTGCATGATGCTTCCCTTTCTGTAATCAAGTCAAGAGTTTTTTTGTTACATCTAATAAAGAAGTTGGTTTTGAAAAGATCATATGGTAATGCATTTGCGGTAAAGGATGAAGGAAGTTCAAGACTTTGTTTAAGATTTTTTTTTAAGTTTAAAGCATAGGATAGCTTGAGATCATAAATGAGATCAAAAGAGATTAGTTAGTTCTCTTGGTTGCTACTTTTTTATGTTTAAAGCATAGGATCAAAATTCTAGCATTTCCATGCGATTGACTCTTCTCAATAGGAAGGCACCTGAGCCCATTGATGTGGTTGTCGAAGTGAGGTTATGCTTATCTACTTGGATATGTTATTATTATGCTTCAGTTTGCTTATCTTCTCGATGGGGTTTTTTTAGATGGTGCACGAGGAAGAGTAGGATGACATTTTTTTCTATAGGACTTGTGGCACAAAGAGGCTTCAGGCATAGGGCCCCATCATTCACCCCCCTTGAAGGGAGGATGATAGGGAAGGTCACTATGTGTTTGATCTTGGCAAGAATCTCACACCTTGATGTAAGGCTCTTTACTCCCTTTCTCTTGACCTATGCTAAAGGCTAATGCTTGAATCTTGGTTGTGGTTGTTTGTGGTCTGCTTGTGATTGTTTTGCATGGTCCTTTGTATAGTTCAATCTATTTAAACCCCTTCTTGAATAATGCTCTTTTTATATAGTTTGTTTTGTTTAAACCCCTTGCTTAGACATTAGCACCCATGCAATTGCAGTAGTGTGAATTTGGAGAAGAATATTACTTTTTGAAAGGTGGTCCATAAGAGTAGCCATTATCTAAATCATTTCTTGATAAATTTCAAATGTTCACCAAGGCCTCTCCCTTTGATGACATTCTATTTTGTAACCAAAATATGACAATTTTGTTCGATAGTGTAAGTTGAGGGTAGGTGGATTTCCAATCTTGTTTGGTCTATGAACCTAAATATTTTAGTGAAAGTTTTGTTGATAGATTGAGTATTAACCTTGTCTTTTGCATTTGTGCAATTGGAGATTTTTCTTGTGATGAACATTCTATGTATTTTCGATTGCTTAGTACAAAGTTATGAGAGAATGGATCTTTCTTTTAGTTTTCCATTTTAAAACAACTCTTGTTTTCAATTATCATTACATAAATGTGTTCTAAAATGTTAACATTGCTCCATGAAATTATACAGATAAAATACTTAGCTAAATGGGAGAAGGTACTATATTGTGGTGCCATGTCTTTTTGGCAGTCATGATTTTGATTACATGTGCATGAGCAAAGCTGCTAGTATTATAGGCACATTTTGTCATGTTTTGTAACATTGAGATTGTTAGAAATGAGAACTTGTTGCAATTAAAGTTGTGAGTAGCGTCCGAAAATATTATCATGCGATGATGACTAAAATAGATGTATTGAATGAGCTTGTGGAAAATAAAATAGGCACATTGTGGTAAGTTGCAAGTCAAACCTGGGCTTTAATTAAAGGTTCAACTACATTTTTTATTTAATATGTTTTATGTATGATTTTTGGGTAGTTGTTCATAGATGTGAAATTGATTGATTGCCACAACCACATCTGGATTGTAAGTGGCTAATCTTTGGCAATACTTGGTTCTATGCAACTTAAAATGACTTAAAACAAAAGTTGAGACTTTTATCTCGTAAGGATTATTAGTTGCCATCTACTAAATGTGGGCCTTGTTTTGTTTACATGTAATTATTTAATTGATATGCTTGTTTTGCATTTCTTATGACCACTTGGAAGTATGTGTACGCATATGGATTCAATTTCTAATGTAATAGTTTTTGTAAATGTTTGCATAGATGAATTCATTTTTTGCTTTGATTCTTTTACTCATTAAATTGTCTATGATTGTCATTAGTATTTATTCTTATGCCCCTATTATCAAGTTTGGTTGGAGTGGAAAATCTTTCTATTAAACAATTTCTTTTAATGAATTGTAATGTTGTTACGATGTGTGTGAATAGCTTGGACCCAAGTTTGGCTTTCTATGAAGAAATAGCTACACCCTTTTTTCTTGTGGATCTCATTTGGGAATTTGCATGACAACTTTGGGAATTAGTATCGTGTGTTGACTTCCTTCGAATTATGAATTTACATATTTTAATGACTAATAGATTTACAATCTACTGGAGTTCTTTGTTTGTGAAGGTGTTGACTAGTTTTCTATGGTTTTCCTTTCAAAATAGATGTGCATAAATTAAACCAAATTCACATTGATCTAAAGCCAAAAAAATACTTATTATGTCTTCAAAATATATAAAGGTTTCGATTAACAAGGTATTTTGGATTCTGTGTTATTCTAGATTTTATTTGAAAGAATTCTTGGAATGATACAAAATAATCCAAAGACGACTTCACACGATGAAATGCAATTTAGGTTCTTGCCAAAGTTGAGTGCCATAAAGTTGATTGATGTTGGCAATATTATCTTTAACAATCAAGACCACAGCTCTCTCATTTCCATAGTTCACTATAAAGCACTATTCTATTCGCGGATGTGATTACAAGAAATCTCTTTTCGTCAAAGTAAATGCACAAAGAAGCTTTTGAAATTTTTAAATCGGATTGAACTTGTAAGAGTTTTCAAATAAAAATATGGGTGTCCGAGTTGTTTGTAGGAGGTGTTGTGGTCGAAAATCATCGTAGTTTAGGAAAGCATTTTGTCGTTATATAGCAATGAAATCAATACAACATTTAAAATTATAAAGCTTGAAAAATCGTGAGTTCTGAGGTCGTTCGCAAGGAGAAAATACGGAATTCAATCACCAGTCAAATATAAGAAATAATGAGCACAATAATCCACAATAATGATATGTAATAAATAAATAATCCACTAAAATTGTATTCAATAAGAATCAAATAATGTATCTCAAGAATCAGTGACAAAAAGATAATTAGAAGCCTAAAAATGGTTGTTTGAACCACCAATTAAGCCTCAGCAATTAGACACAATTCCGAAGTCAATCTCAATATTTTAATAGTAACCTAAAACCAAGTTAGAGTCTCAAATTTCCACAAATCAGATGTTGGGCACAAGAGTTAGATGTCGTAAGTGGTAGCCCGGGTCACCTCTCGAATTTTGCCTAAGTGTTGGCACATTTCCTGAGGTTCTACAGTGCAAAACTTGCCCCTCCCCTAGAAAAGTCCCTTCTCTCACTTTTTCCTAGTCGGGTTATGAATTAAGGTTGTTGGTCATTGGATGGTAGTGGATAATGGTGGTGGCAATCAGAGGTCTGGCAATACCTGTAGATCAAAAGTATGGGCTAAAAGCCTGAATTAAAGCACTCATAAGCCTCGTCGTTAGGCGAGGAAGATAATGGCGATGGTATCAGGGGGTTTAGTGGCGTGTAGAGCTTTGTCAGTGACAGTGGAGGCAGTATATGGTGGGTGTGTTCATCGAGGTTCTAGAGTGGTCAAAATGCTTAATTACATTAGGGCTTTTGTTCCATGGAGTGAGAGGAAGGTCGTGGTGGTGGCAGTTTGGTATTTTGGTATGGTGTAGTGGCTGGGCAAGCTTCGCTAGCCATGGAGAAGTTGTGGGGGGAGAGTGGTGAGCGAAGGGTCAAATTGGGTTTCTAGTGACCTAAACCTAATCTAGAGAGTAAGAGGGAGAGATAGGACCTAACTATGGATGAAGGGGGTAGGAAACCCACACTGGAGTGCTTGCCAGTGTCGAGGGAGATGAAGTTCTCCCATAGAAGGAGCGACAACAAGGAGAAGGGGAAGATGCCCTGACTTTAGCCCATCGGGCGTGGACAAAGGCATGAAAGAAAGAGGTGCTCTCAATTTGATGTTGAGAGGCCGTAGCAGGATAGAGGAGGAGGTCATCAAAGCTTAGGTCAGAGATGATCGGAGGATAGGAGGAAGAGGTGTTTTTGACTAAAACCTCGCTCGTTTGGTCCTAGGAACTTCAGGGAGCTTTTATAGAGCTTGATCAGACCCTCAAATGCCTAAATTCTATGAGTTTGCTTATGGATTTGGAAGCTAGAAATCCTACAGCTTCTTTGAGTTCGCCGATGCTTTGTGCAGCAAATCAGGGGCCAAAACCTAGTTGATTTGGTTCTCTATAATGTGAACACCAATTCAACTAAATTTGGTGGGATTTGGTGTTGGTTTGTTGTTGTTTCGAGTTGGTCAAAGGCAATGGGGGCATATCTATGAAGAAGTTGAAGAAATTAGGGGCATATTTGTAATAAACTTGAAACTTAGTGGTCTAAATGTGAGAAATAGAGCTTTTAGGGGTTAAAATGCAAACTAGGTCAAGATAGACTCTGATTGGGCCTAAATTTTGGTATTAACCTAATTTGGACCCAAGGAACCTAATGGTTAACTCGGATTTGAGTTTTGACCACGTTTAACAAGGTAAATTGCTTAGGATCCCAAATTAGGATAAATTCCCATCTGAATCTCTGTTCATGGTCAAAATGAACTCAGATGATTAAACCAAAGGTACAAAACCTCTTAGAATATTTTTCAATGATTTTTAGGAGGTTTAGATTGATTTTATCCTAACCAGAACCCTTTCAATTTATGTGGGGTTGATAATTAGGGTTTTTATTACTATTTTTGCCTTTGGAATGTGTAAAACCCTGTTTTGTTAGTGTTAGCTCAATTCTTGGTCTTTAAAGTTTATTTGACCTTTTATTAACCCCTCATCAACCTTGTGGTTAATCTACATTTGTGATGTGCTGTTAAAACAACAGAAATAACCTTGCTTTTTTATCTTCTCGAATCAAATCAGTGCGGAATTGTGATCCTCAAATGACTATTTAGGGGCATTGATCACTTGATTACAACTAAATTAAGTTATAATGAATGATGGTGTTACCATTAGGAGGCCAATAGATTAAAATCACTTTCCAAAACTACAATTAGAATCAATTATCAAGCAAGATGACTATTAAAACTAGGCATGCAACTTTTAACTAAATACTGGAAAGTTTACAAATTGAAGACAAGTTGAAAAATGAATACTAGAAACTTTATTGAATAGGATAATAGTTTGGCACAAGAAACACTAGTATTACAACAATTGGAATGCCCCACAAATACTACAACTAAAACTAGACAAGAGAAATGCGAAGGAAGGGCATCGAAGGTGAAGTCCAGAGCGTAGGCGTAGATGTGGATGTGGAGGCACACCCACAATCTCCAAGGGGAGAAGGAAGAAGTAGAGGACTAGTTCTAGTTGGTGGATAAATTATGGTGTATTTTGACCATCTAAAATAGTATTTATTGGAGTATAAAAGGGATAGCCAAATAAGGTTTGTTGGGTTAGGATATGTTCTAGGTTTTCCTAAGTTTTGTTAGGATTTTGGGTGGATAGGATTAGGTATCCTAAGTAGTTGACCACTATAGGTTTTAGGACAAGGGTTCTTTTTTTGAAAGAGCAAGGAATGCTATCATCGATAGTAGCAATCCACTTTATTAATTAAAAGGGGTTACAATGCCATTCACTGCTTGGAGTACACAGAAATGCTCTTGACAATATTCTCTGCCCACCTACACCCATTATTAAACAATACATAATTTCTAGCACACCACACCCCCCACATCGTAGCAACCAAAGGGACCTTAGACACTGTAGAATTTAGAAGGGAGCTCCATAGTCCATGCCACGTGGGTAAAGAAGAGAAGTAGCATCTGCGCCAAACCTCAACAATGATCAAACAAGAGCTGAAAGGTGCTTGACATCATCCTCAGCAAAGTTACAGAGAGGGCAAAGGGTTGGGGTGGAACCCATGACATGTATTCTCAAGGAGCCAGTGACCAGACTATTTCTCCTAGCGAGATAGAGGAAGATATGTATTTTGGTGGGAACTTTGGTCTTCCAAATGGGGGCACATACAATACCATCATCATCCCTATCCAGCAAATATTTATACCCACTGCTAAAAGTATGCAGACCATTGTTTCATCGCCGGTAGATGTGTTAGAAGATACGATATTATCGCTGTAGTGCGAATCGCGACGGAAAAAATGAATTTATAAAAATTGCGAGTATCGGGTCATTCATAAGGAGGCAATCACAATTTATATAGCTCTTTAGTAAACTAGTTCTAGCTGATATTTATATATGTATTTATGTTTAGAAATAAGATATATAATCAGAATTTTATTGCATTCAGAAACAGTTTTTCAAAATAGAGATTGCTATGCTAAAGAGTAACGAGAGAGAGATAGAAGGTAGATAGATGATGACATCGCTTGTGGGATGCTTGTGTGAAGTGTGGCAGCACTTCAGATCTAGAGTTGGTTGATAAATTGCGTAGTTCTCGTATGCATTAAGGTAGGACTCACCATCATTACGACTGAAACCAGAGAGACTATACCAACCCGTATAGCTAACTCGTGGAGAGTCTGTATTGATTACCAAAGACTAAATGCCTCCACGAAGAAGGATCATTTCCCACTATTGTTCATTGATCTGATACTTGAGAAACTAGTGGGAAATCGATTCTTCTACTTTTTGGATGGGTACTCTGATTACAACCAGGTAGCAAGCAATCCTGAGGTCCAAGAGAAGACCACCTTCACTTTTCCTTACAAGACATATGCATTCCGTAGGGTGCCTTTCGGTCTCTGCAATGCACCCACTACCTTCCAGCGGTGCATGCTTGTCATATTCTCAAATATGGTAGGTGAGTACCTTGAAGTCTTCATGGACGAATTCTCAGTATTTGGGGAATCCTTTGATGATTGCCTCCTGCACTTGGTCCAAATCCTTAGGCTTTGTATCAACGTGAATTTGGTTCTTTCCTAGGAAAAGAGCCACTTCATGGTACTTGAGGGAATTGTCTTAGGTGACCTCGTCTCTAAAAAAGGCATCTAGGTTGATTGAGCTAAGGTTAATTTGATTTCCAAGCTATCCATGCCTAGCTCGATCAAGGACATTAGTTCTTTTCTAGGGTACATCGATTTTTACTGTCGTTTCAGTCCTGATTTCTCGAAAATCATGCACCCCTTGACTAATCTTCTCTCAAAGGATATTCCTTTCAAGATCATCGATGAGTGCACTCATGCATTTGAGAGCCTTCATGACTGATTACTCAAGCACCAATCCTACAATCCTCTGACTGGTCATTGCCTTTTGAGATAATGTGTGATGCATCTGACTACGTAGTAGGTGCGGTGCTTGGGCAAAAAGTCGACGGGAAACTCGTGGTCATCTACTATGCTAGCAAGACATTGGATAAGGGTCAGCGTAACCATATAGTTACTAAGGAAGAGCTGCTCGTTGTAGTATTTGGCCTGGAGAAATTCATATCTTATCTTCTAGGTTCCCGTGTCATCATTTACTAGGATCAAACCACTGTGAGGCACTTACTCATGAAGAAGGATGCGAAACCTTAACTAATCTGTTGGATCTTTATGTTGCAAGAATTTGATCTCTAGATTCACGACAAGGCAAGAAAATAGAACGTGGTAGCTGACTATTTGTCCCATCTTCCTTCTTCAATCATTGACCCATCTGGTTCGATCACCGAGCATTTTTCAGATGAGCACCTACTGGCAATTCACCATCTCCCATGGTTTGCTGATATTGTGAACTACTTGGTTACGGGGAAAGTCCCACGAGATTGGGCGACTTCTAAGTGGGACAAGCTGATTTCCGAGGCCAAGTACTATATTTGGGAGGAACTATATCTCTTCCACATTGGCAACGATCAGGTGATCCGGAGATGCATTCCTGACGATGAGGTCAAAGAGGTGATCTCATTCTGTCACGACCAGGCCTTTGGTGGCCATTTCTCCAGGCGTCAAATCTCAGCCAAAATTCTCCAGTGTGGGTTCTTCTGGCCCACGATGTTCAGAGATACACAAACATATTGTAGGGCATGCGCTCGTTGTGAGACACTCGGCCTTGAACCCTTGAACTCGATTATTATGTGTGAAATCTTTGATATATGGGGAATCGATTTCATGGGACCCTTTCTCAGATCCAAAAGCTTCGAATACATTCTACTCGCTGTTGATTATGTATCCAAATGGATCGAAGCCGAACCCACAAGAACTAGTGATCATAAAGCTGTCCTCCGATTTATTCTGGAGAACATCTTTACCAGATTTGGGGTTCCAAAGGCCATCATCAGTGATGGCGGGTCTCATTTCAATAATGTGCACTTCCGGTCCCTGATGAAAAAGTATGGGGTGTCGCATCGTATCTCGACTTCTTACCACCCCCAGACTAATGGACTAGCAGAACTATCGAATCAAGAGATCAAGATCCTTCAGGTCACTGTTCGGCCTGATAGGAAGGACTGGTCTACTCACCTTCTAGAAGCTTTGCGAGCTTATAGGACTGCCCACAAAACCCAATTATGCATGTCTCCCTTTAGATTAGTGTACAGAAAGGTGTGTCACCTTCCCGTAGAGATGGAGCATAAGGCCTATTGGGCATTACGGAAATGCAATCTAGATCTAATGAAGGCTGGAATACACCATCGGTTGCAATTGAGCACGATCAAGGAACTATGCAATGATGCATACAAGAAATTGCGTATCTACAAAGAGCGGGTCAAAGCCTTCCATGACAGGCATATTCTGCGAAAATCTTTCCACCCTGGTGTTTACAAGGCAAGATCGGGTTTAAAATAATGCATCATAGTATAGTTGAAATCGCTTTGAAAATAAATAAAATTTATTACTCGAAGTTTAAGTCCGTGGTCGAACACAGGGAGCAAATGGAATTCACATACTAATCTCAATAGTAGATGCAATTTCAACACATGGAATTACTCAAAATCTAATTCAGAATGTAAAGCAGGAGTATACGGTTAATAAAATGTAGCTAGAAAATATATAAGAGAACTATGGAAAGAATTGGATGTCTGATTATACGATCAGAAGTCTTAAAAGTGTGATTTTTCCTTCTTCTTTCTTTGGCTTGTTCTTTTCTTTTTTCCTTCCTCTTTGGCTTCTCTCTTCTTTGGCTTTCTCTTCTTTCTTCTCTTGCTTCTTCTCTGGCTTTGGCCTTTCCTTTTTCATTAGCATCTTTCTTCTTTGTCTTCTTCTTCTTCCTTCCTTCTTTCTTCTTCTTCCTTTCTGCCTTGGCTTTCTCTTTCTTCTGGCTTTCTTTGGCCTCAGTTTCTCTTCAGCTTTGCCTTCTCTTCATCCATGCCTTCTCCTTCCTTAGCTTCTTTGCCTTAGCTTCCTCTGCGGCTTCTTCTCCTTAGCTTCTCCTTTTGCTTCCTCTTTCTTCATTTCCCTACAAGAGAAAAACCTACCCTTACCCTCCCACATGAACTCTCTCTCTTTTCTCTCTTTAGCTCACACTCCTAGAGTCTTCTCGAGTAAACGAGTCGGGTTAGCACGCTCGGGACCAGGCCCACCGACGTGGGTGGTGTGCGAGGAGTGCACGGGTAGTCGGGTCGAGTAGCAGGTCCGCAGAGTCGTGTGTCGCGGACGAGGTGTGGGATGAGTGGGACCTCACCCCGTGTCAGGAGGCGATAAGCCCCTGACACATTTTCATCTTATACTGCTTCACTAGCTCTAAAAATACCGAGGTGGGATTAAATGTCCCACTTGCTTTCTTGTGCGTGCCCACAGGTATCGCTCTCAATTGAAGTGGCTGCAAGGGTTTGAGACTCCAATTGTGGGGCGAGAAGCGTGTGCGAAGGAAGTCTGCATGTTTGGGACCCTGATTCCTGAAGCCTGGAGCCTGCTATGAAGCTTGCGAGCTTCTTCAAACCTGCTCTAATGGCGACAGAGGTCTGAACCTGCATTCTTGCAACACTACCCTGCGGCCTCATTAAAACTTGCAGGAAGCTTCGTTGTGGCACGACGAAGATGCCTTGGTGGTCGGCGTGCGTACCTTGGTTGTTCTGTGGCTGTGGAGATGGGTTTGTTCGGGGGAAATGTGTGGAGCATGTGGAGGTCAATGGAAAGGGGGAAAATGATTAGTGGAATGTGGAGGAGCTTCTGAGGTGGTTGGTGAGGTCGGTGGTTGCATGGAGTGGTGGATGCACCTCGCTGATGGTTTGCTGGAGGTGGAGAAGATGGTGGTGGTCTGTGAGCATCGAGGGATGTTTTGGGAAATAAAGAGGGGGAAACAAGAAGAGGAGAGAAGGGGGAAATACCTGACCTAATTTAAAGACAAAAGGATAAAGGATGGAAATCGGCTCGTGTTTGCCGCCACTGGAGACGAAGATCCTAGTAAGAGAGGGACAGCGATGACGAGAGGGAGATAGGCGCTGGCGTAGGTGTGCATGACACGGACGACGGAGGTAGAGGCAACTCTGCCACTGGTATTGCAGCAAAGTGATGGGAGGAGGAGATATAGGCCACCGGAGTTTGCTGGGTGTTTGGCCAAAGGAGAAGAGAGGAAATTGGGGGGTTAACTCCTACCGAACCAAGCTAGGGATGAACGGGAGGACCTAGGGTCCCTTTTATTGTCTCAGGCAGAGGGCTTGGTGCTTGGAAGGCAAGCTTCCAAGAACGACAACCTCGCTGGACTTGGAAGGTCGAAAAGACCCTAATCTCTCATGCATTCGCATGAGTGATTGGGTAGGATTTGGAGCTCGAGATTGTGTTCACAAGAACGGAAATTCCTTAGAGAATCTCCCTTTCAAATTTGAGAGGGATTCTCTAAGGAATCAAGGAGATATTACCCTTGAATCCTCGCCGAAGTAGGATTCCTCCACTATAATGGCGGAGGGACCTAATTGGAAAGAATGACGAGGAAGTTAGGGGGGTGTCTACAAGGGTTTTCAAAAGCTAGGGGCATAAATGTAATTGGGTTGGACTATTTTGCAAAGTAGGTCAAGGTGAACTCCCCTTAAGTCCAAATTTTGGTATAAACCTAATTTAGACCTACGGAATCCAATGGTTAAGTTGGATTTTAGGTTTGACTACATTTGACTGGGCATTTTATACAAAAATAAAATTTAGGACAAACATTTGACAATGACCCCTATTTAGGTCAAAATAGGTTCTAAAGGCCAAATTGAAAGTTCTAAACCCTAGAGGATATTTTTCCAAGAATTTTAGAAGGTTTAGTTGAATTTTATCCTGAACAGAACCTTGTTAAATTAAGTAGGTCTATTTTAGGGTTACAAGAAGTCATTTAATTCCTAGATTTCACATTAACCCTTTTCTGTTTGTACCAACCCACTTTTTATCTTATTAAGTCCATTTGACCTATGTTTAGGTCTTCTGAAATCCTGTTGTTGCATTGCAATGGTAAAATTGCAGTTTTACCCTCTATTTCTTACTTTTCTCTCAGATTGGTTATTCCTTGAGTTAGGCCCTTCATTTGGTTATGTAGGAGCCTTTGTTCTCTTTTCTAGGTCAAAATGAGCTAGTTAGGGCTCGTGATGGTGTTCCCATCATACCCCCATGCCTAGCTTTTGCTTGTCCGTTAACAAAATTTTAAGGTTTTAACTTCTATTCTAGACCATGAGTTTCTTTCACATATTATGATGAGTGCTTTTTCTTTTTCTTTTTAATTAGGTTAGAATGCAATAGTAGGCCTAGAGGTACTCAAGTACCAACCAAGATCTAGACCTGACCAGCTCTAGCCTCAATCCTCCACAAAGGCCCGCAAGAACTATCCTAAGGTTTGTTGGACTCCGCAGTTAAAGCACCCGTGCTTGAAACATATTTTAGCCTCGATTTAGTTTGTAGTGCATTTTTTGTATGAGAGAGATAGAGGATTTATTTATTTGGAGAGTTTTCTCTGTCTTTTCTTTTTATTTCTCGCTTCAGATTGGCTTCTCAACGCAATCTGTATCAGTGTCCTCGTCCCCATCATCAAATCTTAGATGTCCCTAGCAATCGAGATGCTTCGTGATAGCACCGCGCATGGCAACACCCAAAACCCTGGCTTTCGAGATTTCAAGATAATCTCACCCATGGCATTCTGTAGCTAAATCTAGACCCTAGCAATCAACATTTTGTGATAATGCCGCCCAAGGCATCTGAACCAGCAAGCTGCTTACGTGCTCCCAGTAGGATATGTAAATATCCTAGGAGACAAGCACCGAGGAGACGATATGTTGTTACCATCTTTGAGAGGAATTTCCTGCCTCTCCACGTCAGGAACTCATCCAAATCAACTTGTGTTGATCAGCCGTTTCTAATCTAGGCAACTTTTTCAGAACATTTAAATGCATTATTTTGTGCACTAAACCAGATTGTGTGTGGATTGGGGTGCTTAGGTTACCGAGTCCCGCAAACCAAAGGTCAGTTAAAGAGGCCGAATACTCCCTAAGCCTCAGACCTAATACATAAGCTTTGCATTTTCCCCAACCTCTTGAGGATTATTCAGATCTTAGCAGATACTTGAATGTTTCATCCTAAGAGTCTAGCCCAAAAGGCCTAAGATCAACGTTCCTACTAATATCTTTTTGTGTCTCATTAGCACTTTTTCCTTCATTTTTTTTCCTTGATGTGGTCTAGAACTTGGGTTAATCCCTTAATTTCTTACTAATGACTATCTCTTTTTCTTTTTCATTTTGTTCTCCCTTTGACATTTTGCTCTTTTCCTCCTCATGTTTATATGGCCCCAAAGTTTTCTTCCCTCATCCAATTTGTTGTTCCTTTTTACAATTTTCATTTTTTTTGGGTATTTTTGGCCGATGTGATATTTTGTGAGAATCCTTTTAACTTTTCTTGATTTTTATATGTTTGCACTCTACCACCCGCCATGCCTAAGTTTTGCAATGTCCTCATTATAAACGAAGGGTGTGAAATAGTGTTGGGTTCAGGGACTTAGAACATGATTTATCGGGTGGGTAACTGGGTCAGGAATGATTATTGCGAACGATTTCAAGCTTTGGCATTTGTACCAGAGGTGGGATCGACTGTTCTAAGGTTGAACTCAAGGTGCAATAGAAGTGAAGTATAGAAGGGTAATCAGATGGATCTCAGGTTTTTGGAATGACGAGTTGCCTCCCGTTAAGTGCTAAATTCAACGCCTTCAGCCGAGCGGGAAATGGTATGGAGAGGGAGTGGTCAAATAAGTGGAGTTTTGTAGAACAAGCACCTTGATCAAGAGCCTGGTTGGTCCAACTAGGTGTTTGTTCAGATCCATTGGCTGATGATGCAACCCAAACCCAATCAATCTAGTGGGTTGATAAATGTAGATCAAGAGATGTGGAACCCACCATATGCTATGGAGCTCGGATAGATGTGGAAGTGTGAATTTGGGGTTTGGCTGAGTCGAATCAGCCTGGTCAGAGTAGGGATCCGTAAAATAATCAGTGAATGATGAAGAACCCCTACAGCGGTGATCAGAAGGTGATGGAGCCTGGTCTTCAGTCTGATCAATGTCTGAAACCCGGCATAGATGTGGAGTCAAATCATCTACAATCGACTCAATAAGAGGGGAATTGGAATAGAAATTGAGTCCGGTTGTGGGTCGTGGTTGAAAATGGGTTTGGATAGGTTCTGTATATGCAGAGGAGGTGGCTTCAATAAGAATTGTGTATGAGGGCTCTTCTAGAAAGGAGTTATAGGTGGTTTCATGTAGAGAGTCCTCATAGTAGCTCTCAAATTCAAAGGTGAATGCCTGAAGAGTTTCTATAGTATGAGGGAAATCTAAGTCGAGAAAAGATTCGAATTCTAGGTTGCAGTTACTCTCGGCATTTTCTGGTTTTGATTCCCGAGGATCAAAAAGAAAAGATTCCATCTCACTGGAACTTGAATTTAAGTCAGTGATCTTGGGATCAGGGACTTCAGAGTCGGAGTCGGAATCGGAGAATGAATCATGTGAGCTGAGGTCGTAGATTGGCTCGTTGTATTCAGGAAACAGGGGTTCTTCGGAATCATGGTGAGATTCGCAATTGTCGGAGATCTTTTGAAAATCAAGTTCTGAATGAGATTTGAGACCATGGGTTCCACCACAGAATAAATCACATGATGTAGACTTGGCAGCCTGACTTGGGTATAGCCTATATGTAAATTCTGAGCTCAAAAAGGTGTTCTTTGATCTAGGCTCAAGTTCTAGGCTTGTAGGAAAGATCCAATCAAAACCCCACTCTTCTAATTCCTCGATTTCTGTATCGTAGAATGACGTGACTTTCGAAAAATCAATCTAAATCTTTGAAGATGTTGGAGAGGGATATTTATCAAATAAAGGCCCAAAATAATACTCTTCATTAAAACTTTGATCTTCGTCAGATGGGGCCTCGTAATCTTCCCAATAAATTTCAAATCCAGATTCTAGGTTGAGGATGCAGGTTGAATCACTAGAATCTTGGTTAGAGTTATCATCGAGGGTGACCTTATAAAAATAAGGGGCAGGATTTACACCCTCTAGAGGTTCAGTTCTACTCTCATCATTGTAGGAGTCTCAGAATTCTATGTTTGGTGACCCAGGATCTAGGGCTAGCTCAAAATCATGTTCTCCTGCAACTGGAATTTCCTAGCCTAATTTAAGATCAGGCATGTTGTATTCCATCTAAGTTGGGAATCCACAACAACTTTGTGCCTCAAACCTGGATTTTGGGAAATTAGACTGATCCTCAATACTATTCCAAGATGGTTCATCATTTGTTTGGGGCTTGTATGGGTATTTCTGATCGATAACTTGTTTCAATAATCTCATCATCTCTTCTCATTTTTCAAGATCGTCTTGGTGTTGTTCCCAAAGTACATGATTTGTCATGCATTGAAGGTATTCAAAGTTGTGAAAATTTTCTATCTCAATGTATCCTGTTATGAGAATGTCTTGGGTTGATCCTTTTGTGGCTTCTGTCAATAATACTTGGGCATAGTTTATGATGAAAGTTGTTGGTAAACTAACCTGAATGTCTTCTACTGGTGTTGAGGTTTTGTATTCAATTTCATAGAAATCAAGGGCATCCTCAATCATCCTATCTTTCATGGATCTTTTTGACTCAGGTTTTTTGAATGGTAATCCTAAGTAAGCAGACTGCATATTTGGATTAGATGGTGGAATCAGAATTTAGATCTTACACTGAAGTGTTCTTGAATAGAGAATCCCACTGAAAATCTTTGTGTGTGCTCAAAAGAGAAGGGATGAGTCATTGGATGTGTTTTTGACCTAATCAAGGCACCCAAAGATGTTTGGATGACTATGGAGGTTTGGGGCGGATGATACCCTTGGATTAGAAAGTCGTCCACCTGAGAATTACGTGGGCAGCCAGAGAGGGAGAGTCTCGCGAAGACCCCTACACAGTAGAGCGTCCCCACGGGTTACAGGGTTTCCCCCACCTGACCTCTCTTGTCGTTGAGATTCCATGTAGACCAGAATGGGGACCTTGACCTCTTAAGTCTACCACTTTTATTCAAGATCAAAGGTGCTTAGGGTTCCACTTGAACTTTAGATGTTTTGGTTTTGTGACCTAATTTGGAGGTTGGCTGGCCTACAATGTAGTCCAACTTCACCTGACCTGCCCTAAAGATGGCAGAATGATTCTAGGTTAAGACCTTGAAATCACCCTGATTTGACTCCTAGGTTATTAGGTCCAAGGTTTTTAAGGTTCAAGTCATTGTAGAGCTTGCTTTTAGGGCTTGTCTTAGTTAGATCTTTACAATCAAGGGCATGGGTAGCACACAGATGCAGGTGGGTTTGTTTCCTTTTATGCAAACACGTGTGAACTAGCACTCCAAAACCCTACTGTAGAAACCCTAATTTGGTTCTATTTCCAATCCTCTTTGATTTTTCACAGAAGTTTTCTTTAGACTTCAAACAAGAAGTGTGTAGTCCGCGGAGATTTAGAAATTAAGTGTGATCTCTAATAGGCACAGGAATTTGTGGGGTAGGATCTCTAAAAATCGCTTCAACTTCAATAAGATGTGATTAAATTTTCGCAAATTAGGAAACTTTGCCATAAAAACGATAATTACAAAAGAGAATAAGGTAGTTGATTCCTAATTGATTGCTTCCATTTTGTCTTTCCAGGATTAGGAGATGCATTAGGGAAGAAGAGAGAAGTTACCTGTCATGGAGTGGTTGATTTGCGTGGGAGATCTCCTCATGAAATACCTTGCAAAATCATAGCAAAACAAATAGGGCAAGTTAGTGCTCGAATATAAAAGTAATATAGAGACCAATGATGAATTGTGCGTTTCTCCTGGCAACGGCGTCAAAATGTTTACATGGCGAGATCGAGTTTAAAATAATGTGTTGTAGTATAGTTGAAATCACTTTGAACACAAATAAAATTTATTACTCGAAGTTTAAGTCTGAGGTCGAACATAGGGAACAAATGGAATTCACATACTAATCTCAATAGTAGATGCAATTTGAACACCTAGAATTACTCAAAATCTAATTCAGAATGTAAAGCAGGAGTATATGGTTAATAAAATGTAGCTAGAAAATATATAAGAGAACTTTGGAAAGAATTGGACGTCTAATTATAGAATTATACGTCTTAAAAGTGATTGATTTTTCCTTCTTTATTTGTCTCGTTCTTCTTTCCTTTCTCTTTGGCTTCTTTCTTCTTTGGCTTTCTCTTCTTTCTTCTCTTGCTTCTTATCTGGCTTTCGCCTTTCCTTTGTCTTCTTCTTCTTCCTTCTTTCTTCTTCTTCCTTTCTGTCTTGGCTTTCTCTTCCTTCTGGCTTTCTTTGGCTTCAGTTTCTCTTCAACTTTGCCTTCTCTTCATCCGTGCCTTCTCCTTCCTTAGCTTCTTTACCTTAGCTTCCTCTACGGCTTCTTCTCCTTAGCTTCTTCTTCTTTCCTTAGCTTCTCCTTCAACTTCTTCTTTCTTCTTCCTTTCCCTGCAAGAGCAAAACCTACCCCTACCCTCCCCCGCTAACTCTCCCTCTTTTCTCACTTTGGCTCGCTCTCCCAGAGCCTTCTCAGGTAAACAGGTCAGGTTAGCATGCCCGGGACAAGGCCCACCAGCGAGGGTGGTGGGTGAGGAGTGCATGGGTAGTCGAGTCGAGTACCAGGTCCATAGAGTCGTGTGTCACGGACGAGGCGTGGGATGAGTGGGACCTCACCCTGTGTCAGGAGGCGATACGCCCCTGACACTGTTTCATGTTATACTGCTTCACTCGCTCTAAAACTACCGAAGTGGGACTAAATGTCCCACCTACTTTCTCGCGCACGCTCGCAGGTGTTGTACTCAATTGTAGTGGCTGCAAGGGTCTGAGACTCCAATTGTAGGGCGAGAAGCGTGCGCGAAGGAAGTCCGCACGTCTGGGACCTTGATTCTTGAAGCCTGAAGCCTCCTGTGAAGCTTGCGAGCTTCTTCAAACCTGCTCTAATGGCGACGGAGGTCTAAACCTGCATTCATGCAACACGGCCATGCGGCCTCATTAAAACTTGCAGGAAGCTTCACCGTGGCATGACGAAGATGCCTTGGTGGTCGGTGTGGCGCTGGGCGTGCATGCCTAGGTCGTTCTGTGGTTGTGGAGATGGGTTTGTTCAGGGGAAATGTGTGGAGCATGTGGTGGTCAATGGAAAGGGGGAAAATGATCAATGGAATGTGGTGAAGCTTCTGAGGTGGTTGGCAAGGTGGGTGGATGCGTGGAGTGGTGGATGCTAATTAGCCCATATTTGTGGGCTATTTAAATATTTAAGTTCCTAGACATTAAGTTAATTCTAACATTTATTTAGCATAAATTAGGATTTAAATAGATTAATTCATATTTCTAATTTAATAACATAATTCATGCATTGCATTCATATTTAAATGCATTTAGAATTAACTTAGAATTGCATTCATTTAATTAGTTTACCAATTAGGTGCATTGCATACATTAATTTAAGTTAACATAAAAGTTCAGGGTTTGTATATAAATAGCCATAATATTTTAACATTATTTTTTTCTTGCAGCAACGGCTGCATTTCCTTCGGCTGCCGCTACAGCACCACAGCTGCCGCACTAAAGCCTACATTCATGGACTAGCGGAGAAGGTGGATCTACTCCCGCCTCTCCATTCAAATTCATGCAGGCAGCTACAAAAAGAGGAAGAGGCAGCCGAGCTCTGAAGGCCACCACCCCTGACCCACCACTGTGCAGAGAGTTCATCTCTCATCCATTCCACACTGCTGACCTCAACCGTGGCAAGGACCCTCCATCACCGTGGGCGTGTGGTGTGACAGGCCACACCGCCATCTGGAGCTCGTCTGCATTACCGTGAGCACCTCAACATGCACCACCTTCACCGTCGTCACAAACAACCACCGCTGCAGCCATTGCATTTTCATCTCCTCAGTCAGTTAAGACGTCCGGGAAATTTCCTGGACATCTGAAGCTTCGACCTTACACTCCAACAGCAACCGGCCTCTCACTTCACGCCTGTGCCCCTCCGGTTGCACACTTGCGCCGCACCTCCTGTAGCATCCACGGTGCAAGCCCTTGCTGCGCCTCACCGACTTCACGCCCGCACCCCTCCAGCTGCACATTTCTAGCCACCAGTCACAGCTACACCGCATGCCTCTTCATCTTCTCCAGCCTGCAGCAGCGCCATCTCCAGCCTACAGCATGCCCATTCCAGCATGCCCGCCAGCACACCTGCAGCAGCAACCACCTTCACGCCTGCACCACCCACGTGTGCACCCTGCAGCACCTCTTCATGCACGCAGCAGGCACGCGTTCTTCTCTACGTGCGCATTCGGCTGCACACGCCCGCCAGCGTTCGCGCCAGCCTGCAGCACTTCTCCAACGCGCTTCCTCCTACCCTTCGTGCGCCCGCCATGCAGCAGTGCAGCTAGCAGTACGCTCCAGCAGTGCGTGCGGCCTCATTGTGCGCAACAGCAGCCTCTGCGCACACCACCTGCAGTAGCCTCCGCGTGCACCTATCCGCAGTTCCTTCAGTAGGTGCAGCCACCGTCGAAACCCGCCTTCACCGGAGCTCCGTCCGACCAGCTCCGACCACCTCGCAACTCGCCGCCACCACCGTTGCGAAACCCTCGGTCCAAAGAACTTCCTCTAAGCTTCACGCCTCCAGCCGTTCCTTCCTCCTCGTGCACGACCGAGGGGAAGAAGATCCCCTATTTTGCTACAGTAAAAGGACTATTAATATTTACATTCTTTGCCATTGCCAACTTTTATTGATATTTTATTAACTCTGCATTGCAAAAAATATCCTCTAGTTGTGCAAAATTGCCATTTCAGCATTTTCTCTTGATACTATCTTAATCTGAAGGCAGATTTGGTTTGATTCTCGTCGAAACTAACTATGAACATACATTTTTAATCGGAGCGAATTTAAATACGTTATTACCACCTTGTGGACACAACCCGCTCTTCTGTGAGTGGTTATTTTAATTATTGATTAGTCGATTTTTCCTCCACATAGAACTATAAACGACGCAACATTTTATGTAACAAACGACTGTAAAAGCGAAGAATCGACTTGTCAAATGGCGCCATTGCCGAGGAGGCAACAGACGCAATAATTTCACCTGATTTTATTTTTGATTATTTCTCAATTGCACAGTGATCTGACCATTTATTATGTTTTCCGTGCAAGAAATTTGTGCGAGGAATCAGCCATCGTGAGAGGTGACGCTTGACGTCACCAGAGGAGGAATTGGTCGAGCTACCTTGCAAGGGAAGAGAAGGACGAGGACGCGACGATCATCTAGTCGCTGATTTAATTAGAGTAGGATTAAGACTTTAGACTTAATTTTTCATTGCGCATTTGGTTTGAAACCCTTGTTCTAGGGTATATTTTGAGGGGTTTGTTCCTCGATTTTGTGTTAGACCCATGTTGGGAAATTTTTGGGAGCCTGTTCCCTTTTCTTTAGATTTAGGTTTTTAATTTATTTTGTTGATTGTTTACTTTTATAAGTAGTTTAAAAAAAAAAATAATAATAATAATAAAAGTGAGCTGCCTGCCCTAGGACGAACCATTTAGGTCCGTATGAGTAGCCTCTAGATTTACTTCTTTGCATTGCATGCATTCTCGCATCGTTGATTGCTGGAAGCAAGGTTTGCATTCTCTTACTTTGCATCCTATTCTTGATCACGCATTGCTTTTGGATTTAATTTGAAGACCACAAAATTTGTCTTGAAGCGATCTAACAAGTGGTCACATATTTTCTAGAAAAAGGACTAATTAAAGGAGGGACATCTAAAAACCAAGGATTTGATTTTCAAACACGGTGTGCGATTTAAAATTCAAAATCTTTTTGCAGTGAATGCACACTTATATCTTTTGCACCACAGGACTCATTTAGACACTCCTAAGTCTTGAAACGACTAGGACAAGAGCCCTCCTACCGTTGGATTCTGAAGTGTTCGAAACATGAGATCAAAGGTTTTGTAAATCCAAAGAGGGGGATACCCTGTCACGGATTTTTGGGGGTAGTTGAGAAGCACCGCGAAAGCACATCTTCAAAGGAAGGCTTAGGCCTACTTGCATCCCTCGATCTTCCGTCTTTGGATTTACTTGACCATTTGAGATTTAGGGAAGAATATCTAAGCTCCAACTAGGTCTTTTAGGCATTTCGAAGGTTGAAAATAGGCGCATAATTGATTGGGCAACTTGCTTTGTCACCTACAATTTGAACTAAACTCAAAATCCTAAATTTGTAAAGACCGAACAAGTCCTTTTGAATTGTGTTTGTAGTGCATGCTTGGTAGGCGTTCTCTTAGGAGACAACTTGTGTTTGATCCTGAACCTGAAAGAATCTTAAGAAGAGACCTTCCAAGGGTAGAAATGGCCGGTCAAAGGAACCTTAAGGAATATTTCATTCCAACCAATCAAGCTGGCCCTACACTACGTAGACCTGGAGGGGACAATCCTTATGAGATCAAAAGCAGTACCATATCCTTACTACCCTCCTTTTATGGTACTACTAGGGAATACCCTTACAGGCATATAGAGGAATTCACCCTGGTATGTTCCACGGTGAAGCTGCAGGGAGTTACTGATGACGCTCAAATGTGGACCCTCTTTCCCTTCTCCCTTAAGGACAAAGCCAAGTATTGGTATCACACCCTTGATAATATTAATACTTGGGATGCCCTGAAGGAGTTTTTGAAGTACTTCCCCATGAGCAAAACCAATCACTTTAGGAGGGAAATTATGAGTTTTGTTCAAAAGGATGGGGAAGCTTTCCATGATGCGTGGGAGCGCTTTAACGACTTGCTGAGACTTTGCCCACATCACCAGGTGCCTAAATGGCAACTGGTTGAAAGGTTCTACACTGGACTTAATGATTTGCATAGGCAAACTGTGGATGGTGCCTGTGCAGGAACCTTTCTTTCTAAGACTGAGGATGAAGCTTGGAACCTTTTTGATACTTTGAGTGAGAATTCTATTCACTTGAATTTTGCCTACATGGATAGAAAGCCCACTCTCATGCAAAGAACGTTGGAGGCGAATGAGGCAAGGGACACCCAGAATTTAGCCTATCAGATTCAATTATTGAATCAAAACATGGAAAGGCTTATGTCGAACCTGAGTTCATTCGTATCTAACACCTCCACATCCTAAGCTTCCGAATGCTTAATTTGACAAGGCAATACACACGCCACTATGGATTGCCACTTGGCCTCCCAATTCCCTGAGCTTGTACAAGTAGATCTGAATGCCGCTCAAGGGTTCCATCCTAGACCTCGTAATGACCTTTTCTCTAACACTTATAATGAGGGATGGAGGAACCACCCAAACATTTCATGGAGATAAGGAAATGTCTCAAATTCAAGGAATTACAAACCACAATCCTTTCAAAACCATCAAATGAACCAACCTCAGACCTTTACCCAACCTAAGACCTCTGAGATGGATGAATTGAAGGAGATGTTGAAAACTATGCAAGAAAGTCAAAGTGGCATCATCCAATCTCATGACAAGGCTATACATGAGATGAAATCACAAATAGGACACCTTGTTGATGCCGTTAGATAGAGGGAAACTGGGAAGCTCCCTAGTGCTGCTGAGGAAAATCCTAAAGGAAAAGGGATTGTCTTTAGGGAGCATGCTCAGGCGGTGACTATTCTAAGGAGTGGAAAGAAACTTCCATACCCGATGCTCCTATAGTCTCACCCCCTAAAAAACCATCCACCCTGACTTTCACCCCCACCGGAGAAGACTTGCCCAAATCTTCTTCGCTTGAAATCACCTCACTGGAAGAAGTTGCCCTCGTTCCACCCATTACTCGGCATGACAACCCTTCCACCCAGAGATCGAGAGTGCCTTTTCCATAGCGCTTATCCACCTCTGGGCAGACTTCTGCTGGCTCATCTGGAGCCAAAGATAAGATGGATGAGATTATGGAAACTTTCAAGCAAGTGCAGATTAACCTGCCTTTGCTTGAAGCTATTAGGCAGATTCTGTCTTATGCCCGCTTCTTAAAGAACCTGTGCATGAAAAAGCAGCAATCTAGAAAACAGGTCCAATCAAAAGTTGTCTTGCCTGATTCTGTTAACTCAATTGTTCAGCATGGCACACCTCCAAAACTTAAGGACCCAGGAGCCCCATACATCTCAGTAGTTATTAGTGACTTACAAGTTGATGAGGCTCTACTTGATCTAGGTGCGGCGGTGAACATCCTTCTAAGCTACGTGTATGAACAACTTGGGGGAGGCAATATGAAGCCTAGCCCTGTAATCCTTCAAGTTGCTGATCGATCACTTAAGACACCACGGGGAATTTTGAAAGATGTCCTCATAAGAGTGGAGGATTTCTTCTTTCCCATTGACTTCTTAGTTTTGGACACTGACCCTACCAACAAGCCAACCAAACCCTCCATCATTTTGGGTAGCCCCTTCCTTGTAACTTCGCATGCTTCAATCAATTGCAATACTGGGGAATTGAAATGGGCTTTGGGAATAAGAAAATCTGGCTTAATGTGTTTGATGCTTACAAATAAGTCGAACTTGAGGATTGTTCTCAAGTTGAGGTGATAGATGACCTGATTGAAGAGGCAACCCCTGCAATGTTATGTGATGACCCCCTTCAGCATGTCATGCTAAATGAGCATTCCCATCTCTTGGATGAATGTGAAGGGGATATACTAGAACTGGAGGAATTGCTAGGTATTTCTACTGAGTCTCTTCCTCCATCATTTCCGTCAAAGGTAGATCTGCTACCTGAGATGGGGACATCTATTACGAAACCCTCAACCATACAAGCCCCCGACCTTGAGTTGAAACCCCTCCCTAATACTCTCAAGTACGTTTTCCTAGGTGCCAATGATACGCTCCCCGTTATCATTTCGGCTGTGCTATCTAAGGCACAGGAGGGAGCCTTGATTGAATGCTTGTCTAGGCACAAGAAAGCTATTACTTGGAGCATTGCTGACGTTAAGGGTATAGACTCTACACTTTGCATGCACAACATTTATACTAATGATTCCATCAAGCCATTTAGGGACATGCAGAGATGTTTGAACCCTAATATGAGGGAGGTGGTAAAAAAGGAAATCTTGAAGTGGTTGGACGCTGGGATCATATATCCCATTGCTGATAGTAAATGGGTCAGTCCCATTCATGTGGTGCCAAAGAAGGCAGGCTTTACTATGGAACTCAACGGCCAAGGTGAACAAGTTGTCCCTAGACCCTCAACTGGATGGAGGGTCTGTATTGATTACCGCAAGCTAAACACTGCTACCCAGAAGGATCACTTTCCTCTGCCTTTTATTGATCAAATTCTCGAGAAATTGGCAGGGAATAAGTACTATTACTTTCTCGATGGATATTCTGGGTACAATCAGGTGACAGTCTTTCCTGATGACCAGGACAAGATGACATTCACGAGTCCTTACGGTACTTTTGCATTCAGGCATATGCCATTTGGATTATGTAATGCCCCTGCAACTTTCCAGCAGTGTATGATGTCTATCTTTTCGGACATGATTGACGAGTATGTTGAAGAGTTTATGGATGACTTCTTCATTTATGGCTCGTCTTTCGACCAGTGTCTCCTGCATGTGGAGAATGTGTTGAAGCGATGTAAGGAGACTGGTTTAGTCCTCAGCTGGGAGAAAAGTCACTTCATGTTACAGAAAGGAATTGTACTTGGGCATGTTGTATCCGTGCAAGGATTGGAAGTAGATAAAGCCAAGATTGATTCTATTTCCAAACTCCCTTTGCCTACGAACGTCAAACAAATTAGATCCTTTCTGGGCCATGCCGGCTTTTATAGGCACTTTATTAAAAATTTTAGTAAAATTTCTAGGCCACTTTGTGACTTATTGGCAAAGGAATCTTCCTTCAATTTTGTTTCAAAGTGTGCCGAGGGCTTTAAAACTCTAAAGGAGGCCTTGATCTCTGCACCTATTCTCCAAGCTCCTGATTGGACACTCCCATTTGAACTAATGTGTGATGCTTTGGATTATGCAGTGGGAGCAGTCCTTAGACAAAGGGTTGAGGGAAGACCTCATGTGCTACATTATGCAAGCAAGACTTTAACCAAACCTCAGGAAAACTACACTGTCACTGAAAAAGAATTACTTGCTGTAGTTTTTGCTTTGGAGAAGTTTAGGTCTTTTCTACTTGGGTCTAAGGTGGTTACTTTTACTGATCATGCGACAGTGAAACATCTCATTGCTAAGAAAGATTCTAAGCCATGTCTGATTAGGTGGATCCTACTCCTTCAAGAATTTGACTTTGAAATACGTGAAAAGAAAGGAGTAGAAAATGTTGTGGCTGACCAGCTGTCTCTCCTTCCTCTGAATGACTCTTTCTGGAGACATTCGCGAGATTTTTCTTGATGAAACTCTGATGGCGGTAACTCCATCTTTACCTTGGTATGCAGACACTGTAAATTACTTGGGACTGGACAAACTCCTAGCTCTTGGGATGAGCAGAAAAGAAAGAGATTCATTTCCCAAGCAAGATATTTTCATTGGGAAGAGCTAGAATTATTTAGAATTGGACAAGACCAAGTATTGAGGCGTTGTGCACCTGAAGAGGAACAACAAAGTGTGCTAAGTTTTTTCCATGAACTTCATTGTGGTAGACACTTTGGTGCTAAGAAAACTGCTTTTAAGGTTCTCCAGTTAGGTTTTTGGTGGCCTTCTTTATTTAAGGATTCTCATAATTTTGTTAAGGCCTGTATTAGATGTCAATGGACTGGAACGATTGGGAAGAGGAATGAAATGCCTCAACATCCTATTCAATCTGTTGAAATTTTTGATGTGCGGGGAATTGACTTTATGGGCCCCTTCCCGTCGTCCCATGGTTATGAATATATCTTGGTGGCAGTTGATTATGTCTCTAAATGGATAGAGGCCATTCCTACGTGCACAAATGACCACTCCGTGGTTTTGAAATTTGTGAAGGCCAATATCATATCTCATTTCGGCTGCCCCAAGACTATTATAAGTGATGGGGGACCTCATTTCCGAAACCACCACTTCAATCGACTAATCAGGAGTCCGGGAGTGACTCACAAGGTCGCTACCCCTTACCATCCTCATACAAGTGGCCAGGTTGAAGTGTCAAATAGGGAGATAAAAAATATTTTGGAAAAGACCGTTAGACCTGATAGGAAAGACTGGTCCCAAAAGCTCGATGATGCTTTGTGGGCTTATCGAACGGCCTATAAGATCCCTTTGGGTACTTCTCCCTTTCGAATTGTGTATGGGAAAGCATGCCATTTACCAGTTGAGTTGGAACATAAGGCACTTTGGGCTATTCGAAGTGTTAACATGGATTTAGAGAAGGCAGGTAAGGCACGACTTCTAGAATTAAGTGAGCTTGAGGAGCTGAGGAATGATGCTTATGACACCTCTCAAGCTTATAAAGAAAGAAATAAGGTATTGCATGATAAGTTTATACTTCAAAAGACCTTTAAGCCCAACCAACAAGTCTGGCTTTTCAATTCCAGACTTAAGCTTTTTCCTGGGAAGTTAAAATCTCGTTGGGATGGGCCTTACATAATCACCAAAGTATTTCCGCATGGAGCTGTGGAGATTAAAAATCCTTCCACTTTAGAAACTCCCTTTATCGTCAACGGTCAATGGTTAAAACCTTACATAACTTTGGATGGCCATCTGGTTGACGAGGTCACTCTTGAGGAGCCTTAGCTCCTACCATTCTCCGCCTCAGGTAATATCTTCCTTTAGCTATTTTTGTTTTCAATGAGGACATTGTTTGAACCAGGCATTGGGGAGAGGACCTGAGGCATTTTGTTTATAGCATGCGTACATTTGCATTTAAAAATAATAAAAATAAAAAAAAGAGAAAAAAAAGTTTTGAGCTTAACTGGCTAGGTCCTGCATTCTTAAGCAAATCAGAACTTTAGGGTAGACTAAGTTAATTCTGGGGTCAAGCTTTAGAAGCTAAATGAGCTACTAGCTTTAGACCTTTAGGGTCCTTTGTGGACTTAAAAACTTAAGTAGGAGTTATGTTGCAGACCATTCCTCAAGAGGTTGAGGAAGGAAAGCTAGGGTTTGAGTTAAAAGGTGTGGTAGTACCTGGAGTCTTGTTCTACCTTTTGGTTTACAGGTCCTTGTAACCCAAGCATCCAAATTTCACACACTTGGTCTGGTAATCAACTTAACTGACTGAGAAGGTGATTGCACAGTGGCTGCGATGGTGGTTGTTGGTGACGATGGCGAGGGAGATGCACGCTAAGGTGCTCACGGTAATGCGGATGAGCTCCGGATGGCGGTGTAGCCTGTCACACCACATGCCCACGGTAGTGGAGACTCGTCGCCACGGTTGAGGCCAACGATGTGGAATGGAAGAGAGAAGATCTCTCTGCACAGTGGTGGGTCGTTGGTGGTGGCCTTCCGAGCTCGACTGCCTCTCTCCTCCTTTCGTAGCCGCTTGCATAGATTTGAATGGAGAGGTGGGAGCAGATCCACATTCTCCGCTCGTCCTTGAATGCAGGCTTCAGTGTGGCAGCTGGTGGTGTTGGAGCGGCAGCTGAAAGAAATGCAGTCGTTCCTGCGAGAAGAAGAATAAAGAAAATAATGTTAAAATATTATGATTATTTGTATACAGACCCTTAACTTTTATGTTAACTAAAACAATGTACCTAATTGGTTAACTAATTAGATGAATGCCATTCTAAGCTAATTCTAAATGCACTTAAAATATGAATGCAATGCATGGATTATGTAATTAAATTAACAATATTAATTAATCTATTTACATCCTAATTTATGCTAAATAAATGTTAGAATTAACCTAATGTCTAGGTACTTAAATACTTAAATAGCCCACAATTATGGGCTAATCAAATACCCCCATGCCTAGTTTTTGCTAGTCCCTAGCAAAATTAAGCGAAACCTAGCACTCCAAGTAGACTAGTCAACTCACTTAGTTTTCCTTCAGAAGCATATTAAGTTCAAACTCTAGACCCAAGGTTCCTAAGTAGTTGCTAAGTTATAGACTAGGTCAGCTAAAGACGAGTTGCAGGCACAAGTTTCCCTGATTTTTGACTCTACCCTAAAGTTTATTGATCCTTGAGATTAAAGCATCTGTGCCTGTGCAATGGTCTGAGTTATTTAAGTTAAATTTTTTTTTATATATATATATTTTTTTGTTTGTTTGATTCTTCTAAGTCTAACCTCAGATCAGCTATCAACACGGTATGTGTCGGATTCATTGTCCCCATTACCAAACCTCGAAGGATACTTGGCTTTCGATACTTCGAGATAGCACCACCCATAACAACCCCAAGAACTCCTGGCAATCGACACTTCGAGATAGTATCGCCCATGGATTTCTTAAGCGAATTCAGGCCTATGGCAATTGGCACTTCGAGATAGGGCCGCCCATGGCACCTGAATCGCACAATGCGCTTACATGCCCCAGTAGGATGGATATCCGAAGAGACAAGCGCCGAGGAGGTAATATGTTATCATCACATCCTCAAGGTGAGTATATACTCCACCTCTCCTGCGGTGGGAACTCTTCCAATCAAAATGTGTCTTCAAGCCTCTCCTAAGTCAAAACTAAGAGAACCAAATCTCTTTTTAGAAAGACAGAAATTAAGTTAATTACCAGACCATGTGTGTGAAATTTGGATGCTTAGGTTACAAGGACCCGTAAACCAAAAGGTAGAATAAGACTCCAGGTACTACCCCACCTTTTAACTCAAACCCTAGCTTCCCTTCCTCAACCTCTTGAGGAATGGTCCGCAACTTAACTCCTACTTAAGTTTTTAAGTCCACAAAGGACCCTAAAGGTCTAAAGCTAGCAGCTCATTTAGCTTCTAAAGTTTGACCCTAGAATTAGTTTAGTCTACCTTAGAGTTCTGATTTGCTTAAGAATGCAGGACTTAGCCAGTTAAGCTCAAAACTTTTTTTTTTTCATTTTCTCTTATTTTTTTCTCTTTTTATATGCATGCTATAAACAAAATGCCGCAGGTCCTCTCCCCCATGCCTGGTTCAAACAATGTCCTCATTGAAAACAAAAATAGCTAAAGGAAGATATTACCTGAGGCGGAGAATGGTAGGAGCTAAGGCTCCTCAAGAGTGACTTCGTCAACCAGATGGCCATCTAAAGTTATGTACGGTTTTAACCATTGACTGTTGGCGATAAAGGGAGTTGCTGAAGAGGAAGGATTTTTGATCTCCACAGCGCCATGCGGAAATACTTTGGTGATTATGTAAGGCCCATCCCAATGAGATTTTAACTTCCTAGGAAAAAGCTTAAGTCTGGAATTGAAAAGGCAGACTTGTTGGTTGGGCTCAAAGGTCTTTCGAAGAATAAACTTATCATGCAAGACCTTAGTTCTTTCTTTGTAAGCTTGAGAGGTGTCATAAGCATCATTCCTCAGCTCCTCAAGCTCACTTAATTCTAGAAGTCATGCCTTACCTACCTTTTCTAAATCCATGTTAACACTTCGAATAGCCCAAAGTGCTTTATGTTCCATCTCTATAGGTAAATGGCACACTTTTCCATACACAATCCGAAAGGGAGAAGTACCCAAAGGGGTCTTATAGGCCGTTCGATAAGCCCACAAAGCATCATCGAGCTTTTGGGACCAGTCTTTCCTATCAGGTCTAACAGTCTTTTACAAAATATTTTTTATCTCCCTATTTGATACTTCAACCTGGCCACTTGTCTGAGGGTGGTAAGGGGTAGCAACCTTGTGAGTCACTCCCAAACTCTTGATTAACTGATTGAAGTGGTGGTTTCGGAAATGAGGTCCCCCATCACTTATAATAGTCTTGGGGTAGCCGAAACGGGATATGATATTGGCCTTCACAAATTTCAAAACCACAGAGTGGTCATTTGTGCACATAGGAATGGCCTCTATCCATTTAGAGACATAATAAACTGCCACCAAGATATATTCAAAACCATGGGACAACGGGAAGGGGCCCATAATGTCAATTCCCCACACATTAAAAATTTCAACAGATTGAATAGGATGTTGAGGCATTTCATTCTTCTTCTCAATCGTTCCAGTCCGTTGACATCTAATACAGGCCTTAACAAAATTATGAGAATCCTTAAATAAGGAAGGCCACCAAAAACCAGACTGGAGAACCTTAAAAGAAGTTTTCTTAGTACGAAAGTGTCCTCCACAATGAAGCCACCCCCCCCACTCCTGCAGCAATCACCGTTCACCTACTTCACCTCGAGCACCTGAACCGCAACCTCACCCACTCACTCCTGCATCCACTCCAGGCCACACACGCCCTCCAGCCGCACGCAAGGCATGCACAACCTCCAGCCCTCACCTGCTCACCTTCCGCCTGCAACCTCATCGCGACCACCCGCCTGCGCACCCCCACCTGCAGCCGCACCCGCACAACCACACTCACCCGCTCACTCCACGCCGCCCGCTCGCCTCCAGCCGCACGCAAGGCGTGCACAGCCTACAACGCCTCACCGCTCACGCTCGCTCACCTTCCCCCTGCAGCCGTACCTGCGCTCATTGCCAACAGGCCGCGCGCGTGCCCACGCCCCCAGCCAGCGCGTAGCAGCAGAGCAGGCAAAGCCCGCGCGCACGCCTGCAGCGCCTCCCATGCCTGCAGCCCCCCCCGCCAGCAGTCTCGCGCGCACCTCACCACCAACAGGCCGCGTGCGCGCCCACGTCTCCAGCCAGCGCGCAGCAGTCCTCACCGCCAACAGCAGCTGCAACACCGGCTGCAACCACCTCCGCCGGAGCTCGTCCAGCTGGCTCTGGCAGCCACGCGACACGCCACCACCACTTCGAAGCCTTCGGTCCAAGGAACTTCCTCCGAGCTTCCTGCGTCCACTCCTTGTCGCGCACGGAAAAGGGGAAAAATTCCCCTATTTTGCTACAGTAACATGGCCATTAAAAATTACATTTTTTTCCATTGTCAATTTTTAATAATATTTTATTTATTATGCATTGCGACAAATATCCTCTAGTTACTCAGAATTGCTATTTCAGCATTGTTTCTTGATTCAACCTTAATCTGAAGGCAATTTTGGCTTGATTCTTATCCAAACTAACTACGAACAAACATTTTAACTGGTGCGAATTTAAGTACATCATTGCCTTCCTGTGGATACGACCTGCTCTTCTGTGAGTGGTTATTTCTTTTTAAATATTGATTAGTCAATTTTTCCACCACATAAAACTGCAAACGACTTCAAAGTGAACAATCGACTCGTCAGACCCCACACTCTAACAGCAACCGGCCGCTCACTTCACGCCCACGCCCCTCTGGTTGGACACTTGCATCGCACCTCCTGCAGCATCCACGACGCAAGCCCTTGTTGTGCCGCACTGACTTCACGCTTGCACCCCTCTAGCTACACATTTCCAGCCATCGGTCACAGCTACACCGCACGCCTCTTCATCTTCTCCAGCCTGCAGCAGTGCCATCTCCAGCCTACAGTGCACCCATTCTAGCGCGCTCGCCAGCGCGCCTGCAGCAGCAACCGCCTTCACGCCAGCACCACCCACGCCGCACCCTGTAGCGCCTCTTCACGCACGCAGTAGGCACTCGTTCTTCTCCACGCAGGCATCCGGCTGCACACACCCGCCAGCGTTCTCGCTAGCCTGCAGCACTTCTCCAACGTGCTTCCGCCTACTCGTCGTGTGCCTGCCTTGCAGCAGTGAGGCTAGTAGTACGTTCCAGCAGTGAGTGCGGCCTCATTGTGCGCAACAGCAGCCTCCGCGCACACCACCTGCAGCAACCTCCATGTGCACCTATCCGCGCTTCCTCCAGCAGGTGCAGCCACCGTCGAAACCCACCTTCACCGGAGCTTCGTCTGGCTGGCTCCGGCTACCTCACAACTCGCTGCCACCACCGTTGTGAAGCCCTCGGTCCAAAGAACTTCCTTTGAGCTTCACACCTCCGGTCGTTCCTTCCTCCTCGTGCATGGCCAAGGGGAAGAAGATCCCCTATTTTGCTAAGTAAAAGGCCTATTAATATTTACATTCTCTGCCATTACCAACTTTTATTGATATTTTATTAACTCTGCAATGCAAAAAATATCCTCTAGTTGTTCAAAATTGCCATTTCAGCATGTTCTCTTGACACTATCATAATATGAAGGCAGATTTGGCTTGATTCTCGTCGAAACTAACTACGAACATACATTTTTAACTGGTGCGAATTTAAATACATCATTGCCTCCCTGTGGACACGACCCGCTCTTCTGCGAGTGGTTATTTTAATTATTGATTAGTCGATTTTTCCACCACATTGAATTATAAACGACTGTAAAAGCGAAGAATCGACTCGTTAGATGCACCTCGCCGGTGGTTTGCCAGAGGTGGAGAAGATGGTGGCGGTCTGTGAGCTTCAAGGGATGTTTTGGGAAATAAATAGGGGGAAATAGGAAGAGGAGAGAAGTGGGAAATACCTAACATAATTTAAAGACGAAAGGATAAAAGATGGCAGTCGGCTTGTGTCTGCCGCCGCCGGAGATGAAGATCCTAGTAAGAGTGGGACGGTGATGACAAGAGGGAGATAAGCATGGGTGTAGGTGTGACGCGACACGGACGACAGAGGCAGAGGCAACTCTGCCCCTGGTATTGTGGCAGAGTAATGAGAGGAGGAGATATAGGTCTCCAAAGCACACTGGGTGTTTGGCCAGAGGAGAAGAGAGGAAATTGGGGGGTTATCTTCGGCCAAACCAAGCAGGGGATGAACGGGAGGACCTGGGGTCCCTTTTATAGTCTCAGGCAGGGGGCCTTGTGCTTGGAAGGCAAGCTTCCAAGCATGGCATCCTCGCAGGACTTGGAAGGTTGAAAAGATCCAAATCTATCATGCGTTCACATGAGAGATTGGGTAGGATTTGGAGCTCGAGATTGTGTTCACATGAACGGGAATTCCTCAGAGAATCTCCCTTTCCAATTTGAGAGGGATTCTCTGAGGAATCAAGGAAATATCCCCCTCAAATCCTCGCCAGAGTAGGATTCCTCCTCTATAATGGCAGAGCGACCTAATTGCAAAGAACGACGACAAAGCTAGGGGGTGTCTGCAAGGGTTTTCAAAAGCTAGGGGCATAAATGTAATTGGGTTGGACTGTTTTGCAAAGTAGATCAAGGTGAACTCCCCTTAAGTCCAAATTTTTGTATAACCCTAATTTGGACCTAAGGAATCCAATGGGGAAGTTGGATTTTAGGTTTGACCACGTTTGACTAGGCATTTTACACAGAAATCTAATTTAGGGCAAACATTTGACTAAGACCCCTATTTAGGTCAAAATAGGTTCAAAATGCCAAATTGAAGGTTCTAAACCCTAGAAGATATTTTTGCATGAATTTTAGAGGTTTTAGTTGAATTTTATCCTGACTAAAACCTTGTTAAATTATGTAGGTCTGTTTTAGGGCTACAAGAAGTCATTTAATTCCTAGATTTCACATTAACCCTTTTCTATTTGAACCAACTCACTTTTTATCTTGTTAAGGCCATTTGACCTATGTTTAGCCCCTATGAAATCCTGTTGTTGCACTACAATGGTTAAATTGCTATTTTACCATATATTTCTTGCTTTTCTCTCAAATTGGTTATTCCTTGAGTTAGGCCCTTCATTTGGTCATGTAGGAGCTTTTGTTCTCTTTTCTACGTCAAAATGAGCTATTTAGGGCTTATGATGGTGTTCCTATCACCTGGTCAGAATGTCTTAGTCTTTGATGCCAAACTCAAACTCTTCCCAGGCAAACTCAAATCTAAGTTGATTGGACCTTTCTTGGTAAGTAGAATCTTTGGAAATTGAGCTGTCGAAATCAGTCAACCCAGGCTTGTTTTTGTACCATTCATTGTGAATGGCCAACGACTCAAGCCGTTCATTGAACTCACTGATACAAACTTGGCTGAGGTATAGTTTATCTTCATTCTCCCTGAGCTTATTGCTCCCGGCTAATGGCATTAAACTCAGCGCTTAACGGGAGGCAACCCATCATTTTCTTGAAAAATCTGAAACCATTTTGACACATCTCTTTGCTGAACTCATATTGCACTTTAGGGTTCGTCCATTAGAACAGCCAACTCCACCTCTGGTACTCGTACCAGAGCTTGAAATCATCTATAATAGTCATCCCGACCCGTACACCCTCCCTTTGAACCTGTTCTAATGTATGATCTAAGTTGAACTCGAACCCACCTAATTTACAATGGGGACATTGCAAAACATAGGCATGGGGGTATTAAAGTGCAAAATGCCATGAAAATCAATTCATAAAAAGGGTTTCATCAAAAAAAAAAGGAGGATTGAGGAAAACGCAGAGCCATTTTTGAAAAAAGGAGGGAAGAAAAATTGAAAAGAAAAGAAAGGAGCAAAAAAGATAAAATGAAATTGAGTCCCTTCAAAGTAATATGGAACTTACCTAAATTCTAAGTTGGATTGAATGATGAATTAAGACCTGAAAGTATAAAACATAAGGGATTAGTGGTGAATACTGACCATAGGCCTCTTGGATCTGATTGGATTTAAACACTCAGGTACTTGTCACGATCTGGATTAGTCCTCAAGAGGTTGGGAAAAATGCAAAGCTTGTGTATTAGGTCAAAGGCTTAGGTAGTATTTGTCCTCGTTAACTGACCTCTGGTTTGCGAGAATCGGTAACTTAAGCACCCTAAATAACACACAGTCTGGTTTAGTGCGCATTAAATAATAAAATCATGCCAAAGGGTATTTAATCTATTTTGAAAATGGTCCCAAGATCTAGATTAGGAGTGGCTCGAAAACATAAGTTGATTTGAATGAGTTCTCGACACGGAGAGGAGGGAAATTCCCCTCGAAGATGTGCAATAACATATCGTCTCCTCGATGCTTGTCTCCTAGGATACCTAAATATCCTACCGGGGGCAGGTAGGTACCTTGTGCTGGCTCAGATGCCATGGGCGACATTATCACGAAATGTTGACTACCAGGGTTTGGATTTAGCTACAGAACGCCATGGGTGGGATTATCGCGAAATCTCAAAAGCTAGTGTTCTAGGGGTTTCTATGGGTGATGCTATTAGCAAGCATCGAATGCCAGGGACTCATAAACAGCAGTTTATCATCATTCTTATGCATTAAAACAAACCAAGCTCGTAGGATTTTGCTCCACAAACGATTTTTTTGGATTGCATTTAGGCATAAAATAGGATAGGCATGCATTGCATTTGTTATTTTATTTTTCATATGTTTATTGAAGTGTTAGGGATAAGCAGAGAGTCAGATCCCCAAAACCCTAGCATTCGAGAAGGCAACTGTTGAAGAGGAAGCTTAATCAGGCTAGGACTCAGCAAATTCCAGCTCATCATGGTTGGATACTAGCTACCTTAGACAAAAGTTAGCTCCCTTCAACTCCATTTAGCTCACCTTAACTGAATGGTAGCTCAAGAGGGCTCATCTTAGCTCACCCTAGCTCAGGGCAGCTCAGATCCATCTCAACTGAGCTGAGCCTAGCTCATCTTAGCTCCCTTTAGTTCACAGGGAGCTCTAGCTAGCTCAACTAAGTTGACTGGAGTTCACCTCAGCTCAACCCAGCTGAGTCTAGCTCATCTCAGCTCCCACTAGCTCTCTGGGAGCTCTAGCTAGCTCAACTAAGTTCACATGAGTCCACCTCAAGTCAAGCTCAGTCCACCTTAGCTCAAGCTTAGCTCACCTCATCTCCAGCCAGCTCACAATAGTTAATCTCTAAGCTAGCTGAGCTACAACTTGTCAACTAGTAGCTTAGCCATCTCTAAAGTCCTCATCAGAGGTAGTCCCACCTCAACCTAGCTCCAGCACAACTAAGCTCAACTACCCAAGCTTTACTACTTGCACAAAAACTAAGTAGCCAAAGCTCAGGAGTTGAGCGCCACTTCAATCTACCTCAGCAGACCCAGCTCTAGCATAGCTGCCATCAGCTCCAGCTTACTATTCTCTAGCCCTCCTCCATAGAACCCTAGCTCCTCCACCTATACTCTACTAGCTAAGCTAGCTTAGCTAGCTTAGCTAAGCTCCAGCTCTACCTAAAGATCCATGGCCTTCCAATCCGCCACCTTAACCATAACCAACCCTAACCTAACCCACTCCCTTTCGGCTCCAACCCACCATAACCACCACCTTAGACACCCCTTCATGTTGGTGCCAAAAAGTCCTAGACATCCCTTCATTTTGGTGCGAGCATGAGTCTCCATCATAGCCTTACACCTCACCCTATATATACATCTAAACCCTACACATAACCCCCTTCTAGAAACCTTAAAGTGGCACCACCTAAACCCCATTTTACCCACCTAAAATGGCACCAACTCCACCTAAACCTAACCTCCATGCAACCCTTCAAGTGGCGCCAAACAACCTACATCCTCCACCATATAACCACCACCTAATGGCCTCATCCTAATCCTTCATTCACCTCCACGCCAACCTTAACCCTTAACCCCAAAAGAGTTGGTGCCAACATCCTAACCACCACCTAACACAACCTTACAAATGGCGCCAACTTATCCTATCCCTCCATCCCATAACCTCCACCATATAACTCCATCTCCACCCTACACACCTAACCAAACCCTTAACCCTAGCTACCACTTAAGGTAGGTGCCAACCACCAAGTACCCCTCCATTTTGGCGCTAACAATCCTAGTCCTAGGATCCTATAACCACCATCTAACCCCCATCATAGCCATCGATCCTATAACCACCCTTAACCCCTACCATTCCTATATAAACCCCCTACCACCACCATTAAATCTTCACCCTTGGCTACAATTTTTCTACCTATATTTCCACCTACATAGAAGGTCAAGAGAAGAAGAAGATTAAGGGGACACTCTGTCCCCTTGGTGCCTTCCCTTCTCTTCTCTCTTGTAACCATGCCAGCCAAGGAAGGAAGCCAGGCATTGGAGGACAACCTATGGTATGCACCTACCCTAGGAAGTGGAGGATTTGAGGGTGGTACACTGCCACCCATAGAGGAGGAATCAAAGGTGGTCCATGCCACCTTAAGAGGAGCCTTTGAAGGTGGAAATCCATCCACCTTGGAGGAGTTAAGCATGCCCCCCCTTGGGCTTGCTAGGAGGAGACTATCTTTGGTTCAAGAAAAAGAGGAGTATCCATTTTATCTATGGGAGCAGCCGCAGTTGGAGCAAGGAGTACTCCCTCTTCACCATCATCATCATCCAGGATTTGTGTTTTAATGTTTTTTAGTTTTACTTTTTGTAGTAGAAACTTTCCTCTACTTTTGTAAAATAGAAATCCGCTTAATATTAAGTTGCCTTTTCTACTTGGTGTAGCCTCTTCCTACTTTAGTTTTTTGCACTTTCACTCCCTCTTCTCAATTATCCTAGGCCTTCACGTGCCTAGGGTGAGCTTGAGAAGAGGACTTTGTTTTCACCTAGTAGTTAAATTAGATTTAGTCTTTTTTCTACCACCATCTTGTGATTTCCCCTTTACTTCAAAAACCTTAAAAAATACATTTTGGAAAAGACCAAAAAGAAAGGTGATTTCCACATTTCCAAGCAAGAGATTGATTTATCAAATATTGCCTCCTTGGACAATCCTAGATACTTCCTTATCTCGGTCTTACAAATTTTAGAAGCAAATCTATTTTTGTGCGTTGCATTGACTTAAAACCCTAATTTAACAAACCGTGCAAAAATGCGATCACCTTTTGGCACCGTTGCCGGGGACATACGACTTTGCTTTTATCACTTTTCTCTTGCTTCACGTGGATCTCATCCCCTTCTCTTTTCTTCTATCTTGTGTGTGCATGAACTACAGGAAGCAAGTGGGAATTCTGGAAAGAACTCAAATCCCTTGTCTTTCCATGGATTCAAGTTGGTTCCCTTTATCTTGTCCCATAAAGCACTAAAAGACTACCAAAATATATTAAACTTGGCTTTCTGGACCTTAAACAACTTAATTAAGTGGAGTGGTGAAGTTTAAAATTCATTGTTTGCTTGTATGCTTCATTAAACACCACTAATTCAAGTGTTGCCATTCTATTTTTCAGGTCCAGATTTCTATCCGGACTTGAAAAATCAATTCCAAACAACACAATCCTTCTAAAATCTTGAAATTTCTCTTAGGGAATCTAAATCAAGTGTGGAACACTTATTCCAAATTTCAGATCAATTGACTTTGTATTTAATTTTTAAAAATTCATTGACTATAGAGGGGTCACACCCTTATTCTTCCTATTTCATTATAGTCTGTAAATTTTTAGATTTTTTTATATTTAGCCAATTATCATGAAATTTAGCTTTCTAGAATTCTTGTGAAATTTCAGACATCATATAAGATCACCAAATTTTTTTGAGGCCAGTGGTGGTACAGAAAGTCCAAAATACCCATGGGTATCATTTATGGACTTTGACACTAGCACAAATAAAAATTCAAAAGAATTATCAAATAAATTCCTAAAATCTTCAAAAAATTTTCTGGAATTGTTGTTTGATTTTCTTTAAAGTAGTGGTGTTGTTTGACTTATTTGAACCACTACATAATACAGAAAGCCTAAAAATAACTCATTGGTAGTAATTTTCTGCCTTAGGATCAAATTATATTAGGGTTTTCCTTTGTAGTTCTAGAAAATCACTTTTAAAAGAAATTGACCATCAACAATACAACTCGTTTTCCTTTGATTGTGGAAGTTTCAAACTTGTTTGAACATTTAAAAAGAGAAACCTAAAATACATTAAATTAGATTGAATCTGAAAATACACAAATACAAAAATTGCATGACAACTTATTTTTCATTTGAATCAACTTTCAATCCTTGCACACACACACGCACAAATTGAAATAACAGGGCAATACCCAAATCAATGCCCTCCGCATTCCGTGTGCACATTAGTATCCTAGAACTAATTAAAATTTGTAGCAATTTGACCCCTAAGGTTTCATCAAGTTAGGCTTGCTATCTAGGTCTTAAGTTTTCTTTAGTTGATATCAATTTTGTCATCTATATCTGGTGTTCAGGCTGAGAGGCCATGTCAAACGGCCAGGCGCAGATTTGTACAAGCACCTGAGATTTTCTTGTGAAATGCTTGGGCCCAAACCTCCCCTTAAACAACTTGGCTAGATTTGTTGACAGAAGGGGTACTCACTAGTGATTACTTATTTCCTAGATAGACCAAGTCTAAGGTTAATTTTCTAAGGAGTCACACTTAAGTTAGGTCCAGAATTTGTTGTTTGAATTGCACACTTTCTCTCATCTCCATCTCTTCTATTCCCCTACAATTCTTCAAAAAAAGTGCATGCACGAGCGAAGGTCCCAAAAACCACATCTTGAGGGACCATCTGATTTTGCCCCTCGTACAAAAAAATCTTTGCTTTCTTATCCTCCCTCTTCTAAAAATATGGAAAACCTGGGAAACTGACAAAAAAGTTCTGCTTTTTCTTCTAACCCATCAACCGACCCACAAGCTGACTTCCCCATCCCTAACCTCCCTCAGCTGGAGCAACCTGAAATTCCTGCAGGGCCAGGTGGCACTCAAATCCAAACTCAAAATACAAACCCCTTTGCCTTTATGGTTGACCATTTGGTTCTGCTACAACAAAATCAAGAGAATTTGGCTAGGACTGTGACGAACCTAGCTAACCAAAGGCAAAACCCACCACCCCACTAGTAGCTTGTCATTCCTCTTAAGGATTTCTATGATCCTTCCAACTATGAGGAAAGACCCGGGGTGGTTATACCACAAGGAGATTTTGAGATCAAACCAGCCATTCTGAACCTAATCAAGCATTTTCATGGTCTTCCAAGAGAGGGCCCTTTTTGTCATCTCAAGGAATTAACTGTCCTCACTCAAACCACTCGTTCCCACAATGTGCAGGAAGACGTGTGGTTGATGAGACTTTTTCCTCTCTCTCAAAATGATAAAGATTCACATTGGTTTAGAACGGTTGGGCGCCTGAGTACCACCTGGACCCAATTAAAGAGTGCTTTTCTAAAGAAATTTTTTTTGATTGGTCGAACTAATGCTTTAAGAAGATGCATAATGACCTTTCAACAAAAAATTGGTGAACCCCTCCATGAAGCTTGGGAAAGATTCCAAAAACTTTTAAGAAGTTATCCCCACCATGAAATTCCTCAATGGAAGTTAGTATAGATCTTCTATGGATTGGAAGATCAATTGAAACGATTTGTGGATGCCTCATGTGGTGGCAATTTCCTTAATAAGGATGTCGAAAGTGCCTATCTCCTCTTTGAAGAAATGAGTGAAAACTCATTTAATATGACATCAATGGACACTTTTGGTATAACACAAAACCCCAGACATGGAGTCAATGAAATTGACTCCAAATCCACCTCTGTTCCAGTCACTCAGGATGATTTTAACATGTTAGCTCAACAACTGGACCAGATGCAAATTCACTAGAAAAAAATGGAAGAAAAGCTCACAAACAAACAAGCTCCACACTTTAACTCTCCACTCACTAACACTCCACAACTTCTCCAAAGAGAAAATCTGCACAATATTGATGCCACACCTGCTGGTCAGCAATTTTCGGCTGATTTCCCACAAGAATTGACTGGGAATTTTGATTATTTGAATCAAAATATTCTTGATCCCACCACAGAAAATATTTATTCTCTCTAGGAGTCATTTAGAAATCCCTCCAACACTTACAATCAAAACTAGAGGACCAACCCGAGTCACTACTGAAAAAACCCGAACTCGACTCCTTTTCCTAAAAAAAATCATTTTGGGAATTATGGGCAACCTGCATATTAACTTGGACCATCCCAAGAAGATATTAATACTCAGGTCATGAAAACTCTGCAAGGTGTGCAAAATCAGATGACAGAAGTAACCCGCATGATTTCAAACTTGCAACACCAAGTTAAGGTTACTCCTGATCATCGACCAATTGGGAATTTACCTTCTCAACCCATGCCTAACCCGAATAATCAAAGGAATCAGTTCCAAGGTGGATATCCCAATCAACCCATTCAACCAACACCTCAACATCCCCTAAGTTTCAATAATAGTCAGGCTTCCCATCCTCATCCTAGAACAACCAGACTGCAAATGCAGTTACTTTGAGGAATGGGAAAACCACTCAAGACCACCTGCCTAGTAAAGAAACTCATTTCAATGAAAAATAGATCAACTCTTCCCCATCTTCCTCTAATACTATTAAGGAGCTTAATAATGCAAAATAAGGAAACCCTACACCATTTCCACATGCCCTCCATTCTTCACAAAAAAAGAAAAAGAAGAAATACGAGCCCATTGATAAGGAATTGATGGATTTGTTTGGGCAAGTTGAAATTAACATCCCTCTCCTAGATTCCACAAAATACATCCATGCTGTTTGATAGTCGTAGAGCACATTTTGATATGAAAAATGTCGTAGTATAGTGCGCAATACGATCAAACAAAAATATTTATAAAAAGATAATGAGTCTTGAGTCCCAGACGTTAGTCTTTGGGAGGCATTTGTTTAATTCTGAAATCGATCTTTTATCACTCTACTTATTTAAAATTGCACGTCGATTTCCAATCTTCGGATTAAAGTTTCGCCACTTCTATTGTGAATTCTGATTACATGTACATGTGTTAAATAGATAACAAAGGTGAAAGTGTGAGTTTCGATACACACAATTCTAGTTACGTGGTGGTTGTTTACGGAAAATGCATTTATTGATAGATCTTCTATATTTTCTGGAACCGACATGCTTGTTGCGAAATATATATATAAGTGAAAAATAGGCAACTTGAATCACAAAAAAGAGATGACAACCAATAAGCTCATGGTGATTTCAAACATAGAGATATGTATAAAATATATCTTTTATTCATTCATTCAGAAAAGTGTTTGCCACATGGAATGTAGAGGAAAGTTTGTACAGGAATGCCTGAAAATGTAAATTTAGCTAATAGAAAATGATCGCATACAGGAATCTATAGGGGGATTTTGCATGCATCATTGGGGGAGAATTAAGCGCAATACTACTAAGCAGAAAATAGTAGTAGAAAAACTAGGAGAGCTAAGTTACTAATCTAGCAGAAAAGAAGGGCATTCGAAGGTGGGCTCCGATGGCCTTTGAGTGGCTGAGAGAAGGAGGGGCGGACAATGGTGCTTAGGCCAGCCCATGGAGAGAGGTTGGAGAAGTGATCCAGCATCCTAGTGTGGAGATGGTGGCCTCCATGGTGGTGCTCCTTGTGGAGGTGGAGTGGAGATGAAATGTAGCTAACCTAGGTGGAAGTGGATGTGAATGAATGCCAAGAAAATGGATGGGGGCAAATGGCCACCACTTAGGTCTTTTTATAGACCTAAGGGAGTCTCTCTAGAGAAGTGTGGAACTCTCTAGAGAGAGTCCCATGAGTGGTCGGCCAAGTTGTTTTGAGATCCACAAAAAGTGGATCACAATTTGAATGTCTCTTGGTTGTTAATTTTCGCAACTAAGAGTGGCGCCAGTTGGAGAGAGTTCTAGAGAACTCTAGATGTGTGGGAGTGCATGAATGGGTGTGTGTGTGTGTGTGTGTGTGGTCGTGCCCTAGGTGTCTAAGTGATATAGGTTAGGTCCTAAGCAGTTTAGGTAAGTAAATGCCTTGAATTAGGGTTGCAAACCCTAATTGCTAAGGGGAAATTGCAATTAAACTTAACCCAAATTTAATTGAATGAGTGTGAACCTAATTGAGAGTGAAATAACTCAATTAGGTTGGGTTTAAGTCAATTGGACACTCACCAAGTCCAATTGGACTTGTATGGGTTGAGATCTGAGCTCAATTGGACTCAATGAGTCCAATTGGCTTAGGTAATGGTAATTGACTATGATCTAAGTCAATTGGGTTTGGTGAGGACCTAATTAGGTCCTTAGGGAGGTCTAGAGGTGATGTACTAGGGTTAGGGTACCTTAATTAAGGTTCTTATGTAGTTGGAATGGGGTCTAGGGAGCTAGAGATCTAAGATCAAGGCTTGAATCTCAAAACAGGAACTGGAGAGTAGTTCCAGATGTCCAAAAATGGAATCAGATGTCTTATACTCAAAAATCAGAAGTCTATACTTGTTTTATGGACATCCAATTAGAGTCAAGAAGAATTTAAGGTTCTGTCTTCGGTATTATGCAGAGATTGGACGTCTAGCAAAGTGTCTGGACATCCAATAACACTATAGAAGTGGGTTTAAGGTATGCAGGAGTTGACTAAGGGTTCTAGACATCCTATAATTCATCTGGATATCCAGATAAAGGTTGGATCTAGGGCTTTAAGATTTCCTAGGGTGCGATGACCTAATCTAAGGGTGGCTAAGGCTTGGGGAAATCTCTAGGCTATCTTAGGGCTAGGATGGACCTAAGCTCTTCATATTTTACAGCTTTATTTCTACTTAATAGAGTAGCATACCTTAACTCCCTTACATCATTATTTACTATATCTAATCTAAGTCTTCTGCTCCAGCCCAGCTGCAACACCCATTATTCCTGATCCAGCTTTAGTTCCGGCTTCAAATCCAGCTCCAGATCCAGCTTATTACCTGTAATTGACATAGTGCACTTAATCAGCACATTATAACATTATTTTTTGCATAGATAAAGGAAAGCAGTAAAGATGTAGATAATGCTTATGCATGCATGAATTACCCTAACTTATGCTAAGTCTTAGCCTAATTTATGTCAATTAAGACCTATGATTACTGCACAATCACCTGCCTATGCAAAATTTCTAAGGATTTGTGTACCCCAAAAAGGCAACCTAGAAATTTAGGAAAGGTGATCCTTCTTGACATAGCCAGCTCAGTTGTGCAGAGCCGACTACCTCTTAAGAGAAAAGATCTAGGTGCCCCCCTGATTCAAGTTATCATTAATGATACTTCTTTTGATCGCGCCTTGTTGGATCTTGGCGTCTTAATTAATCTTATCCCCATAATTATTTTTCAGGAATTTAAGATTGGAGAATTAAAGTTTGTTGAGGTTACTCGTCAATTAGCAGACCGATCTACAATTAAACCAAGGGGAATTGTTGAGAATGTCCTTGTCCAGGTCAAAAATTATCTATTTGCAGTAGACATTTTAGTCCTGGACATCTAGGTACCGAAAGCATTAAAGTTTGCCCCTATAATTCAGGGAAGACCATTCTTAGCCACCGCCCGCACAAATATTGATTGTAATTATCGTAAAATGAAGATCACCTGTGGCGATGAATCTATAACCCTAGATATTTTCCAAGCTTCTAAGAGGTTCCAACAACCTGATTTCTTTGATGACTCGAATTCAGAAAAGGAAAGTATAGTGGAGGAAACTTTGTAGATTTCACATTTAGGTTCCTAGTTTGCCATTAACACAGTTCCTTAACAATCCACTTCTTCTCACCCTTCCACCCTAACCACACATTCAGCTAACACTCTAGCTAACCCTTTCACTCTTACTTCACCACTATCACAAAAAGTAGAAATTCTTTTAATGCTGGGTCCATAACTGGAATTAAAACCCTTACCCAACACCCTTAAATATATTTTCCTAGGTCCAAATTAGACCCTGCCCCTGATTATAAATTTTAGACTTACTGGGGCGAAAGAACAAAAAGCTTCTCCAGGTTTTAAGTAAATATAGAAAAGCTATTGCCTTGACTCTTTCTAATCTTAAGGGTATTCATCCATCCTACTATACACATCGTATATATTTAGAGGATGATTCTCACCCCTCTCGCCAACCCTAAAGACTCTTGAATCCTAATATGCAAGAGGTGGTAAAAAAGTAGATTATTAAGTGGCTTGATGCCAATATCATCTACCCCATTTCTGACAGCTCCTGGGTTAGTCCAACACAAGTTGTGCCCAAAAAGGTTGGACCAATAGTTGTCACCAATGACAATGGGGAGAATATAGCCACTCGAACCACCTCTTCTTGGCTTGTGTGTATTGATTACAGAAAATTAAACACCACCACCAAGAAGGACCATTTTCCACTCTCCTTTATTGATCAAATCTTGGAGCGGTAAGCCAGATGAGATTTTTACTATTTTCTAGATGATTATTTCAGCTATAATCAGGTAGCGGTTCATCCTGAGGACCAAGAAAAAACAACTTTCACCAACCCCTTTGGAGCCTTTGCTTTCCGAAGAATGCCCTTTGGTCTTTGCAACGCACCTGCGACTTTTCAAAGGTGTATGCTTGCAATATTTTCAGACCTGGTAGGTGAATGCTTAGAAGTTTTTATGGACGACTTCTCTATTTTTGGAGATTCTTTAGACCATTGTCTAAAGAACCTTGAAAGAACTCTCCAAAAATGCATAGAAGTCAATCTGGTCCTCAGTTGGGAAAAAAGTCATTTCATGGTCCAGGAAGGTATTGTCCTGGGCCATGTTATTTCAAAATAAGGAATTGCAATAGGTAAAGCAAAAATAGATGCTATATCTAAGCTCCCACTGCCCACTACTGTAAAACAGATCAGATCCTTTTTGGGTCATGTGGGTTTCTACCGTAGATTCATACAAAACTTTTCCCACATCTCCAAGCTCTTAAGTCAGCTTTTTACTAAAGACCAGCCATTCGATTTTAATGATAAATGCTTGGAGAGGTTTTTGAGGTTGAAGAAGGAAGTTACCAACGCACCAATTTTGCAGGGACCTGATTGGAATAGTCCCTTTGAATTAATGACAGATGCCACAGATTTTGCTGTGGGGGTCGTTCTAGGGCAAAGAATTTGCAAAAAGCTCATTGTGATCAATTATGCTAGCAAAACTCTGGATGATGCACAGTGGAATTACATGGTTACTAAAAAAGAACTTCTTGCCATAGTATTTTCCCTAGAAAAATTTAGATCTTATCTTTTGCGGTCACATGTCACTTATTTACCGACCACTCAGCACTTAAATATTTGCTGACAAAAAAAGATGCAAAACCCCACCTCATCCGTTGGATCCTGTTGCTCCAGGAATTTAACATAGAAATCAAGGATAAGGTGGGCACGCAAAATGTAGTAGGCGACTATCTCTCTCGTCTTATGACGAATGACATAATGACCCCCCCTGATCAATTCCCTAATGAAAACATTTTAGCTACCACCACCCTTCCTTGGTTTGCACCATCACAAATTATTTAGCAATAGAACGAATCACCGCTAATTGGCCAAAAACAAAAAGGGATAAGTTCTTTGCTGACATTAAATGTAATTTTTGGGAGGAGCCCGACCTTTTCTGCATTTGTGCCGATCAGGTCATTAGACGATGTGTCCCTGATTCTGAAATCCATGATATTCTGACACATTGTCATTCAATGGCTTGTGGCGGACATTTTTCAGGCAAGAAAACTGCAACTAAAATCCTTAATGTGGGATTCTTTTGGCCCATTTTGCGCAAAGATGCTCATAATTTTGTTCTGTCTTGTGTGCATTGCCAGAGCATCGGCAACATGACTCGGAAGGATATGATGCCCCTTAATCCTATTTTAGAGGTTGAAGTTTTTGATGTATGGGGCATCGACTTCATAAGACCATTCATCAACTCTGGTGGATATTTATATAAACTAGTTGCAATCGACAATGTTTCTAAGTGGATAGAAGCAATACCCACCCCCACTAATGATTACCGTGTGGTTGTTGAATTTCTTAAGAAGAATATTTTCTCAAGATTCAGCATTCCAAAAGCCATTATCAGTGACGGAGGCTCACATTTCACTCACTCACAATTCCGTCACCGTCTTTCTAAATATGGGGTTAATCACAAAATTTCCACACCTTATCACCCCCAAACAAATGGCTAGGCCGAAGTTTCTAATCGGGAAATCAAAAATATTCTATAAAAGATGGTTAGGCTCTATTTATAAGGTGAGATCGGGTTTAAAATGAATGCATCGTAGTATAGTTGAAATCACTTTGAAAACAAATAAATTTTATTACTCAAAGTTTAAGCCGAGGTCGAACACAGGGAGCAAATGGAGTTCATACACTAATCACAATAATAGATGCAATTTAAACACATAAAACTACTCAAAATATAATTCAGAATGTCAAGCACGAGTATATGGACAATAAAATGTAGCTAGAAAATATATAAAAGAGAAATGGGGAAGAATTGGACGTCCGATTATAAAATCAGATGTCTTAAAAGTGTTTGATTTTTCTTTTTTCTTTTGCTTCTTTCTTTGGCTTGTTCCTCTCTTTCTCTTCTTTCTTCTCTACTCTTCTTCTCTAGCTTTGGCCTTGCAAGCCTCAACTGTCTTCTTCTTCTTCTTTCCTTAGCTTCTCTACAACTCTGATCCTCTTTAGCTTTCTTCTGCCTTTAGCCTTTTCCTCCTTCTTCAGCTTTCTCCTTCTTCAACCATGCCTTCTCTTAAACCTTCTTCTCTACGGCTTCACCTGTGGCTTCCTTTCTCCTCTTCCTTGGCTCTGCACCCTTGGCTTCTTCTTTCTTTCCTTTCCCTGCAAGAGCAAAACCAACCCCTACCCTCCCCCACGAACTCTCTCTCTTTTCTCTCTTAGGCTCGCTCTCCTAGAGCCTTCTCGAGTAAACAGGTCTGGTTAGCGTACTTGGGACCAGGCCCACAGGCGTGCGTGGTGGGCGAGGAGTGCGCGTGTAATTGGGTCAAGAACCAGGTCCGCGGAGGCATGTGTCGTAGACGAGGCGTGGTGGGTGAGTGGGACCTCACCCCATGTTAGGAGGCGATAAGCCCCTGACACTTTTTCATCTTATACCACACCACCCGCTCGAAGGCTTCCGAGGTGGGACTAAATGTCCCACCTGCATCTTGCACGTGCCCGTAGCAGGTGTTGCTCTTGATTGTAGCAGATGCGATGCTTTGGATTCCAATTGCTGGGCTTGATTTGTTCGCGAAGAGTGCCCGCATGTTTGGGACCTGGGAACCTGATGCTTGAGGCAGTAGATGAAGCTTGCAAGCTTCTTCACGTCTGCTCCAATGGTGGCTGATGTCCAAACCTGTACTAAAGTAAAACGGCCTTACGGCCTCATTAAATCACACAGAGGGCTTCACCGTGGCATGACAAAGGTGTCTTGGTAGTTGGCGTGCCACAGGGTGGCCTAGTCGTGCGTGCCTAGGTCATTCTATGGCCGTGGAGTTGGGTTTGTTCGGGGGAAGTGTGTGGAGTGTGTGGTGATCAATGGAAAGGGGGAAAATGATCAGTGGGATGTGGTGATGCTTTTGAGGTGGTTGGCGAGGTGGGGGGTTGCATGGAATGACGGAAGCACCTCGTCGGTGGTCAGCTAGAGGTGGAGAAGATGGTGGTGGTTTGTGAGCGTCGAGGGATGTTTTAGGAAATAAAGAGGGGGAAACAGGAAGAGGGGAGACAGGGGAGTATCTGACCTAGTTTAAAGACGAAGGGGTAAAGGATGGCAGTGGGCTCGTGTTTGCCGCCACCAGAGACGAAGATCCCAGTAAGAGGGGGACGGTGATGACAAGAAGGAGATAGGCACGAGCGCAGGTGTGGCACGACGCAGACAATGCAGGCACGGGAAACTCTGCCAATGGTATTGTGGTAGAGCGACGAGAGGAGGAGATATAGGTCACCAGAGATAGCTGGGTGTTTGGCCAGAGGAGAAGAGAATAAATTGGGGTTTATCTTTGGCCAAACCAAGCTGAAATGAACGAGAGTATTTGGGGTCTCTTTTATAGTCTCAGGCAGAGGGCCTTGTGCATGGAAGGCAAGCATTCAAGCACGGCAACCTCATCGGACTTGGAAGGTCAAGAGATACCCAAATCTCTCATGCATTCACATGAGAGATTGGATGGAAATCAGAGCTCATGGTTGGGTTCATACGAATAGGAATTTCTCAGAGAATCTCCCTTTCAAAGTTGAGAGGGAGTCTCTGAGGAATCAGGGAGATATCCCCCTCAAATCCTCGTCGGAGTAGGATTCCTCCGCTGTAATGGCAGAGGGACCTAATTGTAAAGAATGAAGAGGAAGCTAGGGTGGTGTCTGCAAGGGTTTTCAAAGGCTAGGGGTATAAATGTAATTGGGTTGGACTATTTTGCAAAGTAGGTCAAGGTGAACTCTTAAGTCCAAATTTTGCTATAAACCTAATTTTGACCTAATGAATCCAATGGTGAAGTGGTACTTTAGGTTTGACCACGTTTGTCTGGGCATTTTACACAAAAACCCAATTTAGGGTAAATATTTGACTAGGACCCCTATTTAGGTCAAAATAGGTTCCAAAGGCCAAATTGAACGTTCTAAACCTTAGAGGATATTTTTCCATGAATTTTAGAGAATTTATTTTAATTTTATCCTGACTAGAACCTTGTTAAATTAAGTGGGTCTGTTTTAGGGTTATATGAAGTCATTTAATTCCCAGATTTCACATTAACCCTTTTCTAATTGAACCAACGCACTTTTTATCTTGTTAATATCATTTGCCCTAAGTTTAGCCCCTTCGAAATCCATTTGTTGTTCTATAATGGTAAAATTGCAATTTTACCCTTTGTTTCTTACTTTTCTTTCAAATTAGTTATTCCTTGAGTTAGGCCCTTCATTTGGTTATGTAGGAGGTTTTGTTCCCTTTTCTAGCCCAAAATGAGCTAGTTAGGGCTCATGATGGTGTTCCCATCAGGCCCGACCATAAAGACTAGACTACCAAATTGGACGATACTTTATGGGCCTATTGTACTGCTTTTAAAACCCTGCTCAACATGTCTCCTTTCCATTTGATTTTTGGGAAGGCATGCCATCTCCCGGTAGAACTAGAACATAGGGCTTTTCGGGCAATAAAATAATTAAACATGGATTTATCTGACAATGGTATCCATAGAAAACTGCAATTAACTGAATTGGATGAATTACGTAATTTTTCGTATGAAAACATGTGGATTAATGAAGACCGAACAAAGAAATTTAATGATAAATACATTGTTCAGAAACACTTTGACGTTAATCAATGCATTTGGCTTTTTGATGCTAGATTACATATTTTTCCTGGCAAATTAAAATCCAAATGTACCGGTCCCTTTATTATCCTCAAAACTTATCTGTACGGCGTTGTTGATCCTTTTTCTCCTAAAACTAATACGACATTTCAAGTCAATGGCCATCATTTAGAGCCCTATTTTGATCATACCCCGAATCTTCTATCTGAATCCTTTAATTTCATCGAACCAGCCACAGTTGATCACTGATGCAGACTACGCCCGACTGAATGGCGTAAAAGATAGCACTAGATGGGAGGTAACCCATCATTTTCTTTCTGCTTCTTTTACTTTCTTTTTCCAAGTTTTGACCATCCCAAACCCGACCTCCCTTCACTAAGGTGATCCCTTTTCCCTTCTAATGAATGAGGACATTGCATATCATAAGCATGGGGGGTGTTTTTAAAATTTTGGCTATCGATTTAGGATTTTCAGAACCTAAAAACATGCATTGTTTTTAGTCATTTTGTTTTTCTTGCTTGCATACCCAAAAATATATATATATATATTGAAAACTTTTTGATGAAAATTTTGAAATAGGGACTAAGGTTGAAAACTCACTTTTGGTACAATTGGATTTTATCTTTAACAAACTAGGGATGAGGATACGAATCTGATCATTAGAATTTTAGGGTCTACTTTTGGACTAGATCAGATATCCTTCTCTAAAATTCTGCCTGAACTCATGATAGTTCAGGTGACTTGATCCTCTTTTGTAATATGGAAAGTATCTGGCTTAGTTTCTGATTCAAAAACTTGCTTTTCTTGCGAAACTTTCAATGGCAAATTTCACATAGAAGCCAACACCTAAAAATCACTAAAAATTAAAAAAACCCCTTGTTTGGACTTAGTAAAAGTCTAAAGCAGATCATTGGTTTGAGTTCCCACCACCGAGAAGGAGGAAAATACTTCCTTTGAGGATGCGATGTCAACATGTTACCACCTTGGCGCTGCTCCATATCTATATTTCATATCTTTAGACGGAGCATTAAAGCACATTTTAGTGGCTCAATTATCTTGGATGGTTCTCTACCTACAGTGTCAGAGCAAGAGCTTGAGTTTACTTGGAGCACCCCTTTACACCACATTGTGTTTTGGGGTTGTGAGCTCCGGGGTGGTGTCACGGATAATGCTATCTCGAAGTACTGGTGACAGAACCCCCTTGAGGATTAGTAAGAGGAATGATGATCCTGACACATCTGTTGTAAGACTAAGCTAAAAATAAGCATGGGGGAGAAAAAGAAAGGTTTTAAACCAAAAACACACCCCTATAAATGTTGGCTTCACACAAGCACGACACAAGGTTTTAAAGGTTTTTACAAGTTGTGAATCAGATTGAAGAGCCAGAAAAATCCTAAAAACAAAAATGTCAAGTCATCTGAATTAACAAGCGATTAATCTGTGAATTCTTTGGAGGATATATTGATTCCATTTTTGTTTAATCTTTGGATCCGGAAATGAATCCCGATGTTTATCTTTAACAAATCCCGTACCTCCTGCATTTAAGCCAACCAAGGTCCCATAATTTTTCTCCTCAAAAGTTAAAAAAATTAGATTTCCCAAAAATTTCATTTTGTAGAAATTAAAGTTTTTCCAAGAGACTAGAAAAAGATAAGCATGGGGTGTGATAAATGCGAGTTTATCATCATTCTTATGCATTTAAACAAACTTAGCTCTTAGGATTTTGCTCCACAAATGATTTTTTTGGATCGCATTTAGGCATAAACTAGGTTAGGCATGCATTACATTTGTTATTTTATTTTTGATATGTTTCTTGGAGTGTTAGAGATAAGCAGAGAGTTAGATGCCCAAAACCCTAGAATTCGGGAAGGCAACTGTTGTAGAGGAAGATCAATCAGGCTAGGACTCGGCTAATTCCAGCTCATCATGGCTGGATAATAGCTCCCTTGGACAAAGGTTAGCTCCCTTCAGCTCCATTCAGCTCACCTTAGCTGAATGGTAGCTCAAGAGAGCTCATCTTTGCTCACCTTAGCTCAGGTCAGCTTAGATCCAGCTCAACTTAGCTGAGTCTATCTCATCTCAGCTCCCTTTAGTTCACAGGGAGCTCTAGCTAGCTCAGCTAAGTTGACTAGAGTTCACCTAAGCTCAACTAATTGCATAGCAATCATGTGTCCTCATCAACCGAAATAATGTCTGAACCTAGCTTAAATTGTGGATATTGCACTCATATCTTGCATATCATGCATTACATCAGTCTATTTAGAACAAGATGAGATGTCCTGCCAGTTATTGGTTTTTATTGCTATTTGCAAATAATAAAGTGATCTAGGATGGAGATAGTACAATAAAGTAATAAAGGAAGAAGAAGATTGATTTAGATAATAATAAAGTGATCTAGGATGGAGATAGTACAATAAAGTAATAAAGGAAGAAGAAGATTGATTTAGATAAGAGGAGCGAGGAGGATAGCCTTATCCCTACGCTTAGAAACCATAGGACAGATTTCCCAAACCCAAAACAACCTCCATTAGGGCACCTTAGCCTCAAAGCCCAAACATGGATAGCACTATCCATGTTCTTATCCACCTTATCCCTCTCCCAAACACTTAGGAACCAAAACCAACCTTAGAAAATCTAAAACCCACTCTCCAACACATTTTAGGATGTCCAGACATCTGGTAGGACATCTGATTTCTGTAGAATAACAATCTAGGAAGCCAAAACTCATACTGACATAGACTTGGACATCTAATTTAATGTCCAAACATCCAATTTTGTAGTATACGACATCTGACGACTATCCTGGATGTCTGATAATGCTGTTTGGTTCTTAATTTTCATGTTGGAAGCCCTAGCATACTTATTTTGACCTAGGAACCCCACCGGACACCCTAGGAAACCTAAGTAGAGACCTCCTAAGCCTAATCCACTATCCATAGCCCTACTTGTCCTATCCCTAACCCAATTGAACCATCCCATACCTAATTGGGTGCATCTACAGTTGATTGGGTGCACCCAAGCCTAATTAGATCCACCCAGGATCTAATTAACTCATACCTAGTAGGGTTACCCTAGCCTAATCACATGCACACATCTAATTAGAGTTGACCTAGACCTAATTAGGTTCACTCTTACCCAATTAGGCTTTCCTAAGCCTAATTAGGTCCATACCCACTTAATCTAGATTGACCCAACCTATTTAGCACCTAATCCTACCAAAACCCACAACCTAGCCCTATGAAAAATACACACCCACACACACACACACACCTTCCCATTTTACTCACACCAAACCCATGCACACTCTCTTGGAAACCCTAAAAACTTGTGTCAAACCTAGATCCAAAAAATATGGTATTGGCTATTTTTGGAGCCACCAAAAGTGGCAACCAAATGGAGCCTTCCATAAGGGCAAAGAGAGAGCCACGAAATTGGACAATCTCCATACACTCTCCTATCCATACTTTCCACTCTACTCTTACTTCCACCCTCCAAAACCTTAAGGCTATCCTCCTCATCCTCCTCCAAGGCTCCATGGACGGCTAGCTAGAGAAGCTTCACTCCAAAGCTTCAAGGATGGCCATTGGTAGAGAAAGGGTGCAACACCCTCCTCTCTCCACTTGGGTGCAATCACCCCCATCTTCTTCTCTTCTTGGATGACCATGAAGGCTCATCCATAGCATCTTGTGGCTGGCCATCTCTTTTGGTAGGCGTGTAGACGAGTTTGCATACTCAAGGTCTAGCCTACACCCTTACACAAGGTCGATGGCCCTAGTGGCAACTTTCCGACGTGAGGGATTTCTTCTATTAATTTGCTTTCTAGTTTAGATGATATGTGATAATATTTTATGCATAAATAATTTCATGATGTTTCTTTGATTGATATTATCCTCATGTTTGCTTGCCTATATGATACTTAGGTTTGATCACACCATGCACAGCCACCATGGCCTCATTTAGATGCACACAGTCACTTAGGTTTTTGCTAGTTTATCTAAGTCTATCTTTCATTTTGCTTTTCAAAATAAAGATCAAAAACACAAAAAAAAGTGCAAAAGACAAAGAGATAAAAAATATTAGGTTAGATTTAGGTTATGAAAGCCGATTCAAATCTCAATTCATTTTCAAGACTCCCAAAGATGAATGACCAGGACTCAAGTTCTAAAAAGAATAAAACCTACGTGAGTTTCATTATCACAAATACCTTTGACGAGTGGTTTTTGCAACTATACTACGATTTCCAACGATTTCAAAATATGCGATTTCCACGCTCGTCAAATGACACCATCGTCAGGGAGGCAACGTGCAAGTTTAGATTTGGATTTGCTTAACTTCTGTTTGTTTTGATTGTAGGGTGTCAAGATGGGGATCCGCGCACACAATGACCCGTGGTGAAGACTACAGGTATTTTCTTCATCCTCTAGTTGCTTCGTTAGGTTAGAAATATATATATATATATATATATATATAAACTAAAATTTAAATTTTTGGATCTGAATTAAAAAAAAAATTTCTTTCTTTGGTGTGTGTTTTAACATGGAAACTATTTAAACACACCAAAGCCAGATTTGGAAATTCGGCTAGCAAATATTGACGATTTTCAAAAATTTAGTGCTATGAAATTAGGAGTCCAAAATTTATGGGATTCGGTCTGATATTAGGTTTTTAAACTAGCTTTCCAGCGCCACCTTTTATTTGAAAAATTTGTACTGTACGAATTTTAAAAATTCGTATAGTGGAAGGGGGTCAGAATAGTCTACACTCTGATTTTTTATAAATTTAAGTGTTAATTATGAACTCTACATAAATAAGATCTCTTTTGACTTTGTGCGGTTAGAAAGCCACTAAAATCTAGTCTTTTCTATAAATTTTCAAGAATTTTTGGATTTTTTTTAATACTGCTTCAAATTGCACTTCTCATAGGGGGTCCATTTGGTCTGTTTGACCCTCTAGAACATAAATATTTGTGAAAAATTCCACGAAAGAGTAAAAATCTTAAAAAAATATTCCCTGAAAAACTTATTGAAAAAGGAAGATCTCTACCAAATTTCATGTTATTTTTCTTCAGTTACTGATTTGGGGAGTGATTTCAAGTTAGACTAAGGTCTGACTACAGATTTTAGAAGAAGCACAAACCCTAGGTAATTCACATTAGGGTTTAAATTTAGAGACCCAAAACAAACCTGTTTGTGCCTGATTTGAGTGTGATTGCATGAGAAGGGATTTGCTGTGATTAGTTGTCTTCCCCTCACCCACTTGAATTGAAATTGATCTACATTCAACTTAGGAAACCAGTTAGGTCTATTTCACTTAGTAGTGGTGCATTAGGACCATTGCTTTCCTTGATTGGGTCGCACCACTTCTACCTTGTTGGACTTAAAAGCATTATATAGACCTATCTGAGATTAGGGTTTCCACACTAGGGTAGAGCACATTTGCATGCCATACTTAAAGGAAATTCATAAAACAATTGGGACTTGCAAAACCTGTTGTGTGCTTCACTACAACCTTGTTTAAATTGACATAAATAAGGAAACCTTAAAAGAAAAAAATTAATACAAGCACTTGAATGATAAAAGCCACTACACCAATTAAAGCTTGTATTACAAACCCTTTGTCTGCGCACTTCACACTCTAAATCCAATTTTAAGGGCAACACCCCCAATCGCCCAATCACATTCCAAGAGCACTCTAAGCCCAAGCCTAAAACTAAGTAGACATGCCCTAGGCAAGACAAAATTACTTTGTAATTGAAATTTAATTGGGTAAAAATCAAGGCCTTGTTTATTTAGACCAACCGGTGACAAGAAAGGTCAGTGTGGTAACCACGTTAAGCTTTAGTGGTGTCCTAGGGGGTCCCACCAATCTAGCCAACCAAGTAATTCAAGGGTTGGTTTAACCCAATTCCATCTCAGGATACCAGGTTTAGATTGAATTAGGATATACAATTTAAGGCTAGCTTGTTTGCTTGATTTGGGGCTCTCTCATCTTTCTTCCTAGGCCTTTACCTTAATTCCATCAGCTCCTTGTAGCTAGTTGTGTCTTCCTAAGGAAGACTATCTCTTATCTCTATTCGTATCTTCTCTCAAATATCCATGAACCCATATCATTCTTTTGACCATCAGGGTCCTCCATCTCCCAAACCAACCATGATTTCGACTCCTCCTAGTTGGGAGACTCATCCTAACCGGCTGGGATATGATCATCGTTATCCCCCAGCTTATTTAGAACCTAAACCTCATGGATCCGACCCTTATCTAGATTAAAACCAATTGAAAGCCATAGTTGCTGAATTCCATGATATAACAAGGACTATACAGATCAATCTACCAAACTTCTAGAGCAAATTAGACAATCTCAGGTGCAATCTCAATCTTATCACTCCTCCCAGGAATAAGAGACTTGGAAAAACCAGCTTAATGGGTTTAGTCACCCATATTTTGGATCCACTAGCTACTCTACTGATTCTTGCTACCATGGGGAGGCATCCTGGACTCAACCAACCCAAAAGGCACCTTTGGACCTAATCCGTGATTTGGGTAGATCAATTGAGGAGTGCACTATTTCTAATACACCTGTACCTGATGAGATATCTCTAAGGAATTGGAATAATGGATCACAAGTACAGGACCACATAATAGGTTCTCAATCAACTCCCTCTATAGTCAGCCCCACTCAGGGCGATACACCCATTGATTCATATCCAAATTCATATAACCTGGAGTGGAGAAACAATCCAGATCTTTCATGGCCACCATAGAGACCGACTTTGATTGAACATCAATCTAGGCCAACCCAATATTCCACTCAAACCACGTTAGGGCAACCATCTAGTCAAACCCAACCCGCAACCACCCTTGAAGATATCATGAACATTTTGTTGGACTTTGACAAAAAAAATGAAGAAAGGCTGACTAAGTTGGAAAATCAAGTGAAATCTCAAGGGGATCAAATCAAGAGACTTCAAGAATCACTTTATCCTCGGATGTAAATGCCTTTTAACTCCTATTCTTCCGACCCCTCCTCCAATCTATCATACATGCCATTATGCGGGGGCCAAATCTGTGGCCTCTAAAAGGAAGAGAAAAGCTAAGAGCCCACCCAAACGACTTGATTCGGCCTCAACCAAAAATCATACGACCAAACCCACATCCAGTTTTGACTCAGTCTCATGGGACAAAAAGAAGAAAAAGGCTTCTGAAGTTGATTTGACCTATTTACCCTTTACTGAGGCCTTAAAGAAAGAGTTACAAAAGAAGAAAAAGACTTGCACACCAAAAGAAGTGGTTTTATCAGCTAACGTAAGTGCATTTGTCTCTAGCACTCTACCACCCAAAATGACTGACCCTGGAAAACCCTTCATATCATGTGCCATAAAGGGATTCACCTTCAACAAAGCCCTTGTGGATCTAGGGTCTTCCACTAGCTTAATTCCTACTGCCCTTTTTGACTGCACCAGACTTGGAGATTTGCACCACACACCTGTTGATGAGACACTCATCATGATCTCTAATTACCCCTAATTAACTAGTCTTCTTAGTTAATTAGCTAAGGTTATGAACATATAAGGGTTAATTATAAAATAAGGGATATTTAGTTAAGGACCTTGAAATAAGTTAAAAATGACATTTTATCATTCAATTAACATTATTAATAATTTACATAATAATTAGACTCGAAATCCTATTAATCATTCTCTTAAATAATAAGTTAAGTAACTTAAATATAATGTATAGCTAAGTATGTAATAACTTAAGTGATTTTACTTAATCTAATAAATTAACCTAAAAAGGTCAAAAATGTAAATTCAAGGTGTAAACATAATATTTACCTTATTTACTAACATATATAAAAAGTTGAAAAAGATCTAAATTAAAATAAACCTAAAACCTGGGTTTACATTTTAGTCCTTAATATTCATTACAATCGGGTCCTTATTTCTCACATAGGTCCTTAAGTTTTATTACTTTTATGTCCCTCTTCTTCTTCTTCTTCTCCGGTCGAACGAATGGCTGGCGGCAGAGAGTCACCCCACCGCGCGATCACCGCCCTACCGACATCATTCCCCTTTGTCCAAGCTCTTGTAGCTTGCGCTCACCACCTCCACTTGATCCATCGGTCTGGATTAACCGAGAATCCTATTTTTCAGTGGAAGATAACCTCACTATCGTCGGAGATGACGACGGAGGTTAAGCTCCTCGAGCTCCTTCTTCGAGCAGACCTTGACTCTCTCTTCGCCACAAACTACTATAAATGCCCCCTCACACCTCTGATTTTAGGCAAGTTGTCTCCCTTCCCTCTTCTAACATTGTAGCTGACCCAATAGGCTATTTGTCTAAAACTCCGGTGACTTCCCATTCCATTTTCTGACTTCCTCCATCCATCTTAAGTAGCCGAGGAGATTCGTCGTGGTCTTCCGCACCTCTGACAAAGACGCCGACCCAAGGATTCCTCCGTTCCACCTCAAATCTGCCTGCCGGAGATCTTTCTTCAACCCTCTGATTTTGTCGTCCTCCATGAGACTTCGGCGGAACCCTATTGACCCCTTCGTCCAGGTAACAGTAGAGTAGGAGTAGGAGTAGGCTAGCTTAGTTAGTTAGTTTAGTTAGTTAGATTAGAGTAATGTCATAATTTAATTTCATCTCCTCTGACTCTGGTGAGTTCCTTGAGCTCGCCAGAGCTTTAATTTCATCTTTTTACTCACTGTACACCTTCCTGTATCTTCCATGTTCACTTCTAAATCACTTAATTATTTAATTGAATCACCTAAACGCCTAATTCATATCTCACCTTCACCAATTACTAACATTGTCTATGGTGATAGTAATTGATTTAATTCCACCTTCATTGGGTTCTTTCATCACTTGTCACCACTTATGAATCCTAATTGACATTATAATACCTATTATTATTACATATAATTAAACGCCTAAATCTTAATTAAGTTCTTAAGCTCGTTGTCCATGGAGGCTTAGGAACAGTTCAAACTATAAATTAAATACATTTTTATGAATAATAACATCTGTTGACTTGATTTAACCTCTCAATCGAGTGGTTAAACAAGTCCTGAGCTTTAACCACCCAGATCTTTAAGAAAACAAACTTACTGTCAAATCTTACATTTTAATGAATAAATGAGGAATTAAATGTGATACTGAGGTTCCTTGCAACCTCAGGATCCTTTTTGGATTAAAATGGTTAGTTTTGTCAATTTGTATATACAATTTTTATTTTCTGGACTCACCGGAGCTCCAGTGAGCTCTGGCGAACTTAAATTGTGTTACAGCCTCTAAAACTTGCTGAGTAGCTCCAGAATAGTATAATAAGGATCGCTAATTGTTTTGAAGATATTTGTTTAAGGATTTAACCATTGGAGCTATAGATTTGATTTCATCTTCTCCAACTCCGGCTGAGTTGGAGAAGTTTGTTAGGAAATATCTGAAGAGCATTTAATGAGCTCAGAAGCTTCAGTGCGATGCACTGAAGCTGTTTTAGCCTTTAAAACACTGTAGCAATCTTCCCATGACTCTGTCGAACAAACATGTTTTTAAGTTCAGGCGGCGAGCCTGAAACCCTAGGAATCACGGTTAAAACAACTTTCTGAAGATCTGAATGAGTTTTTGAGGTTGAAGAGACTCTATTTGTGGCATTAATTTCTTGGGAGAAAGCTTTGAACAGATAGTCAATTTTCGAGCTTCCACAGTCAAACATGAGTCTGTTAATGGAGATCTGAGCTTGAAATGAGATTTTGAGGAGTGAAAACTATTTCTGAGATCTTATTTGATGATCCGAGAGTGATTAAAGTAAGCTCAGTTGAGTTTATATTTGAGAATTTACTTCCTGTTAATTTGGGTTACTTTCGAACACAAACCAATGGGAGTACTATTTTGATGAAATTTAAACTTAAAACCTACCCAAAATGATCTGTTATAACCCTTAGAATTAATCTAAATTGATTAGAAACACTTAAAAGTGTCTATTGCACTTATTGATGTCTGAAATCAAACTCTGAAGCTTTCAGAGAAGTGAAAAGCTTCTCTACATGTTCTGAAGGTCTTAAGAACTTAAAACCTATTCTAACAGATGTGGAATCACTTATATAACATGTACAGACCTTTAAATAAAAGAAAGAAGTCCATCTGAGGACTCTCCTGACTTAATTTCACTTGCAGGCTAGTAAAAACACCATAGGAACCCCTGATTTCATCTTTTAAATTGAAAAGGAAAACATCATTAAAACAATAAATTTACCCTGTAATTGTGTAGATTACCCTTAGAGCTTTCCAACAAACTTGAAATCACTCAATTTGGAGCTCTGGGTAGAAAGTTATTAACATTTGAATTCGGGTCTGAAAGGGGTAGGATAGTCCCACCTCGGTTGTTCATGAGCACGTGCCTGGGGATAAAAGTAATTCGTTTCTCTGGCTATGCATTCGTCAGCGCTCGGTGCACCGGTTACTGATTCCATCTGATTTGAGCATTGCATGTGTGTGTGTGTGCGGGCTATGCTTGCGGGTGTACGCCCTTGGGGGCGTGTGAATGAGATTTTGCCCTGGGAGGGCGAGAGAGGCTTGGGAAGCCAGGTTGAGCCGAAATGACTCAAAACTGTGAACCGATAAAAATGATCAGAATATGAACCTAATTGAGATTAGGCGAGGACTGAGTAGGGTCTGGTCCCACCCTGGTCTCAAGGTGCTGTGTATCCTCGAAAGGACCTCGCTGCAAATAAAAAAACTTTTGGTTAAAAAAATAAAAAAAACCCGGTTCAGCTGAAGAACTTAATGAAAAGAGAAGCCGCTGAAGGATGTTAAGTGTTGAAGCTGAAAGCTAAAGAAGGAGCACAGGCGCTAAGGAGTGTTAAGGAAAAGAGGCTAAGGAGTGTTAAGGAGAAAACTAAGGGAAGAAGAGAAGGTAGGAGAAGACTAAGGGAAAAAGAATAAGAGACAAGAAGAGAAGAAGGCAGGAAGTACAGAAGAAAAAGAGTTCGAAAGATAAAGAAGAAAATAAGAGAGAAGGAGATGAGAGGCTGAAGAGATAAATGAAAATAAATGAATTTTTCTTGCATCATTATCTTTTTGTTCTTAATTGTAAAAAGGTATGTTTTAATAGAATAACTTTTAATTGCCTTAATTTCTTTGGAATGAAATAAAATTGAAAAACTAGCATGTTTACTTGTTAATAAAGTAGATCATTTTGAGTAAATATGTTTTGCATGTGGAATTTTGTATATTCTTTATAGTTTAAATATTTTGACAAAATTCATGTTTTGAAAATCAAACTAGTTATACCTCCTAAATTTATAGAGATAAAAGAGAATTGGTGAATTTGGAAAAAATTATTATTCCTCCCAATGAACGACCTGGACTCAACCAGTGAAAATTTCTAAAATGTTAGGTTAATTCAACCCTATACTACACAACCAACACAACTTCGAGTTAACCTAAGTGATTTCTTCTACTCTTAATTAAGTGAAATTAACTTAATTACTGAGTTGAGTGAACTGCATGCATCACTTGTCACCATTAGAATGGCAGATGGCTCCATCAAACTACCTAAGGGGGTAGTTCATGATGTGATTATTAAAGTGCAAGGTCTTACCTTTCCTGTCAATTTTATTGTTTTGGACATGGATATACTAGAAAAGCTAAGTAATTCACCCATCATTCTGGGTCGACCTTTCTTGGCTATAGCCAATGCACGAATTGACTGTTACGCAGGATGTATGGAGATGACTAGCGGCAATGAGAAGATTCACTTTGATATTTATGCAGCCGCTAAGAAAACAAAGGGTATTTTCTTGATGACATGGAAAGTGAGTCGGAGGGTAATTCGTAAGAAACTATGGCAATTGACACCTAGGTAGAACCACTTGACCCGAATCGACAATCCACTAGATCACATAAGTCACCCTCAATACTAGATCAAATCATTGATAGTATGGTTGACTATCTTGATTGACCTAGCCCAATTCAAAACCCTGCCCCTTGCAATGAATCTTGGATTACTCAATTGATCAAAATGATTCATGAAATAAAAGAAGCTAGTGCAAGAGAATATGATGATATAAAGAAGGAGCTTCATAAAATCCAGGACGAGCAACAAAAATAAAAAATGTTTGAATTTGGGTCAGGTGTGTCACAACCGATTTGTGATTCGATGGTGGTCATGCAGGATTCTGTTGATCAAACACTTGAGGTGGATGATATTGATAATCTTGTTAAAGTCGAGAATGGAGATTTATTTGAGAATCTTGATCTTGATTTAGGGTCTAACTACCAATCATTTCATTTTGAGGAACCAAGTATTAAGGGACCTGAATATGATTTTGTTGTATTTGAGAATACCCATGGAGACATTGATGAATTAATTCAAATGATCTCATACACGGAGCAACAAAATCAAAAGGACTGTAACAACTCCTCAATCAATGATTCAACCCATTCAACTTTCATGGAGGGACTCACTATTAAATCTAATGACCAATTTCATCTAAGTAAGAAGGAAATATCCCCTTATGCAAAAGATATTCAAGAGATTGAAATACTGCTGGGGATAACATATGATGAGTTATCAACGGAAGCTAAAAATTTTGGGGAATCATGTGATAGTTGGGAATTGGCATTGGAAAATTTGGAAGAGATAAAAGAAGAAGATGAGACCCAAACATCTTTCCTAGAGACAGAGACTGATCACTGGACCTTGATTTCCAGATCTGAGCCTAGCTGGAGACGTTAATCTCAGCACTTATATATAGCATATTTTATTTGTCATATTTTTCCTGCATATTCAATTTGTCAAAATTCAGGCGCCATTCCAGGTGAATTCTACCCATTTACTCCCTGTCTTAATTTATTTTTTGTTATATTCATGCATGAGGACATGCAAGAAAGTAGGCATGGGGGGGTAGTAATTGTAAACTGAAAATTTTTTTGTCAACACCTAGGAAAAACCTTTCATACATCATGCTAATTGCACTTTTGGGTCCTTAAATTGAGAACAATCAACTCCACCTCCAATGTTCACATTGGAGCTAAAAATCGTTTGCAACAGCCACGTTCGACTCATCCACTCACCTTTTTGTGCTAAATTTAGGGCCAAGCTAAATGTAAACTGAATTAGAGAAATCTTCAAAGTGCAACTTTTGAAAGTTCATACATAGCATGTACATACATTGCATTCATGAATAAGATTTTTATCAAGAGAATGTATTAAGGATTTCATCCTCTAGTTGACTCCTGTAATCTGGAATCCAGTATAATTTTCACACATGTAGAATTTGTAATGGATTCACGGTGAAGCCTGATAAACGTCTTTAGTTTGTCAAGAAGAAGCAGTGCTTCTTTTCCTGAACCCTTGGACAGTGTTTTGGGAGGCAGGCAGATTTTCTTCCAAAAATCCACCAAATAGTGCGAGATGAGAGTACAGTGTACTGATACTCTAAGATTAGTGCAAGGAATCTTGAATCTTAGGTAATTAGGTAATGATACTCAGAGATTAGGCATAATTTTCGCTCTCAGATCCTGCGTATATATTTTGTGTGAAATTTTGAGAGCCACTAAATAAAGCAAATATGCAGAGAGCAAGTTTTCATAAAATTAGGGCTAAGGTGGATGGTTAGGACCATTCTTTACGGAATCCTCGGCTGAAAGAGGGTATTGATGTCAAGGTCAGAAATACACCATCCTATCTGTCTCTCCCGGTGTTATGAGTAAGCACTTCCACCAAATAAGCCACCTAATGTCTCTTGAGTACCACCAATTTCTAATAATGCCTCCTTAATAAAGTTCATGAATGTATGCTAGCTTGTGTTGTGTTGAAAAAAAAAGAAAAGAAAAAAATGATGAAAAGAAAGAAAAATTGAATAAAAATAGAAAAAGAAGAACAAGCAAAGAAAAAAACAGAGTGAATATTTAGTGTTTATTTCAGTTGCATTGAGGCAATACCACCAAATAAAATTACAATCCACCAAATAAGGCCTTAACCCACCTTTTCGGTGTTTCTGACCACCCAAATACTGGCTAAGGAATTCTGACTTAGTGCTAGGGTTATGAAACCCAATCAAAGTGTTAATGCCAAGTGAGACCACCAAATATAGGTCATATGTGTGAATCTGGTGAGATTGTGTGCTCTAAGAAAAAAAAAAGAGAAAAAGAGAGAATGAATACAAAGGAACCAAAAGAGAGCATAATTTTTCTCGTCTTTCTTTGAGTTGAGTTACTTAAAAATTTGGGAATCTAGCTTCTATAGTACTAATTTCTATGTAGCACCAAGTGAGAGTAAGCCACCAAATAAACACTCGTATCCCTCAGACATTCTCTACCCAAGCTTAAGCCGGGGTGGAATTCATATAATAACTTGCATACCCCGAGGGAAGAAGTCCGCCTATCCCGCTAGAATTTTTACTAAGGGTCAAGTACATGCTTTAGAGGTGAATCAGGTTTTTCACTAGAATCTATTGCAAAGGCTATGTAGCTGCACTTTCACATTTGTCTAGATTTCTAGAACATAGGATGAAAACAAAAAGGAGAAAAATCTCTAAGCATACACTTGATAAAATAATCAATCCTGTAGGTACCCTTATGCGAATAATTTAGTCTTGCATTTGCTAGGGACTAGCAAAGTTTAGGCATGGGGGTATGATTGCACAACAATCATGGGTCCTAATCATCCCAAATAATGTCTGAACCTAACTTAAATTGTGGATATTGCACTCATATCTTGCATATCATGCATTGCATCAGTCTATTTAGAATAAGATGAGATATCCTACTAGTTAAAGGTTTTTATTGCTATTTGTAGATAATAAAGTGATCTAGGATAGAGATAGTGGAATAAAGTAATAAAGGAAGAAGAAGACTGATTCAAATAAGACAAGTGAGGAGGATAGCCTTATCCCTACCCTTAGAAACCTTAAGACAGCCTTCCCAAACCCAAAACAACCTCCATTAGGGCACCTTAGCCTCAAAACCCAAACATGGATAGCACTATCCATATTCTTATCCACCCTATCGCTCTCCCAAACACTTAGGAACCAAAACCAACCTTAGAAAACCTAAAACCCACTCTCCAGCACATTTTAGGATGTCCAGACATCTGGCTGGACGTCTGATTTCTGCAGAATAACAATCTAGGAAGCCAGACCTCATGCTGACACAGAATTGGATGTCTAATTTAATGTTCAGACATCCAATTTTGTAGTATAAGACGTTTGACCACTATCCTGGACGTCTGATACTGTTGCCTAGTTCTTGATTTCGATGTTGGAAGCCTTAGCCTACCTATTTTGACCTAGGAACCCCACCGAACAACCTAGGAAACCTATGTAGAGACCTCCTAAGCCTAATCTATTATCCATAGCCTTACTTGTCCTAACCCTAACCCAATTGAACCATCCCATACCTAATTGGGTGCATCTACAGTTGATTGGGTGCACCTGAGCCCAATTAGATCCACCTAGGATCTAATTAACTCGTACCTATTAGGGTTACCCTAGCCTAATCACATGCACACATCTAATTAGACTTGAACTAGACCTAATTAGGTTCACTCCTACCCAATTAGACTTTCTTAATATTAATTACGTTCACACCCACTTAATCTAGATTGACCCAACCTATTTAGCACTTAATCCTATCGAAACCCACAACCAAGCCCTACGAAAAATACACGCCTGCACACACTCGCACACCTTCCCATTTTACTCCCACCAAGCCCATGTACACTCTCTTGGAAACCCTAAAAACTTGTGTCAAACCTAGATCCAAAAAATGTGCCATTGGCTATTTTTGGAGACACAAAAGTGGCAACCAAATGGAGCCTTCCATAAGGGAAAAGAGAGAGCCACGAAATTGGACCATCTCCATACACTCTTCGATCCATACTCTCCACTCTAGACTTTCTTCCACCCTCCAAAACCTTAAGGCATTCCTCCTCATCCTCCTCCAAGTCTCCATGGATGGCTAGCTAGAGAAGCTTCTCTCCAAAGCTTCAAGGGCGGCCTTTGGTAGAGAAAGGGTGCAACACCCTCCTCTCTCCACTTGGGTGCACTCACCCCCACCTTCTTCTCTTCTTGGATGACCATGAAGGCTCACCCATAGCCTCTTGTGGCCGGCCATCTCTTTTGGTAGGCATGTAAACAAGTTTGCATACCCAAGGTCTAGCCTACACCCTCACATAAGGCCGATGGCCCTAGTGGCAACTTTCTGGCAAGAGGGATTTCTTATATTTATTTGCTTTCTAGTGTAGATGACATGTGATAATATTTTATGCATAAATAATTTCTTGATGTTTCTGTGATTGATATTGTCCTCGTGTTTGCTTACCTATATGGTACTTAGGTTTGATCACACCATGCACGGCCACCATGGCCTCATTTAGATGCACATAGTCACTTAGGTTTTTGCTAGTTTATCTAGATCTAGGTTTCATTTTGCTTTTCAAAATAAAGATCAAAAACACAAAAAAAAGCGCAAAAAAAAAAGACAAAAAAATATTAGGTTAGATTTTGGTTATAAAAGCCAATTGAAATCTCGATTCATTTTCACGCCTCCCAGAGACGAACGACCGGGACTCAAGTTCTAAAAAGAATAAAATCTACGCGAGTTTCATTATCACAAATACCTTTGATGAGTGGTTTTTTTGACTATATTACGATTTCCAACGATTTCAAAATACGCGATTTCCACGCTCGTCATCAACCAAGCTGAGTCTAGCTCATCTTTCTCCCACCAGCTCTCTGGGAGCTCCAGCTAGCTCAACTAGGTTCACATGAGTCCACCTCAGCTCAAGCTCAACTCACCTCATCTCTAGCCAGCTCACAATGGTTAATCTCTGTGCTAGCTGAGCTACTACTTGTCAACTAGTAGCTTAGCCAACTCTGGAGTCCTCACCAGAGGTAGTCCCAGCTCAACCTATCTCCAACTAGGCTGAAGCCTGCTCAACTAAGCTCAAATACCCAAGCTTTACTACTTGCACAAAAACTAAGTAGCTAAAGCTCAGTAGTTGAACTCCCCTTCAAGCTACCTCAGCAAACCCAGCTCCAGCATAGCGACCATCAACTCTAGCTTACTCTTCTCTAGCTCTCCTCCATAAAACCCTAGCTCCTCCACCTCTACTCTACTAGCTAAGCTAGCTTTGCTAAGCTCTAGCTCTACCTAAAAATCCATGGCCTTCCAGTCCCCCACCTTAACGATAACTAACCCTAACCTAACCCGCTCCCTTTTGGAGCCAACCCGCCATAACCACCACCTTAGACACCCCTTCATGTTGGCGCCAAAATGTCCTAGACATCCCTTCATTTTGGTGCCAACATGAGTCTCCATCCTAGCCTTACACCTCACCCTATATACACATGTAAACCCTACACATAACCCCCTTCTAAAAACCTTAAAGTGGCACCACCTAACCCCCTTTTTACCCACCTAAAATGGCACCAACTCCACCTAAATCAAACCTCCATTCAGCCCCTCATGTGGCGCTAAAGAACCTACACCCTCCACCATATAACCACCAGCTAAAGGCCTCATCCTAACCCTTCATTCACCTTCACATCAACCTTAACCCTTAACCCCAAAAGAGTTGGTGCCAACATCCTAACCACCACCTAACACAACCTTACAAATGGCGCCAACTTATCCTATCCCTCCATCACATAACCTCCACCATATAACTCCATCTCCACCCTACACATCTAACCAAACCCTTAACCCTAGCTACCACTTAAGGTTGGCACCAACCACCACGTACCCCTCCATTTTGGTGCCAACAACCCTAGCCCTAGGATCCTATAACCACTATCTAACCACCATCATAGCCATCCATCCTATAACCACCCTTAGCCCCCTACCATTCCTATATAAACCCCCTACCACCACCATTAAATCTTCACCCTTGGCTACAATTTTTCTACCTATATTTCCACCTACATAGAAGGTTAAGAGAAGAAGAAGAAAAAAAAGATTAAGGGGATACTCTGTCCACTTGGTGCCTTCCCCTCTTCTCTTCTCTCTTGTGTCCACGCCAGCCAAGGAATGAAGCCAGGCATTGGAGGACAACCTAGGGTACACACCTACCCTAGGAAGTGGAGGATTTGAGGGTGCTGCACTACCACCCGTGGAGGAGGAATCAAAGGTGGTCCATGCCACCTTATGAGGAGCCTTTGAAGGTGGAAATCCATCCACCTTGGAGGAGTTAAGCACGCCCCTCCTTGGGCTTGCTAGGAGGAAACTATCTTTGGTTCAAGAAAAAGAGGAGGATCCTTTTTAACTATGGGAGCAGCTACAACTGGAGCAACGAGCATTCCCTCTTCACCATCATCATCTTCCAGGATTTGTGTTTTAATTTTTTGTAGTTTTACTTTTTGTAGTAGAAACTTTCCTCTACTTTTGTAAAATAGAAATTCCCTTAATATTAAGTTGCCTTTTCTAGTTGGTGTAGCCTCTTCTTACTTTAGTTTTTAGCACTTTCACTCCCTCTTCTCAATTATCCTAGGCCTTCACATGCCTAGGGTGAGCTTGAGAAGAGGTCTTTCTTGTCACCTAGCAGTTAAATTAGATTTAGTCTTTTGTCTACCACCATCTTGCGATTGCCCCTTTATTTCAAAAACCTAAAAAAATACATTTTGGAAAAGACCAAAAAGAATGGTGATTTCCTCATTTCCATGCAAGAGATTGATTTATCAAATATTGCCTCCTTGAACGACCCTAGATACTCCCATATCTAGGTCTTACAAATTTTGAAAATGAATCCATTTTTGTGCATTGCAACGACTTAAAACCCTAATTTAACAAACCATACAAAAACGCAATCAGGGACCTTGTGAGGATTGATGTGGGGACAAGGAATCCAATATAGACCGTGTTTAGGGCCAATCTGAAGATGGATCTAAGAAAAAAAATATAATGAAAAAAAAGAGAGAGAAAGCTCTCCATAAATAAATTCTCCTTTTATATCTCTCTTACAAAATGCACTAGCAAACTGAACCTGGACTAACCATGTTTCAAGCACAGGTACTTTAACTGCTAGGTCCAACGAACCTTAGGCTAGTTCTTGCGAGCCTTAGAAACCTTCGCGGCAGATTGAAACAAAAGCTAGTCAGGTCTGGATCTGGGCTGGTACTTGAGTACCTCTAGGCCTAATATTGGTATTAAGATCTGATTCCAAGAGATGCAGCTTAATAGGGCATCTTGACGGTTACATCCAACCTAGACAACTAGTTTGATCCATATAATTTTGCCTAGGGACTAACAAAAGCTATGCATGGGGGTATGATGGGAACACCATCATGAGCCAGAACTAGCTCAATTTGGTCTGATAAAGTCAATAAAAGCTTCTCCATATCAGTCAGAAGGTCTCTTGAGCAGGATGAATTGTATTTAAGAGAAAAGATGAAAACAGGATGAATTTTACCATCTTATCACAAATACAGAATAACCACGTGGTATGCTAGGGGTTTATTAGAGGTCATGTAGTCATTAATGTCTAATAAGTGGCTTCATGCAGACAGAAATGAGTTTTCATGCATTTCAAGAATTAAATGACATCTGAAACCCTGGAAACAAACCTGCTTAATTAACTAAGCTTATGGCTAAGATAAAATTCATCTAAAGCCTCTAAAAGGTGTAGAAAAATATTCTCTAGGGTTTGGCATCTTTGAATTGACCATCAGAACCCGTTTTGACCTAAAATAGAGTCACAAATAGATTATTGCCCTAATTTAGACTTTTACATAACTTACCTAGTCAAACAAGGTCAAAACCAAAATCCAACTTTACCATTGGATTCCTTTGGTCCAAATTAGATTTGTATAAAATTTTGGACCCAATCAGATATTGTCTTGACCTAGTTTGCAATTTGGTCTAATCTGATTCTTTTTCTCACACAACCCCTCAGCTTTTGAAATTCTTTGCAAATAGCCCTTATCTTTGTCATCTTCTACGCAAAAAGGTCTCTGCCACCTCCATTTCCTATTTCTACAACTCCGACAACCTTCAATCAGAGTTTTCTTCCTAATTTCACACTCAATCTCTTGTAAATTTGGAAGGAAGATTCCTAAGAGATTTCTCTACAAATCGAACGTATTCATGGGCTCCAATTCTTTCCTAATCTCTCATGTGAATGCATGAGAGATGTGAGTATCCTACTTTGGCAAGCTTACCAAGCTTGAAATCCTGGTCTCCAAGCTTTAAACCCATCCACATGGCCTATAAAAGGAGCAGGGGCAAGAACCCTAGCTCCTTAGCAAATTTTGGCTAGAGACATCCCTCTCTTTTCCCTCTCTAGCCACCTCTACAATTTGCTCCAACAACCTCTCTCCGACCTGCTCCTCCGCACCTCCAACCATCAAATTGGATGTGCCAACATCTTCCATTCTTCCTCGCACACCACTCTGGTCAAAGGGAGGGTGCTCTTTTGCCTCAATCGTCGTCGTCGCTTCACCGTCGCCTCCATCTTGTCTGGCTCTGGTCAGCCACAACTGGAGCCCTTTGCCTATCTCCTTCTCTCCTAAGACCCTCTACATCTTCCTATTTCCCTCTACTTCTCTCTCCCACACTCACAACACATATGTGACCGCCAATCACTCATATCCCTCTCCACCTTCTCCACCTTCGGTAGAACTCTGACAAGTTTGCCCGCACTCCATAGACCACCATCCGCCTTGCCACAACTCCCAAAAGCTCTGCTGCTCCACCACAACCAAAGCCCTTCTCTTATTTTGTCAATCTACCCACTGAATCACTCTACTAAACTCTACCTCCTTCACATACCTTCCTCGAATTTGTCAGAGCACTTCACACACTGGCACACTCCATGGATACCACTATCATCCTCCTCGTTCTTCGGCGATCCTATTGAACCATCTGACGAGGGCTATCAAGCCCATATGTGTGTTTCAGGTATCTACCGGACATTCCCCGCCACCTGAGGGTTCACCAACCACATCTTCATCCTCTAGCTGCAATTGCCCCATGTACTTCGTCCAGGTTGCATAGAGTACTTCCAGGTAGCCTCCATGGCTATAATTGAGCATCATGACCTCAGATGCTGCTTCAATCAATTAAGATCTTCACCTGCGGCTGCACGCGCTGAAGGCTTTGTGGGATAGTTCCACATCGGATAGAGCAGATCCCTCTGTAGCCTATAAGTTTATTTTGCTCCTCTACTTAGTCATCTCAATGAGCACGGGGTGATGTCCCTCTCCATGTGCACATGAACACCGTCGCTTGCGGTCATGCCACGTGGGCCTGGACTCTGAATCGATTACCCATATACTTGGATCCGATTAGCATATTTCTGAGAGAAGAGAAAGAAAGTGAAAGGAAGAGGAAGAGAGAGAGGGGGGAGGGGGGTTTTGCTTCACTACCCACCTCTCGACACTTAGCGAATTTTGAGGGGCTTTTGCCTTTGTTGGTGTTGGTGCTGAGCTCTGCTGTGCCTCTCCTTGAGGCTTGAGAAAGAGATCCCATTGCCTCTGTTGCTGGTTCTGAGTGCACTGTGCACTTATCCTACAAGGTGTTTGGTTGATTGATACCATTAAGATATTTGCTATTATTGTAATTAGGGTAATTGGTGATTCAAATCACCATTTTACCCTAATCATTTTGCACTATCAACATTTGCTCTTATATATATATATCATTTGTGTTTAGAAACCTCATCATATATTGATATCTTGTGATAGAATTGCAATCTTGAGATTTATTTTGCTACTTTCTATCAGTGACGACCTTGGATTATATTCAAGTATAAATTTTATCTATTTTCGTGCTATTACAACCCATACTACAATGCAACGACTTCTAAAACACCGTTTCAGCATGTAAACATATGGCTGACAAACTAACTATTATGCGAATTACGATTCTTATGAATGCATTATCCCTAAGTTATGCTAGAATCTAACTTAATTCAGGTGATTTAGGTTGCAAGATTGTTGTGCAATCAACCATCAATCTAGGAGAAATCATCCACCCCATCAGATGCCATGAAGGCTTGCAAAGTCTCCTACAGCCTTCCAAACTCCTACGATCTACTGAAGTAGGCATTAGGGGATCTAGTTGTCCTACACGTACCCATGTGAGGTTCCCAATTGTCCCCAACTCTAGAGTCCTTGTGTGTTGCAGCACCAAACGCACGTGGAAAAAGACTGTCAAAAGAGCCAAGTCATATCCAATTGTCCTTCCAGAAGCCAAAGCGAGATCCGTTACAAATCACTGGCTTGAAGTGCTCCCACCTAGACTCCACTGCATTGAAGATCAAGGACTAAAGGGGGATATTTTGTCTGCATGGAGTACCTCCTCTGGCCACCCACCCGATTCATAGGAGTCCATAATCAAATCTTGCCACAGGCCAGTTTCATTATGAAGGATGACGACTCCCCATTTCAGCAGTAGAGAGTCGCCAAACTCCCTAAAAGATCTGATACCAAGCCCCCCTTTCTTCTTAAGCTGACACAAAGCACTCTACTTCACCAATTGCATGAACCTACCATCATGGCTGGCTCCCTTCCAGAACAGATGTTTGCAGAACATGTCTAACTTCTTCAATACGGTCCCAAACGGTCAGAACATGGACAAAAGAAAATTGGGATAGCAGATAGTACCAAGTTTAAGAGAACCAATCGGCCCCCTTTGAGAAAAACTTATTGCACCACTCTGCCATCTGTGCCAATATTTTCTGAAAAAGAGTTGCCCAGTCAGAGCCTTTCATCTTCTTGCCAAGGAGGGGAAGACCCAAATAACGCATTGGAAGAGAAATGGCAAGTGTCTGGAGGATGTCTAAAAGATTGTCTCTGATTTGGTTGGCCACCCCAAAACAAATTAAGGATGGCTTAAAGCCGTTCACTCTGAGCCCGGAGATCTCCCCAAAGATGTCTACCACATACTTCACTACTTCCGCTTCATTATGCCTCCCTTAATGAAAAAAATAATATCATTTGCATACTGTAAGAGCGGGGTCAATGGCCCTTGGGAAGAGAGGGTGTACTCATGTAAAAGCCCTCCACTGCATGCTTGAAAGGAGAAGTATGCCAAAGTGTCTACCACCAGTAGAAAAATTAGAGGCACAATAAGACATCCTTGCCTTACCCCTCTTTAAGGCTGGATCCACCTTTCAGTTGACCTCCCATTATGCAAGGGTGAGAAGGAGGAAGTAGTGATTCATCTTTTCATCCAAGATAACCAAATGTCTGCAAAATCTCTCCTGAGAATCTCCCACATGTACGGCCAGGATATAGAATCATAAGCCTTGGCAAAATTAAATTTCCATATGAACCCTTTTTTCTCCTTTCTCTTCCAACCAGCGACCATCTCTTGCACAAGAATGAAGGATTCTTGCAGGGATATACCCTTCAAGAATGCAGACTAGATAGGCCTGATCAAAGTTGGTAACATTGTCCATAGTCTATTTGCTAGGATCTTCCCAATCAATAAGCAAATTGAGTTTGACAAAGCGATAGGTTTAAAATTACTGGCGTTGTTCGCCCATTGTTTCTTAGGTAACAGAAAAGGAAAGGACTTGTTAGCTTCTCAAACCCAAAGTTCCCACCTTGGAATTCTTCAATCACCTTCATAACATTCTAATTTACTAGTGTCCAAAGCTCCCTATAGAAGAAAACTTGGAAACCATCTGGTCTAGGTGAGCCCTTCGTGTTAAGCCCTTTTAGGGCTTCAACTACTTAGGCCTCTAGTATAGGTCGAACAAGAGAAGTTGCCACCTCTTCATCTAGGTGAGACATTTTGGAAGTGGAGATCCTCCATGTACCACGTTGACTAGCTTGTTTGAAGTTGTAAAAGTGTTCATTGACTTCCTTATTGATCTCTTGTGGGGTTCTCAACTCCCTACCCCCCACTTCAAGGATGGGATTAGATTGAATTTGCATCTCGCACTGGCCATTACAAGGAAGAACTCTGTATTCGCACATTCTTTGAGCCACAATTGGTGAGACTCCTCATGCCAATCAATTTCCCATTGTAAGTCCTCCTTAGCAATGAAAGCTTGCAGATCAACTCACTGCTTCCTATTGTCCTTTGATAGGGGATTGACCTCCTCCTTGTCCAGACATTTGACCCCTTCAATAGCTTCTTCTCACCACATAGCCTTCTCACACAAAGGACTCTTCTATACTCCACAAGCATATGTTGCAAGCCATGTAACTTTGATGCCAACCTCTGCATGGCCGAGCCTTCCCCTCCATTGGCAACCCACCACGAAGCAATCATGTCACAGAAGCTTGGTTCATTCAACCAAGATAAAATAAGAACTCTGCCGTGAGCCTTCCCCACTCTCCCATAAAATTGGGGTGTGATCTAAGAGGGGTGCCCAAGTGTTGTCTCTGTTGCCAGTTGAAACGAGCTAAGGCATTCCACGTCTGCCAGAAAGTGATCAATACGAGACATCAAACCACTACCATTCCTCCATGTAAAGGTAGCTCTAGAAGTGGGAAGATCAACCAACTCTAACTCTGTGACCACATTTTGGAACCCAAGTGTAGAAGTATCAATTTGACCATTTGGCTTGTCCTCTGTGAATAGGGTAACATTGAATTCCCCTCCCATTGACTAGGCACTGTCCCCCACAAAAAGAGATGCCTTGCGGATGTTCCCCATAACTTTTGCCTCTCAGCCGCCACACATGGCCCATAGACACAGGAGATCAAAAAATAGTTTCCATTAGATGCCCTTAGAAACTTGGCAGTGATAACAAACGAGTTTGACCTGACATCCTGAAGGTCTAGTTGGCTCTTATTTGACCAAATGTAGATGCCCCTAGCCTTGCCAATGGCATGCACACAATGAATGTCTGACCTCTCATCTGAGACCACAAATCTCTACATATCGATTCTCTTTGCATCAATGTGAGTTTCTTATAGCATTACGTAATCAACCCTTCACTCTCGCAAGTAGCAAGCAAGCATCCCACGCATCACCTCATCGTGTAGCCCACGCGTGTTCCACGAGAGGATCCTCATGATAAAGACAGCAGGACCCCCTTCCTTTGCTTCATGGATGTGGTACATTCCACCTTCAGGAGCTTGGCCACATAACCAAATCAATCTTCACATGCCGACCATGGCCCTTGCTATGTAGGTTGTCCCCCCTATCAGCTAGAGTTACGAACTTGCATTCGGAATGAGTTCCCTTGCTGTGCACCACCACTGCATTTTCCCCAACTGGCGTGGAGTTGGATTTTGGTCCTTCGCCCTCTCGATCATTTAGCACACTATCTTCCACTATAGCTGGGCTTTTCCCCTTAGCACAAAAAGCACCTCCAACGGAGTTGGAGGTTTCCACCAGATTAGGCAATGGTTTCCGACCCATCTCCATGAGGACGTTGGCCTCAAAGCTTCCAATTGATTGCAACTTCAGTTCCATCTTCCTTGCTCTCCCCTTCCCAAGGCACACCTGTAGGATTTGTAAATCACAAGCACACTAGAAGGGGGGATGAATAGTGTGGGAAATAAAAATTGCAAGACAAAACAAACCACAAAAACAAAGGCACAAGATATATAGTGGTTCCCCTCACCTGGGTACTCCGCTACCTAAGTCTCCTGACTTAGGATCTTTAACCCAATTCCCTCAACTTAGAGGGAATCAATTTACTAATATCAGAGGTAATTAACGGGTTACCTCAACCTAATTACAAGATATAAAGAAAAGGATAAAGATATAGGTGTAAGCAAAATGTAAGTAGAAGCTTACAACTATTTCTTAAGTCTCCAACAAGAATATATCTTATAACAAGTATAACCAAATCTAATGAGAAAACTAAGGCATAAAACAAACGATTGATTACAGAAAAATACGAACGCCCTTGATGATTTGTTGCAAATGGTGAGATGCCTTGAAATGTATGCAACAAACTAAGCTCCTTTCCAGCTTGAAAAATGAGAATTGAAGGTGTAGGCAAGAGTATAATTTTTTTTAAGAGATGTGTGTAAAACAACACTCAAAGAGTGCTTATATAGGCCACTAATCACCTCTCCCACGAATTCTAGCCGTTAGAGGTATTTTAGGAACATTAAAAATATGATTAATTGCAAACTAGCCGTTCAAACTGGTCACAACGGTTAGTTGGTACCAGTACTGAACTCTTGGTACGGGTACTGACTACATACAGTCAGTATAGCCAAATCACTGGGTACCGGTACTCATTGTGAGTACCGGTACTTATGATGCACAGTCTTGGGTTCTGTGGCCTACATGTATCGGTACTCATGATGAGTACCGGTACTTGTAAGGTCCAGGCAAAAACCCAGTTCATAAATTGTGACCACTTGATACCAGTACTCATGATGAGTACCGGTACTTGATGTTCACAGTTTGGAACTTAGGTCCAAACATGTGCCTAGCAAGTACCAAAGATCATTAGTGTAAATTAATTAGAGAAATCTAATCTACTCTAGGCGACTTTGTTTTGAAAGAGTCGATTTTGAGTTAAGAACCGAGTAAATAAACGATATTTTGAATCCTAGTTCTCTTCTTTGATTTTAACACCTAGATTATATTTTACTTGTTTGGAGACATACAAAAATTCTAAGATATAATAAAAACTAAAGTCTTCAAAACTTCTTCCTTCATGTGCAATCATTTTGCTTGCATCCACAAATTCTTTTGACCTGAAATTACTTCATAAACATATTAGAATTTAAAATGGTTTTGTTAACATCAAAACACAGAAGAGAGATGGAACTAGGGTCCAACAGTCTCCCCCTTTTTGATGTTGACAAAACAAGATACTGATATTAAAAATAAACAGAGACTTAATAAGGGAAGGATAAGAAACTCGACAAGAGAGTGAAAAACCTCCCCCTCGAACTAAGCTCTCCTTATTTTAGATATGAAGTATCCATTCATTTCATTTCTCCCCCTTTTTGTTAAGCAAGCAAAAAAAATGAGCAAATACCATAAAGCATGACATTATCAAACAAGCTCATATTATCAAACAAAGCATCAACTTTCATAACATGATAAAGTTCATGACACAAAAGAAATATTAAGAGTCATACAAGCTACAACAAGCTTACATACTCAAAAACTAAACTAATTTCTATGACGTTTTCTAATAAGTGGTTGTTCATCCTCATCATCATTGTTGTCATCATCATTGTCATCATCATCGTTGTTGTCATCATTATCATTATCATCATCATCGTTGCCGTCGTCATCATCATTATCATCTTCTTCATATGAAACATTTTCTTCATCTTCTGTGTCTTCTCTTCCTCATCTTCATGGATAATTCTGCTACAAAAGATGGATCTTGGAAGTGCTTCAGTCTTCTTTCACTGTATTCCTGAGATGCTTTTGGTTGAGTCCTCTTCCTTTGTTTAGTTGTTGAGTGGAAGAGGCAACATAGGAAGATGCAAGAGACATAGAAAGATCATGAAATTTGCATTCCATGTGATGGAAGGCAAAATTCAGATTGGTTAAATTTTGGCCAATGTAATTGAAAGTGTTAATAATGTAAGGATCGATGCCAGACTCATGAGATAGGTTCCTCCAAGGTGTTTCAGCTTCCGGAAATGGATAGGTAATGGTGACAAAAGCTGAAGATGATTCAGGAGGCGGATGAGAAGAAGATTGAGCATTTGGATTAACTTCATCTTCATCATCACTAGTAGATTCCTCTCTTGCAGGTTTCACTGCCATTTTCCGGAGAGTCGTCCATTTGGAATAGACCACTTTTCTAAGCGGAGTGAAATCAGAAAGGTCAATTTTATGTTTATGAAATATGTGAGACACCAAGATATCTAAGCGTAAAGTCGATGCACGGTAATGAGGTCTAAGAAAGTGAATGAAAATCATGTTCCAGTTGACCAGAAATCCTGTAATGATAGCATAAATTAAGGGTAAAATGTCAACGGGAATTTTGTGAAAACCTAAATTTTTAACCCTTAAATTCCATGCTAAGATACGGAAAAGAACACGAGCAAAAAGAGTCATGTTGGGGGCAACCAATGCTTTGCCCTGGCAATTAGGAAGCAATAGAGTTTCATGAATTTTGTGAGTAGGAAATTGCTCCTTAAGTGTGTTAAAAGGGTGACCTTCATTTATGCATTGGGTAATGGTTGATAAAAATTTAGGAGTAATGGTGGTCTTTTGACCAAAAACTTTGGATGTTAAGACAAGATGGCTTTGATTTTCTTGTTCTTGGAGATTAGCAAAAAATAGACAATTAATGTCACGGTAAACTCCAGGAACATCAGCAAAAAATGACTCATCAAAGAAATGCATAAGATGTTGTTTGGAAAGACAGGTAGTAAACTCAGATTTGAAGAGAAAAATCTTTCCACTCAATAGGCCTATAGTGATAGACTTTTAGGCCTTTATACCAATCAAATTTTGATTTAGCTTCCTCATTGATGCAAAACTTGTGGAATGCATCTTGAGGTGCTTTTCCCTTACTTTTAGATTTTGGTGCCATCTGAAAACATACAACAATAAGAAATAGAAATACAATTAGAGCTAAAGATCATGTGTTTAAGTAACAACCCATTTAAGCCTGCATGTATCGGTACTAGTCTGTCCCAACTAGAAGTTCGAGCTAGTATCGGTACTCATCTTCAGTATCAGTACCTGCTCTCTAAAGCAGGCACTGCTGCACCCAGCGAGTACCGGTACCGATGATGGTTACCGATACCATCTGGTACCCGATGAAAACATATTACAACAATAGAAATGATGTCGAGAAAGAAAAAAACATGATGTAGAACGACTTAAGGAAACAAGATTTGATGAGAAGAAAAGAATGTACCTAGGGTATGAAGATTGGAGATGATTCTTCTTCTTCCTAGTAAGGGCTTGGAGAGAGTTGTGGTGGAACTAGGGTTTGGTTGTGAAGAAATGAGGCAAGTGTTTGCACTTGACCTTTTTTATATGGGATGGGTCATGTGCTTGTCACATGGCCACTTAAGTGGTTGAGAGAAGAAAAATTGACAACTTAGGTGTTGATGAAATAATGTAGTTAACAACCAAAGTTAAGTAACCAAATTGCAAATAACACCTTGGAATTTCCAGTATATGGAAATATTATAATTTACTCCACTTTTGCTAAGCATGGGTAATTTGCAAGAAAGCCCTCATGAATTTTCATAAATACAAACAAAGTTTATGTCAAACAAAATGTTAGATTAGAATCTCTTTTGTTGTACAAAGTCCTAATTTTCTTCTTATAAAGCAGAATCTCTCTACTGCAAGAGGTTTTGTAAAGATGTCTGCCAACTGGTTTTGGGTGTCAATGAATTCTAATTCAATAAAGCCTTGAAGAACATTATCTCTGAGGAAATGATGTCTAATGTCTATATGTTTGGTACGTGATTGATGTACCAAATTTTTGGATAGATTTATTGCACTTGTATTATCACATAATATCTTGGATTGTGCAAAAATCAATCCAAAGTTGGACAAAGTCTGTCTCATCCAAATAACCTAAGAGCAAGCAAGTGAAGCTGCAATATACTCTGCTTCAGTCGTAGAAAATGAAATGCAAGTCTGCTTCTTAGAGAACCATGAGACTAGAGATTCTCTAATAAAATGACATGTGTCGCTTGTGCTCTTTTGATCTGTCCAACTCCCTGCATAGTTTGCATCACTATAGGATAATAGATCTAGGGATTGTGCTTTAGGAAAGAAAAGACTAAGGTCATTTGTGCTGTTTAGGTATCTAAATATTCTTTTTACTACATTAAAATGAGATTCCTTGGGTTCGGACTGGAATCTCGCACATAAACATGTAGCAAAAAGAATATCAGGTCTAGAAGCTGTGAGATATAGTAGTGAACCTATCATTCCTCGATATTTCTTTTCATCTACCCTCTTGCCAGATAAATCTTCACCAAGAGAAGTAGATAAAGCAATTGGAGTCTCTTTGCCATTTACATTTTCAAAGTCAAATTTCTTGATAATTTCAAGAACATATTTTGTTTGAATAATGTAAATTCCTGTGTCTAATTGTTGAATTTGGAGTCCTAAAAGGAATCTGAGTTCACCCATCATGCTCATTTCAAACTCAGTCTTCATAGTCTCACAAAAATTTTGACACAGGGACTCCTTATTTGATCCAAATATAATATCGTCGACATATATTTGAACCAATAAGATGTCATTACCTTCTTCTTTTACAAAAAGAGTTGAATCAACAACTCCAATTCTAAAATTGTGCTGAAGAAGAAAGGTTTTGAGCCTATCATACCAGGCCCTGGGAGCTTTCTTAAGTCCATATAATGCCTTATTGAGCTTGTATACATGCTCTGGGTGTGCTGGGTCCTCAAACCCAGGAGGCTGATGAACATAAACTTCTTCCTTAATATAACCATTAAGAAAAGTGCTCTTGACATCCATTTGATATAACTTGAAGTCCTTTGCACTTGCAAAGGCAAGTAGCATTCATATGGACTCCAAGCGAGTAATAGAAGCATATGTCTCATCAAAGTCAATACCCTCCTATTAGTTATAGCCTTGAGCTACAAGTCTGGCTTTATTCCTTATTACTGAACCAGATTCATCCAATTTATTTTGGAACACCCACTTGGTTCCAATGATGGAATTACCCTTAGGAGTGGGTACCAAGTTTCATACATTGTTCCTAGTAGATTGGAGTAACTCCTTTTGCATAGCTACAACCCATGATTCATCCTTTAATGCCTCATCAACTTTCTTTGGTTCAAGTTGTGAAACACAAGTATTAAGGACAAAATCAGCTCTAAAGTGAGATCAGGTTTTTACTTCTTGTTCAATATCACCAATAATCTATTCTTGAGGGTGATCCTTATGGTGTACCCATTCTTTTGGAAGATCATGTACATTTCATGAATCTTCTATTTTTGATACATCAATGAAGGGGGTATCATCATCATCAGAATCTAAATGATTTGGTTTCGGTTCACCTAAGTTTGTTTCATCAAATGAAACATGCAGGGATTCTTCAATGATAAAAGTTCTTTTATTAAAGACTCAATAAGCTTTGCTTCTTGTTGAATAGCAAATAAAAATGCCTTCATCACCTTTAGCATCAAACTTGTCAAGCCGGTCATGGGTGTTTAATAAGTAACATCTACTTCCAAACACCCTAAAATATGATATCTTAGGAGACTTCTCATAATAAAGCTCATATGGAGTTTTCTTAATAATAGGCTTTAAAAGTGTTCTATTTAGAACCTAACATGCCGTATTAATGGTTTCTGCCCAAAAATATTTTTGTAGCCCAGACTCCAAGAGCAATGTTCGAGCACATTCTTATAGAGTGCGATTCTTGCACTCTACATCACCATTTTGAGATGGAGCCGGAGGAATTGAAAATTCATGGGTTATGCCAGAATTGATACAAAAACTTGAAAATTTTTCATTTCAAATTCACCCCCATGATCAGTCCTAAGTTTAAGAATAGAGGATTATTTTTCCTTTTGAAGTCTTCGAGTAAGACTTAGGAAGGAATCAAATGAGTCATCCTTATGTTTCAAGAAGATGACCCAAGTGAACCTAGAGAAGTCATCAACAATTTCTAGGAAAAATTTTGATCCATTTATACTCTCAAATCATGTTGGTCCAAATAGATCAAGGTGTAACAACTCTAAAGGTCGTGTTGTTGAAACTAAGTCTTCAGGTTTAAAAGAGGCTTTGTGCATTTTTTCGAGTTCACACGTCTTGCACAAAACATCCTTCTTATAAGTTAGTTTAGGTAGGCCCCTTACTAACTCATTTTTGGCTAACCTATTAAGATGTTTGTGATTAATGTGACCTAGCCTACGGTGCCAAAGATCTACTTCAATATGAGAGGCAAGCAAACATTTTACATACTTCTCTTTTGAAAAATGAAGAGCATAGATATTTTCATACCTAAAGCCTTCAATTAAAACCATATTTGTTCCTTCTTTTAATATTTTAAATCCAACTTTAGTGAACAAAACATCACATCCATTATCACATATTTGACTAATACTAAGCAGGTTATGTTTTAAGTTTTCTACTGAAAGAACATTACGTACCTGCTTAGGAGAGTTTCCAATTGTACCTTTCCAATAATGCGACAACGTTTGTTGTCGCCCAACTTGACATGTCCTCCATATTTGATTTTGGTCCATTTGATAAAGAGGTTGGAGTGTCCTGTCATGTGCTTGGAACACCCACTGTCTAGGATCCATTTGTCCTTTTTGACCTGCAAGATAATTTATTAAATCTATTTTAGGTACCCATTTTCTTTTTGGTCCTTGATGGTTAGTACCTTTCAAATCCTTAGGTTTATAGATAACTTTAGTGTTAGATCTATAATTCTTTGGATTCTTGACCTTTTGATAAATCCATGCATGTCTAGGTGCATGTGATTTATTTTGTGTGTTCTTCTTATTATTGAACTTAGCTTTTAAATTATTACAAAATTCCATATTTAGCCTAGTTGTTGTTTCTAAACTATTTAAAGTGTCCTCAAAGTGTTTGTAAATATCTTCTAATTCTATTATTTTTGCATGCAATTGATTGTTAGTTTCTTTGGACATATCTAATTCTATTTCTAAACAAGATTTCTCTATTTCTAGAGTTCTATAACCATCATGCAAAACCTTATTTTCCTTTTTAATCATCCTAGCTTTATTATATAAATCTTCATATGCTTGTACTAACTCATTAAAGGTGACTTCAGAATCTACCTCATTTTCTGAGTTGTCATCGTTTGCCATTAAGCAAAGATGTGCAACTTCGGTTTCTTCAGATTCTTCGAAAGACGATTCCGTGTCGAAATCACTATCATCCCAGGTTGCCTTGTATGCCTTTCTTGAAATCTTCCTTTTCTTTCGATCAAGTTCTTTGTCCATCTTTTCTTCCTTCTTCTTCTTGATCATTGGACAATCTTTTTGTACGTGCCCCTTCTTCTTGCACTCAAAACAAATAATGTCATTTGAAAATTTATTGACTTTCTTAGCTTGTTTTCGGATGAATCTTCTGTATCTTCTTGTTAGAAAAGCAAGCTCTTCTTCTTCGTCGGAATTTGAGTCATCAAAGTCCGATACCTCCTTTAAAGCTTTGAAAGCAAGCACCTTTTTCTTGCTTATGGAATTTTCTTCATTCTTCTTCATATTTTCCAAATGGACCTTATATGCCATGAGGCTTCCAACTAACTCATCTAAGGAGAGAGTAGAAAGATCTTTTGCCTCTTGAATGGCTGTGGTCTTTGGAGACCAATCGCTTGTAAGTGATCTTAAGATTTTCCTTACAAGTTATTCCTCCTTTAGCTTGACTCCAAGATTCTTCATTGGATTCATGATCTCTCCAAATCTTGTGTACACCCCTTTGATTGTTTCACCTTTCCGCATCCTGAAACACTCCTAGCTTTCTGTTAGAATAGAAATATGTGTTTCTTTAACTTTACTCATACCTTCATAGGTGACTTCCAATGTGTTCTATATCTCGTATGCAAACTCGCATGCGGAGATACAGTTAAATTCTTCCCTTGATAATGCACAATAGAGTGCGTTCATCACTTTCGCATTTCCCGCAATCCTTTTCTTTTGTTCCACCGTCCATGCCACTCCTTCTTGTGGCTTCGGATCCATGTACTTCTCTTGGATAAACATCCATGAGTCCCCATCCATGGCCCTGAGGAAGATTTGCATCCTCCTCTTCCAGTATCCATAGTCTGTCTCATCAAAGTAGGGAGGACCTGTGGATGACAATTAACGAATCGATTGTTCGCTTTAAAGTCATTTGTAGTTTTATGTGGTGGAAAAATCGACTAATCAATGATTAATATAACCACTCAATTAAGAGTAGGTCGTGTCCATAGGGAGGCAATGATGCAAAAATATCTCAATTAATTCGAATTCGTTCAATCTCGTCAGAAATCCGTAGTCAAATCTGACATGAAATGCGATAGAAAGAAGATGCACAATATCTTGAAAACATAAGGGTAGATGTGCAATTCTTCCTCACTGAAATATTCAATAAACATGTGATGATTTTATGCAATTTTCCATTGACATGTATTAAAGAAAATTTATGCACATTTAAATTCCAAAAACCAATGTCAAACAATGTTAATTACAAAAGCCACGCAATTGTAAGAGAACATGAGTATGAAGTTGTAAATTTTACCACAATAAAATGTTCATAAACAAAAATTCTTTTCCCTGGCAATGGCATGAAATGTAATAACTAATTAACTCCATAACAGAGCATTTTACCTCTCTCCTCCTCACTATCGGGAGAGAGGTTCAATCAAGGAGAGGTTCGCACAGGCGGATGGCTAAAGCGAGGCCGTCGCGGTGGTGGCACCCGCACGTTGAGCGGTGGTCGGAGTCGGCCGGACGGAGCTTCGGCGAGAGTGGCTACAGCTACTGGAAGAGGCGTGGCTGTGTGCGCGTGTTGAGCGCTGCTGCAGGTGGTGTGCGCGCATGCACTGGTGTTGCTGGCGTGCTGGAGTTGAGCGCACAGAGGGTTGCTGGTGAGCGCACGCTGGAAGCTGGAGGTGATGCTGCTGCAGGCGGTAGGTGTGGCGCGGGAAGGCTACAGCTCTGTTGGAAGGCGCGAGCACGTTGCAGATGGTAGGGAACGCTGCAGCAGGCTGCTGGCGGGCGTGGACTTGGTGTTGCAGGTGAGTGCGCGCACGCACTGGTGCGGCACTACAGGTAGTGGCGGGGAAGTTGCAGGCACGTGCACTAGTGGAGGCACTACAGGCGGAAGGCGCATGCACTGCAGGGTGCTGGCGGTTAGTGCTGGAGGTGTGATGCGAGCGTGGAGTGAGCGGGTGAGGGCTGGCGCTTCAGGTGATAGCGTGTGGGCTTGCTTGTTGGTCCTGGAGTGGATGCTGTAGGAGGTGGTTCAAGTGTGCAACCGGAGGGGCACGGGTGTGGAGTGAGCGGCCGGTTGCTACTGGTGTGTGGGTCGATGCTTCAGATGTCCGGGAAACTTCCCGGACGTCTTAACTGACTGAGAAGTGAAATTGCAGTGGCTACGACGGTGGTTGTTGGTGACGACGGCGAGGGAGGTGCACGTTGAGGTGCTCATTGTAATGCTGACGAGCTCCGGATGGCAGTGTGGCCTGTCACACCACACGCCCACGGTGGTGGAGACTCGTCGCCACGGTTGAGGCTGGCAGTATGGAATGGACGAGAGATGAACTCTCTGAACAGTGGTGGTCGGGGATGGAGGCCTGGTGAGCTCGGCTGCCTCCTCCTCTCTTTTGAAATCAGCTGCCCGACCAGATCCAACACATCCGCTCCTCCTTGATTGGGTTCTTCACTACGACAACTGGAGGAAGAAATGCAGCCGTTGCACATAGAAGAAGAATAAAAATAATGATAAAATATTATGGTTATTTATATACAAACCCTCAACTTTTATGTTAACCTAAATTAATGCATGCAATGTACCTAATTAGTTAACTAATGCAATTCTAAGTTAATTCTAAATGAATTTTAATAGGAATAAGATGCATGAATTATGTAATTAAATTAGACATATGAATTAATCTATTTACATCCTAATTTATGCTAAATAAATGTTGGAATTAACCTAATGTCTAGGCACTTAAATACTTAAATAGCCCACAAATATGGGCTAATCAAATACCCCCATGCCTAGTTTTTGCTAGTCCCTAGCAAAATTAAGCAAAACCTAGCAATCCAAGTAGACTAGTCAACCCAATTGGTCTTCCTTCAGAAACATATTAAGTTCAGACTCTAGACCCAAGGTTCCCAAGTAGTTGCTAAGTTACAGACTAGGTCGGCTAAAGATGAGTTGCAGGCACAAGTTTCCCTGATTTCTGACTCTACCCTAAAGTTTATTGATCCCTGAGATTAAAGCATTCGTGACTGTGCATTGGTCTGAGTTATTTGAGTTAAAGGAAAAAGTTTTTTTTTTTTTTTAGAATATATATATTTTTTTTGTTTGATTCTTCTAAGTCTAACCTCAGATCAGCTATCAACACGGCCTGTGTCAGATTCATTGTCCCCATTACCATACCTCAAAGGGTGCCTGGCTTTCGATGTTTCGAGATAGCACCGCCCATAACGACCCCAAGAACTCCTGTCAATCGACACTTTGAGATAGTATCGCCCATGGATTTCTTAAGTGAATTTAGGCCTATGGCAATTGGCACTTCGAGATAGGGCCGCCCATGGCACCTGAACCACACAATATGCTTACATGCCCCCAGTAGGATGGATATCCTAAGAGACAAGCGCTGAGGAGGTAATATGTTATCATCGCATCCTCAAGGTGAGTATATACTCGACCTCTCCTGCGGCGGGAACTCTTCCAATCAAAATGTGTTTTCAAGCCTCTCCTCAGTCAAAACTAAGAGAACCAAATCTCTTTTCAGAAAGAAAGAAATTAAGTTAATTACCAGACCAAGTGTGTGAAATTTGGATGCTTGGGTTACAAGGACCCGTAAACCAAAAGGTAGAACAAGACCCCAGGTACTATCCCACCTTCTAACTCAAACCCTAGCTTTCCTTCCTCAACCTCTTGAGGAATGGTCTGCAACTTAACTCCTACTTAAAGTTTTAAGTCCACAAAGGACCCTAAAGGTATAAAGTTAGTAGCTCACTTAGCTTCTAAAGTTTGACCCTAGAATTAACTTAGTCTACCCTAGAGTCCTATTTTGCTTAAGACTGCAAGATCTAGCTAGTTAAGCTCAAAACTCTTTTTTTTTTTTTTAATGCAAATGTATGCAATGAATGCACTATGCTATGTATATCCCCAAGTACAACCCCCCCATGCCTAAAATCTGTAATGTCCTCATTGCATAGAAGGATATTACCTGGGTTAGAGCTGGGCTGAATAGCCAAAGAACCTGCAAATTAGGTTCAAGAATTGCAGAAATAGGCCCTAAAAGTGAGCAAAGCAATGTTGGCCTATAAAATAGGTAACCTAGGATGTTGGCGAGCTGATGATGAATCCCAATAGCAAATGCTCGTCTAACTAAAATGGGAATGAAATCTTCCCAGGTCACCAGAGGAGGTTCTAAAGGATAAACAGGTATAACAACCTCCAAAGGGGTAGGGGGAGGATAAGATGGATCCTCCAAAAAGAATGGGGAAGGAATGGTACAGAGATAAACCCCCAGGGTAATGGACTGACTAAAGAAATCATCAATCCATACCCGATACTCCATTACGGGAAATATTGGTTTGTTAAGCCCCCTTATCAGAACAAAAGTGAGCAATTCTCTAAGGCAAGGATCGTCTAGGGTGTCCAAGTTACAAGGCTACAGGATGGCCATAAGATCTAGGTTGGGTTTAATCAGCTCGGTGTCCAACCCTAACACTCTTTCTAAATCCTCAATTGCATCCCTAGCATTCCTTGCACCATCACATGTATCTTCCTGCTCTTTATCAGGAGTCACAATTTCACTTTCAGATATAAGCGAATCAGAGGGTGACTTCGAAATGAAAGAAGGCAGGTTGGAAGCAACAGATCTAGGGATTATCCTATCAATGCTATCCCCGGGTTTTTGTTCTTTACTCAAATCTTCCCCGGAGTCTATATGTGAACCCACATAAATCTTAGAAGTTGCTTCGAAATTTTCTATCATTTCATCATGAGGAGAAATATCATCAATGGGTGTGCTAAGGAAACCTAATTTGGTCGAATTTGTGACATCCTATGGGGCTAACTCTTCAAGTAAGACATAATCACCCTTAGTGTCACTCCAAACCTTGAATGTAGGTTCCTCATATAATTCATCTTTCTCCTCATCACACAATTCATCATATACCTGAGGCCTAGAATCATCTAATATCTTAGCAGATCCCCTAGGGTGCTTTATCTGAGGTAAATGGTTTACGTTGGTAACATCAGACTCCTCAGATAGGTCAATTTCTTTAGGGTTAGGTTCCCTAAGGGTGGGCTTGAGTTCCATCTCATGATCAGAAGGGAGGGTAGGATTAACAACTTGACTTTGACCCAATTCATCAAATGTCAGGAAAATACTATCATCTGGGTCGAGGTCTTCCAATGGTACCATCATTCCCTCATTTTGACTCCAATATAATTCAGGTGGATACTCAACCTTGTCATCATCTTCCTCGGGTTGCCACCTTTCTTCATCCAATGCATAGCTACTTTCATGTGTATCTTCCTCCCACCTAAGGTGTGGATCTCTCAAGGAAGTGTCATCTAATGGGGAGGTTTCAAAATCGATCCTCGAAAAGTAGCTATTCTCCCCAGAATTTCCCTCCAACTTAAAGTGTAGCTCTCCCACAGGAGATGCATCTATTGTAGAGGGGTGTATGTCATCCTCAATGGGGTAGATTGGGTGGCTAATTTCATCTCTTTCTTGTTGGCCTGCTCTCGAAGATTCTCCTAACAATTCAATCATTTCGTTTTGCATTTTCTATATTTCCAACTTCAAAGAGGAGAGGTCATTTTTATCATGAGAGAAGTCAGGCTCAGGCTTATAGTACCCAGGAGTGTCTGTCCAACCATTATAATTTTTTAGGGAGGGTGGGTTGGGTATTTCTATGGTGTGTGGGATATTGGGCAAAGCAAATCCCGCTCCTAGGTTCTGCTCACTGATTTGGGGCTTAACCAGTCCAATACTCCTATAATGGGAGTAAAACGGATCCCAATGATTGTCATTATGTCCATCAAGGGATGGACCATCTCGATGTCTGGGATCAAAGGATGCAGAGTGGGGGTGGGCAAGATGTGAAAGGATGAAAATCAATGTGGTCCATTCTAACTCACACCTCAATCAGAATTCCCCAAGCAAAACACAATTCAAAAAGGACCTTTTAGGTCTTTCCCAATTTAGGCTTTTGATTTTAAGTTAGATTGTAGGTGACAATACAATTTGTTCAATCAATTTACGCGCCTATTGTCGACCTACGGCTCGCCTAAGAAGACCTAGTTGGAGCTTAGGTGTTCTTCCCTAAATCTCAAATGGTAGAGCAACTCCAAAGATGGAAGATCGAGGGATGCAAGTAGGCCTAGGCCTTCCTTTGAAGATGTGCTTTCGCGGTGCTTCTCAACTACTCCCAAAAATCTGTAACAGGGTATCCCCCTCTTTGGATTTACAAAACCTTTGATCTCAAGTTTTGAACACTTCATAATCCAACGATAGGAGGGCTCTTGTCCGAGTATTTCCAAACCTAATTAGTGTCTAAAAGCGTGCCGTGGTGCAAGCGAAATAAGTGTGCATACACCACAAAAGATTTTGAATTTTGAATCGCACACCAAGTTTGAAAATCAAATCCTTGGTTTTTAAAATGTGCCTCCTTTAATTTGTCCTTTTTCTAGAAAATATGTGACCACTTGTTTAATTTATTCAATACAGATTATGTGGTCTTCGCATTAAGTCCAAATGCAATGCACGATCAAGAATAGGATGCAAAGTAAGAGAATGCGTACCTTGCTTCCAGCAATCAACGATGCGAGAATGCACGCAATGCAGAGAAATAAATCTAGAGGCTGCTCATATAGACCTAAATGGTTCGTCCTAGGGGCAGGCAGCTCATTTTTTTATTATTATTATTTTTTTTTAACTGCTTATGCACAAACAAATCAAGGTAAACAATCCACAAAATAAACTAAAAACCTAAATCTAAAGAAAAGGGAACAGGCTCTCAGAAATTACCCAACACAGGCCTAAAAAAAAATCGGGGAACAAACCCCTCAAAATGTACCCCAAAACAAGGGTTTCAAACCTAATGCAATGAAAAATTAAATCTAAAGTCTTAATTCTACTCTAATCATATTAGCGACTAAATGTACAATGATGATCATCGCATCCTCTTCCTTCTCCTCCTTTTCAAAGTAGCTCGACCAATTTCTCCTCTAGCGACGTCAAGGGTCGCCTCTCACAATGGCTGATTCTTGCACAAATTTCTTGCAAAGAAAAAATAATAAATGGTCAAATTACGGTCCAATTGAGAAATAATCAAAATAAAATCAGGTGAAATTATTACGTCTATTGCCTCCCCAGCAACGGCGCCATTTTGACGAGTCGATTGTTCGCTTTAAAGTCGTTTGTAGTTTTATGTGGTGGAAAAATCGACTAATCAAAAATTAATATAACCACTCAATTAAGAGCGGGTCGTGTCCACAGGGAGGCAATGATGCAATAATATCTCAATTAATTCGAATTCGTTCAATCTCGTGAGAAATTCGTAGTCAAATCTGACATGAAATGTGACGGAAAGAAGATGCACAATATCTTGAAAACATAAGGGTAGATGTGCAATTTTTCCTCATTGAAATATTCAGTAAACATGTGATGATTTTATGCAATTTTCCATTGACATGTATTAAAGAAAATTTATGCACATTTAAATTCCAAAAATCAATGTCAAACAATGTTAATTACAAAAGCCATGCAATTGTAAGAGAACTTGAGTATGAAGTTGTAAATTTTACCAAAATAAAATATTCATAACCCAAAATTCTTTTTCCTGGCAATGGCATGAAATGTAATAACTAATTAACTCCATAACAGAGCATTTTACCTCTCTCCTCCTCACGATCGGGAGAGAGGTTCAATCGAGGAGAGGTTCGCACGGGTGGTTGGCTGAAGCGAGGCCGTCGCGGTGGTGGTAGCCGCACGCCGAGCGGTGGCTGGAGTCAGCCGGATGGAGCTCTGGAGAGAGTGGTTGCCAACGGTGGCTGCAGTTGCTGGAAGAAGGGTGGCTGTGCACGCACGTTGAGCGCTGCTGCAGGTGGTGCACGCGCACGCACTGGTGTTGTGGGAGTGCTGGAGTTAAGCGCACGGAGGGTTGCTGGCGGGCACGCGCTGGAAGCTGGAGGTGACGCTGCTGCAGGCAGTAGGCGTGGCACGAGAAGGCTACAATTGTTGCTGGAAGGCGTGGGCACGCTGCAGATGGTAGGGAAGGCATGGACTTGGTGCTGCAGCTGAGTGTGCGCACGCACTGGTGCGGCACTGCAGGTAGTGGCAGGGAGGTTGTAGGTGCACACACTAGTGGAGGCACTACAGGCGAAAGGCGCACGCACTGCATGGTGCTGGCAGTCAGTGCTGGAGGTGTGATGCAGGCATGGAGCGAGCGGGTGAGGGCTGGCAGTTCAGGTGAGCGTGAGTGGGCTTAGTGGTTGGTGCTGGAGTGGATGCTGTAGGAGGTGGTTCAAGTGTGCAACCGGAGGGGCGCGAGCGTGGAGTGAGCGGCCGGTTGCTGCTAGAGTGTGGGTCGAAGCTTCAGACATCTGGGAAACTTCCCTGATGTCTTAACTGACTGAGAAGTGAAATTGCAGTGGCTGCGACGGTGGTTGTTGGTGATGACAACGAGGGAGGTGCACGCTGAGGTGCTCACGGTAATGCGGATGAGCTCCGGATGGTAGTGTGGCTTTCACACCACACGCCCACGGTGGTGGAGACTCGTTGCCACGGTTGAGGCCAGTGGTGTGGAATGGGCCAGAGACAAACTCTCTGCATAGTGGTGGTCGGGGATGGAGGCCTGGTGAGCTCGACTGCCTCCTCCTCTCTTTTGAAATCAGCTACCCGACCAGATCCAACACATCCGCTCCTCCTTGATTGGGTTCTTCACTACGACAGTTGGAGGAAGAAATGCAGCCGTTGCACGTAGAAGAAGAATAAAAATAATGATAAAATATTATGGTTATTTATATACAAACCCTCAACTTTTATGTTAACCTAAATTAATTCATGCAATGTACCTAATTAGTTAACTAATGCAATTCTAAGTTAATTCTAAATGCATTTAAATATGAATAAGATGAATGAATTATGTAATTAAATTAGACATATGAATTAATCTATTGACATTCTAATTTATGCTAAATAAATGTTAGAATTAACCTAATGTCTAGGCACTTAAATACTTAAATAGCCCACAAATATGGGCTAATCAACTGTCCTTCGGTTCGCTTTACTGGAGATGCCATTGCGAAAGAGAATTGTCACTTCCTTTCACAACCTGCTTTGATACCCCCTGTAGGATATGTAAATCACAAGCACAATAGAAAGGGGGGATGAATAGTGTGGGAAATAAAAATTGGAAGACAAAACAAACCACAAAAACAAAGGCACAAGATATATAGTGGTTCCCCTCACCTGGGTACTCCACTACCTAAATCTCCTGACTTAGGATTTTTAACTCGATTCCCTCAACTCAGAGGGAATCAATTTACTAATATCAGAGGTAATTAACGGGTTACCTCAACCCAATTACAAGATATAAAGAAAAAGATAAAGATACAGGTGTAAGCAAAATGTAAATAGAAGCTTACAACTATTTCTTAAGTCTCCAACAGGAATATATCTTATAACAAGTATAACCAAATCTAATGAGAAAACTAAGGCGTAAAACAAATGATTGATTACAGAAAAATATGAATGCCTTTGATGATTTGTTGCAAATGGTGAGATGCCTTGAAATGTATGCAACAAACTAAGCTCCTTTCCAACTTGAAAAATGAGAATTGAAGGTGTGGGCAAGAGGATAATTTTTTTAAGAGATGTGTAAAACAACACTCAAAGAGTGCTTATACAGGCCACTAATCACCTCTCCCACGAAGTCTAGCCATTAGGGGTATTTTAGGAACACTAGTAATATGATTAATTGCAAACTAGTTGTTCAGACTGGTCACAATGGTTAGTTGGTACTAGTACTAAACTCTTGGTACTGGTACTGACTACATACAGTCCATACAGCCAAATGACTTGGTACCGGTACTCATTGTGAGTACCGATACTTGTGACGCATAGTCTTGGGTCCTGTGACCTACTTGTACTGGTACTCATGATGAGTACCGGTACTTCTAAGGTCCAGGCAAAAACCCAGTTCACAAACTGTGACCACTTGATGCTGATACTCATGATGAATGCCGATACTTGATGTTCACAGTTTGGAACTTAGGTCCAAACCTGTGCCTAGCAAGTACCAAAGATCATTAATGTAAATTAATTAGAGAAATCCAATCTACTCTAGGAAACTTTGTTTTGAAAGAGTCGATTTTGAGTTAAGAACCGAGTAAATAAATGATATTCTGAATCCTAGTGATGTCTGCTTTTATTTTAACACCTAGATTATATTTTACTTATTTAGAGACATACAAAAATTCTAAGATACGATAAAAACTAAAGTCTTCAAAACTTCTTTCATGTGCAATCTTTTTGCTTGCATCCACAAATTCTTTTTACTGAAATTACTTCATAAACATATTAGAATTTAAAACGATTTTGTTAACATCAAAACACAGAAGAGAGATGGAACTATGGTCCAACAGCACCACCACCTAGTCGTTGCTTTCTTTAGCTAGCTCATCTGCCCCCTTCATCGGACTGGTACCCAACTTGGATTCCATAAACTGGACAGATGCACGGAGTAACCACGAACAGCCTTTGCATCTGAGAACGACCCTCTTCGGGTGGGGTCCATTATGCCTCAAATACTCCTCAATTTTGACCCACTGATGATAATATCATCATGAGCCATAACTAGCTTTATCTAATCAGAATCAAGTGACAAATGCTCCTACATAGTCGCCTGAGTGCCATATTTCCCTTCAAATCCATTCTGAGAGGAATACACTAAAACATGGTTAAATATGCAATTTTAACAGCATATCATGAAAGAGGAATAACCATGGGGTTTCCGAGGAGTTAATCTAAGATCCAATAAGTATTAAAGTCTAATAAGAGGGTCTACACAGGTAGAAAGAGGGTTTTGCGCATTTTGAGAACTGATATAACTCCCGAAACCCTAATTTTAGATCCACTTGAATTACTAAGGTTTTAGCTAGGATAAAATTCATCTAAACCTTCTAAAATTTATAGAAAAATATTCTATGAGGTTTGGTATCCTTGATTTGACCTTTGTAACCTATTTTGACCTTAAATAGAGTCATAGACATAGTTCTACCTTAAGTTGGGTTTCTACGTAAATTGCCTAGTCAAACTTAGTCAAAGCTCAAATCCAACTTCACCATCATATTCCTTGGGTTTAAATTATGTTTTTACCAAGATTTGGGCCCAATCAGAGTCCATCTTGACCTAGTTTGCATTTGGGTCCATTTGAACTCTATTTCTCTCAATTAAGCCCCTAACTTTTCAATTATTTGCAATCAGGTCCCTAACTGTGTCATCTTTTCTTGCAAAATGGTCATTGCGGCCATTAGTGTGAATGCAGTAGCACCGTTGAGATTCGAGTGAGGATTTCTAGCTCGATTCTCAATCAAACCCTTCCAAAATTGAAAGGGGGATTCCTCATGAGATCCTCTACCATTTGGATCGAGAGTTGGACCTTGATTCACCTTATATCTCTCATGCGAATGCTAAAAAATTTAGGGATTTTTTCATCCCTAGGTTCTCAAGCTCACGAAGCTTGTTTCCATTCTTGGACGCCTCCCTAAGGTCCTTAAATAGACCCCTCTTGCGACTCCGAGCCAATTAGTTAGTTTTTGGATCGAGAAATCCCCTCTTCCTCCTCTGGTCATCCACAACCTTGGCTCTGGCGAGCTCCTCCGCTCCTCTCATCAAGCTAATCAATAACAAAATTGATCCACTCTCCTTCTCCAGCTCTTCGTTGCGACCGTGTCAGGCAAAAACTCGATCGTCTTCGCCTCTCCCTACTTCATCGTCGGCTCACTGTCAACACCCCTCCGACACTGGCCCATCATAGCCAACTGCCTCTATCTACTCTCTCCCTCTCTAAGTCCTTCTATCACTTCCTCTTATCCTCCTGATCTCTTAGAACCCCTTAGACCTTAGGTTTGACCACCGACACCACCACAACCACTATCATCTCCCTCTACTCTGACCAAGCTCTAGCGAAGGCCTCCAACCACTCCACTACACCAAATATCATGCCAATGACTGCTGCACCTTCACCATTTCCTCATGACCAAAACCCCTCAAGAAATTGATGGGATTGGCCACGCACTCATGCCATCGAACTTGAGCTTCACCGCACCACCTTCCTGAGTTTGCCAGACCACACGCACTCCCACTCTACGCAACCACCAGCAGCATGCTCGCCTTCACAAGGAGATCCTCTTGTGCATACTAATTGGGACATTTAGCCCGTATTCTGCATTTCATGTACACATTGTTCAAGCCACTGTCGCCTTCATCTTCTTCTAGAATGGCAACCCTTCTTCGGCCTTCCCACGAACTGCTATTGCCCTCTATGTGTGCGGCTCCAGGTCCTGATGCACATCCAGACAATACTCTCGGCAAAGGCAAGCTCCAACTGCCTTGATTTGGCACTCAGTCCCACAACATTCGTACGCAGCTGCTCGACAGAAGTGTGGGATTAATCCCACATCATAGAAGATAGGAGCCTCAGCAACGCATAAGACGGAGAAGTTCTTCTACCTGTTCACCTTTGAGCACTGGGGTCAGGTCCCTACCCCACGCCCCTCCACATGCTGTGCCTCACGTGCTCGTCCGCGCCCTTGCCCGTGCACATGCCATGAGGCTCTAGGTGTGGATCGGTTTACCTGCTTGTCAGGTCTGGTCTGATTCTGAGACTTGGTCTGAGAGAAAGAAGATTTGAGAGAGAGTGAGAGGGAAGGGTTTTGCTCTTATGCCCTCATCTCCTCTTAGGACCTAGCTGTTGAAGGCTTAGCAAGGCGCTTGTGCCTTTCTTGTGAGGGCCTTGTGCCCCGTTATTGCTGCTGTGCCTTGGCTCTTCTGAGTCATGAAGGTTTAAGGCATCTGTGCCTTGGTTTTGTCGACTGATTGGCTACTCCTGTGCTTGGTTCTGATAATTGCTAAGAAGTTTGGTTTGGTTATTGTGCATTTATTTGAATATTTGTGAGCTTTAAACTTAAGGGTTAATTTGGTGATTCAAATCACCATTTTAACTCGATCGTTTTGCACTATTGTTCTGATGTTATTGAAATATCATTTTGCATAATCATTGCTTTCAAATTGCTTATATTTCTTGAGATTGGTGAATTTAAATTGCATCTTTGCTCCCTACGAACGACCTCAAACACTATTTTCTAAATCTGAGCATATAAATTTAAATGCTTGTTGTGAGATTTTGTCGATTATACTACAATGCATACATTTCTTAACACTCGACGAAACCATAATAACATTTTTGGTGCCGTTGCTGGAGATCAACCTACAATTCACCATTAGTCATATCTTTCTTGATTTTTATCTGAGCACTAACTTGCCCTATTTGATTTATTTGTGATTTTGAGAGATACATCACGAAGAAATCTTCTACACAAATCAACCACTCTTGGGGCAGGTAAACACTCTCTTCTTCCTTAATCAATCTCCTAACCTTTTGGAAGAGAGAAAAAGGAAACAAAATTAATTAGGATTCAACTGCTTTATTTTTCTAATAATCATCATTTAAAAGTCAAGTTTCCTGATTTGCAAATTCAAATCAATATCTGATTGAAGTTGAGATGATTCTATTTTGAGATCTCTACCCTGATTTCCTATACTTATTAGGGATTTACGCTTAATTTCTGATCATCTTGGACTACACACTTCTTGTTTGAGTCCAAGGAGTACATTTGAGATTAAATTGGACTTGAAATAGAGCCAATTAAGGTTTCTATTCTAGGGTTTTGAAGTGTTATTTCACACCTGCCTGAATTAAGGGAAATTAACTCTCTCGCATTTGTGTGCTACCCAAACCCTGGCTTGAAAAGGATTTAATCAGAAAATCCCAAATCAGGCTCTAAATTCACTTGAACCCTAAAATTGTGGACCAAATAACCTGAGAGTCAATTCAAGGTGATATTTGGGTCTTGACCCAGATTTCATTCTTCATCATTTAGGGCTGGTCAGGAGAAGTTGGACCACTTTGTAGCCCAAGCAACCTCCAAATTGGTTCACAAATTGAATCAACTTCTAATCAAGTGAAAACCAAGGCACAAACTAGGCTAAAAGTGGTAGGCTTAAGGTCTCAATTCATACATTCCGATCTACTTGGAAACATAGTGACAAGGAAGGTCGAGTGGGGGAAACCTGTAACCCATGGGAAAGCTCTATCGTGTAGGGGTCCTTGCGAGGCTCTTCCTTCCTAGTTGCTGAGGTACTTCTCGGGTGTATGGATTTCTAATTCAGTGGTATCATTCACCTCAAAACAAGACTTAGTCATCCAAAAATCTTTGGGTGCCTTGATTGGGTCCAATTCACATTAAGTCCCTCTTCTGTTCTTTAGAGCACATACACAAGAAAGGTCCTTAGGTTTTTAACCTAGAGGCCTTCGTTAGAATTAATCTTCCAGGGGATTTTTAATATGATCCAATTACTTCAATCTAAACCTGAATTTGATTCTACATCTTGATCCACCACCTGATTTGAAAATGCAACTTGACAAATTAGGAAGAATTTGTAGAAAACTTGAATCCCAAATGACGATAAAAGAGAAGATGATTGAGGCTGCCTCAAGATATCATGATGAATATTATAAAACCTCTGATCCATCTAGGCACATTCAGGACAATGTGGCAGAAACAACAACCCTCATTATGAACATTGTTAGAATGATATTTACACAAATGATACATGGTTCAACAAGAAATGGGCACCTGTTAAAATACAATGAATTGTAAAGACTACACAATATTGGATATATATAATGTTTGTCAAATTCACAACTTCGGGAAATACATAGGGTATCATGGAGAAACGTGGGTATATGATAAATGGTGAGGAGGCTTTTCAGGAGTTTAAATGCATCTCGTTGTAGTAAAGTCTCCTAAATAGCTCTTCAACAAATAAAATTTATAACTCGAAAATCTAAAAATGAAGTCCAAGGTTGAACATAGGGAGCAAATAGGAATTCACATGCTAATTGATGGGAACACCATCATGAGCCATAACTAGCTCATTTTGACCCAATTAAGTCAGTAAATGCTCCTACATAACTGTAGAGAGTCATAAGTCATTGCATAACCATTCTGAAAGAAAAATAAGAAATTAGGGTTAAAACTGTAATTTTACCAGGTCATCATGAATGCAGTACAACCATGGGTTTTCTTAGGAGTTGAATGAAGGTCAATTGGTCTTAAAAGGACAACAAGTTGGATAAGATAGACAGAAAAGGGTTTGCACCTGTTTTAAGAATTAAATGACATTTGAAACCCTAAAAATAGACCCTCTTAATTAACTAAGATTCTGATCATGATAAAATTCATAGAAAAATATTCTCTAGGGTTCCGAACTTTTAATTTGACCATCAGAACCCATTTTGACCCAAAATAGAGACATTGACAAATATTTGGCCTAATTTGGGTTTTTACATAAATTACCCAGTCAAACATGGTCAAAACCAAAATCCAACTTCACCATTGGATTTCTTAGGTCCAAATTAGGTTTTCACCAAAATTTGGACCCAAGATGATCTTGTCATGGCCTAGTTTGCAAATTAGTCCTATATAATTTCATTTTTACCCTTAACTTTCAAAATCCTTTCAAATAGGCCCCTAACTTTATCATCATTCTCACAAATAGGTCCCTACCACCATTAAACCTATTCCTACTTGATCTGGTGACCTTAAAAAGGAAAGAACTCCCTAATTTCTTGGCAAATGCCTTTCAAATTTGAAAGGGAAGTTCGTCAAGAAACTCCCTTCCTTTTAGACCTAATCCTAACCCCCAAAACTTACCCAATCTCTCATGCGAATGCATGATAGATTTGGGTATCAAGAAACAACCAACTCCGATGAGCTTTCGAAGGTTGGGAAGCTTTCTACCCAAGCTCTAACCTACCTTTGATGACCTATAAAAGACTCCCCAGATCACAACAGATTTCCAAAGCTTGAATTCGACCGGAGATTCCCTCTAATTCCTTTCCCCTCCTCCAACCGATTTTCTCTTCAAGCTCCGATGACCTTCCCAACTTTCCCTCGTCGTCTGACCACAATAGTAGTGGCAGACTCCACCTTGTCTTCTTCTGTGTCGCACAGCACTTGCCTGCGTGCCTGCCCCCTTTATCTACGCTGATCACCTCTCTCTGGGTAGCTTCGTCTCCAGCACCAGCTGCACCTCACTCGGTGCCAACTCCACTCCCCTTTGTCTACCTATCCTCCTAAATAACTCCTCGACTTCCCCTCTTTATTTTCAGACCCTTGCCACCTTGTTTCGACTGCCGACTCACCTCGTCGCCCTCTGACTTCCACCTTGCCGGCGTACCTCTGGCGAGATCACACGGCCAATACACTCCACCAATCCGACCATCATTCATCTCCACACCTCCGCCATGTTCCAGAGAGCGAAATCACTCTGGTCTTTGGGGCTATTGGCCTCCCCATTGCTTCGCCAAACACCACACTATTGCACCTTATATTCTATCATTGTCCAACCGCCTCATGCATTCGCACACATCACGAACACCGCCGTTCAATTCCCCACCTCATGGCGAAGCTTATGAACTATTTCAACCAAGGCTTTTAGCCCATTTTCATGTTTGCAGGTCCTAGGTCTCCGCCACCATTATCGAAGCTTCGAGCGAAGCTCGAAGCTTGCTTCAAGCACCTACAGACCTAGGCAAGGTTCCAGGAGTTGCGGAACACTTCCAGGAACACGATCACCTGGTCAGTTGGAGCTGTTGACCGTTCCTTGCATGAGAATTAGATGAAGGCATCAGCTGCAGGGGTATGCGAAGAAGTGGGAGTAGATAGTACCACATCAGTTGTTGAGGAGCTCCCGCAATCGAATAAATTGTTTTTGTGCTATAGGCTTATCGCCTCAGCATGCACAGGGGGTGAGGCCCCTGCACGCCCCCCTCATGCACCTCATCCGTGACATCTCCCCTGCGAACCTAGTGCACCCAATAACCCGCCTAAGCCCTGCACTCCTCAGCTGTGACCCATGTCCGCAACCCTGGTCTCGGGTACACTCTAGGTTCGATTACCCGTATACCCGATACTGTTGAAGGCTTTGGAAGAGTGTGACCTAAAGAGAGAAAGAGAGATTGCATGAGGTAGGGGGAGAGTTTTGCTGCTGAAGACATTGGCTGACACTTAGCCAATTTGAGAAGTTCCCCTCCCCTGTGAGAAGGAGAAGGAAGCAGAAGAAGAAGAAGAAGAAGAAGAAGAGGCTGAGCAGAAGAAGAAGAGAAGAGGGAGCAGTAGTAGAGAAGGAAGCAGAAGAAAGAAGAAGAGGCTGAATAGGAGAAGGAGAAGAGAAGAGGGAGCAGCAGTAGAGAAAGAAGAGAAAGAAGAGGAAGTGGCTAAGAAGGAAGGAAGAAGGCTATGCACTGTAGCATCACACATTTAAGCTGTCTGATTAACCATTCAGCCATCTGATATTCCTAAACTTTGTTTGATTGATACTGTTGAGAAATTTACTGTTGTTGTAAGGGGTATTTGGTGATTCAAATCACCATTTTACCTCTTTCTCTTTTTGTACTATTGACATCTACTTTCACTTCTACATCATTATTTGGAAATCTATTATATATTGCTATTATTGTGTAAAAATTGCAATTCTTTAGACTTAAATTCCATTTTACTGCCAGTGTTTGACTTTAGAACCTTTACGAGTAATAAAATTTATTTGTTTGAGTGCTATTTTGGCTATAATACAACACGACAATCTTAAACATCGGTTTAGCGCTTAAACATTTTGGCACCGTTGCTAGGGAGCAATGGGCAATTTAGACTTCTTGATTGTAATTTCTGATTCAGATTCTAACTTGTTATACCTCTTTTGATATGGTTATTTCAGGGAGAAGATACATTCAAGGAAGATCAGCCACATAGCAAACACGCCAGGGGCAGGTAAATTCTAACTACTCTCTCTGAAGTCCCCCATTCTAAAAAGGATAAAAGGAAAAAATCAATTAGTGCTACTTGCATTCTTTCCATAGATAATTCATCAAGTTGCCTGAATTGATACATTTTATTTGAATAACAAATCCTGATTTGTGCACCCACTTAAAGCTTAAGGTATCTAGGGCTATCACATTCTTGTTTGAGCCCTAGGTACCACCTTTGGACAAATTACAGTTGACCAAACTAGAACCAATTAAGGATTTTATTTTAGGGTTTTTAGAGGCACACTTGCTTAATCAAGAAATCATTTTCCTAAAGAATGTGTGCCTAGACCTTGATTGAACTGATCTATTCAAGCAAAACCCTAAAATCAGACTCTTAAAGTCATTTGAACACTAAAAGAGGGACCTAAATTTTCAAGGACAATATAGATGAAGTTGACCCACCTTGTTGGGTCAACCAATCTTCAAATTAGGTCACTTTTTGCACTCAACACATCATAAAGTTCATGTGAAATTCTAAGCACCCTTGCTCTTAATTAAAATTGGTAGACTTCAGAGGTCAAGTCCCCATTCTGGTCTACCTGGAACATCAGTGACAAGAGAGGTCCGGTCGGGGAAACCATGTTACCAGTGGGGGTGCTCTACCATGTAGGGGTCTTTGTAGGACTCCCTTTCTAGCTGCCCAGGTAATTCTCAGGTGGACGGCTTTCTAAATCAGGGATATCATCCACCCCGAACCTCTATGGTCATCCAAAATTTTTGGGTGTCTTGATTGGGTCCATCACATTCTACTTCTCTTTTACTCCATCAGTGCATGTTCGGGAGGAGGTCTCTAAGACTAACCTTGAGGCCTCCTTTAGTCACTCATTCATGTTGAGGCCAAGCCTCGACCTCCTTGTTTGTGCAACAATCCAATCCTATTGATATCTCTTCCGATTCATCTAAACCTGATTCTCCTTCATCCATCATCATGGCACAACCCACAGAAGAAAATAATCTCAAAAATCAACTCCAGCGCCTCAATGATCTATTCAAAGCCTTTATGAACCCACCACAGCATCCAATAATGCGAGATCACTACAATCCCACTACGGTAGCAATCGAACCTCGAGTGCAAATCCTTGCTGGCGGTCCTAACACCGAACTCAAGCCCAACATGATTCATGCCATTTCCAAATTTCATGGGTGTAACTCTGAAGATCCTTTCTAGCATATCAAACAACTCAAGCATCTGGCCCAGACCTTTAGGTCAGAAGCTCAAAATCGGGATATTCTACTCATGAAAATGTTCTCCTTCTCTCTCATGGATAAAGCTACTCATTGGTACCAAGTCCAAATGCATCTGATCAACACCTGGGTGGAACTTCAATCCAAGTTTTTGAGAAAATTCTTCCCTGTAGGTTGGACAAATGCTTTACGGCACCAGATCACACATTTCTCACAAGTAGGAGAACCACTTCATGAAGCATGGGATCATTTCTTGAATCTCATGAGAAAGTGCCCCGATCAAGGAGTTCCTAAATGGGAACAAGTATAGTCTTTTTACCATGGACTCCATGAGGATATTAAATTATTCGTTAATGCGACTTGCGGAGGAAATATCATGGGTCAACACGAAGACACTGTGTGGGAGATTCTCGAGAATATGTGTGAGAACTCTATCAATAATGAATCCATAGGTATGTTTGACGGGACGAATGCTTGGGCATTGACAAATACAAAGGGAGCACATGAGATGCAGGGCTTGTCCTCTTCCGTCGACTTGGAACTGATGGCCAATCATCTAGATAAGGTCTCTATTATTAAGAAGGTGGATGAGCTAACTCAATATTTGCAGCGAGCCACTTCTACGCAAAACCCGTACACAATCACCCTCTGGCAAGGAGGCCATCCACAACATCTATCACCGACCCTCTCAAGGGATGGACCCATATCCACCCCCATTTGATTCTGGCTGCGGGGGAAACTCTAAATCCACCTACTCTAGTTGGGGGAACTCTGAATCCTCATATTCTGATTTTCCTGAGGTTCCTCAGAACTGCGAAGACCTCAATGCCATTCAAAATGACCCATTCTCAAACTCCTACAACCCTGGATGGAGTAATCATCCCAACTTCATGTGGTCAGGCAATAATCAAATTAGAGACCTCAATATCTGCCCTGACCACAAGCTCCTCATCCATATCAGCCACCTCAGCCTTAGCCTAACCCAACTTATCAATCTAGGTCGACTCAGACAGATCAAATGACTCTTATCCTTCAGACTCTGGTTAACATTCAGAAGAAAAATGCGGCTATGAAAAATAGCACAAAGACAAGATCACAGAGGTTCAAAATCAACTTACCCAAATGGCAAATCCTCACCAACCTGGTGCACCTCCTTCACAACCTCTGCCTATTCCAAATAACATGTCGAACCAGAGGTGCGTTATGAACCCAAATCCGGGCCACGCTCACTTTGTTTATTAGGCCCCTTCTAGTCCATCACCCGATAGGATGGAGGCTTCGACATCATATACGGGTTACCAGTAGCAAGCACCTCTTCTATCCACTCCAAACCAAAACCAGGTAGGATTAAAGATTGTTACTACTCGCACTGGCAAAACAACATAGGACCCACCTTTTCCAAGTCAAACCAAGCCTAGTAATACAAACCCTAACCCAAAGATATTATCCAGAACACCTCTATCCCATATAAAGAACCTGGACCCATTCTAGAGGAACCATCGAAAGTTCTATTTTTTGAGGCCTTGACCGTGGGAAAAAGGTAACCAAAATCGTGGCACCTGAGGAGGACCTGGTTAAGTTCTTTGAGCAGGTCCATATAAACATCCCCTTGATGGATGCAATACGCTACGTACCGACTTACTCACAATTTTTGAAAGATGTATGTACACCAAAGCGTAAGTCGCAAACCAAAGACAGGAATCTGATTGTACTGTTAGAGCAAGCCAACTCTATCATTTTGAGTAAACTCCCCCCTAAGGCAAAAGACCTAGGCACTCCTTTGTTCTCTAGTGAAATCAGTGATATACAATTTGACTGAGCTTTATTAGACTTAGGAGCCTCCATAAATTTGATACCCACATCTCTACTAGACTTCTTCAAGGAATCTAAGTTTAAACCGACAGAAATGACTTTGCAACTAGCTGACCGATCAACTAAGTCACCAAAAGGAATTCTCGAGGATGTCATAGTAAGGGTGCATGATTTCTATTTCCCAATGGATTTCATCATTTTAGACATGGATGCTCTTGAGAATGTGAAGAATACACCAATCATATTAGGGAGACCCTTTCTGGCCACTGCTAGGGCCAATATCAATTGTGAGGAGGGCCGAATCGAATTGAAATTTGGGAGCAAGACACTAAAGATCGACATCTTTAAGGCCCAACAAGGAATTAATTGTAGAGTCATAGAACAAATTTGCGATATTAAAGCAGTGGATGACGACTTCATAAAGAACCTGACTATTTCTGATCAACCACAAGAGGATCAAAACCCACTATTAGTGGAGCCTGAACTCAACCTAGACACACCCATAGCTCCTTCCTTTGCTCCCGACACCCATCCTGAATTACCCACTACTGTTGAAAACCCAATTTTGGAATTAAAGCCTCTTCCCGATCATCTCAAATATGTTTTTTTGGGTTCCAATCAGACATTTCCTGTGATTATCAACTCTCAACTCATACCTAATCAGGAAACATGTTCAATTTCTGTTCTCCAGCAACATCGAAGAGCCATTGGATGGACTCTCGACGATCTCACTGGTATCAGCCCCTCAGACTACACGCACCACATCTACACTGAAGAAGGCTCACGACCATCCCGTGAAATGCAGAGATGAATGAATCCCAATCTGAAGGATGTCATGAAAAGGAAGATTATCAAGTGGTTAGATGCATGGATCATCTACCCGATCTCCGACAGTCGGTGGGTGAGTCCAATCCTAGTTGTGCCTAAAACGGTAAGGCTCACTGTCATCACGACTGAAATCAGAGAAGCCAGACTGACACATATAGAAAACTCATGCAGAATCTGCATTGATTACAGAAGATTCAATTCCTCCTCGAAGTAGGATCATTTCCTACTATCGTTCATTGATCAAATTCTCGAGAAACTAATGGGAAATCGATTCTTCTACTTTCTGGGCGAGTACTCCAGTTATAACTAGGTTACAATCCATCCCGAGGACTATGGAAAGACCACCTTCACCTACCCCTTCAAAACTTACGCATTTCGAAGGATGCTATTCGATCTCTGCAATGCACCTGCTACTTTTCAGCGATGCATGCCTGCCATATTCTCAGATATAGTAGGGTTGTACCTTGAAGTCTTCATGGATGACTTCTTAGTATTCGGTGAATCATTTGATGATTGCCACCTACACTTGGTCCAGATCCTCAGGCTGTGCATTGATGTGAACTTGGTTCATTCCTAGGAAAAGAGCCACTTCTTGGTACTTGAGGGAATAGTCCTAGGACATCTTATCTCTAAAAAGGATATCCAGGTTGATTGAGCCAAGGTGAATTTGATTTCCAAACACCCTATGCCTAGCTCGGTCAAAGACATCTGATCCTTCCTAAGGCACGTCGATTTTTATCATCAATTCATTCCTGTTTTCTCGAAAATCGCATGCCCCCTGACTAATCTCCTATCTAAGGATGTCCCTTTTAAAATTACCAAGGAATGCACTCAAGCATTTGAGATCCTACGTGATCAAGTCACCCAAGCACCTATCCTACAACCCTCTAATTTGTCTCTGGTTGCACGTGTTTCGCATATTAGAAATTAGGGTTACAAGTAACCCATCTTTGTAGTTGCAAAACACGTCGATCTAATAAAATTTATACCGATACTCCAAGGGAGTCCTGAGTCGGACATAGGGAGGCAACGTTTACTTTAATTGGAAATCGTGCTTCATTTTGTTTGTTTTTGGTATTTTAGGGTTTTGTTATCTTTTTGTATTTTTGAAAGAAAAAGAGAAGAAAAATGAATCACAAGAGATATGGAACAAATCTAATATATATCAATTCCAATGTCAATTACAATAAACTATGAAAGCATAAAAAGAGAGGGGGGTGAGAGGAAATCTCCCGAATCAGCTATTCAGGGAGATGACGGCACCTGGTGGAAGCTCGGACAAAGGAGGTAAGGAGCAGGATGACGGAGGTGAGATGCCGGAGGCCGTTGGGTAAAATAAAGCTTCGACGTAGCTCCAGAATGGAGGTGAGAAGGTGGAGATGATCTACTACCGGAATAGAGGTGGGAGGATGCCTCCAAGGTGACCTATGAATGGGGATGGGAAGATTGATGAATATTTGGTGAGGCAGAGGTTTTCTTCACTAATAGGAGCCTTGGGAGCTTGAGAACAAGCTCTAATGGAGCGTTGGTAGGCCTACTAGAGCTTGGGAATAGGTGGGAGTAGAGTAGGTAGAGACAGCTTCAAAGGGAAGGGGTGTGGGTCCTTTTATAGTGGAGGAGAAGAGGATAAAATAGGTAAAGGACCTTTAGTGACATTTAGACCATTGTTGGAAATGATGCTATAGATAGCTCACATCTACTCACACCCTTAGCTGGCTTTGCTGGCTTGCAATGAAGTAGCGACAGTTGTGTCGCTTTATGTCAGCCCAGTTGTCACTGAAAGCTGGCACCAACCGCACATGCACCTGCGCTACGCTGCCGCCCATCACACACGCTGATCGTTTGGCATCCTGCTAGTGTGTGCACTGGCGTGCACTGGTGCGCACGTGCACTACGCTACCACTACTACTGCATGCGCTGCTGCCCGGCTGATTTGAGAATTGGGGGGCCTGTTGGGATTCGAACCCGCACCCCTCCCTTGAGAATCGCCACTCCCACCATTGCGCCAAGTTTGCCAATGCGTCATAAGGAAGAGCTACAGCTGCTTGGTGAGGGCAAGCTCTCATCCATTGGATTCTCATCCAACGGCTGAGATCACTTGATGATCGGCCATTGTAGAAGTGGCAAGTGGCGTTGGGCGCTTGGTGGGAGCACCATCATGAGCCCTAACTAGCTCATTTTGATCCAATTGAAAGAATAAATGCTCCTACATAACCAACTAAAGGTCATAACTCACTACATGACCTTTTCGAGAGTGAAATAAGAAACTAGGGTTAAAACTACAATTTTACTAATGCAGTACAACCATAGGTTTTCTTAAGTGCTAAACAAAATTCAAATGGTCTTAATAAGGTAATAAGTGGGTTGGATTTGATGGAAAAGGGTTTGTAAGTACTCTTGGAATTAAATGACTTCTGAAATCCTAAAAACAAACCCACTTGATTAACCAAGGTTCTGGTCAGGATAAAATTCACCTAAACCCTCTAAAAATCATAGAAAAATATTCTCCAGGATTTAGTACCATCAATTTTGCCATTGAAACCCATCTTGACCTAGAATGGGGTCTCAGATAGATATTTTCCCTAATTTGGGTTTCTACATAAATTGACTAGGCAAATGTGGTCAAACCTAAAATCTAACTTTACCATTGGATTCCTTAGGTACAAATTAGGTTTGTACCAAAATTTGGACCTAAGGGGAACTCATCTTGACCCACTTTGCAAAAAGGTTCTGTCTGGCTACATTTCTACCCCAAACTTTCAAAAACCCTTGCAAACAACACCCTAGCTTTCCCATCGTCTTCACAAATAGGTCCCTCCACCATTATAGCGGAGGAATCCTACTCCGGCAAGCTTTGAAAGGAGGTTTCTCCTTGATTGCTCAGAGAATCCCTTCCAAAATTAGAAGGGAGATTCTCTGAGTAATGCCCGTCAATCTGAACCTGTTAGTGAGCCCTAATTATTTCCCAATCTCTCATGCGAATGCATGAGAGATTTGGGTCTCTTGAAGCTTCCAACTCTGGTGACCCTGTCTTGCTTGGAAGCTTGGCTTCCAAGCATAAATCCTTCTCCAATGACCTATTTAAGAAGCCCCAGATCCAACCACATTCCCTCAGCTTGAATTTGGGTCAGATTCCCTCCATTCTTCTCCCCCCTTCGGCTAAAACAACTCTGCAAGCTTCGGCGGCTTCTTCCTAGCCCTTTCGTCGCCCAACCACAATACTAGTGGCTGGGATATCTCCACCACAGTCATCCGCGTCATGCAATACCGATCGACATTGCCTCTGCCCCATCTTCTCCACTGCCTCATCTATGGAGCTTCGTCCTCCCCATGTCCGGCAACCATACCGACATAACATTTCGTCCCTTTTCATCCCTTAGAAGTAGGTTTTCAGACTCCCTCTTTCTCACACTTTCTCCCCCTCTCTTTATTTCCCAAAATCATCCACCGATGCCACTGAGCACCGTCATCTTTCCCATGTTCGACAACCATACTGACATGGGATTTCATCCCTTTTCGTCCCTTAGAGGTAGGTCTTAGATTCCCTCTCTCTCACACTTTCTTTCCCGCTTTATTTCTCAAAACCACCCACCGACGCCACTGACCACCGTCACCTTCTCCACCTCCAACGATACCTCCGGCGAGGTGCTCCCATCTCTCCGTACGTCCATCCACCTCGACAACCACCCTATGACCTCCGCCTCATCTCCCTGATTATATCCCCTCACTCCAATCACTCCATCGACCACCCAAACACTCCCTCGAACACACCCACTCACACGCACACAGTGTGCTTTAGGCACGCCACCACAGTCACCCACATGCCATGAAACCACTCCTATCACATCTACCGTGCTCCGGTGATGCTTCCTGAGTGATTTGACATGGCTGCGAGGTTGTGCAAGTGATTTCAGGTTCGGGCACCCATCCACCATTATTGTCAAAGCTTAAAGCTCGCTTGCTACACTCCAGGCCTCGCTCTGCTTCAGGGGATAGCCCCAGGCTGTGTGCAATTGAAGCTTGCATGTATCGACACCATCAAGCAAAGGCTTCAACATCAGTAGCCTCACCAATTGGAAGCCTCACCTGCTACTACGGTGCGAAAAAGAAGGTGGGGCATTTAATCCCACATCGGAAGTGGAAAAACACCCGAATTCGCATAAATTGATTTTGTGCTAGAGGCTCTTTGCCTCCAACACTGAGGGTGGGGTCCTCCTCCCCCTCTCACCGTACTCCTCCATGACATAACCTGCGGACCTGGCCACGAACCAACTACCTGACTACCCTCCACTCCTCGCTCACCACACACGTCGGTGAGCCTGGACCCAGGTCTGCATTAGGTTTGATTACCTGATCGGCTAAAGGCTCTGGGAGAGCGGTTCTGAAATAGAAAAAAGAGAAAGAGAGAGGAGAGCTACGCAGGGGAAGGGGGGTTTTGCCCTAGAGAGTTTGGCTTGACACTTAGTTGGGTTCAAAGGGCACAACTGGGTTGAAGGAAGAAGAAGAAGAAGGGGAGGAGCACCGCAGGGCTTAAGGCAAAGCAAAGAAGAAGAAGAAAGCCTAAGGTAGAGAAAGAAGGAAGGAGAAGACATAAAAGAAGGAAGAAGCTGAAGAAGAAGGAAGCTAACGTAAAAGGAAGAAGAAGAAGAAGCAAAGGTAGAAGGCAGAGAAAGGGAAGAGAAGGCATAAGGCAGAGAAAGCTAAGGAAAGAAGAAGACAAAGAAAGAAAAGGAGAAGAAGAATCAGAGAAAGAGAAATCAGAAAAGGCACTGTAGCACCAGACATTTAAGACGTCTGATACTCATATGCTCTTCATTATTTTTCCTACAACTCCTTTTATTCTTCATATACTCATGCTCTACATTCGTAATTGGATTTTGAGTAGTATAATGTGTTCAATTTGTATTTATTGTTGAGATTAGTGTGTGAAATTCATTTGCTCCCTGTGTTCGACCTCGGAATATATTCGAGTAATAAAATTGTATTTGTTTTGAATGCTATTTCCGCTGTACTACAATGCAACACTCTTAAACACCGATCCAGCGCTCTTAACAGCTCTCCAGATGGTGCCACGTGGCACCATCTGGACTATCCACCGTTCATTGCTTGTAAAGGATGCCACAGTGCTCGTATCAAGGTGATTTCTACGTTGTTGGACTACGATAGTTGCTCTAGATTCATCCGTACAGTTGGATTTTTCATCCGAAGTATGTAAGGATGTCGCATTGCCTCCTAGCCATATAAAATGAAGGATTTAATATAGAGAACATACAACTATCCTAAATGCCATGAAATGGATGTTATGAAATATTTATAACATGATATGCAATGCTAAGCCTAGGAACTATCATAAATAAGCAATTTATTATAAATTCATATATGTTCATCATATCCCCATACGTACTTTTTACTAGTACCTAGCAAAACTAGCCTAAATGCTATGTATAAAAGTAGAATCAGGGCTCAAGTATTTAGGAAAAATTCATTGATTGCTTTAAAAAATCTCAACCCCAAGACCTAATTACAAAAACTCAACAGTGCCCGGGTGCCTGCTAGAATGTAGACCATCCAAGCCCTTGCCTTATTTGAGAAGAGAAGATAAAAAAAAAGTTTTCTTGCTTTTCTTCTTTTCTAATTTTTTTTTATAGTTTTGGAGTTTGAGAGTTCTGGGAAAACTTGTTACGGCTACCCGACCCGCCCAAGTCTCGAAAAGGACTTTAAGTGCTAAGCATCTTGTGAAAATTGTGAAAGACTCACTAGACGATAGTTAAAATGGACTTCGAGTTTCTACGACCCTAGGTGACCTTGCCTAGAGGTTTATCTTTACGAGAGATAGCTTTCTCCCTACTTCTTTTATTTATGGTCAACACAAGGGTGAACCCAGTGTATATTTCTCTAATTTATTCTACTCCTCCGCTTCATCCATAAGTGTTTTGGGAATTATTGTGCATTTTTTTTTTTGTGAACTGGGTTCTGGACAACCGGTCGATGAGTTGTTACCATCGGCAACTTGCCTACCATTCTCGTGCCGTGAAGTATGGTTTTATTTATTTTTTTGTTCTCTTTCTATTTTTTTTCTTTATATTTTCTTTCCTTTTCTTTCTTTTTTCTTTTTTTCTTTTATGTAGGTGGGTTTCCTGATCTAAGATTTACCTAAAAGCAGTACAATAAAAATGGTCTTGTGACTAGGCTCTGAACAATTGCCCGATGAGCTATTACCATCAACAACTTGCCAGCCATACCACCCTAGATAGTTCATTAGCTACCCAATTTCCGAAGAAATCGCTGAAAAGTGAGTCAGTGCAAAACAATGTGTGTAGATGCTTAGGCTTAAAGTCCCCCCAAATTAGAGAGAGAGTTGATAAGTAGCATACTTATCATCCCAATTTATTAGCCAAATTAAAAATGAATTTGAATTGGTGAGGACTCAAGACTAAGTCCACATTCAAGTGGACACCCGGGCTAATTAATCCCGAAGACCTGAAGAGTCTATGTATTCAGGTCTCAAAGTATCAATTCCTAAAGTTTGCAACTCCTAATTCGTAAGTTCGCGTCTCTTAGTTCTAAATTTTGTTTTTCTTTTTTTTTTTAAGAATCAAATAACAGGAAATTAATATTACAGCTGACAAAAAAGTTATAAAATATGTCCACCCCCCCATGCTTAGCTATTGCAATGTCCTTATTGCACAAAATGAAGGCATGCAGGAGAGTAGAAGTGGAAGAATAGCACCTGGTTTCTGTGAGATTCAGGTCAGCTTGGAATAGTCTTTACATATGCTGAGTTTAGTGCCTTTAGCTAGGTGAGGTCCTCAATAAAAAATAACTAAACATTGAGGCCACAACAACATAGTTTCTAGGCCCCCAGGTATAGGCCCAAAGAGTGAAAATGGGCTTGCCAAATAGATTAACAATGAAAGTGGCAAGCTGGTGGTGTAGGGAGAGCCCAAATGGTCTCCAATTGAGTTTTGTTGATTTATTATAGAGGAAGTGTGGTTGGGTATAAAATTTGTGCAATGGTTAGGTGAACAAGGACGATGAGGGTTTTGTGATGTGCTAGGGATTTGTGGGCACTCTAGAATACCTAATGTTTGAAGAGTTCTTTCCCAATATTCAATTTCATCCTCACACTTTGGGTTCTTAAACCAACCACCCTCATCCTCAGAATTCCCACTCACAAGTTGGACCTCAAACTCTAAGCATTCAGGATAAGGATGTTGTTGGGTTTTATCTTGATCATGTGAATCATCCAACAAATTTTTGATTTCATGTATATATTCCTCATCCTACATTGCTACAATTGGTCTCATTTTTGTTTTGTCCTCAATTATTTCCGCAACTGTTCGATCTTCTTCTCGAGTTTGGGTTGGGTTGGCCATTAAAAGGTTATCTAAGCTATGTATGGCCATTACTTCCTCTATTCTACCAAGCTCCTCCATCGAACCACACTTAATTTTATTCTTCTTTGAGACCTCAAAAATATTGAATCGATTTATCTTATCCCATGAGGCCATTTCTATATTTCCCGATTCACAATCAATCCTCCCCTTGGCAGTAGCCAGGAAAGGTCTTCCCAAAATAATCAGGGTGTGGTTGAGCTGTATTGGGGTTTCCATGTCCAGGACCATGAAATCAGCAAGGTAATGCAAATCATTAACCTTGACTAAAACATCCTCCAAAATACCTCTTGGTTTTGTAATGGATCTATTGGCTAACTACAAGGTTATGTCAGTGTGTTTTAGGTAGCCTAGACACAATTCCATGTGCAGTGAGGTGGGGATCACATTAATGGAAGCACCCAAGTCGAGGAGGGCCTGGTTAGAAGTAATGCTTCCTATTGTGTAGGAAATCAGTGAGGCTCCCAGGTCCTACTTCTTAGGAGGTAGCATGTTTAGTATCAATGTGCTTGTGTTATCGGACAAAGCTACTCTCCTATTGATTTTAGATTTCACTCTACGCCTTTCTTTATATGCATTCAGTAAACCTATGGCATAGGTGAGGATTGATCCGATAGCCACAAGGAGTAAAATGATTGTCAATTTGAAAGCCTGAAGTAAGGACATCCATTCCTCCAATTTCATCTCTGGCTTTTTTTGTTTGCCCATACAACAACAACATACTCCCGAATCAGACTCTGATGTTTCGTTGATCACATTCTTAGTTGGGAGTTAGGAATTCTTGCTACGGGGCCTAATGGGGTTGACATGGGGTTGGGTAGGTCCCTTGTGTCTACTACCACTCCTGAAGGTGATGGTGTTTGCCATGGCAAAATGCTGTTGGTTAGTGCCTTGGGGAGGGTTGGGCAAAATAGGAGGCTTCCAGTTGATTATGGTAGGAACTTGGTTCGCTTTAGGAGGGGCTGGGGTAGCCTGATAGATAGCGTGATATTAAGCATGCAAGTCCCTATCATTACCAAACCCTTGAGGCCCAACGCCTCGGTTCTGAACATTCCTTGGGTTTGGTACAAATTGTGATGGTAGAGATCTGGGCTATCGATTTTTTGTACTAAGTCCGGATTGTAAGGTGTCCAGCAAAGTTTTCATCTGTTGCATGAGCTAGAGCATTGACCCTTGCATTTCTACCATTTTCAGGTTCAAGTCAGCCTGCTCGGTGGGTTGTTGAGCATTCCACATGGGCTGATTAACCTGATTCAGGGGCAACTGAGTATATACATGACCCTGACACATTGGTTTTTACGTTACATAATTGTTGGGTCTATATTGGGGCAGCTGCCCCTGATCTTTCCAAGAGAAGTTAGGATGAGTTTTCCACCCAGAATTGTAGAAATTTGAATAAGGGTTGGACCTAACATTCTCTTGCACAGCATGAGCATCCTCATAAGATGAGTATGAAGAAGGATCAGAAAGACTGGGATCCAAGGCCCTAGTTTAGAACCCATAAGTTTCCGAGAAGAGCTGGCGTGGAGGTCGAGTCGGTTCCAATTTGTTCATAAACTCCCATCCCATAGGAGCTTGCAAAGAATGGAATCCCGATCCCTGGGATTGAGTAGATCTAGAAAAGTTAGAGTTTCCGGACATCCACTCTTCCATTCATTTAGTAACCAGATCCATCTTATCTAATCTATTGAAGATCAATTCCATATCAGATGTATTAGAATCTTGGACCTCATTTTCATTTGATCTAATTTGTTTGGATTGGTTGAAGGTTTCCATGGAGGCATGGTTTAAAGAATTTTTCTCATTTCCTCAAACAAATCATATGTGCTATCTGCGTCTTTGTTGTGGAAATTGCCTCCGAAAGAAGCATCCACATGATTACAGAGTTGATCATTCAACCCATGATAAAAAATTTGCACAAGTTGCCATTTAGGCACCTCATGGTGTGGACACTTCCACAATAGATCCTGTAATCTCTCCTAGGCCTTATGAAACGGTTCCCCCTACCGCTGGGCAAAAGTGGTAATTTCCCATCTCAATGCATTGGTTCACCCAATTGGGAAGAATTTCCTCAGGAAGGCTGATTTCAAAGCTCTCTAGGTAGCAATCGGTCTTCCATTGGTACGATACCAATGTTTGACCTTATCCCTGAGTGAATGAGGGAAAAGCCTCATGAGCATCTGTTCTTCATCCACATTCCACGATTTGGTGGTCTGAACCAGAGTGATCAGGTCTTCCAAATGTTGGAATGGGTCCTCTGATCCAAGCCCGTGAAAGTGTTTAATTAGATTCAAAACCTGGGCCTTGATCTCAACATCTCTGGCGGGAATCACAATGCTGGGATGATCCTCATAATTTGAAGGATCATAAAAATCCTTCAAGGCCCGAGCACTCTGACCATTTATTCATTGGAACCATTGCTGCATCTGTTGCAATTCTTCCAACTGCCTCTGAATCAACTCTTGCTGGTTTAGGAGCGAGGGAGGTGGTTGTTGATCAGCCATGGGATCTGCTTGGCTAAAGCTCAACCTCCACCTATGGGAATCGTCTAAAGGTCCTTCCAATCTAAGGGTCAATGACCTCCTTCCAAGCATACACTGGAAGGAAGTCGGAAGGATGGGGAAGAGAAGGGACCTTGCAGCACAAAAATACAAGCCTGTCCTTTGGTTGGGTAGCCTAAAGGTCTATAGACTCTCAGAATCCGTCCCAAGACTATGAACAATTTACTCCACTTATTTCAAGGCAATCCAACCAGTTAGAAGGAGGGACTGGGGAGATGGTTCTTCCTTTGGATTGCACCTCCGGTTCTTAGTGTACCCCCCAGTTGCGGTCATTTGATGCTACTCCCCTAGCTAGACATCAGATTGACTAGTAGAAGTAGGTTAATCGTGAATAATCTCAGTCTGGATCCCATAGAGCGAACCAATCCTTAAGTTCAACATCCACTCAATTTTTGTTAGGCTTGGGACAATGGTGCTTCTAAAATGTGACTGGCCCTTAATGATTTGTTTGAGAATGTGTGAATGTACAAAACTAGGAGGTTTTCAAGAAAGATATTAATGATGAGGTGAGTTTTAGGGTTCGAGTCTTACTTAGTAGCTTTTAGGATTCAAATACTAGGTATATTCAATCATGTTTTGTGAGGCAATCCAAGTTTTGAAAGCACGAGTTCAAGTATTTTTCCTTCATAAATCAAGAAAATATGGAGTGCCTAGCTTGACCTAAGTATTGAATCCTATGGGGCAGCTACAAAATGAATCTCTTTTAGATTAGGTGGTGCAGCCCAAACAATTCAATCAATCGGCCCAACTACACCACCGATTAAGGCACACAGAAAAAGTGATTAACCTAATATGATTTCTACTCTTTTATGTGTTGAATTCATGTACAGGGTCCATATGTCAGAATCCCGATTGACTAGATGAAAATCAAGTCAGGTTATGTGCCTTTGATGTGGGTGTATAAAGTGTGTAAATTGATTCATCCCATAGAAAATATCTTTTTATTTATTTATTTATAAGATGTGGGTGAGATGGGTGAAGGTGGCAAACAAGACAAACAAAGTCTATCCTAGGGTTTATGCAAACACCTAAGTAGATTAGGTCTTGGTTATGATTGTGGCGAAATGAACTAGTGGGGGGGAATGTGGGGAACACTTACAAAACACTCTACCCGCACTTTACTCCGATCCACCGCACTGGATTTCCAAGCTAGGGTACCTGCAGGATAGTAGATCAAAGACAAGCGGGGTTAGTGCTATGTAAAGGCAAACAAGTGCAGAAAACAATAAAATAAATTCCGTTGCCTCCATAGCAACGGCACCAAAATGGACGCACGTGTTTCATGTGTTAGAAATTGGGCTTACAAGTAACTCGTCATCGTAGTTACAAAACACGTCGATCAGATAAAATTTATACCGAAACTCTAAGGGAGTCCTAATTCGAACACAGGGAGGCGACATTTACATTAATTGAGATGGCTTGGAAGGGAGGGGGTGTAGGTCCTTTTGTAGTGGGGAAGAAGAGGCTAAAATAGATAAAGGACCTTTAGCGACATCCAGACCGTCGCTAGAAACGTCACTGTAGACAACTCACATCCGCTCACGCCCTTAGCTGGCTTTACTAGCTTGCAATGAAAGTAGCAACGGCTGTAACCATCACTGTAGGTCAACCCAGCTGTCACTGAAAGCAGGCACCAATTGCGCATGCGCCTGCACTGCGCTGCCGCCCATCACGCGTGCTGATCGCGTGACGTCTTGCTGGTACACACGTTGGCATGCGCTGGTATGTGCTGTGATACCACTGCTACTGCATGCACTACTACCTGGCTAATTTGAGAATTGGGGGGCTGCGGGGATTCGAACCCACGCCCCTCCTTTGAGAACCGCCACTCCCATCGTTGCGCCAAGTTCGCCAAAGCGTCGTGAGGAAGAGCTGCAGCTGCGTGGTGAGGGTGAGCACTTAGCTGTTGGATTCTCATCCAACGGTTGAGATCAGTTGATGATTGACCATTAAAGAAGTGGTGGGTGGTGTTGGGTGCTCCAGATGGTGCCACGTGGCACCATCTAGATCGTCCACCCTTCGTTGCTTGTAGAGGATGCCACGGTGCTCGGATCGAGGTGATTTCTATGTTGTTGGATTACGATCATCGCTCCGGATCCATTCGTATGGTTGGATTTTTCATCCAAAGTCCGTAATGATGTCATTTGCCTCCTGGACATATAAAATGAAGGAATTAATATACAAGACATACAACTATCTTAAATGCCAGGCAATCAATGTTATACAATATTTATAACATGATATGCAATGCTAAGCCTAGGAACAATCATAAATAAGAAATTTATCATGAATTCATGTGTGTTCATCAGTCTCAACCCTTTGAGATCATGTGCGATGCATTTGATTACACTGTAGGTGTCGTACTTGGGTAGAAAGTAGACGGGAAACCCATGATCATTTACTACGCTAGCAAGACACTTGATGAGGCTCAGCGTAGCTACACAGTTATTGAAAAAGAGCAGCTAGCCATAGTATTTGCCCTGGAGAAGTTCAGATCGTATCATTTGGGGACCCGTATTATCATTTACTCAGATCACACTACTATGACGCATCTCCTTACGAAGAAGGATGCGAAACCTCGACCAATCCGCTGGATCTTGTTGTTGGAAGAATTTGATCTTGAGATTCGTGACAAGGCGGGGAAACAAAATGTGGTAGCTGATCACTTATCCTGCCTTCCTTCTGATATTATCAACCCTTCCGGACCCATTACTGAACATTTTCCCGATGAGTACCTCCAGACTATCAGTACACGACTTCCATGGTTTGTTGATCTAGTAAATTACTTGGCATCACATCAGATACCATCCGATTGGCCAAAAGCCAAGGACAAATTACTTTTCAATGCCAAGTACTACTTTTGGGAAGACTCGTATCTCTTTCGCATCGGTGCTGATCAAATCATCTAACGATGTGTTCCAGAAGCGGAAATTTAGGACATTTTGTCCTTCTGCCATGACCAGGAATGCGATGGACACTTCCCTGGTCATAAAACCACACCAAAAGTCCTCCAGTGTGGCTTCTATTGGCCCACAATTTTCAAAGATGCATACAATCACTGTAAGGCATGCACTCATTGCCAGACCTTAGGCAACATGAGCCACCGTGATATGATGATCTTATAGCCGATTCTCGTATGTGAAATCTTTGATGTCTGGGAGATTGATTTTATGGGACCCTTCCCTATTTCGGATGGCTTCGAATACATTCTTATCGCTATTGACTATGTGTCCAAATGGATCAAGGCCATTTCGACTTAAACCAACAATCATAAGGTGGTTATCAAATTCATTCATCAGAACATTTTTTCTCGATTCGGGATTCCACGTGCCATAATCTCTGATGGAGGGACCCATTTCACGAATGCTCAATACAGATCACTAATGACCAAATACGGGACGTCACACCGAATGTCTACTCCTATCACCCCAAACCAATGGTCTAGCTGAGCTATCGAATCGAGGGACCAAGAAAACCCTCCAGGTCACTATTCGACCTGACGGGAATGACTGGTCATCCCGACTTTCGAAAGCTTTGTGGGCTTATAGGACCGCCCACAAAACCCAATTAGGCATGTCTCCCTTAAGATTTGTGTACGGCAAGGCATGTCACCTCCCCGTAGAATTGGATCACAAAACCTATTGGGCAGTACAGAACTACAATCTCAATCTTTCTAAGGTAGGAACCTATAGAAAGCTTCAAATGAGCAAGATCAATGAATTATGCCATGACGCATATGAGAACTCATGAATTTACAAAGAGCAGGTTAAGGCCTTTCACGACAAGCACATATCCAAAAAGATCTTTTTCCCTCGTCAGAAAGTTCTACTCTTTGATGCCAAACTCAAATTGTTCCCAGGAAAACTCAGATCAAAATGGATCAAACCATATCTTGTTCGACAAATCTTTGGAAATGGAGTTGTCAAAATCAGTCAACTTAGCCATGATTTAGAACCATTTATCGTGAATGGTCAAAGACTCAAACCGTTTATTGAACTCACCGAAACAAATTTGGTTGAGATATCTTTTACCCTCCATTCTCCCTGAGCTCATTGTGCTCAACTGATGGCATTAAACTCAGCGCTTAATGGGAGGCAACCTATCATTTCAAAAAACCTAAAACACTTCTTGACACATCTTATGCTGAACTCATATTGCACTTTAGGGTTCATCCATTAGAACAGCCAACTCCAGCTCTGGTACCCGTACCCAAGCTTGAAATCATTCGCAACAATCACCCTGGCCCATTCATCCACCCAACACCTGTTCCCAAGAATGATCTAAGCTGAACTCAAACCCACCTAATTTCCAATGAGGACATTGCAAATCGTAGGCATAGGGGTATTAAAGTGTAAACAGCCGTGAAAATCATTTCACAAAAAAGGGTTTCATCAAAAAGTCACATATTCCAAAAATATCGAAAAGAATTAAAAATTCTTGAAAAAGAACAAAAATATGAGAGGAGAGGAAATTTTGATGGCATATCAGATTTCAAGAAGAAAAAGGGAGGAAAAAAGTTCAAAAGGGAGCACAAGTTGAAAAGGAAAGAAAAAGAGTCATTAGTAAAAGATTAAGGAATTTATTTAGTTCTAGACCATATCAAAAGAAAGAAAATGAAATGCAAAATGTGCTAATAAAATAGAGAAGAGATTAGTAGGAATGCTAATTTTAAGCCTCTTGAGCTATAATTCTAGGCTTAAAAATTCAAGTACCTGCTGAGATTTGGATAATCCTCAAGTTGTCGGGGAAAATGTGAAGCTTAAGTATTAGGTCTAAGGCTTAGGGATTATTCGACCTCATTAACCAACCTTGGTTTGCAGGACTCGGAAACCTAAGCTCCCTAATCCACACACAGTCTGGTTTAGTGCACTTAAGTATCAAAATCACGCAAATGCATTAAACTTGTTCTGAAAAAGTTACCTAGATTAGGAGTGGCTGATCAACACAAGTTGATTTGGACGAGTTCCTGGCAGAGAGCCGCGGGAAATTCCCCTCGAAGATGCGCAATAGCATATCATCTCCTCAGTGCTTGTCTCCGAGGATATCTATATATCCTATCGGGGGCATGTAAGCACCCTGTGCTGGTTCAGATTGCATGGGTAGCATTATCTTGAATTATCGATTGCTAGGGTCTGGATTTAGCTACAGAACGCCATGGGTGGGATTGTCTCGAAATCTTGAAAGCCAAGGTTCTGGAGGTTGCCATGGGCGATGCTATCTTGAAGCATCAATTTCCAGGGACCATGCAAGGATTGATGGTGAGGACTAGGAATCCGATACAGATCGAATTATAAAGCTAATTCGAAGCTAGAAATAAAAGAAAAGAGAGAAAAACTCTACAAAAGCAAGGAAAAATTCCTCTATCTCTCTCTAACAAAAACGCATTGCAAACTGAACCTGGGTTAAAACATGTTATGAGCATGGGTGCTTTAACCGTGGAGTTCAATGAACCTTAGGATAGTTCTTGTGGGCCTTAGAAGCCTTCGCGACCGACTGAGGCTAGAGCTAGTTAGGTGCGGATCTTGGTTGGTACTTGAGTACCTCTAAGCCTACTATCTGCATTCCAACCTAATCTACAAAAGGAAGCACACAGTAAATTTTTAAGCATCAAAAGGTTTTATGGTCTAGAATCGAAGTTAATGCCTTGAAATTTTGCTAAGGGACTAGCAAAAGCTAGCCATGAGGGTATGATGGGAACACCATCATGAGCCATAACTAGCTCATTTTGACCAAATTAAGTCAGCAAATGCTCCTACATAACCGCCAGAGAGTTACAAGTCAATGCATAACCATTCTAAAAGAAAAATAAGAAACTAAGGTTAAACTGCAGTTTTACCAGCTCAACATCAATGCAATACAAACATAAGTTTCCTCAGGAGTTGAATGAAGGTCAATTGGTCTTAAAAAGATAACAAGTGGGATAAGACAGACAGAAAAGGGTTTGCACGTGTTCTGAGAATTTGATGACTTTTGAAACCCTAAAAACAGACCCACTTGATTAACTAAGGTTCTGATAAGTATAAAATTCACCTAAATCCTCTAAAATTCATAGAAAAATATTATCTAGGGTTTAGAACTTTCAATTTGACCATCAGAACCCATTTTGACCCAAAACAGAGACATAGATAATATTTACCCTAATTTATGTTTTTGCATAAATTACCTAGTCAAACAAGGTCAAAACCAAAATCCAACTTCATTGAATTTATTAGGTCCAAATTAGGTTTGTACCAAAATTTGGACCCAAGATGAGCTTGTCTGGACCTAGTTTGCAAATTGGTCCTGTCTTATTTCATTTATGCCCTTAACTTTCAAAATCCTTTCAAACAGGCCCCTAACTTGGTCATCATTTTCACAAACAAGTCCCTACCGCCATTAAACCTATTCCTACTTGCTCTGGCGACCTTAGAAAGGAAGGAACTCCCTAATTTCTTGACGAATCCCTTTCAAATTTGAAAGGAAAGTTCGTCAAGAAATTCCCTTCCTTTTGGACCTAATCCTAAGCCTCGAAACTTACCCAATCTCTCTTGCAAATGCATGAGAGATTTGGGTATCAAGAAACTTCCAACTCCGGTTCGCTTTCCAAGCATGGGAAGCTTGCTTCCTAAGATCTTATCAACCTCTGATGACCTATAAAAGAATCCCCAGGTCACAATGGATTTCCGAAGGTTGAATTCGGCCAGAGATTCCCTTTGATTCCTCTCCCCTCCTCCGGTTGATTTGCTCTTCAAGCTATGGCGACCTTTTCTACTTTCCCTCATCGTCTAACCACATTACGAGTGGTAGACTCTTCCTCCTTGTCTTCTTTCGTGTCATGCAGCACCCACCGGTGTGCTTGTCCCCCTTCATCCTCACCGATCACCTCTCTTTGAGCTGCTTCGTCTCCAGCATCGGCTGCACCTCCACTCCCCTTCATCTGCCTCCCCTCCAAAATAGCTCCTTGACTTCCCCTCTTTGTTTTTAGACCCTTGCCGTCTCGTTTCGACCGCCGACTCACCCCGTCGCCCTCCGTCTTCCACCTCATCGGCGTACCTCCGACGATATTATACAGCCACTACACTACACCAATCTGGCCATCGTTCATCTCCACAGCTCCGCCGTGTTCCAAAGAGCAAAAGCCCTCTAGTCTTCGAGGCTATTGCCCTCCCCACTGCTCCACCGAACATCACATTGTTGCACATTACATTATCTCACCTTCTGGCCACCTTACGCATTCCCGCACCTCACGAACATCGTCGTTCAATTCCCCACCTCACAACAAAGCTTATGAACTGTTTTAACTGGAGCTTTTAGCCCATTTTTGTGTTTCCAGGTCCCAGATCTCCGCTGCCATTGTCGAAGCTTCGAGCGAAGCTCGAAGCTCACTTCAAGCACCTATTGACCCCAGGAAAGGTTCCAGGCATTGCGGAACACTTCCAGGAACACGCTAGCATGGTCAATTGGAGCTGTTGACCGTTCCTTGCATGAGAATTAGACGAAGGCATCAGATGCAGGCGCACGCGAAGAAGCGGGAGTAGATAGTCCCACATCAATTGCTGAGGAGCACCTGCCATTGCATAAATTGTATTTATGCTATAGGCTTATTGCCTCAGCACACACAGGGGGTGAGGTCCCCGCACTCCCCCCTCATGCGCCTTGTCCGCGACATCTCCCCCGCGGACTTGGTGCACCCCACAACCCACTTAAGCCCTGCACTCCTCGACTACGACCCACACCTGCAACCCTAGTCTCGGGTACGCTCTAGGTACGATTACCTGTATACCCGGTACTGTTGGAGGCTCTAGGAGAGCGTGACCTAGAGAGAAAAAGAGAGATTGCATAGGGTAGGGGGAGGGTTTTGCTGCTGAAGACATTGGTTGACACTTAGCCAATTTGAGAAGTTCCCCTCCACTATGAGAAGGAGAAGGAAGCAGAAGAAGAAGAAGAAGAAGAAGAAGAAGAAAAAGAAGAGGTTGAGCAAAGGAAGAAGAAGAGATAAGGGAGCAGCAACAGAGAAGGAAGGAGAAGAAGAAGATGAGGCTGAATAGAAGAAGAGAAGAGAGAGCAGTAGCTGAGAAAGAAGAGAAAGAAGAAGATGAGGCTGAGCATTGTAGCATCAGACATTTAAGCCATCTGATTAATCATTCAGCCATTTGCTATTGCTAAGCTTTATTTGATTGATACTGTTGCGAATTTTACTGTTGTTGTGAGTGGTATTTAGTGATTCAAATCACCATTTTTCCTCATTCTCCTTTTGCACTCTTGACATATGCTTTCACTTCTATTTCATTATTTGGAATTCTACTATATATTGCTTATATTGTGATAAAATTGCAATTCTTAAGATTTAAATTCCATATTTCTCTTTGTGTTCAACCTCGGAACCTTTTCGAGTAATAAATTTATTCGTTTGAGTGCTATTTTGTCTCTACTACAACATGACGATCTTAAACACCGATTTAGCGCTAAAACATTTTGGTGCTGTTGCTGGGGAACAACAGGAAATTTAGACTTCTTGATTGCAATTCCTGATTCAAATTCTATCTTGTTATACCTCTTTTGCTATGGTTGTTTCAAGGAGAAGATGCATTCAAGGAAGATCAACCGCATAGCAAACACGCCAGGGGCAGGTAAATTCTAACTAGTCTCTCTTAAGCCCCTCATTCTAAAAAGGATAGAAGGAAAAAATCAATTAGGGCTACTTGCATTATTTCCATAGATAATTCATCAAGTTGCCTGAATTGATACATTTTATTTGAACAGCAAATCCTGATTTGTGCACCCACTTAAAGCTTAAGGTATCTAGGGCTATCACATTCGTGTTTGAGCCCTAGGTACCACCTTTGGACAAATTAAAGTGGACCAAACTAGAACCAATTAAGGATTTTAGTATAGGGTTTTTAGAGACACACTTGCTTAATCAAGAAATCATTTTCCTAAATAATGTGTGCCTTGACCTTGATTGAACTGAGCTATTCAAGCAAAACCCTAAAATCAGGCTCTTGAAGTCATTTGAACACTAAAAGAGGGACCTAAATTTTCAAGTACAAAATTGGTAAAGTTGACCCACCTTATTGGGTCAACCAATCTTCAAAGTAGGTCACTTTTTGCACTCAACACATCTTAAAGTTCAAGTGAAATTCTAAGCACCCTTGCTCTTAATTAAAACTGGTAGACTTAAGAGGTCAAGTCCCCATTCTGGTCTACCTGGAACATCAGTGACAAGAGGGGTCGGGTCGGGGAAACCCTGTAACCCGCGGGGGCACTCTACCATGTAGGGGTCTTTTCAGGACTCTCCCTCACTGGCTGCCCAGGTAATTCTCAGGTGGATGACTTTCTGACTAAGGGGTATCATCCATCCCGAACCTCTATAATCATCCAAAATTTTCTGGTGTCGTGATTGGGTCCATCACATTCTACCTCTCATCTACTCCATCGGTGCATGTTTGGGAGGAGGTCTCTAAGAGCATCCTCAAGGCCTCCTCTAGTCACTCATTCATGTCGAGGCCAAGCCTCGACCTCCTTGTTTATGTAACAACCCAATCCTATTGATATATCTTCCGATTCATCTGAACCTGATTCTCCTTCATCCATCATCATGGCACAACCCGTAGAAGAAAATAATATCGAAAATCAACTCCAGCACCTCAATATCTATTCCAAGCCTTTGTGAACCCACCACAGCATCCAATAATGCGAGATCACTACAATCCTGCTATGGTAGCAATCGAACCTCAAGTGCAAATCCTCGTTGGAGGTCCTGACACTGAACTTAAGCCCAACATGATTCATGCCATTCCTAAATTCCATGGGCATAACTTTGAAGATCCTTCTAGCATATCAAACAGCATAGGCATCTGGCCTAGACCTTTGGGTCAGAAGCTCAAAATTGGGATATTCTACTCATGAAAATGTTCTTCTCTCTCTTGGATAAAGTTGCTCATTGGTACCAAACCCAAACACGTCCAATCAACACCTGGGCAGAACTTCAATCCGAGTTTCTAAGAAAGTTCTTCCCTGTTGGTCGGACAAATGCTTTACGGCACCTGCTCACACATTTCACACAACAAGCATGAGAACTACTTCACGATGCATGGGATCATTTCATGGATCTCATGCAAAAGTGCCCCCATCACGAAGTTCCTAAATGGGAACAAGTCCAGTCCTTTTACCAGAGACTCTGTGAGAATATTAGATTATTCGTCAATGCAACTTGCCGAGGAAACATCATGGGTCAATAGGAAGACACCGCGTGGGAGATTCTCGAGAATATGTGTGAGAACTCCATCAATAATGAATCCATGGGCATGTTCGATCGGACAAATGCCGACGAATCCAAAGGGAGCACATGAGACGTAGGGCCTGTCCTCTTCCATTGACTTGGAACTGATGGCCAGTCATCTGGACAAGGTCTCTATTATTGAGAAAAAGGTGGATGAGCTAACTCGACATTTGCAGCAACCACCTCTGCACAAAACCCGTACACACAATCATCCTCTGGCAGGGAGGCCGTGCACAACATCTATCACTGACCCTCTCAGGGGATGGACCCATACCCACCCCCATCTGATTTTGGCTACAGAGGAAACTCTGGATCCACCTACTCTAGTTGGGGGAACTCTAAACCATCATATTCTGATTTTCCCGAAGTTCCTCAGACTTGTAAGGACCTCAACGCCATTCAAAATGACCCATTCTCAAACACCTACAAACCTGGATGGCATAATCATCCTAACTTCACGTGGTCAGGCAATAATCAAAATCAGAGACCTCAATATCTGCCCTGACCATGAGCTCCTCATCCATATCAGCCGCCTCAGCCTCAGCCCAACCCAACTTATCAATCTGGGTCGACTCAGACAGGTCAAATGACTCTTATCCTTTAGACTCTGGCTAACATTCAGAAGATGAATGCAGCTATGCAAAAATAGCATAGAGACGAGATCATAGAGGTTCGCGAACAACTTGCCCAGATGGCAAATCCTCGCCAACCTGGTGCACTTCCTTTACAACCTCTGCCTAATCCAAAACACGTGTCGAACCAGAGGTGCATTATGACCCCAAATCCAGGCCAAGCTCACTTTCTTTATCAGACCCCTTCTACTCCATCACCCAATAGGATGGAGGCTTCGACATCATATACAGGTTACCAGCAGTAAGCACCTCTTCTATCCACTCCAAACCAAAACTAGGCAAGATTAAATTCTATTACTACTAGCACTGGCAAAACAACACAAGACCCACCTTATCCAAGCCAAACCAAGCCTGGTAATACAAACCGTAACCCAAGGATAGTTATCCAGGACACCTCTATCCCAGATCAAGAACCTGGACCCATTCTAGAGGAACCATCCAAAGTTCCATTTCCTTAGGCCTCGACCAAGGGAAAAACGATAACCAAAATCATGGCACCTAAGGACCTGGTGAAGCTCTTTGAGCAGGTCCATATAAACATCCCCTTGATGGATGCAATACGCCATGTTCTGGCTTATGCATGATTTTTGAAAGACGTATGCACACCAAAGCACAAGCCGCTAACCAAAGATGGGAATCTGATTGTACTATCAGAGAAAGCCAGCTCTGTCATTTTGAGCAAACTCCCGCCTAAGGCAAAAGACCCAGGCACCCTTTTGATCTCTTGTGAAATCGGTGATATACGTTTTTAGCGAGTTTTATTAGACTTAGGAGCCTCCATAAATTTGATACCCACATCCCTACTAGACTACTTCAAGGAATCTGAGCTTAAACCGACTGAAATGACTTTACAACTAGTAGACCGATCAATTAAGTGACCAAAAAGAATTCTCAAGGATGTCATAGTAAGGGTGCATGATTTCTATTTCCCAGTGGATTTCATTGTTTTAGACATGGATGCTCCTGAGAATGTAAAGAATACACCGATCATATTAGGGAGACCCTTTTTGGCCTCTGCTAGGCCCAATATCTGTTGTGAGGAGGGCTAAATTGAATTGAAATTTGGGAGCAAGACACTAAAGATCGACATCTTTAAGGCCCAACAAGGAATTAATTGCGGAGTCATAGAACAAATTTGCGATATTGAAGCAGTGGTTGACGATTTCATAGAGAACTCGACTATTTCTGATCAACCACAAAAGGATCAAAACCTGCAATTAGAGGAGCCCAAACTCAACCTAGACATACCAATAGCTCCTTCCTTTTCTCCTGACACCCATCTTGAATTACCTACTACTACTAGAAACCCAGTTTTGGAATTAAAGCCTCTTTTCGATCATCTCAAATACGTCTTTTTGGGTTCCAATTGGACGTTTCCTGTGATAATCAACTCCCGACTCACACCTAATCAAGAAACACGCCTAATTTCTATTCTCCAGCAACATCGAAGAGCCATTGGATGGACTCTCGATGATCTCACTGGTATCAGCCCTTCATACTGCACACAGCACATCTACACTGAAGAAGGCTCATGACCATCTCGCGAAATGCAGAGATGCCTAAATCCCAATCTGTAGGATGTCATGAAAAAGGAGATTATCAAGTGGTTAGATGCAGGGATTATCTACCCGATCTCAGATAGTCAGTGGGTGAGTCCAATCCAGGTTGTGCCTAAAAAGGCAGGGCTCACCATCATCATGACTGAAATCGGAGAAGCCATACCGACATGTATAGCAAACTCGTGGAGAGTTTGCATTGATTACAGGAAACTCAATTCCTCCATGAAGAAGGATCATTTCCCACTACCGTTCATTGATTAGATTCTCGAGAAACTAGCGGGAAATCGATTCTTCTACTTTCTGGACGGGTACTCCGGTTATAACCAGGTTACAATCCATCCCAAGGACCAAGAAAAGACCACCATCACCTGCACCTTCGGAACTTACGCATTCCGAAGGATGCCGTTCGATCTTTGCAATGCACCCGCTACTTTTCAGCGGTGCATGCTTGCCATATTCTCAGATATGGTATGTGAGTACCTTGAAGTCTTCATGGATGACTTCTTGGTATTCGGTGAATCATTTCACGATTGCCTCCTGCACCCGGTCCAGTTCCTCAGGCGGTGCATCAACATGAAGTTGGTTGTTTCCTAGGAAAAGAGCCACTTCATGTTACCTAAGGGAATAGTCTTGGGACATCTTATCTCTGAAAAAGGGCATCCAGATTGATCGAGCCATGGTGAATTTGATTTCCAAACTCCTTATGCCTAGCTCAATCAAGGACATCCGATCCTTCCTAGGCCATGTTGATTTTTACTGTCGATTTATTCCCGATTTCTCAAAAATCGTGCACCCCCTGACTAATCTCCTATCTAATGATGTCCCTTTTGAAATTACCAAGGAATGCACTTAGGAATTTGAGATCCTACATGATCGAGTCACCCAAGCACCTATCCTGCAGCCCCTTGATTGGTCTCTGGTCGCACGTGTTTCGCGTGTTAGAAATCGAGGTTACAAGTAACCCGTCATCGTAGTTGCAAAACACATCAATCACATAAAATTTATACCAAAACTCCAAGGGAGTCTCGGGTCGAACATAGGGAGGTGACGTTCACTTTAATTGAAAATCGCACTTCGTTTCGTTTGTTTTGGTATTTTAGGAATTTGTTATTTTTTTTGTATTTTTGAAAGAAGACAAGCAAAATGAATCGTAAGAGATATGGAACAAATATGATATATATCACTTCTAATGTCATTACAATAAACTATGAAAGAATAAAAAGAGAGGGGGTGAGAGGAAATCTCTCGAATTGGCTGTTTGGCGAGATGACGGTACCTGGCGGAAGCTTGAATGAAGGAGGTAAGGAGCAGGATGACGGAGGTGAGATGCAGGAGGATGTCAGGTAGAGGAAAGCTTCGGCATAGCTCCGTAATGGAGGTGAGAAGGCAGAGATGATCTACTATCGGAATGGAGGTAGGAGGATGGCTCCAGGGCGACCTATGAATGGGGATGGGAAGATGGACGAGTATTTGGTGAGGTAGAGGTTTGCTACACTAATAGGAGCCTTGGGAGCTTGAGAACAAGGTCTAATGGAGCATTGGTAGGCTTGCTAGAGCTTGGGAGTAGGTGGGAGTAAAGTAGGTGGAGATGTCTTCGAAGGGAGGGGTGTAGGTCCTTTTATAGTGGAGAAGAGGCTAAAATAGGTAAAGGACCTTTAGCGACCTCCAGATCGTTGCTGGAAACATCGCTGTAGACAGCTCACATCCACTCACGGCCTTAGCTAGCTTTGCTGGCTTGCAATGAAGTAGTGACGACTGTAGGCGTCACTATAGGTCAGCCCAACTGTCATTCAAAGTTGGCACCAACCATACACGTGCCCATGCTGCACTGCTGCCCATCATGCACATTGCTCGCATGGCATCCTACTGTTGTACACGCTGGCGTGCACTAGCGCGCGTGCACTGCATTGCCACTGCTGCTGCATGCCTCGCTGCCCGGCTGATGTGAGAATTCGAGGGGGGTTGCAGGGATTCAAACCCTCGCCCCTCCCTTGAGAACCGTTGCTCCCAGCATTATGAAAAGTCTGCCAATGCGTCATGAGGAAGAGCCACAGCTGCGTGGTGAGGGTGAGCTCTCAGCGGTTGGATTCTCATCCAACGGCTGAGATCACTTGATGATCGGCCTTTGGAGAAGTGGCGGTTGGCCTTGGGTGCTCCAGATGGTGCTACTTGGCACCATTTGGACCGTCCACCCTTCCTTACTTGTAGAGGATGCCACGGTGCTCGGATTGAGGTGATTTTTGTGTTGTCAGACTGCGATCGTCGCTCAAGATCTATCCGTATGGTCGGATTTTTCATCCGAAGCCCATAAGGACATCGCATTGCCTTCTGGCCATATAAAATGAAGGAATTAATATACAAAGCATACAACTATCCTAAATGCCATGCAATGGATGTTATGTAATATTTATAACATGATATGCAATGTTAAGCCTAGGAACTATCATAAATAAGAAATTTATCAAGAATTCATGTATGTTCATTAGTCCCAACCCTTTGAGATCATGTGCGATGCATCTGATTACACAGTAGGTGCGGTACTTGGGTAGAAAGTAGATGGGAAACCCGTGGTCATTTACTACGCTAGCAAGACACTTGACGAGGATCAACTTAAGTACACAGTTACTGAGAAAGTGTTGCTAGCCGTAGTATTTTCCCTGGAGAAGTTTAGATTGTATCTTTTGGGGTCCCGTAATATCATTTACTCAGATCACACTACTGTGAGGCATCTTCTTACGAAGAAGGATGCGGAAACCTCAACCAATCTGCTGGATCTTGCTTTTGCAAGAATTTGATCTTAAGATTCGCAACAAGGCGGGGAAACATAATGTGGTAGTTGATCACTTTTCCCACCTTCATTCTGATATTATCAACCCTTCCGGACCAATTACTGAACATTTTCCCGATGAGCACCTCCTAACTATCAGTACAGGACTTCCATGGTTTGCTGATCTAGTAAACTACTTGGCATCACATCAAATACCATCCAATTGGCCAAAAACAAAGAAGGACAAATTACTTTCAGATGCCAAGTACTAATTTTGGGAATACCCGTATCTCTTTCTCATCGATGATGATCAAATCATCCGACAATGTGTTTCGGAAGTGGAAATTCAGGACATTTTATCCTTCTACCAAGACTAGGCATGCGTGGACACTTCTCTACTCATAAAACCACAGCAAAAGTCCTCCAATGTGGCTTCTATTGGCGCACAATTTTAAAAGATGCATACAATCATTGTAAGGCATGCACTCGTTGCCAGACCTTTGGCAACATGAGCCACCGTGACATGATGCCCTTATAGCCGATTCTCGTATGTGAAATTTTCGATGTCTGGGCGATTGATTTTATGGGACCCTTCTCATTTTTGGATGGCTTTGAATACATTCCTCTCGTTGTTGATTACATGTCCAAATGGATCGAAGCCATTCCAACCCGAACCAACAAGCATAAGGTGGTTATCAAATTCATTCATCAGAACATCTTTTCTTGATTTGGGATTCCACGTGCCATAATCTCTGATGGAGGGACCCATTTCACGAATGCTCAATTCAGATCACTGATGACCAAATACGGGGTGTCACACCGAATCTCTACTCCTTATCACCCCTAAACCAACTATCAAGCTGACCTATCGAATCGGGAGATCAAGAAAATCCTCCAGGTCACTGTTCGACCAGATAAGAAAGACTGGTCATCCCACTTCCGGAAGCTTAGTGGGCTTATAGGACTACCCACAAAACCCAATTAGGCATGTCTCCCTTCATATTAATGTATGGGAAGGCATGTCACCTCCTCGTCGAATTGGAGCACAAAGCCTATTGGGCAGTACAGAACTGCAATCTCAATCTTTCTAAGGCAGGAACCCACAGAAAGCTTCAAATGAGCAAGACTGATGAATTACGCCACAACGCGTATGACAACTCGCAAATTTACAAAGAACGGGTTAAGGCCTTTCACAACAAGCACATATCCTGAAAGATCTTTTTCCCTGGTCAAAAAGTTCTACTCTTTGATGCCAAGCTCAAATTGTTCCTAGGAAAACTTAGATCAAAATGGATTGGACCATATCTTGTTCGATGAATCTTTGGAAATGGAGTTATCAAAATCAGTCAACTCAGCCACGATTCAGAACCTTTTGTCGTGAATGGTTAGAGAATCAAATCGTTTATTGAACTCATCAATACAAATTTGGTTGAGATATCTTTTACCCTACATTCTCTTTGAGCTCATTGCGCCCAGCTGATGGCATTAAACTCAGAGCTTAATGGGAGGCAACCAGTCATTTCGAAAAACCTGAAACATTTCTTGACATAGCTTATGCTGAACTCATATTGTACTTTAGGGTTCATCTATTAGAACAACCGACTCCACCTCTAGTACCCGTACCTAAGCTTGAAATCGTCCGCAACAGTCACCCCGACCCATTCACTTGCCCAACACCTATTTTATTGAATGATCTAAGATAAACTCGAACCCACGTAATTTACAATGAGGACATTGCAAATCGTAGGCATGGGGGGCATTAAAGTGTAGAACACCATGAAAATCATTTCACAAGAAAGGGTTTCATCAAAAAATCACATATTATAAAAAAAAAATTCTTGAAAAATAATAAAAATATGAGAGGAGAGGAAATTTTAGTGGCATATCAGATTTTGAGAAGAAAAAGGGAGGAAAAAAGTTCAAAAAGGAGCATAATTTGAAAAGAAAAGAAAAAGAGATAATCATTAGTAAAAGATTAAGGAATTGACTTAGTTCTAGACCACATCAAAAGAAAGAAAATGAAAGGCAAAAAGTGCTAATAAAACAGAGAAGAGATTAGTAGGAATGCTGATTTTAGGCCTCCTGGGTTATAATCCTAGGCTTAAAATTTCAAGTACCTATTAAGATCTACATAATCCTCAAGAGGTTGGGGAAAATGCAAAGCTTAAGTATTAGGTACAAGGCTTAGGGATTATTCGGCCTCATTAACTGACCTCTGGTTCAGTGCGCCTAAGTATCAAAATCATGCAAATGCATTAAACTTGTTCTGAAAAAGTTACCTAGATTAGGAGCGGTTGATTGACACAAGCTTATTTGGATGAGTTCCCAACGCAGAGAGGTGGGAAATTCCCCTCGAAGATGTGTAATAACATACCGTCTCCTCGATGCTTGTCTCCTAGGATATCTAAATATCCTACCGGGGGCATGTAAGTACCCTGTGTTGGTTCAGATGCCATCGGCGACATTATCTCAAAATGTCGATTGCCAGTGTCTGGATTTAGCTACAGAACGCCATGGGTAGGATTATCTCGAAATCTCAAAAGCTAGGGTTCTGGAGGTTGCCATGGGCAGTATCTCGAAGCATCGATTGCCAGGGACCCTGCAAGGATTGATGGTGGGAACTAGGAATCCAATACAGATTGTATCGTAAAGCTAATCCAAAGATAGAAATAAAAAGAAAAGAGAGAGAAAACTCTCCAAAAATAAAGAAAAATTCCCTTATCTCTCTCTGACAAAAATGCACTGTAAACTGAACCTGGGGTAAAACATGTTACAAACATGGGTGCTTTAACCATTGAGTTCAACAAACCTTAGGATAGTTCCTGTGGGCCTTAGAAAACTTCTCAGCAGACTAAGGCTAGAGTTGGTCAGGTACGAATCTTTGTTGGTACTTGAGTACCTCTAGGCCTACTATCAGCATTCTAACATAATCTACAAAAGGAAGCACACAACAAGTTTTTTAGCATCAAAAGGTTTTATGGTCAAGAATCAAAGTTAATGTCATGTAATTTTGATAAGGAACTAGCAAACACTAGGCATGGGGGTATGATGGAACACCATCATGAGCCATAACTAGCTCATTTTGACCCAATTAAGTCTGTAAATGCTCCTACATAACCGCCAGAGAGTCACAAGTCATTACATCATCATTTTGAAAGAAAAATAAAAAACTAGGGTTAAACTGCAGTTTTACCAGCTCATTATGAATGCAGTACAACCACGGGTTTCCTCACGGGTTGAATGAAGGTCAATTGGTCTTAAAAAGATAACAAGTGGGATAAGATAGACAGAAAAGGGTTTGCACATGTTCTGAGAATTAAATATCCTTTGAAACCCTAAAAACAGACCTACTTAATTAATAGAGGTTTTGATCAGGATAAAATTCACTTAAGTCCTTTAAAATTCATAGAAAAATATTATCCATGGTTTAGAACTTTCAATTTGACCATCAGAACCCATTTTGACCAAAATAGAGACATAGATAGACATTTTCCCTAATTAGTTTTTGCATAAATTACCCAATCAAACATGGTCAAAACCAAACTCCAACTTCACAATTGGATTTCTTAAATCTAAATTAGGTTTGTACCAAAATTTGAACCCAAGATGAGCTTGTCTTGACCTAGTTTGCAAATTGGCCCTGTCTAATTTCATTTCTACCCTTAACTTTCAAAATCCTTCCAAATAGGCCCCTTACTTTATTGTCATTCTCACAAATAGGTCCCTACCTCCATTAAACTTATTTGTACTTGCTTTGGCGACCTTAGAAAGGAAGAAACTCCCTAATTTCTTGACGAATCCCTTTCAAATTTGAAAGGGAAGTTCGTTAATAAATTCCCCTTTTCTTTTGGACCTAATCCTAAGCCCTGAAACCTACTGATAACACTATATTTTACGATGATAATTTTGCCAAATGGTGCCGGTCATAAGGGTAAAATGCATAGATAACACATCATAAATAGGCATGGGAGCATTACAAGCATCGCACATCGAGATTGCTTATAATACATTATTAATGGCCATTTGTATAAGTACATGTCAAAACAGGCCTCAGATGAACAATCGAACTGTATGGATGGATTCAAAACGATGAACGGATTCCAACAGACTCAAAATCAACCAAATCTGACATCCAGAGCTCCCACAATTGGCCTAAGAAGTTCTGGTTGTTGATCTGATGATCAACAACCATAAAGCCGCCACGTGGTTGACATCGCACGCCCCTCGCCCCCACATCCACAGCACCAACGAACTGCAGTAGCTCACAACCGTTGGATCTTCATCCAACGGTCACCCGCACCGCACCATCACCTCATCTCCATGACAATCGGAGGGCACAGTGTAGCGGTACACGCCTCACCCACACACTGTGGGGTGCGGGTTTGAGGTGCCTGCCGCAGCGCAAATTCAAGTGAACGCGAGGCACACGATTACAGCTGTTGATTTTCAATTGAGCAGCTCAGAAGTGAGCAATGCGGCACACTCCTTCGCATCCGATGCAGATGCCCACGATGACGCGTAGGGCGTGAGCTCTGTAGGCACGATCCAAAGGTGTGACCCGCAAGCGATCTCGACCATCCAATCAGCGATCGGATGGTCCACAGCACGCACACGAGTATTACAGGCACGACACGAAGAGAAGAAGCACAGCGCGCGCATGGGACCGGCAGGTAGGGAGCTTCACCGATGTTTTGGGAAGGGTTTTAGCGATGTCCTGGACATCACTAAAATCCCTTCATTTGGAAAGTCCTTCTCCCTATTTAAACCCCTTCCAACCACCCATGGGAGGAATTGAATTCACTGAGAAAGTGTTGTATCTTTCTCCTAGCTTCCCTTAGCATCTCTTGCAATCAACTGAGTTGACGAACCACCGACGGAGCCTTCTTCCGCCATTGTGGCCACCTCGCCGTCTCCCCTCTCTCTTTCTTTCCCTCCATTTACTCTAGCTTTACTTTACTTTTGTTTAAGCATTTAGCTATTGTTGTATTTGTAAAACTCGAGTTGCATGTTAAATATAGTATTGATGTTGTTTTCCATTTTGATCTAAGTGAATGCCATGACTCAAAAGACTCTAACCCTACTCTCTCTCTGTCATTTTCTCGCAAGCGAAAACCCGCCATTTCCGTGACACTAAGTGAGAAGAAAAATCCAATTTCCTTGCCTCCTTGTGCTAGATACTTGAACTCACATCCGTTTCTTCATTTAAAATCGACGTTGCGAATGCAAACTACAGCGATCCTTTCAAACAAATGCATTCGTAGCACGTCAGTTTTTGGCACCATTGTCGAGGAGGCAATGGATTTATTCTATCATTTTGCATCCATGCTCACATCATCTAACGCATTTTCTCCTACTTGATGGTTGCTGGAACTCAACGCTTGGATGGCGAAGGAGCGCAACTCGTGACGGTGGAGATGAAGTAAGCACAGCAAGGACCGATTGTTAGTAGTTCTTGTTGAACATCGGGTTGCTACACTAACGTGTTTGGTTTTGAAAAAACCTGTCGTCGTAGTATGAAAGCGAAGAACTCATGTTCAACAAATAAAATTTATACCGAAATGGAAATTTCGAGTCGAACATAGGGAGGCGGACGTTTGATTTAAAAACTACGCATTTGCTTTATTTGTCAGGAAGTAATTCAATTGATTAAAACTATCTAACTATTTACAATAAATAGATGAGAGAGAGAGTAAGAGAGAGAGAATAGTACAAACAAAAATAAAAAGAGATATAGAATGCACATGGAATTCATTATAAAAAGGATTGTTCATTACAATAAATATCACGATTAGAAAGTAGGAAAATGATTGCACTAGAAAGCAGTAAATCTACTCTAGAAAGCAGTAAATCTATTCTAGAAAGTAGTAAAAGAATGGAGAGAGAAATATCCTCCTAGACGGTTGCTTGGAGGACGAGCTGGATGGGACGACGCTTGGACGAAGGAGGATGAAGTAGGACGAAGTAGAAGAACGGGAACGGGGCAACACGTCGTCGTCGTCGCGGGATCCGCTTCCTAAAGGGGGACGAAAAAATTGACTTTATCTTGCGAGAAGAATCCCGGGTGTGGGACAAGCTTCTCTTGAGCTTTGGAGAGGGAGAGAAGAGAAGGAAGGGATGAGAATTTCATGTGGAGGGGGTCTCCTTTTATAGTTGCAAGGAGTGGGGGTAATTTGGTCATTACAACTTTCAAAACATTAATTTAGGACCTTTAGTGATGGATAAAATCGTCGTTAAAGATCTGAACATGGCCGTAGTGGGTGGTGCGCGTGCCAGCTCGCTTGCCCGCGCGCACAACGCATGCCCACATCCGGCAATTTTCACGATTGGACGGCTTAGATCATGCTACGCTCGCCTCCTCAGCGTGCGCCCAATCGCGTGCGGTGCCACGTTACCGTCGCATGTGCAATAGCATGTCATCTTGATTGAGCGTGTGCAGCTGTTGGATTGCGATTGTGTGGTCGATTGAAGGCGTGCCTCTGCTCCAATTTCAGCGTGGCGAGGCTCGAACGCACGCTCTTGCTTCGCGTTAGAGCGCTCGACCAACGCGCTGGGGGCACGTTTGTGTCAAGCGCCTGACTTCAGAAAGGGCACCTCGTAGCCATTGGATATTGATCCAATGGTGGGGACGGGTGGATGCGGAAGCCTTCAGCAGGTGCGTGCGGGAGATTGGGCGATCGAGATGGTGCCATGTGGCTCCATCTTGGCTGTCGATCTTCTGGATGATGTAGATGGTGCCACAGGTGTCGGATTGACTTGATTTTTGCGTCGTTAGGATACAATCGTCGATCCGAATCCATCCGTGAAGTCGGATTTGCTGTTTGAAGTGTGAATTCATGCCATCTTGGCCCTTGATCTTCTAGGGTTCCTCGGTCACTTTCTGATGCTACAGATGTCTGATTAGGGCAATCTTGGAGTCGTTGAACTCCAATCGTCGCCCTGATCACATCTGTATGGTAGGATCTTCAATCCAAAGCCCTGATAAAAAGTTTGCCCAGTCTAAGAATATAAAAGAGACAATTAACCTCCATTTTATTCAAACTACTCTAAATGCAAGATGATGCATGTTATGCAATATTTATAGCATGCAATGCATTCCTATGCTTAAGAACATGCATAAATAGACATCTTAAGTAGTGCAAACGTGTTTACATCATACCCTCATGCCTATCTTTTGCTAGTCCCTAACAAAAACTATATGCTATTTGTAAAGGAATTAGATTGGATTATTTAGGCATGAGTTATTTTCAATCATTAAGAAACTGTCTACTTTGGATCTAAATTTTCAAAGACACAACAGTGCCTGAGTATCTGCCAAAATGCAGACCGCCTCAAGCCCTCACCTTATTCAAAGAAAAATTTCTTTTTCTCTTTTTCCTCTTTTCTAATTTTTTTGGATTTTCAAGTTTTAGGGTTTAAGAGTGGCTTTCTACGACCATTCAACTCACCCAAGATTTGATGAGAACCTTAAGTTCTAAGCATCTTATTGTGAATGTGATCGACTCGTTGACCGGCAGTTAAAATGGACTTTGGATTTCTACACCTGTAGGTGACCTAAAAAGAATTCTGCCTAAAGGTGTATCTTTACAACCGGTAGCTTTCTCCCTACTTTCATTTTTTTTACGGGGTCAACACAAGGGTGAATCCAGTGTATATCTCCCTGATTTCTTCTACTTCTCCGCTTCTTCCTAAGTGCTTTAGGAATTTTCAGTGCATTTATTGAGCTGGGTTCTGGACAACTGGTCGATGAGCTGTTACCACCGACAACTTGCTAGCCATACTCGTGTGGCGAAGTGTGGTTTATTTCTTTTTTTCTTTTATTTTCTCCTTTTCTTTTTGATTTTTTTTTTTTTTTTAAGCAGGTGGCTTCCCTGGTCTAAGATTTACCTAAAGGCAACAAAAAGAGAAAGGTCTAGTGACTGGGCTCTGGACAACCTACCTATAGGCTGTTACCCATGATAACTTGCCAGCCATATCACCCTAGAAGGTTCATTAACTACCCAATTTCCGTTAAAGTTGTCGAACATCGAGTCAGTGCAACAAGATAGTGTATAGATGCTTAAGACTCAAAATTCCCTCAAATCAAAGGGCGGGTTGATAAGTCGTGTACTTATCACCCAAACTTATTTACTCCAATTAAAATAGAATTTAGGTTGGCAAGGACTCGAAAAATAAATCCACATTTTAGTGGATACACGGGATGATTAAGTCCAAAGAACTAAAGGGTCTTTGTGTTCAAATCATAATGTAGTATTTCCTAAGATTGAAAATTTTCTTAAACCCAAGTTCTCCTTCCTAATTCCACATTTTTTTTAATAAAATATAATAAATCTACGGAGCTGACGAATAAATTCAGAGATGAATATCCACCCCCCCGTGTCTATCTAATGCGATGTCCTCATTGTATTAAAAAGACATAAAACAGAGTGGAATAACGTAGAAAGCACCTAAATTGCATGAATGTCAGGTCCGCTCCGAGATAGAAACTAAAAAGAATTGTATATGTGCTGAATTTAGTGCCTTCAGCTAGGCACACTATACAAAGAAGAGAAATGAAGAATTCACAGGTGCAGGTCAGAATCAGAATAAATAGAAGAAACCTCTGACCTGTCAGCAGAGGTCCACAGATGTGGACCAAATTGTGGTGCAGACCCAATTTTGGATAAAACATATGCGTTTTCTTTATTTGTTACGAAGTAATTCAATTGATTAAAACTATCTAACTATTTACAATAAATAGAAGAGAGAGAGACTAAGAGAGAGAGAATAATACAAACAAAAATCAAAAGAGATATAGAATGCACATGGAATTCATTATAAAAAGGATTGTTCATTACACTAAATATCACGACGAGAAAGTGTGAAAATGATTATACTAGAAAGCGGTAAATCTACTCTAGAAAGCAGTAAATCTATTCTAGAAAGTAGTAAAAGAATGGAGAGAGAAATATCCTCCTCGACGGTCGCTTGGAGGACAAGCTGGATGGGATGACGCCTGGACGAAGGAGGACGAAGCAGGATGAAGGTGGACAAACCAGAAGAACGGGAATGGGGCAGCACGTCGATGTCATCGCGGGATCCACTTCCGAAAGGGGAACGAAAAAATTGACTTTATCATGCGAGAAGCATCCCGAGTGTGGGACAAGCTTCTCTTGAGCTTTGGAGAGGGAGAGAAGAGAAGGAAGGGATGAGAATTTCATGTGGAGGGGGTCTCCTTTTATAGTTGCAAGGAGTAGGGGTAATTTGGTCATTACAACTGTAAAAACATTAATTCAGAACCTTTAGTGACGGATAAAACCGTCGCTAAAGCTATGAACGTGGGCGTAGTGGGCGGCGCGTGTGCCCGCTCGCTTGCCCATGCACGCAACGCACGCGCACGTCCGGCCATTCTTAGCCATCCAATTGCGAGATCGAACGGCTTAGATCACGCTACGGTCGCCTCCTTAGTGCGCGCCCGATCGCGTGCGATGCCGCGTTATCGCTGCACGTGCACTAGCGCATCATATTGATTGAGCGTGTGCGACCGTTGGAGCGCGATCATGCAGTCGATCGAAGCCGCGCCTCCGCTCCAATTTCAGCGTGGCGAGGCTCAAACGCGCGCTCTCGCTTCATGTTAAAGCGCTTGACCAGCACGCTGGCGGCGCGTTTGTGTCGAGCACCTGACTTCAGCGCTGGTGCATCGTAGCCATCGCTGGCGGCGCGTTTGATCCAACGGCGGGGAAGGGCGGATGTGAAAGCCTTCAGCGGGTGCATGCGGGCAATTGGCCGACTGAGAGGCGCCACGTGGCGCCATCTTGGCCGTCCATCTTCTGGATGATGTAGATGGTGCCACGGGTGTCGGATTGACTTGATTTTTGCATCGTTAGGCTGCAAGCATCGATCCAAATCCATCCGTGCAGTCAGATTTGTCATTTGAAGTGTAGATTCACACCATCTTGGCCCTTGATCTTCTAGGGTTCCCTGGTCACTATCTGATGCTGCAGATGTTTGATTAGGGCGATCTTAGAGTTGTTGAATTCCAATCGTCCCCTGATCACATCTGTACGATTAGATCTTTGATCGGAGGCCCTGATAAAAAGTTTGCCCTGTCCAAGAACATAAAAGGAGACAATTAACCTCCATTTTATTCAAACTACTCTAAATGAAAGATGATTCATGTTATGCAATATTTATAGCATTTAATGCAATCCTATGCTTAAGAACATGCATAAATAGACATCTTAAGTAGTGTAAACATGTTTACATCAGTTCTCTACCCATGGTTGTTTGCTTGCTTAAAAAAAATCTAAAAAAAATTTAAAATAAAAAAATATTGGCGTGGTGAATGATTGCCTGATCCTCATCCTTAACTCATCACCCAACAAAAAAAGATACACTCTAACATTCTTAACGACCTAATACTTTTGGAGTGTTTTTCTTTCTTTTTTAGTGGTGTTTGTGAAGCCACCGTGAATTGACATGGGCCGCACCACTCACCCCTAAAATCAACTCATCTAGTAGAAATTGTATGAACACTAGGATGAGCACATTAGCGTTTTAGAGCCTCTTCACATTAAAGGAAATCTACTCTCACCGATTTTGTGCAAAACTTGGCATGCCCACTTGAAACTTGCCTGAAAACATTAAGACACGTCAACCCTAAAAGACACAAAAGTAAGGACAAACATTAAAAGATACCACATCTTAAAATCCTTGCTTGAAAATCATGTTTTGATAAGAGCACACACACTTGAATTGGAGAACTAGGAGGCACCACCCCAATCAATGCCTCATCAGATAACCCAAGCACAAGCACTGTCCTAGACCCATTAAAATGGAGTAGACATGCCCTAGGCAGGACTGGGTTAAGTCTCAAGAGGCGTGGTTTTGTTTGCTGGGCACTTGGCCTTCATTCCCTTAGTAGAATCTGGTGACTAGGTTGCAAGGAAGTGTTAAACGACTACAGTTGTGGGGTCTACGGAACCGGTGGTGCAAGCCAAAGGAAGAACCTTCCCTACAATCCCCCATAATAAACCTGGCCATATTAACTTTGGGAAGGGCGGTCCCGTGCCTATGGACTTGATCACTTTTTTGGAGATTTCTAGGTCCCATAAGGAATACACTATAAGGACTAGGCTTGCTTGCTTGGTTGTGCACACACACTTCTCGCATTTGTCGCTCTCCGCATCCCCTCCTGTTCTTCTCTAGTGTATGCACAGGAGACGATCGCTTCATCCCAAGTTGTTTGTTTTGGAATAGGAATCCAGGAGACCTGATCTTGCTAGAGACATGGCCGAACCTAGAGTAGATGAGGTTGAGGACCAACCTCCACCAGATACGATGGCCATCATCCAGGCCCAGATCAACGCAAACCACTAGCTTTAGCAGCAACAAATCCACACTATCATCCAAGCCATACACTGGTTGCAGAATCCGCAGGGGCATCCACCACCACCTTTCCATCGTCTGCAAGGACAACCACCACTTGATCCACCACCATTCCAAGACCAACCTAGGCACCTCCGTGACTTCTATAATCCTTCTACGATTTGGATTGAGCCACACCTTAGGATGCCCCAAGGGGGAGATGATTTTGAGCTAAAACCAAACATCCTAAGCCTGATTCAGAGCCACTTCCATGGAAGCTCAAATGAGGACCCCTTCCAGCACCTAGAGGATCTTTACCGGATCGCACGGACTGTAAAACCCAGGAACATTAGCCTAGACATTGTTTTGATTAAGATGTTCACCTTCTCACTAAGAGACAAAGCATCTCACTGGCTTAGAACTCTAGGAAGACCCATCGCCACTTGGGAAGAATTGAGGCATGCATTCTTAAAGAAATTCTTCCGCATAGGAAAGACCAATGCCCTCAGAAGAGCCATTACCACCTTTACACTCCAAGGTGGGGAACAGTTCCATGAGGTGTGGGAGATATTTAGTGAACTATTGAGGAAATGCCCACACCACAAAGTACCAAGGTGGCAATTGGCCAAGATCTTCTACTACGGTCTGGACGGCAACCTTCGGAACTTCATCGATGCCTCATGCGGGGGAAACTTCCTGAACAAAGACGAGGAGAGCGCGTTTGAGCTCTTCGAGTCTATGAGCGAAAATTTGCTCAACAATGCCTCCATGACCCAGTTTAGTCGATCCAGTCAACCCCATGGTGGGATTTATGAGGTATAAGCAAATTCTGGAATGGTTGACATGGATATCATCACTAAGAAATTGGATCGAGTGGAATTGGTAGATAGAAAGATAGATGAACTACTGAACCAGACTAGGAACATGCTACAGACCCTTTCCATAGCAAAGGGAGCTCACAATGTTGACCTGGTCCAGCCACTAAGCCAGATGAACCTGGAACAACCCTAACCATGTTCTAGGGTGGGACCTTTGCTCCCTCAACCCTTGATTACTCTCTTCCCTCCCCCTCGACACCTACTATCTTTGAAGATGTCCAGGCTATCCAAGGTTATTCCAAACCTGAACCTTTCTCCAACACCTACACTGCCGGCTGGTGTAATCCTAAGCAGGCCTGTGAAACATGATTAACAGAGGCCCCAATACGCAAGGGATCCAAGGCAATCCTGGGCAGACCCACATGGTCCAGCCAACCCCACAAACACCCCCTGGGTTTGGTGCTTCTTCTTCCTTGTCTTCTCAAGGATCAACCCATGGTCCCAATGCCTCTGCAAATGCGGTAACCTTGAGAAGTGGCACTAAAACCCAGGATCCCAAACAGCCAACTCCTCCCGTGACTTCACCCCCTAAAATGCCCGACTTTGAAGAGGCAGAGGAAAAACCCAAGGACCAAGAAATAGACCCTATTCACATTCAAACACCATATCCCGAGACCTTGGAGATGATCAAGAAAAAGAAAAGTGCTACAGAGAATGAGGAGCTTTTGGAGATCTTTAAGCAAGTTCAGATCAATATTTCGCTCCTCGAAGCCGTCAAGCACATTCCAGCTTAAGCCAAGTTCCTGAAGGATGCCTGTACACCAAAGCGTAAGCCAAGACCTCAAGCACCTAGGAAGGTTGTGCTCTTAGAGAAAGCAAGTTTCGTGATATCAAGCAACCTTCCGCTCAAACGAACTAACCCAGGAGCACCCCTGATATCCTACAATATCGAGGACATGACATTTGATATCCTGGACTTAGGTGCTTCCATCAATCTGATTCCGACAATCCTGTACCACCAATTTGGATTCGAAGAGTTGATGCCCACACCTGTGACCATCCAATTGGTCAATAGATCTGTGAAGACCCCGAAGGGGGTTGTTGAGAATGTGATTGTTCGGGTCAAGGACTTCTATTTCCTGGTGAAGTCGCTGAACAACTACAGAACACACTCATCATCCTAGGCAGACCTTTGTTAGCTACGGCTAAGGTAAACATCAATTGTGACACGTGATGTATGGAAATCGCCTTTGGAGATATGAAGATGCAGTTGGATATCTTCTGGGGGATCAAGTCTTTCAATTGCGACTGTATCGAGGAACATGATCCCGTGAAGCCTTTGGTCGAGGAATGCCTCACCCTTAGTTCTATCTTGGACTACCAACCCTGTAACGACTGTTCTGACCCGTCACCATCTATGCACATGGACCTTTGTAGGGTTGATTACCATCAACCAACACCATTCGAGGAGATTGATGTTGATCAACTCCTGCCTTTCCCCTTTCCATCAAACCTTGTTCCACCCACACCTAAACTAAAGTTGCTACCCGAGAATCTCAAGATGTCTTCCAAGGACCTGACCAGACCTTCCTGGTAATTATCAACACCAACCTAACCAAGGATCAGGAACTTCGATTGACCGTGAGCCTATCAGAACATAGGGCTACCATTGGCTGGACTATTTCAGACTTGAGAGGAATTAGCCCTACCTATTGTCCCACAAGATTTACCTAGAAGATGGGGTGCGACCCTCCCATCAGATGCAAAGACGGTTAAACCCAAATATATGGGAGGTCATTAAGAAGGAAATTATCAAATGGCTTGACGTAGACATCATCTATCCCATCTTCGATAGCCCTTGGGTGAGCCCTACTCAAGTGGTTCTGAAGAAGCTGGGCTCACTATTGTCACCAATGAGCGTGGCTAATCCATCCCCAACCTCACCACCACCGCATGGCCGGTGTGTATTGATTATAGGAAGCTCAATGAGGCGACCAAGAAAGATCATTTTCCCCTGCCATTCATCGACCAGATTCTTGAGTGATAAGCAGGGCAGAAGTATTTTTGCTTCCTGGATGGATATTCAAGATATAACCAAGTCGCAATTGCTCCTGAAGATCAAGAGAAGACCACATTCACTTGCCCGTATGACACATTTGCATTCCCTCGTATGCCGTTTGGGTTTTGCAACGTACCTGCTACCTTTCAGCGTTGCATGCTAGCCATCTTTTCAGAGATGGTGGGTGAATACCTGGAGGTCTTTACGGATGATTTCTCAGTGTTTGGGAATTCATTCGATCACTATTTGAGCAACTTGAAGAAAATCCTGAAATGATGCATCGAGGTTAATTTGGTGTTAAGTTGGGAAAAGAGATATTTCATGGTTCAAGAAGGAATCATCCTCGGTCACATCGTATCACATATGGCCATTGAGATGGATCGAGCTAAAGTTGATTTGATTTCCAAACTTTCCCTACCTAGGTCGATCCGGCAAATCCGCTCGTTCCTTGGACACGTTGGCTTCTACCGAATGTTCATCAAAGACTTCACCAAGCTCTCCAAACCCTTAACCGACCTTCTGGCCAATGACACCCTATTCCACGTGACCACTAATTGCATTCAGGCTTACCACACCCTCAGGGGCTTAGTCTCCACAACACCCGCACTTCAACCCCAGACTGGTCCTAGGATTTTGAGATCATTGTGATGCATCAGACTTTGCCATAGGCGCAGTCCTGGGATAGAGACAAGACAAGAAACCCGTGGTGATCTACTACCCGAGCAAAATCTTGGACAAGGCCCAACGGAATTATACGGTCATAGAGAAAGAGCTGCTCGCCGTAGTTTTTGGACCTGAAAAGTTTCGATCTTACCTTCTGGGATCCCACATGACCATCTATACAGACCACTCGACCATCCAGCATCTATTGGCTAAAAAGGATGCGAAGCCCAGGATCATCAGATGGATCCTGCTCTTGCAAGAATTTGACCTGGAAATTCACGACAAAGCTGGGTCAAAGAATGTCGTGGCCGATCACCTATCTAGACTCCACCCAGACCATATTGGGCCTTCCTTGCCTTTATCTGATAGCTTTCCTGATGAGCAAATTCTGGCTGTGCAAGATAGGAAACTACCTTAGTATGCTGACTATGTCAACTACCTGGTTGTAGGACAAACCTCGCACAGCTGGTCCAGACAGTAATGGGATAAGTTCTTGGCTGAAGCCAAGCACTATTTCTTGGATGATCCCAAGCTGTTTTCCCTCTGTGCCGACCAGATAATCAGGAGGTGTATCCCAGACGATGAAGTTCAGAATGTGCTGTCCTTTTGTCATGACCAAGCTTGTGGTGGCCACTTCTCAGAAAAGGAAACGGCTGCAAAGGTTCTGCAGTCCGGATTTTACGGGCCTTCTTTATTTAAGGATGCACACAACTTTGCTAAGACTTGCTCTCGCTACCAAACTCTAGAGACCATGACCAGAAAAGACATGATGCCCCTCCAGCCCATTCTGATCGTCGAGATCTTCGACGTTTGGGGTATTGATTTTATGGGCCCCTTTCCACCATCCAATGGCTTTGAGTACATCTCAGTCTCGATAGACTATGTCTCCAAATGGATTGAAGCTGTCACCACCTGCCGATGCGATCATAATGCTGTCATGGACTTTGTTAAGTAGAACATCTTTTCTTGATTTGGAGTACCAAAGGCCATGATCAGTGATGGTGGAAGCCATTTTATCAACACCCAATTCCGTGCCCTACTCAAAAAATACGGGGTTACCCACTGCATTGCCAACCCATATCATCCGCAAATCAATGGGCAGATTGAGGTCGCAAATAGGCAAATCAAGAACATTCTACAGAAGACTGTGAGACCTGACAGGAAGGACTGGTTCGCACGACTGAATGATGCCCTGTGGGCATACCAGACCTCTTTCAAGACCCCGATAGCCATGTTGCCTTATCGCCTGGTCTTTGGCAAAGCTTGCCATCTTCCTGTCGAGTTGGAACACCGGGCTTACTGGGATGTTAAGCAATGTAACATGGATTCCTAGTTAGCTGGTGCGCAGAGGATGCTCCAACTCTCTGAGCTCGAGGAGATTCATCAGGACACTTTTGAGAATAGTCGGCTATACAAGGAGAAAATGAAGGCCGTCCACAATTGACTCATCCATAGAAAGACCTTCATGCCAAACCAGCAAGTCTGGCTTTTTGATGCCTGACTAAAACTCATTCCCGAGAAGCTCAAGTCTAAATGGACAGGACCGTTTAGGGTAGCCAAGCCCTACTCCAATGGGGTGATTGAAATCGCAGATCCACACACTAGGCATACTTTCACAGTCAATGGTCAGAGATTGAAACACTTCCTCGCCCAGGTTCCCCGAAAGGAGGTTGTCACCCTCATTGAGGAATGACACGAAGCACCGCCCAGTTGGGGGCATTAAACTCAGTGCTTCCTGGGAGGCAACCCAGAAGATTCAGACTGATCAGGTATTTTATTTCACTCAAGTAATATCTTTCTGAACCCCTGTTGCATCCACGTATTTGTCAATGAGGATATTGTCTAACTTAAGCATGGGGGGGTGGTAATTTGTATGATTCTGAGTTAATTTAATCAGTCAAAATAAAATAAAATTAAATTAAAAAAAGTAATAATAATAATAAATATTGGATTTAGGAAGAAAAACTTAGGCATTAGGAACTTGTCAACAGTAGAAAATAATACGAAATGAACCTGAACACTTAGACTTTTCAGGCCTTCAAGCTTACTCAGCCCTGGTGTCCGTTAAAATATGGATTTAGCTTCAAATCCTTGCAACCTTAATTTATTCTAATCTGCCAATAAAATAAGGTGATAAGTATACGACTTATCAACTCGCCCTCTAACTTAGAAGGATTTTTAGTCTAAGCATCTACACACATTTTTTCACTGACTCACTCCTCGGAGATTCTGATAAAAATTGGGTTGCTAATGAACCTTCTAGGGTGGTAAGGCTGGAAAGTTGTCGTGGGTAACAACCCATTGGTCGGTTGTCCAGAGCCCAGCCATAGACCACCTTCTTTTTATTACCTCTAGGTAAATTTGAGATTAGGGAAGCCATCTACTAAATAAAAAAAACAAGAAGAAGAAGAAGAGAAAGAACAAAATAAGCCACACTTAACCGCATGAGTATGGCTGGCAGCTAAACGTTGGTAACAACACATTGGTCAGTGATGAGATCACATTTGTGGGATAATCGAATGCATAAATACCTAGATATTAGAAGGATTTCTACTTGTACAAAGCATACTTAGATTTATAAATAGATTAGTTTATAAAAATGATGGCATGCTTGTTTTATACATCACATTCACATGTAATAGAAGGAAATATAAAATTTGGTGCCATGTATGCATTACATGCATCATTTTGGAATAACTCTGTAAATAACCCATTTTCTTTTTATTTTATTTTTTTCCCTGCAGAGCAAACCGTCGATGCTTGCGCCACTCCACGTGCAACAGTAGCACCTCATCACGCGGGCATTGTTGGAGGAGATCATGCAAGGCCGGAAAATCAAGGGAGATTTGTTAAACCAAATGCCTGCACTTGGGTTCAAAAAGGAGAATCTTCTTCCACCTTCCCCCTGGGGGGGACTGTCTCTCCGCCTTCTCCAACATGGAGACGTGCACTGTGGAACCTGCGAACACTGTGGAGATCCATGTGTACCATGACCTGCAGAGAACCCACACCGCGCACCACCAGCCTCTCACCGCTCCCACCATGCAAGCTTCACTGCATGGGCCATGTGGTGACAGCACATGGCCAAGCACCCGTAGGCAGTGCACCCGCAGGCCACGCACCCGCAAGTAGCGCACATCCTTATGCGCGTGCAACATCCTCACTGTACGCAGCCACTGCCTTCACTGCCAGCCTCTCATCGCTCTAACTGCACGCAGCACACTCATGCACCTGCAGCCACACGCCTACGCCGCTCCACGCGCACCAGCTCAAGCGAAGACGCACCCCAGCCCGCTTGCGCGTGCAGCAGACCTTGCACTCCAGGCCGCTTGCACACTCCTCTTCATCATCTTCTTCTCCACTAGCAAGAAGAACCCAAAGCTCCAAGCAGACCCCCCCCACGAAGCAAACGTTTGAGGTCACGAAGCTTTGTACCAGCTCCTCCAATGGAGTCACCGCACCTCCACGAGTTCGGCCAGACCCTCTGAAGGTCGATAGCCACCCACACATGTCGACGCACCGTCACCACCGCCACTGGTTGTCCTCGTCATCGGTGAGACCAACAGCCACCGTTCGATGCACTATCACCGCCCACGTGCAGCCCATGTTGCATGCAACCTCCATCGAGCTTTGCCCGGTCCGCCATCCCCTCCTCTTCGCCTGAGCACGAGGGGAAGTAATTCCCTGTTTTGCTACAATGAGGTCGCAATTAAAATTTACGGGGTACGCCATTATCAAATACACTATTCATTTATTTATTAAATTATATTCTGAAAGATTTGTGTGAATAGCCCTCCTTTCTATCAAAATTACGGATAGCTGAACTCTTTTCGTACTTAATAGAGTATTGAATATTGGTTATGAGAAACGAGTTCCATTTTGATTAAGATTGACGATGCTTGTCAGTACTAAGATCACGATTCACGTGTTTCCATTGTGGTGATTTTGCATGTGCACCCTCACATTATTGATTAATTATTTAAATCAAGAATTTATGTTGAAAACATGTGCATCAGTTAGTATGCATACATGTTGAGTTTCTCGAATAAACGAGACACTATTCACTAGTTTAAATAGGCTAATTCCTCCCTATGGAGACGACCTAACTCTTTGTGTTTAGATTTTGAATAATTAAATATTTTTGAAAAGCGATTGTCTACCACGCGATTAAATACAACATGTCATTTCATGCTAAAATTTTTATCGAAAACAAAGATCGCTCTTTCAAATGGCACCGTAGTCGGGGAGGAAACACGCCTATTAATTTTTTCAAGAATTTTATGTTATTTTTTTCCTATTTTGAAAGCTTTTCTGAATTAGTAATTGTGGATCTTCTTCTATGCAAAAACACACGACGACGTGGCAGGCACGTACGACGGAGGAAAATTTTTTGATGGACCTTGACACCTCCTGGAGGCCAGCAACAGGAAAACGTAGGCCTTGATCCTACATGTGTGGAAGGAGGATTAGCGACTGGAGATCTGTTTATACTTAGATTAGATAGATAGACCTTAGACATTTAGTTTTTGTCTTGTGGACCCATGTTAGGTATTTTTGGGAGCATGTTCCCATTTTATTTAGATTATAGGATTATTCAAATTGTTTGAACTACATGTTGGTTAGTTAGTTAGATTAGGTTTGTTTTCTTATTATTATTTAAAAAAAAATATTCGAACTGCCTGCTAGAAGCTGCATATCTATAGGGCGACCATCTAGGATTGAATGAGCAGCATCTTGCTTTTCTTTTTGCATTGTAAACATCCTGCATTGAAGAAAGTTGGAGTAAGGTACATCTTTTCTTGTGCATTAGTTATCTGCACATGCATTGCATTTGGACATAATTAAAGAAGGCCATTTAAGCTAATTTGAAAATATTAATCAAGTGGTCACATTATTTCTTAAAAAGAAAGAAAATATACAGGAAGTGTTTGAATATTCTGACTGCGATTTTCAAAAGGAAAAATCACTTTTCATGGTGTGATGCACACTTCCTGCACTGAGCATACACTATAGGCACTGCACTAGGACTTGGACCCTTAAGGCTATAGGCATCGATCTCTTTATCAGTGCAAATCCTCCTATCTCGCTTTGTGACGGTAGTATTAACTTTTGCCTGAGTGACTTGATACTCTAAGGAGGGGGACACCCCTTAAAGGAATTCAAGGGTAGTTAAGAAGCACCACTAATGCAATGCCTCAAAGGAAGGGTTCGCCCTACTTGCTTCCCTTGGTTCCATCGTTGGAGTACCTTTTTACTTGAGCATTAGAGAATATCATCACAGCAAAGTGTAAGTCTTCAGGGCAGTCGAAGGTCAATTTAGGGTGCGTAATTACCTGACAACTTGATTGATCACCCAAAAAGGACTAAAAGTAACCCCAACCTTCTTAACAGTCATTGACTAGAAATTTCAAGTGCCTCATTTCTCTTATACCACTTATGTGGGAACAGAGAAACACTACCTTGACTATATTTGGCCAAGCTGAAGAGATTGGAAGAGGACTTAAATAATTTTAAATCAACAAAAGACCTCTTGCCTTGTGTTTGCTTGGTGTGTGCGTGATAGAGCTCTCTAGGAAGTTTTCAGTTTTAATCTATTTAAGTCCTAAGAGAGTTAAAACATTTAATTGAAATAAATGGACTATCCTTACTCCAATCATTTTAACCAGGATCCCATGCCCCGAGTGTATCCATCCTTTGATGGGGACATTGACAATTCATGGAATCATTCATATTCCGATCCTGGGAGTATTGGCCTGATAACTCCCACTTTTAAGTAGAGCATAGGAGTGAGATTTTCCAACCCTCGAATCCCTACTTCTATGCAAACACCCAACCCTCCCACCCTTCATGATTTTCCGTATCGAGGTTGGATCGATACCCCTAGGCAACCAAAGCCTGAGATTGACTATCCTCCCCAATCTAATAGTAGTAGCCTCTCCTCTTTTATGATGGAAATGCAAAAACAACAAAAGGAAATGATGGAGTCTATAGGAGAGATGTTGAGGAATAGTCAACAATTAAATAAAGAAATTAGACAGCTTAGCTACTCTCTTACTAGTGATTCTGATCCCTACCCGTACAACCATGATCAGGAAAATAATTCTGAGGAAACCAATGACAATAGGGATCCTGTTTTACGTAGCTATCACTTAGGCTCTCCCATTGAGACACGGTCACTAGAGGAGAACGATCCTAGTAATTATCCACTCGAGCTATATTGGGGTCAAAAGAAAGGGAAGATGGTACCTCTTGTGGACCTTAACCCCAATGACAGTATTTTCCTTACCCCTACTAACCTGGATCAAGGTCGTATTGTTCATATCACTTCCCTTATTAATTATTTGGTGGAATCCCATTCTACCCTTAGTGAGCCTAATCCTGTCCCTCCACTTAGGAAATCAACACCTACCATTCAACATCCTGAGGATTTAAATGCACCCAATGAAGGTGACCCTAAGGGAATGGAGGGTGAATTATATCAATTTTGGTCTCAGGGAAATAAAGAGTCTGTTTTAGAAGACGAGGATGACCTAATGGAGGAACTCAAACTGAAAATCTGGAGTGAATCATAGGTAGATTATTTGTTATTCGAGGACTTACCCCCGGTGGATATAAATAATCTGGTAAAATCCAGATTCCTCCCTTCTTTAAATTTTGACAGTCATCCTCCGCAAAGCCACGAGTTGATATTGGAGGACAAACACAATAGTGAGAAGCCTCGGGGAGACTCTCAGGGACAATATACATCAATTGAGGATTTATACCCCAAGAAGAACGAATTCAGTGATATAGGCTTTCTCCATAACATTAAAGATGATAATCCTCCTAAATATATTAAGGATATTGAAGTAGCACACAAAGTCCCCAGAAAGGATGTAATTGACAAGAAAGAACCCAGGGATGGATCTACTGATAATTTTGATCTCGCTACGTCCCAAGAAACCCAATTATCATCAAAGCATGTTGATCGTGAGTCTATTAATGAGATATTAAATTCTATTCATGACTCATCTATTGTAGAGGAGCAATTGGAGGTTCATAAAATAATGAAGCTAGATAAAGATGTGGAATACAAATTCTTATTGGGAATGGAACCTAAACAGCCTAAGCCCTCTTTGGACTTAATAATTACCACCCAATCACTCAAGCAACCAGTGGATTCCTTACCTAATACTCGGCTCAGGTCTCTGCTCATTTACGTTCTTTTTGGAGAACATACCAGGCTAGTACATCCTCGAGTAGAATGGTGAGTGTGGATTGATGCTTGTACTTTTAGTCTCGCCATTCAAGGGTGTGAAATAATAATGTTTATATCTTTTGAAACCCATCTTACTTTGGAGGATCCTTGTTATCCTCCAGTTATTCTGTTTCGGGAGGTCCCTTTTCATATTCCTTTTGTTATTCTTAGACCTCCCAAGGTAGCTAACGAGGTTCTCTGCTTTCATGTCTTCTGGCGAGCATTTGGAATCCTGCTGCATCATCAGCTCGCCAACATCTGTGGCTACCTATTTTCTAGGCCCACGCTATTACGCATATTTTTAGAGCCCAGCTTTTTCTATCTGGAACCAAACTTACAGGTTCCTTATAAGAATGGCTGCTAACAGAAAATGCAGCGCTTGTTGGGAGGCAACCCAGCATCCAAAATAACACCATCTTCAGGTGATTTCCTTCCTTTCTCCCCCTATTTTCATTTTACAATGAGGACATTGTAGGATTTAGTCATGGGGGGGTGCATTTTGCATTTTAGGCAGTATTCATGCATTTAGGCTAGGTTCATTAACATTAAAAAAAAACATTGAGCTGAATTGGTTAGGCCCTAGCAAAACATCTTTGTCATGGAGGTGTGATTAAATATTTTTCTTCTTAAAATTGTTTCTTAAGTTTAGAATCCAGTACATTTACTTCACTTGCACGTAAACTGAGTAATGGATCTTTGAAGAAAACCAATAAGCATTTTTAATCTACTGAACCCTTTGATAGTTAATAGGGAGTCAAGCATACTATCTTCTATTAGATCCACCTCATATTTGTAAGAAGAAAGTAGAGAGATTATTGGTACGCTAAGTCTAGTGCAAGGACTCTTAAGTTTTGGGCAATTAGATGATGATACCTCAGAGTTAGGCATAGCTTTCGCTCTCTATTCCTATGTGCATACATTGTGTGAATTCCTGAGAGTCACCAAATAAGGCAGATATGCAGAGATTGAGTCTTAATAAAGCTATGACTATGGTGGATGGTTACGACCATCCTTCATAGAGTCCTCGGTTGAAGGAGGATAATAGTGTCAAAGGTCAGAAATACGCTTGTCCTATCCATTCCTTCTCAGAGTCGAGAGTAGGCACTTCCACCAAATAAGCCACACAATATCCACTTGACCATCATTATCCCTAATAATGCCTCATAAATAAAAGTCTACGTCGTGTTATGTTGATTTATAAAGAAAGAAAAAAAAAGAAAAAAAAAGAAACAATTATATTTAAAAAAAATTAAAAAAAAGAGAAAAGAGAGAAAGAAAAGAAAAAGAAAAGTGTCCAAGTTTATAATTTTATCTTCGTGATGTTATTTCTGAGGCATTAAAAATGCCCATCGCGATCCACCAAATATGACCCATACCTACCTTTTAGTATTTCTGATCACCCGAATACTGACGGAGGACTCTAACTTAGTTGTAGAGTAATTAGGACTTTAATTTAAGTGTGAATGCCATGTGAGGCCACCAAACAGCGAGTACACTTACTAAATCGGGCAAGATTTGTGATCTTAGAAAAAAATAGAAGGAAAAGAGTGAGCACTAAGAAACATCAAGAGAGCGCAGTTGCTTAACCTGTCTCTGAGTTGACTAGTTTGATAGTCTAGAGATCTAAAGTCCACAGTACTAGATTACATGTAGCACCAGATGAGTGTGTGCCACCAAATACATATCCATTAAACTCAGCATCTCCTACCTAAGCTAAAAAGCCGGGGTCAAATTTCAGATTAAATTCTACTTTATCCCCTAGTGAAGTAGTTCCTTATCCTGATAGAAATATTTACCCAAGGATAAGTACGAACCGCAAATGTAAGTTGGTTATTTTCACTTGGATCCATTCCTAGGTTACTATCACTTCACATTTGTCTGGATCTCTAAATTTCTGGAATAAAGAAAGAAGAATTCCCTTGATTACTTCCATTATTTTCAGTTTTGCTCGGGACTAGCAAAAACAAGGCATGAGGGCATTTGATGAGACCGCATTTGTTGGCTAATAAAATGCATAAATACCTATATATTAGAAGGATTTCTACTTGTACATAGCATACTTAGATTTATAAATAGATTAGTTTATAAATATGATGGCATGCTTGTTTTATACATTACATTTACATGTAATAGAAGGAAATATAAATTATGGTGGCATGTATGCATTACATGCATCATTTTGGAATAACTCTGTAAATAACCCATTTTACTTTTATTTTATTTTTTTCCCCACAGAGCAAACCGTCAACGCCTGCGTCGCTTCGCATGCAACAGCAGCAACTCATCGCGTAGGTGTTGTTGGAGGAGATCACGCAAGGCTGGAAAGTTGGGGAAGGTTTGTTAAACCAAATGCCCATGCTTGGGTTCAAAAAGGAGAATCTTCTTCCACCTTCCCCCTCTGGCGGGGACTATCTCTCCACCTTCTCCACTGTGAAGGAGACGTTCACTGCGGAATTAGTGAGCACTGTGGAGATCCACGTGCACCGTGACCTACAGAGAACCCACACCACGCACCGCCAGCCTCTCACCGCTCTCACCATGCAAGCTTCGCTGTGTGGGCCGTGTGCTGACAGCACACGGCTACGCACCCGCAGGCAGTGCACCACCTTATGCGTGTGCAACATCCTCATCGCGCGCAGCCACTGCCTTCACTGCCAACCTCTCAACTCTCACCACGTGCAGTGCCCTCATGCACTAGCAGCCACATGCTTACGCCGCTCGACGCACACCAGTGTGGGCGAAGACGTGCCCCAGCCCGCTTGCATGCTCCTCCTCTTCGTCATCTTCTTCTTCTCCACTGGCAGGAAGAACCCAAAGCTCCAAGCGGAGTCCCCCCATGTAGCCAACGTTTAAGGCCATGAAGCTTTGTACCAACGCCTCCAACGGACTCATCGCACCTCCACGAGTTTGACCACACCCTCTAAAGGTCGGCAGTCGCTCGCACACATCGACGCACCGTCACCGCGGTTTCGGTTGTCATCATCACCGGTGAGACCGTCGACCACCGTTCGACACACCGTCACCGCCGACGCGTAGCCCTCGTCGCATGCAACCTCCACCGAGCTCTGCACGGTCTGCCATCCCCTTCTCTTTGTGCGAGCACACAGGGAAGTAATCCCCTGTTTTGCTACAGTGAGGTCACAATTAAAATTTATGGGGTATGCCATTGTCAAATACACTATTCATTTATTTATTGAATTATCATATTCTGAAAGATTTGCGTGAATTGCCCTCCTTTCTATCAGAATTATGGATAGCTAAACTCTTTTGATACATGATATAGTATTGAATATTGGTTATGGAAAAGGAGTTCCATTTTGATTAAGATTGACGATGCTTGTCAATACTAAGATCATGAATCATGTGTTTCCATTGTGGTGATTTTGCATGTGCACCCTCACATTATTGATTAATTATTTAAATCAGAATTTATGTTGAAAACATGTGCCCTAGTTAGTATGCATACGCGTTGAGTTTCCTAAATAAATGAGATAGTATTCACTAGTTTAAATAGGCTAATTCCTCCCTGTGGAGATGACCTAACTCTTCGTGGTTAGATTTTGAATAATTAAATATTTTTGAAAAGAGATTTTCTACCATGCGATTAAATACAACGACACATAATTTCATGCTAAATTTTTTATCGAAAATAAAGACACTCTTTCAGTCGGTTGTCTAGAACCCAGCTCATTAAATGCACAAAAAGATCCAAAACACTTAAGGGAGAAGCGAGGAAGTAGAGCAAGCCAGGGAGATATACACTGGAAAAATCCTTGTGTTGACCCCAAGTAGAATAAAAGTAGGGAGAAAGCTACCGATCGGACAGATACACCTTCAAGCAAAATAGTTCCTTTTTTGGTCACCTAGGGGTGTAGAAACCAGAAGTCTGTTTGAATTACCATTGAGTGAGTCTATCACGATCTTCACACCAAGATGCTTAGCACTTAGAGTCTTTTTCAAGTTTTGGGTGGGTTGGGTAGCCGTAAAAAGTTACCGACACTCTCAACTCCGAAAATCTAAAACAAGAAAAGATGAAAAAATATATATATGTGCCTTAAAGTCTGGATTCAGGCGATTCATATTTTTGCAGACACCTAGGCACTGTTAAGTCTCTATAGATTAGGATCTTAGTATATTTCCACTTGTTGACAAGTAACAAAATGTCTAAGTAATCACTTCCTAACTTCTGACTGAGAATAATGGCTTGAATGAACCTTGCTAGGGACTAGCAAGGAGTAAGCGTGGGGGTATGATAACACTATATTTTACGATGATAATTCTGCCAAATGGGGTCGATCTTAAGGGTAAAATGCACAAATAACACTTAGTAAATAGGCATGGGAGCATTGCATGCATCGCACATCGAGATTGCTTATAGTGCATTATTAATGGTCATTTGTATAAGTGCATGTCAAAATAGGCCTCAGATGAGCAATCGTACCACACAGATGGATTTAAAATGATGAACAAAGTCCAACAAACTCAAAATCAGCCAAATCTGACATTCGGAGCTCCCACAATTGGCCCAAGAAGTTCTAACGGTTGATCTGATGATCACTAGCCATAAAGCCGCCACGTGGCTGACATTGCGCGCCCCTCACTCCCACATCCACAGCGCCCACGAACTGCAACAACTCACAACCGTTCGATCTTCATCCAATGGTCATTTACACCGCTCCAGCACCTCATCTCCACGACAATCGGACGGCGCAGTGCAACAGTACGCGCCTCACCCTCGCACTGTGGGTCACGGGTTCGAGGCGCCCGCCACAGCGCAAATTGAAGCGATCGCGAGGCGTGCGATTACTGCCATTGATTTGCGATCGAGCAGCTTGGAAGCAGGCGACGCGACACACTCTCGTGCATCCGATGCAGAGGCCCACGATGATGTACGGGGCGCGAGCTTAGCAGGCACAGTCCAAAGGTGTGACCCGTAAGTGATCTTGATTGTCCGATCTGCGATCGGACGGTCCACAGCACGTGCACGTGGATTACAAGAGCGGCGGGAAGAGAAGAAGCACAGCACGTGCATGGGATCGGCAAGTAGGGAGCTTCCCTGATGTTTTGGGAAGGGTTTTAGTGACGTCCGAACACCCATGGGAGGCATTGAGTTCACTTAGCAAGTGTTGTAACTCCCTCTTAGCTTCCCTTAGCATCTTTTACAATCAACGGAGTCGACAAGCTGCCAACGGAGTCTTCTTCCACCACCGTGGCCGCCTCGCCGTCTCCCCTCTCTCTCTTTCCCTCCCTTTACTCTAGCTTTACTTTACTTTTGTTTAAGCATTTAGCTATTGTTTTATTTGTAAAACTCGAGTTGCATGCTGAATATAGTATTAATGTTGTTTTCCATTTTGATCTAAGTGAATACCATGACTCAAAAGACTCTAACCCTACTCTCTCTCTCCCTTTCTCTCTCTCACTCGCTTTTCTCCCACATTTTCTTGCAAGTGAAAACTCACCATTTCTATGACACTAAGTGACAAGAAAAATCCAATTTTCACGCCTCCCTATATTAGATACTCGGACTCACACCCATTTCTTCATTCAAAACCGACATTGCGAATGTAAACTACAACGATCCTTTTAAACAAATGCGTCCGTAGCACGTCAACTACCCAATCTCTCATGCGAACGCATCAGAGATTTGGGTGTCAAGAAACTTCCAACTCTGACAAGCATTCCAAGCTTGAGAAGCTTGCTTCCCATGCTCTAATCTACCTTTGATGACCTATGAAAGATTCCCCAGATCACAACGGATTTCCGAAGCTTGAATTCGGCTAGAGATTCCCTTTAATTCCTCTCCCCTCCTCTGGCCGATTTGATCTTCAAGCTCCGATGACCTCTACTTTCCCTGATCATCTGACCACAATACCTGTGGCAGACTCTTCCTCCTTGTCTTCTTCCTAATCGCGCAACACCCGCCGGCACGCTTGCCCCCCTTCATCCTCGTCGATCACCTCTCTCTGAGCAGCTTCGTCTCCGGTGCCGACCTCACCTCACCTGGAGCCAACTCCGCTTCCCTTCATCTGCCTCCCCTCCTAAATAACTCCTCAACTTCCCCTCTTTATTTTCAGACCCTTGTTGCCTCATTTTGATCGCTGACTCGCCCCATCGCCCTCCATCTTCCACCACGCCAGTGTACCTCTGGCGAGATCGCACTGCCACTACACACCACCAATCTGATCGTCATTCATCTCCATACCTCTGCCATGTTCCAGATAGCAAAAGCCATCTGGTCTTCGAGGCTATTGGCCTCCCCACTGCTCTGCTGAACACCACACTGCCGCACCTTACATTCTGTCACCGTCTGGCCACCTCATGCATTCCCACACCTCACGAACACCGTCGTTTAATTCCCCACCTCATGGCGAACATTATGAAGTATTTTAACTGGGGCTTTTAGCTTATTTTCATGTTTGCAGGTCCCAGGTCTCCGCCGCCATTATCAAAGCTTCGAGTGAATCTCGAAGCTCGATTCAAGCACCTGCAGACCCCAGGCAAGGTTCCAAGCATTGCGGAACACTTCTAGGAACATGCTCGCCTGGTCAATTGGAGTTGTTGATCGTTCCTTGCATGAGAATTAGATGAAGGCATCTGCTGCAGGCGCACGTGGAGAAGTGGGAGCAAATAGTCCCACATTGGTTGCTGAGGAGTGCTTGCCATCGCATAAATTATACTTTTTCCTATAGACTTATCACCTCAGCATGCACAAGGGGTGAGGTCCCCGCATGCCCGCCTCTTCCGCGACATCTTCCTCGCAGACCTAGTGCACCCGATAACCTGCCTAAGCCCTGCACTCCTCGGTTGCAACCCATGCCCACAGCCCTGGTCCCGGGTACTCTCTAGGGCCGATTACCCATATACCCGGTACTGTTGAAGGCTCTGGGAGAGCGTGACCTAGAGGGAGAAAGAGAGATTGCGTGGGGTAGGGGGAGGGTTTTGCTGCTGAAGACAATGGCTGACACTTAGCCAATTTGAGAAGTTCCCCTCCCCTGTGAGAAGAATGAGAAGGAAGCAAAAGAAGAAGAAGGAGAAAAGAAGAGGGAGTAGCAGTAGAGAAGGAAGCAGAAGAAGAAAAAGAGGCTGAATAGAAGAAGAGAAAAGGGAGCAGCAATAGAGAAAGAAGAAGAAGAGGCTGGGATGGAAGAAAGAAGGCTATGCACTATAGCATCAGATATTTAAGACGTCTGATTAACCATTCAGCCATTTGATATTGCTAAGCTTTATTTGATTGATACTGTTGAGAATTTTACTGTTGTTGTGAGTGGTATTTGGTGATTCAAATCACCATTTTACCTCATTCTCTTTTTCCACTATTGACATCTGCTTTCACTTCTATATCAATATTTGGAATTCTATTATATATTGCTTATATTGTGTTAAAATTGCAATTCTTGAGATTTGAATTCCATATTGTTCCCTATGTTCGACCTCGGAACTTTTTTGAGTAATAAAATTTATTTGTTTGAGCCCTATTTTGGCTATACTACAACATGACAGTCTTAAATACCGATTTATCGCTTAAACAATAATCTCAATAAAAATATAAATGACCATAATAAATGAAGCACTATAAAGATATTCCAATGAATATTAATCTATCACATTAAGTATTTAATGAAGATCAATATATCTAGAGACAAAAAGATACCTAGAACAAAATAATGGTGATTTAGATCACCAATTATTAGCCTAAGCACACGTATATCAATTACTCATTAATGTCAAATAAATGAATAGTACTCAGACGTCTGATATGAAAATCAGATGACTTAACTATCGCTTGCTACAGTACTCTTCAAGCTTCTATTCTTCTTCTTCTACTATCTTTAGCCTCTTCTTCTTTTGCCTTCACTTCTGCTTTCTTCCTTAGCCCTTCTCTTCTTCTCAGGGATGGCCAAGGGTTCTCTCCTTCTATTCTTCTTATGCCTTAGCTTCTTCTTCCTTCTTCAGCTCCTCACGGCAACCTTCTCCTCTTCTTTTCTCAACTAAGTGTCAGGCTCTCTCTCTGAAGAGAAAAACCCACCCCTCCTCTGCTATCTCTTTCTTTCCTTTCTCCTCTCCTCTTTCTTTCAAATCAGGCTTATCGAGTATTCACGTCGAGTACCCAGGTCTAGGCTCACCATGGGTGGTGATGAGAGAGGAGTGGCAGTAGGCTTAGGTAGATTTGATCATGTGCGGGTGTGAGGGACCTCACCCCATGTGTTCGAAGCGATAAGGCACTATCATAAATTCAAGCTCAAGCATCTCCTTCGTTAACGATGTGGGACTAAATCCCATGGCTTCTTCGCATGGATAGCTATTGTGAAGACTTCCTTCAATTGGTGTGGCTGCAGTTGACGGAGGCCTTAATCAAAGACCTGGAGATGAACCTGGGATACACCGCACGATCTAGAGGGGTTCTTGGTGAAGAACAGGGCTGCAAGGTGAAGAACACGTTGGAGATGACGACGCGGCGACAGCGATCTAGTGGAAGACATAAAATTAAGAATAAGTCCTCACAGCCACATCCAAATAGCTCATAAGCTTCGTCATGGTGTGTTGAGTGTGGTGGTAGTGGTTTTGTGGCATGTGGAGGTGTATGGTGGTCAGACAAAGTCAGGGACGGAGGTCTGTGATGGGTGTGCTTGGGGGTGGTCGTGAGAGGGTGGAATGGTGAATAAGAAGAGGGGTTTTGATCACGGGGTGACGGCAGAGGTTTTGGCATAAGTGGCGAGGTGTTTCGAGTGGTGGAGTGCACGGAAGAACTTTCCAGAGGTGAGGCCAGAGTGGAGGAAGATGAAGATGATTGGCAGCGTTGAGGGGTCTTTTTTGGTTTTTGGATAGGAAAACTAACTTAAGGAACTAAAGGGACCTAACTACCTACTTTAAGGGACAAAAGGGATAGGAAGGACACCGACTTTGGGTGGCTAGTACTGTGGAGGATGAACTCTCCTGAGAGGGATGGCGGTGAAGAAAGGTTGGAGACGATGGGACTTTAACCGGCCACCGTTGAAGGAAGGAGGGGAGGATAGCTGTGACTTCAATTTGATGGTTGGGGCTGCAGGCAAAGGAGAATGAAGAGGACCACCAGAGCTTGGTCGGAGAGGGGCCAGAGGTAGGGTTTGTAAGAGGTTTTTAGCGCCAAACCATGCTAAGGAGCATGGTTATACATTATGGGTCCTTTTATAGGGCTCAGGGGGTCATTTCAAGCTTGGAATCAAAGCTTGAAAGCTTGGTAACACGATGAATAAGGAACCCCCAAACCTTTGAAAGGTTTGCATGAGCTTTTGGGAAGGTACCAGAGCCCAATGAATGGCTGAAATGGAAGGAGATTGTCTCTGGAGTTCTCCTTCTAATTTTGGAAGGGTTTCGTCATGGAATCATAGAGAAATCTCTAATTGAAGTTCGCGGGAGTAGGAGTTCTTCCATGATAATGGTGGAAGGACCTAATTGTGAAGATTATGATAAAAGTAGGGACCTTTTCGCAGTGAATTTCAAAAGCTAGGGGTGTATGTAAAAAAAAGAGTTAAACTGGAGTAGAATGCAAACTAGGTTAAGGTGATCTCTGATTGGGCCCAAATTTTGGTACAAACCTAATTTGCACCAAAGAAATTTAATGGTGAAGCTGAATTTAGGTTTTGGCCAAGTTTGGCTTGGTAATTTATGCAAAAATACAAATTAGGGCAATTATTCGCCTGGGACTCTGTTTTAGGTCAAAATGGGTTCCAATGGTCAAATCAAAGGTAGCAAACCTTAGGGAATAATTTTATACGATTTTTATAAGGTTTAGGTGAATTTTATCTTGATCATAACCTCAGTTAATTAAGTGGGTCTATTTTTAGTATTTCAGATGTCCATTAATTCTCAAAATGCGTGAAAACTTGTTTCGTTTTGCATGGACCCTCTTATTAGACATGTATAAACATTTGACCTTTAACTAACCCCTAGGAAATCCCATGATTATTCTGCATTTAGATATTCTACAACACTGCAATTTTATCCCTATTTTAATGTGTTTCTCTCAGAAAGGATATGCAGTGAATTACGGTCTTCTAGCGATTATGTAGTAGCATTTATCAATGGATTATGACTAATTAAGGATAGATATGGTTGATGATGAAGTTATCATCACTAAATACATTACAAAAAGCCATTGATCAAAATTACCCATATCAACATTCAAAGGTTGATGTGACACCATGGAACAACATTGAGGATCAAAATGATCTCCCAAATCCCAGGTTTGAGAATAGAGGTTGTTGTGGACCCCCAACCCAAATGGAATTAGATTCAAACTTCATACAGATTGACATACCTGATCTTGATGTGGGTTGGGAGGATCCAATTGCAGGTGCTCCTGATTCTGAACCAGCCTTAGAACGTCATGAAGCTGGTCCATCAAGCCTAGATTTCCTACACACCTGTGATGATAAACATGAATCAGAACCTCTCGAGAATGTAATTCCCAAACTTTATCCTATTAAGGTAATTCTCTAGAATAATGCTAACATCCCAATTGAGCCTAGCCCAGATTCTAGTAACCCAAGTCCTACCTTTGGCCAAAAATCTAGATCAAAGCCTATTTAGTATGATCAAGAGGCCCAATGTGATCAGAATTGGATTTTAGATCTGAACTATAATTCTGGGCCTATATTTGATGAGTACACCTCTCCAAACTCCTCAGAATTATAGATTGATTTTTCGTAAGTCAAACCAATTTACGATACAAAAACAGAGTTGGAAGAGTTGGGATTTGATTAGATCTATCCTAGGAGCCAAGAACCTGAACCTATGACTAGTAAGGACATCTCTTTGAGCTTAAAATTTGAAATTAGGTTAGATCCAAGTCAGGTTGTTGATTCTACACATCTTGATTCATTCTATGGTGGAAATCTTGCTTGGAATCAAGTTCAGAAACTAATCTTTGCCAATTCTCCGATGATTTCGAATCTTACTCCGATTTTGAAGAACCTTTGTTTCTAGACAATTATGAACCAGTTTATGACCTTAGCATCCATGATCTGTTCTCTGATTGTGATGCTAAGGCCAATGATTTGGACCTCAAAGAAGCCACATCTTCCATTTCAGACCCAAAGCCTTTCAAAATCCGATCTCAACCCCGACCCGCCATCGGAATTAGCTTCTACTCTGATTCACCTCTCTCTGAACCAGTTGCATATGATTCTTCTCCATCCTTTGATTAGGTTTCAGACATTGATCAGACTGTTAATCAGTTCTTATCCTTTTCTGATCCTATTAGTAGGGTTCCTACATCCTCTGCAGATCCTTTTTCTTTTGTGGAATCTTATATTGACTAGCCTAAGCCGACTCAGCCAAACCTTAGCTTTTCATTTCCATATCTCTTTGAGCCTCAAAGTATCTGGTCGGCTCTACATCTATTGATTCACATCTATCAACCCACCATACTACATGGGTTTGGTCTACACCATCAGCCTGTCTATTTGAACAAGCACCTGGTTAGACCAACTAGGCTATTGATCAAGGTGCTTGTTCTACAAAAGTCATCTGATTTGACCACCAGTTCTCCTTGACCACCTTCTGCTCGGTTGAAGGCATTGAATTTAGCGCTTAATGTGAGGCAACCCGTCATTCCAAAAACTCAAGACCCTTCGATCATATTTTGAGCTACACTCCCATTGCACTTTTGAGTTCAACTTTAGAACAGTCGACTCAACCTTTGGTACTTGTCTCAATGCTTGAAATCATTCATAACAGTCTTCCCGACCCATTCACCCACCCTTTGATCCTATTCTAAACCTTGAACCAAACTGATTTTATACCCTCCTATTTTACATTGTGGACATTGTAAAACATAGGCATGGGGGGTGTTAAAGTGCAAACATAAGGAAATTTAATTCTCTGAGGGGTTCTCAAAAAAATATACATATTGAAAAATTATAAAAAAATAAAAAAATGAAAAAGAAAAAAATGGCATGGAGGAAGGGAAGGAAATTTTGTGAACTCAAATGTAATTCTTTCTTGAGGAGGAAAAGAAAAAAGTTCAAATGTGAAAAAGGAGCAAAAATCGAGAACAAAAATGATAGTTGTAGCAACTAATTATGGAAATTACCAAGTTCTAGACCTAATCAAAAGAAAAAAAAAGTTCTAAAATCAAAGAGACAAGGAGATTAGCATGAGTGGTGATCTTAGGGCTCTTGGATCTGTTTTAGGGTTTAAACACTCACGTATTTGTTAAGATCTGGATTAATCCTCAAGAGGTTGAGGAAAGTGAGAAGATGTTGTGGTAGGTCTAAGGCTTAAGGATTATTCCGGCCCATTACCTGCTCTTTGGTTTGCGAGACTTGGTGATCTAAGCACCCAAAATCACATACTAAGTCTGATTCAGTGAGCTTAATAAAGAAAAACCTACCAAAAGTGTTCTGTTCCGAAAAGCCATCTCGAAGATCTAGCTTAGGAGCAGCTCGACAACACAAGTTGATTGGACGAGTTCTCAGTGTGGAGAGGTGGGAAATTTCCCTCGAAGATGCGTAATAGCATAACATCTCCTCGGTGCTTGTCCCTTAGGATATCTAAATATCCTACCAGGGGCATGTAAGCACCTTGTGCTGGTTTAGGTGCCATGTGTGGGATTATCTTGAAATATCGATTGCCAGTGACTAAATTTAGCTACAAAATGCCATGGGCGGCACTATCTCGAAGTGTTGAAAGCTAGGGTTCTAGGGTTTTCCCTGGGTAGCTATATCCCGAAGCATTAAAAGTCAGGGATCCTTTGAGGATTGATGGTGGAGACAAGGAATCCAATATAGATCGTGTTTAGGAGCAATTCGAGGCTGGATATAGGAAAATCTAAGAAGAAAAGGAGAGAAAACTCTCCAAATAAAAATCCTTCTATCTCTCTCTTATCAAAATGTACTGCATGCTGAACCTAGACATGCTACATTCTACGCACGGGTGCTTTAATCGCTGGGTTCAACGAACCTCTAGGTAATTTTTACGAGCCTTAGAAACCTTCACGATAGACTCAAGCTGAAGCTGGTCAGGTCTGAATCTTGATTGATACATGAGTACCTCTAGGCCTATTGTTGGCATTCTGACCTAATTTCTAGAGAGTAAAACAAGTCAGGCACCTGAACTTAAAAAGCATGGTCTAGAATTCTAGTTTTTTCATAAGAGTTTGCTAAGGGACTAGCAAAAGTTAGGCATGGGAGTATGATGATAACATCATTATGATCTATAACTAGCTTTAATTAATCATAATCAAGTGATAAATGCTCCTATATAGTTCCTTGAGTGCCATAATTCCCTATACATCCATTTTGAGTGGAATACACTAAAATAGGGTTAAATCTGTTGTTTTAACAGCATATCATGAAAGCAAAATAACCACAGGATTTTCCAGGGGTTAATCTAAGGTCTAATAAGCATTAAAGTCTAATAGGATGGTCTACACAAACAGAAATAGAGTTTCATGCATTTCGAGAACTAATATAGCTCCCGAAACCCTAATTTCAAACCTACTTGAATTACTAAGGTTTTTGTTAGGATAAAATTTATTTAAACCTTCTCAAATTCATATAAAAATATTCCATAAGGTTTGGTATCCGTGATTTGACCTTTGAAACCTATTTTATCCTTAAATAGTCACAGACACAGTTCTGCCCTAATTTGGGTTTCTGCATAAATTGTCTAGTAAAAATTGGTCAAAACTCAAATATGACCTTACCATCATATTCTTTGTGTGCAAATTAGGTTTGTACCTAAATTTGGGCCCAATCAGAGTCCATCTTGACCTAATTTCTATTTGAGTCCATTTAAACTCTATTTCTCTCAATTAAGCCCCTAACTTTTCAAATCTTTGCAACAGGTTCCTAACTTTGTCATCGTTTCTTGAAAAATGGTCCTTGTGTTAAAGTGCAAATATACAAAAATTCAAGTTCTAAAGGGTTCTCACAAAAAAATACATATACCAAAAAACCAAAAAAATAAAAAAAAATTGAAAAAAATAAAAAATGGAGAAGGGAGGAAATTTTGAAAGATCAAATTGCATATCATTCTTGAGAAGGAAAATAGAGGAAGAGATTTTGAAATGTCAAAAAGGAGAAACAATTTGAAAAAAAAAAATAGTCATTAGTAAAAGATTAAGAAATCTACTTAGTTCTAGACCAAATCAAAAGAAAGAAATAAAAGACAATAAGTGCTAAGAGACATAGAGGTTGGTATGAATGCTGATCTTAGACGCCTTGGGCTTTTGTTTAGGCTTAAAAATTCAAGTATTCATTAAGATTTGGATAGTGCTCAAGAGGTTGAGGAAAATGTGAAACTTAAGTATTAGGTTTAAGGCTTAGGGATTATTCATCCTCCTTAACTAACCTCTAGTTTACAGGACTCGGTAACTTAAGCACCCTAATTTACACAGAGTCTGGTTCAGTGCGCTTAATTATCAAAATCACGCAAATGCGTTAATTCTATTCTGAAAAAGCTACCTAGATTAGGAGTGGCTAATCAATACAAGTTGATTTGGATGAGTTCTCGGCACGGAGAGGCGGGAAATTCCCCTCGAAGATGCGCAATAACATACCATCTCCTCAGTGCTTGTCTCCTAGGATATCTAAATATCTTACCAGGGGCATGAAAGCACCTTGTGCTGATTCAGGTGCCATAGGCGTGATTATCCCAAAATGTCGATTGCCAAGGCATGAATTTAGCTACAGAATGACATGGGTGGCACTATCTCGAAGTATCGAAAGCCAGCGTTCTAGGGGTTGCCATGGGCGGTGCTATCTTGAAGTATCGAAAGCTAAGGACCCTACGAGGATTGATGGTGGAGGCTAGGAATTCGATACAGACCGTGTTGTAAAGCCAATCTAAAGATAGAAATAAAGAAATAAAAGAGAGAGAAAACTCTCTGAAAATAAAAAAATAAAAAAAATTCCTCTATCTCTCTCTTACAAAAATGCAATGCAAACTGAACTGGGACTAAACATAAATTAAGCACGGTTGCTTTAACCGCAGAGTTCAACGAACCTTAGGTTATTTCCTGTGGGCCGTAGAAACCTTTGTGGTGGATTGAGGCTGAAGCTGGTCAAGTCTGGATCTTGGTTGGTACTTAAGTACCTCTAGGCTTACTATTGGCATTCTGACCTAATCTACAAGAAAAAGCACACATCAGAGATCTAAACACATGGTCTAGAATTTGAGTTAATTCCATGAGATTTTGCTAATGGACTAGCAAAAGTTAGGCATGGGGGTATGATGATAACATTATCATCAGCCATATCTAGCTCTATTTAGTCAATCAAGGATTAAATGCTCCTACATAACTGCCAGAGAGACGTAATTCACTGCAACTCCATTTTAAGGGAAATATAGTAAAATAAGGGTAAATCTACAATTTTAACAATATATCTCAATTGCAGTACAATCATGTTTTTTTCTCAGGAGTTAATTAAGGGTCAAATGATCTTAAATGTCTAACAAGTGGGTTAGAACAGACAGAAAAGAGCTTTCACGGCCATCTGAAACCCTAAAAATGACCTGCTTAATTAACTAAGGTTCTGGTCAGTATAAAATTCACCTAAACCCTCTAAAATTCATGGAAAAATATTCACTAGGGTTTGGTATGCTTGATTTGTCCATCAGAACCCGTGTTGACCCAAAATCTGCATGTCTCACCTCAAGTGCTTATCCACGCCCTCGCCCATGCACATGCATGCAGGTTTGGGTGTTGATCCATTTACTCATTTTCTAGGTCTAATCTGATTCTGAGACTGGGCCTGAGAGAAAGAAGATTCGAGAGAGAGAGATGGGAGGGTTTTTCTCTTATGCCCTCATCTTCTCTCAAGGCTTAGCTGCTGAAGGCTTAGTGAGGCCCTTGTGCCTTGCTCGTGATAGCCCTATTCTCCTCTACTGCTGCTGTGCCTTGGCTCCCTTGAGGTGTGAAGGTTTAGGGCATCTGTGCCTTGTTCTGTCGATTGATTAGCTGCTCCTATGCTTGGTTCTGATAATTGCTGAGAAGTTTCATTAGGTTACTGTGCATTTATTTGAATATTTGTGAGCTTTAAACTTAAGGGTTAATTTGGTGATTTAAATCACCAATTTAACCCGATCTTTTTGCATTATTATTCAGATCTTATTGAAATATCATTTTGAATAATCATTTCCTTCAAATTACTTATATTTCTTGAGATTGGTCAGTTTAAATTGCATCTTTGCTCCCTACGAATGACGTCAAACTCTATTTTCTGAATCTGAGTATACAAATTTAAATGATTTGAGTGATTTTGTCCTATACTACGACACGTTTCTTAAACAACTACTATTTCTCCTGAACACCCACTTGCCATCCCCTTTGTGTAGGTCCACGGTGTCTTCTTTTAAGGAGAAGCTCGTCACAATCTATTGAACCACAATTATGGGGTGAAGATGGATTGTGAGTCCCCTTATCTCATCCAAATGCTTGTGTTCAAACACCTTTTGCGGAGGATGCTCTGTGCTTGCACCTTCGAAGGGGGAGTCTATCCTCTACACCATCGAGAGTTCTCCTAACAACAATGTTCGAAACTTAAGCCTCTTGATGTCAAAGCCACTGATGTATAGACATCTGTTAAGGTTAAAATACCTATTTATGCAAGTTCCTAAGCTTAACATTGCATTCCATAGTATAAATATTGCATAGCACGCGTGATTCTACATTTAGGATAGATTGTATAAATTATAAGTTAATTTGCTCCTTTTTGTGGCCAGGAGAGGAGACTTATTTTAGCACCTCAGATTGAAGATCCAACCATACGGATCTAATTGTTACAACAATCGAAGTCTAATGCCTTCAAAATTTCCTTGATCGGAGTCCTGTAGCACCTTATGCAGTCCGAGGAAGATCAAAGTGCAAGGGGCAAGGTGGTGCCAATTTGAACCTTAGATGTCAAATCCGATCGCATGGATGGATCTGGATCAACGATCGCAGCCCAACAGTGCATAAATCAAAACAATTCGATGTCTATGGTGCCACCTACAAAGCAGAGAAGATAGACGGCCATGATGGTGCCATCACCGTCACCTAAAGCCACACAAGGGTCCCCACCTATCCTATGAAGCAAGCATTGGAAGCAAGCTGAACCGTTGGATCTTGATCCAATGATCGAGGAAGACCCATGTTGCCATGAGCAGAAGTCCTCCCCTCGACACAAAGAGGCACGAAGCCCAGCAGATGTGGGTGGTGCTCTCAAGCTGCTGCCGCAGTTTCGAATCGCAGAAAATGGATTAAATTCGCTGAAGCTGCTGTGGACAAAACTGGGATGTTAGATCTTCATTGAGCGGACTTGGAAATGCCATGCAGCGCAATCCCATATGCCAAATGAGCTCGACGCGTGCACGTGAGCGATAATGCGCGATCACATTCGCGATCTGACACAAGGTAAGCACGTGATCGGGAGTGTCGACCCATGTGCGATCCTTGACCCTCAGATCTTTATACAATGGCAAGTGCGCGATGGCATCTGTGAGCATGCGGAGTGCCAGCGGGCATGTGGGCTATCTTCAATGATGTTTGAGGCAGACTGACAGTGACGACTTCAATGTTGCTATTGACCAATGAACGGATTTTGCCTCCTCTCCTCCGCTATAAAAGGACCATGACTCGTCCCATTCTTCTTCATCTCTTCTTCTTCTTCCCACACCTCCTCCAAAGCTCTAAGGAGATGATCCTAAACCTAGGATGCTCCTTAGAGTAGAAAAGTAAACTATTTCCCGCTTCTTACCTCCCTTCGTGTAACATACCGTGGCCATCCTCTCACCTAAATCTTGAAGTAGATCCTTGCCGTGACGCCATCTTGCCCCATCCTCCTTCCTCCAGCTCCATCCTTCTTCGTCTAGCCTCTCGCTATCTTTGTTTAGGCACTGTCAAGGTGAGTCATCGTCCAAGCAGCCATCGAGGGGGATTTCCTTACCTATCTCTATCTTTTATCGCTTTCTAGTGTAGTCTTATATTTTGAGATTAGTTGTAATAACTCTTGTTAGATATATATTGATATTCTCTGTCTCTCTTATTTTACAAGTAGAATAGTTAGATAAAGATATTGTCGACCTAATCTCTTGCCTTATAAAAATACCAAAAAAATCATAAAAGATAAAAACACCAAAAACAAATAAATGTAAATGCAGATTTACGAAACCAAACGTTCGCCTCCCCATGTTCGACCTAGGGCTCATCTCGAGCTTCGATTATAAATTTATTTGATAGCAGATTTTTACGCACTATAATGATGGGTTTTTAACTCAAACTTTTTGCATACAAAATCTTGTTAATCATTTTGGCATCGTTGTTTGGGAGGCAACGCTCTTTGATTTTTCCTACATTTTTTGCCTTAACTTTTATCTGACTTTTTCTATGATCTTGCTATGATTGCAGGTACTCTTCTAAGGTGGGCCAGAGCAGTTAGATTGGAGAAAAGTGTTGATGAAGGTTTTGTAAGCATATCTGTACCACCCACACATTAGATTTCGTTTTGTCACATTAGTAACTAAAACCCAAATCTGCATAGGTGTTCACATAAACCCTAGGATAGATTTGTTTGTCTTATTTGCCACTTCACCTCACCCTCGCTTAGAAAAAAACTCTTCTCTTTTTGTGGGACCAAATTAAAAGTGAGACACTTAACACCCACAAATTTCTCAACCTAAGGTGCACCACTTTTCTCTGATTTTGTCAGTAACCGGGATTCCGACCTATGGACCTGGTACACTTGAACCAATTACACATTAGTGACTTGGATTATTTTGTGTGCCTTAATCAAGTGGTGCTCCTAGCCAATTGCCTGACTTGTTTGGGCTGCACCACTAATATTAAAATTGATTTATTCAGTAGCTTCATTTTTAGGGTTGGATTTTAGTGTTGGACCAGTCACTCCACATTATTTCTGAATTTAAAGGAATATATCATCACTACTGCTTGCAAAACTTAATGTCTTATTGAACCTTGAATGAATATACCTAAAGATTAAACCTGGAAAGCTACTAAGCAAGATTTGAACTTTAAAATCAACTTCATCTTTAATAATCTTATTTGAAAACCGTAGTTGTGCATGCACACACATATTAACTAATATTTAAGGGCATAACCATTTAAAGGGCCCATAACATTCCAAGAGCACAATCATCCCAAACCTAATTAAAATTGAGTAGACACTGGCCTTAAGGATTGATTCACTCTTTGGGGTCCAGATTGAGATTATTTTCAATTAATCTACTTATACTGGTCCATCTGATGTTTAGCAAGGGGAGTAGAACGACCGCGGTTGGGGGATATCAAATTTACCTGAGGTGAAAGCTAAGGGAAGTACCTTCTCCCCAATCCCTCCCTCTGACTGATTCGATTGACCTAATAAAAGTATACTAAATCGTTTATAATCTTAATATGGGTTCTGACAGTTTGTAGATCTTTAGGCTAACCCACCTAAGGACAAGTTTGATTGTTTGTATTGTAGGATACCTTTCTTTTCACTTTTTCCTCCCACTTTGCCATGTATCCTTCAACATTCTACACACATTTCCAATCTTACCCTCCGACCATCTCTAATCCCCAATATGATTATTATCTTGACTCGGTCTATAATCAACCATCCAGTTGGGATAACTCAAATTGGGGATACAATTCTAGACCTCAATGTCTGGTGTCTAACACTGGACAACAGGACTATGATTATTATCCTTCTCACGCATACACCGAGGATAGATCTTCACCCTTTGATGAACAACCCAACATGATCTATAATGAAGAAGGATATGATGATTATAACACCTACGCTCCCCTAGATTATGCAAAACATAGGTCACCACCCTTCTTTGAACAACCCGAAACGACCTATTATCAAGAGGACCATTAGAACCTCAATATCTTGATTCTCGTGGATTTAACCCAAACCCACCCAACCCTGAAATGAACCATTCAGTTCAGGTGAATTAGGTCCAAGATAGGGTGTTGGCCAATTTGAGGAACACCATACGATCTTTGAAAACCCAACCAACACCCCGCAATGAAGAATTGGAATCCCTGATTCACATGATTAACAATCTGAATAGTTCACTAATGATTGGCTCCAAGATATTGAGGATAAGGGCTCAGGTGAGTTTTTACTTGGGAAATTTTCAAGATTGAAGATGAAATTCGTGGGTATCTTAGCCCAATCTTGGGATGATTCTCAGGACGAACCTCCTTCATGAGAGCCAATGTCAAAACCCGCTTAGGCACTTGTAGGGGTGACAATTTTTATGAGATCGGGGATGACCAGGTTGGTCTAGAACAACCCATTGAGGATGAATGAATTTTCTCAGCCGAGATCCTTGAGCTAAGGAGTGAGGAAGATATGTCTCCATGGACTAGGAAGTGACAAATGATTTTGAGACATATATAAATGAGGATCAAGAATTCTTTGATTCTAAGGATAAAGAATCTTTAGGTGAAGTCTCACTTAAGCTTAAGGAGAATGATTTCAGTGAGACAAACAGGCTTGAGGAATCTGATGAATTATTTGATGGCCCTGTAATTGAGGAATTTGATCCTACCAGGGTTGACATGGAGGACTTAAATTCAGATTTATTGGATGATTCAATCAATAGCCCCATTCCTCAACCACACCCCAAAGAATATAATGATGATCTTGAAATCACCAAACCCAAGTCAATTCTGATTCAGCTATGATTTTTGGACTTGGGAAAATCACATGGGTTGAATAATATGCTAGAGGTCCTAGAAACCGAACACTTGATCTTGGAGGATAGGAATTTGGAAATTAGGATTTGGGAAGCTAATTCTAGGGGAAGCAAAAGTCTAAATCTAAGGGTTCCTATTGGCCTATGACCACTTACTCTTTACCAGGTCCTTTATGATATTTTTCCTAAGGATGTCCAACCCAAGTATAAAATAATTGAATATCTTTCTGAGTTGAACCCTAAGTGGACAACCAAACCTATTGATCTAGATCTACCTATTGTATACCATTTTAGATGGGTTGTACACTACAAAACCACAAGCTTGGTCCCATAAGCACAATAATATCTGATTGTGGGTAATTTTCATCTAGAACCTTAGAACTACCCGACCCTAGGGCATGGGCCTACATCACAATCTGGTCCACATATGTGGACATCTTCTGCTAGTGAGTTTGAGGATCAATCTTTTAATTCTAATCCTAATCCGCACTTCTCAGTTCTTAATTTCTCCTCTTTGCTCGTATAGTATGCCTAGCTGAAGGTAAGAAACTTAGCATGTGAGTATACTCCACTTTCTCTATGGAGACGACTAGATTTTCATGAAATTCAGGTAATATTCTATTTATTCCGCCCTTTTCATGTCTTTATTTTTACAATGAGGGCATTACATCAGTTAGGCATGGGGGGTTGGATACTTAATCCTGAAAATATTTTATTAGCTCCGTAGAATTTTTTTTATTAAAAAAAAATAAAAAAAGAATTAGGAGAAGAGAACTTAAGCATTAGGAGTCATTAACTTTAGAAAATGATATGATAGGATCTGAACACTTAGATTCTTTAGGTCTTTGGGCTTAATCAGCCCAGGTGTCCACTAAAATGTGGACCTATTTCTCGAGTCCTCACCATGTTAATTTTATTTTAATTTGGCTAATAAATTAGGGTGATAAGTATATGACTTATCAACCTTCCCTCTGATTTGAGAGGCTTTGAGTCTAAAGCATCTACATACTATTTGGACTGGCTCACTTTTCGGTGATTTTCACGGAAATGAGGTAGCTAATGAACTTTCTAAGGTAATATGGCTACCAAGTTGTCTTGGGTAACAGCCAATCAGCCAATTGTCTAGAGCCCAAGTACACGACCATGCTCTTTCTACTGCCTTTAGGTAAATCTTAGATCAGGGAAGCCACCTACTCAGAAAATGAGAAATATATATCTATACTCAAAAGGAAGGAAAAAAAGTTAGAAAAAAAATAGAAAAAGGAAAATAAATAAATATGACACACTTCACTGCATGAGTATAGTTGGCAAGTTACCGTGGGTTTGATGTCCCATTAGCCAGTTGTCTAGAGTCTAACTCATAAAAATGCACAAATAATTCCCAAAGCACTTAGGGAAGTAGGAAAGTAGAATAAATCAGTGAGATATACACTGAGTTCACCCTTGTGTTGACCACATTTAAAAAATAAAAAGAGTAGGGAGAAAGCTACTGGTTTAACAGATACACCTTTAGGTAGAAATTCTCCTTAAGGTCATCTAGGGTCTTAGAAACTTGAAGTCTGTTTTAACAATTGCTTAGTGAGTCTATCACTTTTCACAAGATGCTTAGAATGTAAAGTTCTTTTTGAGTCTTGGGTGGTTTGGGTAACCGTAGAAAGCTATCTCGAAACTCTAAACTTAAAAGTCCAAAAAAATTAGAAAAGATGAAAAAGAAAGAAAAAAAATGGATTTCTTTTTGTATGGAATAAGGCAAGGACTTGGGCAGTCTACATTTTGGAAGGCACTTGGGAATCGAGCACTGTTGAGTCATTATAATTAGGTCCTTAGTTGAATTTTCCTAGTGTTAATCAACAAATTTTGCCTGAGTAATCAAAACTTAATTCTATTCTATACATGGCATTGAGGTTAATTTTGCTAGGGACTAGCAAAAGATAGGCATGGGGTTAAGATGTATACACATCTATTAAGGTTAAAATGCCTATTTATGTAAGTTCCTAAGCTTAACCTTGCATTCCACATTATAAATATTGAATAGCACACATCATTCTGCATTTAGGATGGATTGTATAAATTATAGGTTAATTTGCTCCTATTTGTGGCCAAGAGAGAAGGAAATTTATTTCAGGGCCTCAAATTAAATATACAATCGTACAGATCTGATCTAGATGACGATCTGAGTCCAATGCCTTCGAAATCACCTTGATCAAAGTCCTCAAGCACCTTATGCAGTCTGAGGAAGATCTAAGGCCAGGGGGCAAGGTGGTGCCAATCCAAACCTTAGATGCCAAATTTGACTATAACGATAGATCAGAATCAACGATCGCAAGCCAATGGCAAATAAATCAATCCAATCCAACGTCTATGGTACCACCTACAAAGCAAAGAAGATGGATGGCCATGATGGTACCATGTGGCGCCATCACAGCTGCCTAAAGACACACAAGGTTCCCTCGCCTACCCTTTAAAGAGAGTGTGGGAAGCAAGCTGGACCGTTGGATCATGATCCAACAGTCGAGGAAGACCCACGTCACTGTGAGTAGAAGTCCACGCTTTGACACAAAGAGGTAATTAGGTTCCTAAATTGAGCTAGGGTCGAGGTTAACCAGGTTTCCAAATAAGTCCACCAATTAGGCTCAATCCTCTTCCAAGTGACCTCAATGTGGAGAATTCAATCAACCTTGCTCTGATCAACCTGAAATTTTATATCTGCATATATAAAAATAAACACATCAAGGTACCAGATACAATTATACGAAAAATTGCATGAAAGTTCATGAATATGCATTATTTACAGAATGAGCTAAAACGACTAATCTAACATCATTAAATGCGATCTAACCCAAATTACACTTAGATCAACATTAGTTAGGCATTAATTAACATAAATAGTCATGGAAATATCACACCCCCATGCCTATCTTTTGCTGGTCCTCGAGCAAAACACTAAGTGAAAATACCTACAAGAAAATAATATTTACAAGGGAAACCAACTTGCGAATTCTGAGCTATGTCACATCAAAGTCATCAATCTCGATTCTTTACCGAAATAAAGGAATTATACACGAAACCTTAACATCGAAGAATCAACAGTTCTAGAGTATCGACTCAAATTTGGATTGCCTAAATCAAATCAGGAATCTTATTAGCCATTGAACTTGGGTCACTAGAGTAACTTTCTCTGACTAAGTTGACCCACCAAAGGTTCGGAAAGAATATGAGTAACAAGCATCTTGTCTGTGAAATAATATGACTTGCCAGATGGGCAACTAAGATGCCTCCAAGTATCCATTAAGACTTAGAATATTTCTATGCTTTCTCTAGGACAACTTGTATTCAGTTAAGCCATATTAGGATTTGGCAACTTTCTCCTCAATACTTTTCTTTCCCGATGTCAACACTCCAAGTATATATTTCCCCGACTCGACACCTAGGTCACTTTTTTCTAATTTTTTTCTACAATTCTTTTTCTTATTTTTTTCTATAGGATCAGCACCCATTTGTAGTAGGGTGTTTTTATTTGATGGAAAAGAAAGTGTAGCATCCATATGTAGTGAGATGCTTTTATTTGGTGAGTGTGTTTTTCTTTTTCTTTTTCTTTTCTCCTTCTGATTTGTTTTCAAAGGCTACATATAAATATATATATAGTTTTCTCCAAATCATTTTTTTAAGTGAGTGGCACTCCTTCATCCATTCTAAATGCATCCTCTACATATAGGAACAATCTTAAGGGTTAGAAACATGGCAAAGTCCTTTAGATCTTTTTTCCCTAAGACTAAATCTTATTGACCACTAAGGATTCCTTTAGATCTTTTTTCCCTAAGACTAAATCTTATTGACCACTAAGGATTCGACGAAATCACCCAGAAGACAAGTTAGTGCAATGTACAGCTGAAGATGCTAGAAACTCAAAGGCTATTTAAACCATAGGGTGGAAAGATAAGTTATTCACTCGTCACCCTTTGGACTTAATACTTCTAGCTTGTTCAAATCACTTCAAAGACTCAGGAAAACAAATCCACATTTAGATAAATACTCAAGATAATTAGGTCCACATATGACTTGAAGAGTCAAAGCAAAAAGACTTTGTTCATACTTTTCCTAAGATTGGTAAATCATCAAAATCGAATTTTTCAATATTTTTATAGCTTAAACTCTAAAAACTATGATTTTTATCTTCTTTCTTTTCTCTTCCTTTTTGTTTTTTTTTTGTTTTTTAATTTTCTTTAAACACCCTACTTTTTGATGACACAACTAATTCAAGAAAAATCACTAAAACATATAATTCTAGAGATAAATAAGAATGACTCTAAGAAATATTATCAACCCCCTATGCCTATTTCATGTAATGTCCTCAATGCATGCAATAAACATAAAAGACGAATAGATGTTACTCAAAAATCAGAGAGTCCTAAAGAAATCAAGACTCGATCATCTTTAAATCTAAATAAAAATTTCAAAGCAAATAATAAGATTATTTACAGATGTTGGTTGCCTCCCAACAAGTGTTGAATTTTATGTTTACAGCTAGACATAGTCAAAGATTTAATGGGACCAATAATTCAGTAAAGAGATATTAATCAAATGATTCTCGCACATATATGTTGTGAAAATGTTATAGCCTTGTAGCTCAAGTATGAAGTGTCCCCAAAGTTGAATCAATTAATGATGCAGCCCTATGCCAAAGGGTCAGATACATGATATATAAATCATAAGATGCTGTGTCCATTGGTATTTAGTGCTGCAGACAAGAGGTGCATTGGGATAGAAGGTAGGTAACCCAAGTACAAAAGAGAAGTGATTCGTGAAGTGTCGAGCCCAATGGTAAAGAGATTTAAAGTGAGGGTGCAGATGTTTGGTTGTATTGGGTTTACAGATATCAGATTTGATTAAGTCCTTATAATGATTTGAATGCTTTAAGAGTAGAGGCACTCTTAGATCCTTCGTATTATTTTCCCAAAAGTTTTCTCTTAGTTCCACCACCTCCTTTTCTCCCTTGAACTCTATCTTTAAAGTTAACAACACTAAGATCAAACTTGGTTACATCAGATATGCAATCAAACTCCACAAAGAATGATTCAAGTTTTGGTTCATCCAATTTTGATGTAAAGGTGAATCTAGTCTAGAAGGTTCATTATGTTCAAATTGAAATCTTTAAGCTTCACCTACTTGAGGTGAGAAATTCTCCTCTAGATCATATGTGAATCCTTCTATTTTAGACTAATAAAAAATCTCTTCAAACAGAAAGGTCTCATATTAAGAATTATTGGATTTCCCAGATTCTATCTCAAAATTAAATACAAAGCTTTCAATTTTAGGATTATCAGAAATTTTCTCCCCAAAGAAAAATGTTTCATATTCAAATTCATCTATATATTCCTCTAATTCTGATTCTTTCAAAGGGACATTTTTAATCCGACCTTTAAGCTCTTAAGCTCATCAATAAGCCCACAATTTTCATTAGATTCCACAATAGGATTAAAAGGTTTTAATTTCATCTTTTCATCCTCAAAGGATATTGTATATTCCATTTTTACAATCAATTAAGGCTTCTGCAATTGCTAGAAATGGTCTTGCAAGTATAATCGGGGCCTATCTTAGAACCTCAAGAATGTTACGATCTAAGATAACAAAATCCACAAGGCAGTAGAAATTATCAATTCGAACAATTACATCCCTTAAAATCTCGCATGGATGCCTCACTGATTGGTCGACCAACTGGATTTGTATTTCAGTAGGTTTAAGGTCCCCGAATCCAATTATCTCATAGATCTTGGTGAGCATTAGGTTGATAGAAGCCCCTAAATCAATTAAAGCCCTATCAAAGGCTAGATCATTATTTTTGCCTAAAATTAAGGGGGTTCTTGGGTCTCTTTTTCTGATAAATAAATCCTTTAGGAGAGTAGAAATAGCTTATTCAGAAACGATCACCTTTTCATGATTATTTGATTTTGGCTAATTCTTAGTAGTAGTAAATTCCTTCAAAAACTTGGCACAAGTCGGGATGTGTTCAATAGCTTTCAAAAGTGGGATATTAATCAATACTTGTTTGAACACATCCAACCATGTCTCATTTGTATGCTCAGGCTTCCTTTTTTACCCAGGTCTATTCAGGGCCTCAGGAAAAGGAATTTGAATATTTGGATCCTCAAAATGATGAGCCTGGATCTCATCCTCAACCATAGGTGAATTAATAGGAGTTGATTTATCATGATCCTGGGTTGTCTGATTTTGGTGCACAGGGTTCTGAGTGGTCTTGCCACTTCTCAAGGTGATGGAATTGGTAGTTGTTGGTGGATACTAATTCTGCTGAGAAGGAGTAGGAAGGGCAAGTGCAGAAGGATGTGGAACTTGAGGTGAATGAAAACCAGGAGGAGTCAGAGGAGCTGGTTGAATCACGTCTGGTTGGTTGAACCCTTGAGGATTGTGCCCTTGATTAGGCATGTTTTTAGGGTTCAAAATTGGTTGGGAAGGGAGGGCACCAATAGGCCTATCATTAGGCTTAGGCTTTTTTTGGTTCTTTAGATCCCTAATGGACTGGGTCAATTATTGCATAGCTTGCAACATAGAAGCATTTGTGTCCACCAGTTGCTAGTTCTAATTCAATATAGTCAACTCAGTTTGGCTAGGCAAGTTAGGGGGCACGGATTGATAGGTTTGACCCTAGTTGAAAGTATTAGGTAAGCTAGGGTTATTCTGATAGGGTCTAGACTGTGGAATTTGTTGGTTTCCTTGCCCTTGGATTTTCCAAGAAAAAATCGGGTGATTTCTCCAACCACGATTATAAGTGTTGGAGAAAGGATTTCTATTATTTCCTTGGATAGTTGACACATCCTCATATGATGTGATGATGAGGATAGGAGTGTAGAGTCAAAATAGCTGGGATCAAAGGTCCCTGCATGGGTCCCTTGAGATGGACCTTGGGTTAGTTGGCTTACATCTTTAGCCATGTTCAGCTTGTTCACAAACTCCCACCCTAGGGGAGCTTGGATAGTGGGTGATGGGAGGGTTGCTCCCTTCCTATTTTGGCTCATTAATTCATCTAGTTTTTTAGATACAACCTCAATCGTGTCTAACTTTTCACAGATCAAGTTCATATCCATATTGTTGGAACTCTCCTGGACCTCATAAATTCCACCTCTAGGTTGTAGGGTGATAAAGGAAATTTTTTGCTTTTGCAAAAAAAAAATAATGTTAGTGATAATAATAATAATAATACATCGCAGTATAAATCGTGGTAGAAAAATCCTAGTTGAACAAAGATAATCAAATATGCTTGAATCTTATTTAACCAACTTAAACGTGCATCATATTAAATAAACCATGTAGGGAAAAATATCGTCTCCACAGGGATGCAAGTACGTACATAGGTTCGAGATATAATAATGATTCTAATAATCCAAGAAAAATAAATGAACCACAAAAGCTAATGTAATTGCAGTAAGTCCTGGTGGAAGCATGCAGTTGCGAATGTGATGCAGTAATAGGAATGTTGAGGAGATGCGGTAGCATGGCAACTGCTATCGAGGATGCGATGATGGAGAGTGTAGTGCGATTAGGTCACGATAGGGGCTACTGTATAGACAGTGAGGATGGAGGTCATGGTGGCGTCGATCGTAGGAGGTGGGTCTATGCAGTGATAGCCTGAGGTCGAGAGTGTGGAGGCGTAGAAGGATGTGGCTCAGTGTGTGGGCATTGGAGTGAGAGGCCAAGGGAGAGAAGGGATTGGTGGTGCCTCTATTTCGTAGAGAAGAACGAAGGGGGGTTTGTGTGCATTTGCCTAAGAGGAGAAAGAGGAGAGGATAAAATTGTTAGCCCCTTGCTGCATTTCAGTGGTCCAAAAAAAATGAAGAGAGAGAAAGGAAATGGCAGGTGGTGGATTTTCCTAATTTGAGAACATGTGACGGAATTCAAAAAATCTTCTCCATGATTTTTTCCTCCAAAAGAAACCTCTCATTCCTAAAATATTTTTATGCCCATTTAAATTTTCAAGATGGCCTTCTTAGTTTTTACCCTCAATTAATCCTGTAAAAACATGTGCACATAATTAATAAACTAGAATACAAATGTTCATCAAGTGAAGAAATGAAATACATTAATTACATACAAATGTAGGAATAATAATTTATAAGCTTAACTAATTTTACAACGCAATGAGTGCTCAAAATCGATTTTCAACTCCAAATTAAATATTCTTTGGCATAATTATAGCCCACCAAAGTAGACTTATCAAATACCTCAATGCCTAAGTTTTGCTAGTCTCGAGCAAAATCATAAGGAGAAGAACCAAATCTCTGGACCAAAAATTGTCATCAGGATGCCTTATCGATCCTCACCTCTAGAGACTAATTTTAAATACTATCCCTAGGTGTTAAGGTACTCAATTATCGGTCAAGATACAAACCTGATTGACTTTAGCTTTAGGTCTTCAACAAAGGTTTCTGAGGACCTAAAGCCTACCGAAGGGTTTGTTGACCCCAGAGATCAAAGCACCCGTGTGTTCGTGCATGTGGTCTAGATTCAACTTGCCAACACATTTTCTTTTACTGGAATGGAGATGAAGGAAAAACTTTTAAGATTTTTCTCTTTTTGTAATTTTTGTGAATCCTCTAAATCTAACCTCTGATTAGCTCTCAACATAGTCTGTGTCAGATTCCTTATTCCCATCATCGATCCTCAAAGGGTCCCTGGCATTCGATGCTTTGGGATAACACGCCCATGGCAACCTCCATAACCCTTGCAATCGATACATCGTGATAGTGCCACCCGTGGCATTCTTTAGCTAATCCAGGCCTTGGCAATCGACATTTCGGGTTAAGGCCACCCATGGCACCTAAACAACACAATGCATTTACGTGCCCCCAGTAGGATATTTAAATATCCTATGAGACAAGCACCGAGAGGATGATGAAAGAATAGTTTTCACTTTCGTTGTCGTTTTGCACATAAAATGACTCATCGAAGTAATATCAAAGTGGTAGAAAATCACTTTCAAAATAATTAAATATAACCACTCGAGAAGAGCGGGTCATGTCCACAGGGAGGCAATGGCTTATTAAAACTCGTTACTATTGAAATCCAATGTTTCCTCTTTATTTCCCTCAAAAATCAAGTTAAGTTTCCTTTTAGACAACTAATCATTGACATGATATGCTGGAATCGTAATTATGCAAAACAAGAGGGATATGCTTATAAAATTCATGAAATAAAATATTAATATTTGAAAATGCAAACTCTCATAATGGCATTCAAATGTAATTTTTTATTTGAAGGCAAACAGGGGATTTTCTCACGATGGCTCATGCACAAGGGAGGATCCACGGCTGGCCCTACGGTGCTCGGAGGTGGTCGAGGATGCGAAGAGGGATCCGATGGTAGTGGTGGCATGACAAACAATGGTTGGAGCTCTCGGCAGCGACGAGGGGGAGTCGACGGTGGTGGGTACAACTTTCGTGGTTGTGGGTGGCTTCGTAAGGGCAATGCAAGTTCAACGGCATCGATGGAGGGGAGATTGGAGGTCCGTGGAGCCAGCTATGTAGAGGAAGGTGGCGTTGGTGATGGGTTCTATTCGGGAAGATGATGAACATTGTGCGAGGGGGAAACACCCACGAGTGTCGTGTGCAACTGCAAAGGGTGTGGAGGTTGTGCACGCATGGGAGTGTGTGTGCACTGGCTGGCCAGAGGAGTGCACGCTATGTGCGCAATGGTGAGGAGGATGCGGGTGGCGTGGTCGGCGTGGAGTGAGCTCAGGTGGTGGTAGTGGTCAGTCATAGAGAAGAACAAGAGGAAGAAGGAAATAGAAGAGCAGAAGATGGGTGAGAGCTCGTCGTCATCGGGCTATGCGCTGTTACCGCATGGTCGATGGAGGTGGAGATCTCATGGGTGCACGGTGCACGCTCAATTTCTACGGTGTAGGTGAGAGGTCCACTGTAGGAGCGAGGAAGAAGAAGATGATCCTCCTGCCACCACTGTGCTTCATCCTTTAAACACACTTACCATTGGTTTCTTCCACCCGAAGTTTTGGTAATAGCTTGACGATGATCTCAAGGCGGTTGAGAGAAGCTTGGCGCAATAGTGGAGTCATTTTGTTGGTGACAGCATGTGCGTCAACGTCTGTGCTCTGCAGGAATAAAATTAAAAAATGAGTTATTTATATAAAAACCCAACATAATGTAACTAATGTATGCATACCAATGTCAACTAAATTACAATCTAATCTACTTATATTCTAATGCATACTATCCTATATTTACATACACATGAAATATGCATGCAAGCAATTTTAGAAGCTAAGCTATTTATATGTTAGAATATGCTATGTAGATGCAAATATTTATCTAGTAACTACGCTTTTAAGTATTTACTTAGCCCACAATTGTGGTCTCATCAGATGACATGTTATAATGCATCCTTAAGGGGAGTATTTACTACTCCTCTCATGTGGTGGGAACTGTTCTAATCAACTTGTGTTTTCAAGCCTTTTCTAAGTCAAATTTTCAAGAGAACATTTTTTCAGATGGAGGAATTTTTTTTGAAATTATTCCTCATTAAGGTTACTGTACTAGACTAGTGTATGAGATGTGGATGCTTAAGTTACTAAGACCCACAAACCAAAGGTTGGACAAAGAGGCCAGATACTCCCTAAGTTTTAGACTTAATACATTAGCTTTTCAACTTCCTTAATCACTTGAAGAATAATCCATATCTTAACAAATACTCAAATTTTTATGCCAAACAGGCCCTAGAGGTCTAAGAGTCAATATAACTCACTTATCTCCCAAAGTTCAGGTCTTAATTTATCATTCATTCCAACCTAGAAATTGGGTAGACACTTCCAAAATCAAATGCTAGGACTAACACAACTTTGCTCCCTTCACTGTCTTTCTCTCTTCTCTATTTTATTTTTAATGGAACTATCCATGAACACCACAAGTGATATAAACACGTTTACACTACTTAAGATGTCTATTTATGCATGTTGTTAAGTATAGGATTGCATTGCATGCTATAAATATTACATAACATGCATCATCTTGCATTTAGAGTAGTTTGAATAAAATGGAGGTTAATTGTCTCCTTTTATTTTCATGGATAGGGAAAACTTTTTATCAGGGCCTCAGATTGAAGATCCAACCATGCAGATGTGATCAGGGCGACGATTGGAGTTCAACAACTCCAAGATCGCCCTAATCAGACAACTGTAGCATCAGATAGTGACCGGAGAACCCTAGAAGATCAAAGGCCAAGATGGTGTGAATCCACATTTCAAAAGACAAATCCAATTGCACGGATGGATTCAAATCAACGATCGCAGCCTAACGACACAAAAATCGAGTCAATCCGACCCCCGTGGCACCATCTACATCATCCAGAAGATGGACGGCCAAGATGGTGCCATGTGGTGCCAACTCGGCTGCCCAATCGTCCACATGCACCCACTGAAGGCCTCCGCATCTGCCCTTCCCTACCGTTGGATCAAGATCCAACTGTTGCGACATGCCCGCCCTTAAGTTAAGCACTCGACACAAATGCGCCCCTAGCACGTTGGTTGATCGCTTTAACGCGAAGCGAAGGCGTGTGTTCGAGCCTCGCCACGCAGCAATTGGAGAGGAGGCGTGTGCCCGATCGACCGCATGATCGCAATCCAACGGCCACGCACGATCAATCAAGATGATGTGCCCATGCATGCCCACGCGTAATGCAGGATCGCATAAGATGGGGCGCACAGCATAGGCGGGCGGAGGCGCGATCTAAGCCGTCCGATCTCACAATCGGACGACTGAGATCGGCTGGACGTGCACGAGCGTTGAACGTGCGGGCAAGCGAGCGGGCGCGCGTGTGCCACCCACTACGCCCACGTTCAGACCTTTAGCGACGATTTTATCCGTCACTAAAAGTCCTGAATTAATGTTTTTAAAGTTGTAATGACCAAATTGCCCCCACTCCTTGGAACTATAAAAGGAGACCCCCTCCACATGAAATTCTCATCCCTTCCTTCTCTTCTCTCCCTCTCCAAAGCTCAACCAAAGCATGTCCCACACCCGGGATGCTTCTCGTGTGATAAAGTCAATTTTTTCATCCCCCTTTCGGAAGTGGATCCCGTGACGACGATGACATGCTGCCCGCCCCGTTCCCATTCTTCCCGCTTCATCCTCCTTCATCCTGCTTCATCCTCCTTCATCTAGGCGTCATCCCATCTGGCTCATCCTCCAAGCGACCGTCGAGGAGGATATTTCTCTCTCCATTCTTTTAATGCTTTCTAGAGTAGATTTACTGCTTTCTACAGTAGATTTACTGCTTTCTAGTGTAATCATTTTCCCGCTGTCTAGTATAATGAACAATCATTCAGATGATGAAATTCCATGTTTATTCTACATCTCATTTTGGTTTTGGTTTGTATTATTCTCTCTCCCTTATTCTCTCTCTCTTCTAATTATTGTAAATAGTTAGATAGTTCTAATCAATTGAATTACTTCGTGACAAATAAAATCAAACGTGAATTTTTTAAATCAAACGTCTGCCTCCCTGTGTTCGACCCGGAATTTCCATTTCGGTATAAATTTTATTTGCTGAACATGAGTTCTTCGCTTTCATACTATGACGACAGGTTTTTCAAAACCAAACACATTAGCATAGCAACTCAACGTTCAACATTTTGGCGCCGTTGCCGGGGAGGCGACGCTCTTTGATTTTTCTTCGTGTTTTCTAACTTACAAATCTTTTACCTCTCTTCTCTCCATTCTTATTGTGATTGTAGGTACTCTTTTGAGACGTGCAAAAGCGGTAGACTGGAGTAAAGTGCTGTGGAAGGTTTTGTAAGTTATCCCCCACCTCCCACCCATTAGATTTCATTCCACAACATAACACAAACATCAATCAACCTAGGTGTTCTTGTAAACTCTAAGGTTAGATTGTTTGTTGTTTGACACCCACACCCACCCGAACCCCCACATTAAAAAAAAAAGAAAAATTAAAAAAAAAATCTCACAGAGGTACACAACCTCATCTGATTTTCAAACTCAACTGGTAAACCAACCTTTGGAGCTGGTACACACTTCCTTACACATAATTGAGTAGAAATCAAATTAGATAATCACTTCTGTGCCTAATTAAGTGGTGCAACAGGCCAATTGTTTGAGTTGATTGGGCCGCACCACTTCAATTAAAATCAACTTATTAAGTAGCTACCACTTAGGTTCAACTATTAGGGATTTACCAGGCGCTCCACATTCTTTTTAAGCTTTAAAGGAAAACATCTCCACCTGTGCTTTCAAAACCTGGTGTGCCAACAAAACTTGTTCGTAAACACCTAAAGTTGAATCCTAAAAGCTACTAAGCAAGATTTGAACTCTAAAATTCGCCGCATCAAAAATAATCTTGCTTGAAAATCACTGGTTATGCACGCACGTACAAATCAATCAATCATTAAGGGCACAACCCATATAAAGGGCCCATCACATTCCAAAGTACATTCAAACCTAGCCCTAAATAAAACAGAGTAGACGTTGGCCTTAAGGATTTGACTCGCTCTTCAGAGCCCAGAACGAGATTATTTTCGATTAATTTGTTTCTACTGTTCAATCTGATGTCTAGCTAGGGGAGCAGAATCAAACGATCGCGACTGGGGGGTACACTAGGAACCAGAGGCGCAAGCCGAAGGAAGAACCTTCTCCCTAGTCCCTCCTTCTAACTGGTTGGATTGAACAGGCAGAAGTAGATCAAATCATTCCTTTATCTCAAGACGGGTTTTGGGAGTCTGTAGGTCTTTAGGCTAGCCCACTTGAGGACAGGTTTGATTGCTTGTATTGCAGGGTGCCTTTCTTCCTCCCATGTCTCATGAATCCTTCTACATACTACACGCATTCCCGTTCTTTCCCTCCTATTTTGAATTATCCTCAACATGACGATTATTCCGACTCGTATTGTAATCAACCATCAGTTAGTTAGGATAACTCAAATTGGGGATACAGTTTCGAACCTCCGTGTTTAGTGTCTAACCCTGAGCACTATGATTGTGATTTTTATCCTTCTCAGAGCCACATCGATTATGGATCGTCAACCTTTCATGAACAACCTAATACGATCTACAATCAAGAAGGATACACTGATCCTTACCTATCCTCTGATTACAATGCCTTTAGGTCATCACCACCTTTTGAACAATCTGAAATTACCTATTATTAAGAAGGGTATAACGAATTTGAATTCGTTAATTCCCCTGCTTTGACCCCAAACCCGCCCAACCCTGAACCAACTCATTTGGTTTAGGGTAACCAAGTTCAAGATAAGGTTCTGGCTAACTTGAGGAATATCATACAAACTTTAGAAGTTCAGCCAATATCTTGCATTGAGAGATTGGAGCCTTTGATTAAAATGATTGATGATTTGAATATGTATTTGTTGGATTGGCTCCAGGATGTTAAGGATAAGAACCCAGGTGAGTTTTTACTTGGGAAGTTAGCAAAATTGAGGATGAGATTCATGATTGCTTTAGTTCAGTCGTGGGATGATTCCCAAGATGAACTCCCTTCAGGAAAGACAATGTTAGAACCCGTTCAGGCACCTGTTGGGGGGACACGTGTTACGAGGCTGACCAGATTGAATTAGAGCAACCAATTAAGGATGATCTAATTTCTTCACATGAGATCCCTGAGCCGAGGTACGAGGAAACATATGTCTCCTTGGAACAAAAAGTGATAGAAGATTTTAGGACATACATTAATACGGATCTTGATTTCTTTGATTCTGATGGTGAAGATTCAAGTTGCAAAGTCTCACATGAATTTATAGAATACGATTTCTGTGAGACAATTGGGACTAAGGAATTTGATAGATCATTTGATAGCCCAAGAACTAAGGAAATTGATCTTATTAGGGCACACATTACGGATCCAGAATCGCATTTTCTGGAGGATTCAATTCAATGCCCTGATTGTCAGTTACACCCTGATGAGCTTATCGATGATTCTATTTTTGAGATAATTAGACCCAAGTCAATTTTGATTCAGCCACATCATTTAGACTTGGAAATTTCAGATGGGGTGATTAACATGCAAGAGGTTCCGGAATTTAGCATTTTGATTGAGGAGGATAGGAGTTCGGAAGTTTTGATTTGTGAAGCTAACTTTGGAGGAAATAGAAGATTAAGTCTAAGAGTTCCAATTCATCTAAAACCATCAAACCAGAACCCTTACAGCATCTGTTCTGAGGATGTCCAACCCAAGCACACATTCAATGATTATCCTTTTGAGCTTCAATTCTCTGTAACTCGACCTTTCGGTCTTGGGTTTCATCCTCATAAATAGCAGGCCCGACCCCACTTGCATACTGAATTTAGGTTTTGGGTAATTTTTATCCAGAACCTAAGATATTCTCAATTATGAGGTGTGGGTCTGCACCACAATTTGGTCCACATCTATGGACCTCTATTGACAGGTCAGAGGATTCTTATGTTTATTATGATTCTGATCTACACCTGTGAATTCTACATTTCTCTTCTTTGTATAGTGTGCCTAGCTGAAGGCACTAAATTCTGCACATATACAGTTCTTTTTTTTTTAAGTTTCTATCTCGGAGTGGACCTAACATTCACGCAATTCAGGTGCTTTCTACACTATTCCACTCTATTTTATGTCTTTTTAATACAATGAGGACATTGCATTAGATAGGCATGGGGGGTGGATATCATCTCTGAATTTATTCGTCAGCTCCGTAGATTTATTTTATTTTATTAAAAAAAATTATGGAACTAGGAAGGAGAACTTGGGTTTAAGAAAATTTTCAATTTTAGGAAATACTACATTATGATTTGAACACAAAGACCCATCAGGTCTTTGGACTTAATCAGTCTGTGTATCCACTAAAATGTGGATTTATTTTTCAAGTCCTCGCCAACCTAAATTCTATTTTAATTGGAGTAAATAAGTTTGGGTGATAAGTGCACGACTTATCAACCCACCATCTGATTTGAGGGAACTTTGAGTTTTTAGCATCTACACACTTTCTTTGCACTAACTCATTGTTCAACAATTCTAACAGAAATTAGGTAGCTAATGAACCTTCTAGGGTGATATGGCTGGCAATTTATTGTGGGTAACAGCCCATAGGTAGGTTGTTTAGAGCCCACTCACTGGACCTTTCTCCTTTTGCTGCCTTTAGGTAAATCTTAGACCAGGGAAGCCACCTACTTAAAAAAAAAAAAAAAAAAAAAATCAAAAAGAAAAGGAGAAAAGAAAAAAAAAGAAATAAACCACACTTCGCCACATGAGTATGGCTGGAAAGTTGTCGGTGGTAACTGCTCATCGACTGGTTATCCAGAGCCCATCTCAATAAATGCACTGAAAATTCCCAAAACACTTAGGAAGAAGTGGAGAAGTAAAATAAATCGGGGAGATATACACTGGATTCACCCTTGTGTTGACCCCGTAAAAAAATAAAAGTAAGGAGAAAGCTACTGGTTGTAAAGATACATCTTTAGGCAGAATTCTTTTTTAGGTCACCTAGAGGTGTAGAAATCCAAAGTTCGTTTTAACTGCCGGTCAATGATTCTATCACATTCACAATAAGATGCTTAGAACTTAGGGTTCTCATCAAATCTTAGGTGAGTTGAATGGTCATAGAAAGCCACTCTTAAACCCTAAAACTTGAAAATCCAAAAAAATTAGAAAAGAGGAAAAAGAGAAAAAGAAATTTTTCTTTGAAGAAGGCGAGGGCTTGAGGCGATTTGCATTTTGGCAGATACTCGGGCACAGTTGTGTCTTTGAAAGTTCAAACCCTAAGTAGACGTTTTCTTAATGATTGAAAATAACTCATGCCCAAATAATCAAACCTAATTCTTTTATAAATAGCATATAGTTTTTGCTAGGGACTAGCAAAAGATAGGCATAGGGGTATGATGTAAACACATTTACACAACTTAAGATGTCTATTTATGCATGTTCTTAAGCATAGGATTGTGTTGCATGCTATAAATACTACATAACATGCATCATCTTGCATTTAGAGTAGTTTGAATAAAATGGAGGTTAATTATCTCCTTTTATGTTCATGGATAGGGTAAACTTTTTATCGGGGCCTCGGATTGAAGATCCAACCGTACTGATGTGATCAGGGTGACGATTGTAGTTCAACGACTCTAAGATCACCCTAATCAGACATCTGTAGCATCAGATAGTGACCAGGGAACCCTAGAAGATCAAGGGCCAAGATGGTGTGAATCCGCAGTTCAAATGACAAATCTGACCACATGGATGGATTCGGATTGACGATTGCAGCCTAACGATGCAAAAATTGAGTCAATCCGACACCTGTGGCACCATCTATATCATGCAGAAGATGGATGGCCAAGATGGCGCCACGTGGTGCCATCTCGGTCACCCAATCATCAGCATGCACCAGCTAAAGGCCTCCGCATTTACCCTTCCCCGCCATTGGATCAAGATCCAACGGCTGCGACGTGCCCGCTCTTAAGTTAAGCGCTCGACACAGATGTGACCCAGCATGTTGGTCGAGCGCTCTAACGCAATGCGAAGGCGCGCGTTCGAGCCTCGCCGCATAGTAATTGGAGCGGAGGCGCATGCTCGATCGACCGCACAATCTCTATCCAACGGCCACGCACGCTCAATCAAGATGACGCGCCCACGCATGCCCACGTGTAATGCGAGATCGCACGCGATGGGGGTCGCAGCATAGGCGGGCGGAGGCACGATCTAAGACATCCAATCTCGCGATCGGACGGCCGAGATCGGCTGGACGTGCGCGAGTGTTGAACGCTAGGGGCAAGAGAGCGGGCGTGCACACGCCGCCCACTAGGCCCATGTTCAGACCTTTAGCTACGGTTTTATCAGTCACAAAAGGTCTTGAATTAATGTTTTTAAAGTTGTAATGACCAAATTATCCCCACTCCTTACAACTATAAAAGGAGACCCCCTCCACACAAAATTCTCATCCCTTCATTCTCTTCTCTCCCTCTCCAAAGCTCAAGAGAAGCTTGTCCCACACCCGGGATGCTTCTCGCAAGATAAAGTAAATTTTTTCGTCCCCCTTTCGGAAGCAGATCCCGCGACGACGACGATGTGCTGCCCTGTTCCAGTTCTTCCTGCTTCGTCCCCCTTCGTCCATGCGTCGTCCCATCTTGCTCGTCCTCCAAGCGACCGTCGAGGAGGATATTTCTCTCTCCATTCTTTTAATGCTTTATAAAGTAGATTTACTACTTTCTAGAGTAGATTTATTACTTTCTAGTGTACTCATTTTCCTGCTTTCTAGTTTAATAAATAATAGTTCTGATGATGAAATTCTATGTATATTCTACATCTCATTTTGATTTTTGTTTGTATTATTCTCTCTCCCTTATTCTCTCTCTCTCTCTTCTAATTATTGTAAATAGTTAGATAGTTCTAATCAATTGAATTACTTCGTGACAAATAAAATCAAACGCCAATTTTTTAAATCAAATATCCGCCTCCCTGTGTTTGACCCAGAATTTCCATTTCGGTATAAATTTTATTTGTTGAACACGAGTTCTTCGCTTTCATACTACGATGACAGGTTTTTCAAAACCAAACACGTTAGCATAGCAACTCGACGTTCAATAACAGGTATGCAATTCATATCCCCGAGTATTACCATTACCCCCCCATGCCCAAAATGTGCAACGTCCTTGTTGCATGCAAAAGGGTAGATAGTACCTGAAGAAGTGTTAGGCTTCCTACAAACGAGCCAGACGAGTAATTCCTACAAATCGGGGTCTAGAAAAGTAGAGAGTGACTTGAAAAAGATACATAACAAAGCGAGTCTTGTGAATAGTTACCCTAAGATGTTGGCAAGCTGGTGATGGAGAGGGATGCCAAATGCTTGCTAGATACAGGTGAAAATAGGGTACTCCTGGGCCACTTGCGGAGATCTCGTATGACACTCATGAGTAGTGACTTTCGAGAGTGCAGGGAAAGGAGACAATGGCTCCTCATGCAGATGCGTATTGGAAAGAGAAGGTGCTAAGTGGAATGCCCTAAGGATGATGGATTGACCTAGACAAGTGTCGATCCATACTCTTCACTCCATTATAGGATGTACCAATCTGGTTATCCTATAAAGTGGAAATGTGAGTAGAGACATAAGGCAGGTGGTTCCTAGGGAGTTTAAGTCTCTAAGTTGTAGGGTGGTGAAGAGGCTTAAAGAGGGTTTGAGAGGTTCAACATTCATCCTCAATAACCGCTCTAGTTCCTGAATGTCACCCCTAGCAACCTTAGTGAATAATTAATTTCATCATTACTATCATTGGGGTGCTCATCCTGGAATAGGGCCAACTGTTTGCCCTATAGATTTGACTGATCAAGGTTGGTTCCCATTTCACTATCATGTGAGGGTAGGTTGGAAGCAATAGGTGTGGGACTTTCCTTAACAACAACATCCCTAGTTTCTTGTTCAATTTTAAATCCTACCCTTGGGGTGTATAGATTCAACTCATCAAGAGTATCAATTTTTGAGAGGATGACCCTTGTAGTCAAAAGTAGGTAGGAATCTAGATTTGGCTAAATCAATAAGATCCTCAAGGGGTAAGTCCTCAAACAAAAGATACTCCCCATAGAGTCACTCCATACTCTGAGTCAGGGTCCCTCAAATTCATCATCATCCTCCTCTATGTTTCATCCCTCTTGCCCCTGAGACTCAAGAAAATCCTCAATGCCAGGATCAAGTACTTCAAGTGTTTCCTTATCCTCCTCAAAAATTAAATCTTCGTGTCCTTGAGTCCAAAATTGATCCAAGTCATATAATTCAGTACCAATCTCATTAAGGGCACCTGTGTTGGGCACATGTAAATTCTTACAATGTTGTATAATAGGTGTTGGTTCCCTAAGCAAAGGGTCAACATTTTTATTATTGACTCCCAATATGATTCCTTTTGACACCCATAAATCATGGGATTTCTTCACTTCAGAATAGCAATCCTTAGGGAAATCTAACTAAGGTGCAAGGTCCTCAAAGGGGTAAGGTGTAGATTCAGAATTCCTAGGATGAGGTGTAGATTCCACCTCAAAATCAAGGATGGCAGTTGGGTTGATTATTTAACTGTGACCCTTTTCATCAATTGCAACAAAGATACTATCGATCAGGTCAAGTTCATCTATTGTGACCATTTTGCCCTTTGATTGGCTTAAATAAAGCTCAGGTGGAAAGTCTAAGGGATCCTTCTCTTTTGGCTGCCACCATTCTATATAACAATCCATTGAGTGGCTACTACTTTCAATTCCCAATGTATCCATATAGTCCCCCTCCCCCTTAATGCAAGGATATCTCAAAGAAGGATTATTGAGTATGGAGGGGTCTACATTATCCTCAAGAGGATAGCTATACTCCATGATTGAATCCTTAATGTCCCCTTCCATTTTGTGGAATGGCTCTCTAAAGGGAGATGTATTTAGTGTTGATGGGTTAGAATCAAACTAAAGGGAGTAAATCAGGTGACTAATTTCTTCCTTTAATTGTTGACTTGTTGCTATTCGCTCTGAATCAGGTTTTAAAATCGATGCATGCAGTATAGGTTGAATCAACGCGAAAAACAAATAGAATTTATTACTCGAAACGAAAGTCCAAGGTTGAACACAGGGAGCAATTGGCAAAAATAATTCTCAAGATCGCAATATAAGTAATGTATAATAGAACTCCAAACAAGAATGATAAGTAAATGAAAGTGAATGTCAGATAATGCAGAAAGAATGGGGTTAAATGTGATTGGAATCACCAATTACCCCTCACAATTATATCAAATATTTAAACAATACTAATCAAATAAATGCCACATAGGATAAGTGATTTGAATCTCAGACGTCTGCTTAGCCAATCAGATGGCTTAACCCACTCATTGCTACAGTGCTTTTCTGCTTTTTCTTCTTCTTCTTTGCCTTCTTCTTCTTCCTTTGTGTGACTTCTCTCTTCTTCTTCTTCTTCTCCTGTGGCTTCCTCTTCTTCTCGTTCTCCTGTGGTTTCCTCTTTCTTCTAGCTGTGCTTTCTTCTCCTTCTTTCTCTTTACGCACAAGGGAAAGGCACTCATAAATTTGGCTAAGTGTCATAGACAGAAAACCCCCTAACTCCCGCATTCTCTTTCTTCTCTATACGATCCGCCAACCCAGGGCCACAGTCCAGGTTATTGGGTATTCAGGTAGAGCGCACCCGGGACCAGGCTCACCGACATGGATGTTGAGCGAGGAGTGCTTAGATTTACGTGGGTAATCAAATCAACACCAGACCCGTGTGAGCAATGTCACGAGTGAGGTGCATGTGAGGGGCATGCGGGGACCTCACCCCCTGTGCGTGCTGAGGTGATAAGTTGTAAGCACAAAAATAATTTATTTGGTTGCGGGCGCTCGTCAGCTTCCAAGGTGGGACTAATCCCACCGCCTTCCATCTGCGTGCAACTGCAGCAGCTTCTTCATGCAATTGCTGTCAAAGTCTCGGTGAAAGGGCTAAATTAGTCTCTGGGTTGTGATCTTGGAGACTCTCCGCTGTGCCTGGGACTTCACCTGGTGCTTTCAAGTGCCAGAGCAAGCTTCAAGCTTCGCTCAAAGCTACGAAAATGGTGGCGGAGGACCTGCTACCTAAAAATCAGAATACGGCCTCTTAGCCTTGTTAAATAGGTTCAGGAGCTTCATCGTAGGATGGCGAGTACGGTGGTGGGTGCAGCATGGAGTGGGAGTGGCTGTGGTGGCTGGACGGTGATGGAGTAGGTCGACGGAGGTGGGTGTGTTTGGTGCAGCAGCTAGGTGAATAATAGGGTGAAATATGATGGGGGTTTTGTAGAGGGTGGTGTGGTGAAGGTTGTGAGGTGGTCGGTGAGGTGTTTGGAGTAGTGGAATGAGTGGGGAGCCTCGTCGGAGGTCTGGTCAGAGTGGAGGATGATGGAGGTGAACGACTACGTTGAGTGTTGAAATCAGGATATGAAATGAGGGAGAGATAGTGTATACCTTACTGAGCCTTACTAACCTAATCTAAACGGATGAAAGGGGGGAGAATCCACACTGATGGTATGCTAGCGATGGAGAAGACGAAGTGCTCTGGTGAGGGTAGGAACGGTGACGATGATGGGAAGGATGCTCCTGTTGGTGCGACCAAGAGCGGACGAGAGAGAGGAAAGGAATCTAGCCATTGGTATTGTGGATAGACAACGAAGGAGGTTGGGAAGAATCATTGGAGCTTGCGAAGTTTCTCAGACGGAGTAGAGAGAGGAAGGGAAGGGTTTCATGGCCAGAATCCAACTTGGGACCTTCGGTCAGATCTGGGGGTCCTTCTATAGGCCTCTGGATCATGTTTTGGGCTTGGGAAGCTAGGAAAGGTCATTGGAGATAGGAATTCCAAGATACCCTAATCTCATGCATTCGCATGAGAGATTGGGAAGGTTTTAGAGCTTAGGATTTGGCTCAAAAGGAAGGGAATTCCTTGACGAACTTTCCTTTCAAATCTGAGAGGGATTCGTCAAGGAATCGAGGAGAAGATGCCATTTTAAGGTCGCCAGAGTTGTAGGATTAGGATTCATGGTGGTAGGGACCTTTTTGAAGAGAACAATGATAAATATAGGGACCTTTATGTAAGAAATTCAAAAGTTAGGGACCCATGTAGAATAAAGGAAATCAGACTTGGACCAATTTGCAAACTAGGTTGAAACAATCTCATATTAGGCCCAATTTTTGCATAAACCTAAGTTCGACTTAAGGAATCCAATGGTGAAGTTGTATTTTGGTTTTGACCTAGTTTGACTGGATAATTTGCATAATTACCCAAATTAGGGTAAATGTCTGTCTGAGAATTTGTTTTAGGTCAAGATGGGTTGCAATGGTCAAATTGAAGGTGCCAAACCCTAGAGAATATTTTTATATGATTTTTAAATGGTTTAGGTAAATTTTATCCTAATCAGAATCTTGGTAGATTAAGCGGATCTTTTTTTAGGGTTTCAGATGTTCATTAATTCCAGCAACGCATGAAAATCCTTTTCTGTTTGTTCTAACCCACTTATTAGACTCCTAAGACCATTTGACCTTTGTTACTCCTCTGAGAGAACCCGCGATTATTATATTTTTGTGATAGAATGGTAAATTGTAGAAATGACCCTGTATTCTTATTTTCTTCTCAAATCAATGTTTTATGCCCTTATGACCTTCTGATGGATATATAGGAGTTTTTATTAACTTAATCAAATCAAACTGAGCTAGTTATGGCTCACGATGGTGTTCCCATCACTTGTCCCCAAAGACTTTCCTAAAGATTTCATCATTTTCATCTATTTTTCTTGTACTTTAAACTTGAATGTGGAGAGGTTATCATTCTTTTTAGGAGGAAAGTCAAGCTCAAGGTTATAATACCTAGGAATTTCTGTCCAACCATTGGAATTAAAATTATCTATGGTGGGTGGGCTGGGTTTGTTTAAAGCATGTTGCATATCATAGAAGGTGTATCCCACTCTTAGGTTCTACTCATAATCACAGGATTGCGGAATAACCAGACCAATGACCCTATAGTAGGAGTAGAAAGGATCCCATTTTTCATTAGGATATCCATCAGACGATGGATAAATGCGGGTCATGGGATCGGAATGAGATGTTCGGGAGTGATGCTAAGAAGTGACGCAGTTGTAATCCATTTGAAAAATAAGTGTTGAAAAACACATCCCTAATCAAACACAAAGCAATGGGACTCTCTTATTTAAAGATCCATTAGGTATTTAAGCCAATCTCCAACATACCCCTCAGAGTTGTCAAATAGAGTTATGTTCAAGCCCATCCATTCCACTTTAGTGGTATACGAGGGCGAATGTGATTTGAGATTCTTGATAGGCTCTTTGGAAAATAAAAGAAGTCAGTTCTATTATCTCTTAGTGGCCAAACAAGTTACACAATCAGTTACACATTCTAAACTAACCTTCGTTAGAGACTTAAGACCTACCTGCAAATAGATTTAGCCTCAAATTGAGACTACTCACCATGAACTCCTTGGGGTTGCATGATGAGAGAGACTTGTTGATCATTGGCTGACTTTGTTTGTGGTGCACGGGGATGAGATAGAAAGAAGTCTCTAGTGTCCCTTAGTGAAGTGCTTATGTGGTGCTCGTGTGCATCACACCAAAAATAAATTTGCTTGGAAAGGAGTCACACATAAGTCCTTTAATCAAATCAAGTGTAATTTTGCTTTTAAGGCCCAATCTGATTAGTAGTCCTAATTTCTTAGCAAGTGACCACTTAGTTAATAGCTTCAATCAATTTAGTGGTCTTGGAATTTAGCCCAGATGCAATGCATGGATAGGAGTTGGATGTAAAGATGAGAGAATATACCTGACTCTAGCAATCTCCATGCAAGTAATTTATGTAATGTAGGTAAAGTAGATTTAACATGTTGCTCAATCACCCTTAAAATGCATGCACCTAAGGGTATGCAACTTCTAAGCGAGCATACCACGGACAAGCAAATGACTATACTAGATAACCCTAAGTCTACCATGCAATAGTCCATACCATGAACAAATGACCTTAATAGCTAAAAAAGGTGGGAACAGGCTCCCAAAAAATTTACCCCTGAACAAGGGCCTAAACCAAAGTGGGGACAGACCCTCGAAAACTAGCCTCGATGCTACAAGGGCAAGAAAATTGAAACGTAAAACTAGTAAGCTAAGACTCCTAATCCAATCAATGTCCAAGGAGACTCCCCTTTCTGCAGGATCCAGGTCTCCTTCCTTCTCCTCGCATCTTCCCATTGGCATGGATCAAGGTCCACGTCGGGGCACTACTACTCCTGTCATCTCAACTTGCCGATTCCTTGCAAAGAAAAAAAGAGAGATGAGTCATGACAAATTGTTCCTTAGAATAGATTAGAAATATAATCAAGATGTCCTTCTAAGTTTGTACCCTCAATTAATCTTGAAAAAACATGTGCACATAATTAATAAAATAAAATACGAATGTGCATTAAGTGAAGAAATGAAATACATTAATTTCCTACAAATGTAGGAATGACAATTTACGAGCTTAACTAATTTTTCTTTGCAATGCGTACTCAAAATCTATTTCTAACTCCAAATCAAATATTTTTAGGCATAATTATAGCCCACCAAAGTAGACTTATCACATGGATCTTCCATAAGTTTCCATGGAGGCATTATTCATGGAATTCTCACTCATATTATTAAATAAATCAAAAGCAATGTTTTCATCTTTGCTCATAAACTTGCCTCTACAGGCGGCATCCACAAGGCTTCTCATATGATCATTAAGCCCATGATAAAAGATCTGCACTAGTTACCATCTGGGAACCTAATGATGTGACCATTTTCTAATTAAATCCATGAATCTCTCCCAAGCTTCATTCAATAGTTCTTTAGGGCATTGGGAGAAGGTGGTAATAGCTCCTCTTAGTGCACTAGTTTTTCCAATTAGGAAAAATTTCTTTAGGAAGTCGCTTTTTAGCTCCCCCCATGTGTTAACGGGCCTTCTTATAGACCTAAACCAATGTCTAACTTTCTCTTTTAGGGAAAAAGGGAAGAGTTTCATTTTCAGCACATCATCATGTAGGTTAGGAATTCTAATTGTCTTACCAATGGATGTGAACTCTTGTAAGAATTGAAAGGGATCCTCATCATTGTTGCCCTTAAAGTGAGGTAGGAGTTGTATGGTGGAGTACTTAATTTCAAATTGAGCCTCTAATGGATGTGAACTCTTGTAAGAATTGAAAGGGATCCTCATCATTGTTGCCCTTAAAGTGAGGTAGGAGTTGTATGGTGGAGTACTTAATTTCAAATTGAGCCTCTACAAGTGGCATCCTAACAAAAGGTTGATGTTGATATTGGGCAGGGTTATAGAATTCCCTCAAGGGTCTTCCCTGTTGCATCTATAAAATCTAAAGAAGCTCTTACATTTGGGTTTAATGGTTCTCCTGGAATAGATTCAACTGGAGTTGAAGATTTGGGATCTGGGCCTGAGGGTCCATCTGATTTAGTTGTGGATTCTCATTGGCTGGGTTAGCCATCAAATCAAGATCAGAGTTTGAGTCAGATGTCGAACTGGATTTGCCAATATTCAATATCCTCTTTGGTTCTCTCTATAGAGGTGGTACCAAGTATGGATTTTGTAATCCAGTTCTGTACATACACGTGGACGAATGGTATAGCTATAGAGAGAACAAGAGAGAGATGTGTATGCACAATTTATGACTCTACAATGTTCAATGTTAATATTATCAATTAGAGTCAATTTTGGGGATACTTGTGTGATAATGGCATATTATAATGGGCTTAGGAGCACTGCATGCATATTGCGTGATCTTTATATTTTAATCACTTAGAATGAATGCTTAATGACCATGTGCAAAAGTCCATTTTGAAATAGGTCTCAAATGAGTGATTGGATCATACAGATGGATCCAGATTGATGAACGGAGTCTAACGGACTTTAGAACACTTCAATCTGACATCTGTAGCCCCCATAACAAGCCTGAGAAAGATCAATGTCCAAGGGGCAATGCGACATCCTTACGGGCCTCGAATGAAAAATTCAACCATATGGATCAATCCAGAGTGACGATTGCAGTCCGGCAACATGGGAATCATCTTGATCTAAGCACCGTGGCACCCTCTACAATAGAAAGAAGATGGACAACCTAGATGGCTCCACGTGGCACCATCCAAACCGCCTCTCATGCCCCAGCAGCCGTGGGCTCTTTCCTCCATCACACCTCATGCTCCATCTCAACTGTTCATCCTTCATCCAACAGCTAGAGAGGCATGTGAGAGGATTGCTCTCCACGACAATCCAACAACTTAGTGCATTGGTCATGACTCCAACCCGCCACTATCAGACACAAGCTTGAATCCTGCTCACCTCAATTTTGAAATTTAGGCATGGCGCAGTAAGAGCAACGGCAGTGTAAGCGCACGCACATATGGGGCAGCAGCGTGCGTGAGCATGCAGAGACCAACACAGTGCACAAACGCAACCACGATGCGTGCACACGGCACAGCGCATGCCAACGGTTGTGCACAAGGATGGGCACTCGGAGGCAGCTGGAGCATTGAAGGTGCGTGGGCAAGGGCGACGCATGCGGCAGGTCTTCAATGACGCTTGCAGCTATCACTATTGATCCGAGGATGATTTTTGGCCTTCTTGCTAAATTATAAAAGGGCCTACCACCTCCACTTTTGCAATCATCCACCCACGAGATACCACCACCTTATGGAGTTCCAAGCAAGGTCCCAAAGGCACCGAGCCGCCGATGGAAACCCCTCCACTGTCGTGGCTATCTCGACGCATTCTTTATCCTTGTTCTTAGTTTTATTTCAGTTTATAGTGTAGTTCATCTATTTTGTTAAGCATTCATCTACATTAAGGTGATTTCACATTTGATAAGAGGTTGTTGATACATTGATATTTTGATATCTTGAGGTTGGTTCTCTAACTTTTCTCTCTCTCTATCTCTCTTTCTCTTTCTCATTTTCTCAAATTGATTTTCAGTAGCACAAATGACATATTTATGTGACATGAAAGTGAGTATTTGATCTAATTATTGCCTCCTTGTCTTTGAAACTCGTACTCACCTCTGATTCTTTTTTTAAAATTGATGTCATAAGCGCACTACAACGAACGATTTTTACACAAATGCAACTGACGAACGTCAGTTTTTGGCACCGTTGCTGGGGGGGCAACGGATCTCTTATTCGCTTTCATTTTCTTGGTCATTACTTATACTTGTGTTATCTAACTTGCTCTTCTCTCTCTTCTTGTGGTTGTAGGAACCTTGTGCATCGACAACGGGAGGAGAACGAGTTGGGTTGGATCGAAAGGAAGTGCAAGAAGAAGACCGTCATCGACAGGAAGGTTTGATCTTGTCTTCCCATGATCCAAAGGTAACCTCTCATCTTTGGACCAAGAAAATTGGTGGTGTGTTAAAAAAAAGCCCCTCTCATCTGTTTGTCGAAGAAAAGCACCATCATTAAATCTGCAACCCATTAATTTTACAAGATTATTTTCTGAACTTGGGTTAAGGACATGATTCAAGTGCCCTCTACACCTCTAAAATTTTGAAAAAAAATCAAAGGTGCTCCTTTCAGTATGCGAACTTCCCTTCATTTTTCAGAGCCAAACTTCATGTGTTTCGGCCTTGAGAAATTCTCTACTGGAAGTGCACAAGGTTGTCCTAAGTTTTAGAGATCTATAGATTATTCTTACTGCTGCGAACTCCACGTAGCTCGGATTTGTGAGAAATTTATTTTGTTGGAGTGATCTTGAAATTGTCTATACTTCTTATAGAGATCATTTTTGAATTTGAAATTGATTAGTGCTTGTTCTAATCAAAATCTTAAACTTGTACACTGATCTAGAAGTTCTGGACAGATTGACCCCCTCTTGAGAAAACGTGAATTTGGGTGGTCTATCATTGTCAAAAAATTCTGAAATATATTTTTTTGGAAAGCTCATTCGATTTCAATCAGGATAAGGTCATTGCTTGTTTGGATTGGACCCTTCTCGACAAAATATCAAAAAAAGAAAAAAAGATTCATTGAGTAGAAACTGCACACCCTAGGATCTTCCACACTACGGAGTTTTTAACTTTATAGCCACACAAAAGGCCTTAAAGAAAATCAATCTTCACCAACCGTGTGACTATACATTTGGCCTTGTTTGAATGTGTAAACAAGTGAAATTTAAAAGCCATTAAAGAAAGATTCAAACCCTAAATGTCACACATCTCAATCTTGCTTGCTAAAGAACACTTATTTTGGCATTGAAGCCAATTGTGCACACTTAATTTGCTCTTCCCTCTACTTCTTCCAAACCATGGATTTCAATGCCTATCCTCCCTTCCCAAACTATCCCCAACATGATGTTATTCCAACCCAAGTAGACTGTATCCACAATTTACTTGGGACAACCAGTCACCTAGTTGGGGATATAATCCATGACCCAAGTATCTAGAAGACCCCTCTTATCCCAATTTTACTTAACCCGCACCAACTTCCTATTGGGATACATCCAACCCAACCACCAAGGGTTACGATCCAAACTTTGGGGATCCTTATCTTGATTCTCCTTATGATAACTCTTCTTTTAGGTCCTACCCACCCACCAATCAATCTGATAGGACCTACACTCTAGGAGAACACCAAGGCCCTTAACCTTCCTAGGACCTTAACCAAGATAGGTCATCTGAATTCAAGGATCTCTCCTACTTGACCTATGAATTGGAAGGATTTTAGAAAAGTGGAAATCAAAGGATGATCATAAACCTAGGCAAATCAAGAATAATCAAACTTTGATTTGGACCCCTGATGAAGAATCCAACTAGGAAGAGGACTTAGAACCTTAATTATTCTGTAGTAGGACAAAATAGAAAATGGTTGCCCTTGAAGAATTGGACTCTGAGAATGATAGAATAGAGGACCCACCCATGAACATAAACCCCAGTACAGACTCTAATGCACATCCTCAACCATACCCTCCTAACCTTGATTTGAATGCTAAGTAGGAAATTCAAGGGAAACCTTATGACACTCAGTCAATTCTTGATAGCCTTCAGTTGGAGTTATATAGATAGAATCAAGAATTGATTACAGGGCAACAAGCCATGATGGATATGTTCCAACAATTGGATGAAGAGGGTCAACAAAAAGTGATGAAAGAAACTTCTTTCTCAGAAACAATGGAACAAGGCCCCATCATAATTGATTGGACCACATCTAGTTGCCTTAAATTGGTGTAGTCGACTATCAACACTCCCCCAACGTTGGAAAGCATTGAGGATCCATTGAAACACAAACAGGTAGAAAATGAGGATAAATTTAGAAAGCTGAATGATAAGATTGGAGTCGATGTCCCAGAATTGAATGATAATAATTTATTAGTAAGGACATCAAGATTTGGGGATGGGGAATCTTACTCTGAACACCTTGATTATAAAATACTTAAATACCCCATCATGGATTTATAGGAAAGGCAATGGTAGGAACTAGAGCATGAAATGAATGATTTTAGCTCCATCACAAGTCCTTCCCTGGTGTTTGAATATGATTTGGAAGAGTTGAACATGATTTTAGACTCCAATGGTTATGAGGAATTAAACAAAGAAATCATGATTGAGGATGGGGAGGATTTTCACTTTGACCCACTTGAATCAATCATGATTGATCAAACACATTCTTTTGTAGCTAACCCAACTCTTAAAGGTGTTAATGCAACCAATGCGGAGTTGGATAAACCTTTGGATTCCAAACTTCCAGAAGAAGAGAACATTTTGTTGAAATCAAGCTTTTGGATGGATAAAAAAATGATTCCCCCTGAGGACAATAAAATCAAAGAAGGAACTATTGACTTCTGGGATCCTGAGTCGATCAAGCCATTGACCTTTTATCAGGACCCCTATGACCTTTATGACTTAGATTCAAGGAGAAATAAAAACCCTATGCTTCATCATCACCTTGAACCTAATTTCCTAAGGACAAGGACTGCTTCTTCTAACAATCTAAATGTCCAACATTATAGATTAGGCTTACATTTGTCCAAGCAAACTTCTGGTCTACATGCCTTAAGGAAAAGAGACGAATGGACTAAGACATGCATGACTAGTGACTTTCTGAGTTCCCATCCCTTAGGGATGGGACTCCACCATAATCTAGTCCGCATCCACAGACTTCAGACTCTGAGTCTAGCTGATTTTGTTTTCACCTTCTTGACCCAGACCATTCTAGTAATTGATCCTTTGTTGTCTTTGTACTATGCCCAGCTGAAGGCACTCAACTCAGAGGTTCCTGGGAGTCAACCGAGAGGTTTCAAGCTGACCGGATTCACGGTTACAACTCAGGTGATTTCTTTCCCTACTCCCTTGCATACATTTATTTTTCCAATGAGGACATTGTCCAACTTAGGCATAGGGAGTGGTAATTCATAGGATCTGAGTACAAAATTGTCAGCTGGAACTAATTCTATTTCTTTTCATAAAAAGGAATTAAAATTAGGAAAAGAAAACTTAGGTATTAGAAGCTTGTCAACTTTAGGAAATGATACGTTAAGGACCAAATTGATAATTGCTAGTTTATCATCATTCCTATGCATTAAAACAAAACTAGCTCTTAGGATTTTACTCTGCAAATGGGTTTTTGGGTTGCATTTAGGCATTAACTAGGTTAGGCATGCATTGCATTATCTTTTTTTTTTTTAATGTGTTTTGTGAGTGTTAGGGATGAACAGATATACAGATCCCTAAAATCCTAGCACTCAAGAACGCAAATGGTAAAGGAGGAGCTCAGACTAGCTGGAACTCAGCTTGATCCAACTCACCACAATTGGAACCTAGCTCACTTGAACTAGGGTTAGCTCATCCCATCTCCATTCAGCTAAACTAAGTTGAATGGTGATGAGAGCCTCATCATGAGCCATAACTAGCTCATTTTGACCTAATAAAGAGAATAAAAGCTCCTACATGACTTAGAAGAGGGCTTAATTGGAGGAATAAGTGTTCTGAGAAGAAAACATGAATAAAGGTTAAAACTGCAATTTTACCATTGCAGTACATAAATGGAATTTCTCAGAGACAAAGCATAGGTCAAATGGTCTAAATAAGATAAAAAGTGGGTTGAATCAATCAGAAATCGGATTATGTGCAATCTAGGAATTAAATGACATTTGGTAATCCTAAAACAGACCCGCTTAATTCAACAAGGTTTCGGTCAGGATAAAAATCAAGTAAACCCTCTAAAAATCATGGAAAAATATCCCCTAGGGTTTAAAACATTCAAATTGGACTCTGGACCTAGTTTAACCTAGATTAGGGTCCTAGCTCACCAATTGACCTAAATTGGGTTTTTAGGCAAAATGTCTAGTCAAACATGGTCAAACCTAAAATCCAACTTCACCATTGGATTCCTTAGGTCAAAATTAGGTTTGTACCAAAACTTAGACGTAAGGGAACGACATCTTGACCTACTTTGCAAAGTAGTCCACCCAATTACATTTTGGCCCCTAACTTTTGAAAACCATTGCGAAAAACCCCCCAACTTTTCTTGTCACTTTCTACATTCCGGTCCCTCTGCCACTGCAATAGAAGACCCATACTCTGATGAGGTTTCGAGGAGGATTTCTCCTCGCTTCCATAGGGAGCTGCTCTCTGATGTGAAAGGGGGGTTCCCTGAGAAGTCCCCTACCGCCTGAGCAGCTCCCCATGCCCTGATTCGCACCATACCTTTCATGTGAACACTCGAGAGGTATGGGTGTTGTACCTGCGGTGACCTCTGGTGAGAGCCTTGCTCACCCTTCATGCATCTGACCCTCTGCTTGTGCCTTTAAAAGAAACCCCAGGACCAGCCGCTTGAGGTAAGCTATCTCTGACGGAGAATAACCCCCCACTTCATCCTCTCCTCCTCCGACAGATAGCCTGCAGCTTCTGGCGACTAACTCCTCCTCCTCGTCGCTCTGCTGCTTACCTACAGTAGGGTTCTCCTAACCCTCTCGTCTGTGTCGTGCTGTACCCGCCGACACCCTCCACCTGCCTCCTCGTCGTCGATCTCCCCCTCCAGGGCCTCTTCTTCCCCAGCTCCAACAGGTATGAGCCGGTAGCTCCGCCCTCCTCCCTTCATCCAAAACTTAGGTAAAAGCTTCCTGTCCTCCTCCTTTAAATTTCCCCTTTGTTAATTTATATTTTTGCGCCCCCACACACAACTTCCACCTCCGCCTGCTCCGTCTCCGACCACCCTCTGCGGCGAGCCCATTCCACCTCCACAGACCTCCTCACCCCTCGCCGATCACCTCAGAAGCTTCCCCTCACTCCACTCAATAGCTTCCCCCTTTTCATTCCCTGCCACACGCCACCTAACGATCCCCCGAACAAACCCATTTTTCCAACTACAGTATGGCCTAGGGCTGCCACCATACACAGCCTCACGCCTCGCCACCACCCGCACTGGCTTCGCCGCACTCCGGCGAAGCTCCCTGCATCTTCTGACTGGGCCGAGAGGCCGTGTTCCTGCTTTCAAGTCACGCCACCTTCGCCACCATTGCTGGGCAGGTGAAGCTCCTTCACCTGCAGCTGCAGCTTCAATCTCGCCTAGGCGCTGGTCCCAGGTCGCACGGAGTGTCTCTGCGAAGACTCCCAGGTCTGCAGTTGAGGCAAACCCCTCGCGAGCTGCTGCAATTGCCTGTAGCCTCCTTGCCTGCGGATGCCAGTCGGGAGGTGGGACTTTAGTCCCACCTCAGAAGTGCGTGGCTCAACGCCCGCACATAAATTGTAAAAGTGTTCGAGGCTATTCGCCTTCGAACACAGGGGTCAGGTCCCTCACGCACGTGCGCACCACGTGCTCGCCCTCGCCCGCGCTCACACCCTGCGGGTCTGGGCCGGATCTGAATACCCAACACTACGCACACCTCGCCCACCACCGCACGCCGGTGGGCCTGGTCCCAGGCGCGATACCCGTACCCGAATACCCGACTCTGGGAGAGCGATCCTATGAGAGAAAGAGAGAGACACGGGGAAGGGTAGGGGTAGGTTTTTCTCTGACCAGTTGTGTGAGTGTGCAGGAGTAGAAGAGGAAGAAGCGGTGAAGGAAGAAAGGAAGGAGAAGAAGAGAAGCACTCTAGCAGACCTGCAGTTAAGTCGTCTGACCGCTGCATCAGACGACGGTTGAGCAGCGGCCAGAGGAGATAAAGCGGAGAAGAAGGAAGAAGAAAGAAGAAGACTCTGCAGCTGAAGAGAAGAGAAGAACACAGGACGAGCAGAAGAAGACGAACAGCTAGGAAGAAAAGAGAACAAAAGAAGAAGAAGAAGAAAGAAGAAGACTTGGCCGCCAGAGAAAAAGAAATCAAAAGAAAGAGAAAGAAAGAAATAGGAAGAAAAGAGAAGAAAGAAGAAAAGAAGAAGACAGGAAGAGCAGAAGAAGAAGAAGAAGAAGATGAAGAAAGAAGAGGGAAGAAGATAGAAAGCACAAAAAGAAGAAAGAAGAAGGCACAGCTGTGAGAGAAGAGAAGAAGAAGAAGCCAAGACAAAAAAATTCTCTTTCTCTCTCCCCCTCTCTCTCTCTCTCTCTTATTTTTGTAATCCAATAGAGAAACTTTGTACTTCTAGAATTCCAGTAGCTCCCTGAGTTCGACCTCGGGAAAACTATTTCCGAGTTTAAAAAATCTATTGTAAGGACAACCATAGCTGTCTTGTCTTATACTATAACGACTATACTATAATAAACACAAAGCAGTACCGCGGTTTGCCATTTTCAAATGGCAGCTCAAGAGAGTTCATCTTAGCTCACCTTAACTCAAGTCAGCTCAAATCCAGCTCAACCTAGTTGAGTCTAGCTCATTTTAGCTCCCATTAGTCCACAGGGAGCTCTAGTTAGCTCAGCTGAGTTGACTGGAGTTCACCCCAGCTCAGATCCTGCTACATCCTGCTCCACTCAACTCCAGCCAGCTGAAGAAGAACTCATCTCAGCTCAGGAAGCTCAAGTCCAGCTCCTGGGGACCCAGCTTAGCCCAAGCTAATTGAGCTAAGCTACCTTAATTGTCTCAACCAGCTCAATCCTCTCCGGGAGCACCAGACCCAGCTCACCTCAGCTCCATTCAACAGAAGGCAGCTCACTTTAGCTTGGCTTAGTAGCTAGCAAAGAACTAGCAAGCTAAGCCAGCTGGAGTAGCCCCATGTTGACCTCTTCAGCAGCTGCCAGCTCCACTTCAGCTCCGAACTCTTCAGAACGAACTCCTCCCTCCAAACCCTAGCTCCAACACCTCCTCCTCTACTCCACCTTTAGCTAAACTAGCTTAGATTAGCTATGCTCTAGCTTCTTTGGCTTGTACCACCCAAAACCCCTACCTAACAACTCCACCAACTAGCTCCACCTAAGCTCCACATACGGTAAACCTACTTCGCACCAACCTAGCCTACCCACCACCTCCAAAGACACCTAAAAGTGGTGCCAAAACCACCCTAACTACCCCCTTGTTGGCAACACTTTTCCCTCCAAAAATCCCATTCATCTCCACCACACACCTCCCCTTAAACCCATCTCCACCCTCCACATAATCCCACCTTCTAGAAACCTCAAAGTTGGTGCCAACCCATGGCACCTCTCCATGGTTGGTGCCACTTTTAGGTGCCTCTTGACCAACCCTAACTACCCCCCTTACACCCCTTAGGTGGCACCAACCATCCTTAACCCTAGGATCATCTAACCACCTCCATCCTCCCATCTTAGCCTTCCATTTCAAGAGGCACATTAACCCCCCATCCTACCCTATAAAAAGACAATTGGCTAGCAAATTCACTCTCATATTCTACCTAGAGCCCACACCCAAGAGAGAATATGAAGAAGAAGAAGATTAAGGGGATATTCTGTCCCTTTGGTGCCTTCCCCTCTTCCCTTCTATCTTGAGCCACGCCAGCCAAAGGAGAAGCCAGGCAAGGAAGATCTTTGAAGGAGGTCTTGAAGGTGGTCCATGCCACATTGGAGGAGCTTTTGAGGGTGGTGCATGCCCACCCCTTGGAGGAAATCATTAAAGGTGGTAGCATCCACCTTGGAGGAGCTCTCAAGGAAGGAGAAGAATGAGGCCCTCATTTCAAGCCAAGGAGCAGCTAGGCTTGGAGCAAGAAGACTCCCTTCTTCACAAAATTTTGCAAGAGGATTTGTGTTTCTTTTATTGCGTTTAGATTTTTTCATTTCTAGTAGAAGCATTACTCTACTTGTCTTGGAAAAGAACACAAATACTAGTTAATCAAATTGCCTCCTTTTTACTTCCTATTGCAATTGTTGTTTTTGTTCTAGCACTTGTTTCACCTCTTCTTCCTAATTACTCTTGGCCTTCACTTGCCTAGTTGAGCTTAGGAAGAGGATATATCTATCTCTTAAGTTTTAGTTAAGTAATTATAGGTGTTAATACTTTCCGCCACAATTCCCATTTTGCCCTCGTCTTTTCAAAACAAAAAAATTACATATTTAAAATACCAAAAAGAAAGTTGAGATCTATTTTGTAAGCAGGACAATTAATTTTGCAAACATTTGGCCTCCTTGGACGACCCTAGATACTCCCCTATCTAGGATATAAATTTAAAAGCATATGCGAATTCACATGTTACAACGACATTAAAAACCAACTTTTATAAATCGCGTGACTTTTCGCATCACAAATAGCTAAGACCCTTCAGGTCTTTGGACTTAATTAGTCCGGGTGTCCACTAAAATGTGGACTTCATCTCGAGCCCTCGCCACCTTAATGTATATTAATTTGGTCAATAAAGTAGGGTGATAAGTATACGACTTATCAATCCACCCTTTGATTTGGAGTGATTTTTAGTCTAAGCATCTACACATGTTTTGCACTGACTCACTCATCGGTGGATCTAATGGAAATTGGGTAGCTAATGAAACTTCTATTGTGGTATGGTGGGTAAGTTATCGTGGGTAATAGCCAGTTGGTAGGTTGTCCAGAGCCTAGCCACATGACCATTTTCTTTCACTACTGCCTTTGCGTAAATCTTAGATCAGGAAAGCCACCTAATTAAAAAAAAAAAGAAAAAAAAAGAAAAGGAAAATAGAAAAGGAGAAAAGAAATAAGTTACACTTCACCTCACGAGTATGGCAGGAAAGTTGCCGTGGGTAATAGTCCATTGGCCAGTTATCTAGATCCCAGCTCATAAATGCGCAAGAATTCCAAAACACTTAAGGAAGAAGCGGGGAAGTAGCATAATCCGGGGAGATATACATTGGGTTCACCCTTGTGTTGACCCCACAAAAATAAAAGTATGGAGAAAGCTACCGGTCAGATAGATACACCATTATGCAACATTTTTTTCTTTCGGGTCATCTAGGGGCGTAGAAACCCTATGTCCATTTTAATTGCCGTTGAGTGAGTCTATCACTACCACAAAAAGATGTTTAGTACTAAGAATCCTTTTCGAGTCTTGGGTGGATTGGGTAGCCGTAAAAAGTTACCCTGAAATCCTCAACACCAAAAATCCAAAAAAATTAAAAAGAAAAAATATTTGTTTTCTTCTATATAGAATAAGGCGAGGACTCGGATGGTAGGCATTTTGGTAGGCAACCCAGGCACTATTGAGTCATAGAGAGTTAGGTTCTTAGTAGAAATTTCCTCCTGTTGACAAGCAACTTCTACCTAAGCGATCAATTCCTAATTTTAGGTATAAATAGCATTTAGGTCAAACCTTGCTAGGGCCTGGCAAGGGGTGGGCATGGGGTTATGATGACTCTACAATGTTTGGTGTTAATATTATCAATTAGAGTCAATTTCGGGGATACTTGCGCAATAACAACATATTGTAATGGGCTTAGGAGCAATGCATGCATATTGCATGATCTTTACATTTTAATCACATAGAATGAATGTTTAATGACTATGTGCAAAAGTCCATTTTGAAATAGGTCTTAGATGAGCGATTAGACCATATGAATGGATCTGGAGCAACGAACGGAGTCCAACGAACTCTAAATCACTTCAATCCAACCTCCGTAGCTCCCACAACAAGCCCGAGAAAGATCAACGGCCAAGGGGTAATGTGACATCCTTATAGGCCTCAGACAAAAAATTCGATCGTATGGATGGATCTAGAGCGACTGATCCGTGGCTTCCACTCAACTCAGTAATTAAGTTAATTTCACTTAATTAAGAGGAGAAAAAGTCACTTAGGTTAACTCAAAATTGTGTCGGTTGTGTAGTATAGGGTCGAATTAACCTAACATTTTAGAAATTCTCTTACTGGTTGAGTCCAGGTTGTTCACTGGGAGGTATAATTTTTTCTAAATTCACCAATTATCCTTTATTTCTTTATTAGTTTAGGAGGTATAACTAAGTTGATTTTGAAACATGAATTTTTCCAAAATATTAATTAAAAAGAAGTAATATGCAAAAACCCATAAGAGAACATATTTACTCAAAATGATATACTTTATTAATAAGTAAACATGTTAGATTTCCAATTTTATTCCAAAGACATGAAGGCAATAAGAGTTCTTTTATTAAAACATGCCTTATTACAATTAAGAACAAAAAGTAATAAAAATAATGCAAGAAAAATAATATCCTTTCTTTATTTCTTCAGCCTTTCTCTTCTTCTCTCTTTCTTTTATTTTCTTCTCTCTCGAGCTCTTTTCATACCTCTCTTCTTCTGCACTTCTGCTCCTGCCTTCTTCTTCTCTTCCTGCCTCTTATTCTCTTCCCCTTAGCTTTCTTCTTCTTTCTTAGTTCCCTTAGTAGTGCCCATTCTCCTTTCTTTCCTTTGCTTCCTTAGCACTTAGCCATCAACTGAACACTTAGCATTTAACCATTGGCTCTTCCTTTCCTTTAATCCTTCAGCTGAAATGGGTTTATTTTTTACTTTTTAACCAAAAATTATTTTATTTGCGGCGAGGTCCTTTCGAGGATACACAGCACCCTGAGACAAGTGTGGGACCAGACCTTACTCAATCCTCGCTTAATCTTAATTAGGTTCGATTTCGATTTATTTCATTTCGGTTCATAGTTTCGAGCCACTCCAGCTCAACCAGCCTCCCAGGACTCGCCCTTCCAGGGCACACTCGTTCACACCCACTCAGGTGCACACCCGCAGGCACACAAGCCCACACACACACATACACATGCTCAAATAGGTTCAGAATGCTCAGATCGGCAACTGGTGCGCCGAGCACTGACAACTGGGACGCCCACGTAACAAATCAGTTTTATTCGCAGGTGCCCTCTCAGAAACTGACGATGTGGGACTATCTTAACCCCTTTCAGACCCAACTTCAATCAAGCATAGATCCCTACTCGGATCTCCAAATCAAGTGATTTAAAGTTTGTTAGAAAGCTCTAAGATAGATCTACACAATTGCATGGTCAATTTAGGGTTTAGAGGATGTTTTCCTCTTCAATTTGAAGAGCAAAATAAAGGGGTTCCAATGGGTTAAAATTGCATGGAAATGGAAATTAACTTCATAGAGTCCTCAGATGGACTTTTCTCTCTCATTTAAAAGTCTAAATAGGTTTTACAAATTATTCAGCATCTGTTGGAGTATGTTCTAAGCTCACAAGACCTTTAGGAATAGCATGAAAGCTCTACACTTCTTTGAAAGCTTCATAGTTCAAAATTTCAGACTTGAAATGGATAGACAGACACAAAAGAACATTACTAATCGATTTAAACTAGTTCTAAGGGTTGTAATTGACTTATCTGGGCAGGATTCAAGTTCAAAACTCAACAAAATGGCACTGCTGTTAGTTTGGGTTTGAAAATAACCTAAATTAATAGGGTTTGAATTCTCACACAATAAATCATCTGAGCTCACTTTGATCACTCTCAGATTATTCAACAGATTCTCAAAAACAATTTAAACTCCTCAATACCTCAATTCAAGCTCAGAACTCCATAATCAGACTTAGTTTGACTGTAAAGGCACAAAATTTGACTTTCTGTTAAAAGCCTTCTTACAAGAAATTAAAACCTCAAATAGAGTCTTCTCAACCTCAGTAACTTATTCAGATCTTCAGATAAGTGTTCTAACCCTAGAAATTAGGGTTTCAGGCTCGCCGCCTAAGCTTCAAAATGACTTTGTTCGTCAGAGAGATTGGGAGGTTATTATAGTAAAATGAGGTGATGCACTGAAGCTTCTAGGTTCCTTAAATGCTTCTTAGATCTCTTTGTCGGACTTCTCCAACTCCGGTGGAGTTGGAGAAGATGAACATCAATCTTCGACTCCAGACGCTAAATCTTCAAATAAACATCCTCAAATTAATCAATGATCCATGTTACGTCATTCTGGAGCTTCTCAACAAATTCTAAAGGTTGAAACACAGATTTGACTCATCAGAGCTCGCCGGAGCTTCGGTGAGTCTAGAAAATGTGAAAATTATGCACAGATTATTTAAACTTGCCATTTTTAATCTAAAAAGGATCCTGAGGTTGCAAGGAACCTCAGAATCACATTTAATTCCTCATTATCTCTTTATATGTAAGATTTGACAGTGAATTTATTTTGAATAAAAATTAAGTTGGTTGAGGCACGGGACTTGATCTCTCACTCAATTGAGTGGTTGAGACAAGTCATCAGATGTCAGTGATACTAAATATATATTTAATTAATGATTTGAACTACTCCTGAGCCGCCATTGACAGTAAGCTTAGGAGCTTAATTAAATTTGGGCATTTAGGCTATATGTGATATTTATATGTATTATAGTGTCGATTAGGGTCCATAAGTGATGGATAGATGATGATAGACCCAGTGGTGGCGGAATTTAAGCCTACTACTGTCGCCATGGATAGTGATAGTAGTAGGTGGAGGTGGGAGATGAATTAGGCGATTATATGATCAATTAAATGATTAAATGTGCTAGAAGTGATTGTGGGGGTTAAAGGAAGGTAGACAGTGAGTTAAAAAGACAAGATTAAGGCTCTGGTGAGCTCAAGGAGCTTGCCGGAGTTGGAGAAGATGAACACTGAAATTCAAAAATTACTCTGATCTAACTACCTAAACTAACCTACTCCTACTCCTAATCTACTGTTACTTGGACGAAGGGGACAAAAGGGTTCCATCGAAGGTTCATGGCGGACGACGAAATCAGAGGGTGGAAGAAAGATCTCCGGTGGGCGGATTTCAGGTGGAGTGGAGGATTCCTTCGATCGGCGCCTGTGTCAGAGATGCGACAGACCATGGCAGATCTCCTCAGCTATTTAGAATGAATGGAGGAATTCAGAGGTGATATGGAGAGTCACAAGAGTTTTGGATGAATAGCCTATCGAAGTCGGCTATAGTGTTCGAAGAGGGAAGGGAGCCAACTTGAGTGAAATCAGAGGGGTAAGGGGGTATTTGTAGTAGTTGGCGGCGAAGAGAGTGGCGGGGTCTGGTCGAAGAAGGAGCTTGAGGAGCTTAACCTCCGACGTCATCACCGATGACGGTGAGGAATCCAGACTGGTGGATGAAGAGGAGGTGGTGAGCGCAAGCTGCAAGAGCTTGGACAAAGAAGAATGATGTCGGTAGGGTGGTGATCATGCGGTGGCGTGACTCTTCGTCGCTAGCTGTTCACTCGGCTGAAGATGAAGATGAAGAGGGACTTAAATGTAATAAAACTTAAGGACTTGTGTGAGAAATAAGGACCCGATTGTAATGAATATTAAGGACTAAAATGTAAACTCAGGTTTTGAAGGTTTATTTTAATTTAGATCATTTTCAACTTTTTATATATGTTAGTAAATAAGGTGAATATTATGTTTTCACCTTGAATTTACATTTTTAACCTTTTTAGATTAATTTATTAGATTAAGTAAAATTACTTAAGTTATTATATACTTAGGTTTACATTATGTTTAAATTACTTAACTTATTAATTATGGGAATGGTTAATAGGATTTCGAGTCCAATTATTATATAAATTATTAATAATGTTAATTGAATGATAAAATGTCATTTTAAACTTATTTTAAGGTCCTTTACTAAATATCTCTTATTCTATAATTAACCCTTATATGTTCATAACCTTAGCTAATTAACTAGGAAGATTAGTTAATTAGGGGTAATTAGAGATCATGATGAGTCTCATCATACCCCCAAGCCAAAGTTTTTCTAGTCCATAGAAAAATTTAAAGCACTTGGGTTTAAATTATCATAAATAGTAACTATGTAGGGGAAAGCTTAAGTCAGAAATTTTTTAAGTTAAATATAATTGATTAATGTATAGAGCATATGTGAAAATTTTCTTACTTAGACTTATAACATTTTTAGAAACACACTTAAAATAATTTGTTAACAAGAATTTTACTCTGAATTAAAATCTTCAAAAATGTCTTTAATCTTTGTAACTATTCTTAACTCAAATTAGAATACAAAGTGGTTTAAGGAAACAAAACTTAAGGATTGAGAATTAAATTTTAACTCAAAAACTCAAATAGATTTAAGTCAATCCCTTGTTTATGATATTTGACTTTTATCAACAAAAGTTTAAGAAAATTAACTAGATACTCATTATTAATCAAACTTAAAGTAGTAAAACGCTAATTTACTAACCTACAATACTAAAGATTAATTTCTAGACCTAGGATTCTGTCAATTCTTCTCCTTTAGGTCTCAACTTAAAATCTTCAAAATCCAATTTCTTAGGCTTCACTGTCCAATACCAAGGTTTGGTAGCTATGATTTTAAAACATCTGTGCTCAATGAAGAGATTTGTCTTAAAGGCATCCAAAGTTGCAAAAATCCAGATCTTAAGACATCATTTTCCAATCCCAATTATTCCAATTCAAGCCTTTGGCTTGGCCTTACTCAGGTTTGGCTGCTTTCTCGTCACCATTTTTTTATCCCGAGGTCAACACTTTTTGTGTATATCTCCCCGGTGGACCATTAAGTCTCTTATTCCTAATATTTTTTTTTCTCTTTTTCTATAGGTTAGAACACCCAATTGTAGTGAGGTGTTCTTTTTATTTGATGGAAGGAAGGGTAGCATCCATTTGTATTGAGATGCTTTTATTTATTTATGAAAAACTGCATAAGCACCCATTTTTAATAAGGCACTTAACTACAGGGTGTTTTAATTATTTATTATTTTTTTCTTTTTCTTTTCCCCCTTTCTCATTTTTCTTACTAACTTTATTCTCCAAATCCTTTTTCTAGGTGAGTGGCACATCCTTCACCCTTTCAAGAATCGCCCCACGAAAATCCTTGGAATAAAGAGGATTCAGAACTGATCTCTTAACATCTGTGTTTACGCAGTCTCAGATGCCAACAAGACAATTCTACGTGTGTGAATTTAGATGTTTAGGTTACTTAGCTCTCAAACCAGAGCTTGAACAACAAAGTCCTTTACTCTCAGGTTCTTCAAATTCTTAGTTTCCTCCTATTGGATTTGTCAAGACAAAATTTACCAAGTCTAGTTATTATCTTTAGCTTGTAAATTTTTTAAACTAAAGTTCTACTAACTCTCTATTTAATTAACTCTGAATATCTGACATTTTTACTTAACTTTATGATAAAATCAAATTTTCAAAAAGTAAAAGGATTATTTAATCTAATTGATTAGAAAGTTATAATTTAATTCCAAAACTTAAGTTTAAATCTTAACACACTTAGTTTCTTAATTCAAGTAAGAACAGAAAAATAAACATTTAAAAGATTTAAAAAAGATTTAAAAGATTCCTAATTCAAATAAAATCTTGCTTTAAAAATTTTAAACACAAAAGTGTGTTTTTACAAAATGTTTAAGTAAAAATCTAATTAAGAATTGAATGCTCTTAAATATCTATATATATATTCTATATACATTTTAAACTTCTGACCTAAAAGAAAATTAAGCTCTTAATTATAATATATATATATACTCTTCTTCTTTTCTTGTTTATTAAAAATGAATATACCCCTCTTATTATTTTTATGAATTTTCTTTTTCAAATTTTTGTATTATATATTTTTACTTTCATATGTATATAAGATTTTCCAATTTTTATGATTTTTTTTCAAAAATTTTTCATATTTTTATGAAATTTTTTATCTTTTAAAATTTTTATCATTTTTATTTTTTTTAAATTTCTGGATATTTAATTTTTATGTGTTTTTATATATTTTTTTTAACCGACACTTAAAGTGAAAATTTCACTTCAACACCACCCAAGCCAAAATTTTACAGTGTCCTCATTGTAAGAAGGGTGAAAAGATATTACACTTCATTTAATATAGGGTGATGAAAGGAGTTGAAAAGAGGAGATTAAAAGTCTCTGTGCGGACGATTTCGTTTTTGACCAAAGGTTAGAGTTTTCAGTTAGACAAAATGAAGGTAATCAGTATGATATGAAGTGAAATTTTCAGGTAAGTGGAGAAGAAAATCAAAAAGGGTAAAAATAGGAAACAACTATGTACAAATGCTAAGTTTTACGCCTTCAGCTAGGCGTAAACCCTAGTAAAGAACTCCTAAAAAGAATAGGTATATGGTAAAAACAAAAGAGTTGTGAAAGAATTAGATCAAAAATAGAAAAATAGATTAAACCACCCAATCAAAACTCATCCTGAAATTGCTTAGAATAGATCTCGCAGAACCCAAAATCAGATTCTTGTGAAAATCTCAGAAAGATCAGAGTGAATCTTGTGAAAAAAATAGATCTGATTTAGGTTAAGATGTAGAATGTTAAAGATTAAGGCAATTTATAAATGTTTCCACCAAGTTCAAAAGATCAGCAAAATCAGTTTTGATTCTCAATAATAGGTGGATCATTTTGACACAAAGTAGGTTGTTGATGTGGGTTTGGTGGGTTATTTTCAGGTAGTACAGAGGATGGGTTATGATTAGAATCAAAGGCCTGATTAATGAAATGGACTTGGCCTTGATTTTGCCTAGGATTTGGCAGATTCCTAGGATTTGGAATTGTTTGAGATGGAAGAGTACCTTGCTGACGAGACTCAGCTAAAAGCGTGAACTGATTTCGTAAATAAGCCAACTCTACTTTACATTGCCTATGAATCTCAGCCAGAGCTTCAGCATTTTGTCGCTGACTCCTTGACACAGCTCTTAAAATTTGGTCTTGCTGTGTATCTCTAATAGGCCTAGAGTAATTCTGCATACTCATCGGGTTAGGCCTTAAATTTGATTGCTGAGGAGGCAATGGAGGAGGGTTAAAATGGGTCTGATTTAGATAATTTGGTCTTTGATTTTGATTTTGATTTTGATCAGCCCAAGAGAAAATTAGGTGGCTTCTCCTTCTAGGACTATAGGAATTTGAATAAAGGTTTGGTCTTGGAGTATTTTCCTGGATGGCGTTCAAATCAAGAGGATAAGGCATGTTTTCTGCAATAGGTAAGGGTAGGAAAAGGGTGGGTAAGATTGTGGGACAAAGGTCCCTCCTTGGGTTAGTGAAGGAGTAGATAGAAAACCCAAGGAAAATGGATCTCTATAATCCAGATTATTCACAAATTCCCTCCCCGTGGGAATTTCCAAAATAGGTGAATACGTGGGATTCGTAGCAAGTAGAGGCGTAAGAGTCTTCATTGTATTTCTGACCTCATTGAGATGCTTTGCTACGATATCTACTTTGTCCAGTTTTTTTGCAATAATCTCTAAATCCTTTGAACTGGATGGATTACCGATCTCATGAATGCCCTTGTGCGGATTTTGATGATTCGTATTCGCGCCCCATGTAAATTGCGACAAAGATGCATTATTGATCGAGTTTTCTGCCATCCCTTCAAATAATTCTGAAGCGGACTCTACGTCGCGATTTAGAAAATTCCCTCCACAAGAGGCATCGACTAGATTGTGAATGCCCTCTTGTAAACCATAATAAAAGATATGCATGAGTTTCCAACGAGGGATATCATGATGTGGGCATTTCCTTTGCAATTTAGGAAAATGTTCCAACGCTTCATGAATTGGTTCTCCTTGATTTTGAAAGTAGTAATAGCCCGCCTTAAAGGATTAGTTCGACCAATAGGAAAGAATTTCTTCAAAAATGCAGATTCAAGTTCAGCCCAAGTTGAGATTGGTCTTGCTATAGTTCTATACCAATAAGCTGCTTTATCTTTAAGGCTAAAAGAGAACATCTTCATAAGTAGGATTTCCCTATTTTGATTTCGAGGACCAAGAGTTTGGGATAGATTTTTAAGATCTTCTATGTGTTGAAATGGATCCTCGGATGCAAATCGGTGAAAGTGGGGGATTAAACCTATAATATTTGGCTTTAATTTAGGATCATTTGCCCCAATAGGTATCCTAACATTAGGTTCTACTTATGCATTAGATGGCTTATAATAATCTCTAAGTAGAGGCCTTGGACGATTGATCGGTAAATCAGGGTTTTCAAAACCTACCCCAGGTCAAGGTGAAGGACAGGTTTGAATAGTCCGTAAATTATTTAAGGCTACTATTAAAAGATTGATTTGCCTTGTTTGCTCTAGCATCCTAAGATTCTGGTTCAGGAGCGCCTCATGAACATCAAAAGGTGGCATCTCCCCTTGACCAGAAGAAGAAGGGATCTTGGGATTAAGATTCTACATTTGATCCAAAGACGAATCAAATGGGAAAACCATTGGTTGCTTATTTGCAACCAGCCTAGGATCACCTGTCAACGGTGGTGCAAGAGGTGGATGCAAGGATCGCCTCCCATCTATAAACGGAAAATAATGTGCAAAGGCATACACACACCACCGGTAAAACAGTGGCACAAGAAAAACCTACAAAACAGATTCCTAAGATATGCAAAGTAATTTGATGCAAACAAATAGAGTAACAATATTAAAATATGCGTCCTAATCTGTGTCTATGCAAGTGCATACCTTAAAGCTCAAAGGTGTAAGGTCTAGGATCGAGACTGCTCACTACTGGCTCCCTGAGACTTTAGTAGTGAGACAGACTTATTGATCTTCGACCAAAGCCCTAAGAGGCGCAAAGAGGAGAGATAGAAAAATAGACTCATGTGACTCTAGTGATTGCGCTGTGTGTGCGATAGCATGCAACAGACGATAGTGATTGAAAACCCACGTGCATTCTGCAATCAGATTTAAGTCACAATTTTTACTTCCTATTTTTAGTTTGTCTTTTTCAAAAATATATCAAGTAAACTACAATGGCCGCTTTTTATATCTTTTCAAATAAAAATATATGGTCTTTTTAAATCTCAGAGGATAGGGATGTACGTGGGTTTTCTCATGTTTTCCTACTGATGCGAGAAAAACAGTTTAAAAATTCCCAAGTCAGATTTGCAAAAATACTACTAGGATAATGCACTCCTAAGAGTGTATGTCTATGATATGCTGCTACTAGTTAGAAAAAGATGTTTTTTTTTGTATTTTTAAAATTCTTAAATGCAACAATGCAAAAGATTAAGGAATACTCACAAAAAGCAAAAACAACAAAATAGTTTCCCACCTTCTCCTGAGATCACCCGTGAAGGTAAACCTGAAAAGCAGAAAATAGAAACAAAATAAAAACAAAAAAAAATACAACTAATTAGAACAAAAGTTATTAAAAACAAAAATATATTTACAAAATACCTCCTAATTAGACAATTAAACAAACTAAATTTTAGTGAATTAAGGGATTACCTCCTCGGCAACGGTGCCATTAAAATGATGTTTAGATAAAACAATGCTAGGGAATATTTCGATGAGTGAAATGAGGCAAAATATTACCTCCCCAGCAACGGTGCCATTAAAATGGTCAGTGGCTTCCACTCAACTCAGTAATTAAGTTAATTTCACTTAATTAAGAGTAGAAAAAGTCACTTAGGTTAACTCAAAATTGTGTCAGTTGTGTAGAATAGGGTCGAATTAACCTAACATTTTAGAAATTCTTTTACTGGTTGAGTCCAGGTCGTTCGTTGGGAGGTATAATTTTTTTTAAATTCACCAATTATCTTTTATTTCTTTATTAGTTTAGGAGGTATAACTAAGTTGATTTTAAAACATGAATTTTGCCAAAATATTAACTAAAATGAAGTAATATGCAAAAACCCATAAGAGAACATATTTACTCAAAATGATCTACTTTATTAACAAGTAAGCGTGTTAGATTTCCAATTTTATTCCATAGAGATGAAGGCAATAAGAGTTCTTTTATTAAAACATGCCTTGTTACAATTAAGAACAAAAAGTAATAAAAATGATGCAAGAAAAATAATATCCTTTCTTTATTTCTTTAGCCTCACTCTTCTTCTTTCTTTCTTTTATTTTCTTCTCTCTCGAGCTCTTTTCTTACCTCTCTTCTTCTGCTCTTCTGCTCTTGCCTTCTTCTCTTCCTACCTCTTATTCTCTTCCCCTTAGCTTTCTTCTTCTTTCTTAGTTTCCTTAGTAGTGCCTATTCTCCTTTCTTTCCTTTGCTTCCTTAGCACTTAGCCATCAGCTGAACACTTAGCATTTAACCATTGGCTCTTTTTTTCCTTTAATCCTTCAGCTGAACCGGGTATATTTTTTACTTTTTAACCAAAAATTATTTTAGTTGCGGTGAGGTCCTTTCGAGGATACACAACACCCTGAGACCAAGGTCGGACCAGACCCTACTCAGCCCTCGCCTAATCTTAATTAGGTTTGATTTCGGTTTATTTCTTTTCGGTTCATAGTTTCGAGCCATTCCAGCTCAACCAGCCTCCCAGGACTCACCCTTCCAGGGCACACTCGTTCACACCCACTCGGGTGCACACCCACAGGCACACAAGCCCGCACACACACATACACATGCTCACATAGGTTTGGAATGCTCAGATCGGCAACCGGTGTGCCGAGAACTGACAACTGGGATGCCCACGTAACAAATCAATTTTATTCCCAGGTGCCCTCTTAGAAAATGACGATGTGGGGCTATCTTAACCCCTTTCAGACCCAACTTCAATCAAACATAAATCCCTATTCAGAGCTCCAAATCAAGTGATTTAAAGTTTGTTGGAAAGCTCTAAGAAAGTTCTACACAATTGCAGGGTTAATTTATGATTTAGAGGATGTTTTCCTCTTTAATTTGAAGAGTAAAATAAAGGGGTTCCTACGTGTTAAAATTGCTTGGAAATGGAAATTAACTTCACAGAGTCCTCAGATGGACTTTTCTCTCTCATTTAAAAGTTTAAACAGGTTCTACAAATTATTCAGCATCTGCTGGAGTAGGTTCTAAGCTCATAAGACCTTCAGGAATAGCATGAAAGCTCTACACTTCTTTGATAGCTTCAAAGTTCAAAATTTCAGACTTGAAATGGATAGACAAACATAAAAGAACATTACTGATCGAATTGTAATTGACTTATTTGGGCAGGATTCAAGTTCAAAACTCAACAAAATGGCACTGCTATTAGTTTGGGTTTGAAAATAACCCAAATTAATAGGGTTTGAATTCTCACACAGTAAATCATCTGAGCTCACTTTGATCACTCTCAGATTATTCAACAGATTCTCAGAAACAATTAAACTTCTTAATACCTCAATTCGAGCTCAGAGCTCCATAATCAGACTTAGTTTGATTGTAAAGGCACAAAATTTGAATTTTTGTTGAAAGCCTTCTTACAAGAAATTAAAACCTCAAATAGAGTCTTCTCAACCTCAGGAACTTATTCAGATCTTCAGATAAGTGTTCTGACCCAAGAAATTAGGGTTTCAGGCTCGCAGCCTGAGCTTCAAAATGACTTTGTTCATTAGTGAGATTGAGAGGTTATTACAGTAAAATGAGGTCATGATCAGCTTTAGTGCATCACACTGATGCTTCTAGGTTCCTTAAATGCTTCTTAGATCTCTCTGCCAGAGTTCTCCAACGCCACCGGAGTTGGAGAAGATGAACTTCAATTTTTGGCTCCAGACACTAAATCTTCAAATAAACATCCTCAAATTAATCAATGATCCATGTTACACCATTCTGGAGCTTCTCAACAAATTCTAAAGGCTAAAGCACAGATTTGGCTCGCTCGAGCTCGTTGGAGCTCCGGTGAGTCCAGAAAATGTGAAAATTGTGCACAGATTGTTTAAACTTGCCATTTTCAAATCTAAAAAGAATCTTGAGGTTGCAAGGAACCTCAGAATCACATTTAATTCCTCATTGTCTCTTTATATGTAAGATTTGACAGTGAATTTATTTTGAATGAAAATTGAGTTGGTTGAGGCACGAGACTTGATCTCTCACTCAATTGAGTGGTTGAGACAAGTCATCAAATGTCAGTGATACTAAATATATATTTAATTAATGATTTGAACTACTCCTGAGCCGCCATTGACAGTGAGCTCAGGAGCTCAATTAAATTTGGGCGTTTAGGTTATGTGTGATATTTATATGTATTATAGTGTCGATTAGGGTCCATAAGTGATGGATAGATGATGATAGACCCAGTGGAGTTGGAATTTAAGCCTACTACTATCGCCATGGATAGTGATAGTAGTAGGTGGAGGTAGAAGATGAATTAGGAGATTAGATGATCAATTAAATGATTAAATGTGCTAAAAGTGATTGTGTGGGTTAAAGGAAGGTGGACAGTGAGTTAAAAAGACAAGATTAAGGCTCTGGCGAGCTCAAGGAGCTCGCCGGAGTCAGAGAAGATGAACACTGAAATTCAAAAATTACTCTAATCCAACTACCTAAACTAACCTACTACTTCTACTCCTACTCCTACTCCTAATCTACTATTACCTAGACGAAGGGGTCAATAGGGTTCCGTGGAAGGTTCATAGTAGACGACGAAATCAGAAGGTGGAAGAAAGATCTCCGGTGGGTGGATTTGAGGTGGAGCGAAGGATTCCTTCGATCAGCACCTACGTCTGAGATGCGATAGACCATGGCGGATCTCCTCAGCTGATTAGAATGAATGGAGGAAGTCGGAAAGTGAGATGGTGAGTCGCTGGAGTTTTGGACGAATAGCCTATCGAAGTCGACTACAGTGTTAGAAGAGGGAAGGGAGCCAACTTGAGTGAAATCAGAGGGGTAAGGGGGTATTTGTAGTAGTTGGTAGCGAAGAGAGTGGCGGGGTCTAGTCGAAGAAGGAGCTTGAGGTGCTTAACCTCCGGCGTCGTCTCCAATGACGGTGAGGTTATCTCCCACTGGAAATTAGGATTTCTGGTTAATCCAAACTGGTGGATGAAGAGGAGGTGGTGAACACGAGCTGCAAGAGCTTGGATAAAGAAGAATGATGTCGGCAGGGCGGTGATCATGCGGTGGCGTGACTCTCCGTCACCAGCCGTTCATTCGGCTGAAGAAGAAGAAGACGAAAAGGGACTTAAATGTAATAACGATTAACGACCTGTGTGAGAAATAAGGACCCGATTGTAATGAATATTAAGGACTAAAATGTAAACTCAGGTTTTGATGGTTTATTTTAATTTAGATCATTTTCAACTTTTTATATATGTTAGTAAATAAGGTAAATATTATGTTTTCACCTTGAATTTACATTTTTAACCTTTTTAGATTAATTTATTAGATTAAGTAAATTTACTTAAGTTATATACTTAGGTTTACATTATGTTTAAATTATTTAACTTATTAATTAAGGGAATGGTTAATAGGATTTCAAGTCCAATTATTATCTAAATTATTAATAATGTTAATTGAATGATAAAATGTCATTTTAAACTTATTTTAAGGTCCTTTACTAAATATCCCTTATTCTATAATTAACCCTTATATGTTCATAACCTTAGCTAATCATTTGGGAAGACTAGTTAATTAGGGGTAATTAGAGATCATGATGAGTCTCTCATCATCAACAATCGCAGTCCGGCAACATGGGAATCATCTTGATCTAAGCACCGTGTCACCCTCTACAATAGAAAGAAGATGGATGGCCCAGATGGCACCACATGGTGCCATCCAGGCTCCCCCTTACGCCCCAGCAACCATGGCCTTTTTCCTCCATCACACCTCATGCTCCATCTGAACCGTTCATCCTTCATCCAATAGTTGGAGAAGCATGTACGAGGAATGCTCTCCACGACAATCCAACAACTTGGTACATTGGTCACGACTCCAACTCACAACCATTAGACGCAGGTTCGAATCCTGCCGCACCTCAATTTTTCAATTGAGGTGTGGTACAGCAGGAGCAGCGGCAACGCAAGCGCACATGTGCAGGGTAGCAGTATGTGTGAGCATGTGGAGACCAGTGTAGTGCACAAATGCAGGTGTGGTACGTATGCATGGCACAGCTCATGCGCATGCAGCAGGGTGCGCGGAGGCAACTAGAGCATTGAAGGTGTAGGGTAAAGGGTGACACATGTGGTGGGTCTTCAGTGATGCTTGCATATGTCACTGTTGACCCAAGGATGATTTTTGGCCTTCTCCCTCCATTATAAAAGGGCCTACACCCCTCCACTTTTGCAATCATCCACCCACAAGATGCGACAACCTTCTAGAGTTCCAAGCAAGGTTCCAAAGCCACCAAGCTGCCGATGGAAGCCCCTCCACCACCGTAGCTGTCTTGATGCATTTTTCATCCTTGTTCTTATTTTTTTTTCAATTTGTAGTGTAGTTCATCCAATTTGTTAAACATTCATCTACATTATGTTGATTTCACATTTGATAAGAGGTTGTTGACACAATGATCTTATGATATCTTGAGCATGGTTCTCTAACTTTTGTCTCTTTCTCTCTATCTATCTTTCTCGCTTTTACAAATCGATTTTCAGCAGCATAAATGACATATTTATGTGACACAAAAGCGAGTATTCGATCTAATTATTGCCTCCCTATGTTTGACACTCAGACTCACCTCCGATTCTTTATTTAAAATTGATGTCATAAACTTAGTACAATGAACAATTTTTACAAAAAAGCATCTGACGAACGTCAACAATACAAGCAATCAAATTCTAGTCCTAAAGGGTTGCACCTACTACACCTAGTCCAAATTTCGCTAACCCTAGCTAAATGACCTGACCCTTAAATTTCTTGGTCGGTGATGATGGCAAGTTTCGTGAATTAAAATAAGGGTTTGGAGGACCCATCGTCGTAGCTCCCAAAATGCATCGATCAGATAAAATTTATAATCGAAACTCGAAAAGTGAGTCCCAAGTCGAACACGGGGAGCCAAACGCTTGGTTTTGAAAGATACATGTTTCTCTTTTATTTATTTTTGTCATTTTTATCTTTTATAATTTCTTTTGAATTTTTTAGAAAGCAAGAGATTAGATCGACAATTGCTTATCTAGCTAATCTACTTGCGAAATATAAGAGAGAGAGAAACAATCATGGATTTGTAATCAAATGTTTTTTACAACTTGGAAAGTGAGATTACACTACAAAAGCGAAAAAGAAAGAAAGAGGTGAAAGAATCCCCCTCAACGGTTGCTCGAAGGATGACTTGCTCTGATGTCGCCTGGAGGAAGGTGGTGAGGAGCGGGATGAAGGAGGATGGGGCTGGAGGATGGAGGGCGGGGCAAGACAGTGTCATGGCGAGGATCTTCTTCCCGAAGGGCAGTGAGAGGATGACCACGGGATGCTTCACAAAGGGGGATGAGAGGTGGGAAAACTATTTTCTTTTCTACTCTAGAGGAGCATCCCGGGCTTGGGACAAGCTCTCTCTAGAGCCTTGGATGTGGTGAGAGGAAGAAAGGAAGAGATTGTTTGAAATGGAGGGGATAGGTCCTTTTATAGTGGAGAGACAAAATCATCCATGGGCAATTAGTGACGACTGTAATCATCACTGAAGATCCGCACCCTTCAATTCCTTTGCTGGTGCATGCAAAGTGCATGCCATTAGTGAGAGTCACTAAGGGATCGTGCAACTGTCATTGTAGCCATTACACCCCCACGCGCGACGCTCATGCATGTAGTAGCTGGCGCAAGGTTGAAGGGTTGAGGGCCATTGGACGTGCATCGAAAGGTCTTGATTGCATGGCTGAAGATCGTGCATCCAACATTGTGCGCCTACTCTATTTAAATCGCGCGGTCTGCATGCCTGCTGGTAGCCGTTGGATCCCTTAGACCAGATCGACCGCATGCCTCATCAAGGCTATCCGATCAAGATCACGTAGTCTTGATTCAAATTGGATATGCACCTCTAAAATAAGGAGGAATGTGGGGACTCGAACGGTGGTTGCCAATTTGCGCTCCAAGTCTCCAACCAATGCACCAAGTCGCCATATGTGTCGAGAAGATGTCTTATGACACATGGTGGAGGAGGCTACTCTACCATTGGATCAAGATCCAACGGCTAGGAATGGAGGTCGCGGATGAGGAGTGGTGTGGGTAGGCAATGCTAGCTGATGTTCGGTGGCCTAGATGGTGCCATGTGGTGCCATCTGGTCCGTTCGTCTTCTTCTTTTTGTTGAGGGTGCTATAGAGCTCTAATCGAGATGATTCCCATGTTATCGGACTGTGATCGTCACTCCGGATCCATTCGCATGGTCGAATTTTTCATCCAAAGTCCGTATGGATGTCGCATTGCCCCCTGGCCATTGATATTCCTCGGACTTCGTATGATGCTACGAGACTTCGATCTTGACGATTTCGGAGGTGTAAGACTCCAATCATCATTCTGATCAGATCTATACAGTCTGATCATCCATTCAAGGCCCTGCAATTAATCTTCTTCTCTCTTGACCATAAAAAGGACCTAATTAACCTAAAATATATACAACTCGAAATGCTGGATGATACATGCTATGAAATATTTATATCATGAAATGCAAATCTAAGCCTAGGAACATGCATGATTAGGCATTTTAACATAAATAGATGTGTTTATATCATACCCCCATGCTTATCTTTTTGGTAGTCCCTAGCAAAATTAAACTACATGCTATGTATAAAAAAAGAATTAGGACTCGATTGCTTAGGCCTATGTTGTTTATTAACAATAGAAAATTTCAACTAAGGTCCTAAACTATGAAGACTAAATAGTACCCGAGTGTCTGCTAGAATGCAGACCGGCCAAGTCCTAGCCTTATTTGAAAAGGGAAAATGCATTTTTTTTTATTTTTCTTCTTTTCTAATTTTTTTGGACTTTTGGAGTTTGAGAGTTTCGGGATAACTTTTTACGGCTACCCGACCCGCACAAGACTCGAAAAGGACTCTAAGTGCTAAGCATCTAGTGAAAAGAGTGAAAGACTCACTAGGTCACTGTTAAAATGGACTTTGGGTTTCTACGACTCTAGGTGGCCTTGCCTAGAGGTTTATCTTTTCGAATGGTAGCTTTCTCCCTACTTTTATTTATGGGGTCAACGCAAGGGCAAACCCAGTGTATATCTCAGTTTATTTTACTTCCTCGCTTCTTCCCTAAGTGTCTTGGGAATTATTGTACATTTTTTTGAGCTCAGCTCTGGACAACCGGCCAATGGGCTATTACCCATGGCAATTTTCCAGCCATACTTGTGCGGTGAAGTGCGACTTTATTTGTTTATCTTTTCATTTTCTCCTTTTTCTATTCTTTTTTTCTTCTTTCTTTCTTTTTCCTTTTTAAGTTGGTGGCTTCCTTGATCTAAGATTTACCTAAAGGTAGTACGAAGAAAATGGTATTATGGCTGGGCTTTGGACAACCGACCAATGAGCTATTACCACCGGCAACTTGCTAGCCATACCACCCTAGACGGTTCATTAGCTATCCAATTTCTGAAGAAATCGCCAAAAAGTGAGTCAGTGCGGATAGTGTGTAAATTCTTAAACTTAAAATCCCCTCAAATTAGAGGGCGAGTTGATAAGTCGTGTACTTATCATCCCAATTTATTTACTAGATGAAATATGAATTTGAATTGGCGACGACTTGAGACTAAGTCAACATTCAAGTGGACACCCGGGCTAATTAAGCCCGAAGACTTGAAGACTCTAAGCGTTCAAGTCCTATCATATCATTTCCTAAAGTTAATAACATCCAAAAGCCTAAGTTCTCTTCTCCTAATTCTATTTTTTTTTATCCTTTTGAATTTTCATTTTTGTTTTTATTTAAAGAAACTAAAAGAAATTCTATGGAGTTAACAAAATGATTTTAGGATAAAGTATCCACCCCCCCATGCCTAAATGATGCAATGTCCTTATTGTAAAAACAAAGACATGAAAAGGACGGAGTAAACAGAATATCTCTAGAATAATGTGAAAATCCGATCAGCTCCGCAGAGAACGTGGAATATAAACACGTGTTAAATTTAATGCCTTTAGCTAGGCATAACATACATACAAGGAAGAAATTGAGAATTCACAAGTGCAGGTCAAAATCAAAATCAAAAGATTAACCCTCAGACCTGCCACAAGAAGATGTCCACAGACTTGGACTAGACTATGATGGAGACCCATGCCCCAGGATCAAGTGCTTCTGGATGAAAATCACCTAGAATCAAAGGTTGGTAAGCTTGCGGGCTGGGCCTACGATTTTGCGGTGTGCAACACAAGAGCAAAGTGCCAGACAATGGGTAAAGATGGTTCAATAGGTGCGGACATTGACTTAACATTCAACTCAGAAAAATAATTAGTTATTTTGAGCTTGAGTTACATGTGAAAGACATCGTAAGGGTCTTGGTAGAAAGTACGTGGTTTTAGGTCAATAGAAACCATTAAATACAAACTTGTTTTTTCCCTCAGAATTAACCTCCCAAATTTTCATTTCAACGTTTTTATCCTCCAACATCAAGTGCTCAGGCTTTGAGACCTCTAGCATACCATTCACCCCATGAGATTTACCTAAGTCTAGAAATCGTGGCTAAATTAAGATTGGCTTGGGCACAATGATCTCAAAACTTAGCTCTTCGAGGTGCGGTTGAGGAATGGGGCTACTTGTTGAATCATCAAGATTCGGATCGTCCACGTTAATACCAACCGAATCAGAATCTTCAATAGTCGGGCTATCAAATGGTTTATCAGATTCCTCAAGCCCATTTGTCTCACTAAAATCATTCTGCTTAAGCTCAAGTGAGACTTTACTAAGAGATTCCTCACCCTCAAAATTAGGGAATTCATGATCCTCATTTATATATGTCTAAAAATCATATGCCATGTCATGGTCCATGGAGACATTTTTCATCATTCCCTAGATCTGGGATCTCAGGTGAGAAACTCGATTCATCTTCAAAGGGTTGCTCTAGACCAACCTGGTCATCTGTAATCTCAAAATATGTATCCCCCCCGACATGCGCTTGAGCGGGTTTTGACATTGGCTCTCTTAGAGGGGGTTCATCCAAGGAATCATCCCAAGATTGGACTAAGGCAATAATGAATTTCAACCTCAACCTCGACAACTTCCCAAGTAGAAACTCACCCAAGTCCCTATCCCTAACATTTTGGAGCAAATCCAAGAGAGAACTATTAAGTTGGTTAATCATTTTGATCATAGGCTCCAATGCTTTAGTTCATGGTGTTGGCTGAGCTTCTAAAGATTGCATAGTGTTCCTCAAATTAGCCAACACCCTATCCAGAATCTGGTTCACTTGAACTGTCTAGTCTGGTTCAGGGATGGGTCGGTTCAGGTTAAATCAAGGGGAGTCAAGATATTGAGGTTCTCGGGTCCCTCCCTAATAGTAGGTTATTTCAGGTTGTTTAAAGGATGGTGGCAACTTATATTCAGTGGAATACTTGGGAGGGTAGGTGTTATAATATTATATCCTTCCTGATTGTAGATCGGGTTGGTTTGGTGATCAAAGGATGAAGATCTATAATCATTGTAGCATTGGGAAGGATAGTAATCATAGTCTTGTTGTCCAGGGTTAGGCCCAGGACACTGAGGTCCATATTCATATCCCCAATCAAAGTTATCCCGACTAGTGGATGGGTAATTACAAGTCAAGTCGGAATAGTAATCATCTTGGGGATAAGTGGTGGTAGGAGGATAGGATGGAAAATGAGTGTAGGATGTGAAAGATACATGGTAGAATATGAGGGGAACTCAGAAGGAAGAAAGGAGCCCTGCAATACAAGCAATCAACCTTGTCCTTAGGTGGGTTAGCCTAAACACCTACAGACTCCTAAGACCACCTGTCTTGAGATTATAATCGATTTGGTCTACTTTTATTCGGTCAATCCAACTAGTTGGAAGGAGGGGGTGGAGAGAAGGTTCTTCCTTTGGCTTACGCTTCCGATTCCTAGTGTGCCTCCCAGCCAAGGTTGTTTGACACTACTCCCCTAGCTAGACATCAGATGGACCAGTAGAAGCAGATTATTCCAAAAAAAATCTCAATTTTAGCCTTGAAGAGTGAATCAATCCTTAAGGCCAATGTCTAGTCAATTTTAATTAAGCTTGAGATGATTGTGCTCTTGGAATATTGTTACGACCCGATTCCCGAATCCCTACAGGACACGAGATCGAACCGACTCGACTGATCCCAAGACCTAGTCGTCCAACGAGGAAGTAACCAAAAAGCAGTAAAATAAACCACATTAACCATGCAAGCAACAACAGTAACAAAAGTACAGCAGTAAAGAATAAATTACTACAGTACACACCACCACAACAGTAGAAAATTAAACAGGAATAGGAATATAAAGTTCACAATAAAAGAGTACAGAAGTGTAACAACTACTCACTACAATAGGAAATGGAGTACAACATAAAGCTACAACTACTGGGCTCTACTGGGCCCAGCACCCTCTGCAGCCGTAGGCTCTAGCTGATCAACACATGGACCTAAAAAAGGTTATGAGTACAAAACGTCAGTGAATGCTGAGTAGAGTGGCAACCAGCTAACTAAAACAGTAAAGGTGGACAGGTAACTGTTGTTTTCAATTTCTTTCTTTCTTTAACTAATTATTCTTTCTTTCATCACTTCGTATACTTATCAGGTCTTTTTCTTGATCTCGAATGTTCCTTGTGGGAACAATCTTGATTGCAGTCTTTTCTAAAGAGTAGAAGTAGCATGTGGTGCTCTCCTGGCCGAGAGAGCCCCCCATGGTGGTCCTACACTCAGTTAACCACCCTAAGGTCACTGACAGACGTAACGGTGACTATGGCACGCACGATAAAAGCACGGGTAGCTACCCTGCACTGGCATGCGGTCAGTCGTTTCCGTTAACGGGTGCACCCAAAGCACAGCACAGAACTAGTATAAGGCATAGCCCTCTCAGTAATAGGGGTGTAGCCCCTAAGAACCAAACAGGGGTCTCGCCCCTCGACAGTCCGCGCACCCTCGCTTGACTACCCAGGTTTGCCTAGTGGACCTCACAAGTCAGTGTAAGGTGGCTAGCTGAACCCCAAGCCCCGTGGGGTGTCTAGTTCTCTCCCTACACTAGTATCTCTCCCCGTTACTCTGTACACGAGGGCCAAATAGTTGGTATTAAGTGGCCAATCCTAACCTCGGGTCCCAACCCTAGGGCGGCTAGCTCCGCTTTGCACTAGGCAGGGGGACAGTCGCTCTCCTTGGTACTCCGTACTCAAGGGCCAACTCACTTCCCCATTCACATTTCCACTTCCATTCCATTTATTTCTAGGAGCTCTCCTCCTAATTCCCCGTAGGATTCATGCTCATGTTTCTCAGGCCAAGCCATACTCGGTTTCATCATTTCTATTTCCATTTCTTAGGTTTTACACATGTAGCATGTAACTTTACTATTCACATTCCAGGTTTATTCGCAGGTAGCTCGTGTTTCCAACCTTCAATCTTCCATTTCCAATTCATATACAGGCAGCTCGTATTTAATTGTAAACAACAGGAATTTACATGCAACAGTTGCTAACAACAGTACTTTACATTTCACAGGAAGCTGTTATCCATTTACAGGCAATTGTTGTTATTCTATTTACTCATCCAAGACTGCAATTCATATATTTCATACAACTATTCTAATGTTTCTAGTCCTAGGATTCATGCCATACCCTAGGATCTAACATTCATTCCAGATATGCATTCATGTTTGTAATTAAACTAGGGGAAACTGCTCTACCAGTAAACCCAGGAGTAATGGGGGCTTGATCGGCAGGTCCACATGCCTCAGCAAACCCCAAATCTGCAACGGAATGAGGTCCTATCACAAGGATCAATCACAAGAAACCACTCAGAATAGGATAAAAAGTATTCGAACAAGTAGACAAACTTATACGGAGAACAACGGAATCTTAGTTGCGGAAATCGAACCTCAAACGGACACTAAACGGGTCAAAATAGTAATTCTGATTCATATCAGACATCTGGAACACCTTCCAGACATCTTAAAAGAGTCCAGAACCATACCTCAACTCCTGCGTCACTCATCAGACGTCCAGGAACTCTGCTGGACCATCTGGACCTACTTCCAGACGTCCGACAACCTCTTCGGACGTCTGGAAACACTTCCTACCATCTGGTGCCTCTCCCAGATGTCTGAACTACATGGGAGGGCTTGTCTCGCGCCTTCCCAAAGTGAATCCTGCATGCAGCGATGCAAATCTCCTCAATATGGCATGTAACAGTGCCTTGGTGGAACGGCCTGCATGGTCGTATCCGCAAAGGAAAGAGTAGGTTGCGGGATTTACCTCTCAGCTGTCTGGAACCTCCTCCAGACATCGTCTTTGTCGTCTGGATGTTCATCCAAACATCTGATTCTGGGAAAGTCCTAGAACCAGAAGTTGCCTTCACCTTCTCGCGTCGCATGCGGCCGCACCGTGCCCGCTCGCCTGCTGCTCCGGCTGCAGCAGTGTCGGGGAGGACCACCCCGACGCACCTCTCCACCTGGGACACACCCGACCGGCCATGAGCTCTCCGACGAGCTCCCTCGCGATCTCACGTGTGTACTCTCCTCCCTTCCCCTCGCTTCTCCTCTTCTCCTCCCACGTCACTCACGCCCGCTCCTCGCTACTCGCCGCTCACTGCTCTCGCTGGAGGAAGAAGAAGGGTGGCTGAATGTGAGGTGAATGAGGGAGAGGAGGGGGGTTTAAGTAGGCGTTGGGTTTAGGGTTGCATCAGGGAGAAGAGAGAGAAGGAGAGAAGAAAATGAGGCTACGTACTATCTGCGCACAGCATGCATGCAGACGTGGGGACGTCCATGAAAAATTTGATTTCCAGATGTCTGGGAAGGTGTCCAGATGTCTGACCCAAGTCCCAGACGTCTTAAAGGGCTTTTACATCACGGTCTTAATAACATAACAAACTCAAAGGAAGTTTCATCCCTGAAACTTGGGCTAGCTAGGGTACGGAAAAAGAACAACACACGCATAGCAAACCCAAGTAGACCGAAGCCGGTCTGAAAAGACGTACCCTCAAAGAGCTCCGGGTACCACTCTCGCATCGCCGCCTCAAGCTCCTAGGTAGCCTCCTCGTACTGCTGCCTCCTGCACAAGACCTTCACCAGGGGTACCTGTTTCCATCTCAAACTTTGGACAGCTCTATCTAGTATTTCCACTAGCCGCTCGGGGTTGGTCAGGTCATCACCCACCTCGACGCTCTCGTGGCTCAGAGTGTGGCTGTGATCGGCGATGTACTTCCTGAGGTTGGACACGTGGAACACGTCGTGCACACCAGAAAGCTAGGGAGGAAGGGCAAGCCTGTAAGCAACGGGTCCAACCCGCTCTAGAACCTCAAAGGGCCCAACAAATCTCGACGTGAGTTTCCCTTTCACCCCAAAATGCTGTAGGCCCTTCATGAGCGAAACGTGAAAGAAGACGTGATCCCCAACCTCAAACTACACCTCTCTATGTTTCCGATCTGCATAGTTCTTCTACCTACTCCTGACAGTGTAGAGTCGCCTGTGAATCTACTCGATCACCTCCTGACTCTGCCTGATCAGCCTGGGGCCAACCTCCCACTTGGTCCCCACCTCAACCCAACTCAAGGGTGCAGTACATCTCCATCCATACAGAGCCTCGTAGGGTTCCATACCAATGCTCGAGTGATAGCTATTATTATATGCAAACTCCACCTGGCGTAGGTGCTTTTCCCAAGAGCCCCTCCAGTCCAGTACACAGGCACGTAAAAGGTCCTCAAGCGTCTGTATCGTGCGCTCTGACTGTCCGTCCGTCTGGGGGTGGTATGCTGTACTGAACCTCAACCGCGTCCCCAAGGCCTGCTGAAACTCATCCCAAAACTGGGACATGAAGCGGGTATCCCGATCGGATACAACCTCTTGTGGAACTACGTGTGGACGTACCATGTCGTAGATATACCCCTCTTCCAACTATGTTAGTCCTAAAGTGACTCGGATCGGTAAGAAAAGTCTCATCTTCGTCAATCTGTCTACGATCACCCAGACTGCGTCGTGTCCTCACTGGGTAAAGGGCAAGCCCACCACTAAGTCCATGGTGATGCTCTCCCACTTCCACTCTGGCACTAGAAGTGGCTGCAATGGCCCTGCAAGCCTCTGATGCTCAGCCTTCACCTGCTGGCACACTAAACACTGTTGCACGATTTCACCTACATCCAGCTTTATTCCCCTCCACCAAAAGTCGCGTCTCAGATTATTATACATTTTTGTGTTCCCAGGATGTATGGTGAGCTTGGAACCGTGTGCCTCAGTCAGGAGCTCTCTCAACAGCTCCTCATCCCTGGGAACGCACAAATGGCCCCTCATGTGCAGCACCTCATCCGTAAAGGAGAAGTCTCCAGGGTCCCCTGACAGTACTCTATCACATAATGACTACAGGTATGGATCGTCCATCTGTCCTGTGATGATGCGTTCTATTAGCGCTGGCCTCGTCTGTTGTGTCACAGTCACTGCCCCACAGTGCCACAGTAACTCTAGGGGTCTCCAACTGCCCATCTCCTCCATGAGTCTCCAACTCTGTGCCTGTAAACTGGCTAAGTGGGTCGGCGCCTTCTGGCTCAAGGCGTCAGCCACCACGTTGGCCTTCCTCGGATGGTAAGAAATGCTGCAGTCATAGTCCTTCAGGAGCTCTAACCAACGTCTCTGTCTCATGTTGAGCTCCTTTTGATCAAACAAGTATCTGAGGATCTTATTATATGTGAAAATCTCAAAAGTCTCATCGTACAAGTAGTGCCTCCAAGTCTTCAGCGTGAAGACGACAGCTGCCAGCTCTAGGTCATGGGTAGGGTAGCTATGCTCATGGGGCTTCAGTTGCCGTGAAGCGTAAGCGACAACGTGACCGCTTTGCATGAGCGCACCCCCTAACCCCTACAAAGAGGCATCCGTGTACACAACGAACCCGCCACTGTTATCTGGGATGGTAAGCATGGGAGCTGAAGTCAGCCTCTCCTTCAGCTCCCAAAAACATGCCTCACAAGCGTCTGTCCAAGAAAAGGACACATCCTTCTAGGTCAACTGTGTCATAGGACATGCAATCTGCGAGAAACCCTTGATAAACCGCCTGTAGTAGCCTGCTAGTCCCAAGAAACTGCGAATCTCTGTCACTGTACGTGGTCTCTCCAACTTGAGCACTACCTCAACCTTGGCTGGGTCCATAGCCAAGCCATCCCTAGAGATCACATGACCCAAGAAGGTCACCTCCCTCAACCATAACTCACACTTGCTGTATTTGGCATATAGCCTACGTCATCTCAGTGTGTCCAAAACCATCTGCAAGTGTTGTCTGTGCTGTGCCTGATCCTGAGAGTAGATGAGCACATCATCAATAAATACCACCACGAACTGATCCAGATACGGTCTGAGCACCCAATTCATCAAATCCATGAAGGCAGCGGGGGCGTTGGTCAGCGCAAATGGCATGACCAAAAACTCATAGTGTCCATACCGAGTGTGGAAAATTGTCTTGGAGACGTCGATCTCCTTGATCCTCAACTGGTGGTAGCCAGACCTCAAGTCTATCTTGGAGAATACCGTGGCACCTCGCAACTGGTCAAACAAGTCGTCAATCCTCGGCAGTGGATACCTGTTATTGATGGTGACCCTATTCAGCATCTGTAGTCTACACAAAGGCGTAGGGTACCATTCTTCTTCTTCACAAACAATACCGGGGCTCCCCACGGAGACGCACTGGGCCTCACAAAGCCCTTCTCCAGAAGGTCCTGTAACTAGGACTTGAGCTCTCGTAGCTCAAGTGGTGCCATCCTGTAAGGTGCTGTAGAAATGGAGCTGGTCCCCGGTACCAGTGAGATCTCAAACTTGATCTCACGCTCGGGTGGTAGTCCTGGCGACTCACCTGGGAACACGTCGGGGTACTCTCTGACCATCGAGATACTCTGAAAGTTTGCCACAGGGCTGGGCTCTGCCATCACACAAGCCAGGAAGCCCTCACACCCCTAGCCTAAAAGTCTCGCCGCCCGAAGTGCAGAAATGCACCTGAAGCCTCCGTCCACGGGTTGTCCGTGAAACTCGAAAGAAGGCAACTCTAGTATAGAGAAGACGATCTTCCTCTCAAAACAATCCACCAAGGCATGGTAAGCGAACAACCAGTCCATCCCCAGAATCACGCCAAAGTCCTCCATCAGTATCACAATCAGATCAGTGGGGAGGCTGTGCCCCCCAACATTGACCTCACAACCTGTGTAAACCTCCTCAGCTACAAACAGCTGACCACCCAGACCTCTGATCATAAACAAATCATCTAATAACACACAGTCCTGCCCCAAACTAACAGCAAAACTAGCAGCGACAAAGGAGTGCGTGGCATCAGAATCAAAGAGTGTGTAAACTAGTCTGCCGGAAACTGTAACCATACCTGCCACCACTTATCCTGAAGCTCTGGAGTCTCTATGTGTCAAGTCATTGATATGCCCCTTAGCCCTAGTTGCTGACGAAGTAGCCACACTCTGCATCGGACGGGTAGATGCTGGCCGGTACCCTCCCCGCGACTGCTGTCCTCCCCCACGCACCTGGGAACCTCGGCCTCCTGCTCGTCCTCCAATGCTCGGCGCTGGGAGCATCTGTTGACCTCCAGCCCTAGACGGGTAGTCCCTCCTGATGTGGCCTGGCTGGCCACATTGGTAGCAAAGGGGAACTCGACTCCCGCCCTCAGTAGGTCCCTGCTGACGGCTGGGCGGGGGTCCAGTGTTGGTAGCTAGCCCCTGTCGGGGGCCCCCAAAGGCCACTGATGGCCCCGCAAAGCGTGACGGCTCTCCTACGGGCACCGTGTGCCTCCTCTCTCACCGGCCCTCTAAGTAGTCTGGCTGGTAGGGCCTCTTTCGTCTGCTGTCAGTGTCACGTGCGGACAGGTTGGTCTCCTCATATGTCATAGCTGCCGACACCACCCTCGAGAATGTAGGTAGCTTCAAGGGTTTGACATACCCCCGAATAGCAGGGCGGAGCCCCTCGGTGAACCTCCAAAGGCGCTCCTCCTCAGCAGCCACAGCTATCGTAGCAAAAGGGGACAGCTCCAGGAAACGTGTGCGATACTCCCTCATGGTCATCGTCCCCTGGCAGAGAGTGTGGAACTCCCGCCTCCCCTGGTCTTGCTACATTTGGGGAAAGTGCTGCTCACAGAAGAGGGTGACAAATTGGTCTCAAGTCGGCTCGGCCCTCTCCTGACCCCTAACTGCTCTCCACTACCTGTGTGTCGCGCTCTCCACTACCTGTGTGTCACGCTCTCCAACTTGTAAATGGAAAAGGCCATGCAACACTCCACAGGGGGGCGAAGGGTGTCAAACACCTTCTCGATCTGCTCGCGCCAGTCCTTTGCCTCGGTCGGGTCCTCATCCCCCTTGAAGGAAGGGGGCTTCAGCTTTCGAAACTGTCTGAAATGCTCGTAATGGCACTGAAGTGGGGAAACTGGTATGCCTCCAAGCAAGGAGGGTTCATGCTCGGAAGTGTCAGAGGAAGGTGGGGGCGGTGGAGGGCCACCCCCTCCCCCACATCCAGTGCTGTGCCTATCTGATGGTACTACAGAGGACTCCCCCTCAGCAGCCCCAGGAAGAGGTGCCCGTGGAGGTGGGTGGAGCTCCTTTCGCATGATCTCCCATATTAGCTAGGCGAGGTCCTGGCCTTGAATGCCTGGAAGTAGTGGCTAGTCCACTGAGATGTCAGGCTCAACGCGCTCGCCCCTCCAACCTCATCCTCGGCCACGTCCGTGGCCCGCCTCGCTGACCCAACGTCGAGGCATCTTCTGCAAGGAGACGCAAACACAGAACAGAAAAGACGTCAATTCCATAGACATTCAACAAAGGACACTCAAAAAGGTGTCAAAAGGTATGTTGTGGTGGTTACTCTAGTCACAAGCACGTGAATTTGTTAATTTCGAGCTAGTTGGTTCACTTCTCAGGATGACCTTGTTCTGATACCATCTTGTTACAACCCGGTTCCTGAATCCCTACAGGACACGAGACCAGACCGACTCGACTGATCCCAAGACCCAGCCGTCCAACGAGGAAGTAACCAAAAAGCAGTAAAATAAACCACATTCACCATGCAAGCAACTAACAGTAACAAAAGTACAGTAGTAAAGAAGTAAATTACTACAGTACACACCACCACAATAGTAGAAAATTAAACAGGAACAGGAATATAAAGTTCACAATAAAAGAGTACATAAGTGTAACAACTACTCACTACAACAGGAAATGGAGTACAATAGAAAGCTACAACTACTGGGATCTAATAGGCCCAGCACCTTTTGCAGCCGTAGGCTCTGGCTGCTCAACACCTGGACCTAAAAATGGTTATGAGTATAAAATGTCAGCGAACGCTGAGTAAAGTGGTAACCAGCTAACTAAAATAGTAAAGGCGAACAGGTAACTGTTGTTTTCAATTTCTTTCTTTGTTTAACTAATTATTCCTTCTTTCATCACTTGGTTTATTTATCAGGTCTCTTTCTTGATCTTGATTGTTCCTTGTGGGAACGATCTTAATTGCAGTCTTTTCCGAAGAGTAGAAGTAGCACGTGGTGCTCTCCTGGCCAGGAGAGTCCCCCGTGGTGGTCCTACACTTAGTCAACCACCCCAAGGTCACTGATAGACGTAATGGTGACTACGGCACATGCAATAAACGCACGAGTAGCTACCCCACACTGGCATAAGGTCAGTCGTTTCTGTTAACGGGCACGCCCAAAGCACCTCATGGAACCAGTATAGGGCATAGCCCTCTCAGTAACATGGGTGTAGCCCCTAAGAACCAAATAGGGGTCTCGCCCCTCGACAATCCACACGCGCCTTGCTTGACTACCCTGGTTTGCCCAGTGGACCTCACAAGTCAGTGTAAGGCAGCTAGCTGAACCCCGGGCGCTGTGGGGTGGCTAACTCTCTCCCTACACTAGTAGCTCTCCCTGGTACTGTGTACGCGAAGGCCAAAAGGTTGGTACAAAGTGGCCAATCCTAACCCTGGGTCCCAACCCTAGGGCAGCTAGCTCCGCTCTGCACTAAGTAGGGGGACAATCGCTCTCCTTGGTACTCCATACTCAAGGGCCAGCTCACTTCTCCATTCACATTTCCAGTTCCATTCCATTTATTTCCAGGAGCTCTACTCCTAATTCCCCGTAGGGTTCACGCTCATGATTCTCAGGCCAAGCCATTCTCAGGTTCTACACATGTAGCATGTAACTTTACTATTCACATTCCATGTTTATTTGCAGGTAGCTCGTGCTTCCAACCTTCAATCTTCCATTTCCAATTCATATATAGGCAGCTCGTATTTAATTATAAACAACAGGAATTTACATGCAGCAATTGCTAACGACAGTACTTTACATTTCACAGGAAGCTGTTATCCATTTACAGGAAATTATTGTTATTCTATTTACTGATCCAAGACTGCAATTCATACATTTCATACAACTATTCCAGCGTTTCTAGTCCTAGGATTCATGCCATACCCTAGGATCTAACATTCATTCCAAATATGCATTCATGTTTGTAATTAAACTAGGGGAAGCCACTCTACCTGTAAACCCAGGAGTAATGGGGGCTTGATCGGTAGGTCCACGTGCCTCAGCAAACCCCAAATCTGCAACGGAATGAGGTCCTATCACGAGGGTCAATCACAAGAAACCACTAAAAATAGGATAAAAAGTATTCCAAAATGTAGAGGAACTTATACAGAGAACAACAGAATCTTAATTGTGGAAATCAAACCTCAAATGGACCCAAAATGGGTCAAAACAATAATTCTAATTCATATCAGATGTATGGAACACCTTCCAGATGTCTTAAAAGAGTCCAGAACCATACCTCAACTCCTATGCCACTCCTCAGACATCCAGGAACTCTACTAGACCGTATGGACCCAGTTCCAAACGTCTGACAACCTCTTCAGACGTCTAGAAACACTTCTCGCCGTCTAGTGCCTCTCCCAGATGTCTGAACTGCGTGGGAGGACGTGTCCCGTGCCTTCCCGAAGCGAATCCTGCACACAGTGACGTAAATCTCCTCAATATGGCACGAAACAGTGCCTCAGCAGAATGGCCTGCATGGCCGTATCAGCAAAGGAAAGAGTAGGTCATGGGATTTACCTCTTAGTCGTCTACGTTGTCTGGATGTCGATCCAGACGTCTGATTCTGGGAAAATGCCTGAACCAGAAGTTGCCTTTGCCTTCTTGCGCCACAGGCCGACACGCCGCGCCCGCTCGCCTGTTACTCCGGCTGTAGCAATGTCAAGGAGGACCTCCCCGACGCACCTCTCCACCTTGCACACGCCTGATCGGCCATGAGCTCTTCAGCAAGCTCCCTTGCGAGCTCACGCGTGCACTCTCCTCCCTTCCCCTCGCTGCTCCTCCTCTCCTCCCACATCGCTCACGCCCGCTGCTCGCTACTCGCCGCTCGCCGCTCTAGCTGGAGGAAGAAGAAGGGTGGCTGAAGGTGAGGTGAACGAGGGAGAGGAGGGGGGTTTAAGTAGGTGCAGGGTTTAGGGTTGCATCGGCGAGAAGAGAGAGAAGAAGAGAAGAAAATGAGGCTACGTACTGTCTCCGTGAAGCATGCAAGCAGACGCGAGGACGTACACGAAAAATTTGATTTCCAAACGTCTGGGAAGGTGTCCAGACGTCTGACCAGACGTTTGACCCAAGTCCTAGATGTCTTAAAGGGCTTTAATAGAATGGGTCTTAATAAATATGATGGGCCCTTTAGATGGGTTGTGCCCTTAATGATCAATTCAAATGTGTGTGCGTGCACAATCAAGGTTTACAAACAAGGTTATTTGATGATGTGTCTTTTAGGGTTCAACCTTATTTAGTAGCTTTTATAGTTTAATCTTTAGGTGTATTCAATCAAGGTTTAGTAGAACACTCCAAGTTTTGAAAGCATTGGTGATGATATATTCCTTTAGAAATTAGATAAAAAATGTGGAGTGCCTGGTTCAACCCTAAAAATCAACCCTATGAGGCAAGCTACTTGATGGATCAGTTTTAAATTGAGTGGTGCGGCCTAAACAACTCAATCGCTTGGCTTATTGCACCACTTAGTTAAGGTACACAAGAATGTTTAACCTATTCAAATTTCTACTCACTTATGTGTATTGAGTTGAAGTGTACCAGGTCCACAAGTCAGATCCTGGTTAAGTGGTAGAATCAAAGTGATTTTACTCTTAGGATAAGTTGTGTGTGTTAAGTGTGTAGCTTTCAGTTAAATCCCACAAGAGAAGAATATTTTTTATCTTTTTATATATGTGAGTGGGTGAGGTGAGTGGAGTGATAATCAAACAACCAAAATCGACCCTAGGGTTTATGAAAGCACCTAAGTCAATTTAGGTTTGAGTTATTAGGTTATGGAATGAAAACTAGGGTGGGGGTGGTGGGGATACACTTACAAAACCTTCATCTGCACTTTTCTCCGATCTAATCGCTCTAGCCTACCTTGGATGAGTACCTGCAATCATAGTAAGATCAGAGAAAAAGTAAGATAAAACTTAGGTAAGGTGAAAAGACATGGAGAAAAGCCAAAGAGCATTGCCTCCCCGACAATGGTGCCAAAATGATGAGGGTGTGTTTCGTGAATTAAAATTAGGGGTTTGGAGGACCCATTATCGTAGCTCTCAAAATGCTTCAATCAGATAAAATTTATAACTAAAACTCAAAAAGTGAGTCCCGGGTCGAACACGGGGAGGCGAACGCTTGGTTTTGAAAGATACATGTTTCTCTTCTATTTATTTTTGTCATTTTTATCTTTTATAATTTCTTTTTAATTTTTTAGAAAGCAAGAGATCAAATCGACAATTTCTTATCTAGCTAATGTACTTGAGAAAATATAAGAGAAACAATCATGGATTTCTAATCAAATATTTTTTACAACTACGAAAGCAGGAAAGATTACACTACGAAAGCGAAAAAGATAGAAAGAGGTGAGAGAATCCCCCTTGATGGTTGCTTGGAGGATGACTCACTCTGACATCGCCTGGAGGAAGGTGGTGAGGAGCACAACGAAGGAGGACAGAGCCATAGGATGGAGGGCATGGCAGGATGGCGTCGCAGCAAGGATTTTCTTCCCGAAGGGCAGTAAGAGGACGACCACAGGATACTCCACGAAGGGGGATGAGAGGTAGGAAAACTATTTTCTTCTCTACTCTAGAGGAGCATCCCGGGCTTAAGGCAAGCTCTCTCTAGAGCCTTGGAGGGGTGAGGGGAAGAAAGGAAGAGATTGTTTGGAATGGAGGGTGATAGGTCCTCTTATATTGGAGAGACAAAATCATCCACAAGCAATTAGTGATGACTGTAATCATCAGTGAAGATTGGCCCAACTGTCTCTGAAGATCCATGACCTTCAATTCTTTTGTTGGCGCACGCAAAGCGCAAGCCATTAGTGACAGCTATAAGCATCACTAAAGTCTCGCGCAACTATTGCTGTAGCCATTACACCCCCACACACGACGCTCACACACGTAGCAGCTGGTGCAAGGTTGAAGGGTTGAGGGCCATTGGATGTGCATCGGAAGGTCCTGATTTCATGGCTGAAGATCATGCATCCAATGTTGTGCACCTACTCAATTCAAATCACACAGTCTGTGCGCTTGCTGGTAGCCGTTGGATCCCTTAGATCAGATTGCCCGAACACCTCATCAGAGCCACCTGATCATGATCATGCAGTCTTGATTCAAATTGGATATGGGCCTTTGAAATAAGGAGGCATGTAGGGACTCAAACGGTGGCTACCAGTTTGCGCTTCAAGTCTCCAACCAATGAGTCAAGTCACCATATGTGTCGAGATGGCATCTTATGGCATGCGGTGGAGGAGGCTTCTCTGCCATTAGATCAAGATCCAACCACTGGGAATGGAGGTCGCGGATGAGGAGTGGTGTGGGCGATGCTAGCCGATGTTGGGCGACATGGATGGCACCATGTGGCTCCATCTGGGCTGTCCGCCTTCTTCTTTTGTAGAGGGTGATACGGAGCTCTGATCGAGATGATTCCTATGTTGTCGGACTGCGGTTGTCGCTGCGGATCCATCTGTATGGTTAGATTTTTCATCCGAAGCCTGTATGGATTTCGCATTGCCCGCTGGTCATTGATCTTCCTCGAACTTCATATGATGCTACGGGACTCCGATCTAAACGATTTTGGAGGCGTTAGACTCCGATCGTCATCCTGATCAGATCTGCACCGTCCAATCATCTATCTGAGGTCCTGAAATAAATCTTCTTCTCTCCTAACCATAAAAAGGACCTAATTAACCTAAAATATATACAACTACACTAAATGTAGGATGACTCATGCTATGAAATATTTATATCATGAAATGCAAATCTAAGCCTAGGAACATGCATGATTAGGTATTTTAACCTAAATAGATGTGTCTATATCAGTTGGCCAGAATGGTGGGACCCCCTAGGACAACCCACTTGGTGGGACACCACTAGAGGTTAACGTGATTACTACACCGACCTTTCTTGTCACCAGTTGGTCCAAATAGATAAGGCCTCATATAAAATTTACTAGGTATAGCTCAAGTTTAGGAAAACAAAATCCAACCTAGTTGGTGTGTCTATTAAGTTAATTATGGCTTAAGATTTAAAGTGCATGGGATTAGATGATGGGTGTGAGGGAGGTGGTTGCCCAATTAGATCAATTGAATTATGTGTGCATTCCAAACAAGGGTCCATAAATAGATTTAATTGGTGAAGTATCTTTTAATGTTGAAATAATTAATTCACTAATTTTAGGGTTCTAATTTCAAGGTATTTTCAAACAAGTTTTCAGTAGAACAAATAGCATTTTGCAATCACTGGAACTTGATCTTTCTCCGTGAGATTGTGAATCTCGCAACCCTAATGTGGCATGATAGCATGCAGCTTTTAAGTGCATCAATTTTATTTTGAGTGGTGTGGCCCCCAAACAATGCAACAAAGGCTTCCCAAACACCACTTGATCAAGCACACATGAAATAATTTCTTTCAGAATTTTTTGGGGCTTAAAAATATTTTTTTCATATTTTGCAACTCAAAATGCTAAAATAGTCTAAACAGACCCCTAATAAGTATTTTCCAAAAATAGTAATGATACATCCATCAGAAAATTTTCCAACTTTTTCCAAGAAACTATATTGGCCCAGAAATCAAATGAAAAAATTTCACCAAATTTGGATTTGTATAGAATTTTGGAAAATTCGACAAACCTGGATCTCCAATAGAAAAATTTTAGATTGAGTCACTGACAGTAAAATATTTTTCTAGGGTAGAAACAAATGATTTTCAAGTGAAATTTGGTATGTTTGTTGCTGATTTCAAGGGGATCATGCAGCAAAAATGTGAGAATTTTTAGATGTATGAATAGTTTATAATTAAATTTTTAATCAGTAAGAGAAACCAATCCAAACTTAGGATGAGACATGATCTTTAAAGCACAAGTAGAGTAGGATAAGAGATTTTTTTTCTTTTCATTTTCCTTTTTTTCTATTCAAATAGATGCAAATTTCTTAGGGTTCAAAATTGAAAGCTAATACTAAGATGCAAGATACTAACCATAGGATCATCACCTGCACTTTAATCCAAAATTACTTTGTGATCCAAATCCAAGTGGACGGGCATCTCTTGCACACAAAACAATCATAGAAGAAAGAAGTGAGTTAGATAAAATGATTGTAACACTAAATGTAACTAATGTAAGCAAAATAATCACATTGCCTCCCCAACAACAACGCCAAAAAGTGTTTTGTTTGCAAATGTGATTGCGAGAAATCACTTTTTGTCATAGTAAATGTGCACTGAAGCTTTTGAAATTTTTAAATCGGATCAAACTCATACAATTTTTTGAATAAAAATATGGGAGTCTGAGTTGTTCCTAGGGAGGCCAATAGATCAAAATTGCTTTCCAATACTAGAACTAGAATCAATTATCAAGCAAGATGACTATTATAACTAGGCATGCAACTTCTAACTAAATACTAGAAAGCTTACAACATGAAGACAAGTTGAAAAATAAATACTAGAACTTGTATTGGATAAATTAATAGTTTGGCACAAGAAGAACTAGTATGACAACAATTGGAATGCTTCTACAATTACTACAACTAAAACTAGACTAGAGAAATGTGAAGGAAGGGCTTTGAAGGAGAACTTCGGAGTGTTTGCGTAGATGTGAAGGGGAAGGTGCACCCACAATCTCCAAGGGGAGAAGGAAGAAGTAGAGGACTAGTTCTAGTTGGTGGATAAATTATGGTGTGTTTTGATCATCTAAAATAGTATTTGTTGGAGTATAAAAGGGATGGCCAAATAAGGTTTGTTAGGTTAGGATATGTTCTAGGATTTCCTAAGTTTTGTTGGGATTTTAGGTAGATAGGATTAGGTATCCTAAGTGATTGCCCACTATAGGTTTTAGGACAAGGTTTTGGTTGATCATAAGGTGTTTATAGGCTAGGTAATTAGGTTCCTAAATTGGGCTAGGGTCTAAATTAATTGGGTTTCCAAATAAGTCCTCCAATTAGGTCTAGTCCTCTTCTAAGTGAGCTTAATACAGAAAATTTGATCAACCTTGTTCCGATCAACTTGAAATTCTGTATTTGCACATATAGAGATAAACACATCAAGGTACCAGATATAATTGTAGGAAAAATTGCACAAAAGCTCACAAGTATGCATTATTTACAGAATAACCTGAAATGACTAATCTAACCTAATTGAATGCAATCTAACCCAAATTACCCTTAGACCAACATTAGTTAGGCATTAATTAACATAAATAATTATCAAAATATCAAGCACCTAAAATCATTTTAGGTAATATGGTTTTCATAGAAAAAGGGTTCATCTCACTCTCTATTGTTTGGTTTATGGACATATGGTGGGGGGGAGTTTCATGTAATTATATGGAACTTATTCAAAGTTCATCACTTTATGTTTGTTCTAATGGTTATTAGTCCACAGCTGACAAATTGTAAAATTGAGTCTTTGCCTCTTTTTAATGTTTCAATTAAGCATAAGAATGATCTGCTAGAAATGTTTGAGGTAGAGTATCACATTATCTTATGTGAACTTCAAGTTTGCACTTTTGACCTATTATATAAATTTATGATAACTTTTTAGAGTTTGACCATAGCATTGGAAAGGTCAAAAAGATTGAAGAGTTACATGTTCTGTCAGGAAGAAGTTGAACATCTTTTTCTAGGATCTAGATCGCATCTGTGGTTCCCCATTATTCGTGCCTATTTTCAAATTAAGTTCTTATCTTTAATGTCTTTCATATAACAACCAAGTTAAGAAGTCTATAAACTATGCATATGGTCATATTCATCCTAATCTAATTTTATTGGACTCACTCCCCCTTGTTAGATTTTACTGAGATTACCATTATTTGACTCTCAGAGCATAAATGCCTTTTCTTGGGTCCTTGGAAATTAAAACTTTATAGTTCTGAATAAGTTGAATTCTCTTGTAGTTTGTCATTCTTCTCCCATTATATATATATGTATATATTCCTATGATGGGTTTACTGCAATAGTAGCATCATGTATGACAAAATGCAGCTTGGATGTTATATGATGTAAACATGCTTATATCACATAACTCGTTATTTTTGCATGTTCTTAGACGTATAGTTGCATTATACATTATAAATATTGTATAATATGCATCATCTTGCATTTAGGTTAGATTGTATAAAGTTTAGGTTAATTTTCTCTTTTTGTGGTCAGGAAATAAGGCAATATCATATCTGGGCCTCGAATTGAAGATCCAACCATAAGAATCTGATCAGGGCGACAATTCAAGTTCAACGACTCCAAGATCGCCCTGATCGGGCTTCCGTAGCATCAGTGTAGTTTGAGAAAGATCAGAGGTCAAGGAACTAAGTGGTGCAAATCAATACTTCAGATGAAAAATTCTACCACACGGATGGGCTTGGATCGACGTTCGCAACCCAATGACACAAAAATTAGTCCAATTCGACATCCGTAGCACCATCTACAAGTTAGAGAAGATAGACGGCCAGGATGGTGCCATGTGGCACCATCCTAACCATCCAGACATGCCTATACCCCTCTGCTCAACTTCTTTGAAGGGCTCACCTTCGTGCAATCTTGTCTATTCGATCTTCCATGAACGGCCACGATCACACAAACGCCGCGTGCGCTAATTATTAAATGAGATAAAGAGCCTCCTTCAGCGTAGCGATCGTGCGTCTCTCTCAGCAACGAGAGGCACATGTTCAAGCCCTTGCTAGCACTTCAATTCAACGAGTCAGAAAGCATGGTCAAATTCAACTATTAGATTTGGATCGGACAGTAACGAAGGTGAGATGGGGCGTGCTTGGATGAAGGTGCGACTGCACGAGCGATCGGACACCTAAACCCACGTGCTATCGCATGCACGGGCATTGGACATGATGAAGAGGAGCGGGTACACGCATCTTAAATGGTCCGATCTTACGATCGGACAGTCGAGAGTGCATGTTCGTGCACAGGCATTTTGAGAACAGAGGATTAAAGGAGGCTAGCGGGTGCACGCATTAAGCCTACGTTCAGGGCTTTAGTGATAAATAAATCCGTCACTGAAGATCCTGAGTTAAAGTTTTAAAGGATGAAATGACCAAATTTCCCCTTTAAACCTCACCTTTAAATAGGCCAACGACCCCCGCATATTCTTCATCCCTTCCTTTCTTCTCTCACCTCCTCAAAGGCTCTATGAGCTTGTCCCAAACCCAAGATACTCCATTAGAGTTAAAATTAGAATTTTTTCACCTTCTCACCTCCTTCTTGGAGCATCCCACAATTGTCCTCTCATCACCATTTGGGATGCGGATCCCGCTGCGACATCGCCCTATCCCGTCCTCTATTGTTCGTCGTTGTTCTCCTTCATCCAACATCTCACCACCTTCTTCCAGCCGCTCCGTCAACGTGGCTCATCCTCTAAGCAGCCGTTGAGGAAGATAATTTCTCACCTCCCTTCTCTTTACTGCTTTCTAGAGTAGATTTATCGCTTTCTAGTTATAAGATTTCCTGCTTTCTAGTGTAACAAGTAGTTGTAATGAACTTGATTAATTGATTAAGAAATACCTGTTCATTCTCTCTCTATTTTGTCTTTACTTATATTATTATCTCTCTCTTCTATTCTCTATTCTTTAAGTAGATAGCTAATATAGATTCAATTCAACTAGCTAATCTGCTTCTTGACAACAAAACAAATGTGGTTTGTAATCAAACATTCGCCTCTTCATGTTTGACCTAGAATCACTTTTGAGTTTCGGCTAAAATTATCTGTTGACGGATTTTCTCGCAAATTATGCTATAATGTTGGGTTTCCAAAATTCAACCTTTTTACGTAGATTTTCCAATACAACATTATATATGATTGTATTTGCTAACAGCAATATTGAACGAATAGTTTTCAGTTTGAAATAACTTTCGCACAAGAAAATAAGTCGTTGAAGTAGAAATTGAGTGGTGGAAAAATCGATCATCAACAATTAAAATAAAACCACTCACTGGAGAGTGGGTCATGTCTATAGGAAGGTAAGGGGCCTACCAGAACTTGTTAGACTCTTTCACAAAAGTTCACAATTAAAATTATGAAGAATCGATGCCAAAACCCCTTCTAAATGGGACTTATGTCCATAAGTCTAAATAGCCAAAAATGTCTATTAATGCATGTTCTTAGTGTCATATTAGCACCATGCATTGTAAATATTGCATAACATGCATAACCATGAATTTAGGTCAAATTGTACAAATTATATAGTAATTGTCACCTTTTATGGCCAAGCATAGGGCAACATTTAATTAGGGCTTCGGATCAAGGATCCAACTGTATGGATCTGATCAAGGAGATGACGAAAGTTCAACAACTCCAAGATGGCATAATCGGACAACCGTAGCACCAGATATAGTTTGAGGAAGCTCAGAGATTGAGGGCCAAGATGGCATCAATCTACACTTCAGACGACAAATTTGACTGCATGGATGGGCTCGAAGCGACGATCGCAGCCTAACGGGTTGAAAATTAGTCTAATCCAAAATCCGTGGCACCATCTACAGCACACAGAAGATGGACGGCCAAGATGGCACCATGTGGCACCTTCTCAGTTGCCCAATTAGCCCAAAGACCCGTCGCTGCATTTCAAAGGACTCTCCATCCCACGATCCAAGCCATTGGATCTTGATTCAACGGCTAGGATTTACTCAGACGCACCCGCTCTCATCATAAGGAAAAAGGCGCAGACGATTTGGGCCATTGGATCTTGATCTAACGGCCATGCTCACTCGTGCAGAAAATCATTTGCAAGCCTCAATCTCACGCTCAGCGCTGCGGGTGCACGTCTCTTCGCAAGGCTTAGGGCATGTGTTCGAAATTTAGCCCGCCCCAAATCAACCGAGGACGTGAGTGCGGGCTCAATTGAGCCGTTGGATGGCGAGCAGGCGATGCAAATGTGGGGGACGTGGTAGCACCAGAGCACGCAGATCACCAACACATGATCAAATGTGCATCCGAAAGCTACATCACACGCTCGGGCACACGGTTATGTGAACTTGAAGTGGGTGAGGAGCGATCTGAGTTGTCCGATCTCGCGATTGGACTGCTGAGATTGCTTGGTTGTGCGCTTGCGGTAGTTGCGCAAGAGAGGAGGCGTGCGCGGTGCACAGACACATCACCCATGACAGGTCTTTAGTGACAAATAAATCTGTCGCTAAAGACCTAATTTAAATGTTTTTGAATATGGAATGACCAAATTGCCCCCAATCCTTGCAACTATAAAAGGAGACCCCAACTTATGGGAACACCATCATGAGCCCTAACTAGCTCATTTTAACAAAGAAAAGAGAACAAAAGCTCCTACATAACCAAATGAAGGGCCTAATTCAAGGAATAACTAGTCTGAGAGAAAAGTAATAAACAAAGGATAAAACTATAATTTTACCATTACAGTGCAACAACGGGATTTCTCAAAGGCTAAACATAGGCCAATTGGTCTTAACAAGAAAAAAAGTGGGTTTGTTCAATCAAAAAAGGGTTAATGTGAGATTTAGGCGTTAAATGACTTCTTGTAACCCTAAAACAGACCCACTTAATTTAACAAGGTTCTTGTTAGGATAAAATTCAACTAAACCCTCTAAAATTCATGGAAAAATATCCTCTAGGATTTAGAATCTTTAATTTGGCCTTTAAAACCTCTTTTGACCTAAATTGGGTTTTTGTAAAATGACCAGTTAAACGTGGTCAAACCTAAAACCCAACTTCACCATTGGATTCCTTAGGTCCAAATTAGGTTTGTACCAAAATTTGGACCTAAGGGGAATTCACCTTGACCTACTTTGCAAAACAGTCCAACTCAATTACATTTAGACCCCTATCTTTTGAAAACCATTACAAAGACCCCCCTAACTTCCTCACCATTCCTTGCAATTAGGTCCCTCCACCATTACAGCGGAGGAGTTTTCCTCCGGCGAGGATTCGAGGAGGATTTCTCATTGTTTCCTCAGAGACTTCCTCTAAAATTTGAAAGATTCTCTGAGGAATTCCCGATCGTGTGAACCAAATCCTAAGCCCTGATTATCACCCAATCTATTGCGAACGCATGAGAGATTTGGGTATCTCTCGCAATCCTACTCTGGCGAGGATGCCCATGCTTGGAAGCTTGCCTTCCAAGCACAAGGCACTCTGGCTGGGACTATAAAAGGTCCCCCTATCCCGGCCATCCATTCCCAGCTTGGTTTGGCTGGAGATAACCCTCCAACTTCCCTTCTCCTCTGGCCAAACATCCAGCGAGCTCCGGTGACATATTCCTCCTCTTCTCATTACTCTGCCATAAACCTAGTGGTAGAGTCATCTCCGCCTCCTTCATCCATGTCGCGCCATACCTACGCATGCACCTACCTCCTCCTCCTCGTCACTGCCCCCTCTAATTGGAACCTTCGTCTCCAGCAGCGGCAGGTATGCACCATCCAACATTCTCTGTCCTTTCATCCTTAAATTAGGTTAGATATCTTCCCCTCTCTCTACTCTTTATTTTCCCCCTCTTTATTTCCCAAAACACCCCACGATAACCGCAGACCACCACCATCGTCTCCACCTCTGGCAGACCACAGGCGAGGTGCCTCTGTCACTCCACGCATCCATCCACCTCGCCAAACACCTCAGAAGCTCCACCACCATCCACTGATCATCCTTCCCTTCTCCATTGACCGCCATAGCCTCACTCCTCCCCCGAACAGACCCATAACCACGACCACAGGATGACCTTGACATGCATGCCCAGGCTGCCCCGTGCCACACCACCCACCGAGGCACCTTCGTCATGTCACGGCGAAGCCCCCTATGTGTTCTAATGAGGTCGCAAGGCCGTGTTGCTTGAACACAGGATCGGACATTAGCATCCATTGGAGTAGGGTTGAAGTAGCTTGCACCTTCTCTCTAGGCTGCCGTGCTCTAGGCCCCAGGTCCCAGGCATTGCGGATTGGTATCACGTACGCATTCAGCCAGGTAATTGGCTTTGCAAGGTCTTGTAGCTGCAGCAATTACGTGCGACATCTGCGGGTGTGCAAGAAGCAGGTGGGACTTTTAGTCCCACCTCGGGCGTTTTGGAGTAACTTGTGTGATATAATATGAATTTATGTCAGGGGCTTATCGCCTCCTGACACGGGATGAGGTCCCTCTCACCTACCATGCCTCGTCTGCGATTCACTCCTCTATGGACCTAGTTGCCTGAACCAATAGCCCGTGCACTCCTTGCGCATCACCCATGGCGGTGCGCCTAGACTTGGGCACGCTAACCCAACTCGTTTACCCGAGTTGGCTCTGGGAGAGCGAGCCTAAGAGAGAAAAGAGAGAGAGTTTGTGGGGGAGGGTAGGGGTGGGTTTTGCACTTGCTTGGAGGGAAAAGAAAGAGGAGGAAGCTGAAGAAGGAAAAGCTAAGGGCAGGAGGAGCCGTAGAGGAAGATGAGGATCTGAAGGCAAAGTTGAAGAAAGAAGAAGGAGCTTGAGTGCTAAAGGCAAAAGAAGCTGCAGAGAAGAAGGAGAAGGCACAGCTGAGGAAAAGGCAAAGCCAAAGCCAAAGAATGAAGAAAGAAGAGCCAAAGAAAGAAGAAAAGGCATGGCTGAAGAAGAAAGAGGAAGCTGAGGGAAAAGTCAGAGAAGAAGAAGCCTCAAGACAGAAAGGAAGAAGATGAAGGAAAAGAAGAGCCAAAGAAGGAAAGAAGCCAAGGACCAAAGCTAAAGAAGAAAGGAAAGAAGACCAGAGAAGCTAAAGGCCAAGTCAGAGAAGGAGAAAAGCCAAAGAAGAAGACAAAGAAGAAAGAGCTGAAAGAAGAATCAAACATTTTTAAGATGTTTGATTCTATAATCGGACGTCCAATTTCTCTTTTATGCTGCATTTTATTCATAAACTCTGACTTTATATTTTGAATTATATTTTGAGCAATTTTAAGTGTTCAAATTGCATCTATTATTGAGATTAGTGTATGACCTCCATTTGCTCCCTGTGTTCGCCCTCGGACTTAAAATTTGAGTAATAAAATTTATTTATTTTGAACACTTTTTTGATTGTACTACAACATGACCTTTTTAAAACCCGATCAAGCGCTCTCAACTTTTTGGTGCCATTGCCAAGGAGCATCGCGTAATTCATCATTAATCTCCGCATTATTTTGATTATATTTGAGCATTAACTTGCCCTATTTGTTTTGCTGTGATTTTGCGAGGTATTTCACGAGGAGACCTCTCGTGCAAATCAAACACTCCAGGGTAGGTAAATTCTCTCTTCTTCCTTAATCCATCTCCTAATCCTAGGAAGATAAAAAGGAAATAATCAAATTAGGAATCACTTGCCTTCCTTTTATAGTAATTATCATTTAAAAGGCAAAGTTTCCTAAATTGCAAAATTTTTTTTCAAATCTTATTGAAGTTGAAGCAATTTGTTGAGACCCTACCCAAAATTGTTGTGCCTATTAGAGATCATGATTAATTTCTGAATCTCAATGGACTACACACTTCTTGTTTGAAGTCCAAAGAGAACTTCTGTGAAAAATCAAAGAGGATTGGAAAATAAAGCCACATTAGGGTTTTGGAGTGCTAGTTCACACGTACTTGCATAAAAGGAAACACACCCACCCGCATCTATGTGCTACCCAAGCCCTTGATTGAAAGCATTTAACCAAAACAAACCCTAAAATTAAAGCTTTAATTTCACTTGAACACTAAAAGAAAGGACCTAAAGCTCCTAAAGGATAGGTCAGGTGAAGTTGACCTCTTGTTGGGTCAACCAACCTTGAAATTAGGTCACAAAGCCAAAACATCTAAAGTTCAAGTGGAACCCTAAGCACCTTCAATTTAAAAGTGGTAGACTTAAGAGGTCAAGGTCCCCATTCTGGTCTACCTGGAATCTCAGTGACAAGAGAGGTCGGGTGGGGGAAACCTTGTAACCCGTGGGGACGCTCTACCGTGTAGGGGTTTTTGCGAGACTCTCCCTCTTTGGCTGCCCAGGTAATTCTCAAGTGGATGACTTTCCGATCTAGGGGTATCATCTGCCCTGAACCTCCATAGTCATCCAAACAACTTTGGGTGCCTCGATTGGGTCAAAAATACATCCAGTCCCTCATCCCTTATCTTTAGAGCACAAACATAGATTTCCAGTGGGATTCTCTATTCAAATCTAATCACTTCACAATTTGATTCTACATATTGATCCAAATTCTAATTCTACATCTTGATTCCACCATCTAATCCAAACATGCAGCCTGGTTACTTAGGATTACCCTTCAAGAAACCTGAATCACAGAGATCCATGAGGGATAGGATGATTGAGGATGCCCTTGAATTCTATGAAATTGAATACAAAACCTCAACACCAATACAAGACATTCAGATTAATATACCAACAACAACTTTCATCATTAACTATGCCCAAGTGTTATTGACAGAAGCCACAAAAGGATCAACCCAAGACATTCTCATAACAGGATACATTGAGAAAGAAAAATTGCACAACTTTGAATACCTTCAATGCATGACAAATCCTATACTATGGGAACACACCAAGATGATCTTGAAAAATGTGAAGAGATGATGAGATTATTGAAGCAAGTTATCGATCAAAAATACCCATACACGCCGCAAACAGATGATGAACCATCTTAGAATAGTATTGAGGATCAATCCGATTTCCCAAATCTCGAGTTTGAGGCACAAAGTTGTTGTGGATTCCCAACCCAGATGGAATACAACATGCCTGATCTTGAATTAGGCTGGGAAGTTCCAATTGCAGGAGAACACAATTTGGAGCCAACCCTAGAAACTAGATCACCAAGCATAGAATTTTGAGACTCCTGCAATAATGAGACTAGAATTGAACCTCTCGAGGGTGTAAATCCCACCCCTTATTCTGATAAGTGACCCTTGAAGGTAATTCTGACCTAGATTCTTGTGATTCAACCCACACCCTCAGCCTAGAATCTAGATTTGAAACTTATTGGGAGGATTACGAGGTCCCATTTGTCGAAGATCAAAATTTCAATGAAGAGTATGATTCTGGGCCTCTATTTGATGAATATCCCTCTCCAACATCCTCAGAGATACAAATTGATTTTTTGGATGTCACGCCAATCTATGATAAAGAAACCGAGGAGTTGAACTAGTGGGGTGTTAATTGGGTCTTTCCTGCAAGCCTAAACCTAAGCCTAGACCAAATAAGGACACCTTTTTGAGCTCAGAATTCACATATAGGCTTGACCCAAGTCAGGCTGCTACATCTACATCATGTGATTTATTCTATGGTGGAACCCATGATCTCGAATCTCATTCAGAACTTGATTTTCACAATATCTCTGACAATTTTGAATCATACCATAATTTTAGAGAACCTCTGTTTCCTATATACAATGAGCCAATCTACAACCTCAACTCACATGATTCATTCTCCGACTCCAATTCTGAGGTCCCAATTTTTGAGATCACTAATTTAAGTTCAGGTTCTAGTGAGATGGAATTATTTCTTTTCGATCCTCAGGAATCAGAACCAGAAAATCCCGAGAGTGATTGCAACCCAGAGTTTGAATCTTTTCTCAACTCAAATTTCCATCATCCTATAGGCACTCTTCAGGCATTCACTTTTGAATTTGACAGCTACTACGAGGACTCTCTACATGAAACCACCTATAAATCCTTTCTAGAAGAGCCCTCATACACAATTCTTATTGAAGCCACCTCTTCCGCATATACAGAACCTATCCAAACCCGTTCTCAACCCCGAACCGCAACTGGACTCAATTTCTATTATGATTCCCCTCTTATTGAGCCGATTGCAGATGATTCAACTCCACATCTACACTAGGTTTCAGGCATTGATCAGACTGAAGACCATGCTCCATCAACCTCTGATCACCCCTGTAGGGTTTCCACACCATTCACTGATCACTTTTTGGATCCCTACTCTGACCAGGCTAATTTGACTCAGCCAAACCCCGAATTCACACTTCCACATCTGTCTGAGCTCCATAGCATATGGTGGTTCCACATCTCTTGATCTACATTTATCAACCCACCAGCTTGATTCGGTTTGGGCTACGTCATCAGCCTGCTGATCTGAACAGGCACCTGGTTGGACCAACCAGGCTCTTGATCAAGGTGCTTGTTGTACAAAACTCTACTGATTTGACCACTCCCTCTCCATACCATTTCCCGCTCGGTTGAAGGCCTTGAATTTAAAGCTTAACGGGAGGAAACTCGTCATTCCAAAAACTTGAGATCCATTTGATTATCCGTCTATACTCCACGTCTATTGCACCCCGAGTTCAGCCTTAGAATAGTTGAGCCCACCTCTAGTACAAGTGCCAGAGCTTGAAATTGTCCGCAAAAGTCATTCCCGACCCATTCACCCACCTGCTAAATCCTATTCTAAGTCCCAGAACCCAACACTATTTCACACCCTCCGTTTATAATGAGGGCATTGCAAACCTTAGGCATGGGGGGGTGGTAAAGTGCAAACATGGAGAAATGAAGAAAAGTCAGAAGGATTCTCACAAAAAATCACATATGTCAAAAACACCAAAAAAAAAATAAAATTATGAAAAAGAACAAAAAAAAATGGAGGGACGAAAATTTTGAGGTCATATAAACGAGGAGGAAAAGAGCAAAATGTCAAAAGGAGCACAAAATAAAAAAAGAAAAAAGGATAGTCATTAGTAAGAGATTAAGGGATTAACCAAAAGTTCTAGACCACATCAAGGAAAAAAGAAAAGTGAAGAAAAGTTCTAATGAGACACTAAAAAAGATTAGCAGGAACGTCGATCTTAGGCCGTTTGGGCTAGACTCTTAGGCATAAAAATTCATGTACTTGCTAAGATCTGGATAATCCTCAAGAGGTTAGGGAAAATGTGATGCTTAAGTATTAGGCCTAAGGCTTAGGGAGTATTCGACCTTGTTAACTAACCTTTAGTTTAGGGGACTCGGTAACCTAAGCACCCCAATCCACACACAGTCTGGTTCAGGGCGCATAACTATCAAAATCATGCAAAAGCGTTTAAATGCTCTGAAAAAAAAGTTGCCTAGATTAGGAGTGGCCGATCAACACAAGTTCATTTGGATAAGTTCCCAGCGTGGAGAGGTGGGAAATTCCCCTCGAAGATGCGTAACAACATATCGTCTCCTCGATGCTTATCTCCTAGGATATTTACATATCCTACCGGGGACACGTAAGCACCCTACTGGTTTAGATGCCATGGGAAGCATTATCACGAAATGTCGATTGCCAGGGTTTGGATTTGGCTACAGAATGCCATGGGTGGGATTATCTCAAAATATCGAAAGCTAGGGTTTTGGGGGTTGCCATGGGTAGTGCTATCATGAAGCATCGATTGCCAGGGACCTTTGAGGAATGATGATGGGGATGACGAATGATCGTCGCATCCTCTTCCTTCCCCTCCCTTACAGGGTAGTTCGATCAATTTCTCCTCTGGCGACGTCAAGGGTTGCCTCTCACGATGGCTGGTGTGATTGCGAGTCGTAGAATGTGTGTCGCAGATCGTTGCACTCGCCTTTCTCTAATTCCTCGCATAAATTCCTCTTACAGAAAAAAGATAATAAATGGTCAGATCACTATGCAATGAGAAATAATCAAAAATGAAATCAAGTGAAATTATTGCGTCTGTTGCCTCCCCGGCAACAGTGCCATTTGATAAGTCGATTTTCATTTTCGAATAATGTGATTAAGATGATTTGTCATTTCAGTAACAAAGTGGTGGGAAACTGCTTAACAAAATAAGTACAATAAAAATTACCACTCACAGAAGAGCGGGTCGTGTCCATAGAGAGGCAATGATGCAATAAAATCTTGATTATTTCGTATTCTTTCAATCAGGTGCGAAATCCATAGTCAAATTCGACATGAAATGCGATGGAAAGATGCACAATAACTCAAAAATATAAGGGTATATGTGTAATTTTTCCTTACTGAAATATTCAATAAATATGTGATGATTTTATGTAATTTCAATTGACATGTATTAGAGAAAATTTGTGCACATTTTAATCCCAAAACCAATGTTAAAACATGTGAATATCAATAACCACACAATTATAAGAAAGCATGAGTATGCAGTCACAATTTCACCATAATAAAATAATCATAAATTAAAATTGATTTTGGTGGAAATGGCATTCAAATGTAAATTTTAATTAACATAAAAACATAGCATTTTACCTCTCTCCTCCTTGCGCATGGGAGAGATGTTCAATCGGGGAGTTACTCCTACAAGAGGTTGGCTGAAGCGAGGCCTTCGCGGCGGTGGCAGTGGCGCGTCGTGAGATGGCCAGAGCTGACCTGCCAGAGGAGAGGAGTGGCAGCAGTGGATTAGCCTACTGCTACCGTGCGTGCTGCAGGCGTGCGGAGGCGTGAAGGAGTGGGCACGCGGGTGTTCTGCAGAGAGCATAGGCACGCTCAGGTATGGTGGTAGCACTGGCTACAGGTGCTATAGTGAGCACTGTGGGTGATGGCACGGTGGCATGTAGTGGCTAAGGCGCTGCAGGGTGCATTGGAGATGAAGTGAGGGCTTGCGGTGGGCTGCAGATGCTACTAGAGGGCGTGCGGGTGCGTGTAGCTGGAGGGCACATGGGCAGAGGTGCGAGCGCAGGCTGTTGGCATGCGGGTGTGAAGGTGCGTGGAGCACGCTGTGGGCGAGAGGAGGTGCAGTGCAGTGGGGGCTGGAGGTTATGGAGAAGTCCAGGAGGCGCTGGCTCTGCAGGTTGGGCTGGAGGCACGTGCTAGGTCTGATGGAGTGGGGGGAAGCTGCTGGCGCGTGCACTGGCTGAGGTGAGGGCACACGCGCGTAGGTGGTTAGTGCTGCAGTGATGAAGTGAGGGCATACGTTGGCTGGATGAAGGTGAAGGCACGGTGGGCAGATGGTTGATGGCTGGAACTGAAGTGAGGGCACGCGCGGTGGTGTCTGATGAAGCGGTGGCAGTCGTTCATCAGTAGATGCACTCACGGTAGGCGAGCTTCAAGGATTTCGTACATGGTGGCGACCAACTCCATCCTCTTGGCACAGTGGTCTGTCACCCCACCGGCCCACGGTATGACAGAGTTTTGCCATGGAGGCCCACGGTGGTGGAATGCCGCACGGTGGTGGAATGGGTGGTGGCCTCCAGAGCATGGCAGCTCTCCCTCCTTTTGTAGCCATGGCAATGATTTCAAATTCAAAATGTCGTAGCATAAATGTGATGCACAGCAGGAGGAGGTGGAGCCGAAGCTGGAGGAGTTACCTGTGCAAAGGAGAAAAAAGAATAAAAGAATAAAATATCATGTTTATTTATACATAAGCCCATAACTTCTATGTTAAATTAAAACAGTGCATGCAATGCGCCTAATTGGTTAACTAATTAAATGAATGCAATTCTAAGCTAATTCTAAATGCATTTAGTTATGAATGCAATGCATGAATTATGTAATTAAATCAGAAATATGAATTAATCTATTTACATCCTAATGCATGCTAAATAAAAGTTAGAATTAACTTAATATCTAGGCACTTAAATAATTAAATAGCCCACAAATATGGGCTAATCAAAGACCAGAGAAGCTAAATGCCAAGTCAGAGAAGGAGAAAAGCCAAAGAAGTCAAAGAAGAAAGAGTCAAAAGAAGAATCAAACATTTTCAAGACGTCTGATTCTATAATTAGACGTCCAATTTCTCTTTTATGCTGCATTTTATTCATAAACTCTTGCTTTATATTTTGAATTATATTTTGAGTAATTTTAAGTGTTGAAATTGCATCTATTGTTGAGATTAGTGTATGAACTCCATTTGCACCCTGTGTTCAACATCAGACTTAAAATTCGAGTAATAAAATTTATTTGTTTTGAATGCTTTTTTGACTGTACTACAACGTGACCTTTTTAAAACCCGATCAAGCGTTTTCAACACCTACCCTATGAAACTCTCATTCCTTCATCTCTCTCCCTCTCCAAAGCTTTAGAGAAGCTTGTCCCACACCCGGGATGCTCCTTTAGAGTTAAATCCAAAGTTTTCTCGCCCCCATTCTGGAAGTGGATCCCATGACGACAATGACATGCTGCCTCATTCCTACTTCCTCCTGCTTCATCCTTCTCCTTCCCACTTTGTCCTCCATCTTCCAGACATCGCTCTGTCTGACTCATCCTCTAAGCAATCGTCGAGGAGGAAAACATCTCCCTCCCTTCTTTTTATCGCTTTCTAGAATAGAATTTCCCACTTTCTAGCTGTAATCATTTCCCGCTTTCTAGTTGTAAAAATAGTATTCTTATATCAAGTGATTGATTTCTCTCTCTATCTATTTCTCTTTGTGTTAATATTAAGTCATTGTAATTATCTCGCTTTCAAATAAAAATCCAAAAAGAAATAATCACGGATTTTAGATCGACACAGCCTCCCTGTGTTCGACCCGGAATTTCTTTATTTCAGTTAAATTTATTTGTTGATAGATTGCTTCGTAAATCAAACTACAACGACAGGTTTTCAAAATCCAATTCCAATCGCGTAGTTTTCCGCCACCAACACATATTTAAGGAAATGAGGGAGGTCCTCTTTAACAAATATCCAGCAATATAACATGATTAAATGGGAAAAATGAGATTCACCAATGGCATTCCGCATAATTATTAATAGGGTTGTTTGCCATGGAAAAACAGGGGATTGTTCCCCTTGGCATGTGCGAGAAGAGGAAGCTACGGTTGGCCCAACCATGCTCAAAGAATGTCGAGGATGCGGAGAGGATTTCAATGACGGTGGTCCCACGTTGGTGGTGGCTGGAGCCAGTCGTCGGAGAAAAGGAACCTGCCGGTGGTGGCAACTTCCCACGTGCGTATGTGGATTGAGGGAGGGGCTGCCGCAGGCGTGGGCGAGCTCATGGTGTCAAGGCGAATCCAATGACGTCCACGACACGTCGAATAGTGGGGTGTAGTGGCGGCTGCGTGGAGGTTGAATCGGTAGTTGATGGGTTCGTTCGCAGAAGTTGATGAATAGTGTGAGGAAGAGGCATGTTTGCGGTGACCATACGTGGCTACACGTGGGCTTGGGTATGAACTAGGCTGACTGGGCATGGTGAGGGCACATGGACTACGAAGGCGCACAGGCGTTGGTGGTTGCTTGGTTAAACAGTGGCACTGGTGGCAATGCGAAGCTGCTGCAGGCGTCGAGGTATGCACAAACAATGACTACTGTGCACAGTTCTATTGAGGAGGAGGAGGTCGATGTTGTCCTTGCATCTGAGGGGATGGAGGTAGACAGTGGGCTCTTCTTGACGGAGTAGACAAAGTAGAACAAAGAAGAAGATCGTGGATGAGGAGGCATGGATCTCTGGATGTTCGGGAAGGTTCCTAAATGCCTTTACTAAAGGGGAGAGGATTGCGCGTGGAGGTGATGTCGAAGATGTGATAGCAGACGCGGTGGCAGTTGGAGTAGCAGATGTGAGCGAGACATAGTTGTGGTTGATGGCATGGTCCTGTTCATTGAGAGAGAGCCCTCCCCTTTTGGAGGAATGAGATGATGAGTGTCGTGGGGGAGGGGTACGGATGATTGCTCCTAGTACTTCGTTTCCTTGTTATATAAAGAAGCCTAGAGAAAGAAAACAAATCGCTGAGAGAGATTATGAGGGAGTTAGAGAGAATAAGGAATGCATGAAAATAAGAGAGTGGTGGGCATTTTTGGCTGAAATAACGAAGATCTTTGATGGAAAGAATGATTATGGGAGATAATCCTAGGTTCCAAAAATGACAATTTTAGAATCTCTTCCTTCCTTTCTTTTTCTGATAAAAACCAAAGATACCAAAATTGATATGTTCAATGTATTCCTGCAAAAAAACATATATATGTATTATCACTTGAATTTGAATATAATGGGCGCACCTCCATAAAAATATGGGAATGATAATTCACGAGCTTAAATAATGTTACCAATGTAATGCATGCACTAATTTAAATTCTCATCTCAATGATAATGCAGTTAGGCTCTAGGTTAGTCCCCTAAACTGGACCTATCACATAATCCCATGCCTAAGTTTTGCGAGTCTCGAGCAAAATCATATGGATTAGACTAGGTCTCTAGGCTAGATTTTACTGTCAGGTTGCCTTATCGTGCCACACCTCTAGAGACTAGATTGAAATACCAACTATAGGCCTAAAGGTAGTCAAGTACTAGCTAAGATACGAACCTGACCAACCACGGCCTTGGGTTCACTGTGAAGGTTTCTAAGGCCTGCAAAAATTGCCTAGAGGTTCGTTGACCCCATTGGTTAAAGCACCTATGCGTATGTGCAGCAAGTCTAGGTTCAGTTTGCTAGTGCATTTTTGATAAGAGAGATAGGGAGAGATTATTTTAAGAGTTTTCTCTCTTTTCTTTTTAAATTCTCCTAAACCCAACATTGGATTGGCCCTAAATACTATTTGTATCGGATTCCTTGTCCCCACCATCAATCCTCACAGGGTTCCTACAATCGATGCTTAGGGATAGTACCGCCCATGGCAACCCCTAGAACCCTGGCTTTCAACACCTTGGGATAGTGCCACCCATGGTATTTTATAGCTGAATTCAGACCCAGACAATCGACATTTCAAGATAACGCCGCCTAATGCATTTGAACTAGCACATGGTGCTTTCGTGTCCCTGATAGGATATTTAGATATCCTAGGAGACAAGCATCGAGGAAACGGTATGTTATAACACATCTTCAAGGGGAGTATTTTTCATTCCTCCTCTCTACATCGAGAACTCGTTTAATCAACTTGTGTCTTCGATTTGCTTCTAAATCAAAATTTTAGCGAAACATTTTCAAAACAGACACTTTTGGCATTCTTCTTCATTATGCGCACTGAACCAGATCGGTGTGTGATTTTTGGAAGCCTAGGTTACCAAGTCCTGCAAACTAAAGGGTAGGAAACAAGGTTGAATACTCCCTAAGCCTTAGTCTTAATACATCATCCTCGCAACTCCCTCAATGCCTTGAGGAATAGTCCATATCTTAACAAATACATGAGTGTTTAAGCCCTAAAATAGACCCAGGAGGCCTAAAGGCGGTGTCCCTCACTTATCTCCTCTTTAACAATTCAGGACTTAATTCATCATCTGATCTAGCCCAGAGCTTAGGTAACTCTTCCATAATCAAATGCTGGGACCAACATAATTTTTGCACTTTTTCCTCTTTGTGTCTCTCTTCTTCTTTCTCTTTTTCCTCCTCACCATATTTGCAATTTAGCTCAGAAAGATTTCATCACCTTTCTTCTCTTGTTCCTTTTTTTTATGCAATAAAAGTCCTAATTACATGCAAGAAAAATATGTATAGATCTTATGTACAACCTCAGGTTATACCCCCCCATGCCCAAATCTAACAATGTCCTCATTGGAACTCAAAAGCAGGTGAAGATATTACCTGAGGTAGAGTGTTTGGATCTAAGGCTCCTCCAGCCTGTACGTGTCCAATACCTAGCCATCAGAAAGAGTGACATACGATTTCAAACGTTGGCCATTTACCTTGAAAGTCTCACTTGATGATGAATTTTGTATCTCAACTGCACTGTGTAGGTGCTCCTACATGACAGTGTATGGCCCAAGCCAACAGGACTTCAATTTCATAGGGAATAGCTTGAGTCTAGAATTGAACAACCATACTCGTTGGTTGGGCTCAAAGGTTTTGCGGACGATGTGTTTATCGTGAAAGACCTTAGTGTGCTCTTTATAAGCTTCATCAGTCTGAGAAGCCGAATTCCTCAATTCTTCATGCTCAGTCAGTTCTAATGAGCACACTTTGCCTGCCTTCTCAAGATCCATGTTGACATTCTTAATAGCCCAATAAGCTCTATGCTCAATCTCAATAGGAAAATGGTAGGCTTTACCGTACACTATATAGAAGGGAGACATACCCAAGGGGGTCTTATAAGCAGTTCTGTAAGCCCATAGTGCATCATCAGGTTTCTTTGGCCAATCTTTCATGTCAAGTCTTACAGTTTTCTCCAGTATTCGTTTGATCTCCCTATTGGACACTTCCTGTCCACTCATCTTCGGGTGATACGGGGTGGCCACCTTGTGGGTGACACTAAGACTTTTGACTAGATGGGTGAAGTGTGCATTCCTAAAATGAGGTCCCCCATCACCAATGATCGTCCTCAGGCAGCAAAATCAGGAAATGATATTGGCCTTAACAAAAGTTAGGACCACAGAGTAATCATCGGTCCTAGTCAGAATAGGCTCTATCTAGTTTGACACATAATCAACAGCCATGAGAATATATTCATAGCTGTGTGACGATGGGAAGGGGCCCATGAAATCTATACCCAAACATCAAATATCATGACTGGAAGAATAGGCTGCTAGGGCATCTCATCTCACTTCCAAATCAATCCAATCTGTTGACAATGAAGACATGCCCCCACGTAAGTATGTGTGTCTTTGAAAAGTGAGAGCCACCAGAAACCAAACTGGAGACACTTATATGCAGTTTTCATCACACTAAAGTGTCCTCCATTGGTGTAGTGTGTGACAAAAATTGAAAACACTATGTTGTTCCTCCTCTGGTACACACCTACGTAAGAATTGGTCACAACCTATTCTAAAGAGCTTGGGGTCCTCCCAGTAATAATACTTAGTGTCAGCAAGAAATCTATCTCGCTTCTACTTATTCCACATACTAAGGTTTCGCCAGTGACCAAGTAGTTGACGACATTAACATACTGGGGTTTCGTTGGCTATACAACCATCACCATTTCGTTAGGAAAGGTGTCATGAATGTCTCCTGACGGGGTTGAAGCCACAACAGGGATCCTAGATAAATGATTGACGATACATTTTCAATCCCTTCCTTGTCACAGATATCGAGGTCAAACTTCTATAGTAACAGAATTCATCTAATCAGCCTAGGTTTGGTGTCCTTCTTACCAGGAAAATGCTTCAAGGCCGAATGATTAGTATACACCACAACCTTGGATCCCAGAAGATAGGACCTAAACTTCTCCAAAGCAAATACTTCTACAAGAAGTTCTTTTTCTGTCACAGTGTAGTTTTGCTGTGGATCAGTAAGGGTCCTGCTAGAATAGTACAACACATGAGGTTTTTTATCAACCCTCTGACCAATGGCCACTCCTATGGCAAAATCCAAGGCATCGCACATCAACTCAAATGGGAGGGTCCAATCAGGCGCTTGCAGGATAGGCGTGCTTATGAGGGCCTCCTTTAAGACCTAGAAGGCCTTAGCACACTTTGTATCAAGAACGAATGTAGTATCCTTCTCCAGCAAGTCGCAAAGTGGCCTAGAAATCTTATTGAAGTCTTTAATGAAGCGCCTATAAAAGCCTGCATGGCCCAGGACTGATCGGATCTGCTTGACATTGGTGAGCAATGGAAGCTTTGAAATGGACTCAACCTTGGCCTTATCCACTTCTAAACCTCGCTCAGACACTGCATGCCCAAGAACAATGCCATGTTGAACCATAAAATGTCTTTTCTCCAAGCTGAGCACCAATCTTGTCTCTTCGTAGCAGGTGAGAACTTGCTCTAAATGCAAGAGACAGTGGTCAAACAATGAGCCGTATATGAAAAATTCACCTATGAAAACCTCAACGAAGTCATCAATCATGTCCGAAAAGATTGACGTCATACACCACTGAAATGTTCTCAGAGCATTACATAGTTCAAATGACATCTGGTAGAAGGTAAATGTGCTATAAGGACTCATGAAAGTAGTACTCTCCTGGTCATCTGGAAAGATGGCAATCTAATTGTACCCAGAATAGCCATTGAGAAAACAAAAGTATTTATTCTCTAACAATCTCTCCAATATCTGATCAATAAATGGCAAAGAAGTTTTCTTTCTGGGTAGTGGTGTTTAGATGATGGTAGTCTATGCATACCTTCCATCCTATTGTGGGTTGGGTGGTGACTTGCTCCGTTTTCTCATTGGTCTCTACATTGAATCCCACCTTTTTGGGTAGCACGTGAATAGGACTGACTCGTTTACTATCTAAAATGGGATAGATTGTCACCTCATCCAATCATTATAACATTTCCTTCTTCACCACTAACAGTCTTTGCATACCTCAAAAGGGTTTGACAGAGTCATCCGTGTAAATGTGATGCATGCAGAGAGTTAGGTCAACCCCTTTGATGTTAGCTATAGTCCAAGCAATGGCTTCCTTGTGCCATCTTCGGCATTCAATCAGTGCTCCCTCGTACATCTCAAATAGAGCAATCGTGACGATGACAGGGAGCATATCATTGGGCCCGAGGAAAACATATTTGAGGGTCTCTGAAAGTGGTTTAAGCTCCAAATCAAGAGCTTTCTGAATCAAGGGGATTAAGTTCGATGTCCCCACCTCCAGTAGTGGATCTACCTTGATTGTTTATGGTGAGGAGAGGGACTCTGCTTTGACACCCAATAGCTCTTCTAATTCTGGCATATCTCCCTCTCCTTCTTTAAGATTCGGGGTATGGTCCTTAAAAATGACCATTTGGAGGGGATCATTGCATAAAAGAGCTAGTGTCATTTCCTCTACAATTTCATCTATTACCTCGATTTGAGAACAATCTTCTAATCTAGGTTGTTTATAGGCATCAAAGACATTCAACCAGGTTTTCTAGTTCTTGAAGCCCATCTTAAGCGCCCCTAATTTGTAATTGATGGACGCATTGGCCATAGCCAAGAAGGGATGCCCTAAGATAATTGAAGGTCTGGTAGGCATGTTGGATGGGTCAGTATCCAATATAAAAAGGTTGACGGGAAAGAAGTCCTCCACTCTCACCAGGACATCTTCTAAATGCCTACGTGGTGTCTTCAGTGATCTATCTGCTATTTGGAGAATAATAGGACTAGGCTTCAATTCACCTCCTCTTAATAGCTCATAGATCGAGCTCAACAATATATTAACCCCCGTGCCTAGATGAAGGAGGGCCTCATCGATGCGTTGGTCTCCAATGACCACAGAAATATATGGGGCTCTTGAGTCCTTCATCTTGGAGGGTGTACCTTGTTGTAGGACCAAGCTGAGTAGGTGGGCAGGATGACCTTAGCTTGGACCTGTTTCCTTGATTTTCTCTTTTGCATGCACAGGTCCTTCAGAAATTTAGCATAGGGTAGGATTTGTTTTATAGCATCCAATAGAGGCAAGTTAATGTGAACTTGCTTGAATGTCTCCATTATTTCTTCCATCCTATCTTTGGCTCCAGATGAGCCAGCAGCAGGTGCCTCAGGGGTGGATAAGTGCTTAGGAAAGGGCACTCTCAACCTTTGGGTTGAGGGGTTGTCAAGGCAGGACAGGGGCAGAACAGGGACAACATCCTCCAGATGGGTGATTTCAAGCAAGGAGGGGCTGAGTGGCCTTCCTTGGTGGATGTGTAAGTGATTTTCGAGTTGGTAGGAGGGGTGATGTAAAAATGTTTACACTACATAAGATGTCTATTTATACACGTTCTTAAGCATAGAATTGCATTGCATACTATAAATATTGCATAGCATGCATCATTTTGCATTTAAATTAGTTTGAATAAAATGGAGGTTAATTCTCTCCTTTTATGTTCAGGGATAGGGCAAATTTTTATCAGGGCCTCAGATCAAAGATCCAACTGTACAGATTTGATCAGGGCGACGATTGGAGTTCAACGACTCCAAGGTCACCCTAATCAGACATCTGTAGCATGATGTAGGGATCAGGGAACCCTAGAAGATCAAGGGCCAAGATGGTGTGAATTCACACTTCAGATGATAAATCTGACTGCACAGATTGATTCGGATCGATGATCGCAGCCTAATGGCTCAAAAATTGATTTAATCCGACAACCATGGCACCATCTACATCATCCAGAAGATGGACGGCTAAGATGGCACCACGTGGCGCCATCTCAGCCGCCCAACTGGCCGTTACACCTGCCGCACCCTCTCTTCTTCGTCGATTCTCCACCATTGGATGCACATCCAACGGCTGTGGATGCACGCACACAAAGCGTAAGCGCGACACAAACGCGCTTGTAGCGCATTGGTCGAACGCACTTACGTGAGGCAGAGGCGGTCATTCGATTCTTCGCTAGTGGATTTGAGGTGCAGGCGAGCGAGTGTATCGACCTCTCGATCACGATCGACTGGCTATGGGTGCTCAATAGCGCCCACGCTCTATTGCACGCTCGCACGTAATGTGAGATCGCACGCAGCGAGTGCACGATGAGGAGGCGGGCGAGGATGCATCTCAGCCGTTCGATCTCGCGATCGAACAGCTGAGACTTGATGAACGTGAGTGCGCGTTTGATGCATGGGAGGCGAGTGGGCGGCACGCATCACCCATGACTGGGGCTTTAGCGATGGTTTTATCCACATATTTAATATTTTGAAATAAAAAAGACCAAATTGCCCTCACTCCTTAGAACTATAAAAGGAGGCCCCCTCCATATGAAATTTTCATCCCTTCTTTCTCTTCCCTCCCTCTCCAAAGCTCAAGAGAAGCTTGTCCCACACCTAGGATGCTTCTCAAGAGATAAAGTCAAATTTTCGTCCCCCTTTCAGAAGTGGATCTCGTGATGACGATGACATGCTGCCCCGTTCTCGTTCTTCCTGCTTCGTCCTCCTTCTTCCTGCTTCATTCCCCGTCTTCCAGGCGTCGTCCTGTCCGGCTTGTCCTCCAAGCGACCATTGAGGAGGATGATTCTCTCTCCATTCTTTTTAATGCTTTCTAGAGTAGATTTACTACTTTCTATTGTAATAATTTTCTGCTTTCTAGTCGTAATGAGTAGTGTAATGAACAATCTCTTTGATAATGAATTCCATGTTCATTCTACATCTCTTTTTGATTTTTGTTCGTAATATTCTCTCTCTTCTTTCTCTTTTATTTATTGTAAATAGATAGATAGTTTCAAATCAATTAGTCTGCTTCGTGACAAATAAAACAAGTGCATATTTTTAATCAAACGTCTGCTTCCCTGAGTTCGACCCAAGATTTCTATTCCGATATAAATTTTATTTGTTGAACACGAGTTCTTCACTTTCAAACTACGATGACAGTTTTTTTTAAAACCAAATACATTAGCGTAGTAACTCGCAGCTTCAACATTTTGGCGCCATTGCCGGGGAGGCGACGCTCTTTGATTTTTTTTCGCATTTTACAACTTATGAATCATTTACCTCACTTCTCTCCTTTCTTATTGTGATTGCAGGTACTCTTTTGAGACGAGCAAAAGTAGTAGATTGGAGAAAAGTGTTGTTGAAGGTTCTGTAAGTTATCTCCCACATCCCACCCATTAGTTTTCATTTCACCCCATAATAACACAAACATCAATCAACCTAGTTGTTCTTATAAACTCTAAGGTTAGTTTTGTTTGTTTGTTTGACACCCACACCCACCTCAACCTCCACATTTAAAAAGAAAAAAAATAAGAAAATCTCACAGAGGTACACAACCTCATCTGATTTTCAAACTCAACCGGTAAACTAATCTTTGGAACCGGTACACACATCCAAACACATAATTAAGTAGAAATCAGATTAGGTAATCACTTGTGTGCCTAATAAGTGGTGCAACAGGCTAATTGTTTGAATTGATTGGGCCGCACCACTTCAATTAAAATCAACTCATCAAGTAGCCGCCACATAGGTTCAACTCTTAGGGATTTACTAGGCACTCCACATTCTTTTAAGTTTCAAAAGAAAACATCTTCACCTATGCTTTCAGATCCTGGTGTGCCAATAAAACTTGTTTGAAAAAAAAAACCTAAAGTTGAATCCTAAAGGCTACTAAGCAAGATTTGAACCCTAAAATTCACCACATCAAGAGTAATCTTGCTTGAAAACCACTAGTTGTGCACACACACACAAATCAATCAATCATTAAGGGCACAACCTAGATAAAGGGCCCATCACATTCCAAAGCACATTCAAACCTAGCCCTAAATAAAATAGAGTTGACGTTGGCCTTAAGGATTCGGCTCGCTCTTCGGAGCCCAGAATGAGATTATTTTAGATTAGTTTGTTTCTACTGTTCAATCTGATGTCTAGCTAGGGGAGCAGAATCAAATGATCGTGGCTGGGGTACACTAGGAACCGGAAGTGCAAGCCAAAGGAAGAACCTTTTCCCTAGTCCCTCCTTCTAGCTGGTTGGATTGAACAGATAGAAATAGATCAAATCTTTTTTTTATCTCAAGATGGGTTCTGGGAGTCTGTAGGTCTTTAGGCTAGCCCACTTAAGGACAAGTTTGATTGCTTGTATTGCAGGGTGCCTTTCTTCCTCCCGTCTCTCATGAATCCTTCCACATATTATATGCATTCTCTCTCTTTCCCTCCTGTTTTGAATTATCCTCAACATGACGATTAACCCGACTCATACTATAATCAACAATCGGTTAGTTGGGATAACACGGATTGGGGATATAGTTTCGGACCTTCGTGTTTAGGGTTTAACCCTGAACACTATGATTCTGATTTCTATCCTTCTTAGAGCCACATCGATTATAGATCGTCAACCTTTCATGGACAACCAACTCCATCTACAATCAAGAAGGATACACTGATTCTTACCCATCCTCTGATTACATTGCCTTTAGGTCATCACCACCTTTTGAACAATCCAAAGTGACCTATTGTCAGGAAAGGTATAACGAATCTCAATTCGTTAACTCCTTTGCACTGATCCCGAACCCACCCAACCCCCTAACCAACTCATTTGGTTCAGGTTAACTAGGTTCAAAATAAGGTTTTGGCTAACTTGAGGAATGCCATACAATCTTTAGAAGTTCAGCCAATACCTTGCATTGAAAAATTAGAGCCACTGATTGAGATGATTGATGATTTGAATAAGTATTTGTTGGATTGGCTCTAGGATGTTAAGGATAAGAACCCAGGTGAGTTTCTACTTGGGAAGTTAACAAAATTGGGGATGAGATTTGTGGTTTCTTTAGTTCAATCATGGGATGATTCCCAGGATGAACTCCCTTCAGGAGAGCCAATGTCAAAACCTACTCAAGCACCTGTTGGGGGGACACGTGTTACGAGGCTGACCAGATTGAATTAGAGCAACCAATTAAGGATGATCTGATTTCTTCCCCTGAAATCCCTGAGCCGGGGTACGAGGAAATGCATGTCTCCATGGACCAGAAAGTGATGGATGATTTTGAGACATACATTAATACGGATTTTGATTTTTTTGATTCTAGTGGTGAAGATTTAGTTTGCGAAGTCTCACATGAGTTTACAGAACATGATTTCTATGAGATGATTGGGTGGGCCTGAGGAATCTGATAGATCATTTGATAGCCCAATAACTGAGGAAACTGATCTTATTGGGGCTCACATTACGGCTCTAGAATCGCATTTTTTGGGGGATTCAATCTAATGCCCTGATTGTCAGTTATACCCCATTGAGCTTATCGATGATTCTATTTTTGAGATAACTAGACCCAAGTCAATTCTGATTTAGCCACATCTTTTAGACTTGGAAATTTCAGACGGGATGATTAATATGCAAGAGGTCCTGAAACTTGACATTCCGAATGAGGAGAACAGAAGCTAGGAAGTTCTGATTTGGGAAGCAAACTTTGGAGGAAATAGAAGACTAAGTCTAAGGGTTCCAATTCATCTGAAACCATCAAACCAGGACCCTTACGACATCTATTCTGAGGATGTTCAACCCAAACACACATTCATTGATTATCCTTTGGAGCTTGAATTCTCTGTAACCCAACATTTTGGTCTTGGGTTGCATCCTCAAATCGCGGGCCCGACCCCGCTTGCATACTGATTTTAGGTTTTGGGTAATTTTTATTCAGAACCTTAGATATTTTCGATTATGGGGTATGGGTCTGCACCACAATTTGGTCCACATTTGTGGACATCTATTGGTAGGTCAGAGGTTTCTTCTTTGTATTCTGATTCTGACCTACACTTGTGAATTCTTTATTTCTCTTCTTTGTATAGTGTGCCTAGTTGAAGGCACTAAATTCAGCACATATACAGTTTTTCTTTATCTCGGAGCGGACCTGACATTCATGCAATTCAGGTGCTTTCTACTCTATTCCACTCTATTTTATGTCTTTTTAATACAATGAGGACATTGCATTAGATAGGCATGGTGGGGTGGATATTGATCTCTGAATTTATTCGTCAGCTCCGTAGCTTTGTTTTATTTTCTTTTATTTATATATATTAAAAAAATGGTGGAATTAGGAAAGAGAACTTGGGTTGAAGAAAATTTTCAATCTTAGGAAATACTACATTATGATCTAAATACAAAGACCCTTTAGGTCTTCGGACTTTATCAACTTGTGTATCCATTAAAATGTGGATTTGTTTTTCGAGTCCTTGCCATCTTAATTCTATTGTCATTTGAGTAAATAAGTTTGGGTGATAAGTACACGACTTATCAACCAGCCCTCTGATTTGAGGGAACTTTGAGTTTTAAGCATCCACACACTTTCTTTGCACTGACTCGTTGTTCGGTGATTTTAACGGAAATTAGGTAGTTAATGAACCTTCTAGGGTGATATGACTGGCAAGTTATCGTGGGTAACGGGCCATAGGTAGGTTGTCCAGAGTCCAGTCACTGGACCATTCTCTTTTTGCTGCCTTTAGGTAAATCTTAGACCAGGAAAGCCACCTACTTAAAAAAAAAAAAGAAAAGAAAAAAAAGAAAGTCAAAGAGAAAGAAAATGAAAAGGAGAAAAGAAAGAAAACAAAACAAAAGAAATAAGCCACACTTCACCGCACGAGTATGGCTGGCAAGTTGTCGGTGGTAATAGCTCATCGACCAGTTGTTTAGAACCTAACTCAATAAATGCACTGAAAATTCCCAAAACACTTAAGAAGAAGTGGAGAAGTAGAATAAATCGGGGAGATATACACTGGATTCACCCTTGTGTTGATCCGATAAAAATAAAAGTAGGGAGAAAGCTACCGATTATAAAGATACAACTTTAGGCAGAATTCTCTTTTTAAGGTCACGTAAAGGCATAAAAATCCGAAGTTTGTTTTAACTGCCGATCAATGAGTCTATCACATTCACAATAAGATGTTTAGAACTTTATGTTCTCATCAAATCTTGGGTGAGTTGAATGGCCGTAGAAAGCCACTCTTAAACCCTAAAACTCGAAAATCCAAAAAAAATTAGAAAAGAAGAAAAAGAGAAAAAGGAATTTTTCTTTGAATAAGGTGAGGGCTTGAGGTGGTTTGCATTTTTCCAGATACCCGGCCATTGTTGTGTCTTTGAAAGTTCAGATCTTAAGTAGACATTTTCTTAATGATTGAAAATAACTTATGCCTAAATAATCCAACCTTATTCTTTTATAAATAGCATATAGTTTTTGCTAGGGACTAGCAAAAGAGTGGCATGGGGGTGTGATGTAAACATGTTTACACCAAATAAGATGTCTATTTATGCATGTTCTTAAGCATAGAATTGCATTGCATACTATAAATATTGCATAGCATGCATCATCTTGCATTTAAATTAGTTTGAACAAAATGGAGGTTAATTGTCTCCTTTTATGTTCAGTGACAGGGCAAATTTTTATAGAGGCCTCGGATCGAAGATCCAACCGTATAGATTTGATCAAGGTGACGATTGAGTTTAACGACTCCAAGATCATCCTAATCAGACATCTGTAGAATCAGATAGAGACCGAGGACCCTAGAAGATCAAGGGCCAAGATGGTGTGAATCCGCACTTCAGATGACAAATCCAACCGCACAGATGGATTTGGATCAATGATCACAGCCTAACAACAAGAAAATCGACTCAATCTGACAACCGTGGCACCATCTACATCATCCAGAAGATGGATGGCCAAGACCCAACCGGCCGCTACACCCACTGCACCCTCTCTTCATCGATTCTCTGTCGTTGGATGTGCATCCAATGGCTGTGGATGCATGTGCACAAAACGTAAGCGCGACACAAACGCACTTGTAGCGCGTTGGTCGAACACCCTTAGGTGAGGCAGAGGTCGGCGTTCAATTCTTCGCGAGCGGATCTGAGGCGGGGGCGAGCAAGCGTATCGGTTGCTCGATCGCGATCGATCACCTGCGGGTGCTCAATAGCACCCACACGCTATTGCATGCCCGCGCGTAACGTGAGATCGCACGCGACGAGTGCGCGATGAGGAGGTGGGCGAGGACGCATCTCAACTGTTTGATCTCGCGATCGAATAGCTAAGACTTGATGAACATGAGTGCACGTTTCATGTGTGGGAGGCGAGCGGGCAGTACTCGTCACCCATGACTGGGCTTTAGCGACGGTTTTATCCATCACTAAAGACCCCTTATTTAATATTTTAAAATTAAAAAGACCAAATTGCCCTCACTCCTTGCAACTATTAAAGGAGACCCCCTTAATACAAAATTTTCATCCCTTCTTTCTCTTCTCTCCCTTTCCAAAGCTCAAGGGAAGCTTGTCCCACACCCGAGATGCTTCTGAAGAGATAAAGTCAAATTTTCATCCCCCTTTCGGAAGTGGATCCCGCGACGACGATGACATGCTACCCTATTCCCATTCTTCCCACTTCATCCTCCTTCGTACTGCTGCATTCCTCGTCTTCCAGGTGTCGTCCCATCTGGCTCATCTTCTAAGCGATCGTCGAGGAGGATAATTCTCTCTCCATTCTTTTTAATGCTTTCTAGAGTAGATTTACTGCTTTCTAGTGTAATCGTTTTCTGCTTTCTAGTCATAAATTGTAGTGTAACGAATAATCTCTTTGATAATGAATTCCATGTTCATCTACATCTCTTTTTTGGCTTTTGTTTGTAATATTCTCTCTTTCTCTCTCTTCTATTTATTGTAAATAGATAGATAGTTTCTACTCAATTAATCTGCTTCGTGACAAATAAAACAAACGCGTATTTTTAATCAAACGTCGGCCTCCCTAAGTTTGACCCAGGATTTCTATTCCGGTAGAAATTTTATTTGTTGAATACGAGTGCTTCGCATTCAAACTACGACGACAGGTTTTTTTTAAAACCAAATACGTTAGCGTAGTAACTCGCAGCTTCAACAAGGGGTGACTGTAGGAGTAAATTCATGTTTGGAGAGTTGTTTGCCACTCCTCAAAATGGACACAGCCTTCGCGTGCTCCCTTATGAAGGGCCCTTTACCCCTAGGATTCTCCTTAGATGAGCTAGGCAACTTCCCAGGATCATGTTGTGTAACAGCCTCAACAAGATGGCCAATTTGAGATTGCATTTCTTGGATTGCCATATTATGAGATTGAATGATCATACTCTGGTTTTTTTCCATGGCTTTCATCATAGTTTTAAGGTCATCCATCTCAGAATTGTTGGGCTGAGGAGGAGGATAGAATTGTTGTGTTTGAAGTGGTTGGGTGGGTTGGGCTCTTGAATTCCCTAAGTTGGAAGCATCACCTTGCTTCCATGAGAAATTGGGATGGTTCCTCCACCCAGGATTGTAGATGTTTCCAAAAGGGTTGTTCCTGGGAGGTGGATGAAATCCTTTGGCAGCATGCAGGTCTACCTGAACTAATTCGAGGAATTGATTAGCCAAATGGCACTCAACAGTGGTGTGAAGAGTACTTTGGCAAATGGACCATTAGAAAGAGCCTGGTCTTAAGAAGCTAATTGTAGGAATGGGCTGGGATTTGTCATGAGTCTTTCAAAGTTCTGATTCAACAATTAGATTTGGAAGGGAAAATTCTATGTAGCCCCAGCTTCACTAACTTCCACTTTCTTTTGGAGAATGGAAGGTTTTCTATCGTGATAGGCTGAGGTCAGGTGGATAGAATTGTCACTCAGTGACTCAAATAATGTCCAGTCCTCATCCTCCATTTTGGTAGGAAAGGTTCCAATACAAGTAGCATCCACTGTTTGCCTATTCCTATCAGATAGTCCAGTATCTATAGTCCTGTCTACCGATTGCTATTTGGGCACTTGATGATAGGGGCATAATCAAATCAGATCATTGAAGTGCTCCCAAGTTTCGTGGAATTGTTTCCCATCTAATTGAGTAAAACCCATGATCTCCCTCCTGAAGTGGTTGGTTTTTCTCATTGTGAAGTATTTCTTCAAGAATTCTCCATTAAGGGTGTTCCAATCATTCACCCTTGCATCCAAGGTGTGATACCAGTATTTTGCTTTGTCCTTATGGGAGAAGGGAAAGAGGGTCCTTATTAGAGCTTTATTAGTAAAGTTCTAAAGTTTCACCGTGGAGAATACCTCACTGAATTCCTCCAAATGCCAGTAGGGGTCCTCCCTAGAAGTACCATAAAAGGAGGGCAATAAAGATATGGTACTGCTCTTGATCTCATATGGATTATCCCCTATCGATTTATGGGAGCACCATCATATGCCCTAACTAGCCACATTTAGTTAGGTTTGATTGATAAAAGCTCCTACCTAATCATCTGAGGTAGGACATCACATACACAGATTAACCATGGGGTCACTCAGGAGTTAAATGAATGTCAAATGAGCTCAAAAGTCCAAAAGGTGGGTCAACACTAACAGAAACGATTTTATGTATTTCGAGAACCAAATTAGCACATAAAACCCTAATTCTCAACCCGCTTAAATTGAGGAGGTTCTGGTTAGATTAAAATTCATCTAAACCTCCAAAAATTCATAGAAAAATACTCGAAGATGTTTGGTACCCTTGGTTTGACCATCTGAATACATTTTGACCTAGAAGAGAGTTTCAAACGAGATTTTGCCCTAATTTGGATTTCTATGCAAATTGGCCAGTCAAACATGGTTGAAACTCAAATACAACTTTATCATTAGATTCCTTGGATCCAAATTAGATCAAGACCAAAATTTGAGCCCAATCAGAGACCATCTTGACCTAGTTTGCAATCTAGGACCTTAAATCTCTATTTCCTACACTTAAGACCCTAACTTTCAAGTTCCTTATGTTTAGCCCCTATCTTTGTCGTCTTCTTTGCATTCAAGTCCCTACCTCCATTGGCGGTGGGAACGCATCTGTAGCAGGAATCAAGAGAGATTTTCTCCCTCAAATCAAAACCAAACATCTCCAAAATTGGAGAGATTGGATGCACAGATCTTCCTATCCATTTGAACCACTTGTTGAGGCTCGGTTTGGCCCCCAATGATTAGGCTAACGTGAGAGTTCTTGGGGATCCTTTTCCCCAATTTTTGAGCAAATCAAAGCTTCGTTCCGAGCTTTAGAGCTCATTCTGGAGCTCTATAAAGAGGCCCATTTCATGACCGTTCTCATTAGCTAGGTTTTAGGCCAGAAACTCTTCTCCTCCTTCCCCAGCTTGCTCCAATCAAGCTCCAGCGAACTCCTCAAATCCCCTTCATCACCCTCTGCTACATACAATAGTCAAAGGGAACGTCTTTCCCGAAGTCTTTCGTTGCTAGTGCAAATTAGCTATTGCCATCTACCCCATCATCGTCGTCGCTTCTTACCACCGGAGCATTCACCTTCTCCTGCGTGGCCAGCACCAAATCCTTCCCCACATTGTCCATAAGTACCCTCTCTCTCTTCCTCTCACCTCCTTACTTCTTTCTATGTCTTTGGGCCTTAGGTTCGAGCACACCAACACCCGCATCACCTCCGTCTTCCATCACACTAGCGAAGCTCTGGTGAAGCCACGTGCATGCTACACCACACGAAACACTATGCCACCACCTCCACTACCTTTGCCGAATCATATTAAGTGGAATCCCTCATGAAATTTTGGTCTCCACGCTCTCCTCCCTGTTGAGAAACCCATCACCACATCACCTTCTCCGACTTTGGCAGGCGTCCGACCACCACACGCCTTCCAATCACTACCACCGCATTCGCCTCTTCAAGGTGAAGCTTGTGAGCTTTTCTGATGAGGCTGCAAGGCCGTATTTTCTTTTTCAGGTCTACGCCAGAGCTCCATCATCGCCACCGTCTTCTCCGACTTCACTCATTCATCTCTGACCGCCATCAGCCCAGTTGCAGCGTGCGACAGAAGCAGTTTCAGGTGTTGACGTGCTTTAGGTCCTCAATCGCACAAGGAGGCCAAAGCTACTGCCCCAATTCCTCGAATCCATTAGCTACTGGTGCACGTAAAGGAAGGATGTGGGATTAGTCCCACATCATGAGTTCAGCACCTTGTAACCACACATAAAAGGAAATTGTAAAGTTGGCTTATCGCCTCTGAGAGAACAGGGGTGAGGTCCCCATACACAACCCTACGTACGTGCTACCTTACATGCCCTCTGATGGTAACACCATCATGATCCATAACTTGCTTTAATTTGTCAGAATCAAGAGACAAATTCTCTTGCATAGTCACCTGAGAGCCGTAATTTCATGCAAATCCATTCTAAGAAGAAAATAATAAAATAGGGTTAATTCTATAGTTTTAACATCACATCATGAATGCAAAGTAACCATGGGGTTTCCCAGGGGTTAATTGAAGGTCAAATGAGCTTTAAGGTCCAATGAATGGGTTTGCACAGACATAAACAGGGTTTCACATATTTTGAGAACCACAATAGCACGCAAAATCCTAATTTCAGACCTACTTAAATTAAAGAGGTTATAGTCAAGATAAAATTCATCTAAATCTCATAAAGTCATAGAAAAATATTTTGAGAGGTTTGGTACCCTTGGTTTGGCCATTGCACATATTTTGACCTTGAACATAGTCTTAGACAGAATTCCGCCCTAATTTGGATCTAATTTCCTAGTTAAACATGGTAAAAACTCAAATTTGACTTCACCATTAGGTTCCTTGGGTCAAAATTAGTTTGTACAAAAATTTGGGCCTAATCAGAGTCCACCTTAACCAAGTTTGCATTTTAGTCGATAAAACTCTATTACTCTTAATCAAGGCCCTAACTTTCAAAATATTTTCAGAAAAGCCCCTAACTTCCTTGTCTTCTTCACTGAAAGGTCCCTGCCACCATTGTAGGTCAATCGACCTTCAGGTGACCTTTGACCAACTCAAAGCCCATTCAAATTAACACCAAATCCCACCAAACTTGGTGGGCTTGATGTTCACACAATGAAGATTCATTTGGACATGATTTGGGCTTCAGATCTTGTGCAGAAAGCTTGTGTGAATGCACAAAATCTATGGGTCTTCTTGATTCCTAAAAGAGACTCAATCAATCCTCTTCCCTTGTTTGGAGCTCGAACTTGAGCTCTTTAAAAGCTCCCCTTCTCATGGCTATTCTTTTCAGCTCGGTTTGGCCTCAAATTCTTTAGACCTCTCCTTCCTTGGCCTTCTTTGACCGCAGCACCAACAAGCTCCTTCAACCTTTGTCTTCACCCTCTGCCACATATGATAGGTAAAGGGAAGCGTCTTCCCTTTGTCGTCTGCTTCTTGCAATACCAGCAGGAGCCTCCCTATCCCTTCTTCCACACTGTTCTCCCCCTTAGAGTTTTCACCATCTCTGGCATCGGCCAATCACAACCGGCATCTTTCCCTCCCATTTTTCTATTAGTTAGGTTCTTAAACTCTCCTCCTTCTCTAGATACTCCTTAACTCCTTTATTCCCCAATTCAACCCACAATCGCCTCTCTTCCTCATCATTTTCACATCCGACATACCTCTGATGTGGTCGCACGCACTACACATGCCACCAAATGCCTCGCTACCACCTCCAAAACTTCTGCCATGCTCTCACCATCAAAAGCCCTCACCCAATTTCAACATGCACCCACACAAACCCCCCACCGGCCAAACCCATCTTTCGCTTGCTTCTCTGACCTCGGCCAATAGACACACACCCCCAAACACCATAAGAGCATCACCATTGAATACCTCGCTTCATGGAGATACTACTGAAGGCTCTAATTGAACTTGTGTTTTTCAGATGTCGCCATACCTTGGCCGTCACCCTCGTCTTCCTCTATGACAACTGCCCTTTTCCGGTCACCATCTAGCTTGCTACCACACTTAATCAAAGTAGCCTCATCTCCTAGAGGTGCTTGCATCACCAATTGAGACATAGCAGCAGTGCCAACATCCAATTTCAAGGAGAAGAGCATCTATATCTACATGCGAAGAACACTAGGGACATTTGTTCCACATCGTGAATTAAAGCATTGGCTATGTGGTATAAAAGGAAATTGCACTGATGCCTTGTTGCTCATGATCACGGGGATCGGGTCCCCTTAGCATGTGTGTCCTCGTGCTCACTCCTCACCCGTGCACACATCCACATGGTCCTGGACATAATGCCCAGATCCAGTTACCCTCTGTAGACCTGATTAATGCCCAGTTCTGAGAGAAGAAGAAGAGAAATCTATGAGGAGGAGGGGGGAGGGTTTTGTTATAGGTTTATCTCCCTCGAGGTGAATGTTTAAAAGGATAACACTTAGCCTCTGAGGAAGAAAGTTGGCCCTTATGCATGTGTTGAGTCTCTGTGCCTTGGTGACTTTAAGTTGTTTGAAGCACCCTCCAGACATCTGGTGCTTGGCTTTGGCTTCAAACTCTGATACTCTGGACTTAGCTGACGTGGATAAATAACTGATACCACTGTAGCAATATTTGAGTTAAATTTAATTGTGGGATGTATGCTTAATTAGAGGATTTATGTGGTGATCTAAATCACCATTATTTTTTACTCTTCTATCTTTATCTCCCTCTAATTCTTGAGATACATTGGTTTGTAATTCAATATATTTTTGAGTAGATTATTCATTGCAAATCTTTATCTTGTGCTCAATAGTTTTGAATATGATTAGTGTGTGAATTCTATTTGATCCCTACAAATGGCCTTGAACTCCAAATTGATTTCGAGCATATAAATTTAAGTGTTTGTCACATTTTTGTCAACTATACTACGACGCAAATACATTTCTTAAGAGATGACTGAAGCACTGTTGAGCATTTTGGCACCGTTGCTGGGGAGCAAGGTGCAATTCACCACTAGTTGTATCTTTTTCGATTGAGCTTATTACTAACTTGCCCTATTTGCTTTGCTAGTGATTTTGCGAGGTACATCACGAAGAGATCTTCTGCATAATCAAAAGCACTAGGGGCAGGTAAAATCTCTCTTCTTCCCTAATCAACCTCCTAATCCTGGGAAAGAAAAAAAAGAAACAAATGAATTAGGATTCACTTGCCTTATTTTTCTAGTAATTATCATTCAAAGACAAAATTTCTTGATTTGCGAACTTGATTGATATCTAATTGAACATTGAGACAACTTGTTTAGAGATCGTCATCCTGATTTCCTGTACCTACTAGGGATTTACGCTTAATTTTCTGAACATCTTGGACTACTCACATTCTTGTTTGAGTCCAAGGTGCTACATTTGAGATCAAATTGGAATTGGAATAGAGCCAATTAGGGTTTGCACTTTAGGATTTTGAAGTGTTAGTACACACTTGCATGAATTAAAGAAAATTAACCCTCCCGCATTTGTGTGCCACCCAAGCCCTTGGTTGAAAAGATCTATTCAAGCAAACCCTAAAATCAGGTTCTAAATTGACTTGAACCCTAAAATTTTTGACCTAATAACCTGAGAGACAATTAAGGATGGTTTTGGGTCTTGATCCAAATTTCATCCTTCATCTTTTGAATAGGTTAAGTGAAGTTGGTCCACCTTGTGGGTCAACCAACCTACAAATTAGGTCACAAATTGAATCAACATCTAATCAAGTGAAATTCAAGACATAGTTTAATACTAAAATTGGTAGACTTATGGTCTCAATTCTCACATTCCAATCTACTTGGAACTGCAGTGACATGGAAGGTTGGGTAGGGGAAACCCTGTAACCCATGGGGCGCTCTACTGTATAGGGATCTTTGCGGGGCTCTCCCTTCCTAGCTGCCCAAGTAATTCTCGAGTGTATGGATTTTTGATTCAGAGGTATTATCCACCTCGAAACAGCCTTAGTCATCCAAAAATCTTTGGACACCTTGATTGGGTCCAATTCACATCCAGTCCTTTATCTATTCTCTAGAGTACATACACAGGAAAGGTCCCTAGGTTTGACCTAGAGGCCTCCATCAGAGTTGATCTTCTATGGGATTTCTAATATGATCTAATCAATTCAATCTGAACATAAATTTCTTTCTACATCTTAATCGATCACCTGATTTGGAAATGCAACCTGATAATTTAAGAAGACTATTTAGGAAACCTAAATTCCAAATGAGAATAAAAGAGCAAATATTCGAGGCTGCTCTTAGACATCATAATGAGTATTACAAAACCTTGAATCCATTTAACCAAATTCAGGTTAATGTGTCAAAAACAAACACCCACATTATGAACCGTATTGCAATGATATTGACACAAATTATACATGGTTCAACCTGGGATGATCTCTTATTAGAATATATTGAGTTAGGGAAATTACATAGCAACGAGTATCTATAATGCTGGTTAAATCCCCCACTTTTGGAAAATTACCAAGATCTCATGGAGAAACATAGAAAATTGCTGAAAATGGTGTATGAAGCCATTAATAAAAAATATCCATATATCCACTCAGAAACTAATAAGACATCTTGGAGCAACATTGAGGATGAACATGATTTCCCAGATCCCAAGTTAGAAAATCGAGGTTGTTTTGGACCCCCAACTCAAATGGAATCAGATTCAAACTTTGTATAGATTGACATACCTGATGTTGATGTTGGTTGGGTGGATCAAATTGTTGGTGTTCTTGATTCTGAACCAGCCTTAGAGAGCCACGAAGCTGGCCCATCATGCCTTGATTTCTTAAACACCTGTAGTGAGCTTGAATTAAAACCTCTCAAGGATGTAATTCTCACACCTTATCCTGTTAAGGTAATCCTCAAGAGTGATTTTAGCATCCCAATAGCACCGAGTCTAGATTCTAGTGATCCAATTCCTACCCTTAACCTACAATATAGATCTAAGCCTATTTGGGATAATTAGGAGTTCCAATATGACGAGAATCAAATTTTAGATCTGAACTATGATTCTGGCCTTGTATTTGACGATTACAGCTCTCCAAGCTCCTTAGAGACACAAATTGATTTTTTAGAAGTCATACCGATTTACGATACGGAAATAGAGGAGTTGGAAGAGTTGGAATTTAATTGGGTCAACCCTAGGAGCCAAGAACCCGAGCCTATGCCTAATAAGGACTCCACTTTGAGCTTGGAATTTGAGATTAGGTTAGATCCAAGTCAGGTTGTTGATTCTATGAATCATGATTTCTTCTGTGGTAGAAATCTCGATCTAGAATCAATCTCAGAAACTAATTTTCGTAGATTTTTTGATGATTTTGAATCTACTCTGATTTCGGAGAACCTTTGTTTCCTGATAATTATTAGCCAATTTATGACCACAGCATCCATAACCCATTCTTTTACTCTGATTCTGAGGTTTCTAATCTCAAGATCATTGATTAAAAATTATGTTCCATTGAGTTGGAATCATTCTGTTATGATCTACAAGAATCTGAAATAGTAAGTGCCGAGAGTGTCCATATCCAGAGTTTGAATCCTTCACTGACTTAGAGTTCCATGATCCTATAAGTGCTTTCCAAGCATTTACATTTGATTTGAATGAGCATCATGAAGACTCTCTAGATTAACCTATCTTTGAATCATTTCGAGAAGAGCCCTCTCTGCACCTAGATTTCAAAGAAGCCACACCTTCCATCGCAGAGCCAGAGTCTTCCAAAATCTGATCCTAACCTCGACTCGCCACCGGAATCAATTTCTACTCTAATTCACCTCTCTCTGATTCGATTGCATATGATTCACCTCCATCTTTTGATCGGGAATCAGACATTAATCAGACTGAGAATCACGTCTTATCCTTATCTGATCTCAATAACAGGGTTCCTACATCCTCCACAGACCCATTATCTTTTGAGGATCCCTACTCTGATCTGGCTAAATCGATACAGCAAACCCTAAAATCTCATTTCCATATCTTTCTGAGCCACATAGTGTATCTAGTGGGCTCATGATGAGCGTGATTTTGCGATAAAAAGTTAGGAATTTCAAAAACCCATCGTCGTAGTCATAAAACTCACTATCAAATAAAATTTACCAAAACACAAAAGGGGGTCCTAGGTCAAACACAAGGAGGTGACATTTTGGTTCTTGAAATCCAAGTTTCGATTTGTTTCCTTTTGGTGTTTTAGGGTTTTGTTATTTTTTTGTATTTTAGGGGAATGATAAAACTAGATACTTGAAGAATGAATAAAAAGAGAGTAGAGAGATGAAACTTGGTACTTGAGATGAAATAATGTTTACTACAACTACAATAAGTGAAATGAACTAGAAGAGATAGACGTGAGAGGAAATCTCCCAAAACAAATGTCTGGCAAGATGACGGTGCTTGGTAGCAGCTTGGACAGAGGAGGAGAGATGTTGGACGTCGGGGATGAGTTGCCAAGCTTATGGGAATGGTAATGAGGAGGTGGAGGTGATCAACTTCCTAAGTGGAGGTGAGGGGACAACTCTAGGATCTCCTATGAAGGTGGTGAGGTAAAGGATGAATATTTGGTGGAGTAAGGGATTTCTACACTAATAGGAGAATCCTTGGAGCATGGGAGAGCTCTTGGGGGTTCGGAGGGCTCTTTTGAGCTTTGGATTAGGTGGGAATAGCATAGGAAGTGATAATGGAAAATGGGGAGGTGAAGGTGGGTTTAAATAGGTGAATGGATGGGGTCCTCCATGGCCTTGTGTTCACTGTCACATGTAAGACATGTGCTGCACACTCACCAGCTGTGCAAAGCTATTGGAGTGGGCACGCAGTGCAGCTCACACATGCAACGCACAGTCCATCCAACACGCAGTGTAGCTCACACATGCGTGCATCATGCACTAAGCACTGGTGCATCCACGCACTGCAGCTGGAAGATGCTGAAGCATCCACAACTGGAAGATACTGGAGTGTCTGTAGCCACTGGATGTCCATCCAAGGGTGGAGAGCGAGAGTAGATCCATGCTCTCAAATCACGCATGTTGTGCTTGTCCTGGCAAGGGCAAATACCCTCCATTCGATCCCGATCGCGTGGCTGAAGAGTGAGCGCAGATCGTACCTTCACGACTTTTCATGGCACGTGAATTGCGCCTCACTGAGATCAGATGGGGAGAGCATGCATGGTCAACTTAAGTGAGTGACTCAGATCATGCATGTCCGATTTGGCATGCCTCCATGCATCATCGAGCGAGCATCCATCTGTGCATGCGATTCCTAATTGCTCAATTGAGATTCGGCGGTCCAATTTCGCTGGCGTTAATGAGGTTGCGGTGAATCGCTGCCCAAACCTATGCCAACTCTTTGAGGAGTAGGCATGCTACAACTGTGGAAAAGCACTGCTTTGTTGCACCAAAGAGTTGCCACAGCCTCGATCTCGACTGTTGGATGAAGATTCAAGGGTTGACATCTCATCATAGCTTTTCTTTTGGAGTTTGAGCGGTGAGCAGCGATGAGTCACGACCATTAGATTGAGATCCAACGGTTGGGATCTCTTCTTGAGGCAAGGGAACAAGTGCTATGGCTGATCTTGGGTGGCCTAGATGGCACCATGTGGCACCATCTAGGCCATCCATCTTCGTTCCTTGGTTGGGATTGCTATAGATGTCGGATCAAGATGATTTTTACATTGCCAGACTATGATTGTCATTTCACATCCATCTATACTGTTGGATTTTTCATTCAAAACCTATAAAGATGTCGCATTATCCCCTATCCACACCAAATGTAAAGATCAATATACAAATTATGCAAATCATCCTAAATGCAATGTAATGAATGTTATACATTATTTACAATACTACATGCAATGTTAAGCTTAGGAACTAACATAAGTAGGCATTTTATCATGAATGAATGCACGTTTATCATACCCCCATTCCTATCTTTTGCTAGTTCTTAACAAATTAAATTAAATGCTATGTATAACATAGAATCATGATCTAATCACTTAGGCAAGATTTGTTGATTAATTTAGAAAATTTCAACAGTGCCTGGGTGTCTGCCAAAATTTAGACCACCCAAGTCCTCCCCTTATTTTGAAAAGGGAAGATTTTTTTTTTTGCTTTTTTTTCTTTTGTATTTTTTTTGAAATTTTGGAGTTGAGAGTTTCAGGATAACTTTCTATGGCTAGCCGACCCACCCAAGACTTAAAAAGGACCCTAAGTTCTAAGCATCTTATCCTGAAAGTTGTGATAGACTCACTTAATGGAAATTAAAACATACCTTAGGTTTCTACGTCCCTGGGTGACCTTAAAAGAAATTTTACCTAAAGGTGTATCTATCTGGTCGGTAGCTTTCTCCCTACTTTTAATTTTTATGGGGTCAACACAGGGGCGAACCCAGTGTATGGCTCTCCAGTTTATTCTACTTTTCCACTTGTTCCTAAGTGTTTAGGAATTATATGTGCATTTCGTGAGCTGGGTTCTAGACAACCGACCAATGTGCTATTACCACCAACCACTTGCCAGCTATACTCGTGCGGTGAAGTGTGGCTTATTATTATCATTATTATTTTCTTTTTCTTTTCCTTTTAGGTATTTTTCTACTTTTTAATTTTTTTTCTAAGTAGGTGGCTTCCTTGATATAAGATTTACCTAAAGGCAGCAGGAAGAGAACAATCGTATGGTTGGCCTCTGGACAACTGGCCAATGAGCTGTTACCACCGACAACTTGCAGCCATACCACCATAGAAGGTTCATTACCTACCCAATTTTTGTTAGAACCGCCGAGGAGCGAGTTACTGCAAAACGTGTGTAGATGCTTAGACTTAAAGTCCTTTTAAATTGAAGGGCGGGTTGATAAGTCATGTACTTATTACCTCAATTTATTGACCAAGTTAGAATAAAATTACTTGGTGAGGACAAGAGACCAAGTCCACATTTGAGTAGACACCTACGCTAATTAAGCCTGAAGACCTGAAGAGTCTTTGTGTTTAGGTCCTAAAGTATCATTTCCTAGATTTCACAACTCCTAATGCCTAAGTTCTCTTCTCTTAATTCTAACCTTTTTTAAATAACAAAAAATTACTAACATGGGCTAACAAAATAATCAAATCATAAAGTATCCACCCCATACCTAGCTAATGGAGTGTCCTCATTGTAAAATAATAGCATAAAGGAGGGCAGAATAGGAAGAATATCACCTGTATTCCATGAAACTCCAGTCAGCTCCAAAATAGTCTATATACATGCTGAGTTTAGTGCTTTCAGCTAGGCACAGTACACAAACAAAAATTATAAACATTGAGGCTACAAGAACAAAGTTTCCAGGCCCCTAAATATGGGGCCGAGAGAGTGAAAGTCGGCTTACCAAAGGGATAATCAATGACAGTGGCAAGCTGGTGATGTAGGGAGAGCCCAAATGGTCTCTAATAGGAGTTTTGTTGACTTAGTACATAGGAGGTTTGGGTGGGTGTTGGATTTATGAAATCGTTGGGCAAGAAAGGATGATGAGGTTTTTGTGATGTGATGTGGGTTTGTAATGTGTGAGTGTACTCTAGAATACCAAGCTTTTCAAGAGTTTCTCCATAAAGTTTAATTTCATCCTCAAAATCTGGGTGCTTGATCCAACCATTCTGATCTTCATGATTTCTACCCATTATTTGAACCTTAAACTCTAAAAATTCAGGATAAGGATGTTATTGGGTTTTAACTTGATCTGGTGAATTTTCCAAAAAATTCCTAATTTCATGAATATTTTCCTCATCCCAGTTTTCCATTGTTGGTTGCATGTCTTCATTGTCCTCAATTATCCTTGCAACCTTGTGATTTTCTTCTTGAGTTTGGGTTGGGTTAGCCATTGAGTTGTCTAAAGTGTGCATGGCCATTACATCCTCTATTCTGCCAGGCTCTTCCATCAAACCACAATTAATTTTATCTATCTTTGAGGCCTCAAAAATATTAAATCAATTTGTTTTATTCCCTGAGGTAATTTCTATATTTCCTGATTCATAATCAATCCTTGCCTTGTCGATGGCCAAGAAAGTCTTCCCAAAATAATTGGGGTGTGGTTGAGCTATTTTGGTGCTTCCATGTCAAGAACCATGAAATCAACAAGGTAATGCAAATCATTAACCTTGACTAAAACATCTTGCAAGAGACCCCTTGGTTTTGTAATTGATCTATTGGCCAACTGCAGGGTTATATCTATGTGCTTTAGGTGGCCTAGATCTAGTTTCCTATGTAATGAGGTAGGGATCACATTAATGGAAGCACCAAAGTCGAGGAGAGCCTGGTTAGAAGTAATGTTTCCTATTATGCAAGAAATCAATGGGTCTTCCAAGTCCTTTTTAGGGGGTAGCTTGTTTAAGATTAATGTGCTTGTGTTGTCAGGCAAGACTACTCTCCTAGTGTTTTCAGATTTCGCCCTACGCTTCTCATAATATGAATTCAGTAAAGCTTTGGCGTAGGCGAGGATTGATCTAATATCTACGAGGAGTAAATTGATTATCAATTTGAAAGCTTGAAGTAATGACTTCCTTTCTTCCAATTTCTCCTCTGACTATTTTTGTTTGCCCATACAACAAAATACTCCCGAATCAGACTCTGATGTTTTGTTGATTACATCATTAGTTGGGAGTCTAGAATTCTTATTATGGGTCTTAATGGTATTGACGTGGGGTTGGGTGGGGCCCTTGTATCTACTACCACTCCTCAAGGTGATGGTGTTTGCAGTGGCAAAGTGCTGTTGGTTAATGCCTTGGGGAGGGTTGGGCAAAACAAGAGACTCCTAGTTGATTATGGTAGGAACTTGGTTAGCTCCGGGCTGATAGATAGCATAAGCTTGAGAATGTGGCTCCCCACTATTACCAAACCCTTGAGGCCCAGCGACTCGGTTCTGCACATTCCTTGGGTTTGGTACAGGTCATGATGGTAGAGATCCAGGCTATTGGTTGTTTGCACTAAGTCAGGTTTTCAGGGTGTCTAGTGATATTTTCATTTGTTGCATAAGTTGAAGCATTGACCCTTGCATTTCTACCATCTTCAGGTTTAAATCAACTTGGCCGATGGATTGTTGCATGGGTTGGTTAACCTGATTCAGGGGCAGTTGAGTATATACATGACCCTAACCCATTGGTTTTTGTGGTACATAGTTGTTGGGTCGATATTGGGTTTGCTACCCCTGATCTTTCCAAGAGAAGCTAGGGTGATTTCTCCAACTAGAATTATAGGAGTTCGACTAAGGGTTGGACCTAGCATTCTCTTGTATAGCATAAACATTCTCATAAGATGAGGATGAAGAGTAAGAAGGATAAGAAAGACTCGAATCAAAGGCCCTAGTTTGAAACCCATAAAGTTCCTAGAAGTGCTGGCTCGAAGGTCGAGTCAACTTAAGTTGGATCACAAACTCTCGTTCCATAGGAGATTGTGAAGAATGGAATCCCAAGCTTTGGGATTGAGTGGATCTAGAAGTATTCGAGTTTCTGGACATCCACTCTTCCATTCATTTAGCAACCAGATCCACCTTATCTAATTTATTGTAGATCAATTACATATCAAATGTTTGAGAATCTTTGACCTCACTGGCATTTGATCTAGTTTGTTGGGATCAGTTTAAGGTTTCCATGGAGGCATGGTTTATAGAGTTTTCACTCATTTCCTTGAACAAATCAAATGCGCTATTTGCCTCTTTGTTGAGGAAATTGCCTTCACAAGAAGCATCCACATGATGACAGAGTTTATCATTCAACTCGTGGTAGAAAATCTACATAAGTTGCCATTTAGGCACCTCGTCGTGTGGACAGTTTCGCAACAGATCCTAGAATTGCTCCCAGGCTCCATGAAACGATTCCCCTAGCCACTAGGCGAAAGTGGTAATTGCCTGTCGCAAAGCATTGGTTTGTCCAATTTGGAAGAATTTCTTTAGGAAGGCCGATTTCAATGCTATCCAGGTAGCAATTGGTTTTCCAATGGTATGGTACCAATGTGCAATCTTATCCTTGAGTTAATGGGGCAAAAGCCTCATGAGCATCTATTCTTCATTCACATTCCACGATTTGGTGGTTTGAACCGGAGTGATCAGATCCTTCAAATGTTGGAATGGGTCTTCTGAGCCAAGCCCGTGAAAGTGTTTAATCAAACTCAAAACCTGGGGCTTGATCTCAACATCACTAGCGGCGATCACAATACCGGGACCATCCTCGTAATTTGAAGGATCATAAAAATCCTTCAAGGGCCGAGTGCCTTGACCATTCATTCATTGGAACCTTCCTTCATCTACTGTAGCTCGTCCAACTGCCTTTGAATCAACTCCTACTGGTTCAGGGGTGGGGGAGGTTGTTGTTGATCATCCATGGGATTAACAGGGGGTGTGTCCTGAGGGCCGCTAATTATGCCAAACCCCTAGCTGCTTAAGTCATTTGACAATTGGGCCCCTCAACTTAGCACCTTTTGAAGCAAGCAGACGTCACTAATTGGAAGTGTGTTCAAGAGAGTACCCTGAAATGGACTCTATGAGTCCTAGGGCCAACGTCTACTTAATTTTAATTAGGGCCTAGGATAGTAGTGCTTTTGGAATGTGATTGGCCCTGTTAATGGGTTGTGCCCATAATAATTCACTGAGAATGTGTGCATGTGCACAACTAAAAGTTTTCAAGCTAGATTATTAAGGATGAAGTGAATTTTAGGGTTCAAATCTTGCTTAGTAGCTTTTAGGATTTGAATATTAAGTGTTTTCAGCCATGTTTTTTGAGGCAAACCAAGTTTGAAAGCACGAGTTCAAATATTTTCCTTTATGAATCAAGAAAACATGGAGTGCCTGGCTTGATCTAGATATTTGAATCCTATGGGATAGTGTTGACGAGGTGAAATCGATTTTAAAAAGATGTGTGTTGTAGTATAAATGAAATCGCCTTGAAAACAAATGAGAATTTTATTACTCGAAAACATAAGTGTCTAAGGTCGAACATAGGGAGAAAACTGGTCTTTAAAAACGAAGATCACAATCTCAAATAAATCAAAATATGATGTTCAACAATAATATGAAGCAAATGAAATTCAATGTGTATAGATGCTGAGGAGAAGAAATGTAAAAAGAAATAGAATGTCGCTCTTCTTTCTTCTCTTCTTTGAGTTCTTCTTTCTCTCTCTGATGTCTTCTTTCTTCTCTCTGTGGCTACTCTTCTTCTGCCTTCTTCTTCCTTCTTTTTCTTCTCTTGTTTCCTTAGCTTTCCTCTGCCTTTGATTCTCTGCAACTCCTTCCTTTTCTTCTTTTCTTCTTTGTCTTCTTGGTTTCTATCTCTTCTTTGATTTCTTTCCTTCAGTTTTCCTTCTCTGCTTGGCCTCACCTTCTCCTTCCTTCTTCATTCTTCAACCTTTCCTTCTTCTACCCTTGGCTTCTTCAACTTCTACCTTCTCTTCTTCTTCTTCAGCAGCTACAGTGCTTCTTCCTCCATGGCCTTGTCTTCTACCTTCAAGTCTTTTTTCTTCCTTCCTTAGTCGCTCTTTCCTTCAACTTCTTCTGCAGCTTCTTCTTTCTAAGCCTTCATAAGTCCTTGCATCTTCCTTCTCCTTCTTTCCCTCCAAAGAGCGAAGAAAAACCTACCCCTACCCTCCCGTGCGTCGCTCTCTCTATTTGTCTCTTCACTCTCTCAGAGCCAACTGGGTAATCGGATCAGGTTATGTGTGCCCAGGTCCAGGCACACCGACATGGGTGGTGCACAAGGAGTGTAGGGTAAATGGGTCGGCCAGGTCTGCGTAGGTGCGGTCGCAGACGAGGGACCTCACCATGTGTTACTTGAGGTGACTAACAGAGAACACAAAAACAATTTAAAGCATGCACCTACGCCGAGCGTTTCTGAGGTGGGACTAAAATCCCACCCGCTTCTTTGCGTGCCTGCAGGAAGGAGTCTCGTGCGATTGGGGCAGCCGCAGTTGAAGAAGGCCCTAATTGCCAGGTGCAAAAGGCTCGTAGAGGGATTCCACGCACCTGGGACACGTCTGCCTGGAGTGGGATGACCTGCAGCGAGCGAGCAAGCTCCTTCAAGCTTCCTCTAATGGAGGTAGAGGCTCAAACCTGAAATGCACGAACATGGCCTCGTGGCCCTGTCAAATGCCTTGGGGAGCTTCGTCGTGTCACGATGAAGCTGAGGCGTGGGTTGGTGTGGCGCAGAACGACCTAGGCGTGCATGCATAGGTCGGACTGTGATTGTGGAAGTGCGTGTGTCGGGTGAGGGTGTAGGGCATGTGTGGCGGTCAGTGGAGGAGTGGATGGTGATCAGTGAGTGATGGCGAAGGTTTTGAGGTAGGTTGCGAGGCATGTGGAGGGGTGAAGCAACGGATTCGCCTCACCGATGGGCGACTGGGGGTGAGGGAGACGGAGGTGATTGGTGGCTGTCGAGGGGGCTTTTTTGAAATTAAGTGGGGGAAAATGAAGAGTAGAGAGAGAGGAACTTACTGAGGGTAGTTGGGCGAAGGGGAAAAGGCGGAGGACAAGCAGCGCGTAGGTGCCACCGTCGGAGAAGAAAACCCTGAGATGGGGATGACGATGACGACGAAGGGGTCAGAGATGCGCGTGCGGGTACAGCACAATGCGGAGGAGCAAGATGGAGATAACTCTACCACTGGTATGGTGGCAGAGTGACAAGAAGAGGGAGGAGGGATCGCTGGAGCTTGAGGGCCGTTGGCCGAAGACAAGGGAGGAAGAAATTAAGGGGATATCCGGGCCAAAACAAGCTTGGAAAATGCGACAAGGATCGGGGATCCTTTTATAGCTACTGGCTGAGACCTTCGTGCTTGGAAGGCAAGCTTTCAAGCGCAAAGATCTTGCCGGAGATGGAAGGTGCGTAAGATACCTAATTCTCTCGAGCATTCGCACAAGAGATTTGGTGCAAATTTGGTGTTAGGATCCTATTCAGACGGTAGGGAATTCCTCAGAGAATCTCCCTACCAAATCTGGGAGGAGATCTCTAAGGATTCGGGGAGAAATACTCCTCAAATCCTCGCCAGAGTAGGATTCCTCCACTGTAATGGCGGAGTGACCTGAATGCAAAGAGTGGCAAGGAAGATAGGGGGTCATGCAAGGATTTTCAAAAGCTACAGGTCAAAATGTAATTGGGTGGACTATTTTGCAAAGTAGGTCAAGGTGACCTTCCCTTAAGCCCAAATTTTGGTAAAAACCTAATTTGGACATAAGAAATCCAATGGTGAAGTTTGATTTTAGGTTTGACCATGTTTGATTGGACATTTTGCACAAAAATCCAAATTAGGTAAAATACTGAGCTAGGACCCCTATCTAGGTCAAAATAGGTTCCAAAGGCCAAATTGAAGGTTCTAAGCCATAGGGGATATTTTGCCATGAATTTTAGAGGGTTTATTTAATTTTTTATCCTAGCCAGAACCTTGTGAAATTAAGTGGATTTGTTTTAAGGTTATAGAATGTCATTTAATTTTTCAATCACACAATAACCCTTTTCTGACTGAACCATCCCACTTTTCCTCGTATTAAGTCCAACTGACCTATGTTTATCCCCTGAGAAATCCTATTGATGTACTGCAATGGTAAAATTGTAGGTTTACCCTTTATTTCATGTTTTCTTTCCAGAACAGTAATCCCTTGAATTAGGCCTTCCTTTAGGTTATGTAGGAGCTTTTGTTCACTTTCTCAGGTCAAAATGGGCTAGTTAGGGCTCATGATGAGATTCTCATCATACCACCATGCCTAGCTTTTGCTAGTCCCTTAGCAAAATTTCAAGGTTTTGACGTCTGTTCTAGACCATAAGTTGTTTTCATCAGTTATGATAAGTGCTTTTTCTTTTTCTTTTGTGACTAGATCAGAATGCCGACAATAGGCCTAGAGGTACTCAAGTGCCAACCAAAATCTGGACCTAACCAGCTTTAGCCTCAATCCTCCACAAAGGTTTTTAAGGCCCGTAGAAACTTTCCTAAGTTCGTTGCACTCCGCAGTTAAAGCACCCATGCTTGAGACATTTTTAGCCTTGGTTCAGTTTGCAGTGTTTTTTTGTAAGAAAGAGATAGAGGATTTATTTGTTTGGAGAGTTTTCTCTCTTTTCTTTTTATTTCTAGCTTCGGATTGGCTTCTCAACATGGTCTATGTCGGATTCCTCATTCCCATCATCAATCCTCAAAGGTCCCTAGCAATAGATGCTTCATGATAGCACCACCCATGGCAACCCCCAGAACCCTAGCTTTCAAGATTTCGGAATAATCCTGCCCATTTTGTTCCGTGGCCGAATCCAGACTTTGGTAATCGACATTTCGTGATAATGCTACCCATGGTATCTGAACCTGCATAGTGCTTACATGCCTCTGGTAGGATATGTAAATAACCTAAGAGACAAGTACCGAGGAGACGATATGTTGTTATGCATGCATCTTCGAGGCAAATTTCCTGCCTCTCTGTGTTGGGAACTCGTCCAAATCAACTTGTGTTGACCGGCCACTCCTAATCTAGGCAACTTTTTCAGAACATTAAAATGCTTTTGCATGATTTTGATAGTTATGCACACTGAACCAGACTGTGTGTGGATTGGGGTGCTTAGGTTGCCGAGTCCTGCAAATCGAAGGTTAGTTAACGAGGCCGAATACTCCCTAAGCCTTAGACCTAATACTTAAGCTTCGCATTTTCCCCAACCTCTTGAGGATTATCCAGATCTTAGTGGATACTTGAATTTTTAAGCCTAAGAGTCTAGCCCAAAAGGCCTAAAGTCAGCGTTCCTACTCATCTCTTTCTTGTTTCTCCTTAGCAATTGTTTCTAATTTTTCTCTTTTTTCTTGATGTGGTTTATAACTTCAGTTAATCCCAACTTCTTACTAATGACTATTCTCTTTTCTTTTCTTTTTCATTTTGTGATCCTTTTTGGAATTTTGCTCTTTTCCTCCTCATGTATAGCCCAAAAATTTTCTCTCCCCCACAGTTTTTTTGTTCTTTTTCAACATTTTTTAATTTTTTTGTGTTTTATGTGATATGTGATTTTTTGTTGAAACCTTTTCTTGATATGAGTTTTCATAAATTTTGCACTTTCATACCACCCCATGCCTACAATTTGCAATGTCCCCATTGTAAACTAGGCAGGTTCTAATTTAGCTTTGTTCATTCATTAGGACAGGTGTTGGGTAAGTGAACGGGTCGAGGTGACTGTTGCGAACGATTTCTAGACTTGGGTATAGGTACTTGAGGTGGAGTCAGCTATTCTAATGGATGAACCCTAAAGTGCAAAATGAATTCAGCATAGAAATGTCAGGAAAGGTTTCGGGTTTTTCAGAGAATGACGGGTTGCCTCCCATTAAGCGCTGAGTTTTATGCCATTGGCTGGGCGTAATGAGCTCAAGGAGATTGGAGGATAAAGGATATCTCAGCCAAATCTATATTGGTCATGTTAATGAATTGTTTGAGTCTCTAGCCGTTCACGATGAAGGGCGCGGAATCATGGCTGAGCGGACTGATCTCAACGGCTCCATTTCCAAAGATTTGTCAGACTAGGTAGGGTTCGATCCATTTAGATCGTAGTTTTCCTAGGAATAATTTGAGTTGGGCATCAAAGAGTAGAACCTTTTGACCAGGATAAAAGATCTTTCTAGATATGTGCTTGTCGTGAAAGGCTTTAACCTGCTCTTTGTAAGTTCGGAAGTTCTCATATGCATTGTGGCATAATTCATCGATCTCGCTCATTTGAAGCTTTCTATGGGTTCCAGCCTAAGAAAGATCTAAGTTCAATTCTGTACTGCCCAATAGGCTTTATGCTCCAATTTGATGGGGAGGTGACATGCCTTCCCATACACCAGTCTGAAGGGAGACATACCTAATTGGGTCTTATGGGCGGTCCTATAAGCCCACAAAGCTTCCGGGAGTCGGGATGACCAATCCTTCCTGTCAGGTCGAATAGTAACCTAGAGGATTTTCTTGATCTCCTCGTTTGATAGCTCAACTAGACCATTAGTTTGGGGGTGGTAAGGAGTAGAGATTTGGTGCGACACCCCGTATTTCGTCATCAGTGACCTAAACTGAGCATTTGTGAAATGGGTCTCTCCATCAGAAATTATTGCTCATGGAATCCCGAATCTTAAGAAGATGTTTTGATGAATGAATTTGATAACAACTTCGTGATCATTGGTTCAGGTTGGAATGGCTTTGATCCACTTGGAAACATAGTCAACAGCGAGTAAGATGTATCCGAAGACATCCGAGATAGGGAAGGGTCCCATAAAATCAATCCCCCAAATGTCAAAAATCTCACATGCAAGAATCAACTATAAAGGCATCATGTATTGATGGCTCATGTTGCCCAAGGTCTGGCAACGAGTACATGCCTTACAGTGATTGTATGCATCCTTGAAGATTGTGGGTTAGTAAAAGCCACAATGGAGGACTTTTGATGCAGTTTTGTGTCCTAAAAAATGTCCACCACATGCCTGGTCATAGCAAAAAGAGAGTATGTCTTTGATTTCCTCTTCGGCAACACATCATCGAATTATTTGATCAACACCAATGCGGAATAGATACAGGTCTTCCCAAAGGTAATACTTGGCATCGAAACACAATTTGTCCTTCTTGGCCTTCGGCCAATCAGACGTGATCTGATGTGATGCCAGGTAGTTTACTATGTTAGCAAATCATGGAAGCCCTATATCGATAGTCAGGAGGTGCTCATCAGGAAAATGTTCCATGATGGGTCCGGAAGGGTCAATGATCTTAAAAGGAATGCGGGACAAGTGATCAGCTACCATGTTCTATTTTCCCGCTTTGTCACAAATCTCGAGGTCAAATTCTTGCAACATCAAGATCCATCGAATTAATCGAGGTTTCATGTCCTCCTTTGCAAGGAGATGCCTCACAGCTATGTGATCCGAATAGATGATAACTTGGGAACCCAGCAGGTATGATCTGAATTTTTCTAGTGCAAATACTACGGCTAGCAGCTCTTTCTCAGTAACCGTGTAGTTATGCTAAGCCTCGTCAAGTGTTTTGCTAGCGTAGTAAATGACCATTGGTTTCCCGTCAATTTTTTGCCGCAAAACTACTCCTACAATGAAGTTAGATGCATCGCACATACATCCCTGGAGAGAAGAGTAGTTAGAGGCGCGCGATTTTTGAAAAATTTGGGATAAATCAATGGTAAAAATTGACGTGCCCCAGAAAAGATCGGATGTCCTTGATCGAGCTAGGCATAGGGAGTTTGGAAATCAAGTTAACCATGGCTCGATCGACTTGGATGCCTTTCTCTGAAATCAGTTGTCCTAGGACGATTCCCTCAAGCACCATGAAATGGCTCTTTTCCCTAGAAAGAACCAGATTCATGTCAGTGCATTGCCTGAGTATTTGGACGAAGTGCTGGAGGCAATCATCAAATGATGCTCCAAAAACTGAAAATTCATCCATGAAGACTTCCAGATAATCACCTACCATATCTGAGAATATGGTAAGCATGTACCACTGAAAAGTCATGGGTGCATTGTAGAGATCGAATGGCATCCATCGGAATGCGTACATCCCGAAGGGGCAGGTGAAAGTGGTCTTTTCTTAGCCCTTTGGATGGATTGCCACTTGGTTATAACCGGAGTACCCATCAAAAAAGCAGAAGAACCTATTTCCCAATAGTTTCTCAAGGATCTGATCAATAAATCATAGTGGGAAATGATCCTTCTTCGTGGAGGAATTGAGTCTTATGTAATCAATGTAGACTCTCCATGAGTTAAATATTTGGGTCGGTATGACCTCTCCAATTTCAGTCGTAATGATGGTGAGTCTGGCCTTCTTAGGCACAACCTGGATTGGACTCACCCATCGACTGTCGGAGATCGGGTAGATGATCCCTGCATTTAACCACTTGATGATCTCCTTTTTCATGACCTCCTGCAGATTAGGGTTTAAATGCCTCTACATTTCTCGCGAAGGTCGTGTGCCCTCTTCAGTGTAGATTTGATGTGTGCAATAAGAGAGGCTTATGTTAGTCAAGTCATCGAGAGTCCATCCAATGGCTCTACGATGTTGCTGGAGAACAGTAATCAGATGGGATTCCTAATCAGGTGTGAGTCTAGAGTTGATAATCACAGGAAACGTCTGATTGGAACCCAAAAAGACATACTTTAGATGATCGGGAAGGAGCTTGAGTTCTAGGATGGGATTATCCGCAGCTATGGGTGGTTCAGGGTGTGTATCAGGGACAAGGGTAGGAGTCATGGGTGTGTCTAGATAAGGTTTAGACTCCTCTGTTTGCAGGTTTTGATCTTCTGGTGGTTGATCGAGGATAATCAGGTTGTCCTTGCTATGCAGTCCATCAACCACGGCTTTGATATCACATATTTATTCAATAACACAACAATTAATCCCTTGTTGGGCCTTAAACATGTCAATCTTTAGAGCTTGGTTCCCAAATTTTAATTTTATTTGGCCCTCCTCGCAGTTGTTGTTGGCCCTAGTAGTGGCCAGAAAAGGTCACCCTAGTATAATTGGTGTATCCCTTGGGTTCTCAGGTGCATCCATATCTAGAACTATAAAATCCACTGAGAAGTAGAAATCCCATACCCTAACAATGACATCCTCAAGTATTCCTTTAGGTGTCTTGATGGATCGATCGGCTAACTGCAATGTCACCTCTGTCGGTTTAAGCTCGGACTCTTCAAGGTGGTCAAGGAGGGATGTAGGTATTAGGTTTATGGAGGCACCTAAGTCTAACAAGGCTCTGTCAAATTGGGTATCACCAATTTTACATGAAATCAGGGGAGTACCTGGGTCTTTAGCCTTGGGTGGGAGTTTACTCAATATTACAGAGCTGGCTTGCTCTAACAGTACAATTGGACTCCTACTTTTGGTTCGCGGTTTACGCTTGGGTGTACGCACATTTTTCAGAAATCGTGCGTAATCCAGTACGTGGTAGATTGCATCCAACAAGGGGATGTTTATCTGGACCTATTCAAAGAGCTTGACCAAATCCTCCTCAGGAGCCACGGGTTTGGTTATCCTCTTTCCCTTGGTAAAGGCCTCGAGAAGTGCAACCTTGGTTGGTTCCTCTAGAATAGGTTCATGTTCTTGATTTGGTATAGGGGTATCCTGGATAACTATCCTAAGGCTTGGGTTACTACCAGGCTTGGGGTGGTTTGGATAATGTGGGTCTTAGGTTGCTTTACCACTACGAGTTGTTACGGAGTTTAATCCTGCCAGGCTTTGGTTTGGGTTTAGTAAGATGGGTTGCTGTTGCTAAAATCCCACATAAGATGTCAAAGCTTCCATCCCATAGGGTGATGGAACAGAAGGGGCCTGATAAATCATATATGCATGGCCTTAATTTGGGTTCATAATGCACCTCTAGGTCGGCACGTTATTTGGGTTTGGCAGATGTTGCAAAGGAAGGGTGCCAGGTTCGTGGGAATTCACCATCTGGGCAAGTTGATTATGAACCTCTGTGATCTCATCCATGTGCTATTTCTACATTGCTGCATTCGTCTTCTGAATGTCAGCCAGTGCTTAAAAGATAAGAGTCATTTCATCTTGGTTTGGCCCAGATTGATAGGTGGGGTTTGGCCAAGGTTGAGGTGGTTGATATGGACAAGGAGCTTGTGGACGGGGTCGATAAGGTATCTTTGATTTTCAGAATTTTCGGCCCACTAGAAGTTGGGATGATTTCCCCATCCAGGGTTGTAGGTATTGGAGAATGGCTCATTCTGGATGGTGTTGAGATCCTCGCAAGTCTGAGGAGCCTTAGGAAAATCAGAGTATGAGGGTTCAGAGTTCTCCCAACTAGAAAAGAGTGGATCGAAGGTCCCTCCGGTCTGAGAGTCAGATGGGGGTGGATACGAGTCCATCCCCTGAGAAGATCGGTGATAGATTTTCTACGCAGTTTCCCTCGCGAGAGGTTGCTGTGCAAATGAGTTCGTCACAGAGGTGGCTCGCTGCAGGTGCCGAGTCAGCCCATCCACCTTCTCTATGATAGAGATCTTGTCCAACCGACTGGCCATCAGCTCCAAGTCTACAGATGTGGATAGGTCCTGCGTCTCTGTGCTCCCCTAAGATTCATCAATACGGAGGCATTCGTCCGGTCGAATAAGCCCATGGAGTCATTATTGATGGAGTTCTCGCACATATTTTCGAGAATCTCCCACATCGTGTCCTCATGTTGACCCATGATGTTTCCTCCATAGGTTGCATTGATAAATAATCGAATGTCTTCACGGAGTCCCTGGTGAAAAGACTGGACTTGTTTCCATTTAGGAACTCTGTGATGGGGGCACTTTTGCATGAGATCTAAGAATCAATCCCATGCCTCATGAAGAGGTTCTTCCGATTGTTGAGTGAAATGAGTTATTTGGTGGCGCAAGGCATTTGTCCGGCCAACGGGGAAGAACTTCTTCAAAAATTCAAACTGAAGTTCAACCAAGGTGTTGATCGGACGAGTTTGAGTTTGGTACCAATGATCAACCTTGTCCATGAGGGAGAAAGAAAACATCTTCATGAGTAGAATATCCCAGTTTTGTGCATTTGACCCGAAGGTCTAGGCCAGATATTTGAGCTGCTTAATGTGCTGGAATGGATCCTCAGAGTTAAGCCCAAGGAATTTTGGTATGGCATGAATCATATTGGGCTTGAGTTCAGAATCAGGACCTCCTGCCAGGATTTGGACTCGAGGCTCGATTGCCACCGCAGCGGGATTATAGTGATCCCACATCATAGGATGCTGCGATGGGTTAACAAAGTTTTGGAAGAGATTATTTGGGCGCTGAAGTTGGTGCTCAAGGTTGTTCTCTTCTTCAATGGGTTGTGCCATGATGGAAGAAGAAGGAAAACTTGGTTCTGAATCAGAGGAAAGATCTATGTGGTGGGGTTGCTGCACAAACAAGGGCGTTGAGGCTTGGCCTCGGTGGGAGTGAATTTCTAAAGGAGGTCTTAAGGATGGTCTTAAGGACCTCCTACCAAACATGCATAGAAGGATTTGATGAGATCAGAATGTGTTAGACCCAATCGAGACACTCAAAAAATGTTAGGTGACTATAGAGGTTCGGGGTGGATGATACCCCTTAGTCAGAAAGGCCGTCCACCTGAGAAATACCTAGGCAGCCAGAGAGGGAGAGTCCCACAAAGACCCTTACATGGTAGAGCATCCCCACAAGTTACAGGTTTCCCCCACCCGACCTCTCTTGTCACTAAGATTCTAGGTAGACCAGAATGGGGACCTTGACCTCCTAAGTCTACCTCTTTTAGTTAAGATCAAGGTGCTTAGTGTTCCACTTGAACTTTAGGTCTTTTGAGTGCAAAAAGTGACCTAATTTTAAGGTTGGTTGACCCAAAGGATCAACTTCACCTCTTTGCTCCTTTGAGAGCTTTTAGGTCCTTTCTTTTAGGGTTCAAGTTAATTAAGAGCTTGATTTGCTTAGGGTTTTTCTTGGATAAATCTCTTCAAACAAGGCTTAGGCACACCTCTTTTTGAAAATTTTGATTCTTTGCTTAAGAGAAGATGTGTCTCTAAAACCCTAGGCTTGAAATCCTTAGGTTGGCTCTATTTGGTCTAATTTAGTTGCCTCAAAGATAGTATCTAAGGCTCAATCAAGAAGGTTTTAGCCCTAGTTATCTTAATTGGATGTGCAATTCAAAATGTGTTGAAATGAAAATCAGGCAACTTTGGTGATTTACTAAATATGGAAGCAAGTAGCCCTACATTGATTTTTCTTTATTTTCCTTTCCAGACAGTGAGGGGATGAAGAGGGAGGGCAATGAGAGTTTTACCTGTTCCTTGGTGTGGTTATTGTGTAGCTGTTTTTCTTTTCTTTTCTTTCCCTGGAACAAACATAGCAAAAGAGAGAGATTAAGTTAGTACTGAATCAGAGGTTGTGATCAAAGTTTCTAAAATGCCTATTGCTCCTCCTCAACGATACCAAATTGTTGACGAGGCGAAATCGATTTTAAAAAGATGTGCATTGTAGTATAAATGAAATCGCCTTAAAAATAAATGAGAATTTTATTACTCGAAGACCTAAGTATCCGAGGTCGAACACAGGAAGCAAATTGGTCTCTAAAAACTAAGATCACAATCTCAAATAAATCAAAATATGATGTTCAACAATAATATGAAGCAAATGAAATTCAATGTGTATAGATGCTGAGGAGAAGAAATGTAAAAAGAAATAGAATGTCTCTCCTCTTTCTTCTCTTCTCTGAGTTCCTCATTCTCTCTCTAATGTCTTCTTTCTTCTCTCTACGACTGCTCTTCTTCTTCCTTCTTTTTCTTCTCTTGTTTCCTTAGCTTTCCTCAGCCTTTGATTCTCTGTGACTCCTTCCTTTTCTTTTCTTCTTTGTCTTCTTGGCTTCTATCTCTTCTTTGATTTCTTTCCTTCAGTTTTCCTTCTCTGCTTGGCCGCACCTTCTCCTTCCTTCTTTCTTCAGCCTCTGCTTCTTCTACCCTTGGCTTTCTTCAGCTTCTGCCTTCTCTTCTTCTTCAGCAGCTACAGTGCTTCTTCCTCCTTGGCCTTGTCCTTTGCCTTCAAGTCTCTCTTCTTCCTTCCTTAGCTGCTCTTGCCTTCAACTTCTTCTTTGTAAGTGTCGAAGCTATGAGTTACTACTCTATCGTATTTGGTTCTAAAAAACCTGTCATTGTAGTTTGAAAGTGAAGAACTCGTGTTCAACAAATAAAATTTATACCAGAATAGAAATCCCAGGTCAAACTCAGGGAGGCGGATGTTTGATTAGAAATACACGTTTGTTTTATTTGTCACTAAGCAGAATAGATGATTGAAAACTATCTATTTACAATAAATAGAAGAGAGAGAGAGAGAATATTACAAACAAAAGCAAAAAGGGATGTAGAATGAACATGGATTTCATTATCAAAGAGGTTGTTCGTTACACTACTCATTACGACTAGAAAGCGGAAAATGATTACACTACAAAGCAGTAAATCTACTGTAGAAAGCATTAAAAAGAATGGAGAGAGAGATATCCTCCTCGACGATCGCTTGGAGGACGAGCCAGACGGGACGATGCCTGGAAGATGGGGAACAGAGTAGGAAGAGGAAGGACAAAGCGGGAAGAACGAGAATGGGGTAGCACGTCATCGTCGCAGGATCCACTTCCAAAATGGGGGCGGAAAATTGACTTTATCTCTTGAGAAGCATCCCAGGTGTGGGACAAGCTTCTCTTGAGCTTTGGAGGGGTAGAGAAAAGAAAGAAGGGATGAGAATTTTGTATGGAGGGGGTCTCCTTTTATAGTTGCAAGGAGTGAGGGCAATTTGGTCTTTTTAACTTGAAAATCATTAATTCAGGACCTTTAGTGACGGATAAATCTGTCGCTAAAGCTCTAAATGTGGGCATAGTGGTGGTGCGTGTGCGCCTCCTCATCTCCTCAAGGCACAACGCTCGTTCACGTCCTTCAAATCTCAGTCGTTCGATCGTGAGATCGAACGACTGAGAGAGATCCTTGCCACGCCTCCTCATTGCATGCCTATGCGTGCGATCCCACGTTATGCACGGGCGTGCGATGGCGCGTGATCTGGATTAAGCGTGCATGGCCACTGGATCGTGATTGTGTGATCGATCAAGAGTGCGCCTCTGCTCCAATTGATGCATGGCGAGGCTCGAACGCGCGCTTGCACTTCGCGTTAGAGCACCCAACCAACGCGCTGTGGGCACGTTTGTGTCAAGCGCTTAACTTAAGCACATGCATGTCATAGCCGTTGGATCTTGATCCAATGGTGGGGAAGCATTGATGTAGTGGCCTTCAGTTGATACGTGCGGTCGGTTGGGCAGCCGAGATGGCTCCACGTGGTGCCATCTTGGCCGTCAATCTTCTGGATGATGTAGATGGTGCCACGGTTATTTGATTGAGTTAATTTTTGAGCTGTTAGGCTACGATCGTCGATCCAAATCCATCTGTGCGGTCAAATTTGTCGTCTGAAGTGCTGATTCACACCATCTTGGCCCTTGATCTTCTAAGGTTCCTCGGACTCTATCTAATGCTACAGATGTCTAATTAAGGCAATCTTGGGGTCGTTGAACTCCAATCGTCGCCCTGATCAAATTCGTGTGGTTGGATCTTCGATCCGAGGCCCTGATAAAAAGTTGCCCTATCCCTAAACATAAAAGGAGACAATTAGCCTCCATTTTATTCAAACTAATCTAAATGCAAGATGATGCATGCTATGCAATATTTATAGTATGTAATGCAATTCTATGCTTAAGAACATGCATAAATAGACATTTTATGTAATATAAACATGTTTACATCACACTCCCATGCCTATCTTTTGCTAGTCCCTACCAAAAACTATATTCCATTTATAAAGGAATTAGGTTGGATTATTTGGGCATGGGTTATTTTTAATCATCAAAAAAATGTTTACTTAGTATCTGAACTTTCAAAGATACAACAGTGCCCGGGTATCTGCCAAAATGCAGGCCGCTTCACGCCCTCGCCTTATTCAAAGAAAATTTCCTTTTTCTCTTTTTCTTCTTTTCTAATTTGTTTTTTATTTTTGAGTTTATGGTTTAAGAGTGGCTTTCTATGGCCATTCAACTTACCCAGGATTTGATGAGAACCCTAAGTTCTAAGCATCTTATTGGAATTTGATAGACTCGTTGATCAGCAATTAGAACGAACATCGGGTTTCTATGACTCTAGGTGACCTTAAAAGGAGAGTTCTACCTAATGGTGTACATTTACAACCGGTAGCTTTCTCCCTACTTTTATTTTTATGGGGTCAACATAGGGGTGAATCCAGTGTATATCTCCCCAGTTTATTCTACTTCTCCGCTTCTAACTAAGTGTTTTCGGAATTTTAAGTGCATTTCTTGAGCTGGGTTCTAGACAACCGGTCGATGAGCTATTACCACTGACAACTTACCAGCCATACTCGTGCAGCGAAGTGTGGCTTATTTCTTTTGTTTTCTTTTTTTCTTTTCACCTTTTCTTTTAATTTTCTTTTTGACTTTCTTTTTCTCTTTTTCTAAGTAGGTGGCTTTCCTGGTCTAAGATTTACCTAAAGGCAGCAAGAAGAGAATGGTACAGTGACTGGGCTCTGGACAACCTACCTATAGGCTGTTACCCACGATAACTTGCCAGTCATATCACCCTAGAAGGCTCATTAGCTACCCAATTTCCATTAGAACTGCCAATTAACGAGTCAATGACAGCATAGTGTGTAGATGCTTTAGACTTAAGGTTCCCTCAAATTAGAGGGTGGGTTGATAAGTCATGTACTTATCACCCAAACTTATTTATTCAAACTAAAATAGAGTTCTGGTTGGCGGGACTCGGAAAACAAATCCACATTTTAGTGGATAGACAGGCTGATTAAGTCTGAAGACCTGAAGGGTCTACATGTTCTGATCCTAATGTAATATTTCCTAAGATTGAAAATTTTTCTTATGCCCAAGTTCTCTTTCTTAATTCCACAATTATATATATATATAAATAAAAGAAAATAAAATGAATCTTTGGAGTTGACGAATAAATTCAGAGATGAATGTCCACCCCCCCATGCTTATCTAATGTAATGTTCTCATTGTATTAAAAAGACATAAAATAGAGTGGAATAGAGTAGAAAGCATCTGAATTGCGTGAATGTCGGGTTCGCTCCGAGATAGAGCTAAAAAAACTGTATACGTGCTGAATTTAGTGTCTTCAGCTAGGCACACTATACAAAAGAGAGAAATAAAGAATTCACAGGTGTAGGTCAGAATCAAAATAAAAAGATGAAACCTCTGACCTACCAGCAGATGTCCACAAATGTGGACCAGATTGTGGTGTAGACCCATATCCCATAATCGAGAATATCTAAGGTTCTGCATAAAAATTACCCAAAACCTAAAATCAATATGCAAGCAGGGTTGGGCCTACGATTTATGAGGATGTAACCTAAGACCAAAGAGTCAGGTTACAGAGAATTTGATATCAAAAGGATAATCAATGAATGTATGCTTGGGTTGAACATCCTCAGAACAAATGTCGTAAGGGTCTTGGTTTGATGGCTTCAGATGAATTGGAACCCTTAGACTTAGTCTTCTATTTACTCCAGAGTTTGCTTCCCAAATCAGAACTTCCCAGCTTCTGTTCTCCTCATTCAGAATGTCAAGTTTCAGAACCACCTGCATATTAGTCACCCCTTCTGAAATTTCCAAGTCTAAAAGATGTGGCTGAATCATAATTGACTTAGGTCTAGTTATCTCAAAAATAGAATCATCAGTAAGCTCAATGGGGTGTAACTGACAATCGGGGCATTGAATTGTTTCCTTCAAAAAATGTGATTCTAAATCCATCTTGTGAGCCCCAATAAGATTAGTTTTTGTAATTATTGGGCTATCAAATAATCTATCAGATTCCTCAGGCCCAATCATCTTACAGAAATCATGTTCTGTAAACTCATGTGAGACTTCAAAATCCGAGAAATCAAAATCCGTATTAATGTATGTCCCAAAATCATCCGTCACTTTCTAATCCATGGAGACGTATGTTTCCTCGTACCCTAGCTCAAGGATTTCAGGTGAAGAAATCAGATCATTCTTAATTGGTTGCTCTAATTCAATCTGGTCAGTCTCGTAACACGTGTCCCCCTCAATAGGTGCCTGAGCAGGTTCTGACATTGGCTCTCCTAAAGGGGGTTCATCGTGGGAATCATCCCACGATTGAACTAAAGCAACCACAAATCTCATTCTCAATTTCACTAACTTCCCAAGTAGAAACTCACCCGGGTTCTTACCCTTAATATCCTGTAGCCAATCCAAAAGATAGTTGTTTAAATCATCAATCATCTCAATCAGGGGCTCCAATTTTTCAATGCAAGGTATTGCTGTACTTCTAAAGATTGAATGGTATTCCTCAAGTTAGCCAAAACCTTATCTTGAACTTGGTTAACCTGGACCAAATGACTTGGTTCCGGGTTGGGCGAGTTTGGGATCAGTGCAGAGGAGTTAACGAATTGAGATTCGTTATACCCTTCCTGATAATAGGTCATTTCAGATTGTTCAAAAGGTGGTGATGACCTAAAGGCAATGTAATTAGAGGATGGGTAAGGATCAGTGTATCCTCCTTGATTGTAGATGGTATTAGGTTGTTGATGAAAGGGTGACTATCTATAATCCATGTTGCTCTGAGAAGGATAGAAATCACAATTATGGTGTTCAGGGTTAGACCCTAAACACAGAGGTCCGAAACTGTATCCCTAATCCGAGTTATCCCAACTAACTAATGGTTGATTACAGTACGAGTTGGGATAATCGTCATGTTGAGGATAACTCATAATAGGAGGGAAAGAGTGGGAATGCGTAAAAAATGTGGAAGGATTCATGATAGACAGGAGGAAGAAAGGTGCCCTGCAATACAAATAATCAAACCTGTCATTAAGTGGGCTAGCCTAAAGACCTACAGACTTCTAGAACCCATCTTAAGATAAAGAAACGATTTGATCTAATTCTGCCTCTTCAATCCAACCAGTTAGGAGAGGAACTGGGGAGAAGGTTCTTCCTTTGGCTTGCACCTCTGATTCCTAATGTACCCTCAGCTGCGATCGTTTGATTCTACTTCCCTAGCTAGACATCAGATTGAACAGTAGAAACAGACTAATTGAAAATAATCTCGTTTTAGCCTCCAAAGAGTGAGTCGAACCCTTAAGGCCAATGTCTACTCTATTTTATTTAAGGCTAGGTTTGAATGTGCTTTGGAATGTGATGGATCCTTTTCTGGGTTGTGCTCTTAATGATTGATTGATATGTGTGTGCGTGCACAACTAGTGGTTTTTAAGCAAGATTATTTTTGATGCGGTGTATTTCAGGGTTCAAATCTTTCTTAGTAGCTTTTAGGATTCAACTTTAGGTATTTTCAAAGAAGTTTTGTTGGCACGCCAGGTTTCGAAAGCACAAGTGAAGATGTTTTCCTCTAAAACTTAAAAGAATGTGGAGTGCCTGGTAAATCCCTAAGAGTTGAACCTATGTGGTAGCTACTTGATGAGTTGATTTTAATTGAAGTAGTGTGGCCAAATCAACTCAAACAATTGGCCGATTGCACCACTTAATTAGGCACACAAATGATTACCTAATCTGATTTCTACTCAATAATGTGTTTAGATGTGTGTGCCGATTCCAAAGATCGATTTACCGGTTGAGTTTGAAAATCAAATGAGGTTGAGTACCTCTATGAGTTTTTTTTTTTCTCTTTTTAATGTGGAGGTTGAGGAGGGTGTGGGTGTCAAACAAACAAACAAAACTAACCTTAGAGTTTATAAGAACACCTAGGTTGATTTATGTTTGTGTTATTACATGGTGGAATGAAAACTAATGGGTGGGAGGTGGGGGATAACTTACAGAACCTTCAATAGCACTTTGCTCCAATCTACCACTTTTGCTTGTCTCAAAAGAGTACCTGCAATCACAATAAGAAAGGAAATAAGTGAGGTAAATGATTCGTAAGTTGGAAAATGCAAAAATATCAAAGAGCATTGCCTCCCCGGCAACGGCGCCAAAATGTTGGAGCTACGGGTTACTACGCTATCGTATTTGATTTTGAAAACCTGTCGTTGTTGTTTGAAAGCGAAGAACTTGTGTTCAACAAATAAAATTTATACTGGAATAGAAATCCTGAGTCGAACTTAGGGAGGCGGATGTTTGATTAGAAATACGCAATTGTTTTATTTCTCACTGAGCAAAATAAATGATTGGAAACTATCTATCTATTTACAATAAATAGAAGAGTGAGAGAGAATATTACAAACAAAAGCAAAAAGGGATGTAGAATGAACATGGATTTCATTATCAAAGAGGTTGTTCGTTACACTACTCATTACGGCTAGAAAGCGGAAAATGATTACACAACAAAGCAGTAAATCTACTGTAGAAAGCATTAAAAAGAATGGAGAGAGAGATATCCTCCTCGACGATTACTTGGAGGATGAGCTGGATGGGACGATACTTGGAAGATGGGGAACGAAGTAGGAAGAAGGACGAAGCAGGAAGAACAGGAATGGGGTAGCACGTCATCTTCGTCGCGGGATCCATTTCTGAAATGGGGGCAAAAATTTAACTTTATCTCTTAAGAAGCATCCCGGGTGTGGAACAAGCTTCTCTTGAGCTTCAGAGGGGTAGAGAAGGGAAAGAAGGGATGAGAATTTCATATAACGGGAGTCTCCTTTTATAGTTGCAAGGAGTGAGGGCAATTTGGCCCTTTCAAGTTGAAAATCATTAATTCAGGACCTTTAGTGATGGGTAAATCCGTCGCTAAAGGTCTGAACGTGAGCGTAGTGGCAGTGTGCGCGTGCTTGCTCATCTCCTCAAGGCACAACGCTCATTCACGTCCTTCAAATCTTAGCTGTTCGATCAGGAGATCGAACGGCTGAGAGAGATCCTCGCCGCGCTTCCTCATCACGCGCTTACGCATGCGATCCCACGTTACGCGCGAGCGTGCAATGGCGTGCGATCTGGATTGATGCGTGGCGAGGCTCGAAAGTGCACTTACGCTTCACGTTAGAGTGCTCGACCAACGTGGTGTGGGCACGTTTGTGTTGAGTGCTTAACTTAAGCATGGGTGCGATGCGGGGGCCTTCAGTTGATGTGTGTAGTCTGTTGGGTGGCCGAGATGGCACCACATGGCACCATCATGGCCATCCATCTTCTGGATGATGTAGACGATGCCATAGTTATTTGATTGAGTCAATTTTCATGCTGTTAGGCTACGATCGTCGATCTGAATCCATCCGTGTGGTCAGATTTATCGTTTGAAGTGCAAATTCACACCATCTTTGCCCTTGATATTCTAGGGTTCCTCGGACTCTATTTGATGCTATAGATGTCTGATTAAGATAATCTTGGGGTTGTTGAACTCCAATCGTCGCTTTGATCAGATCCATGAGGTTGGATCTTCGATCCGAGGACCTAATAAAAAGTTGCCCTGTCCCTGAACATAAAAGGAGACAATTAACCTCCATTTTATTCAAACTAATCTAAATGCTAGATGATGCATGCTATGCAATATTTATAGTATGTAATGCAATTCTATGCTTAAGGACATGCATTTTATGTAATATAAACATGTTTACATCACTAAGCCTTCGCAAATCCTTGCCTCTTCCTTCTTCTTTCCCTGCACAGAGCGGAGCAAAACCCACCCCTACCCTCCCTCATGTCACTCTCTCTCTATTTCTCTCTTCGCTCTCTCAGAGCCAGCCAGGTAATCGGGTCGCGTTATGCGCACATGGGTCCAGGCGCAACGGCGTTGGTGGTGCACAAGGAGTGCAGGGTAAATGTAGGTCTGCGTAGGTGTGGTCGCGAATGAGGTAGGAGGAGAGGGCGAGGGACCTCACCTCGTGTTACTTGAGGCCGCTAACAGAGAACACAAAAGCAATTTAAAGCACACACCTACGTCGAGTGTTTTCGAGGTGGGACTAAAATCCCACCCCCTTCTTCATGCTCCTACTGGAAGGAGTCTCGTGCAATTGGGGTAGTTGCAGTCGAAGAAGGCCCTGATTGCCAGGTGCGAAAGGCTCGTAGAGGGATTCCACGCACCTAGGACGCGTCTAACTGGAGTGGGACGACCTCGAGCGAGCGAGCAAGCTCCTTCAAGCTTCCTCCAATGGAGACGGAGGCTCAAATCTGAAATGCACAAACACGGCCTCGTGACCCTGTCAAATGCCTTGTGGAGCTTCTCCATGTCAAGATGAAGGTGAGGCAGGGGTTGGTGTGGTGCAGAATGGCCTAGGCATGCATGCCTAGGTCAGACTGTGACCGTGGAAGTGCGTGTGTCGGGTGAGGGTGTAGGGCGTGTGTCACAGTCAGTGGAGGAGTGGATGGTGATCAGTGTGTGATGGCGAAGGTTTTGAGGTAGGTGGCAAGGCGTGTGGAGGGGTGAAGCGACGGATTCACCTAGCCGGTGCTCGGCTGGAGGTGATTGGTGGCTATCGAGGGGGGTTTTCTAAAATTAAGTGGGGGAAAGTGAAGAGTAGAGAGAGGGAAACTTACTGAGGGTAGTTGGACGAAGGGGGAAAAGCAGAGGACGAGCAACGCATAGGTGCCATCATCGTAGAAGAAAACCCTGAGATGGAGATGACGGCGACGACAAAGGGTCGGAGAGGCACGCGCAGGTACGGCACAACGCGGAGGAGCAAGACGGAGATAACTCTGCCACTAGTATGGTGGCAAAGCGACGAGATTAGGGAGGAGGGATCGCCAGGGCTTGCAGGCTGTTGGCCGGAGATGAGGGAGAAAGAATTTATGGGGATATCTGCGGGCAAAACAGGCTTGGAAGATGAGGCAAGGATCGGGGATCCTTTTATAGCTGCTGGCCGAGACCTTTGTGTTTGGAAGGCAAGCTTCCAAGCATAAAGATCTCACCGGAGATGGAAGGTACGTAAGATACCCAATTCTCTCGAGCGTTCACACAAGAGATTTGGTGTAAATACGATGTTGGGATCATGTTCAGATGGTAGGGAATTCCTCAAGGAATCTCCCTTCCAAATCTGGGATATCTCTGAGGATTTGGGGAGAAATCCTCCTCAAATTCTCTCTAGAGTAGGATTCCTCTGCTGTAATGGTGGAGGGACCTGAATGCAAAGAGTGGCTAGGAAGATAGGGGGCCTGTGCAATGATTTTCAAAAGCTAGGGGTCAAAATGTAATTTGGTGGACTATTTTGCGAAGTAGGTCAAGGTGACTTTCCCTTAGTCCAAAATTTTGGTACAAACCTAATTTGAACCTAAGAAATCCAATGGTGAAGTTTGATTTTAGATTTGACCATGTTTGACTGGACATTTTGCACAAAAATCCAAATTAGTCAAATACTAAGTTAGGACCCCTATCTCGGTCAAAATAGGTTCCAAAGGTCATATTGAAGGTTCCAAACCCTAGGGGATATTTTTACATGAATTTTAGAGGATTTAGTTGGCTTTTATCCTGACCAGAACCTTGTGAAATTAAGTGGGTTTGTTTTAAAGTTATAGAATGTCATTTAATTCTTAAATCTCACAATAACCCTTTTCTGACTGAACCATCCCACTTTTCCGCTTATTAAGTCTAATTGACCTATGTTTAGCCCCTAAGAAATCCCGTTGATGTGCTGCAATGGTAAAATTACAGTTTTACCCTTTATTTCATATTTTCTTCCCAGAATAGTAATTCCTTGAATTAGGCATTCCTTTTGGTTATGTAGGAGCTTTTGTTCACTTTCTCAGGTCAAAATGGGCTAGTTAGGGCTCACAATGAGGTTCTCATTAGATAGCTACAAGATGAATTCAGTTTTAAATTGATTAGGTGGTACGGCCCAAACAGCTCCAACAAGGGGCCCAAATGCACCACCAATTAAGGCATACAGAAGTGATTAACCTAATCTGATTTCTACTCTTTTATGTGTTGATTTGTGCATGTACCAGTTCCATAGATCAGAATCTCGATTGAGTAGATAAAATCAAGGAGGTTATGTGCCTCAAATGTAGGTATGTGTAGTGTGTATGTTGATTCTTGTCCCATAATCAGAAGAAGTTTTTATTTTTATTTATTTTTTTATATATATAAGTGGTAAACGCCATTTTACCATCATTCTTATACATTAAAACAAACTAAGCTCTTAGGATTTTACTGCGCAAATGGGTTTTTTGGTGGCATTTAAGCATTAATTAGGTTAGGCATACATTGCATTTTTTATTGTCATTTTGATGTGTTTTTGTGAGTTTTAGGGATATACAGGTTGCCAGATCCCTAGAACCAAGCACTCAGGAAGGCAATTGGTAAAGGAGGAGCTCAGACTACTCGAAACTCAGCTTGATCTAGTTCACAATAGCTGGAACCTAGCTTACTTGGACAAGGGTTAGCTCATCCCAGCTCCATTTAGCTCACCTCAGCTGAATGGCAGCTCAAGAGAGCTCATCCTAGCTCACCCTAGCTCAGGTCAGCTTAGATCCAGCTCAACTTAATTAATTCTAGCTCATCTCAGCTCCCACTAGTCCATAGGGAGATCTAGCTAGCTCAGCTGAGTTGACTGGAGTTCACCCCAGTTCAGATCTAGCTACATCCAGCTCCACTCAACTCCAACCAGCTGAAGAAGAACTCATCCCAACTCAGGAAGCTTAAGTACAGCTCCCAGGGACTCAACTTAGCTCAACTTGGTTGAGCTAAGCTACCTTAGTTATCTCAACTAGCTCAATCCTCCCTGGGAGCACAAGACCCAGCTCTCCTCAGCTCCATTCAACAGAAGCCAGCTCACTTTAGCATAGCTTTGTAGCTAGCAAAGAAATAGCAAGCTAAGCCAGCTAGAGCAGCCCCATGTTGACCTCTTCAGTAGCTGCCAGCTCCCCTTCAGCTCCAGATTCTTCAGATCTAGCTCCTCCCTCCAAACCCTAGCCCCAGTACCTCCTCCTCTACTCCATAGCTAGCTAAGGTAGCTTAGCTTAGCTTAGCTAGCAACCAGCTCCTTGGCCATCCTCCACCTTCAACTTAACCTTAGCTAGCTCCACCAACTAAGCTTACCCAGTCCACCTAAGCTCTACTCTATTTTGGCGCCAAGATGTACACCTCCTTGCCCCTCAACTACACCCAAAAGACACCTTGTTTTGATGCCAAAATACCCTTCTAGAAGCCCTCTTTTTTGGCGCCAAAACACCCCACATCATGGCCCTACACATAGCCCTACAACCCATCCAAGCCACCCACCTACCCCTCCTAGAACCCTACTTGGCGCCACCTAAGCCCTCCTTCTAGAAGCCATTTTGGCTGCAACTTGAAGGGGTGTCACCACGCATAACCACTACCAAGGTGCCCCTTTGGTTGGTGCCAATTACCCTTAGCCTTAGGATCCCCAACCACCTCCATCTTCCCATCTTAGCCCTCCATTTCAAGAGTCACCTTAACCCTTCATCCTACCCTATAAAAAGACCACTACCCACCACCATTCAAACCATCCTTGGCCAGCAAATTTCCTCTCATACTCTACCTAGAGCCCACATGCAAGAGAGAAGAAGAAGAAGAAGATCAAGGGGATATTCTGCCCCTTTGGTGCCTTCCCCTCTTCCCTTCTCTCTTGTGCCCACGCCAGCCAAAGGAGAAGCCAGGCAAGGAAGACCTTTGGAGGAGGTCTTGAAGGTTGTCAATGCCACCTTGGAGGAGAAGTTGAGGGTGGTGCATGCCCACCCTAGGAGGAAGGACTTGAGGTGGAGAGCATCCACCTTGGAAGAGATTTCAAGGAAGGAGAAGGAGACCCTCTTTTCAAGCCAAGGAGCAACTAGGCCTTGAGCAAGAAGACTCCCTTCTTCACCATACTCTACAAGAGGATTTGTGTTTCTTCTATTGCTTTTATATTTTACATTTCTAGTAGAAGCATTCCTCTACTTGTCTTTCTAAGAGAACACAAATTCTACTTAAGTAAATTGCCTTCTTTTTAATTTCTTGTTGCAATTGTTGCTTTTGTTCTAGCACTTGTTCTACTTCCGCTCTTTAATTACTCTAGGCCTCCACTTGCCTAAAGTGAGCTTTGTAGTGGACATTTTCTTCTCTTAAGTTTTAGCGTAATCATTTTAGGTGTTAGCACTTTTCCATCAAAATTCGCACTTTGCCCTTATTATTTTAAACAAAAAAAGATATATATTTAAAATACTGAAAGGAAAGTTGAGATTTATTTTCTAAGCAAGAGAGTTGATTTGCAACCAACCCACCTCCTTGGGCAACCCTAGATACTCCCCTATCTAGGAATATAAATTTAAAAGTGTATGCGAATTCGCGTGTTACGACATTAAAAACCTGCTTTTACAAATCACGCCAAACTTTGCATCAACAACTAGGGGTGAGATGAGTGGAGGTGGCAAACAAGACAAACAACTTCTATCCTGGGGTTCGTGAAAACACCTAAGTAGATTAGATCTTGATTATTAAGGTGGTGAAATGAACTAGTGGGTGGGGAAGTGGGTGCGGGGGCACTTACAAACCGCTTCACCCTCACTTTATTCTGGTCTACCGCACTTGGATCTCCTTGCTAGGATACCTGCAAGATTGCAAATCAGAGGCAAGAGGGGTTACTTAATAAGTAAATGCAAAGAAACACGGAGAAAGCAAATTCCGTTGCCTCCCCAGCAATGGCACCAAAATGATGAGCATGATTTCACGATAAAAAGTTAGGGTTTTGAGAAACCCGTTGTCGTAGTCGTAAAACTTGCTATCAAATAAAATTTACCGAACTCAAAAGGGAGTCCTGGGTTGAACATGGGGAGGTGACATTTTGATTCTTGAAATCCGAGTTTCGATTTGTTTCTTTTTGGTGTTTTAGGTTTTTGCTATTTTTTTGGTATTTTAGGGGAATGATAAAACTAGCTACTTGAAGAATGAATAAAAAGAAAGTAGAGAGATGAAACTTGATACTTGAGATGAAATAATGTTTATTACAACTACAATAAGTGAAACAAACTAGAAGAGATAGAGGTGAGAGGAAATGACCCAAAATGGATGTCTGGAGAGATGACGGCGCTTGGTGGTATCTTGGACGAAGGAGGAGAAAAGTTGGATGTCACGATTCTGGGTAGAGGAAAGCTTCTCCAAGCTCGTGGGAATGGTGATGATGAGGTGGAGATGATCAGCTTCCTAAGTGGAGGTTAGGACACAACTCTAGGATCTCCTATGAAGGTGGTGAGGTAAAGTATGAATATTTGGTGGAGTAAGGGATTTCTACACTAATAGAGCATCTGCAACTATTGGATGTCCATCTGAGGGTGGAGAGCTAGAGCAGTTCCACGCTCTCAAATTGCGCATGTCGTGCCTATGCTAGCAAGGGTGAATACCACCCGTTCGATCCTGATTGCGTTGCTGAGGAGCACGTGCAGATCGTGCCTTCGTGAATTTTGAATGCTCGTGCATTGCACCTCGCCGAGATCAGACAACAAAGAGTGCACGCTATCGACTTAAGTGAGTGCCCTAGATCTCATGCATCTAATTTGGTGTGCCTCCACGCATCATCAAGAAAGCATTCATCTATGCATGTGATTCCTGACTGGTCGATTGTGATCGAGTGATCCAATTTTGCTGGCGTCGATGTGGCTGTGGTGAATCACCGCTCGAACACACATCACTTGTTTGAGGAGCAGGCATGCTAACACTATGTCAAAGAGCTACTTTGTTGAGTCAAAGAGTTGCCATAGCCTTGGTCTCGACCATTGGATGAAGATCCAACGGTCGAGATCTCATCAGAGCTTTTCTTTTGGAGTTTCAGTGATGAGCAGCGATTAGTCTCAGCCATTGGATTGAGATCCAACAGCTGGGATCGCTTCTTGAGGCAAGGCAACAGGTGTTGCGATTGATGTTGGGGGAGTTGGATGGTGCCACGTGGTGCCATGTGGGCTGTCCATCTTTGTTCCTTTGTTAGGACTGCTACAGATGTCAAATTGAGTTGATTTTTACATTACCAGACTGTGATCATCATTCTGAATCCATCTGTATGGTCGTATTTTTCATCTGAAACCCATAAAGATGTTAGATTACCCCTGGCCACAGAAAATGTAAAGATCAATATACAAATAATGCAAGTGATCCTAAATACAATGTAATGGATGTTATGCATTATTTACAATGCTACATGCAATGCTAAGCTTAGAAACTAACATAAGTAGGCATTTTATCATGAATGAATATGCGTTTATTAGCTCTATACCTATTGATTCATATCCATCAACCCACCAGATTAATTGGGTTTGGTCTACATCATCAGCCAGTTGATCTGAACAAGCACCCAGTTGGACCAACCTGGCTACCTATTAAGGTGCTTGTTCTACAAAACTCCTCTGATTTGACCATCCCTTCTCCTTGACCACATTCTGCTCGGCTGAAGGTATTGAATTTAGTGCTTAACAGGAGGAAACCCATCATTCCAAAAACCCGAGACCCTTCTGATCATCTTTTCGAGCTATACTCCTACTGCAGTTGAGATTTCAACTTTAGAACAATCAACTCAACCTTTGGTACTTGTATCAAAGCTTGAAATCATTCGCAACAGTAATTCCGACCCATTCACCCACCCTTTTGACCTTGTTCTAATCTTAGAACTAAGCCGACTTCATAAGCTCCTAGTTTACAATCAGGACATTGTAAAACCTAGGCATGGGGGGTATTGAAGTGCAAATCAAATGGAAATTCAATTCTCTAAGGGGTTCTCACAAAAAAATTCATATTTAAAAAAAAAACGTGGAGAAAGGGGAGGAAAATTTTAAGAAATAATTAAAAATCTTTCTTGAGGAGGAAAAGAGGAGGAAACACAAAATGTCAAAAAGGAGTAAAAATCAATAAAAATGATAGTCATAGTAATTGATTATAGGATCTACTTAAGTTCTAGACCAAACTAAAATGAAGATTATGTCTAAAGTACTACAGATAAGGAGATTAAATTTTTTTTTTTAATCTCCACGCCACGAGAGTCTTGACTAGATCTGGATACCTAATCTGTTCTAGCTCTAAAGAGAAGAAATCTAAGAGGGAAGAGGGGGTTTTTGCACTATTCATACCTTGGCATTCGTGTCCTCTCTCCTACAATTGACATTTAGCTTTCTAAGGTGTTGCAAGGCCCTTGTGCCTTGTGTTGATTCTGCAAGTGCTTTGGTTCACTTAAGGATAAGGCGTCTGGGCCTTGAACCAGACGTCTGATTTGGTTCAGATAGCTTGGTTCTGGCATTGACATTTGATTGTGGCTGATGTTCACATATTTGAGTTATTGTAGAGCTTAACATTAGCGTTAATTTGGAAATTCAAATAACCATTTTAACCCCATCTTTTTGCATTTGACTCCTGCGATATTATTCTAATATATATAATGAGCATTATTTTGATTATACTTGCATATCTCTTTTGATAATTGTGATTAGTGATTGAATTTGCCAAATTGCTCCCTGCGAACGACCTCGAATTCACATTGATTTTGAGTTTATAAATTTAAGTGTTGTCGCCATTGTCATCCTATACTATGACACTATACTTTAAAATGATGATTTTTTAGTGCAACATCGGTCATCTCAGTGCTTGAGTGGGTTGGTTGGTTGGAATGAAGTAGTTCCTTAGGGTCCTTTGTTGATTTGCTCCTTGATTAGACATTTCTTTTCCTTTCTCTTTGGTGGGCTCTCCTAAGGATTATCTTGGGGTTAGGATCAAACACTAGACTACCCTCAAGAGAGCATCTACCAAGCATGCAATATCTACCAATCACAATTCAAGTTGTTTTGCCAATTGAGTAAGTGAAACCTCCACTCAACAAATCGGTCAAAAAGGGTAAAGGCGATCTCCCTCCGTTCCCACGTAAGTGGTATTAGAGGACAATGGTGACTTGAGATCCTAACCTACACTATTTTGATTGGCAGAGGTAGAATTGGTTGATATAGATGGCCTCATAAGTTATTCAATGCAGTTACATGACTTAATCCAACCTTCAAGTGCCCTAGGACCTATCCTTGCTTCATGATACTCTCAGGTGATCTCATAAGAAGTTACTTCAAGGATGGAACTAAGGGATGCAAGTAGGGTGAACCCTTCCTTTGATGCGATGCGAATGCAGTGCCTCTTAACTACTCTTTTGTTCCTTTAAGGGGTGTCCCCCTCCTTGAAGTATCAAAACACCTGATCACAAGATAGTACCACCTCCACAAAGTGAAATAGGAGGGTCTGCACTGATAAAGAGATCGGTGCCTATAACCATAAGGGACTGAGACTTAATGCAGTCCCTTTAGACCTATAGACCTAGTGTGCATGTCTAATGTCAGAAGTGTGCATCACACCGCAAATTAATTTGATTTTGAGAAGAATCACACATATGTCCCTTTAATCAGATCAAATGTGATTTTGATTTTAAGGTCAAATCTGATTAGCAATCTAAATTTCAATTAGGCAACCACTGAATTAGGTCAATTCAATCAATTTGGTGGTCTTGAGATTTAGTCCCAATGTAATGTGTGACAGGAGCTAGATTCAAAGATATGAAGGTATACCTGACTCCAGCAATCTTCATGTAGATAATGAATGCAATGCAAAATGATATCTAACATGCTGCTCAATCATCGCTAAATGCAGGCACCTAAGGCTATGCAACTCCTAAACAGGTAGCTTGATAACTTCTATCTCTTCTTTTTAGTGCAAGCAGGTAGAAACTGAATCACTCACACACAAAGAAGTAGCCCTGGTTGTTAAAGAAATTGGGATAGACCCTTGAAAATTTTCCCTGATGCTACAACGGTGAGAAGACTGAAATGAAAAACAATATGTGACAAAGGAGAATCCCCTATGAAAGTGAGATCTAGGTTTCCTTCTCTTTGCATCCTCTCTACATGTGTGAGCACCGCTCAAGGTTGACATCGTCATTCTGCTATGCCTGTCATCTCGTCAGATTCCTAGCATAGAAAAATAGAGAATGGTTAGATAAATGCATACCTCAGAATAATCAGAAATAAAATCAGGTGAACCTATTTCCTCTGTTGTCTCCCCGGCAGTGAAGCCATTTGGGTGAACAATTTTCGCTCTGAAATAACTTTCGCACAAGAAAATAAGTTGTTGAAGTAGAAATTTAGTGGTGGAATAATTGATCATCAATAATTAAAATAAAACCACTGACTGGAGAGTGGGTTGTGTCCACAAGGAGGTAAGGGGCTACTAGAACTTGTTAGACTCTTTCACAAAAGTTTACAATTAAAATCGCAAAGAATCGACACCAAAACCCCTTTTAAATGAGACTTATAGCATTCACATATGTTGATAACACATTTAAGGAAATGAGAGTGGTCTTCTTCGTAAAATATCCAGTAGTATAATATAATTAAATGGGAAAAATGAGGTTCAGCAATGGCATTCCACATAATATTAATAGGCTTGTTTCCAGCAAAATAGGGGATCATTGCCCATGGCATGTGCAAGAAAAGGAAGATATTGCTGGCCATGCCGTGGCCGAAGCTAACAGTGGTCCCACGACGGTCTTGTGCGTTGAGAGAGGGATCTCCCCCTGTGGAGGAAGAAGATGATGAGTGTCGTGGGGGAGGGAGGCAGATGATGGCTCCTGGTCCTTCGTATCCCTGTTATACAAAGAAGACTAGAAAAAGAAAACACAATCAGTAAGAGAGATTATCTGGGAGAGGGAGAGAGAGAATAAGGAAGGAATGCATGGAAATAAGAGAGTGGTGGGCATTTTTGGCTCAAATATGGGAGAAGACCCTTGATGGAAAGAAATGATTATGGGAGATAATCCTAGGTTCCAAAAATGACGATCTTAGAATCTCTTTCTTTTTTTCTTGTTCTGATAAAAAGCCAAGATACAAAAATTGATATGCCAATTTATTCTTGCAAGAAAACATATATATGTATTATCACATGGATATAATTGGCGCTCCTCCATAAAAATGTTGGAATGATAATTCACGAGCTTAAGTAATTTTACCAATGTAATGCATGCTCTAAATTAAATTCTCATCTCAATGATAATGCACTTATGCTCTAATTTAGTCCACTAAAGTATACCTATCAACTAGATACTCTGATTTTTCCCTTGTATAGTTAATACGTAGTTTCTTAACCTTTCTTCTTATGAGCATTGTACCTAGCAGTCTTCCTCAAATTCTTGGATACTTAGCTTCTTCAGTGTATATCATGTTTTTAGGTTTCAAACATTAGGAACTAGTTGTACTTTATGTGAGTTATTTTTTGGAAAGGACTTGGCATAAATATAAATGTTGGCTTACATATAGATCTTGTATCCTTTTAAGCATGTTATTTTTTTTTTTGTGCTCAATGACATTCTTTTGTATTTTCTTTTCACATAATTATTTTTCTTGCTTTTTTCAAGTTGTATATTTTACTTCTATTTTCAAAATGTTAGGCCTAGGTTGTTGTTATCCTTATGATATTTGAAGCGTTGGCTGCATTGTTGAGTTTTGTCAGGTTAGTTAATTATTGATATCTTGCTTATATAATTTTTCTTTTTCCCTTGTTGAGTGTAATGGTCAACTATGTATGTCTTTGTTGGACCATTTGTAGGATGCAACTTTATTTTAGACACATGAAAACTTGGAGCACCTACCCATGATGGAGAGGGTGTTGGGACCATTTTAGGAAAATAAGAATGGGAGAGTCAAGTAATCTCTTCTCCAAGTCAACTTGTGATTACTATATTATTTGTACAGAAATGTGCAACTTGTTTCAAATCGCAAAGAACTAAGGTATACCTTTCATTTTTTATTGAGATCCATTGAGAAACTGTATTCGCATGTTAATGCCTCTTACCTACAAAGTGAAATTAGGAGAAGGCATTTGGGTATTGTAAAGATGGGATTTTGATGGGGTTCCAAGTGGGTTAGATGGGTAGGGTTGTGGGTTGGTTAGGTTTTGCTTGGATGACGGTCCCATACCGTCTCTAAACATAGGTGAATCCCAAGGTTTGTGGTCTTAAATATTCTAAAGCCTACTCTTCCAACGTTCATATAGAAGATCAATCATATGGCATTTTACCTATAGGAATTATTTAATATCCAATGCTTGCAATCTATTCAACTTAGAGATTGGTGTAAGAAGAATACAAAGAATTGAAATTCTTGTACAAGGTATAGGACACAGTGTTTGATCTAGTTGAAAGATACTTGATAGTAAATACCTGGTTGAGAATTAGTTCTAAGGAAGTCCTGATGCATGATTTCCTCTCTCCATGTTGAAAGGAGCTAAGGAAACAAAGGATGCTTCATGTTTCCCATGATTCACAACTGAAGTTCCATACCTAGATGGCAAGATCTACTACTGTTTCATCGAACTTTGAGAAGCTGCTATTGAGCTTCATTTTTCGAGGATGGGTTTTTCATATTTCACACTTACTTTTATTTGCTACATTTTTTACGTTTTTTCTATTTTTCTAATTTATCCACTTTAAGGGCTCATATGTAATTTTCTATTTGAAGATTAATAAATTAAAGTTGCACAAGTTGTTATGTTTCAAGCTTGCTAAAAAATATATTTTTCAGTAAAGAATAATAATAGTGGGAATTAAGTGATATAACAGGTATTATTAAAGTAAATTAATATTGGCAATTAAATGGCAAAAGAAATTAATAGTGGCAATTTAGTAACATAAGAAGGTGTCATTAAAGCAAATAATAGTGGCAATTTAGTGACATAAACAAAAGTCGCTAAATGAAGTATATAGCAACCCTAATAGGGATAATTAAATTGCCACTAATATAATTCAATATTGGCAAAATAATGGCAAATAAATTGCTATTAAAGAAGATCACTATCGACTTTAATTGCAGCAATTAAAGTGATGCTAAAACTAATGATTTAATGATAATTATGCATTTGTTGATAATCTTTTAGTGACACAAATGAAGGTGACAATTAAGCGACAATTATTTTAAGTATCGCTAATACCATAAAGCGAGAAATATAAGGCTTATGCAGCAAATATCAATTATTGCTAAGGATAATTTTTGTAGTGGGTGACCATTGCTCCTCGGTAACGGTGCCAAAAAGTAAACTGGTGAATCGATAAATATAAGAAAACGATGGTCATAGCTCAAATCACATGCAACAAATTCTAAAAGCATCAAACTTGCAATGGATTGAACTTGGTAGTGAGCCTGAGTCGAACATGGGAAGGCTTAGAGATTCATCCCCTCACCCAATCCTTCTCTTAATTATTCATCTCCTCATCTCTTTTATATTATTTTTCTTTTAGATGATGATTCAAATGATTAGATTATTATTATTGAAATGACAAGTACTACAAGTGTAGAATAAAGGTCACAGAGTGAGCTCACAAGCGGCACAGAGAGTCCCAATGTAATCACTCAAAGGCCAAGAAAATGCTAATCGGCAAGTATCTAAAGAACATCAAATGGAACAAAAGTGCATTTTATTCAATAAAGATAGTCTTACACCTACAAGCTTGCTACAAAAAAATAAAAGCTAAATAACACTAAGCACAAGAAATGGAAGCCAAGATGTGAGATTAAAATTGGTAATGGAGTGTCCCTCTTGTAACCTAAGGCTGATTACAAGAAAATTGAAAATGAAATAACTAAAGGGCAGTGATATGGATTTTACGCAGTTTGTAAAATACGTCATTTTAATGTGTAAAATCGATCAACTCTTAAATTTATAAAACCTAAATAGGGAAGTATCTAGGGTTATCCAAGGAGGAAACTTTTAAAAAAATCAAATCTCTTAGTTCAAAAATGGAAATAAACTTTCCTTTTGTTGTTTTTGAATATACAGTTTTTATATTTTGAAATAATGGCAACACGAGTTTGAAGGTGGAAAGTGAACTACACCTAATAGCTAAAACCTAAGCCACAGAAACTACTTTCTTTCTAAACTCACCCTAAGCACGTGAAGGCCTAGGGTAATTAGAAAGAAAGGGGTGTAAGTGCACTAAAGATAAAGTAAAAACAATTACAATAAAGATACCATAAAAGCTATTTAAGAAGGCAAATTTTTATAGAAAAGAGGAATTGTTTTACACGAGAAAACCTAGTAGAGGATTGCTTCTACTACTAGAAAAGAAATGCATAAAAAAAAATAATGATCCTCTGAAAATGTCAATGAAGAAGACAAAGCTCTTACTCTAACTACAGCTGCTCCCATAGTTAAAAATGGCTCCTTTTCTTGACTTTCTTCATCCAAGGTGTGGCTTTCCAAGGCAAGCCCTAGGAGTGGGCGTGCACTTGCTCTCTGATAGTGGTGGATTCACGCATGTAAAGGTTTGAGTTTGGAAAACCCATTGTCGTAGTTCGATTCGCGAGAAAATCCATTAATCAGATAAAATTTGTAACCGAAACTCGAAAAGTGAGTCCCAGGTCGAACACGGGGAGGCTAATGTATGGTTTTGAAAGATACGTGTTTTGCTTTTTATTTGTTTGTGTCATTTTTTCTTTTCTAATTTGTTTTGTATTTTTAATAGAGCAAGAGATCAAGTTGATGAAATCTAGCTAATATACTTTCAAAATAAAAAGAGAGAGATAGAGAGAGTGAGAGAGAAACAATCATGTATTTTTATAATGGAATGTTTATTATGATTAGGAAAGCGGGAAACTATACTACGAAAGCAATAAAGATGGAGATAGGTGAGAGAAATCCCCCTCGACGATCGCTTGGAGGACAACTCGCTCTGACGTCGCCTGGAGAAAGGTGGTGAGGAGCAGGATGAACGAGGATGGAACCGGAGGACTGAGGGCAGGTCAAGACGATGTCGCGGTCAGGATCTTCTTCCCGAAGGGAAGTGAGAAGACGACCATGGGATGCTCCACGAAGGGGGATGAGAGGTGGGAATAAATATTTGTTTTCTACTCTAAAGGAGCATCCCGAGCTTGGGACAAACTCTCTATAAAGCCATGGGGGTGCTGAGAGGAAGTAAGGAAGAGATGAAGAAAAATGGGAGGGGTAGGGGTCCTTTTATAATTGGAGGAAAGAATCAAATTCGTATATAGGACATTTAGCGAAGGTCATAGACATCACTAAAGATTCACCCCAGACATCTTTGAAGATCCCACTCACGTGTCCCTGCTGCCGCACCGATGGCGTGTGCTGCACGCACCCTTGTAGCATGTGCAGGCACGATACGTGCTGCTGCTGCCACTACCCCAGTGCTTGCACTGCTGCTGTGCACGTGCCTTGTTCTTGAGCTGCCACTGTAGGCACTCATGCACCTGCCCGCGCTGCTGTGCACATGTGGTAGCACATGCATGCGCATGGTCGGCTTGGGGTGCACCATGTTGCGCAACCTGGGCCGTCCATCTTCATTCCTTTGTAAGGGATGTTATGGAGGTCAGATTGAGTCAATTTTCACGTCGTTGGGCTACGATCGTCAGCCTGAATCCATCAGTGTGGTCGAATTTTTCATTTGACTCTCCTAATTGTGTCACCTAGTCCCTTGGCCGTTGAACTTCCTTGGATTGCATATGGTGCTATGGGACTCTAATCGAGGTGATTTCGGAGGCGTTAGACTCCGATGGTCTTCTTGATCAGATTCGTATAGTCGGATCATCCATCCAAGGCCCTGAAATAAATCTCCTTCCCTCCTAGCCATAAAAAGGACATAATTAACCTAAAATATACACAACTACTCGAAATGGAGGATGATGCATTCTTTGCAATATTTATAACATGCAACGCAAATCTAAGCAAAGGAACATACATGAATAGGCATGTTAACTTAAATGAATGTCTATACATCATACCCCCATGCCTATCTTTTGCTAGTCCCTAGCAAAATTAAATTACATGCTATGTATAAAATAGAATTAGGACTTGATCGCTTAGGCCTAAGATGTTTATTAACAATAGAAAATTTCAACCAAGGTCCTAAACTATGAAAACTCAACAGTACCTGGGTGTCTGCCAGAATGCTGACTGCCCAAGTCCTTGCCTTATTTGAAAAGGGAAGATACGTTTTTTTTTGTTTTTCATCTTTTCTAATTTTTTTTAGACTTTTGGAGTTTGAGAGTTTCAAGATAACCTTTTATGGCTACCCAACTTGCCCAAGACTTGAAAAGGACTCTAAGTTCTAAGCATCTAGTGAAAAGAGTGAAAGACTCACTAGGCGGCCGTTAAAATGGACTTCGGGTTTCTACCACCCTTGGTGACCTTGATTAAAGGTTTATCGTTTTGAATAGTAGCTTTCTCTCTACTTCTTTTATTTATGGGGTCAACACAAGGGCAAACCTAGTGTATATCTCCCCGATTTATTCTACTTCCCTGCTTTCCCTAAGTGTTTTGGGAATTATTGTGCATTTTGGTCAGCTGGGCTCTAGACAACCAGCCAATAGGCTATTTCTTACGATAACTTGCCAGCCATACTCATGCGGTGAAGTGTGGTTTTATTTGCTTATTATTTTATTTTCTCCTTTTTCTATTTACTTAAGATTTACCTAAAGGTAGTACGGAGAAAATGGTCTTGTGGCTAGGCTCTGGACAACTAGCCGATGAGCTGTTACCACCGAAAACTTGCCAGCCATACTACCCTAGATGGTTCGTTAGCTACCTAATTTCTAAATAAGCCGCCAAAAAGTATGTCAGTGCAAAAAGTGTGTAGGTGCTTAGGCTTAAAGTCCCCTCAAATCGGAGGGTGGGTTGATAAGTCATATACTTATCACCCCAATTTATTGACCAAATTAAAATAGAATTACTTGGCGAGGACTCGAGACTAAGTCCACATTCGAGTGGAAACCTAGGGTAATTAAGCACGAAGGCTAGAAGAGTCTAAGTATTAGGTCCTATCGTATCATTTCCTAAAGTTAATAACTTCCAAATGCCTAAGTTCTCTTCTTCCTAGTTTCTTTCTTTTTTGTCATTTTGAATTTTCTTTTTTTTTTAAGAAACTAAAAGAAATTCTACGTAGTTAACAAAATGATTTCAGGAATTAATTATCCACCCCCATGCTTAAGTGATGCAATGTCCTCATTGTAAAAATAGAGACATGAAAAGGTGGAGCAAACAGAATACCACCTTATTAACATGGAAATTCGGCCAACTCTGCAAAGAACGTGGAATATAAGCACGTGCTAAATTTAATGACTTCAGCTAGGCATAACATACATACAAGGAAGAATTTGAAAATTCACAAGTGTGGGTTAGAATCAAACTCAAAAGATTAATCCTCAGACCTGCCAGTAGAAGATGTCCATAGATGTGGACTAGATTATGATGGGGACCCATGCCCCAGGGTCGAGTGGTTCTCAGGTTCTGGATGAAATCACCCAGAATTGAAGGTGGTTAAGCTTGTAGGGCTGGGCCTACAGTTTTGTGGTGTGAAACCCAAGACTAAGGTGTCAAAAAATGAGTAAAGATGGTTCAATAGGTGCAGATGCCCACTTAACATTTAGCTCAGAAAAATAATCAGTTATTTCGAGCTTGGGTTGCACGTGAAAGATATCGTATAGGTCCTAGTAGAAAGTAGGTTGTTTCAGGTCAACAAGAACCCTTAAATCCAAACTTGTTTTTCCCTTAGAATTAACCTGACAAATTTTCATTTCAACATTTCTATCCTCCAACATCAAGTGCTCAGGCTCCGGGACCTCTAGCATACCGTTCACCCCATAAGATTTACCCAAGTCCAGAAATCGTGGCTGAATCAAGATTAACTTGGGCACAATGATCTCAAAAGTTAGCTTTTGGGGTGCTGTTGAGGAATGGGGCTACTAATTGAATCATCAAGATTCGAATCGTCCAAGTTAGCCCCAACCGAATCAGAATCTTCAATAGTTAGGCTATCAAATGGTTGATCAGATTCCTCAAGCCTGTTTGTCTCACTCAAATCATTCTCCTTAAGCTCAAGTGAGACTTTACTAAGAGATTCCTCATCCTCAAAATCAAGGAATTAATGATCCTCATTTATATACGTCTCAAAATCATATGTCATTTCATGGTCCATGGAGACATATTTTTCATCAATCCCTGGCTCTGGGATCTCAAGTGAGAAAGTCGGCTCATCCTCAATGGGTTGCTCTAGACTAACCTGGTCATCTCCAATCTCAAAATATTTATCTCCCCTGACAGGCTCCTGAGCGGGTTCTGACATTGGCTCTTTTGAAGGGGGTTCATCTTGAGAATCATCCCAAGATTTGACTAGGGCAACCACAAATTTCATCCTCAACCTTGATAATTTCCCAAGAAGAAACTCACCTAAGTCCCTATCCCTAACATTTTGGAGCAAATCCAATAGAGAACTATTAAGTTCATCAATCATTTTTATCATAGGATCCAATACTTCAGTGCATGGTGTTGCCTGAGCCTCTAAAGATTGTTTGGTGTTCCTCAAGTTAGCCAACACCTTATCTTGGACTTGGTTCACCTGAATCGAATGGTTTGGTTCAGGGTTGGGTGCATTTGGTTTCATTCTATGGGAGTCAAGATATTGAGGTTCTCGAGTTCCTTCCTAATAGTAGGTCATCTTGGGTTGTTCAAAGAATGGTGGTGCCCTATATTCAGTGGAATATTGGGGAGGGTAGGTGTTATAGTCAACATATCCTTCTTGATTGTAGATCGGGTTAGGTTGATCATCAAAGGGTTTAGATCTATAATCATTGTAGCTCTGGGAAGGATAGTAATCATAGTCTTGTTGTCCAAGGTTAGGCCCTAGACACTGAGGTCCGATATCGTATCCCCAATCAAAGTTATCCTGGCTAGTGGGTAGGTAATTTGAAGTCGAGTTAGGATAGTAATCATCTTGGGTATAAGTGGTGGTAGGAGGGTAGGATGGGAATTGAGTGTAGGATGTGGAAGGATACATGGTAGAATATGAGGGGAAATCAGAAGAAAGAAAGGAGCCCTACAATACAAGCAATCAACCTTGTCCTCAAGTGGGTTAGCCTAATGACCTACAGACTCCCAGGACCCGTCTTGAGATTATAACCGATTTGGTCTACTTTTATCTGATCAATCCATCCAGTTAGAAGGAGAGGCTAGGGAGAAGGTTCTTCCTTTGTCTTACTCCTCCGGTTCCTAGTGTACCCCCTAGCCGTAGTCGTTTGACGCTACTCCCCTAGTTAGACATCAGATGGGCCAGCAGAAGTAGATTAATAAAAAAAAATCTCAGTCTGAGCCCCGCAGAGCGAATCAATCCTTAAGGCCAACGTCTACTTAGTTTTAATTAGGCTTGGCATGATTGTGCTCTTAGAATGTGATGGGCCCTTTAGATGGGTTGTGCCCTTAATTATCAATTCAAATGTGTGTGCATGCATAACCAAGGTTTGCAGACAAGCTTATTTGATTATCTGTCTTTTAGGGTTTAACCTTGTTTAGTAGCTTTTAAGCTTTAATCCTTAGGCTGGTTCAATCAGGGTTCAGTAGAACACTTCAGGTTTTACAAACACTGGTGATGATGTATTCATTTAGAAATCAGAAAAGAAATGTGGAGTGCCTGGTTTAGCCCTAAAAATCAACCCTAAGTGGCAAGCTACTAATGAATGACTTTTATCTTCAGTGGTGCGGCCTAGACAGCTCAATCAATTGGCCTATTGCACCACTTAGTTAAGGCACATAGATGTTTAACCTATTCAAATTTCTACTCACTTAAGTGTATTGGGTTGAAGTGTACCGGGTCCACAGGTCAGATCCTGGTTAATTGGTAGAATCAAAGTGACTGTGCACCTTAGGATGAGAATTTGTGGGTGTTAAGTGTGTCTCTTTTAATTAAATCCAACAAGAGAAGAGTACCTTTTTTATTTTTTAATATATGCGGGTGGGTGAGGTGAGGCGAAGTGACAATCAAATAATTAAATCTATCCTAGGGTTTATGCAAGCACCTAAGTTGACCTGAGTTTGAATTATTAGATTATGGAATGGAAATGTAGTGGGTGCGTGGGGGGAATAACTTACAAATGTCTCCACCCACACTTTACTCCAATCTACCGCGTTTGGCACCTCAATCGGGTTCCTGCAAGATAATAAATCGAAGAAGAAAGATAGGTTAGAAAAATATGTAAGTAATGCGGGAAAATGTGAGAAAAACCAAAGAGTGTTGCCCCCCAGCAACGACGCCAAAATGATAGCAGCGGATTTGTGCTCGTAAAGGTTTGAGTTTTGAAAACCCGTCATCGTAGTTCGATTCACTACAATATCCGTCGATCAGATAAAATTTATAATCGAAATTCAAAAAGTGAGTCCCAGGTATAACATGGGGAGGCGAACGTATTGTTTTGAAAGATACACATTTCGCTTTTTATTTATTTTTGTCATTTTTATCTTTTCTAATTATTTTGGTGTTTTTAAAAGACCAAGAGATCAGGTCGATGAAATCTGGCAAATTTACTTGCAAAATAAAAAGAGGGAGATAGAGAGAGTGTGAGAGAAATAATCATGTATTTTTATAATGAAATGTTTATTACAACTAGGAAAGTAGGAAAACCATACTATGAAAGTAAAAAAGATAGAGATAGGTGAGAGAAATCCCCCTCGACAGTTGCTTGGAGGTCGACTCGCTTTGACATTTCCTGGAGGAAGGTGGTGAGGAGTGGGACGAACGAGGATGGAGCCGGAGGACGGAGGGCGGGGCAGGATGGCGTCGCGGCGAGGATCTTCTTCCCAAAGGGAGGTGAGAAGACAGTCACTGAATGCTCCACGAAGGGGGATGAGAGGTGGGAACAAATATTTGTTTTCTACTCTAGAGGAGCATCTCGGGCTTGGGACAAGCTCTCTTTAGAGCCTTGGAGGCGGTGAGAGGAAGAAAGGAAGAGATGAAGAGAAATGGGAGGGGTAGGGGTTGTTTTATAGTGGACGTAAGAATCAAATTCGTATACAAGGCATCTAGTGACAGTCATAAATGTCACTGAAGATACATTGCAAATGTGGCTGAAAATCCCACTCATGCGCCCCTACTGTCGCACCGCTAGCGCATGCTGCACATGACCTTGTCGTGTACACACGTGCAATATGTGTCACTGTTGCCACTGCCCCTGCTCCTACGTTGCTACTGTGTGCGCTCCCGGGAGGTTGTGCGCCAGTGCGTGCGTGCGCATGGGAGGCTTGAGTTGTGCGACATGGCACGGCTTGGGTTGTCCATCTTCATTCCTTTGTAGGGGATGCTACAGTGGTCGGATTGAGTCGATTTTCGTGCCGTTAGGCTACAATCATCGACTCGAATCCATCTGTGTGGTGGGATTTGTTGTTTGATGCTCCAGATTGCATCACCTAGTCCCTCGACTGTTGATCTTCCTTGGATTGCATATGGTGCTATGGGACTCCGATCGAGGCGATTTTAGAGGCGTTGGACTCTGACGATCATCTTGATTAGATTCATACAGTTGGATCATCCTTCCGAGGCCTTGAAGTAAATCTCCTTCCCTCCTAGCCACAATAAGGACGTAATTAACCTAAAATATACACAACTACTCTAAATGGAGGATGATGCATGCTATGCAATGTTTATAACATGAAATGCAAATCTAAGCTGGGGAACATGCATGAATAAGCATTCTAACCTAAATGAATGTGTCTACATCACTTTCCAATGGTGGACATCCACCTTAGATGCTCCTCCAAGGGTGGGAGTGAACCACCCTTCTCCTTCTATGCCTGGCCGTCCTCCAGGTTGAAGAATGCTCCTCCTTGGCATGGCACAAGGATGAAGAGAGAAGGGGGAGAAGGCACCAAGGGGACGGGTAGGATGCCCCTTTAATCTTCTTCTCTTCTTCTTCTTCCTTGGCCTTGAATTATGGTGGGTATATGGTAGACTAAACTAAATTGGAGGATGGGAAAAATGGTGGTGGTTAAGGTTCTTTTTATAGAGTAGGACGGGGGGGTATAGGTGACTTTTGGAATGGATGGCTAGGATAGGATTCTAGGGTAGTTAATAGATCTTAGGGCTAAGGATGATTGGCACCAATCCAAGGGTCACATAGGTGGTAGTTATGGGTGGTTGTGTGATACGTGCTTTTCAACTCAACTCAGTAATTAAGTTAATTTCACTTAATTAAGAGTAGAAGAAATCACTTAGGTTAACTCGAAGTTGTGTCGACTATGTAGTATAGGGTCGAATTAACCTAACATTTTAGAAATTTTTATTGGTTGACTTCAGGTCGTTCATTGGAAGGCATAATAATTTTCTCCAAATTCACCAATTTTCTTTTATCTCTTTAAGTTTAGGAGGTAAAACTAGTTTCATTTTCAAAACATGAATTTTGTCAAAATATTTAAACTATAAGAATATACAAAATTCCATATGCAAACATATCTACTCAAAATATTGTACTTTATTAACAAGTAAACATGCTAGTTTTTTTAAAATTTTATTTCATTCTAATTAAGGCAATTAGAAAATTATCCAATTAAAGCATGCCTTTTACAATTAAGAACAAAAAGTAACTATGCAAGAGAAAATTCATTTATCTCTTTAACAAAGTATTGATGCCTTTTTATTTCTTAGCCTCTAATCTTCTTTTCTTTCTTTCTCTCTTATTTTCTTCTCTGTTGAGCTCTCCTTTTTCTTTAATCTTCTCCTGCCTTCTCTTCTTCCCTTAGTTTTTTCTCTTGACACTCCTTAGTGTCTGTGCTCCTTTCTTCCTTAGCCTTTAGCATCCTTGAGTGACTTCTCTTTCCTTAAGCTTTCAGCTGAACCAGGTTTTTTTTACTTTTTAACCCAAAAGTTTTTTTACTTGCGGCGAGGTCCTTTCGAGGATACATAGCACCCTGAGACTAGGGCGCGACTAGACCCTACTCAGTCCTCGCCTAATCTCGGTTAGGTTTGTTTCGATTTATTCATTAATCGGTTCACAATCTCGAGCCACATCGGCTCAACCCGGCCTCCCAGGCCACACTCACCCTCCCAGGGCGCACACACCCGCAGGCATATGCCCGCAAACTCAGAACAATGCTTACATCAGAAGGAATCGGAACCGGTGCGCCGAGCGCTGACGACTGCATAGCCATAGGAAGAAAACAGTTTTATACCCAGGCGCATGCTCGTGAGTATCCGAGGTGGGACAAAGCTACCCCTTCCAGGCCTGAATTCAATCGATCATAACTTTCTACCTAGAGCTCCAAATTGGATGATTTAAAGTTCATTGGAAAGCTCTAAGGGTAATCTACACAATTTTTAGGTCAATTTAATGTTTTAATGATGTTTGGCTCTTCAATTTAAGAGATGAAATCAAGGGTTCTGCGGGTTTTAAAAAGCCTGGAAAAATGAAATTAAAGATTGGGAAGTCCTCAGATGGACTTCTCTCATCTATTAGAAGGTTTGTATATATTATATAAACAATTCCACTTCTGTTAGGATAGATTTTAAACTCTTGAGGCCTACAGAACCTGCAGAGAAGCTTTTCTCTTCTCTGAAAACTTCAGAGGTTGATTTACAGATTTCAACAAGTGCAACAGACACTTTAAAGTGTACCTAATCTATTTAGATTAATTCTAAGGGTTATAACTAATCAATCTGGGTAGGTTTTAGATTTGAATTTCATCAGAATAGTGCTTCTGTTGGTTTGGGTTCAAGAGTAACCCAAATTGGCAGGAATAAAATCTTTACTAATTACATTATCTGAGCTTACTTTATTCTTTCTAAAAACATCAAACAGAATCTCAGAAACAATTTCCACATCTCAATTGTTCAATTCAAGCTCAGAACACGATTATCAGAATCAGGTTTGACTATGGAAGCTCGAAGATTGACTTTTTGTTTAAAGCTTCATCCTAAGAAATTAATGCCTCAATCAGAGTCTTCTAATCATCTAGAACTCATTTAGATCTTTAGATTTATGTTCTGTCCTTAATTTCTAGGGTTTTAGGCTCGCCGCCTGAACTAAAATAGGTATGTGTTCGACAAAGTTAATTAGAGTTTGTTACAATGTTTTGAGAGTTAAAATAGCATCAGTGCATCGCACTGAAGCTTCTGAGTTCCTTAAGTGTTTCTTAAATCCTTCACAACAGATTTCTCCAACTCACCGGAGTTGGGGAAGATGAAGTTACATCTAAAGCTCCTTTGGTTAAAACATCAAACAAATATCTTTAAAATGATCAGTAATCCTTATTTTATTGTTCTGGAGCCACTTAGCAATTTCTAGAGGCTGCAACACAACTTTGGCTCGCCGGAGCTCACCGGAGCTCCAATGAGTCTAGAAAATATAAATTGCATCTACAGATTGACAAAATTAACTATTTTTGATCTAGAAATTATCCTGAGGTTACAAGGAACCTCTTTATCACATTAAATTCTTCATTTGTTCATAGAAATGTAATATTTGACAGTAAGTTTATTTCTTAAAATTTTGAATGGTTTAAGCTCAGGACTTGATTTAACTACTCGATTGAGAAGTTAAATCAAGTCAAGAGATGTTATTAATCATAAATATTTATTTAATTTATAGTTTGAACTTTTCCTGAGCCACCATGGAAAGCGAGATCAGGAATTAAATTAAATTTGGGCGTTTAATTATAATGATAATAATTGGTAATATAATGTCGATTAGGGTTCATTAGTGATGATATCTGATGAAAGAACCCAGTGAAGGTGGAATTAGGCTGATTACTATGACCGTAGACAGTGAAGTAGTCAATGAAGGTGAGATTTGAATTAGGTGTTTAGGTGATTTAATTAAACGTTAAAGTGAATTAGAAGTGAACATGGAAGATATAGGAAGGTGAACAATGAGTTAAAAGACAAAATTAAAGTCTCTGGCGGGCTCAAGGAATTCGCCGAAGTCGAAGGAGATGAAGCTAAAATCTAAAATTACTCTAACCTAACTAACTAAACTAACTAACTAAGCTAACCTACTCCTAGTCTACTGTTACCTGGACGAAGGGGTCAATAGGATTCCGCTGAAGTCTCATGGCAGACGACGAAATTAGAGGGTTGAAGAAAGATCTCCGGTGGCAGATTTGAGGTGGAGCAGAGGAATCCTAGGGTCGGCGTCTTTGTCAAAGGTGTGGAAGACCACGGTGAATTTCCTCGGCTACTTAAGATGGATGGAGGAAGTCGGAAGATGGAATGGGGGATCGCCGAAGGTTTGGAAGAATAGCCTATTGGGTCGGCTGCAGTGTTAGAAGAGGGAAGGGAGCCAACTTGCCTAAAATTAGAGGTGTAAGGGGGTATTTATAGTAGTTTACGGGGAAGAGAGTGGCGAGGTCTGGCCGAAGAAGGAGCTCAAGGAGCTTAACCTCCGTCGTCGTCTCTGATGATGGTGAGGTTATCTCCCACTGAAAAATAGGATTTTCGATTAATACAGACTGATGGATCAAGTGGAGGTGGTGAGCGCAAGCTGCAAGAGCTTGGGCAAAGAGGAATGATGTCGGCAGGGCGGTGATCGCGTGGTGGGGTGACTCTCTGCCGCCAGCCGTTCATTCGGCTGTAGAAGAAGAAGAAAAAGAAGACGAAGAGGGACTTAGAAGTAATAAAACCTAAGGACCTATGTGAGAAATAAGGACCCGACTGTATTGAATATTAAGGACTAAAATGTAAACCCAGGTTTTGAAGGTTTATTTTAACTTATATCTTTTTTGACTTTTTATATATGTTAGTAAATAAGGTAAATATTATGTTTGCACCTTGAATTTACATTTCTGACTTTCTTAGGTTAATTTATTAGATTAAGTAAAATCACTTAAGTTATTACATATTTAGGTATACATTATATTTATGTTACTTATCTTATTAATTAAGGGAATGATTAGTAGGATTTCAAGTCCAATTATTATTAAATTATTAATAATGTTAATTGAATGATAAAATTATTTTTTTAACTTATTTTAAGGTCCTTAACTAAATATCCCTTATTAACCCTTATATATTCATAACCCTAGCTAATTAACTAGGAAGACAAGTTAATTAGGGGTAATTAGAGATCATGATGAGTGTCTCATCATAGCCCCAAGCCAAAGTTTTGCTAGTCCCTAGCAAAATTAACTAAGACTATGATGATTTAAAGCACTTGGGTTTAAATTATTATAAATAGTAACTATGTAGGGGAAAGCTTAGGTCAGAATTTTTTTTTTTAATTTAATATAAATGATTAATGTATAGAGCATGTGTGAAAATTTTCTTAATTAGTCTTATATTTATAACATTTTCAAAACACACTTAAAATAATTTGTAAACAAGAATTTTATTTTGAGTTAGAATTCCTCAAAAATCTCTTAATCTTTGTAGCTATTCTTAACTCAAATTAGAATACAAAGTGTTTTAAGAAAAGCAAAACTTAACGATTGAGAATTAAATTTTAACTCAAAAACTCAAATAGATTTAAGTTAATCCCCTGTTTATGATATTTGACTTTTATCAATATAAGTTTTAGCAAATTAACCAGATACTCATTATTAATCAAGCTTAGAGTAGTAAAACTCTAATTTACTAGCCTACAACACTAAAGATTAACTTCTAGACCTAGGATTCTATCAATTCTTCTCCTTTAGGTCTCAACTTAAAATCTTCAAAACCTAATTTCTTAGGCTTCACAGCCCAATACCAAGGTTCAGTAGCTATGATTTTAAAACATCTGTGCTTAGTGAAGAGAATTGTCCTAAAGACATCCAAAGTTGCAAAAATCCAGATCTTAAGACATAACTTTCCAATCCCAATTATTCCAATTCAAGCCTTTGGCTTGGCCTTACTTAAGTTTGGTTGCTTTCTCCTCACCAGTTTTCTATCCCGAGGTCAACACTTTTTGTGTATATCTCCCCGGTGGACCACTGGGTCTCTTATTCCTAATATTTTTTTCTCCATATTTTTTTTTCTTTTCTATAGGTTAGAACACCCGTTTGTAACGAGGTGTTCTTTTTATATTTGATGGAAGGAAGGGTAGCATCCATTTGTAATGAGATGCTTTCATCTATTTATGGAAAACTGCATAAGTACCCATTTTTAGCGAGGCACTTAACTGCAGGGTGTTTTATTTACATTTTTTTTTCTTTTCCCCCTTCTCATTTTTCTTACTGACATTATTCTCCAAATCCTTTTTCTAGGTGAGTGGCACATCCTTCACCCTTTCAAGAACTGCCCCGCGGAAATCCTTGAACTAAAGAGGATTCAGAATTGATCTCTTAACCTCTGTGTTTTCGCTGTCTCAGATGTCAACAAGACAATTCTATGTGAGTGAATTTAGATGTTTAGGTTACTTAGCTCTCAAACCAGAGCTTGGACAACAATACCCTTTACTCTTAGGTTCTTCAAATTCTTAGTTTCCTCCTATAGGATCCGTCAAGACAAAATTTACCAAATCTAGCTATTTATCTTTAGCTTGTAAGTTTTGTAAACTAAAATTCTACCAACTCTCTATCTAATTAACTCTGAATATCTGGCTTTTTACTTAACTTTATGATAAAATCAAATATTCATAAATCAAAAGGATTACTTAATCTAATTGATTGAAAAGTAATAATTCAATTCCAAAACTTAAGTTTAATATCTTAACACACTTAGTTTCTTAATTCAAGTAAGAATAGAAAAACAAATCTTTAAAAGATTTAAAAGATTCCTAAATTCAAATAAAATCTAGTTTTAAAAATTTTAAACACAAAAGTATGTTTTTACAAAATGTTTAAGTAAAATCTAATTAAGTATTGAATGCTCTTAAGTATTTATATATATTATATACATTTTAAACTTCTGACCTAAAAGAAAATTAAAGCTCTTAATTATAATATATACACATTCTTCTTTTCTTCTTTATTACTAATGAATATTCCCCTCTTATTATTTTTATGAATTTTTTTAAAATTTCTGTATTTATATATTTCTATTTTTATGTATATAAGATTTTTTCAATTTTTATGATTCTTTTTTTCAAAATTTTTCAAATTTTTATGAAATTTTTGAATTTTTAAAATTTTTATCATTTTTAGAATTTTTATTTTTTTAAATTTTGTGGATATTTGATTTTTGTGTATTTTTATTATTTTTTAAACCAACACTTAAAGTGAAAATTTCACTTCAGCACCCCCCCAAGCCAAAATTTTACAATGTCCTCATTGTAAGAAGGGTGAAAAATATGAAGTGAAATTTTAAAAGTAAGTGTAAGAAAATTAAAAAGGATGAAAATATGAAACAACTATGTACAGGTGCTAAGTTTTACGCCTTCAGCTAGGCGTAAACCATAGTAAAGAACTCCTAAAAAAAATAGGTATATGGTAAAACTAGAGGAGTTATGAAATAATTAGATCAAAAGAATTAGAAAACAGATTAAACCACCCAATCAAAATTCGTCCTAAAATTGCCTAGAGTAGATCTTGCAGATCCTAGAATCAGATTCTCGTGAAAATCTTAGAAGAATCAGAGTGAATCTTATGAAGAATAATAGATCTGATTTAGGTTGAGATGTAGAATACATAAGATTGAGGCAATTCATAAGATGATTCCACCAATTTCAGAAGATCAGCAAAATTAGTTTTGGTTCTCAATAATAGGTGGGTCATTTTGATACAAAATAGGTTGCTGATGCAGGTTTGATGGGTTATTTTAAGGTAATATGGAGGACAGATTATGATTAGAATCAAAGGCCTGATTAAGGAAATGGACTTGGCCTTGATTTTTCCTAGGATTTGGTAGATTCCTAGGATTCAGAATTGGTTGAGATGGAAGAGTACCTGGCTGACGAGACTCAGCCAAAAGTGTGATCTGATTTCGTAAATCAGCCAATTCTACCTTACATTGCCTATGGACCTCAGCGAGAGCTTCAGCATTTTGTCGCTGACTCTCTGACACAGCTCTTAAAATCTGGTCTAGCTGTGTATCTCTATTTGGCCTAGAGTAATTTTGCATACTCATCGGGCTAGGCCTTAAATTTGATTGCTGAGGAGGCAAAGGAGGTGGGTTAAAATGGGTTTGATTTGAATAATTTGGTCTTTGATTTTGATTTGGATCAGCCCAAGAAATTTTTGGTGGCTTCTCCATCCAGGATTATAAGTATTTGAATAAAGGTTTGGTCTTGGAAGATTTTCCTGGATGCCGTTTAATCCTAGAAGATATGGCGTGTTTTCTGCAACAGAAAGGGTGGGGAAAAGGGTGGGTAAGATTGTGGGACAAAGGTCCCTCCTTGGGTTGGTGAAGGAGTAGATAGAAAACCCAAGGAAGATGGATCTCTAGAATCCAGATTATTCACAAATTCCCTCCCTGCGGGAATTTGCGAAACAGGTAAATACGCGGGATTCGTAGCAAGTAGAGGCATAAGATTCTTCATTGTGTTTCTAACCTCATCGAGATGCTTTGCTACGATGTCGACTTTGTCCAATTTTTCTGCAATAATCTCTAAATCCTTTGAACTGGACGGATTACCAATCTCGTGAATGCCCTTATGTGGATTTTGGTGATTCGTATTCATGCCCTGCAAAAATTGCGACATTGATTTTTTGTTGATCGAGTTTTCCACCATCCCTTCAAATAATTCTGAAGTGGATTCTACGTCGCGATTTAGAAAATTCCCTCCACAAGAGGCATCGACTAGATTGGGAATGCCCTCTTGTAAACCATAATAAAAGATATGCATGTGTTGCCAACGAGGGATGTCATGATGTGGGCATTTCCTTTGCAATTCATGAAAACGTTCCCACTCTTCGTGAATTGGTTCTCCTTGATTTTGATTGAAAGTAGTAATAGATCGCCTTAAAGCATTGGTTCGACCAATTGGAAATAATTTCTTCAAAAATGCAGATTCGAGTTCAACCCAAGTTGAGATTGGTCTTGCTATAGTTCTATACCAATAAGCTGCTTTATCTTTAAGGCTAAAAGAGAACATTTTCATTAGTAGGATTTCCCTATTTTGATTTCGAGGACCAAGAGTTTGAGATAAATTTTTAAGATCTTCATTGTGTTGAAATGGATCCTCGGATGCAAATCCGTGAAAGTGGGGGATTAAACCTATAATGTTTGGCTTTAATTCTAGATCATTTTTCCTATTAGGAATCCTAACATTAGGCTCTACTTGTGCATTGGATGGGTTATAATAATCTCTAAGTAGAGGACTTGGATGATTGATCGGTAAATCATGATTTTCAAAACCCGCCTCAGGTCGAGGTGAAGAACGGGTTTGCAAAGTTTGTAGATTATTTAAGGCTACTGTTAATAAATTGATTTGTCTTGTTTGCTCTAGCATCCTAAGGTTCTGGTTCAAGACGCCTCATGAACATCAAAAGGCGACGTCTCCCCCTGACCAGAAGAAGGGATCTCGGGATTAAGATTCTGCATTGGATCCATAGAAGTAGATGGATCAGACGGGAAAACCATTGGTTGCTTATCTGCAACAGGCCTAGGATCACACATCAATGGTGGTGCAAGAGGTGGATGCAAAGGTCACCTCCAGTCCATAAATGGAAAATAATGTGCAAAGGCACACGCACACCACAGATACAAAAAACAACGACACAAAAACCTGCAAAACAGTGCAAAAGACGTGGGTTTTGCTCTTCTTTCAAAGGAAAGAAGAAATTCCTAAAGTACGCAAAGTAATTTGATGCAAACAAATATAGTAACAGTATCAAAACACGTGTCCTAATTCGTGACCATGCAGGTGCGTACCTTAAAGCTCAAAGGTCTAAGGTCTAGGATCGAGACCGCTCACTACTAGCTCCCTGGGGCTCTAGTAGTGAGATAGACTTGCTGATCTCCGGCCAAAGCCCTAAGAGGTGCAAAGAGGAGAGATAGAAAAATTCACTCGTGTGACTCTAGTGATCGCGCTGTGTGCGCGATAGCATGCAACAGACGATATCGATATAAAATCCCGCATGCATTCTACAAATAGATTTAAGTCACCGATTTTACTTCCTCTTTTTAGTTAATCTTTTTTCAAAATATATCAAGTAAACTACGATGACCGCTTTTTATATCTTTTCAAACAAAAATATGTGTTTTTTTTTAATTCTCAAAGACAAGGATCTACGTAGGTTTTCACGTGTTTTCCTGCTGATGCGAGTAAAACAGTTTAAAAATTTCCTGAGTCATATCCCTCTTAATACGAGTAGGAAATGCACTCCTAAGAGTGTATGCCAATGATATGCTGCTGCTAGTCAGAAAAGATGTATTTTTGTAATTTTTTTTATTTTTAAATGCAACAAACAAAAGATTAAGAAATACTCACGAAGAATGAAAACAGTAAAACGAAATCCCGCCTTCTCCTGAGATTACCCGCAAAGGTAAACCTGAAAAGAAGACAGAAAACAAAACAAAAACAAAAAAAAAACACACTAATTAGAACAAAAGTAAGTAGAAAAAAAACTATTTACAAAATTCCTCCTAATTAAACAATTAATCCTTTTAAAATTTTAGTGAATCAAAATATTGCCTCCCCGGCAACGACACCAGTAAAATGGTACGTGCTTTTCAACTCAACTCAGTAATTAAGTTAATTTCACTTAATTAAGAGTAGAAGAAGTCACTTAGGTTAACTTGAAGTTGTGTCGATTGTGTAGTATAGGGTCGAATTAACCTAACATTTTAGAAATTTTTACTAGTTGAGTCCAGCTCGTTCACTGGGAGGCATAATAATTTTCTCTAAATTCACCAATTTTCTTTTATCTCTTCAAGTTTAGGAGGTAAAACTAGTTTCATTTTCAAAGCATGAATTTTGTCAAAATATTTAAACTATAAGAATATACAAAATTCCATATGCAAACATATTTACTCAAAATATTGTACTTTATTAACAAGTAAACATGCTAGTTTTTTTTTAATTTTATTTCATTCTAATTAAGGCAATTAGAAAATTATCCAATTAAAGCATGCCTTTTACAATTAAGAAAAAAAAGTAATTATGCAAGAGAAAATTCATTTATCTCTTTAACAAAGTATTGATGCCTTTTTATTTCTTAGCCTCTAATCTTCTTTTCTTTCTTTCTCTCTTATTTTCTTGTCTGTCGAGCTCTCCTTTTTCTTTAATCTTCTCCTGCCTTCTCTTCTTCCCTTAGCTTTTTTCTTGACACTCCTTAGTGTCTATGCTCCTTTCTTCCTTAGCCTTTAGCATCCTTCAGCGACTTCTCTTTCCTTAAGCTTTCAGCTGAACCAGGTTTTTTTTACTTTTTAAACTAAAAGTTTTCTTATTTGCAGTGAGGTTCTTTTGAGGATACACAACACCCTGAGACAAGGGTGGGACCAGACCCTACTCGATCCTCGCTTAATCTCGGTTAGGTTTGTTTCGATTTATTCATTAATCGGTTCATAGTTCTCGAGCCGCATCGGCTCAACCTAGCCTCCTAGGCCACACTCGCCCTCCCAGGGCACATTCACATCCGCACGCCCCAAAGGGCGCACACACCCTCAGGCATATGCCTGCAAACTCAGAACAATGCTCAGATCAGAAGGAATCGGGACCGGTGCACCGAGCGCTGACGACTGCATAGCCATAAGAACAAAATAGTTTTATACCCAGGTGCGTGCTCGTGAGTATCCGAGGTGGGACAAAGCTACCCCTTCCAGACCTGAATTCAATCGATCATAACTTTCTACCCAGAGCTCCAAATTGGATGATTTAAAGTTCATTGGAAAGCTCTAAGGGTAATCTACACAATTTTAAGGTCAATTTAATGTTTTAATGATGTTTGGCTCTTCAATTTAAGAGATGAAATTAGGGGTTCTGTGGGTTTTAAAAAGCCTGAAAAATGAAATCAAAGATAGGGAAGTCCTCAAATGGACTTCTCTCATCTATTAGAAGGTCTGTATATATTATATAAACAATTCTGCTTCTCTTCGGATAGATTTTAAACTCTTGAGACCTACAAAACCTGCAGAGAAGCTTTTCTCTTCTCTGAAAACTTCAGAGGTTGATTTGAAGATTTCAAAAAGTGCAACAGATAATTCAAAGTGTACCTAATCTATTTAGATTAATTCTAAGGGTTATAACTAATCAATCTGGGCAGGTTTTAGATTTGAATTTCATCATAACAGTGCTTCTATTGGTTTGGGTTCGAGAGTAACCCAAATTGGCAGGAACAAAATCTTTACTAATTGCATCATCTGAGCTTACTATATTCTTTCTAAAAACATCAAACAGAATCTCAGAAATAATTTCCACATCTCAATTCTTCAATTCAAGCTCAGAACACCATTATCAGACTCAGGTTTGACTATGGAAGCTCGATGATTGACTTTTTGTTTAAAGCTTCTTCCTAAGAAATTAATGCCTCAATCAGAGTCTTCTCATCATCTGGAACTCATTCAGATCATTAGATTTATGTTCTGTCCTTAATTTCTAGGGTTTTAGGCTCGCCGCCTGAACTAAAATAGGTATGTGTTCGACAAAGTTAATCAGAGCTTGTTACAATGTTTTGAGAGTTCAAATAGCTTCAGTGCATCGCACTGAAGCTTCTGAGTTCCTTAAGTGTTTCTTAAATCCTTCATAACAGATTTCTCCAACTCGCTGGAGTTGGGGAAGATGAAGTTACATCTAAAGCTCCTTTGGTTAAAACATCAAACAAATATCTTTAAAATGATCAGTAATCCTTATTTTATTGTTCTGGAGCCACTTAGCAATTTCGAGAGGCTGCAACACAACTTTGGCTCGCCGGAGCTCCGGTGAGTCCAGAAAATATAAATTGCATGTACAGATTGACAAAATTAACTATTTTTGATCGAGAAATGATCATGAGGTTACAAGGAACCACTTTATCTCATTAAATTCTACATTTGTTCATTAAAATGTAAGATTTGACAGTAAGTTTATTTCTTAAAAATTTGAATGGTTTAAGCTCAAGACTTGATTTAACTACTCGATTGAGAAGTTAAATCAAGGCAACAGATGTTATTAATCATAAATACTTATTTAATTTATAGTTTGAACTATTCCTGAGCCACCATGGACAGCGAGCTCAGGAACTAAATTAAATTTGGGCGTTTAATTATAGATGATAATAATAGGTAATATAATGTCAATTAGCGTTCATTAGTGATGATAGCTGATGAAAGAACCTAGTGAAGGTGGAATTAGGCTGATTACAATCACCGTAGACAGTGAAGTAGTTGGTGAAGGTGAGATTTGAATTAGGCATTTAGGTGATTTAATTAAACGTTAAAGTGAATTAGAAGTGAACATGGAAGATATAGGAAGGTGAACAATGAGTTAAAAGACAAAATTAAAGTCTCTGGTGAGCTCAAGGAACTCACCAGAGTCGAAGGAGATGAAGCTAAAATCTAAAATTACTCTAACCTAACTAACTGAACTAACTAACTAAGCTAGCTTACTCCTACTACTCCTAGTCTACTGTTACCTGGATGAAGGGGTCAATAGGGTTCCGCCTAAGTCTCATGGCGAACGACGAAATCAGAGGGTTGAAGAAAGATCTCCGATAGCGGATTTGAGGTGGAGCAGAGGAATCCTAGGGTCGGTGCCTTTGTCAGAGGTGCGGAAGACAACGGCGAAATTCCTCGGCTACTTAAGATAGACAGAGGAAGTTGGAAGATGGAATGGGGGATCGTCGAAGGTTTGGAAGAATAGCCTATTGGGTTGGCTGCAGTGTTAGAAGAGGGAAGGGCGCCAACTTGCCTAAAATCAGAGGTGTGAGGGGGTATTTATAGTAGTTTGCGGCGAAAAGAGTGGCGAGGTCAGGCAGAAGAAGGAGCTCGATGAGCTTAACCTCTGTCGTCATCTCCGACGACGGTGAGGTTATCTCCCACTGAAAAATAGGATTCTCGGTTAATCCAGACCGATGGATCAAGTGGAGGTGGTGAGCGCAAGTTGCAAGAGCTTGGGCAAAGAGGAATGATGTCGGCAGGGCGGTGATCGCACGGTGGGGTGACTCTCTGTCGCCAGCTGTTCATTCAGATGGAGAAGAAGAAGAAGATGAAGAGGGACATAGAAGTAATAAAACTTAAGGACCTATGTGAGAAATAAGGACCCGACTGTAATGAATATTAAGGACTAAAATGTAAACCCAGGTTTTGAAGGTTTATTTTAACTTAGATCTTTTTCAACTTTTTATATGTGTTAGTTAATACGGTAAATATTATGTTTACACCTTGAATTTACATTTCTGACCTTTTTAGGTTAATTTATTAGATTAAGTAAAATCACTTAAGTTATTACATATTTCGATATACATTATATTTTGGTTACTTATCTTATTAATTAAGGGAATGATTAGTAGGATTTCAAGTCCAATTATTATTAAATTATTAATAATGTTAATTGAATGATAAAATTCTATTTTTAACTTATTTTAAGGTCCTTACCTAAATATCCCTTATTAACCCTTATATATTCATAACCCTAGCTAATTAACTGGGAAGACTAGTTAATTAGGGGTAATTAGAGATCATGATGAGTGTCCCATCATTGTGTCCCTTGAAGTTGGTGCCAAAATGGCCTTCTATAATGGTGATTAGTTGGCACCAAGGTAGGGTTCTAGAAAGGGGGTATATGGATGGTGGATGTGGCTTAGAGGATTTAGGTGTAGGGCCATGATGAGAGGGTATTTTGGTGCCAAAAGGGAGTGGTGGTTAGGGTAGTTTTTGGCACCAAAATTGATGCCTTTTGGTGGTGGTGATGAGGTGAAATGGTGGCTAGGTGGTGGCGGCAAAAGGAGTAGGGTGCAGCTAGCTTAGGTGGGCTTAGGTAGGGTTTATTTGGTAGAGCTAGTTAGGTAGGGTATTAGGGTGGTAGATGGTCCTAGCTTCTCTAGTGTTATACTAGAGGAGGAGGCAATTAGAGCTAGGGTTTGAGGGGAGGAGCTGGACAGAAGAAGTTTGGAGCTAAACTGGAGCTGGCGACTGTTGAAGAGGGTGGCATGGAGCTACATTAGCTGGCTTACCTTGTTAGTTCTTTGCTAGCTACTAATCCAAGATAAAGCAAGCTGGCTTCTACTAAAAAGAGCTAAGGTGAACTGTGTTTGATGCTCCTGGGGACCTAGCTGGTTGAGGTAGCTAAGGTAGCTTAGCTCAACTAAGTTAAGTCCCTGGTAGCTAGACTTGATCTTCCTGAGCTAAGATGAAGTCATCTTCAGCAAGTTAGAGTTGAGTGGAGCTGGATGCAACTGGTCATGAGCTAAGGTGACTCGAGTCAACTCAGCTGAGCTAGCTAGAGCTTCCAGTGAACTAATGGGAGCTGAGATGAGCTAGACTCAGCTATGTTTAGCTGGATCTGAGCTGACTTGAGCTAAGGTGAGCTAAGATGAGCTCTCTTGAGCTACCATTCAGTTGAGAAGAGATGAATGAAGCAAGGATGAGCTAACCCTAGTTCAAGTGAGCTGGATAAAGCTATGTTCCAGCTAGTTTGGTCTTCTCCTTCACTAGCTGCCTTTCTGAGTGCTAGGGCTTTATGGATCTGTCAATCTGTATATCCCTAACACTCAGAAAAACACATCAAAAAGACAATAAAAAGAAAAATGCATGCCTAACCTAATTTATGCCTAAATGCAACCCAAAAATTCATCTATGGAGTAAAATCCTAAGAGCTAGGTTTATCTTAATGCATAAGAATGATGATAAACTGGCGTTTATCAAGCTTCACTCGCATATGGATTCATGCACTTCACATGCTACTACTTGGAGCCTTCATGGAGGAGATGGGAGTGTTGATGGTTGGTATAGAGAATGTAGAGTAAGGGAGGTGGAGTGGGGAATCAGTGGAGGTAGAGAAGGTGTTGCTGTGTGGAGAGGAGTGGAGTGTGTATGTGTGTGTTGGTGTGAATAAGATGGAGAGGTGGGGGTAGGCTATGACAAGGGGGGTGTAGCTTTATAGAGTGGAGAGTTAGGGTTTTAGATAGGTGCGAGGAGGTGGTGGAATCTTCTAGAATTTTCTAGAAGGTGGGGGGAGGGTGTCCAAGGTGGACAATGAGGTGGTGGTGAGTTGGAGTGGGAGTGGTGAGGTGGTGTCATGACTACGATGGTGATGTGGCTGAGGCTTTAGGTGAAGTTTTTAGGAGAAGAATGGGGTTGTCTCTTTGGGAAATTTGGTATGGGTTAAGGTTTAATGGGCTATGGTTGTTTCGGGCTTCAAGCTAGCTCATTGTATCATCAAGCACATCTCCCTTATTAAGCTCACTCCTCCTCTTCAAGCTAAATTATTCCTACATAGGAAAAAATTCATTAAGCTCAAAATATTTATGTATTCACTTCCTAAGTGCAAGTGTGCCAAATATGCATGAACATATGCTATGCACAATTTATCAATGCATAAGAATCAACAAACCTAAGCATGCTATTTGTATGAATTATGCATTTATCAAATGTCTATGGTTATTTATCCATCTTGGAATGCAAGATTTTGATTTCTAAATTCAATATGAGATCTTGTGGTCTTTTATTGATTAAGCATGAATAATTGCTAATTTTTGAAATAATATTTTGATTTCTCTATAAATTGAATTGTTAATTTGATTGAAAGAGATCTTGTTAGTGCATCTATGAAACAATCTTTATTTTTCATGAAATTAGTTCTGTTGTAATCCTTAATTGATAATGTGATTGGGACAAGAGTCAAAATTTGAAAATAAGTAGTTCAACAGTAAGCTATTTTTAGAAATGATGTAATGTGAGCCTTCTTTACATCTTTAATCCAAAAATTGTGAATGTTAAAAGATGTTGTGACTTTTATGCCATAAATGACTTTGTAGTAGTTTCTTAAGATGATTATGAAGTTGTTTTGTGATAGTTGTTAAGAAATGGTTGCCCAGCCCACTGACCTTTTTGCATATATCTTTAGTTTGTGAATGTTTTTGCCCAAGAAGTAGCATGCTTCATTGTGAGTCAGGATTGTAGCCAAGTCTGCTATGACATCGAGTTTTCTTTCAACATCAAATGTTGACTATTCTGTATGTTGGCGCTGTGGGGAGAGGAGCTATCTAGGGTAGATGACACCTTACGCTTACAATGAAACTACAACATGTTTGTTTTGTGGTTGTATACTAATTGTCCTATGTCATGGGTCATCGAAGAGGGCAAGATACCATTGGCCCTAGTCGAGTCTAAATTGAGAGACTTTGCGAGTAGAGACGAGTCTAGGTCTATAACTTAGTTACTTAATTAATATGGCAATGGATAAAGGCAATAATTAACTAACTAATGAACTAAGTTATTATGAACTGATACCACTAGGTAGTAAACGATTCACTTGATATTGATCACGCACTCTTGTTACCTCTATTTCTCTTATTATATTTTGATGCCTTAACCTTGGTTGATTCTCAATTTAGTTTACTAAGTTTGAGATATGTTCTACTGAGAGTTTTGACATTAGCCTAAACTTCAGATGTAGGTGAACCGTCTGAGCCTAGGCTATGGTTAGAGAGCTCTTGGAGTAGGGTACAGAGTAGTGATTTGAGGAGCTCTCAATTACCACTCCTGCATAGTAGTAGTTTACTTTATTTACCTATTTTCTTCATGATGTAATAGACTAGTGGACTGATTGCGTAGCAATCATAGGTCTTAATTGACATAAATTAGGCTAGGACTTAGCATAAGTTAGGGTAATTCATGCATGCATAAGCATTACTAGAACCTTTACTGCTTTCTTTCATCTATGCATAAAATAATGCTATAATGTACTGATTAGGTGCATTATGTCAATTGTAGGTAATAAGTTGATCAGAAGCTAGATCTGAAGCTGGATCTAAAGAATAAAGAATAATTGGTGTTGCAGCAGAGCTGGAGTGGAAGACCTAGATTAGATACAGTAGATAATAATGTAAGGGAGTTAAGGTATGCTATTACATTAAGTAGGAATAAAGCAATAAATTGTGAAGAACTTAGCTCCATCCTAGCCCTAGGATAGCCTAAAAGCTCCCCCAAGCCTTAGCCACCCTTAGATTAGGTCACCGCACCCTAAGAAACCTTAAAACCCTAATTCCAACCTCTATCCAGACATCCAGATGAGCTATACGACGTCTAGAACCCTTAGCCAACTCTCGGACACCATAAACCAACTTTTACAATGTTATTGGATGTCCAGACACTTGGTCAGACGTCCAATTTTTGCAGAATACCCAAGACAGAATCCAAAATCCCTCCTAACTCTAATTGGACGTCTAGACAACAAGTCTGGACTTCTGATTTCTCACTATAAGACATCTGACACTATTATTAGACATCCAGAACTGCTCTCTAGTTCCTGTTTTTGAATTCAAGCTTGGATCTTGAATTCCTAGGTCTCTAAACCCAATTCCATCCCCATATGAACCTAAATTAAGGTGCCCTAACCCTAGTACATCACCTCTAGATTTCCTTAAGGAACTAATTTGGTCCTCACTAAACCTAATTGACTTGGATCATGGTCAATCTCTTCAGTCTATTCAATTGGACTCATTGAGTAAAATTGAGCCCTGATCTCAGCACATACAGTCCAATTGGACTCAGTGAGAGTCCAATTGACCTAGACCTGACTTAATCGACTTATTTTACTCCCAATTGGGTTTCCACACACCAAATTAAAGTTGTATTAAGTTTAATTGCACTTTACCTTAGTGAATTAGAATTTACAAAGCTAATTTGAGACCTACCTTGACCTAAACCCACTAAAACCTAGCCTAATCAACCTAGCCACCTAAGTTTCGACACACACACACCCACACACACACACACAACATCCATGCGAAATTACCTAGCTTAGATTTCTCTAGAACTTTCTACCATGTGTTGTTGCCTTGGTTACTAAAATTAGCAACCAAGAGCCATCCAATTTTTAGGTGGATCTAAAAAACCACCATCCATCCTCTCTCTCACTCTCCCACGAGCTCTCACCATAGGCCTCTCTAGAGAATTCCATAATTCTCTAGAGAGCTTCCCTTAGGTTTGTAAAAGGACCTAAGGGGTGGCACTTTGGACCCATCCACTCTTGGCTCCATTTTAGCTTAGCTTCATTCCACCTCCACTTCACCTTCACGAGTAGCTTCACAATGGCCACCACCATCTCCACACCAAGATGTTAGATCACCTCCTCAACTTCTCTCCAAGGGTCGGCCTAAGCACCATTGGCCGCCCCTCCTTCTCCTCTCAACCAAGTCAAAGGCCTTCGGAGCCCACCTCTGAATGCCCTTAGTTCTGATAGATTAGATCATATTTCTTCATAGTTTTACTACTTTATTTACTGCATAGTAGTGTAGCTCTATATTCTCTCCCAATGATGCATGGATAATCCCCCGTAGATTCATGTATGCAGTCATTTTCTGGTAGCTATTAGTTTTTACATTCCCTGTACAAGCATTCCACTACCGGTGCCCTACAACTCTATTATCATCATCTTTATATATATATGTTGAAAATCACCATGTGCCTGATTATCATCTTTTGGTGTGATTAAAATTGCATGTTTTTAATTTCTGATATCCTGGCAACAACATGTTGTGCATCAATACGAACTTAGCGTAAATCAACATGTGAGTTTGAATAAGTAGAGCAAGAGAGATCGATTTCAAATCTAGATTTCTATAAACGCCTCCTAGAGAGAATAACTAGGAGTCAAGCCTCGTTATCCTCATAAATAATTTTTGACAAGCGTTTTCTCACACTATACTACGATGAGATCTCTATTTTGAAAACATGCGTGAGAACCGATCCCTCTATCAAATGGTGCCGTTGCCAGGGAGGCAACGTCATTTGATTTCGATCTCTAGAATTATCACTGACAAATCTTCCTCTGCTTGTCTTTTGATGTGTAGGAAAATAGGGAAAAATGGGATCTGCGCACATAACAAGCGTGGAAAAAAAAAAGGTGCACATCTCCTCCTAGATTAGGATTTCCCTTTTTTGAATGCTAGGTTAGATTTCCTTCTAGCAATTTCATTTGAAAAATAAAAGCCAATTTAGTTTCGTGAAAAAAGAAAAAATCAAAAAAAAAAATTCTAGGTAGTTAGATTAGGTTTTCGTTTGAATATTAAGTTAGTTTGCTTGAAAAAAAAAAGAAAAAAATTCGAAAAAAAAGCTTTTATGTTAAAAAAAAAATTGAAAAATTTTTGAAAAAAAAAATCATTTTGGTGGAAAGTTTGAATTTCAAATTCAAACACCTTTTCAAAAGCTTTCCCACCATTCTCTGATTTTCGGCCAGATTTCAAATTCCGATTTAAAAATTCATTTGCTATAAAATTAACGAGAAAAAAATTCTAAAATTTGATCTATATCTCCATTTTCAAACCTTCTTTCAAACGGCACCATTCATTTGAAAAAATTACAAGTACAAAATTTTTAACAATTCACGAAGTGCAAGTAGGTCAGATTGACCGAGATTTGAAATTTTTCAAAATTCAAAAAGTAATTTCATGCAATTCGCAAATCTATTTTGACTAAAAATGGTGGGGTTTGAAAGCTGATCTCATTGGATTTAATTCCCATGTTTCTCCTAAATTTTTGAAGATTATTTGGTACTATTTCAATTTGAAAAATCGACTAGGGGTCACAATTCCAGTTTTGACCCCTTGACATTCAAAAATCCCTAGAAATTCAGTTGAAATAGTAAAAATCAAAAAACAACATTCTCTAAAAAGATAATTGAAAAAGGAATCTACTTGCAAAATTTCAGTTTATTTGGATTCAAATTTTAGGCATAGAATTATTTGTGTTTCATTGGCCTGCTGAAGAAGAAAGAAAAAAGAAACCATAGAATTGCATTAACCTTAGGTTATGCCTTCAGGGTTACATTCTAAGGACCACACTTGGGCTAGCCTAGACTTAGTCAAGTCTGGTGTTTAGCCGGTGAGCTTGGTCACCTTGTGGGCCACTTACCACAAACCCCAACTAAGGAAAAATAGGTTGAAATGAATTTTGAAACACGAAAGCAAACTCGAATTCATTATCATATTACTGGGTGGCTTCAACCTCTCTTGTAGAACATGGTGACTAAGTCTACAGGGTAGTGTCAAATGACCACGGCTAAGGGGTAACGGAACTGGAGACGTACGCCAAAGGAAGAACCTTCCCCTTAGTCCCCTCGTAACTAGACTGGCTAGGTTAGCTTGAGAGGTAGGAATTACTTTCAGTCGGTTGCACGACGAATTTTTCTTCAGGAATTCAAACTTAAAATGAAAAATATGGTCATTTGATCATAAGGACCATCTGATTGACAAGGCCTTAGCCTTGTCTGGCTTGGCTACACCAACCTAGGGGTTGGGTGGTGTATGCAAGGAAGGAGGTCACTCAGACCTCGACTGGTTGGACCTTGGGAGCCGCTCCCGAGGAGGCGAGTCACCTCACTAGGACCATCTTCTCCCCCCACTTCTACTCCCTTAGCCGAGATGGCTAACCTTAATCCGGAACCTGGACCTACCTAGACCAGGTCAGGTTGCTGGTAATTTGGATCCGATGGCTTGTCTAGAGGCCCGGATGGTTGAATCAGCGGAACGGCATCAGCAGAGCATGGACCGTATCTTGACAATGCTTGAGAGAATGCAGCATCCACCATGAGGAGAATAACTTCGGGATTTCGATGATCCAGATGCACCATTTGTCGCACTCTTAGTCCGAATTCCCGTAGGCAGAGATGCGTTTGAGCTCAAGCCTAATGTGACTAGTTTGATCAATAGTCATTTTTATGGAAACTGAAGCGAAGATCCGTTCCAGCACTTAGAGGACCTAAGTCAACTCGTAGAGATGATTCGACCAAGGAATGTTGATCTTGGTATTGTTCTGATGAAGCTTTTCCCATTTTCTCTGAGGGACAAAACTTCATACTTGTTCAAGACCATTGAGAAGCCGATTGGAACCCGGCTAGAATTACGATGTGAATTCCTACAAAAGTTCTTCCCAATCGGTCGAACGAATGCAATGAGGCATGCGATCATGACTTTCTCCTAAGGAGCTAGGGAGAAGTTCCATGATGCCTGGGATCGATTTCACGACCTCCTCCGGAAATGCCAGCACCATGCAGTGCCCAGATGGCACCTAGCTTAGATCTTTTACCATGGGCTGGATGACACACATCGGTATCTGGCCGATGCATCTAGTGGTGGGAATTTCCTTGCAAAAGATGAGAACAGTGCACTTGAGTTGCTCGAATCTTTGGCGGAGAATTCGATGAATGCCATGTCCATGAACTAGTTCCAGCGGCCTAGTCAGTAGCCGGTTCGTGTCCATGAGGCTCACACTAAGTCTATTCTAGCCGACATGGATATCATCATCAAGTAGCTGGATAGAATGAACCTAATCGAAAAAAAGATTGACCAAATTAGTCAAGGTCAATCTGACCTGAACTCTATTGCTCCAAGACCCTCCTATGCACCTCGAGCCCCTCCTGCTCGAGTTAATCTACTCACTCAGGATGCATCTTCTTACTTACGAGATCCTGCATATTAGGATCCTGTGAATAATCCCGATCTAGAACCATATGACCAGGGTTATGCACCACCCATTAACTATAATACGTATCCCCTTGATGGATATACATCTTAGACGTCTTCGGCCAACGAGGATGTCAGTGCTATTCAAGGATACGGTCATAATAACCCATATTCAGAGATGTAAAACCCTAGTTGGCACCACAATCCGAACTTCTCCTGATCTGCTAACTCACAAAGACCACGTCAAGATCCACACTACCAGACCAGGCAATACGGGATTGCGCAAAACACATGCCGTAGGCAGCAGCCATTTCCATCTCAGTAGCAGCAACCCCATTCTATATACAAGCTACTCCACCAAGCTGCCAGTCACCCTCCAAAGTAGGCTAACCCTCTAGAGGCATAGAAAGAGGAGCTGCAAAAGTCAATGAGGAAGTCTACGCAAGATAGCTTACAGATAATGAAGGCGATGGCTGACTAGATACAAACTATATAGAACATGCTAAACCAGCTATTACAGGAGCATAGGACTCAAGGAGCCTTACCCTCCCAACCTGTCCCGAACCCTCGGTATGTGCAAAGCCAAGGCACCCTGCCTAGGTTTTAAGCACCACAGGGACAGGCACACGCCATATTACAGGCGCCTCCTACACCACCTATTTAAACTCAAGGCAAGTTGCCTTTGATGCAGAACCCCGCATACTCTACCCCTTTCGCTGCCCCACCACCTCATAGATAGCAAGCCGATGAAAATGTTGTCTCATTGAGGACTGGAAGGATGACATTCGACCCACCACATAAGCAGGTGGGTCCTGATTTTTTTGGCCCTTCGCCGCAGGTGTGTTTGACTTCTTCCTCTCCGGAGGCACCTATGGTAGATAAGGGTAAGAGGCCACTTGACCCTGAAATTCTCGTCCCTTTTCCCGAGGCTCTGACGCGAAATGTAGTACAGAAGGACACGCGAAATTTTAAGGACCTGAAGTCAATGTTCAAGGAAGTACATATTCAGGTCCCTCTCCTCAAGGCAATTGATCACATCCCCAATGTCGCTAGGTTTTTCAAGGACTATTGTACCTCGAAGCGACAACCTAGAATTGGACAACAGGCGTTACTGTCAAAAGAGGCTAGCGTCGTGATTCTAGCCGACTTACCACCAAAAAAGAAAGACCCCGTTACCCTACTCATATCCTGCTTCTTACAGGATTCTGCATTTGATTGGGCCCTTTTACATCTAGGTTCATCCATCAACCTGACTCCCACTACCGTATTTGATCGATTTCGATTTGGGGAGTTAAAGCCAACCTCGATCACGATTCAGCCGGCTGATAGATTAGTAAAAACACTGAGGGGGGTGGTTGAGAACGTGATCATAAAAGTCCACAGATTCTACTTTCCCACAAACTTTTTCATTCTCGATATGGAGGTTCCTCCTAATCTATGAGATGCACCAATCATTTTTGGTTGCCCATTTCTAGTGATAGCTTGAGCAAACATTGATTGTGCATCTAGGTGTATGAAGATAGCCCTAGGTAATGAGCGACTTTGACTTGACATATTCAGGGAAGCAAAGAATTTTGACTGTAATCGCATAGAGGAGGATGGTGAAGACGAAGATTTGGCATATTGTGGTAACATTGGGCTCTTTTGTGATGACCCAATTTCTCATTTGTCTGCACTATTAGGGTTCTTGGACCTCGATCCACACAGGACTGAGACCACTGCACTACACATATCTCCCCATGGATCTGATTGTTTAGGGTGTTTTTCTGACTGCAACACCCCTAAATCTTGCTATCCTGATTCGTACACTACTGGATCGCCCCTGTTGTTACAAGAATACGCGACCACAGCTAACGAGTTTCCCGTTAACGCAGTCACAACCGATTATCTCACAGGTGGCGAATCAGCAAGAATTCACACACATCTGGATCATCAGATTCCCACCTTCGAGTCTACTCCTCCTATTCCCATTTCTGATTCTGACCCACCCGTGATTGAATTGAAGCCCTTACCTGACTCACTTAAGTATGTGTTCTTCATCGAAAGTGAGACATACCCGGTCATTATTAGTGCTCACTTAACCCAAGAACAGGAGCATCAATTGATTTTGATTTTACAAGATCATAGGGCTGCTATAGTGTGGAGCATTGCTGATCTTCATGGTATTCGCCCCTCATATTGCACCCATCACAATTACACGGACGAGCGGGTGAAACCTTCAAGACAACCTCAAAGACGGCTAAACCCGAATATGCTAGAGCTTGTTAAGAAGGAGATCATCAAATGGTTGGATGCAGGTATTGTATACCCAATCATTGATAGCCAATGGGTGAGTCTGATGCAGATAGTGCCCGAGAAAGTAGGACTCACCGTACTGAAAAATGATCAAGGCGAATCCATCCTGACTCGCACTGTGACATCATTGCGGGTCTGCATCGACTATAAGAAACTGAACATGGCTACACAGAAGGATCTCTTTCCTTTGCCTTTCATTGATCAAATCTTGGAACGGTTAGCCAGATGTAGTTTCTTTTGCTTTCTGGAAGGATACTCTCGGTATAATCAAGTAGTAGTTAGCTCAAAAGATCAAGACAAGGCCACATTCACATGCCCCTTTGGAACATTCGCTTTCAAGCGGATGCCCTTTGGCCTCTGCAATGCACCAGCAACATTTCAGTGTTGTATGATGGCCATCTTCTCTGACATGATTAGGGACTATGTGGAGGTGTTCACGGATGACTTCTCTGCTTTTGGAGATGATTTTGCATCTTGTCTTGATATTCTCGCCAAAATCCTGAAATGGTGTATTGAGGTAAACCTAGTACTATCTTGGGAGAAAAGCCATTTAATGGTGAGAGATGGCATAGTACTAGGGCATAGGATCTCTAAAAATGGACTTGAGGTCGATCGAGCTAAATCTGAGATTATTTCCCACTTACTACTGATAAATGCCAGTTTATCATCATTCTTTTACATTAAAATAATCCTAGCTCTTAGGGTTTTGCTTTGCAAATGGGTTTTTGGGGTTGCATTTAGTTATAAATTAGGATAGGCATGCATTGCATTTTGCTTGCCTTTTTAATGTATTTTTGTGAGTGTTAGGGATGAACATATATATAGATCCCTAAACCCTAACACTCAGGAAGGCAACTGGTGAAGAAGAAGCTTAGACTAGATGGAACTCAGCTTGATCCAGCTCACAACAGTTGGAATAAAGCTCACTTGGACTAGGGTTAGCTCATCCTAACTCTATTCAGCTCATCTTAACTAAATGGTAGCTCAAGAGAGCATATCTTAGCTCACCCTACCTGAGGTCAGCTCAGATCCAGCTCAACTTAGCTAAGTCTAGCTCATCTCAACTCCCACTAGTCCACAGGGAGCTCTAGCTAGCTCAGCTGAGTTGACTGGAGTTCAGCCCAGCTCAGGTCCAGCTACATCCAGCTCCACCCAACTCCACCAAGCTGAAGATGAATTCATTCCAACTCAGGAAGGTCAAGTCCAGCTCCTGGGGACTCAGCTTAGCTCAACTTAGTTGAGCTAAGCTACCTTAGCTATCTCAACCAACTCAATCCTCCCTGGGAGCACCAAACCTAGTTCACCTCAGCTCCATTCAACAGAAGCCAGCTCACTTTAGCTTGGCTTAGCAACTAGTAAAGAACTAGCAAGTTAAGCCAGCTAGAGTAGCCCCATGTTGACCTCTTCAATAGCTGCCAGCTCCAATTCAGCTCCAGACTTTTCATATCCAGCTCCTCTCCTCAAACCCTAAGCTCCACATGCCTACTCCTCCACTCCACTACTAGCTAAGCTAGCTTAGATTAGCTTAGCTTAGCTAACATCCAGCTCCTTGGCCATCAATCAGCCATAACTTAACCCTAGCTAGCTCCAATTACTAAATAAACTCAAGTCCACCTAGCTAGCTCCACCTCTACTCAAGTTGGCACCACCTTCATCACCACCCTTCACCCCTCAATCACCACCAAAAGACACCTAGATGTTGTCACCAAAACCACCCTAAGCACTCCCCTTTTTGGCACCAACTTCAACCCCCATATCCACCCTACACATAACCCCTCCAAGCCACATCCACCATCCACCTCAACCCCCTTCTAGAAGCCTAGAAGTTGGTGCCAACCCATGCCACCTTTCCATGGTTGGTGCCGCTTTTATGTGTCCCTTGGCCACCCATAACTACCCCCTTACATCCCTTAGGTGGCGCCAACTCTCCTTAGCCCTAGGATCATCTAACCACCCCCATCTTCCCATCTTAGCCAACCATCTCAAGAGTCACCTTAACCCTCTCATCTTACCTTATAAAAAGACCAACACCCACCACCATACAACCCATCCTTGGCTAGCAAAATAACTCTCATATTCTACCTAAAGCTCACGCCCAAGAGAGAAGAAGAAGAAGATTAAGGGGATACTCTATCCCCTTGGTGCCTTCCCCTCTTCCCTTCTCTCTGGTGCCCATGCCAGCCAAAGGAGAGGCCAGGCAAGGAAGACCTTTGGAGGAGGTCTTGAAGGTGGTTCATGCCACCTTGAAGAAGAGGTTAAGGCTGGTACATGCCCACCCTTGGAGAAGGACAGTTAAAGTGGAAGCTTCCACCTTGGAGGAGCCTTTCAAGGAAGGAGAAGGAGGAGCCCTTTTCAAGCCTAGGATCCACTAAGCTTGGAGCTTCCCCTCTTCACCATCACTTAAGGAGGATTTGTGTTTTGCTTTATTTATTGCATTTATTCTTGTAGTAGAAGCATTCCTCTACTAGGTTTTTATGTAAAACACTTTTGCATCAATCAAGTTGCCTTCAATTCTATTTCATTTTGTTGCAATTTTTTTATAATCCAGTTTCTAGCACTTTTCACTCCTTCTCCCTAATTACTCTAGACCTCCACGTGTCTAGAGTGATCTTAGGGAGAATCTCTACTTGTCACTTTAGTAGTAGTGTAGTGAGTTAGGTGTTAGCCATTTTCCGTTGCCAACAAAATTAGCGTTGCCATTATTTCAAAACCCTAAAAAACTACATATTTAAAAAGACCAAAAAGAAAGTTGATTTCCATTTCTAAGCAAGAGATCGATTCTTGCAAGCAAATTGCCTCCGTGGACGATCCTAGATACCCCACTATCTAGGTTATAAATTTAAAAGCGTATGCGATTTCGTGTGTTACAACTTTAAAAATCCTAATTACAAATCACACGATTTTTTGTATCACTTTTTAGTGTCGTTGCTGGTGAGGCAAGGCTTTCCATTTTAATTGATTCTATTGCTTGAGGTGGATCTCATCCCCTTGTCTCTCTTTTCTCTCGTGTGTGCGGGAACTACAGGAAGAAAGCAGGAATTTGGAAGCGAGAGCTCAAAGTTCCTTTTCTTCCCACGATTCCAGGTTGGTTCACCATTTCTTGTCACATTTAGGCTAAAAGACTGCCAAAAAAGTATTAAACTTAGCTTTCAAGATCGTAAACACCTTAATTAAGTGGAGTGGTGCCCATAAAAATCCATTGTTTGCTTGTATGCTTCATTAAACACCACTCCAATCCTAGTGTTGGTGTTCTATTTTTTGGGTCCAGATTTCTGTCTGGACTTCAAAAATCAATTCCCAGCACCACAAGTCTTTTAAAATCCTAAAATTTCACATAGTGATTCCAAATCAAGATAGGAATGTCTGTTCAAAATTTTAGATCGATTGGCTTTGTATTTAATTTTTAAAAATTCATGGACTGCCAAGGTGTCACACCCTTTGAGCTTCTTGTTTTGCTACTGTCTGTGAATTTTTAGAATTTTTATACTCATTTAATTTTTTTAAAATTAGCTTTTTGGGATCCTTGTAAAATTTTACATCTCACATAGAATCACCAAAATTTTCTTAGACCAGTGGTGGTACAGAAAGTCCAGAATACCCACAGGTACCATTTTTGGACTTTCACACCAGCACAAATAAAAATTCAAAACAAATACTAAACAAATTCCTAGAATTTTAAAAAACTCTTTTCTGGAATCCTTGTTTGATTTTACATAAGGTAGTGGTGTTGGTTGCATTTCTTGGACCACTATGTATTCAGAAAGCCTAAAAATATTTCATTGGTAGTAATTTTCTGTATTAGGGTTCAAATCCAATTAGGGTTTCTTTCTTGCTTTTCAGTCCCACAACATAAAGGAAACACATCATTACCAGTATAACTTGTTTTCCTTTGATTGTGAATGTTTTAAACTTGTTTGAACATTTAAAAAGAGAAACCCTAAAACACATTCAATTAAATTGAATCCTAAAAGACAAAAATACAAAAATTGTGTGACAACTTATTTCTAATTGGAACCACTTTCCAATTCCTACGCACACATTAAAAATTGAAATAACAGGGCAACAACCCAATCAATGCCCTCCACATTCCGTGTGCACACTAGTATCCTAGACCTAATTAAAATTGGTAGCAAATTGACTCGTAAGGTTTTCATCAACTTAGGCTTGCTATATAGGTCTTAAGTTTTCTATAGTTAATACCAATTCTTTCATCTATGTCTGGTGTTCAGGCTGAGGGGCTGTGTCAAACAACCAAGCACGAGTTTATACAAGCACCTGGGGTTTTTCCTAGGAAACATTTGGGCGCAAACCTCCCCTTAAGCAACTTGGCTAGATTTGTTGACAGAATGGGTATTCACTATTGATTACTTATTTCCTAAGTAAACCAAGTCTTAGGTTTATTTTCAGGGAGTCACACTTAAGTTAGGTCTTGAATTTGTTGTTTGAATTGCACACTTTCTCTCATCTCTTTCTCTTTTCCTCCCCTCCAATTCTTCCAAAACAGTGCATGCACGAACGAAGGTCCCAAAAACCACATCTTGAGGGACGATCTGATTTTGCCCCCCACACTAGAAAATCTTTGTTTTCTTCTTCCTCCTCTTCTAAAGAAATGGAAAATCAAGGAAGCCAACAAAAAAATTCTCTTCCACTTCTAACCTATCAGCCGACCCACAAGCTGACTTCCCCCTCCCTCACCTCCCTCATCTGGAGCAACCAGAAATTCCTGCAGGGCCAGGTGGCCCTCCAATTCTAACTCAAAATACAAACCTCTTCTCCTTGATGGTCGACCATTTGGTTCAGCTGCAACAAAATCAAGAAGATTTGGCTAGGACTGTAATGAACCTAGCTAACCAAGGGAAAAACCCACCACCCCACCAATAGTCTGTCGTTCCTCTTAAGGATTTCTACGATCCTTCCAATTACGAGGAAAGACCCGAGGTGGTCATACCACAAGGGGATTTTGAGATCAAACCAACCATTCTAAATCTTATCAACCATTTTCATGGTCTTCCAAGAGAGGACCCTTTTTGTCATCTTGAGGAATTAACTGTCCTCGCTCAAACCACTCGTTCCCACAATGTGCAGGAAGACATGTGGTTAGAGAGACTTTTTCCTCTCTCTTAAAGACAAAGCTTCACATTGGTTTACAACGGTTGGGTGCCCGATTACCACTGGGCCCAAATTAAAGAGTGTTTTCTAAAAAAAATTTTTCCGATCAGTCGAATAAATGCTTTAAGAAGATCCATAACGACCTTTCAACAAAAAATTCGTGAACCCCTCCATGAAGCCTAGGAAAGATTTCAAGAACTTTTAAGAAGTTGTCCCCACCATGAAATTCTGCAATGGCAGCTAGTGCAGATCTTCTCTCTTGGATTAGAAGATCAATTGAAGCGATTTATGGATGCCTCATGTGGGGGAAATTTCCTTAATAAAGATGCCGAAAGTGCCTATCTCCTCTTTGAAGAAATGAGTGAAAATTCATTTAATATGACTTCAATGGACACTGTTGGTAGAACACAAAACCCTAGACACAGAGTCCATGAAATTGACTCAAAATCCACCTCTGATCCAGTCACTATGGATGATCTATATATGTTAGCTGAACGACTAGACCAGATGAAAATTCACCAAAAAAAATGGAAGAAAAACTCACAAACAAACAAGCTCCACACTTTAACTCTCCACACACTGACACTCCACAACTTCTTCGAAGAGAAAATCTACACAATATTGATGCCACACCTATTGGTCAACAGTTTCCAACTGATTTCGCACAGGAATTGACTAGGAATTTTGATCAAAATATTTTTGATCCCACCACAAAAAATATTTATGCCCTCCATGAGTAATTTAGAAACCCCTCCAACACTTTCAACCAAAATTGGAGGACTAACCCGAATCACTCATGGAAAAACCCGAACCCGATTCCTTTTCCCAAACAAAATCATTTTGGGAATTATAGGCCACCTGTATATCATCCTAGTCCATCCCAGGAAGATATTAACACTCAGGTCATGAAAACTCTACAAGGCATGCAGAATCAAATGACGGAAGTAACTCACATGATTACAAACTTGCAACACAAGTTAAGGTTACTCCTGATCATCGACTTGTTGGGAATTTACCTTCCCAACCTATGCCCAACCCAAATAATCAAAGGAATTAGTTCCAAGGTGGATATCCCAGTCAACCCATTCAACCAGCACCTCAGCATCCCCCGAGTTTCAATAATAGTCAGGCTTCTAGTCCTCATCCTATAAACAACTAGACTACAAATGCAAATACTTTGAGGAATGGGAAAACCACTCAAGATCCCCTGCCTGTTAAAAGAAACTCATTTTAATGAAAAATAGATCAACTCTTCCCCATCTTCCTCCCACATTATTTAGGAACCTATTAATGCAAAACAGGGAAACCCTACACCATTTCCATAAGCCCTCTATTCTTCAACAAATAAGAAAAAGAAGAAATCCGAGCCCACTAATAAGGAATTAATGGATTTATTTGGGCAAGTTGAAATTAACATTCCTCTCCTAGATGCCATAAAATACATCCTTGCCTATGCAAAATTCCTAAAAGATTTGTGTACCCCAAAAAGCAGCCCTGAAATTTAAGAAAGGTGATCCATATTGAGACAGTTAGCTCAGTTGTGCAGAGTCGACCGCCTCTTAAGAGAAAAGATCCAGGCACCCCACTGATTCAAGTTATCATTAATGATACTTCTTTTGATCGTGCTTTGTTGGATCTTGGTGCCTTGATTAATCTTATCCCCACAATTATTTTTGAGAAATTTAAGATCGGTGAATTAAAGCCTGTTGAGGTTACTCTTCAATTAGCCGACCTATCTGCAATTAAACCAAGGGGAATTGTCGAGGATGTCCTTGTCCAGGTCAAAATTTGTCTATTTGCAGTAGACTTTTTAGTCTTGGACATAGAGGTATCGGAAGCATTAAAGTTTGCCCCTATAATTGTTGGAAGACCATTCTTAGCCACCACCCGCGTAAATATTGATTATGATTCTGGAAAAATGAAGATCATGTGTTGTGGTGAATCTATAACCCTAGATATTTTCCAAGCTTCTATGAGGTTCCAAGAACCTGATTTCTTTGATGATTCGGATTCAGAAATAGAAAATATTGTGGAGGAAACTTTACAGATTTCACATTTAGGTTCCTGTTTTGCATTAACATGATTCCTAAAAAATCCACCTCTTCCACCCTAACCACACATTCAGCTAACCCTCCAGCTGACCCTTTCACTCTCACCTCACCACTAACACAAAAAGTAGAAATTCTTTCATAGCTGGGTCCACAATTGGAATTAAAACCTTTGCCCGACTCCCTTAAATATGTTTTTCTAGGTCCAATTCAGACCTTGCCCCTGATTATAAATTCTGGACTTGCTGGGGCGTAAGAACACAAACTTCTCTAGGTTTTGAGTAAATACAGAAAAGCTATTGGTTGGACCCTTTCTAATCTTAAGGGTATTCATCTATCCTATTGTACACATTATATATATTTAGAGGATGATTCTCACCCCTCTCGCCAACCACAAAGGCACTTGAACCCTAATATGCAGGAGGTGGTAAAAAAGGAGATTATTAAGTGGCTTAATGCTAATATCATCTACCCCATTTCTGACAGCTCCAGGATTAGTCCAAAACAAGTTGTGCTCAAAAAGGCTAGACCAACAGTTGTCACCAATGACAATGGGGAGAATATAGCCACTCGAACCGCCTCTTCTTGGCTCATGTGTATTGATTACAGAAATTAAACACTATCACCAAGAAGGACCATTTTCTGATATCCTTTATTGATCAAATCTTGGAGTGATTAGCCAGACGGGAATTTTACTATTTTCTGGATGGTTATTCCAGCTATAATCAGGTAGCGGTTCATCTTGAGGACCAAGAAAAAACAACTTTCACCTGCCCTTTCGGAACCTTTGCTTTCCGAAGAATACCCTTCGGTCTTTGCAACTCACCTATGACTTTTCAAAGTTGTATGCTTGCAATAATTTTGGACCTGGTAGGTGAATGCTTAGAAGCCTTTATGGATGACTTCTCTATTTTTGGAGATTCTTTTGACCATTGTCTCAAGAACCTTGAAAGAACTCTCCAAAAATGCATAGAAGTCAATCTGGTCCTCAGTTGGGAAAAAAGTCATTTCATGGTCAAGGAAGGTATTGTCTTGGGCCATGTTATTTCAAAACAAAGAATCACGGTAGATAAAGCAAAAATAGACGCTATATTGATAAACGGCAGCTTATCATTATTCTTATACATTAAAACAAACCTAGCTCTTAGGATTATGCTTCGCAAATGGCCTTTTGGGTTGCATTTAGGTATAAATCAGGTTTGGCATGCATTGCATTTTTTATTGTGTTTTTGATGTGTTTTTGTGACTATTAGGGATAAACAGATTGCCAGATCTTTAGACCTTAGCACTTAGGAAGGCAACCAATGAGGGAGAAGCTCTCACCAGCTAGAACTCAGCATGATTCAACTTAACATAACTAGAATTCAGCTCACCGGAGTTAGGGTTAGCACATCCTAGCTCCATTCAACTCATCTCAGCTGAATGGCAGCTCAAGAGATCTTATCCTAGCTTGCCCTAGCTCAGGTCAACTAAGATCCAGCTCAACTTAGCTGAATCTAGTTCATCTCAGCTCCCATTAGTCCACAGGGAGCTCCAGCTGGCTCAACTGAGTTGACTGGAGTTCACCCCAGCTCAGGTCCAGCTACATCCAGCTCCACTCAACTCCAACCAACTGAAGATAACTTCATTCCAGCTCAAGAAGCTCAAGTCCAGCTCTCGGTGACTCCACTTAGATCAACTCATTTTAGCTAAGCTACCTTACCTGCCTCAACCAGCTTGATCCTCCTCGGGAGCATTAGACCCAGTTCACCCCATCTCATTATGGCAAAAGCCAGCTCACTTTAGCTTGGCTTAGCAGCTAGGAAAGAACTAGCAAGCTAAGCCAGGTAGAGTAGCTCCATGCCACCCTCTTCAGCAGTTTCCAACTCCAGTTCAAGCTCCAAGCTTCTCCTCCTCAGATCCTCTCTTCAAACCCTAGCTCCAATACCTCCTCCTCTACTCCACTACTAGCTAAGCTAGCTTAGCATAGCTTAGCTTTTGCTATGCTCCAGCTCCCTTAGCTTTTACCACCAAAAAACCCTACCTAACAACTCCACCAACTAGCTCCACCTAAGCTCCACATAAGCGAACCCTACTTCCACCTCACCTTGGTGCCAACCTGGCCTACCCAATACCTCCAAAAGACACCACTAAATGGAGTCAAAACCACCTATAACTACCCTTGTTTTGGCACCAAAAATTCCCTCCAAAAATCCCCCCATCCTAACCCTACACCTACCCGTATAACCCATCCTAGCCATCCACATACCCTCCTTCTAGAACCCTAAGGTGGCGCCACCTAATAGCCGTCTAGAAGGCCCATTTTGGCACTAATTCTAAAGGGCACCAAAGCCATAACTACCCCCTTAGCACCCCTTAGGTGGCGCCATTTATCCTCAGCCTTAGGATCCCCAACGAACCCCCATATCCTAACCTAGCCATCCATTCCAAGAGCCACCTATGCCCCCCTTCCTACACTATATATACCCACCTAACTTCCTACATTTTCCTCATCCTCCAATAGTGTTTAATTCCACCTAAACCCACCTACACCCTACGCCCAAGATAAGAAGGGAGGAAGAAGATTAAGGGGGCACATCACCTGCCCCTTTGGTGCCTTCTTCCTTCCTACTCTTTTCTTGTGTCACGCCAAGGAGGAGGAGCACTCCACCACTAGGAGGACGGCCAGGCATTGGAGGAGAAAGGGTGGTGCACGCCCACCCTTGGAGGAAAGAATTGAAGTGGAGAGTATCCACCTTGGAGGAGCATTCAAGGAAGGAGAAGAAGGAGACCTTCTTTACAAGCCAAGGAGTAGCTAGGCTTGGAGCAAGAGGACTCCCTTCTTCACTAGATTCTACAAGAGGATTTGTGTTTTTTCATTACTTTTATATTTTCCATTTTAAGTAGAAGCATTCCTTCACATGTTTTTGTAAAACACAAATTCTACTAAATCAATTTGCCTTCTTTTCCTTTTCTATTGCAATTGCTTTATCTTTATTCTAGCACTCTGCCACTTCCACTTCCTAATTGCTCTAGGCCTCCACGTGCCTAGAGTGAGCTTAGGGAGGGGTCATATTTGCCACTTTGGTTTTAGCTTAGTGATTGTAGGTGTTAGTTGCTTTTGCTTTCATTATTTCATAACATAAAAATTATATATTTAAAATACCAAAAAGAAAGATTGAGTTTCCTTTAAAAGCAAGAGATTTGAATTGCAAACTTATCTCCTTAGATGACCCTAGATACTCCCCTATCTCGGAATATAAAATTAAAAGCGTGTGCGAATTCGCGTGTTACAGTGACTTTTAAAACCCTAATTATGAATTGCATATTTTCGTGATCACTTTTTGGCACCGTTGCCAGGGAGGCATAGCTTTGCTTAGTCATTTTCTCTCTTTCTTGAAGTGGATCTCTTCCCCTTCTCTTTCTTTTCTCTAATGTGTGCAGGAACTACAGCAGGAAAGTGGGAATTTGGAAGCGAAAGCTCAAAGTTCCTTGTCGTCCCGCGAACATTCAGGTTGGTTCTTCTTGTCACACCTAACCTAAAAAAACTACCAAAACACACTAAACTTGGCTTTCAGGACCCTAAACAACTTAACTAAGTAGAGTGATGCATTTATTTTAAAACCCAGTGATTGCTTGTTTGCACCATTAACACCACTCCATTTCTAGTATTGGTGCTCTACTTTTTCGGATCTAGACTTCTATGTAGATTTGAGAAATCAATTCTACTCATCACAGGCCTCCTAAAATCTTGGAATTTTACAAAGAGATTTCAAATCAACTTGGAAACATTTTTCCAATTTTCAAAATAATTGGATTTGCATTTAATTTTTAAAAATTTGTGGACCGCAGAGGTGTCACATCCTCTAATCTTCCTATTTTTCTATAGTCCATGAATTTTTATAATTTTTATACTCATTTCATTTTCTTGAAATTTAGCTTTTTAGAATCTTTGTAAAAATTTACAAAGCATATAAAATCAACAAAATTTTTTGAAGTTGGTGGTAATATTGAAAGATCCAAAATACTCACAGGTGTCATTTTTGGACTTTAACACCAGTACAAATAAAAATTTCAAATAATTATCAAATAAATTTTTAAAATCTTACAAAAATATTTTTTGGAATTCTTGCTTGATTCTCTTCAAAGTAAAGGTGTTGTTTGAATTGTTTGGACCACTACTTAATACAGAAAGCCTAAAAATAACTCATTGCTAGTTAAATTTCTATCGTAGGATCAATTGGATCAGGGTTTCTTTTTTCATTTTTAGAGACAAACAACCAAAAGGAAACATATCCTCACCCATACAACTTGATTTCCTCTTGTTTGTGGAATCTCAAACTTGTTTGAAAACTTAAAAAGAAAATCCTAAAAATACACTAGGTTATGTCCAATCCTAAAAGATAGAAATACAATAATTGTGTGACAACTTTCTTTTCATTGGAACCACTTTGCAATTCCTACACACACACTAAAAATTGAAATAACAGGGCAACAACCCAATCAACGGCCTCCACATTTCGTGTGCACTTTAATATCCTAGCCCTAACTAAAATTCGTAGCAACTTGACCCCTAAGGTTTCATTAATTTAGGCTTGCTATCTAGGCCTTAAGTCTTCTCTAGTTAATATCAATTCTGTCATCTATATCTGATGTTCAGGCTGAGGGGCCGTGTCAAACGACCAGGCGTGGATTTGTACAAGCACTTGGGGATTTTCCTGGGAAACGCTTGGGCCCAAACCTACCCTTAAGCAACTTGGCTAGATTTGTTGACAGAACAGGTATTCACTGTTAATTACTTATTTCCTAGGTAGACCAAGTCTTATGTTACTTTTAGGGAGTCATAATTAAGTTAGGTCTAGATTTTTTTTGTTTGAATTGCGCATTTTCTCTCATCTCCATCTCTTCTCCTCCCCTCCCATTTTCTACTTTATGCACAGGCGACGGTCTCAAAATCCGCACTTGGAAGGACCATTTGATTTTGCCCCCACGTAAAAAGGCCACTTTTTCTACTTCCTCTTCTTTAGAAATGGAAAATCAAAATTGGTCCTCTAACCCACATGCTAATTTTTCTTTCCTTTATTTTTCCACTCAGGAGCTACTTAATCAGGCCCCTCCACCTAATTTCCACTCCATGGCTCAGCTAGAAATTCAGCAACAATAGTTGCATAAGGAATTAACTGACCTAGCCAACCAGGGCCAACCTACTACACTTAACCAAGCTCTGCAAATCCCACGTCTCACCCCAGCTAACACCTGCAAGAGAGAAAATCTGCATAAATCCCGTGCTGAGTATAATTATTATTCTGAGGCTTTCTATGGTTCAATGGGGAATTATGCTTATCCCAATCATCACGCCACCAAAAATGTCCCTACTTTCCAGGAGAAATTGAAAAATTCCTCTAATGGGGGGAATTATCCAGCTCACTCCGGGACCAATCCGGTTCCACACCAACAACAGAACCATGTGGAGTGTATGTTTCGAATCAGACTTATCAATCTGGGAAATCTCAAGAAGACATTAATGCTCAGATGATGAAAACCCTGCAGGAGTTACAAAGAAAAATAAAGGAAACAACCCTTCTTATTAACAATCTCAATGATCAAATTGGGGATATTCTGACTCAAAGGCCTACAGGACACCATCCAACCCACACTAAACTTTATTAATCACAGGAACCAGCACCCGAGTGGATACCAACATCATAACAACATGGTATAACCTCCTATTAACCTAATATCACTGCACCAACCCAGTTTCTATCAACATCAGGCCCCCTCACCTCCTCCTAGTGATCACCAAACTACATATGTAGAGACTTTGAGGAGTGAGAAAACCACCATGGATTTAAGACCTTCACATTCAAATGAAGAAACTGATTCTCAACCAATGCAGATTAACTCCCCTAACCTTAATAAGGAAGAAGAAAAAGAAATCCCAAAAACACCTAATTCAGACCCTATTTCCCACTCTCAAAAACTGCAATCCAACAATCCAAAATTAGAGCCCTTTGACCACAATCCTTTGGACTTATTTAGGCAAGTTGAAAGGAATATTCCCCTCCTAGATTCTTCCCTTGCCTCTGAAAAATTTACTTCAAAAGGGCATGATCAGAATCTAGGAAGGTTGGTCCTTTCAAAGATAGCCAGCTTAATTTTTTAAAGTAAGGTGCCTTTCAAAGACCCTGGCACATCACTCATCTCAGTTGTCATAACTAACACCATTTTCTTTCGCACCCTCTCGACTTAGGTACCTCTAGTAATCTCATCCCCTCGGTCTTATTTGAGGAATTTCGATTCAGTGATTTAAAACCTACTAAGGTTCAATTTCAATTGGAAGATCGATCTACCATTCAATCGTGGGGAATTGTTGAGGATAGTATTATCAAGGTCCAAAATTGTCTATTTTCGGTTAATTTTATGGTCCTTGACATAGAGGTACCTGAGGCTCTCATTAATGCCATCCTTGGAAGACTGATGTAAACACATCTACACTACTTAAAATGTCTATTTATGCATGTTCTTAAGCATAGGATTGCATTTCATGATATAAATATTGCATAACATGCATCATCTCGCATTTAGAGTAGTTTGAATAAAATGGAGGTTAATTGTCTCCTTTTATGTGCTTGGACAGGGCAAACATTTTATCAGGACCTCGGATAGAAAATCCAACCGTATGGATGTGATCAGGGCAATGATTGGAGTTCAACGACTTTAAGATCATCCTAATCAGGCATCCATAGCATCAGATAGTGACCGGGGAACCCTAGAAGATCAAGGGCCAGGATGGTGTAAGTTTGCACTTCAGATGACAAATCCGACTGCACGGATGAATTCGGATCGACGATCGCAGCCCAACAACACAAAAATTGAGTCAATCCGACATCCGTGGCACCATCTACAACTTCCAGAAGATGGATGGCCAAGATGGCGCCACGTGGCGCCAACTTGGCTGCCCAAACGGCTGCACTCAATCTTAGCAGTCTCCGTATCCGCCTTTCCCTGCCGTTGGATTAAGATCCAACGGCTACGACGCACCCGCGCTGAAGTCAAGCGCTCGACACAAACGCGACCCCAGCGTGTTGGTCGAGCGCTCTAACGCGAAGTAGGGACGCGCGTTCGAGCCTCGCCACGCAGAATTTGGAGCGGTGGTGCGCCTCCGATCGACTGCACGATCGCGATCCAACGGCCACGTGCGCTCAATCAGGACGACGCGCGATTGGACGCCCGCACATAACGCGCGATCGCACGCGGGTGGGAGCGCAGCGCAGCGGGCGAAGATGCGTCTTAAGCCGTCCGATCTCGCGATCGGATGGCTGAGACTTCGCGGACGTGCATAGGCGTTACGTGCGTGGGTAGCCGAGCGGGCGCGCGTGGGCGCGGAGGCTACGCCCACGTTGGGGGCTTTAGAGATGATTTTATCCGTCACTAAAGACCCCTCATTTATTGTTTTGAAGTTGTAATGTCCATTTTGCCCCCACTCCTTGCAACTATAAAAGGAGACCCCCTCCATACGAAATTTTCATCCCTTCTTTCTCTTCTCTACCCCTCCAAAGCTCAAGAGAAGCTTGTCCCACACCCGGGATGCTTCTCGCGAGATAAAGTCCAATTTTCGTTCCCCTTCGGAAGTGGATCCCGCGACGACGACGGCGTGCTGCTTCGTTCCCGTTCTTTTGCTTCGTCCTCCTTCGTCCTGCTTCGTTCTCCTTCGTCCAGGCATCGTCCCGTCCGACTCGTCCTCCAAGCAACCGTCGAGGAGGATTTCTCTCTCCCTATTCTTTTTACCGCTTTCTAGTATAGATTTACTGCTTTCTAGATTAATCTACTCGTCCTCCAAGCAATCGTCGAGGAGGACATTTCTCCCTCCATTCTTTTAATGCTTTCTAGAGTAAATTTATCGCTTTCTAGAGTAATTGTTTTATGTTTTCTAGTTGTAATGAACAATCTCTTCAATGAAAAATTCCTTATTTATTCTACATCTCATTTTGATTTCTCTGTGTAATATTCTCTTTCTCTCTTACTCTCTCTCTTCTTGTAACTAATTAGATAGTTCTAAATTGAATTATTCTGTAACAAATAAAAAGAAACGCGTAGTTTTTAAATCAAACGTCCGCCTCCCTATGTTCGACCCGGAATTTTAATTTCGGTATAAATTTTATTTGTTGAACACGAATTCTTCGCTTTCTAACTACAACGACAGGTTTTCCAAAATCGAACACGTTAGCGTAGCATTTGTAAACGTTCAACATTTTGGCGCCGTTGCCAGGGAGGCAACGATCTTTGATTTCTCTTCGCGTTTTGTAGCTTACAAATCATTTACCTCACTTTTCTCCTTTCTTATTGTAATTGCAGGTACTCTTTCGAGACAGGCAAAAGCGGTAGATTGGAGTAAAGTGCTGTAGAAGGTTTTGTGAGTTACCCCCCACCTCCCACCCATTAGATTTCATTTCATCACATAATAACTCAAACATCAATCAACCTAGGTGTTTTTATAAACTCTAAGGTTAGGTTGTTTGTTGTTTGACACCCATATTCACCCCAACCCCCACATTAAAAAAAAAAAAATCTCATAGAGGTACACAACCTCATCTGATTTTCAAACTCAACCGGTAAACCAATCTTAAGAGCCGGTACACACATCCAAACACATAATTGAGTAGAAATCAGATTAGGTAATCATTTGTGTGCCTAATTATATGGTGCAACAGGCCAATTGTTTGAGTTGATTGGGCCACACCACTTCAAATAAAATCAACTCATCAAGTAGCTGCCAATTAGGTTCAACTCTTAGGGATTTACCAGGCACTCCACATTCTTTTTAAACTTTAAAGGAAAACATCTTCACCTGTGCTTGCAAAACCTGGTGTGCTAATGAAACTTGATTGAAAATACCTAAAGTTGAATCCTAAAAGCTACTAAGCAAGATTTGAACCTTAAAATTCACCACATCAAAAATAATCTTGCTTGAAAACCACTGGTTGTGCACGCACACACAAAGCAATCAATCATTAAGGGCACAACCCATTTAAAGGGCCCATCACATTCCAAAGCACATTCAAACCTAGCCCTGAATAAAACAGAGTAGACGTTGGCCTTAAGGATTGGACTCACTCTTCAGAACTCAGAATGAGATTATTTTCGATTAGTCTGTTTCTACTGTTCAATCTGATGTCTAGCTAGGGGAACAGAGTCAAACGATCGCGGCTGGGGGGTACACTAGGAACCGGAGGCGCAAGCCGAAGGAAGAACCTTCTCCCCAGTCCCTCCTTCTAACTGGTTGGATTGAACAGACGGAAGTAGATCAAATCGTTCCTTTATCTCAAGACGGGTTTTGAGAGTCTGTAGGTCTGTAGGCTAACCCATTTAAGGACAGGTTTGATTGTTTGTATTGCAGGGCACCTTTCTTCCTCCCGTGTGTCATGAATCCTTCCACATATTTCACTCATTCCCACTCTTTCCCTCCTGTTGTAAATTATCCTCAACATGACGATTATCCCAACTCGTATTGTAATCAACCATCAGTTAGTTGGGATAATTCAGATTGGGGATACAATTCCGAACCCTCGCATTTAAGGTCTAACCCTAAACACTTTGATTCTGATTTTTATCCTTCTCAGAGCTACATCGATTATAGATCGTCCTCCTTTCATGAACAACCTAATATGATCTACAATCAAGAAGGATACAATGATCCTTACCCATCCTTTGATTTCACTGCCTTTAGGTCATCACCATCTTTTGAACAATCTGAAATGACCTATTATCAGGATGGGTATAATGAATCTCAATTCGTTAATTCCTCTGCATTGATGTCAAACCCGCCCAATCCTGAACCAACTCATTTGGTTCAGGTTAACCAGGCTCAAGATAAGGTTCTAGCTAACTAGAGAAATATCATTCAATCTTTAGAAGTTCAGCCAAGACCTTGCATTGAGAGATTGGAGCCCCTGATTCAGATGATTGATGATTTAAACAAGTCTTTGTTGGATTGGCTCCAGGACGTTAAGGATAAGAACCCGGGTGAGTTTCTACTTGGGAAATTAGTGAAATTGAGGATGAGATTCGTGGTTGCTTTGATTCAATCTTGGGATGATTCCCAGGATGAACCCTCTTTAGGAAAGCCAATGACAGAACCCGCTCAGGCACCTGTTGGGGGGACACTTGTTACGAGGCTGACCAAATTGAATTAAAGCAACCAATTAAGGATGACCTGATTTCTTCACCTGAGATCCCTGAGCCGGGTTATGAGAAAACGTATGTCTCCTGGGAACACAAAGTGACAACTGATTTTGGGACATACATTGATACGGATCCTGATTTCTTTGATGGTGAAGATTCAAGTTGCGAAGTCTCACACGAGTTTTTAGATCACAATTTTTGTGAGATGATTGGGCCTGAGGAATCTGATAGATCATTTGATAGCCCAATAATTCAGCAAACTGATCTTATTAGGGCACACGATACGGATCCAGAATCGCATTTTCTGAAGGAATCAATTCAATGCCCAGATTATCAGTTACACCCTGTTGAGCTTATTGATGATTCTAATTCTGAGATAATTAGACCCAAGTCAATTTTGATTCTTCCACATCATTTAGACTTGGAGATTTCAGACGGGGTGATGAATATACAAGAGGTCTTGGAATTTGATACACTTAATGAGGAGGATAGGAGCGGGGAAGTTCTAATTTGAGAAGTTAATTTTGGAGGAAATTGAAGATTGAGTCAAAGGGTTCCTTTTAAGCTGAAACCATCAAATCAGAACCCTTATGACATTTGTTTCGAGGATGTTCAACTCAAGCACACATTCAACGATTATCGTTTTGAGCTTCAATTCTCTGTAACCCAACATTTTGGCCTCGGGTTGCATCCTCATAAATCGCAGGCCCGACCCCGCTTGCATTCTGATTTTAGGTTTTGGGTAATTTTTATCCAGAACCTAAGATATTCTCGATTATGGGAGATGGGTCTGCACCACAATCTGGTCCACATCTGTGGACCGCTGTTGATAGGTCAGAGAATTCTTCTGTTTATATTAATTCTGACCTGCACTTGTGAATTCTTCATTTCTTTTCTTTGTATAGTGTGCCTAGCTGAAGGCACTAAACTTAGCACATATAAAGTTCTTTTTCATTTTCATCTCGGAGCGGACATGACATTCACGCAATTCAGGTGCTTTCTACGCTTTTCCACTCTGTTTTATGTCTTTTTAATACAATGAGGACATTGCATTAGATAGGCATGGGGGGGTGGATATTTATCTCTGAATTCATTTGTCAGCTCCGTAGATTTATTTTATTCTCTTTTATATAAAAAAAAGTTAGAATTAGGAAAGAGAATTTGGGTTTAAGAAAATTTTCAATCTTAAGAAATACTACATTAAGATCTGAACACAAAGACCCTTCAGGTCTTTGAACTTAATCAGCCCGTGTATCCACTAAAATGTGGATTTGTTTTTCTAGTTCTCGCCAACTTAAATTTTATTTTAATAGGAGTAAATAAGTTTGGGTGATAAGTACACGACTTATCAACCCGCCCTCTGATGTGAGGGAATTTTGAGTCTTAAGCATCTACACACTTTCTTTGCACTGACTCATTGTTCGGCGATTTTAATGGAAATTGGGTAGCTAATGAACCTTCTAGGGTGATATGGCTGGCAAGTTATCGTGGGTAACAGCCCATAGGTAGGTTGTCCAGAGCCCAGTCATTGGATCTTTCTCTTTTTGCTGCCTTTAGGTAAATCTTAGACCAGGGAAGCTACCTACTTAAAAAAAGAAAAAAAAAATCAAAAAGGAGAAAAGAACAAAAAGAAATAAGCCACACTTCACCGCACGAGTATGGCTGGCAAGTTGTCGGTGGTAACAGCTTATCGACCGGTTGTCCAGAACCCAGCTCAGAAAATGCACTAAAAATTCCCAAAACACTTAGGAAGAAGCGGAGAAGTAGAATAAACTGGGGAGATATACACTGGATTCACCCTTGTGTTGACCCCGTTAAAAACTAAAAGTAGGGAGAAAGCTACCGATTGTAAAGATACACCTTCAGGCGGAATTATTTTTGAGGTCACCTAGAGGTGTAGAAATCCGAAGTCCGTTCTAATTGCCGGTCAACGAGTCTATCACAATCACAATAAGATGTTTAAAACTTAGGATTCTCATCAAATCTTGGGTGAGTTGAATGGCCGTAGAAAGCCACTCTTAGACCCTAAAATTTGAAAATCCAAAAAAAATTAGAAAAGAGTAAAAAGAGAAAAAGAAATTTTTCTTTGAATAAGGCGAGGGCCTGAGGCGGTCTGCATTCTGGCTGATACCCAGGCACTACTGTGTCTTTGAAAGTTCAGTTCCTAAGTAGACAATTTCTTAATGATTGAAAATAACTCAGGTCCAAATAATCTAACCTAATTCTTTTATAAATAACATATAGTTTTTGCTAGGGACTAGCAAAAGATAGGCATGGGGGTATGATGTAAACACATTTACACTACTCAAAATGTCTATTTATGCATGTTCTTAAGCATAGGATTGCATTTCATGATATAAATATTGCATAACATGCATCATCTCGCATTTAGAGTAGTTTGAATAAAATGGAGGTTAATTGTCTCCTTTTATGTGCTTGGACAGGGCAAACATGTTACCGAGGCCTCAGATCAAAGATCCAACCGTATGGATATGATCAGGGCGACGATTGGAGTTCAACGACTCCAAGATCGCCCTAATCAGTCATCCGTAGCATCAGATAGAGATCAGGGAACCCTAGAAGATCAAGGGCAGGATGGTGTAAATTCGCACTTCAGATGAAAAATCCGACCGCACGGATGAATTCAGATCGACGATCGCAGCCCAATGACACAAAAATTGAGTCAATCCGACATCCGTGGCACCATCTACAACTTCCAAAAGATGGACGGCCAAGATGGCGCCACGTGGCGCCATCTCGACCGCCGAAACAGCCGCACGCAATCTCAACAGTCTTCGCATCCGCCTTTCCCTGCCGTTGGATTAAGATCCAACGGCTGCGATGCGCCTACGCTGAAGTCAGGCGCTCGACACAAACGCGACCCCAACGTGTTGGTCGAGTGCTCTAAAGCGAAGCAGGGACGTGCGTTCGAGCCTCGCCACGCAGAATTTGGAGCGGTGGCGCGCCTCCGATCGACCGCACGATCACGATCCAACGGCCGCGCGCGCTCAATCAGGACGACGCACGATTGGACGCCCGCGCGTAACGCGCGATCGCATGCGGGCAGGCGCGCAGCGCAGCGGGCGAAGATGCGTCTTAAGCCATTCGATCTCGCAATTGGACGGCTGATACTTCGCGGACGTGCGTAGGCGTTACGCGCACGGGCAACCGAGCGGGCGCGCGCGGGCGCAGAGGCTACGCCCACGTTGGGGGCTTTAGCGACGGTTTTATCCGTCACTAAAGACCCCTCATTTATTGTTTTGAAGTTGTAATGTCCATTTTGCCCCCACTCCTTGCAACTATAAAAGGAGACCCCCTCCATGCGAAATTTTCATCCCTTCTTTCTCTTTTCTACCCCTCCAAAGCTCAAGAGAAGCTTGTCCCACACCCGGGATGCTTCTCGCGAGATAAAGTCTAATTTTCGTTCCCCTTCGGAAGTGGATCCCGCGACGACGATGGCGTGCTGCTACGTTCCCGTTCTTCTGCTTCATCCTCCTTCGTCCTGCTTCGTTCTCCTTCGTCCAAGCGTCGTCCCATCCGACTCGTCCTCCAAGCAACCGTCGAGGAGGATTTCTCTCTCCCTATTCTTTTTACCGCTTTCTAGTATAGATTTACTGCTTTCTAGATTAATCTACTCATCCTCCAAGCAATCGTCGAGGAGGACATTTCTCCCTCCATTCTTTTAATGCTTTCTAGAGTAAATTTATCGCTTTCTAGAGTAATTGTTTTATGCTTTCTAGTTGTAATGAACAATCTCTTCAATGAAAAATTCCTTGTTTATTCTACATCTCATTTTGATTTCTCTGTGTAATATTCTCTTTCTCTTTTACTCTCTCTCTCTCTTCTTGTAAATAATTAGATAGTTCTAAATTGAATTATTCTGTAACAAATAAAAAGAAACGCGTAGTTTTTAAATCAAACGTCCGCCTCCCTGTGTTCGACCCGGAATTTTAATTTCAGTATAAATTTTATTTGTTGAACACGAATTCTTAGCTTTTGAACTACAACGACAGGTTTTCCAAAATCGAACACGTTAGCGTAGCGTTCGTAAAAGTTCAACAAAGACATTTTCTGATTATGGTACCAGCTAATATCAATTCTCATTCTGGGAAAATGAATATAAGTTGTAGTAACCAGACCTTCTCATTAGATTTATTTCAAGCTTCAAAGAGGTCCATTGATCGCAAAATTTTTGGGAACACTGATAATAAAATGGAAGCAATATTTGAGAAGTCTATGTTGATCCAATCTCATTCAACTTTGACCACTATTGCTTTAGATTTTATTGATTCTTATTCTAAGGATAATTATGTGGTCCAAGACTTTCCAGATCAACTAGGGTTTGACTTTCCCCCTTTTCATCTTCCAGATTTTTCACCAAAAATATCCACACTAACTTCACCCATCTTGCATCTCACTAACTCCTTTCCCCTTCCTTTTCTATTGGACCTACCACCTGATCCACCCGAGTTTAGCTTTCATCATCAATTCAAACCATGGCCAGAGTGGAGTCCTTTTTCCATTTCTCTATTTTATTTTGATCCCTTTATCTTTACCACTCATCTTTTTAGGGATCTTGAGGAAGACACTTTTATTGAAGACATTCAAGTGTCTAATTATTTACATGATTTTTCATCTTCTGTGCATACCTTCACGTCCAGCTGAATTGGCGTAAAAGATAGCACTGGATGGGAGGTAACCCATCAATTTTCCTGCTTCCCTTTTTCCTTTCTTTTTCCAGGTTTTGACCATCCTAAAATAGACCGCCCTTTACTAAGGTGATCCCTTTTCCCTCCATATGCATGAGGACATTGCATATCATAAGCATGGGGGTGTTTTTAAAATTTTGACGATTGTTTTAGCATTTTCAAAACCTAAAAACATGCATTTTTCTTTTGTAATTTTGTTTTTCCACTGGCATACCCAAAAAAATAAAAATAAAAGTAAAAATAAAAATAAAAATATTGAAAACTTTTTGAGGAAAATGTTGAATTTGGGACTAAGGTTGAAAACTCATTTTTGGTACAATGGGATTTTATCTTTGACAAACTAGGGATGAGGGCACGGATCTGATCATTAGAATCTCAAGGTCTACTTTTAGACTAGATTAGATATCCTTCTCCAAAATTCCACCTGAACTCATAATAGTTCAGGTGACTTGATCCTCTTTTGTAATATGGAAAGTATCTAACTTAGTTTTTGATTCAAAAACTTGCATTTCATGCAAAACTTCCTGTGTCAAATTTTCACACACAAGCCAACACTTAAAAATAACTAAAAATTAGGAACACCCCCTTGTGTGAACTTAGTAAAAGTCTGAAGCAGATCATTGGTTTGAGTTCCCATTGCTGAGAAGGAGGAAAATGCCTCCGTTGAGGATGCGATGATAACATGTTACTGCCTCGGCGTTGCTCCATATCTATATTACATATCTATAGATAGAGCATTAAAGTGCATTTTTGCTGCTCAAGTGTCTTGGATGGTGCTGTACCTATAGTGTCGGAGCAAGAGCTTGAGTTTGCTTAGAGCTCCCCTTTACACCGCATTGTGCTTTGGGGTTATGAGCTCTTGGGTGGTGTCATGGATTGTGCTATCTCGAAGTACTGGCACCAGAGCCCCCTCAAGGATTGGTAATGGGAATGATGATCCCGACACATCTGTTGTAAGACTAAACTAGAAATAAGCATGGGGGACAAAAAAAAAAAGTAAAACAAAAACATGCCCTCATAAATGTTGGCTTCTCACAAGCACGACATAAGGTTTTTGCAAGTTGCGAATCAAATCCAAGAGCCAGAAAGTCTTAAAAACAAAAATTTCAAGTCATCTGAATTAACAAGGGCTTAATCTGTGAATTTTTTGAAGGATATATTGATCCCAATTTTGACAAATTTTTGGATCCAAAAATAAATCCCGATGTTTATCCTTAACAAATCCCGTACCTCTTGTGTTTGGATCAACCTATGTCCCATAATCATTTTCTCATCAAAAGTCGAAATAGTTAGATTTCCCAAAAATTCCATTTTTCAAAAATTGAAGTTTTACTAAGGACTAGCAAAAGATAAGCATGGGGATGTGATAAACACCAGTTTATCATTATTCTTGTGCATTAAAAAAAACCTAGCTCTTAGGATTATGCTCCGCAAATGGCTTTTTGGGTTGCATTTAGGTATAAATCAGGTTAGGCATGCATTGCATTTTTTATTATGTTTTTTATGTGTTTTTGTGAGTGTTATGGATAAAACGATTGTCGGGTCCCTAGACCCCTAGCACTCAGGAAGGCAATTGGTGAAGGAGAAGCTCTCACCAGTTGGAACTCAGCTTGATCCAACTCACCATAACTGTAATTTAGCTCACCTGAATTAGGGTTAGCACATCCTAGCTCCATTCAGCTCATCTCAGCTGAATGGTAGCTCAAGAGAGCACATCTCATCTCACCTTAGCTCAGGTCAGCTCAAATCCAGCTCAACTTAGCTAAGTCAAGTTCATCTCAGCTCCCATTAGTCCATAGGGAGCTCCAGCTAGCTCTACTGAGTTGACTGGAGTTCACCCCAGCTCAAGTCCAGCTATATCCAGCTCCACACAACTCCAGCCAACTGAAGATGAGTTCATTCCATCTCAGGAAGCTCAAGTCTAGCCCCTGGGGACTTAGCTTAGCTCAACTCATTTTAGCTAAGCTACCTTAGCTGCCTCAACGAGCTTGATCCTCCCCGGGAGCACCAGACCCAACTCACCCCAGCTCATTATGGTAGAAGCCAGCTCACTTTAGCTTGGCTTAGCAGCTAGCAAAGAATTAGCAAGCTAAGCCAGCTAGAGTAGCTCCATGCCACCCTCTTTAGCAGCTATTAGCTCCAGTTCAAGCTCCAGGCTTCTCCTCCTCAGCTCCGCTCTTCAAACCCTAGCTCCAATACCTCCTCCTCTACTCCAATACTAGCTAAGTTAGCTTAGCTTAGCTTAGCTGTGCTCCAGCTCCCTTGTCTTTTACCACCTAAAAACCCTACCTAACAACTCCACCAACTAGCTCCACCTAAGCTCCACATAAGCTAACCCTACATCCACCTCACCTTGGCGCCAACATAGCCTACCCACTACCTCCAAAAGACACCACTAAATGGCGCCAAAACCACCAATAACTACCCTTGTTTTGGTGCCAAAAATTCCCTCCAAAAATCCCCCCATCCTAACCCTACACCTACCCATATAACCCATCCTAGCCATCCACATACCCCCCTTCTAGAATCCTAACGTGGCGCCACCTAATAGCTTTCTAGAAGTCTCATTTTGGTGCCAATTCTAAAGGGAACCAAAGCCATAACTACCCCCCTTAGCAACCCTTAGGTGGTGCCATTTATCCTTAGCCCTAGGATCCCCAACTACCCCCCATATCCTATCTTAGCCATCCATTCCAAGAGCCACCTATGCACCACTTCCTACACTATATATACCCTCCTTACTTCCCACAATTTCTTCATCCTCCATTAGTGTTTGATTCAACCTAAACCCACCTACACCCTACGGCCAAGAGAAGAAGGGAGGAAGAAGACTAAGGGGGCACATCACCGGCCCCATTGGTGCATTCTTCCTTCCCACTCTTTTCTTGTGTCATGCCAAGGAGGAGGAGCACTCCACCACTAGGAGGATGGCCAGGCATTGGAGGAGAAAGGGTGGTGCATGCTCACCCTTGGAGGAAAGAATTAAGGTTGAGAGCATCCACCTTGGAGGAGCATTCAAGGAAGGAGAAGAAGGGAAGCTTCTTTTCAAGCCAAGGAGCAGCTAGGCTTGGAGTAAGAGGACTCCCTTCTTCACCAGATTCTACAAGAGGATTTGTGTTTTTTTAGTACTTTTATATTTTCCATTTTAAGTGGAAGCATTCCTCTACATGTTTTTGTAAAACACAAATTCTACTAAATCAATTTGCCTTCTTTTCCTTTTCTATTGCAATTGCTTTATCTTTGTTCTAGCACTTTTTTACTTCCACTTCCTAATTAGTCTTGGCCTCCACGTGCCTAGAGTGAACTTAGGGAGGGGCCATATTTGGCACTTAGGTTTTATCTTAGTGATTGTAGGTGTTAGTTGCTTTTCCGTCAACAATTCGCATTTTGCTTTGATTATTTCAAAACATAAAAATTGTATATTTAAAATACCAAAAGGAAAGATTGAGTTACCTTTAAAAGCAAGAGATTTGAATTGCAAACTTGCCTCCTTGGACCATCCTAGATACTCCCCTATCTAGGAATATAAGTTTAAAAGCGTATGCGAATTTGCGTGTTACAGCGACTTTTAAAACCCTAATTACAAATCACACAATTTTTTGCAACATATATTTATGCTCCCACCGCCCACTACTGTCAAACAGATCAGATCCCTTTTGGGTCATGTGGGTTTCTACTGTAGATTCATACAAAATTTTTTCCAAATCTCCAAGCCCTTAAGTCTGTTGCTTACTAAAGACGAGCCATTCGATTTTAATGATAAATGCTTGGAGAGACTTTTGAGGTTGAAGAAGGAGGTTACTGAGGCACCAATTTTGCAGGGACTTGATTGGATTAGTCCCTTTGAATTAAAGATAGATGCCTCAGATTTTGCTGTGGGTGACGTTCTAGGGCAAAGAATTGGCAAGAAGCCCATTATGATCTATTATGCTAGGAAAACCCTTGACGATGCACAACAGAATCACACAGTTACTGAAAGGGAACTTCTTGCCATTGTATTTGCCTTAGAAAAATTTAGATCTTATCTTTTGTGGTCACATGTCACTGTATATACCGACCACTCAGCACTTAAATATTTGTTGACAAAAAAAGATGCGAAACCCCACCTTATCTGTTGGGTCCTGCTACTCTAGGAATTTGACCTTGAAATCAAGGATAAGGCAGGATCGCATAATGTAGTGGCTGACCATCTCTCTCAACTCATGACGAATGACATAATGACCCCATCTGATCAATTCCCCGATGAAAGCGTTTTAGCTGCTACTACCCTCCCTTGGTTTGCGCCCATCGCAAACTACTTAGCAATAGAACGAATCCCCGCTGATTGGCCAAAAACAAAATGGGATAAGTTCTTTATTGATATTAAATACTATTTTTGGGAGGAGCTCGACCTTTTCCGCATTTGTGCTGATCAAGTCATTCGACGATGTGTACCTGATTCTAAAATCCATGATATTTTGACACATTGTCACTCAATGGCCTGTGGTGGACATTTTTCGGGCAAGAAAACTATAGCTAAAATCCTTAATGCGGGATTCTTTTGACCCAGCTTGCACAAAGATGCTCATAATTTTTTTCGGTCCTATGTGCGTTGCCTGAGCTAGGTCCTATGAGCTAAGCTACCTTAGCTGTCTTAACTAGCTCAATCCTCCATGGGAGCACTAGACCTAGTTCACCTCAGCTCCATTCAATGGAAGCTAGCTCACTTTAGCTTCGCTTAGCAGCTAGCAAAGAACTAGCAAGTTAAGCCAGCTAGAGTAGCCCCATGTTGACCTTTTCAGTAGCTGCCAACTCTAATTCAGCTCCACACTCTTCATATCCAACTCCTCTCCTCAAACCCTAAGCACCACACGCCTACTCCTCCACTTGACTACAAGCTAAGCTAGCTTAGATTAGTTTAGCTTAGCTAGCATCCATCTCCTTGGCCATCCATCAGCCATAACTTAACCCTAGCTAGCTCCATTTACTAAATAAACTCAAGTCAACCTAGCTAGCTCCACCTCTACTCAAGTTGGCGCCACCTTCTTCACCACCCTTCACCCCTCAATCACCACCAAAAGACACCTAGATGTTGGCACCAAAACCACCCTAACCACCCCCCTCTTTGGCGCCAACTTCAACCCCCATATCCACCCTAGACATATCCCCTCCAAGCCACATCCACCATCCACCTCAACCCTCTACTAGAAGCCTAGAAATTGGTGCCAACCTACGTCACCTTTCCATGGTTGGTGCCACTTTTAGGTGTCCCTTGGCCACCCATAACTACCCCCCTTACATCCCATAGGTGGTGTCAACTCTCCTTAGCCCTAGGATCATCTAACCACCCCCATCTTCCCATCTTAGCCATCCATCTCAAGAGTCACCTTAACCCTCTCATCTTACCCTATAAAAAGACCAACACCCACCACCTTACAACCCAACCTTGGCTATCAAAATGACTCTCATATTCTACCTAAACCTCACGCCCAAGATAGAAGAAGAGGAAGAAGATTAAGGCGATAATCTATCCCCTTGGTGCCTTTCCCTCTTCCCTTCTCTCTTGTGGCCATGCCAGCCAAAGGAGAAGCCAAGCAAGGAAGACCTTTGGAGGAGGTCTTGAAGGTGGTCCACACCACCATGGAGAAGAGCTTAAGGGTGGTACACGCCCACCCTTGGAGAAGGATAGTTAAGGTGGAAGCTTCCCCCTTGGAGGAGCCTTTCAAGGAAGGAGTAGGAGCCCTTTTCAAGCCTAGGATCCACTAAGCTTGGAGCTTCCCCTCTTCAGCATCACTTCAGGGGGATTTGTGTTTTATTTTATTTATTGCATTTATTCTAGTAGTAGAAGCATTCCTCTACTAGGTTTTTATGTAAAACACTTTTGCATCAATCAAGTTGCCTTCAATTCTATTTCATTTGTTGCAATTTTTTTATAATCTAGTTTCTAGCACTTTTCACTCCTCCCTAATTACTCTAGACCTCCACTTGTCTAGAGTGAGCTTAGGGAGAATCTCTACTTGTCACTTTAGTAGTAGTGTAGTGAGTTCGGTGTTAGCCGTTTTCCATTGCCAACAAAATTAGTGTTGTTATTTGAAAACCCTAAAAAAACTACATATTTAAAAAGACCAAAAAGAAAGTTGATTTCCATTTCCGAGCAAGTGACCAATTTTTGCAACCAAATTGCCTCCTTAGAGGACCCTAGATACCCCACTATCTAGGTTATTGATGTAAACACATTTACACTACTTAAAATGTCTATTTATGCATGTTCTTAAGCATAGGATTGCATTTCATGATATAAATATTGCATTACATACATCATCTTGCATTTAGAGTAGTTTGAATAAAATGGAGGTTAATTGTCTCCTTTTATGTGCTTGGACAGGGCAAATATTTTATCGGGGCCTCGGATCAAAGATCCAACCGTATGGATATGATCAGGGCGACGATTGGAGTTCAACGACTCCAAGATCGCCTTAATCAGGCATCCGTAGCATCAGATAGAGACCGGGGAACCCTAGAAGATCAAGGGCCAGGATGGTGTAAATCTGCACTTCAGATGGAAAATCCGACCACACGGACGAATTCGGATCGACGATCGCAGCCGAACGACACAAAAATCGAGTCAATCCGACATCCGTGGCACCATCTACAACTTCCAGAAGATGGACGGCCAAGATAGCGCCACGTGGCGCCATCCCAGCCGCCCAATCAGCCGCAGGAGTCCTGTGAAGACCGCGCACCGTCTCCTCTCCGCCGTTGGATCTCGATCCAACGGCTGCGATCGCTCGCGTTTAAAAACATCCGCACGACCATTTCGCCCGCGTAGCGTAGCGGCGACGCAGCTGCGGGCGAAGCGGAGGTCGCGGGTTCGAGCCGCGGTGAGGGGGTCGAAGGCGCGGGCGAGCGGGCGTGCACGAGCGTCAGATGAAGATCCAACGGCCGCGCGCGCTCGATAGCGCCGACGCGCAATTGGACGCTCTGGTGGGCGCGCGATCACACGCGGGCGGTGCGCTACGCAGCGGGCGCGGACGCATTCTAAGCCGTCCGATCTCGCGATCGGACGGCTGAGACGACGCGGACGTGCGTATGCGTTACGCGCGTGGCCAGCCGAGCGGGCGCGCGTGGGCGCGGCGCCGACGGCGGGGCTTTAGCGACGGTTTTATCCGTCACTAAAGACCCCTTATTTATTATTTTGAAGATGTAATGTCCATTTTGCCCCCACTCCTTGCAACTATAAAAGGAGACCCCCTCCATACGAAATTTTCATCCCTTCCTTCTCCTCTCTACCTCTCCAAAGCTCAAGAGAAGCTTGTCCCACACCCGGGATGCTTCTCGCGAGATAAAGTCCAAATTTTCGTCCCCCTTCGAAAGTGGATCCCGCGACGACGACGGCGTGCTGCTTCATTCCCGTTCTTCTGCTTCGTCCTCCTTCGTCCCGCTTCGTTCTCCTTCGTCCAGGCGTCGTCCTGTCCGGCTCATCCTCCAAGCGACCGTCGAGGAGGATTCTCTCCCTATTCTTTTTACTGCTTTCTAGTATAGATTTACTGCTTTCTAGAGTAGTCTATTCGTCCTCCGAGCGATCGTCGAGGAGGACATTTCTCCCTCCATTCTTTTAATGCTTTCTAGAGTAATTGTTTTATGTTTTATAGTTGTAACGAACGAATTCTTTTATGATAAATTCCTTGTCTATTCTACATCTCATTTTGATTTCCATGTATAGTATTTTTTTCTCTCTCTCTTACTCCCCCTCTTTTATTTGTTGTAGATACTTAGATAGTTTAAAATTTCTTCGTGACAAAATAAAATAAAAACGCGAAGTTTTTAAATCAAACGTTCGCCTCCCTGTGTTCGACCCGGAATTTTGATTTCGGTATAAATTTTATTTGTTGAACACGAATCCTTCGCTTTCGAACTACAACGACGGGTTTTCCAAAACCAAACACGTTAGCGTAGATTCTCGTTCAACATTTTGGCGCCGTTGCCGGGGAGGCAACGCTCTTTGATTTCTCTTCACGTTTTGTAACTTACAAATCATTTACCTCACTTTTCTCCTTTCTTATTGTAATTGCAGGTACTCTTTCGAGACAGGCAAAAGCGGTAAATCGGAGTAAAGTGTTGTGGAAGGTTTTGTAAGTTATCCCCCACCTCCCACCCATTAGATTTCATTTCATCACATAATAATTTAAACATCAATCAACCTAGGTGTTCTTCTAAACTCTAAGGTTAGATTGTTTGTTGTTTGACATCCATACTCACTCCAACCCCCACATTAAAAAAAATAATAATAAAAAAAAAATCTCACAGAGGTACACAACCTCATCTGATTTTCTAACTCAACCGGTAAACCAATCTTAGGAGCCGGTACACACATCCAAACACATAATCGAGTAGAAATCAGATTGGGTAATCATTTGTGTGCCTAATTAGGTGGTGCATCAGGCCAGTTGTTTGAGTTGTTTGGGTCGCACCACTTCAAATAAAATCAACTCATCAAGTAGCTGCAAATTAGGTTCAACTCTTAGGGATCTACCAGGCACTCCACATTCTTTTTAAACTTTAAAGGAAAATATCTTCACCTGTGCTTGCAAAACCTGGTGTGCCAATGAAACTTGATTGAAAACACCTAAAGTTGAATCCTAAAAGCTACTAAGCAAGATTTGAACCTTAAAATTCATCACATCAAAAATAATCTTGCTTGAAAACCACTGGTTGTGCACGCACACACAAAGCAATCAATCATTAAGGGCACAACCCATTTAAAGGGCCCATCACATTCCAAAGCACATTCAAACCTAGCCCTAAATAAAACAGAGTAGACGTTGGCCTTAAGGATTGGACTCGCTCTTCAGAACTCAGAATGAGATTATTTTCGATTAGTCTGTTTCTACTGTTCAATCTGATGTCTAGCTAGGGGAGCAGAGTCAAACGATCGCGGCTGGGGGGTACACTAGGAACCGGAGGCGCAAGCCGAAGGAAGAACCTTCTCCCCAGTCCCTCCTTCTAACTGGTTGGATTGAACAGACAGAAGTAGATCAAATCGTTCCTTTATCTCAAGACGGGTTTTGAGAGTCTGTAGGTCTGTAGGATAACCCATTTAAGGACAGGTTTGATTGTTTGTATTGCAGGGCACCTTTCTTCCTCCCGTGTCTCATGAATCCTTCCACATATTTCACGCATTCCCACTCTTTCCCTCCTGTTGTAAATTATCCTCAACATGACGATTATCCCAACTCGTATTGTAATCGACCATCAGTTAGTTGGGATAATTCGGATTGGGGATACAATTCCGGACCCCTGTGTTTAGGGTCTAACCCTGAACACTTTGATTCTCAATTCTATCCTTCTCAGAGTTGCATCGATTATAGATCGTCCTCCTTTCATGAACAACCTAATGCGATCTACAATCAAGAAGGATACACTGATCCTTACCCATCCTCTGATTTCACTGCCTTTAGGTCATCTCCATCTTTTGAACAATCTGAAATGACCTATTATCAGGATGGGTATAACGAATCTCAATTCGTTAATTCCTCTACATTGATGTCAAACCCGCCCAACCCTGAACCAACTCATTTGGTTCAGGTGAATCAGGTTCAAGATAAGGTTCTGGCTAACTTGAGGAATATCATTCAATCTTTAGAAGTTCAGCCAATACCTTGCATTGAGAGATTGGAGCCCCTGATTGAAATGATTGATGATTTAAACAAGTCTTTGTTGGATTGGCTCCAGGATGTTAAGGATAAGAACCCGGGTGAGTTTCTACTTGGGAAATTAGCGAAATTGAGGATGAGATTCGTGGTTGCTTTGATTCAATCTTGGAATAATTCCCAGGATGAACTCTCTTCAGGAAAGCCAATGACAGAACCCGCTCAGGCACCTGTTGGGGGGGACACGTGTTACGAAGCTGACCAGATTGAATTAAAATAACCAATTAAGGATGATTTGATTTCTTCACCTGAAATCCCTGAGCCGGGTTACGAGGAAACGTATGTCTCCTTGGAACGCAAAGTGACAAATGATTTTGGGACATACATTGATACGGATCCTGATGGTGAAGATTCAAGTTGCGAAGTCTCACACGAGTTTTCAGATCACGATTTTTGTGAGACGATTGGGCCTGAGGAATCTGATAGATCATTTGATAGCCCAATAACTGAGGAAACTGATCTTATTAGGGCACACGATACGGATCCAGAATCGCATTTTCTGGAGGAATTAATTCAATGCCCTGATTATCAGTTACACCCTGTTGAGCTTATTGATGATTCTAATTCTGAGATAATTAGACCCAAGTCAATTTTGATTTTGCCACATCATCTAGACTTGGAGATTTCAGACGGGGTGATGAATATACAAGAGGTCATGGAATTTGATATGCCGAATGAGGAGGATAGGAGCTGGGAAATTCTGATTTGGGAAGTCAATTTTGGAGGAAATGGAAGATTGAGTCGAAGGGTTCCTTTTAAACTGAAACCATCAAATCAGAACCCTTACGACATTTGTTTCGAGGATGTCAAACTCAAGTACACATTTAACGATTATCCTTTTGAGCTTCAATTCTCTGTAACCCGACATTTTGGCCTTGGGTTGCATCCTCACAAATCACAGGCCCGACCCCGCTTGCATTCTGATTTTAGGTTTTGGGTAATTTTTATCCAGAACCTAAGATATTCTCGATTATGGGGTGTGGGTCTGCACCACAATCTGGTCCACATCTGTGGACCTTTGCTGACAGGTCAGAGGATTCTTCTGTTCATTCTAATTTTGACCTGCACATGTGAATTCTTCATTTCTTTTCTTTGTATAGTGTGCCTAGCTGAAGGCACTAAACTCAGCACATATACAGTTCTTTTTCATTTTCATCTCGGAGCGGACCCGATATCCACGCAATTCAGGTGCTTTCTACGCTTTTCCTCTCTATTTTATGTCTTTTTAATACAATGAGGACATTGCATTAGATAGGCATGGGGGGATGGATATTTATCTTTGAATTCATTCGTCAGCTCCGTAGATTTGTTTTATTTTATAAAAAAAAAAAAAAATCAAAATTAGGAAAGAGAATTTGGGTTTAAGAAAATTTTCGATCTTAAGAAATACTATATTATGTTCTGAACACAAAGACCCTTCAGGTCTTTGGACTTAATCAGCCTATGTATCCACTAAAATGTGGATTTGTTTTTCGAGTTCTCGCCAACCTGAATTTTATTATAATTGGAATAAATAAGTTTGGGAGATAAGTACACGACTTGTCAACCCGCCCTCTGATTTAAGGGAATTTTGAGTTTTAAGCATCTACACACTTTCTTTGCACTGACTCGTTGTTTGGCGATTTTAACGGAAATTGGGGAGCTAATGAACCTTCTAGGGTGATATGGCTGGCAAGTTATCGTGGGTAACAGCCCATAGGTAGGTTGTCCAGAGCCCAGTCGCTGGACCTTTCTCTTTTTGCTGCCTTTAGGTAAATCTTAGACCAGGGAAGCCACCTACTTAAAAAAAAAAAAAAAAAATCAAAAAGGAGAAAAGAACAAAAAGAAATAAGCCACACTTCGCCGCATGAGTATGGCTGGCAAGTTGTCGGTGGTAACAGCTCATCGACCGGTTGTCCAGAACCCAGCTCAGAAAATGCACTAAAAATTCCCAAAACACTTAGGAAGAAGCGGAGAAGTAGAATAAACCGGGGAGATATACACTGGATTCACCCTTGTGTTGACCCCGTTAAAAAAATAAAAGTAGGGAGAAAGCTACCGGTTGTAAAGATACACCTTTAGGCAGAATTCTTTTTGAGGTCACCTAGAGGCGTAGAAATCCGAAGTCCGTTTTAATTGCCGGTCAACGAGTCTATCACAATCACAATAAGATGCTTAAAACTTAGGGTTCTCATCAAATCTTGGGTGAGTTGAATGGCCGTAGAAAGCCACTCTTAAACCCTAAAAAAAAAAAAAAAAAGAGAGTAAAAACAGAAAAAGAAATTTTTCTTTGAATAAGGCGAGGCTTGAGGCGGTCTGCATTTTGGCTGATACCCGGGCACTGTTGTGTCTTTGAAAGTTCAGTTCTTAAGTAGACAATTTCTTAATGATTGAAAATAACTCAGGTCCAAATAATCTAACCTAATTCTTTTATAAATAGCATATAGTTTTTGCTAGGGACTAGCAAAAGATAGGCATGGGGGTATGATGTAAACACATTTGCACTACTTAAAATGTCTATTTATGCATGTTCTTAAGCATAGGATTGCATTTCATGATATAAATATTGCATTACATGCATCATCTTGCATTTAGAGTAGTTTGAATAAAATGGAGGTTAATTGTCTCCTTTTATGTGCTTGGACAGGGCAAATATTTTATCGGGGCCTCGGATCAAAGATCCAACCGTATGGATATGATCAGGGCGACGATTGGAGTTCAACGACTCCAAGATCGCCCTAATCAGGCATCCGTAGCATCAGATAGAGACCGGGGAACCCTAGAAGATCAAGGGCCAGGATGGTGTAAATCCGCACTTCAGATGGAAAATCCGACCACACGGACGAATTCGGATCGACGATCGCAGCCGAACGACACAAAAATCGAGTCAATCCGACATCCGTGGCACCATCTACAACTTCCAGAAGATGGACGGCCAAGATAGCGCCACGTGGCGCCATCCCAGCCGCCCAATCAGCCGCAGGAGTCCTGTGAAGACCGCGCACCGTCTCCTCTCCGCCGTTGGATCTCGATCCAACGGCTGCGATCGCTCGCGTTTAAAAACATCCGCACGACCATTTCGCCCGCGTAGCGTAGCGGCGACGCAGCTGCGGGCGAAGCGGAGGTCGCGGGTTCGAGCCGCGGTGAGGGGGTCGAAGGCGCGGGCGAGCGGGCGCGCACGAGCGTCAGATGAAGATCCAACGGCCGCGCGCGCCCGATAGCGTCGACGCGCAATTGGACGCTCTGGTGGGCGCGCGATCACACGCGGGCGGTGCGCTACGCAGTGGGCGCGGACGCGTTCTAAGCCGTCCGATCTCGCGATCGGACGGCTGAGACGACGCGGACGTGCGTATGCGTTACGCGCGCGGCCAGCCGAGTGGGCGCGCGTGGGCGCGGCGGCGACGGCGACGGCGGGGCTTTAGCGACGGTTTTATCCGTCACTAAAGACCCCTTATTTATTATTTTAAAGATGTAATGTCCATTTTGCCCCCACTCCTTGCAACTATAAAAGGAGACCCCCTCCATACGAAATTTTCATCCCTTCCTTCTCCTCTCTACCTCTCCAAAGCTCAAGAGAAGCTTGTCCCACACCCGGGATGCTTCTCGCGAGATAAAGTCCAAATTTTCGTCCCCCTTCGAAAGTGGATCCCGCGACGACGACGGCGTGCTGCTTCGTTCCCATTCTTCTACTTCTTCCTCCTTCGTCCTGCTTTGTTCTCCTTCGTCCAGGCGTCGTCCCGTCCGGCTCGTCCTCCAAGCGACCGTCGAGGAGGATTTCTCTCCCTATTCTTTTTACTGCTTTCTAGTATAGATTTACTGCTTTCTAGAGTAGTCTATTCGTCCTCCGAGCGATCGTCGAGGAGGACATTTCTCCCTCCATTCTTTTAATGCTTTCTAGAGTAATTGTTTTATGTTTTATAGTTGTAACGAACGAACTCTTTTATGATAAATTCCTTGTCTATTCTACATCTCATTTTGATTTCCATGTATAGTATTTTTTTCTCTCTCTCTTACTCCCCCTCTTTTATTTGTTGTAGATACTTAGATAGTTTAAAATTTCTTCGTGACAAAATAAAATAAAAACGCGAAGTTTTTAAATCAAACGTTCGCCTCCCTGTGTTCGACCCGGAATTTTGATTTCGGTATAAATTTTATTTGTTGAACACGAATCCTTCGCTTTCGAACTACAACGACGGGTTTTCCAAAACCAAACACGTTAGCGTAGATTCTCGTTCAACAGTTATAAATTTAAAAGCATATGCTATTTCGTGTGTTACAACGACTTTAAAAACCCTAATTACAAATCACGCGATTTTTCGTATCAACCGGCACCTAGCTCAGTCAAGTAGATTAGATCATTCTTGGGTCACGTCGGCTTCTACCAGATATTTATACATGATTTCTCAAAAATTGCATGACCTTTGATGAATCTCCTTATTGCTAATGCCCCATTCGAATTCGACACCTTGTGTCTCAGCACCTTCGAGACTTTATGAAGTGTTGTCTCTGATTCCCCGATTCTCCAACCACCCGACTGGTCGCTTGATTTTGAGATGATGTGCGACGCTTCTGATTTCACTGTCGGTGCTGTTTTAGGTTAGTGTCGAGAGAAACAACCTTTTGTCATATACTATGATAGCAAGACGCTGAATGAGGCTCAGTGCAATTATACTATCACTGAAAAAGAACTGCTAGTGGTAGTATTCGGGTTGGAGAAATTTAGATCTTATCTATTAGGGTCCAAAGTTATCACCTTCATAGACAACTTCACCCTCTGGCATTTGTTGGCAAAGAAGGATGCCAAACCTTGGCTCATCAAATGGATCCTTCTATTGCAAGAATTTGATATTGAAATCCGTGACAATGCCAGAAAGTAGAATGTTGTGGCGAATCACCTTTCCAAAATGGACCCAACCCACATTCCTTATTCCTTGCCTATCCATGACCAATTTTCGAATGAATCCCTTTTGGCAGTTCACTATATTGAGTTCCCTTAGTACGCGGATATTGCAAACTATCTTGCTGCAGGCAAGATTCTCGCGAACCTATCGAAGGACCAGAAATTAAAATTTACTGCAGAGAGCAAATTCTATCTCTAGGATGATCCACTGCTGTTCCACATTGGAGCGGATCAGATTACTTGAAGATGCATCCTAAATTCTGAGATCCCCAGTGTGTTATCTTTTTGCCACAACGATGCTTATGGTGGTCATTTCTCAAGACGGAAAGCTGCTGCAAAAATTTTGTTGTCGTGATTTTTCTGGCCAACTATTTTCAATGATGCACACGAATACACCAAGCACTGTAAACGATGCCGATTGGTCGGTTCTATGACCAGTAGAGACATGATGCCACTCTAGCCCATCATGGTTGTAGAAGTGTTAGACGTCTGAGGCATCGATTTTATGGGCCCTTTTCCTAACTCACATGGCTTCGAGTACATATTACTAGTTGTTGACTATGTCTCGAAGTGGGTCAAGGCCATCCCGGCGAGACGGGCTGATCATAAGACCGTCATTTCTTTTGTACAGGAATACATCTTCACGAGATTCAGAATACCCCACGCTCTAATTAGCGATGGGGCAGGCCACTTCATCCATACCAACTTCAAGTCATTATTAATGAAATACGAGGTACATCACTGTATAGCCATCCCATATCACCCGTAGACCAATGGGTAGGCTGAAATGTCTAACCATCATATCAAACTGATTCTCCATAAGACGGTTAGACCAGATAGGAAGGACTGGTTCGATAAATTCGTTGATGCACTCTGGGCATATCGGACAGCGTACAAGGCCCCACTCGGAATGTCACCATATCATATGGTATATGGCAAGGCCTGTCACCTTCCTGTAGAGTTGGAACACTGTGCCTTTTGGGCGGTGCAAAAATGTAACCTTGACCTCAATGCGGGAGGTCAAGAATGAAAACTCCAGCTCAGCGAATTAGAAGAGATTAGGTGGGAGGCCTATTAGAATGCATTGATATACAAGAACAAGACCAAGGCCTTTCATTACCACCACATCCAAAGGAAAGCATTCACGCCCAACCAGCAAGTCTGGTTGTTTAATTTGCGACTAAAACATTTTTCAGGGAAGCTCACGTCCAAGTGGATTGGTCCATATGTTGTGATTCACCCATATCCTAGTGGGGTGGTCCAAATCAGGGACCCAAAATCTTGGCATGTATCGACGGTAAATGGCTAGCGCCTCAAGCCATTCACAACCCTGGAACCTCCTCCAGCTAAAGAACTCATTCATCTTATTGAGGATATCTGAGTAAGTTCTCGCCCAACTGGAGGTGTTAAACTCAGCACGTGTAGATAGCATATCCCACATTTTACCATCATCTATACATAACCATTTTTATGCATAGCATATTTTCCTTTTAAGCATATTTCTCTTGCATATTACATACCATCAGGTTGGCCAGTGCTGAATGTTAAAATTTTAGAAGCAATTCCAGGTGATCTTTACCCACTTTCTCCCTGTTGTATTTATTTGTTTTTATATTCATGCATGAGGACATGCAAGAACTTAAGCATGAGGGGGTAGATACAACAAAACTGAAAATTTTTATACCAACAATTAGGAAAACCCCGGAACTACATGTCAAACGTACTTTAGGACCCTAAATAAAAGAACAACTGACTCCACCTCTAATGTTTGAATTGGAGTTAAAAATCATCCGCAAAAACCACTTCCGACTCACCCGCTCACCTTTTGTTCTAAATCTAGGGTCAAGTTGAATGTAACCCGAAAGGGAAATTTCTTGAAGTATGAATATAAGAGGTTTCTTGTTTAAGGCATATATACATAGTGCATCTATGGACAAGATTATCTTATTAAGAGAATGCATTAGGGATTTTATCCTCTAGTTGAATCCAATAATCTGGAATCCAGTACAATTTTTCACACACATATAGAATTTGCAATGGATTCACGGTGAAGGCTGATAAACGTCATTTGTCTATCAAGAAGAAGCAATGCTTCTTCTCCTAAATCCCTAGACAATGTTTTAGGAGTCGGGCAGATTTTCCTCCAAAAGTCCACCAAATAGTGTGAGATGAGAGTAGCATGTATTGGTGCTCTAAGATTATTGCAAGGAATCCAGAATCCTAAATAATTAGGTGATGATACACAGAGATAAGGCATAGTTACCGCTCTCGAATCCTACGCATACATTTGTGTGAATTTTGAGAGCCACCAAATAAGGCAACTACGCGGAGAGCGAGTTTTCATAAAACTAGGGCTAAGGTGGATGGTTAGACCATTCTTTACGGAATCCTTGACTGAAGGAGGGTATTAATGTCAAGGTCAGAAATACACCGTCATATCCATTTCTCTCTATGCCGTGAGTAGGCACTTCCACCAAATAAGCCACCCAATGTCTCTTGAATACCACCAATCCCTAATAATGCCTCCTCAATGAAGTTCATGGATGTGTGCTAGTTGTGTTGTGCTGAAAAAAAAGAGAGAAAAAAAATTGAAAAAGGAGACAAAAAATGATGAAAAGAAAGAAAAATTGAAACAAATTAGAGAAGAAGAAAAATTAAAGAAAAAAAGAGTGAATATTTAGTGTTTATTTCAGTTGCGTTGAGGTAATAGCACCAAATAAATTTGAGATCCACCAAATATGGCCTTAACCTATCTTTCTATGCTTTTGACCGCCCGAATATTGGTTGAGGAATTCCGACTTAGTGTTAAGGTTATGAGAACTCAATTAAAGTATTAATGCCAAGTAAGACCACCAAATATGGATCATACGTGAGAATCTGGTGAGATTGTGAGCTCTAAGACAAAAAGAATAGAGTAAGAGAGAATGAATACAAAGGAACCAGAAAAGAGCATAGTTTTTCTCATCTTTCACTGAGTTGAGTTACTTGATAATCTGGGAATCTAGATTCTGAAGTACTAATTTCCATGTAGTACTAAATGAGAGTGAGCCACCAAATAAACACCCGCAACCTTTAGACATTCTCCACCCAAGCTTAAAGCTAGGGTGGAATTCAAAGAATATCTTGAATACCCCGAGGGAAGAAGTCCGCCTATCACGCTAGAATTTTATTAGGGGTCAAGTACAAGCTTTAGAGGTGAATCAGGTCTTTCACTCGGATCCGTTGCAAAAGCTACATGGCTGCACTTTCACGATTGTCTGGATTTCTAGAGCATAGGATGAAAATAGAAAGGAGAAAAATCTCTAGGCTTACACTTGATAAAATAATCAATCCCTTAGGGACCCTTCTGCAAATAATTTAGTCTCACATTTGGCAGGGACTAGCAAGATTTAGGCATGGGGGTATGATTGCGTAGCAATCATAGGTCTTAATTGACCTAAATTAGGCTAGAACTTAGCATAAGTTAGGGTAATTCATGCATGCATAAGCATTACTAGTACCTTTACTACTTTCTTTTAGCTATGCATAAAATAATGCTATAATGTACTGATTAGATGCATTTTGTCAATTGCAGGTAATAAGCTGATCAGATGCTAGATATGAAGTTGGATCTAAAGCTGGATCTGAAGAATAAAAAATAACTGGTGTTGCAACAGAGCTGGAGTGGAAGACCAAGATTAGATACAGTACATAATAATGTAAGGGAGTTAAGGTATGCTAATCTATTAAGTAGGAATAAAGTAATAAATTGTGAAGAACTTAAGTCCATCCTAGCCCTAGGACAGCCTAGAAGCTTCCCCAAGCCTTAGTGATGAGAGCCTCATCATGAGCCATAACTAGCTCATTTTGACCCAATAAAGAAGATAAAAGCTCCTACATAACCTAGAAGAAGGCTTAACTGAAGGAACAACTGCTCTGAGAAGAAAACATGAAATAAAGGTTAAAACTGTAATTTTACCATTGCAGTACATAAACGGGATTTCTCAGAAGCAAAACAGAGGTCAAATGGTCCAAAGTGGGTTGAATTAATCAGAAATGGGTTTATGTGCAATCTAAGAATTAAATGACACTTGGTAACCCTAAAACAGACCCGCTTAAATTAACAAGGTTCTGGTCAGAATAAAAATCAAGCAAACCCTCTAAAAATCATAGAAAAACATCCTCTGGGGTTTAGAACACTTAATTTGGCCTTTGGAACCTAGTTTGACCTAGATTAGGGTCTTAGCTCTTCAATTAACCTAATTTAGGTTTTTACGCAAAATGTCCAGTCAAACGAGGTCAAACCTAAAATCCAACTTCACCATTGGATTCTTTAGGTCCAAATTAGGTTTGTACCAAAATTTGGACCTAAGGGGAGGTCATCTTGACCTACTTTGCAAGTTAGTACACCCAAATCACAAAGAGGTCCCTATCTTTTGAATATCCTTGCAGAGAGCACCCTAGGTTCCTCGCCTTCTTTGCAAACTGGTCCTGCCGCCATTGCTAGGGCAGAACCGAGCTCCGACGAAGTTTCGAGAGAGATGGCTCTCTAATTCCTCAGAGATTCTCTCCCAGAAATGGAAGGGAGATTCTCTGAGGAATTCCCTTCCTTCTAAAGCCAATCAAATTCGCTGGCGTGAACCCAATCTCTCGTGCGAACGCACGAGAGATGTGGGTATCTTTCTTCCTTCCAACTCCGGCAAGCCGGATGACCTAATTGCGCATTTTTCACGCACTGATAGGAGCGGCCAGCACCTATAAAACACCCCTTGGACCCGGCCACTCATCTTAAGCTTGATTTTGACGGAGATCCCCTCCAAATTTCTTCTCTCCCATCTCCGGCCAAACGACCCACAAGCTCCGGCGACCGCCTTCCCTCCTTCTCGTCACTCTGCTGCCATACCAGCAGCAGAGTCCTCTCCGCCTCTTCCTCCCGCGGCGCGCTGTACCCTGCGCGCAAGCTCCTGACCTCATCTTCGTCGCCGCTTCCTCCCACAGGGTCTTTCTTCCCCGACGACGGCAGTCACGAGCCGTCCTCTCTGCTGCCTCCCTTCACTCCAGACAACCCCAGATACGTTCTCCATCCTCTCCTCTCTCTTTTCCCCCTGTTATCTCCCTTGATCGACCCTCGACAGAAGCTAACCACCTCCATCGTCTTCGCCTCCGACCGCACTCCGGCGAGCCGCCCACACCACTCCAGCCCTCCACACGGCTCGCCAACCACCTCGAAAGCTCCGCCTCACCTCCAGGAACACACTCCACCCTACCACTGCCACTCCAGCCCTCCACAACCACCCCCCGACCAACCCACCATCTCCGGCCACAGGTTGACCTAGGCACGCACGCCTAGGCCGACCTGCGGCCTGCAGCACTGCCCACCGCCTTCGCCGTGCCACGGCGAAGGTCTCTATCTATTCTGATTTGGCCGAGAGGCGCGTTTTGTGTACGACAGGATTCGAGCCGCTGCCGCCATGGACGACCTCTGATGAAGCTCCCGCGAAGCTCCAGGCACCCGGTCTTCCAGACTACAGGTGCTGCATACTAGCGCAAGTGTCGCGAGGTGAACGAGTCCAGCCGAGGAGCGCTAGCAGAGCCAGCAGCTGCGGGGCAATCGCACGACGAGGTTTCTGCAGGCGCGCGTGAAGGCGAGACCAGATAGTCCCACATCGTGGGATTGCAACCGTCAGGTACCATATAAGTTGTTTTTACGCTTTACTCTTATCGCCTCAGTAAGCACAGGGGTGAGGTCCCTCACTGACCCACGCCTCGTCCGCGGCCTGACCACGCGGACCTGGCGGATCCGACCCGACCTAGACCTACGCACTCCTCGCGCATCACACACCTGCAGGTGTGCCTGGTCCCAGGTACGATCCGACCCGATTGAGACTGTGGCTCTGGTAGAGCGGTTAGAGTGAATTGCTTGAGAGAGAGACACACACGGGTAGAGGGAGAAGGGTTAGGTTTTGTTCCTGTGCAGGCAGGCTGATCGCAGGAGAAGGACTTGGCCGCTGCAGAAGAAGGAAAGGCAACGAAGAGAGGAGAAGCAAGACAGAAGAAGAAGAAAGAAAGAAGTCTTCGCAGGAGAAGAAGGAAAGCAGAAAGATTAGAAGTCTTCGCAGAGAAGAAGAAGAAGGACAAGGGAAGATTGCAAAGAGGTCAGAAAGGCAAAGCAGAAGAAGGAAAAGAGAAAGAAAGATCACATTTAAGACATCTGATACATAAATCAGATGTCTAATTCTATTTTTTTACATCTTTCTTAAAAACTCTTTGAATCAAATATATTTGCATTTAACAGTTGTATTCCTGGGTTTTACAAAGTACTGAGTTTGCTCCCTGTGTTCGACCTCGGATACTCTAGTTGTTCGAGTAATAAAATTATTTATATTTGTTTAAACGTTTTGTCGGTTCTACTGCAACGTAATACGCCTTTAAATATGCACAAAAACGTTGACAACATTTTGGCGCCGCTGCCGGGGAGCAACGGGCACTTTTAAAGCTTTTGAGTACAACTTTTCTATCTAATATCTGACTTAACTTCTCTTTTGTTGTGTTCAATCAGGGAAAGCAAAACAAAAAGGAAAGAATAGCAACTGCACAACAGACTGGAACAGGTAATTTCCATAAGCCCTCTCCCTTAACCCTCGCACAATCTACAAAAAAAAAAAAAGAAAAAAAAGGGGAGAAATCAACTTAGGGCTACCTATCTTATATTTAGTAACTCATCAAGTTGCCTGATTTTCATTTCAACATATTTTTGTCTGTCATCCAACTAAGGCAACTAGGGCTAAAACTTTCTTGATTGAGCCCTAGGTGCTAATTTCTAAGGCAACTAAATTGGACCTATTAGAGCCAAGTTAGGATTGCAAAGCTAGGGTTTTTAGAGACACATCTTCTCTAAAACAAAGAAACAAACTTTCCAAAAAGAAGTGTGCCTAAACCGTGTTTGAAAAGATTTATACAAGAGGAACCCTAAGCAAATCAGGCTGATAATCCATTTGAATCATAAAAGGAAGGACCTAAAAGCTCTCAAAGGAACAAGACGTGAAGTTGATCCCTCGAGTCAACCAACCTTAATATTAGGTCACTTTTTGCACTCAAAATACTTAAAAGTTCAAGTGGAACATTAAGCACCTTAATCTTAAAATAAAAAAGGTAGACTTAAGAGGTCAAGATCCCCATTCTGGTCTACCTGGAACCGCAGTGACAAAAGAGGTCGGGTGGGGGAAACCCTGTAACCCGTGGGGACGCTCTACCGTGTAGGGGTCTTTGCGGGACTCTCCCTCTCTGGCTGCCCAGGTATTTCTCAGGTGGACGATCTTCTGATCCAGGGGTCCATCTGCCCCGAACCTCTATAGTCACCCAACAATTCTTGGGTGTCTTGATTGGGTCCAGCACCTTCTAATCTCATCACATCTTCCGGTGCATGTTTGGTAGGAGGTCCTTAAGACCACCTTTAAGACCTCCTCTAGAAATTCATTCTCGCCGAGGCCAAGCCTCGACGCCCTTATTTGTGCAGCAACCCCACCACATAAATCTTTCATCTGATTCAGACCCTGATTCTCCTTCTTCTCCCATCATGGCACAACCCATTGAAGAGGAGAATAACCTTGAACACCAACTTCAACGCTTGAACGATCTCTTTCAGAACTTTGTAAACCCACCACAGCGACCTATGATGCGAGATCATTATAATCCCGCTGCAGTGGCAATTGAACCCCGAGTACGAATCCCAATTGGAGGACCCGATTCTGATCTAAAGCCCAATATGATTCATGCCATACCAAAGTTCCATGGGCTTAACTCTGAGGATCCATTCCAACACATTAAACAACTCAAGCATCTGGCCCAGACTTTCGGGTCAGATGTACAAAATCGGGATATCCTACTCATGAAAATGTTTTCGTTCTCCCTCTTGGACAAGGCCGCGCACTGGTATCAGACTCAAACCCGCCCGATAAACACTTGGGAGGAATTACAGTCTGAATTTTTGAAAAAATTCTTCCCTATTGGCCGGACGAATGCCTTGCGCCACCAGATCACTCATTTCACTCAACAACAGGGAGAACCTCTTCACGAAGCTTGGGATCGATTCCTAGATCTCATGTGAAAGTGCCCCCATCACGGAGTTCCTAAGTGGGAACAAGTCCAGTCTTTTTACCAGGGACTCCGTGAGGATATTCGTCTAATCGTCAATGCAACATGTGGAGGAAACATCATGGGCCAACACGAGGACACGGTGTGGGAGATTCTCGAAAACATGTGCGAGAATTCCATAAACAATGACTCCTTGGGCTTATTCGACAGGACGAATGCCCGCGCATCAACGAATCTAAGAGGGACACATGAGATGCAGGACCTGTCCACTTCTGTTGACCTGGAATTGATGGCCAGTCGGTTGGACAAGGTCTCTATCATAGAAAAGAAGGTGGACGAGCTAACTCGACATTTGCAGCAAGCCACCTCTGCACAAAACTCTTTTGCACGACCTCCTCTGGCAAGGGAAACAGTGCAAAACATCTATCACCAACCTGCCAAGGGGATGGGCCCCTATCCACCCCCGTCTACCTCCCAGACCGGAGTGACCTCCGATCCCGTCTACTCGAGTTGGGGGAACTCTGAACCCTCGTATTCTGACTTTCCTGAGGTTTCTCAGAACTGCGAGGACCTCAACGCCAACCAGAATGACCTATACTCCAATACCTACAACCCTGGATGGCGAAATCATCCTAACTTTCAGTGGGCGGGAAATTCTCAAAAACCACCATATCAACCCCGCCCACAAGCTCCTCGTCCATATCAGCCGCCTCAGCCTCGGCCCAATCCCACCTACCAATCCGGGCAAAATCAGGATCAACTGACTCTTATCCTTCAAACGCTGGCTGACATTCAAAAGATGAATGCGGCAATGCAAAAACAACACAAGGACGAGATCACAGAGGTTCGCAACCAACTGGCTCAGATGGAAAATTCTCGCCAACCTGGCACCCTTCCTTCGCAACCTCTGCCCAACCCAAATAATGTGCCGACCCAGAGACGCATTATGAATCCAAATCCAGGCCACGCACATTTGATTTATCAGGCCCCTGCTACTCCATCACCAGACGGGATGGAGGCTTCTACATCTTATGCAGAATTTCAGCAGCAGCCACCTCTCCTACCTAACCCAAACCAAAGTCAGGCTGGATTAAACTCTGTAACAACACGTAGTGGTAAAACAACACAAGACCCACATTATCTGAACCACTCCAAGCCTGATAATCGCCAAGACCCTAGGGTAGTCATCCAAGATACCACTGTCCCAGATCAAGAACCTGGACCTATCCTAGAGGAACCAGCTAGGATCCCATTCCCTGAGGCCTTGACCAAAGGAAAAAGGACAACCAAACCTGTGGCTCCTGAGGAGGATCTGGTCAAGCTCTTTGAACAGGTCCAGATAAACATCCCGTTGATGGATGCAATCCGCCACATACCGGCTTACGCAAGATTCTTGAAAGACATATGTACACCTAAACGTAAGCCGCGAACCAAGGATGGGAATCCGATCGTACTGTCAGAGCAAGCCAGCTCTGTCATCCTGAGCAAACTCCCACCCAAGGCTAAAGACCCAGGAACCCCCTTGATTTCTTGTAAAATTGGTGAAACCCAACTTGATAGAGCCCTACTAGACCTAGGTGCCTCCATAAATTTAATACCTACATCCCTCCTTGACCACCTTGAAGAATCTGAACTTAAACCCACTGAGGTGACATTGCAGTTAGCCGATCGATCCATCAAGTCACCCAAAGGAATACTCGAGGATGTCATTGTTAGGGTACGAGATTTTTATTTCCCAGTGGACTTCATAGTACTGGACATGGATGCACCTAAGAACCCAAGGGACACACCAATCATATTAGGGAGACCCTTTCTGGCCACTGCTAGGGCCAATATAAACTGCGAAGAGGGCCAGATAGAATTAAAATTTGGGAATCAAAATCTGAAGATTGACATTTTCAAAGCCCAACAAGGGATTAATTGCGGGGTTATAGAGGAAATTTGTGATGTCAAAGCCGTGGTTGATGAACTGCATATAGAGGACAACCTGATTATTCCTGATCAACCACTAGAAAATCAAAAACCGCTAACAGAGGAGTGCGAACACAATCTAGACACACCTATGACTCCTACCATTGCTCCCGATACAAACCCTGAACCACCCGCTGCTGCTGACAATCCTGTCATGGAACTCAAGCCCCTTCCCGAACATCTAAAATATGTCTTTTTGGATTCAAATCAAACGTTTCCTGTGATTATCAATTCTCGACTCACACCTGACCAGGAACTCCGTTTGATTTCTGTTCTCCAGCAACATCGTAGAGCCATTGGATGGACTCTAGATGATTTGACTGGTATAAGCCCTTCATACTGCATGCATCGAATCTACACAGAAGAAGGCTCACGACCTTCAAGAGAAATGCAAAGGCGACTAAACCCTAACCTACAGGAGGTCGTGAAAAAGGAGATCATTAAGTGGTTAGATGCAGGGATCATCTACCCGATCTCCGACAGTCGTTGGGTGAGTCCAACACAAGTGGTACCTAAGAAGGCAGGACTTACCATCATCACGACTGAAACCGGGGAAGTCATTCCTACCCGAATAGCTAATTCGTGGAGAGTCTGCATTGATTACAGAAGACTAAATTCCTCCACGAAGAAGGATCATTTCCCACTACCGTTTATTGATCAGATCCTCGAGAAACTAGCGGGAAATAGATTCTTCTGCTTTCTTGACGGGTACTCCGGTTACAATCAGGTGGCAATCCATCCAGAGGACCAAGAAAAGACCACATTCACCTGCCCCTTCGGGACGTACGCGTTTCGAAGGATGCCGTTCGGTCTCTGCAATGCACCTGCAACTTTTCAGCGGTGCATGCTTTCCATATTCTCAGATATGGTAGGTGATTATCTGGAAGTCTTCATGGATGACTTTTCAGTTTTTGGACAATCATTTGACGATTACCTCCAACACTTGGTCCATATACTCAGGCGGTGCATCGAGGTGAATTTGGTTCTTTCCTGGGAAAAGAGCCATTTCATGGTGCCTGAGGGAATTGTCCTGGGACATTTAATCTCAGAGAAAGGCATCCAAGTGGATCGAGCTAAGGTTAACCTGATTTCCAAGCTCCCTATGCCTAGCTCGATTAAGGACATCCGATCTTTTTTGGGGCACGTCGGTTTCTACCGTCGATTCATCCCTGATTTCTCCAAAATCGCGTGCCCCCTGACCAATCTGCTTTCCAAGGATGTGCCTTTCGGAATTTCCAAGGAATGCACTCAAGCATTTGAGATCCTACGTGACCGAGTCACCCAAGCCCCAATCCTACAGTCCCCTGATTGGTCTCAACCCTTTGAGATCATGTGCGATGCATCTGACTTCGCTGTAGGAGTGATTTTGGGGTAGAAAATTGACGGGAAACCTGTGGTCATTTACTACGCCAGCAAAACATTGGATGAGGCTCAGCGTAACTATACGGTTACTGAGAAAGAGCTGCTGGCCGTAGTATTTGCCCTGGAAAAATTCAGATCATACCTTCTGGGTTCCCGTGTTATCATATACTCGGATCACACAGCTGTGAGGTATCTCCTGGCCAAGAAGGATGCGAAACCTCGATTAATCCGCTGGATCTTGTTGTTGCAAGAATTTGACCTCGAGATTCGCGACAAGGCGGGAAAGCACAATGTGGTAGCTGATCACTTATCCCGCCTTCCTTCTGAAATTATTGATCCTTCCGGACCTATTACAGAACATTTCCCTGATGAGCACCTCCTGACTATCAGTACAAGTCTTCCATGGTTCGCCGATATTGTTAATTACCTGGCATCACATCAGATTCCGCCCGATTGGTCGAAGGCCAAAAAGGACAAATTGCGTTCCGATGCCAAGTATTACCTATGGGAAGACCCGTATCTCTTCCGCATTGGTGCTGATCAGATAATCCGACGATGCGTCACGGAAGTGGAAATCAAAGACATACTCTCATTCTGCCATGACCAGGCATGCGGTGGACATTTTTCGGGACATAAAACCGCATCGAAAGTCCTCCAGTGTGGTTTCTACTGGCCCACAATTTTCAAAGATGCATACAATCACTGTAAGGCATGTTCCCGTTGCCAGACTCTAGGCAACATGAGCCATAGAGACATGATGCCTCTACAGCCAATCTTGGTATGCGAAATTTTTGATATTTGGGGGATTGATTTCATGGGACCCTTTCCTACCTCGGATGGCTTTGAATACATTTTACTCGCAGTTGATTATGTTTCCAAGTGGATAGAAGCCATTCCGACCCGAACCAACAATCATAAAGTCGTTATAAAATTCCTTCATCAAAACATTTTCTCAAGGTTCGGGATTCCGCGTGCTATAATTTCCGACGGAGGGACCCATTTTACGAACGCTCAGTTCAGGTCACTGATGATCAAATACGGGGTGTCACACCGAATCTCTACTCCTTACCACCCCCAAACTAATGGTCTAGCTGAGCTATCTAACCGAGAGATCAAGAAGATCCTTCAGGTTACTGTTCGACCTGATAGAAAAGATTGGTCTTCTCGGCTTCCGGAAGCATTGTGGGCCTATAGGACCGCCCACAAGACCCAATTAGGAATGTCTCCCTTCAGACTAGTGTACGGGAAGGCATGTCACCTCCCCGTTGAATTGGAGCATAAAGCCTATTGGGCAGTACGGACCTGTAATCTCGACCTTTCTAAGGCTGGAACCCACAGAAGATTTCAAATGAGCGAGATCGATGAATTACGCCACGACGCATATGAGAACTCGCGAATTTACAAAGAACGGGTTAAAGCTTTTCACGACAAACACATTTCTAGAAAGGTCTTTCATCCTGGTCAAAAAGTTTTACTCTTTGATGCTCGACTCAAACTATTCCCGGGAAAGTTAAGATCCAAGTGGGTCGGACCCTACCTAGTCCGCCAAATCTTCGGAAATGGAGCTATTGAAATCAGCCCACTCAGCCACGATTCTGAACCCTTTGTCGTGAACGGGCAGAGACTCAAGCCGTTCATTGACATGACCGATATAGATTTGACTGAGTCATCCTTTACCCTCCTTTCCTCTTGAGCTCATTGCGCCCAGCCGATGGCGTAAAACTCAGCGCTTAACGGGAGGCAACCCGTCATTCTTTGAAAAACCTGAAACCGTTTCTAACATCGCTATGCGGAACTCATATTGCACTTTAGGGTTCATCCATTAGAACAACCGACTTCACCTCAGGTATACCTACTCGAGATTAGAAATCGTTCGCAACAAGTCACTTCGACCCATTCACTCACCACACACCTGTCCTAATACATGAACTAAGCTGAATTCCAACCCACCTAATTTACAATGGGGACATTGCAAATCTTGGGCATGGGGGGGTATGAAAGTGCAAAATGTCAGAAAATTCATATCAAGAAAGGGTTTCACGTAAAAAAAAAAAAGGACTTGATAGAGGGGAGGAACAATTCAGGGTCATACAAATGAGAGGAGGAAAAGAAAGAAAAATGACAAAAAGAGAAAAAATAAAGAAAGGAGCACAAAAAGAAAAGAAAAAGAAAAAGTCATTAGTAAAAGATTAAGGGGTTAACTGAAGTTCTAGACCGAGTCAAGAAAAAGAAAAGAAAAATGCTACGGAGATATAACAAGAGATTAGCGGGAACGCTGGTCTTAGGCCTCTTGGGCTAGATTTTTAGCTTAAAAATTCACGTATCCGTTAAAATCTGGATAATCCTCAAGAGGTTGAGGAAAATGCGAAGCTTAAGTATTAGGTCTAAGGCTTAGGAAGTATTCGGCCTCGTTAACTGACCTCCGGTTTGCGGGATTCGGTAACCTAAGCACCCAAATTCACACACAGTCTGGTTCAGTGCGCATAAATATTCAAAACATGCAAGAGCGTTTAATATTCTGAAAAAGTCACCTAGATTAGGAGCGGCCAATCAACACAAGTTGATTTGGACAAGTTCCCAGCGCGGAGAGGCGGGAAATTCCCCTCGAAGATGCGTAACAACATATCGTCTCCTCGGAGCTTGTCTCTTAGGATATTTAAATATCCTACTGGGGGCATGTAAGCACTCTGCTGGTTCAGATACCATGGGTGGCATTATCACGAAATGTCGATCGCCAGGGTCTGAATTCGGCCACGGAACGCCATGGGCGGGATTATCTCGAAATCTCGAAAGCCAGGGTTCCGGGGGTTGCCATGGGCGGGATTATCTCGAAATCTAGAAAGCCAGGGACCCTTGAGGATTGATGATGGGGACGAGGAATCCGACACAGACCGTGTTGAGAAGCTAATCCGAAGCTAGAAATAAAAAGAAAAGAGAGAGAAAAGCTCTCCAAACAAATAAATCCTCTATCTCTCTCTTACAAAAAAAAAAAAACGCACTGCAAACTGAGCATAGGCTAAAAATGTCTCAAGCACGGGTGCTTTAACCGCAGAGTCCAACAAACCCTAGGATAGTTTTTGTGGGCCGTAGAAACCTTTGGGAAGGACTGAGGCTAAAGCAGAACAGGTCCAGATTTTGGTTGGTACTTGAGTACCTCTAGGCCTATTGTCGGCATTCCTACCTAATCGCAAAAGAAGCACTTATCATAACTAAGGACACTTTGGGTCTTGAATGGAAGTTAAAACTTTGAAATTTTGCTAAGGGACTAGCAAAAGCTAGGCATGGGGGTATGATGAGAGCCTCATCATGAGCCATAACTAGCTCATTTTGACCCAATAAAGAAGATAAAAGCTCCTACATAACCTAGAAGAAGGCTTAACTGAAGGAACAACTGCTCTGAGAAGAAAACATGAAATAAAGGTTAAAACTGCAATTTTACCATTGCAGTACATAAACGGGATTTCTCAGAAGCAAAACAGAGGTCAAATGGTCCAAAGTGGGTTGAATTAATCAGAAATGGGTTTATGTGCAATCTAAGAATTAAATGACACTTGGTAACCCTAAAACAGACCCGCTTAAATTAACAAGGTTCCAGTCAGAATAAAAATCAAGCAAACCCTCTAAAAATCATAGAAAAACATCCTCTGGTGTTTAGAACACTTAATTTGGCCTTTGGAACCTAGTTTGACCTAGATTAGGGTCTTAGCTCTTCAATTAACCTAATTTGGGTTTTTACGCAAAATGTCCAGTCAAACGAGGTCAAACCTAAAATCCAACTTTACCATTGGATTCTTTAGGTCCAAATTAGGTTTGTACCAAAATTTGGACCTAAGGGGAGGTCATCTTGACCTACTTTGCATGTTAGTACACCCAAATCACAAAGAGGTCCCTATCTTTTGAATATCCTTGCAGAGAGCCCCCTAGGTTCCTCGCCTTCTTTGCAAACCGGTCCTGCCGCCATTGCTAGGGCAGAACCGAGCTCCGACGAAGTTTCGAGAGAGATGGCTCTCTAATTCCTCAGAGATTCTCTCCCAGAAATGGAAGGGAGATTCTCTGAGGAATTCCCTTCCTTCTAAAGCCAATCAAATTCGCTGGCGTGAACCCAATCTCTCGTGCGAACGCACGAGAGATGTGGGTATCTTTCTTCCTTCCAACTCCGGCGAGCCGGCTGACCTAATTGCGCGTTTTTCACGCACTGATAGGAGCGGCCAGCACCTATAAAACACCCCTCGGACCCGGCCACTCATCTTAAGCTTGATTTTGACAGAGATCCCCTCCAAATTTCTTCTCTCCCATCTCCGGCCAAACGACCGACAAGCTCCGGCGACCGCCTTCCCTCCTTCTCGTCACTCTGCTGCCATACCAGCAGCAGAGTCCTCTCTGCCTCTTCCTCCCGCGGCGCGCTGTACCCTGCGCGCAAGCTCCTGACCTCATCTTCGTCGCCGCTTCCTCCCCCAGGGTCTTTCTTCCCCGACGACGGCAGTCACGAGCCGTCCTCTCTGCTGCCTCCCTTCACTCCAGACAACCCCAGATACGTTCTCCATCCTCTCCTCTCTCTTTTCCCCCTGTTATCTCCCTTGATCGACCCTCGACAGAAGCTAACCACCTCCATCGTCTTCGCCTCCGACCGCACTCCGGCGAGCCGCCCACACCACTCCAGCCCTCCACACGGCTCGCCAACCACCTCGAAAGCTCCGCCTCACCTCCAGGAACACACTCCACCCTACCACTGCCACTCCAGCCCTCCACAACCACCCCCCGACCAACCCACCATCTCCGGCCACAGGTTGACCTAGGCACGCACGCCTAGGCCGACCTGCGGCCTGCAGCACTGCCCACCGCCTTCGCCGTGCCACGGCGAAGGTCTCTATCTATTCTGATTTGGCCGAGAGGTGCGTTTTGTGTACGACAGGATTCGAGCCGCTGCCGCCATGGACGACCTCTGATGAAGCTCCCGCGAAGCTCCAGGCACCCGGTCTTCCAGACTACAGGTGCTGCATACTAGCGCAAGTGTCGCGAGGTGAACGAGTCCAGCCGAGGAGCGCTAGCAGAGCCAGCAGCTGCGGGGCAATCGCACGACGAGGTTTCTGCAGGCGTGCGTGAAGGCAAGACCAGATAGTCCCACATCGTGGGATTGCAACCGTCAGGTACCATATAAGTTGTTTTTACGCTTTACTCTTATCGCCTCAGTAAGCACAGGGGTGAGGTCCCTCACTGACCCACCCGCCTCGTCCGCGGCCTGACCATGCGGACCTGGCGGATCCGACCTGACCTTGACCTACGCACTCCTCGCGCATCACACACCTGCAGGTGCGCCTGGTCCCGGGTACGATCCGACCCGATTGAGACTGTGGCTCTGGTAGAGCGGTTAGAGTGAATTGCTTGAGAGAGAGACACGCGCGGGTAGAGGGAGAAGGGTTAGGTTTTGTTCCTGTGCAGGCAGGCTGATCGCAGGAGAAGGACTTGGCCGCTGCAGAAGAAGGAAAGGCAACGAAGAGAGGAGAAGCAAGACAGAAGAAGAAGAAAGAAAGAAGTCTTCGCAGGAGAAGAAGGAAAGCAGAAAGATTAGAAGTCTTCGCAGAGAAGAAGAAGAAGGACAAGGGAAGATTGCAAAGAGATCAGAAAGGCAAAGCAGAAGAAGGAAAAGAGAAAGAAAGATCACATTTAAGACGTCTGATACATAAATCAGACGTCTAATTCTATTTTTTTACATCTTTCTTAAAAACTCTTTGAATCAAATATATTTGCATTTAACAGTTGTATTCTTGGGTTTTACAAAGTACTGAGTTTGCTCCCTGTGTTCGACCTCGGATACTCTAGTTGTTCGAGTAATAAAATTATTTATATTTGTTTAAACGTTTTGTCGGTTCTACTGCAACGTAATATGCCTTTAAATCCGCACAAAAACGTTGACAACACTTAGCCACCCTTACATTAGGTCACTGCACCCTAGGAAACCTTAAAACCCTAATTCCAGCCTCTATCCAGATGTCCAGATGAGTTATAGGATGTCCAGAACCCTTAGCCAACTCTCGTACACATTAAACCCACTTCTGCAGTGTTATTGGATGTCCAGACACTTGGTTAGACATCCAATTTCTGCAAAATACCTAAGATAGAACCCAAAATCTCTCTTGACTCTGATTGGACGTCCAGAAAACAAGTCTGGACTTCTGATTTCTCACTATAAGATGTCTGACACCATTATTAGACATCCAGAACTGCTCTCTAGTTCCTATTTTTAAATTCAAGCATGGATCTTGAATTCCAAGGTCCCTAAACCCAATTCCAACCCCCTAGGAACCAAAATTAAGATGCCCCAATCCTAGTACATCACCTCTAGACCTCCCTAAGGACCTAATTAGGTCCTCACTAAACCTAATTAACTTGGATCATGGTCAATCTTTTCAGTCTATTCAATTGGACTCACTGAGTCCAATTGAGCCCTGATCTCAGCACACACAGTCCAAATGGACTCAGTGAGAGTCCAATTGACCTAGACCTAACTTAATTGAGTTATTTTACTCTCAATTAGGTTTCCACACACACAATTAAACTTGTATTAAGTTTAATTGCACTTTACCTTAGTGAATTAGGGTTTACAACCCTAATTTGAGACCTACCTTGACTAAACCCACTAGAGCCTAACCTAATCAAACTAGAAACCTAAGTTTTGACCCACACACACCCGCCCCCCCCACACACACACACCATCCACACGAAAATACCTAGCCTAGAGTTCTCTAGAACTTTCTACCATGTGTTGTTGCCTTGGATGCTAAAATTAGCAACCAAGAGCCATTCAATTTTTAGATGCACATTTGGTGGATCTAAAAAACCACCATCCATCCTCTCTCTCACTCTCCCACAAGCTCCCACCATAGGCCTCTCTAGAGAATTCCATAATTCTCTAGAGAGCCTCCCTTAGGTCTATTAAAAGACCTAAGGGGTGGCACTTTGGACCCATCCACTCTTGGCTCCATTTTAGCTTAGCTTCATTCCACCTCCACTCCACCTTCACGAGTAGCTTCACCATGGCCACCACCATCTCCATGCCAAGATGTTGGATCACCTCCTCAACCTCTCTCCAAGGGACGGCCTAAGCACCGTTGGCCGCCCCTCCTCCTCTCAACCAAGTAAAAGGCCATCGGAGCCCACCTCTGAATGCCCTTAGTTCTAATAGATTAGATTATGGTTCTTCATAGTTTTACTACTTTATTTACTGATTAGTAGTGTAGCTCTATATTCTCCCCCAATGATGCATGCATAGTCCCCCGTAGATTCATGTATGCAGTCATTTTTTGATAGCTATTAGTTTTTACATTCCTTATACAAGCATTCTACTACCGATGCTCTGCAACTCTGTTATCATCATCTTTATATATATATATATGTTGAAAATCACCATGTGCCTGATTATCATCTTTTGGTGTGATTAAAGTTGCATATTTTCAATTTCTGATATTCTAGAAATAACATGTCATGCATCAATACAAACTTAGTATAAATCGACATGTGATTTTGAATAAGTAAGGAAAGACAGATAGATTTCAAATCTACATTTCCATAAATGCCTCCCAGAGACGAACGACTAGGACTCAAGTCTCGTTATCTTTACAAATTATTTTTTATGAGCATTTTTGCACACTATACTGCAACGAGATCTCTGTTTTGAAAACACGTGCGAGAATCAATCCCTCTGTCATGGACCCCTTCATAGATTTCTTTTACTTTCTTCTTGAATATGGACTTGATATTCTACATTTTGCACTGCACTTTTCTTTTTGGTTATATTCATTTTATTTTGGATATTCTTCTCATGTTTACATGTTGGAGAATATAAATCCAGGTTTGGGATTCACAACCTTGCACTACTTGATATTAGCTCACCATAAACAAATCCATTGGACAACCAACACTTTTGTCACCAGTCAACTAACGACTACTAAAGCCGTCCAATATTGTCCTTTAAGTTAACTAATGAAGCCATTTGCCAACTGAAGAGTGAATGTCTATTAGTTAACGTTCATATGCTTTTAATGGTCTTGGAACTAAGTTTAGCATTAATTAATCTTCAATTAATTTGACCCTAAGTTCAATTAGCTGTTTAATGTCAACCCCTTAAAGTAGACAGCCAATACTTCAAAAATTGGTTGTCGCGCACAGTATCAATAGGAAACCTCGTACAAAAAGTCAAACTTTCAGGAAAATTCCCATTCATGTGGAATGACATATATCACCATTGTTGCTAATCGATGCTTTACATGGGTGTCACCTGATGACTTGGTTAGACAACTGATGTAAACCAAGTCATTTTTGCCACATTGATTTCTTCTCTACTATCTATTGTCCATTTACTCTATTGGTTCCCAACAACTCTATATTCATTCCTAGCCTATTTAGAGTGTTTGTAAGATCCCTATAGATACCTTGAGTAGTCTACTTTGCCTAGACACATAAAATATACGTGATATAATACTTCCTATACATTATACATCAATAGAAGAACAAAATTCACACTCTTAAGTGATTTTATCTCATGCTTTCCACACACACTTCCATGACTTTAGGATTACTTCATTTCATTGCTTCCTTACTCATTCTCATCAAAGAAGTAGTCCAAACCCTTACAAGCTAATCCAAATTAATTCATTCAAGGGCTCTATAGGGTTATTGTAGTTTTTTACTTTATTTTCATTTTCTTATAAGGGTGTCTAGTTTGTGGATTCTTGTCTCATCCCCAAAAAGTAGAGAAAAAATTCTCATTGGTTGAGACCGGTTAAGGGTTGTCTCTTGAGGTTGCATCATCCTCTATTTTAACTGGTGTGTTATTATTTTTGATCCATTTGAAAAATCAGGGAAATCCTAAGTTGGGGTACTTAGGTGGTTGTTTTTACCTAAAGGGTTTTTCACCTAAAAACATTTGTCTCTTGTGGTGAATTTTGTGCATTTTTCTAGATTTTATTTTTATCTTTGTATTGCACTATTCACCCCCCTTCAGTGCACAATTTCTATTCTACTTGTTGCAATTTGAGAGACACCATTAATCCCTTCCTCACTAGTGCTATCTGCCCCACAATGTCAATGGTAGAAGAACTATATCCCAATTAGTCTATGATTTTGGGGATTTAGTCTTTACTTGGTCATCAACAAAGTAATCTATTGCTAGTCTTTGTACTTGTGAAGTTGAGTATGCTGTCACTACATGTTTATGTTATACAATATGGTTACAAGACTCGTTAAGGAACATTAATCTTAGGTAAGATGTGGATTTGAAATTTCTATGGACAACAACTTTGTTATACATTTGGCAAAAGGCCTCCTCTACCATGAAAGAAGCAATCACATTATAGAAGATTTCATTTCATTAGAGATTGCATCAAGGCAAGAGAAAATTAACTAATGCATGTTAAATCTAATGATCATGTTGTGAACTTATTTATGAAGTCAATCAAGCTATTACAACTCCATAAATTAAGAACCTTTTCCTATTTTAGTTTTTGTAATAATTATTACATCTATGTTTAGATGTGAAGGCCTATCAAATGAAGTGATCAAGGTAATGGTCCACCATGGTGTGCTTGACATCTGGGTATAGATCTGTTGCCTCCACCCCAAAGGAAACTTCAATCTTGAAACTAGTTTGGTCACCCCAATGAAGACTAAGTGCTCAATTGCTAGTAAAGCATTCAATGGAAAAGGAGACTCTATAAAAGATTGGAGAAAATATGTCATTCAAACTATCCTATAAGGGTAAAAATTATGAATTAAATAACTATGACTTACTATAAACAATTTATGATATCATATGAAAATTTTATTATGCTTACTACCTTTAATTTTCTTGATAATTTCCTCTTTTGGGATGAAGATCTTCTCTAATGTCTTTCCAATCTTTTCCTCCCAAAGTGTGATGAGCTCCTCCGAAGAAAGTGTGCTTGATGCAGGATTAATGTATAAGACCTTATTTAAGGTTCTTGGATCATCAACTGCTTTGATGGAGTAAGTCCCAACATCTTCCTCATGCACAAATACACCTGTAAGAAAAATTTAGCACAACATTTCATCTAAGCTCAAGCAAGGCCCTCAATGCATAGTTGTAAAAAAGGGTTATTTAGCAATATTGCATTCTAAGCTATCAATATGTATCTACTAGTTGATTTTGTGGATCCTTTAACAATGAAAAAATAGAAGATAAATAAGGCACATAATAAATCTTTTTCAATATTTAGCTAAACTAGTAATAGGAGGATAAGATATCTAGAGCAATAATTAAATAAAAATTAATATTATATCGGATTGACCTTGTCTGGAGATATGAGTGTTTAGTTGTTTAGTTATTAGATCTTATGAAGAACCACTTGTGTGGTTTAATCCTACCATGTATGAGTGGGCACTAATGAAGTACACAATGTCCTATATATATGGCTCTTAATAAATCATTTTTTGGTATTTAGCCAAACTAATAATAAGATAATTAGATATCTAGTACAATACTAAAATCAAAATTTATATTATATAGGATTGACATTGTCTGGAGATATGAGTGTTTAGTTGTTTATTTATTGGATCTTTTAAAGAACCACTTACATGGTTTAGTCCTACCATGCATGAGTAAGTATTGATGAAGTACAAGATGCCCAACATATAGTGCTCTTCTTTCTTGAAAGAAATATATATATATATCATGCTTCTTGACCTTTATTTCCCTTATTTCTTTGAGAAAAGTAAGTAGAATATCGAGCTCTTATGGGTTCTTCTCTCAGTTTTTTTACCTCTTTAGAGAGAATTTTTTCCATATGTTATTCCTAACTTTGGGCTTACGCTATTTATTATATTCAAGATGGTAGTAGCCAATTCTAGGGCTTGCTTAATAATACAATTTAATGGAGATAATAGCCTTACATGATCGGTCGTTTGTAGTCACTATAATTTTGATCATGATTTGTGCTTTTCCTTTCAATATTTATTTGTGTTGCCAAATTTGATATACACTTGAATTTATATTCCGCAAGACCTAATAGATAATCTTAAATCCCTCTCTTCAAAATATTGTTCCATTTCATTTCAACTCTTGCAAAATTAGGCAATACACCTTTCATCATCACTTAGGAATCATAATTCTTTTTCTGAGATTTCAAATATATATTATCAAATTTCCTAGGATAGAGGCCCTAAATTATTATTGGATGGGAGAAATGAATGATTCAATCCTTGGTGGCATTGTGAAAGCATGAAAGCCTATTATTTACAATTTTCTTCAACTTGAATATTGGCTTGATGCTCAAAAAATTAAATAACAAAAATCAAATCACAACAATGACCTATATAATCGGAACCATATAGGAAGATCTAGTATCGGAACCATATAGGAAGATCTAGTATCTCCTTATTCCAAGTTCCCCATGAGTAACGAAGTATACCTATAGGGCAACATACCACAACATCATAAGCATTGTGCCTCCTTAAATAAGTCCTTGTCTTATGTATAATGACTCGAATTCTAAATCTGAGCCCATTTCTTGATTAATCGTGTCAATACGAACCCGTAGACACTTGTTGGGCACGAATTCGATTAGTGTAACTAAAAAATGAGAAAATGAAGGTTTTGGTCAAAGTCAGTCAACTCCTAACTAAAAAACTACTTGGAATGTGTCATATATGGTACTATTAGATTTCTTTAATTGCAAATTTTCCAATAAGACCAATTTCAAACAAATATGAGTTGTGTTGCAAAAGTTATGCAAGAAACATGTTTAACATGGACATAGACACGCATGAACTATAACCGAGGGTATTTTGGTTGAAACCTAATTTTTTCTTTAACCCTAATCGAACTCGAGAAATTATAAATTGGTACCTAGGGATTCTACTACCACCTTATCTTTTTCCACATTGAAATCCCCTTAGAGAGAGTTTCGAGAGAGAAATCGAGAATTCAAAAGGAGAGAGAGAGAAAGAACGAAGGGGGAGATCCCACCCCATGAATGGCCATGTATAGTAGGCACCACACTGCTGATCATGGACTTAATATGTTTGCACATTGCCTTGTGATTGGCCATGACCATCGTGAACTCGTCCTTATGAGAGGTGCACGTGCATGGGCGATTGGCTACACCTTAATGCAAGGATGACTGTAGGAAGGGAACATTGAGATTGATCACTCATGGTAGAGTCGCGCAACAGCCGAGTAGGGTAGGCCTTCTCCTTCCTCAATGTGCATTGTGGTTGCATGGAGATCAAAGCGAGGAGGGGAATGGCCTACCAAAGGACCACTGTGGCCCAATGTGGTCAGCAATGGTGGAGGAGATCCATCATGCCTACTTCTCCTCTACATGAGAAGCTTCACATAAGGGAAGGGGGATGAGCAGCATACTTCATTAGATTATTTCCAGTGGAGAGAGTAACCATCGACAAAGGTTGGTGGTGACTAACGAGGGGACGTAGCAGCCAAGGTGTGGTCGACAAAGGAGTGGACATCGGTGAGAGAACCTGCATGCATGGGTACATGCATGGACAAAGAAGGGGGTCTCATTGGAATAATGAAGATGGTATTGAGAGGGAGAGATTAGTTTTAGAAAAATGTTGAGGTAAAAATTTTAAGTTTCGAAATTTGGATCTCAATCCCTGGTGTTAGCTATCTTTAACTGATTACTTCAAGGACAATTCAAACTTTACTTTCACTGAGCCACCTTTTGCTGGAATCATGTCGAGACGTACTCTAATTTTGTGTGATATATATTCCCATCAAAAGTTGTCAATTTCACTTTTACCTATAAGTTTCCTAATATTTACGTTATAAATAAGCTCTCTCTTGTCTATAATTAGAGTCGAACACTCAATGTGTGCACGGAGCCTAAGGAGTCTTAAACTTGTTTTCCTGGAGTCGCATGACCCCTGGGGATCATAGGTAGAGTAGATTTACCATTCCTTTTAGAAATTTTTGATGCATGACTGAATTTCCATTTAAGATTTTGTTGATTTTGTGATTCTTCTTCTGAGTAGTGGGTCCTGTTGGTTATCGACATTGCATATTCTTGGGTAATTGAATAGTTAAAATATAATTGTGATGTTTGTTGGAAATCGTGGCGAAAATTATATTATAAAAATCAGTTGTTACTTCATTAAATCATCAATGCTTACATGACCTGCTAAAAGAAGAATTGGATATTCACTGTGGAATCAAAATGGCTAACAATTACTATGAGATACTTGACTACGAGTGCCTATATTCCATTCAAGGTGTCGGGATTTATTCAATAACTAAATATGTGGTAATTGAAATTGAAATAAGAAATACTTATTACAATAATTATTGAACTAAATGAGGAAATTGAAGGAATGAAAGTATCTGCCCTGTTTAGAAACATGCACAAGAACATTGAATGAGATGGGGATTGATGATAGAAACTATTTGATACTTGGAACTTGAGAGATTACTTAGAAGTCAGTACTTGTGCTCGGTATCAATGAAAAAATTGGCTATACCTATTAGGGGCGGAGATTGGCTTACAGATGAAATTAGCCTCCCTGTGCCTCATTTGTTAGGCTATTTTGGCTAACTGGGTAGCGTGGTGCTTGGGTACATGTTATTGTTATGAGAGGTTGGAGGTGTTTATTGTTTTTGTACCCAGTAGTGGAAAGGACTGGCGGTGTGCCAGTACAGGGTAACTCCCCACATGTTTATTGGATGGATCGTAATTGCCACTCCAGCTCATTAGCTATGACCTTGAGGTAGTTAACTAGGTGGTGGGGTGGGTATGGATTGTCCCTTCAACCAAAGGGGTGTACCGTATGCAATCTATCATCTAGGATACCATAGCAAGATCTCCTCGAGCTAATGATAGCACCATCATTGGTGTCAACTAGCCTAGTTTAGCCTAATTACATTGATAAATGTTCCTTGATATACATTAAAAGAACATAATTCTGCTTTGAGTTGGGCTTAAGAAGAAAAAGAGAAAGTAAGTTAATTCTACTATTTTAACACCTAATCACAATTGTAGATTAACTAAGGCATTAATCATGACTTAATCTACTGCCAAATGAGCTTAATTTCCCAAGAAGTGGGCTTGAGCTGACCAAAAAGGATTTTTCACGTTTCAAGGATTATTTGATTAATACAAACCCTAACTATAGCCTCATTTCAAAAAAATAGGTTCTATTAGAAATAAATGCAGTTTAAACCTCCTAAAAATAATTTAAAAATACTCTATGAGGTTTGCAACCTTCACTTTGACCAAAGGAACCAATTTTGATAAAAAATAGAGACTTAGGTGGGAAATTATTTTATTTTGGCTTCTATATAAATTAATTAGTAAAACTTGGTCAAAACTCAAATCTGATTTCACCATTAAATTCCCTGGGTCCAAATTAGGTTAACTACAAAATTTGAGCCTAATAAGAGTCTATCTTGACCTAGTTTGAATTTTAACCCATAGGTCTCTATTTATTACACATGGCCCCTAGGTTTCTGATTTATATTAGAAATAGGCCCCTAGCTTTTGAGTTTTTCTTACAATCTGCTCCTTCCTCCACCACGCACTCTTGGCAAGTTTCAATTAAGGAATTAGCCCCTCAGATCTTCGTCAAATCCTACCAAATTTGGTGAGATTAGCAAACAGATCATTCCCTACTAGTTGCATTGACTCTCGAGATCGATTTTGTCCTGAAGTGCTTCGGCGAGCTTGAGATTCTTGAGCTCAGTTCCCTTTCAAATCTCACGCAAAAATTCCATTTTCAAGGCCAATTGACTTGAACTCCACCTCTCTATAAAGAGCCCAACTCCCGAGGATAAAACTCGTACCCAATTTCGTTAGAATTTCCTTCTTCCTCGTTGCCGACATCTTTTGGAAGCACCACCAGAGCTTCATCATCCATCGTCGTTACCCTCTGCCATGTATAATAGGTAGATGGGTTTTCTTCTGCTTTCATCTGTGATGCTTCTCGCGAAGCTTCAGCCTCTCCCTCCTCCTCGTCAACTCTAGCCAACTCCTCTTCTCCTTCATCATCGGCGCACCACAGGTGACCCTCTCTACTCTTGCTCTCTTCAAATTAGCCTAGGGTTTCTACTTCTCTCCCCTCCAATTAGAATTCTAGAGCTCTAGAGCTCTAGAAATTTGTCCACCTTCTCCGACTCCAACCACCGTCGCATCGACCACCTTACTACTTGACCTCCTTCACCTTCTTCTGACTCAATTAAGTTAGGCAAAAGGTCCCCCTCATCCTCCCAACCCTTTTTCCTAACTTAATTGGCTCGTACACCACCATCTTCATCCTCCTCCATTAACACCAATGAAGCTCCATTAGAGCTTTATCACTGGTTGCCACACGAGTCCAAACATCGAATCACTACCACCAGCAGGTTCGCTACCCTCAGGTGAATCTCTCTAGCCATTTGAATGGGGCCTTGGGCTCATATTTTGTTTACAGGGATCTCGTTGTCGCCGATCGTCTTCTCCGTCACCGTTTGCCATCGACCAGCATTCAATTTTCGAGCTACCAATTTCATCGAGCGTGGAAAAGCATCAAGAACCCTCCTTGGTCTTCAATTTGAGATCTCATTACCAACAACAACATCAAGTGACCAGAGCTTCTTCATGCAACGGCATGCAGTAGAGAGTGGCACTGATAGTGCCACATCATAGAGTGACATGGTCATAGCAGCATATAACTTGAATCACTTGCAAAAGCTACTCACCCAAGAATAGAGGGTCAGGTCCCCATACCTTACGAGTCGTGCATGCTCTTGCCAACCCATGCATGCCTAGGTAGGTTTGGGCTTGAATCGGATCCGAATAGAGAGAAAGGAAAAACAAATAGGAAAGGGTCAATTTTGCTTCAGGCTTCTTGGGCCTTGTGTGAATGTGAACATGGGCGGAAAATCATTTAGTGTTGAGGCTGATTTGAGGATTAGTTGATATAAACAGATTTTTTTTGGTCTTTAACACATAGAGTAAACATTTTTTGTTGAGTTTGATATATGCATTGCTCTACATTGAATATTTTTCTTGTTATATCATTCTCTTGAGCTTTATTTGGATTACTTGATTAGTGCTTATTTGCAATCTATTTATTCCCTTACACGACCTCGAACTCACATTCGAGATTACAAATTTGATTATTTTTGTCACTTTAGTTGCTATACTACAATGCATATTTCTAAATCGAATTTAGAACGTTAACATTTTGGCGTCGTTGCCAGTGAGCAATGCACAATTCACCACTAGTCACACTCATTCTGATTTGAATTCTAACTTGCTTTGTTTGTTGTTTTGAGGGGAATCGCCACTGAAGATTGTCTGCTCGAGCAACCACACTAGGGGCAGGTAATCAGTTTACTCTCTTCCATAATCCCCTCCTCTCTTGGAAAGATAGAAAAGGAAACAATAGAAACATGGAATCAAGTCTGCCTTACTTTTCTAGAAATCATCATTCAAGGCAATAGTTTTTCTTGATTTATTCTGATTGTGATCGGGTTTGATTAATTTTAATTTGAGACATCCAATCCTGATATTTGCACCTATTAGGGGCATAAAGCACTATGGGCTATTCACCTTCTTGTTTGAGCCCAAGGTGCCATCTTTGGAATTAATTGGACTTGGAAATAGAACCAATTAGGGTATCTACACTAGAGTTTCAAGTGCTAGTACACACTTACCATTCAAAAATGGAAACAAATCTTCCTACATCTGTGTGCCACCTAAGCCCTTGGTTGAATTGATCTTATCAGTAAACCTTAAAATCAAGGCTCTATACTCACTTGAATCATAAAAGTTGGGACCCAATAACCTCTTTGAAAATAAGACAGGGTGATTCAGGTGACTTATCCTGAATTTCTTTCTCAATTTTAGGGTAGGTCAGGAAAAGTTGGTTAACTTTGTGAATCAACCACCTTAAATTAGGTCACAATTTGAATCAACTTCTAAAAATCAAGTGAAAATCCAAGGCACAATCAGGTTTAAAATTGATAAACTTAGGTCTCAATTGAAACATTCCGATCTACTTGGAATTGTTGTGACAAGGAAGGTCCAGTGGGGAAAATCCTGTAACCCGTAGGTACACTCTATAGTGCAGGGGCCTTTGCAGGACTCTCCCTTTCTGGTTGCCTAAGTAATTCTTAGGTGTGTGGATTTTTGATCCAGAGGTCCATCTGCCTCGAACATCCCTAGTCATCCAATCTTTTTGGGTGCCTTGATTGGGTCTAGAACATTTCCAATCCCTCATCTATTTCTATAACTCATATACGGGAGGAGGACCTTAAGACTAGTCTTAAGACCTCCATTAGTGGATCATTCTCGTTGGGGTCAAACCCCGACCAACTTGTCTGGGTTTTCTTCTAATCCTCTCGATATCTCATGTGATCCATCTACAAATGAACCCAGTTCTCTACCTTCTGATTCCATGGAGAACCCAGAATAAGAAGGGGGTCAAATTGAAAACCTACAAAACTAGCTGCAGACTCTTGCTAATTTGATTCACGCAGTGGCAAACCCCCGAGTGCATCCACAGATGTGGGATTACTACAATCCCATAGCTGTGGCAGTCTAACCCAAGGTGCAAATTTTGGCTGAGGGACCTCATATTGAGTTGAAACCAAATATCATCAACTTCATCCCCCACCTTCTTGGATTGGGCTCTGAAGACCCATTCCAACACATCCAAGTGTCTGGCCCAGACTCTTAGGACAAATGTTCAAAATCAGAACACCCTACTGATGAAAATGTTCCCCTTCTCCTTGATGGATAAGGTGGCTCATTGGTATCGCACTCTGACTCAACCGATCAACACTTGGGAGGGTTTGAAAGCTAAATTCCTTAGGAAATTCTTCTCTGTGGGGTGCACTAATGCTCTGGGGAACGAAATCAAGCATTTCACATAGAATGCGAGGGAACCACTTCATGAGGCATGGGATCATTTTCTGGATCTCATGCGGAAATGCCCCTATCACAGAGTTCCTAAATGGGAACAAGTCTAGTCTTTTTACCAAGGACTCCATGAAGATATCCGTTTATTTATCGATGTAGCCTGTGGAGGCAACTCCATGGGTAAAGATGAAGACACCGTTATGGAGATTCTCGAGACCATGTGCAAGAACTCCATAAACAATGAATCTATGGATATGTTCAACCTGATGACTACCCATGCATTGACAAAAACCAGAAGGACACATGAGACACAACGCCTATCCTCATCCATCGATCAGGAATTAGTGGCCAGCCAATTGGATAAGGTCTCCATTATCAAGAAGTTGGACGATTTGACTCGCCCACTCAAAAAGGCTACTTCTTCTCAGCAGAGCACGTATGCACATCCACCCATAAGGAGGGAGGCTGTGCATAACATTCACCAACACTCATATTAGGGGATGGATGTGTATCCACCCCCATCTGATCTTGGTTTCGAAGGAAACTCTGAACCATCCTGCTCTAGTTGGGGGATCTCTGAACCCCCGTATTTTGATTACTTAGGAGATACAAAACCCTGCAACGAGCTCCACAACTTCCAGAATGATCCATTCTCCAACTCTCACTACCCAGAATGGCATAATCATCCGAATTACCCCAACCACAAAATTTGTGACCATATTAGCCCCTTCATCCTAGGCCCAACCCAAACTTTCAAATTAGGCCTAACAATGAAGACCAGAGGAGCTTGATTCTACAGACTTTGGCCAATATGCATAAGACCAATGCTGCCATGTAGAGGTAGCATAATATGAAAATTACAGAGGTTCGCAAACAACTTGCACAGATGACAAAGACTTGCCAGCTTGGTGCACTTCCATCTCAACCTCTGCCAAATCAGGGCTAAGCATATTACGTTTATTAGGCCCCTTTTGCACCTCCACTTGAAAGGTTGGAGGTTTCTACTCCGTATACGAGATATCGACAGCAACCTCCTCTCCTGCCAACTCCAATTCCAAATCAGGCAAGCCTAAACTCTGTCACTATATGCAGTGGAAAAACTACCGAAGACCCACCTTATCCTAATCAATCTAATTTGTGTAGTTCAAGAGCTAAACCCAGGGTGGATATCAAGGGCAAACCCACCCTAGGTCCGTAGCCTGAACCAATCTTAGGGAAACATACAAACATTCCATTTCTCGAGGCCTTAGCCAAAGAAAATAGAAAACCTAAACCCATGGCACTTGAGGAGGACTTGGTCAAGCTCTTTGACCAAGTTAAAATGGTTTATCATACTATTCGGGAACATTTGTCTCACTAAAATCATTTTCTTTAAACTCAAGTGAGACTTCACATAAAGATTTTTCACCCTTAAAATCAAAGAATTCTATATCCTCATTTATATGTCTCAAAATCATCTATCATTTCCTGGTCCATGGAGACAAACTTTTCCTTGCTCCTTTGCTTAGGGATCTCAGGTAAGAAAATCGGTTCATCCTCAATGGGTTGCTCTAGATCAACCTGATCATCCCTGGTCTAACAAAATGTGTCCCCCTCGACAAGTGCCTAAGTGGGTTTTGGCATTGTTGAGACCTCTGTTTTGATGAAACAAAATTATGTTTTATTGTGAACTAATCTTTCAGGATCATGCTCGCACAAATCAAGTCAATTATCCTTTGCATGGATCAAAGTGAAGATTATCTTTAGTGAATATAATTCTTTTATATTCCTTGAGTCTAGAATTACTATAAGGAACCTCATGATTAAAGTCAAGCCTTTCAAAATTGTAAAATAAACATTTAGACAGTATTGATCGACGAAAATATTGGAATTAATTGATTAAATCAATTGATTAATCGAACTAAGAATATTGATCAACAAAATTAACCAAATGGTAAAATCCGATTTTCTATAATTAATTGACCAATTAAATATTTGATCGATCAGCAATTGATAAACCAATTAAGTAAATTAATCGATCAAAATGAAAACTGATTGACCAATTCAGTTCGAATGATTTTTTCTAACATTCCAAAATGGCCCCATTTTCACCTATAAATAGGGCTCCACACCCCCTCATTTCAAAATACACATTGAAAAAGATTTCAAACTAAAAAGGTGCTTCTACTTCAATTCTTCCTCATGCTTTCGTGCTCATTCTTCTATGCTCTTCTAAAGCATATCGCTCTATGCTTCTGAAAAGAAAACTTGGTTTGCATATTTTAATTCCTTGAGGTTCCATAGGATTAATTTCTATATTGATTTTACTTCATACATTTCATTTGTTGGGACCTTTCTATTGGAATTCCCAACGTTGTTTGTGACTTCTTGTTAATGCAAACCGGATAGGAGTTTTTTATAGTTGTTTTGCTGTAGCAAAGTCTCCTAAATAGCTCAATCAAATGATAGAATTTATAACTTGAAATCTAAATTGAAGTTTGAGGTCGAACATAGGGAGCAAATATGGAATTCACGCATTAATCTTTAATTGCATATAAATGAGCATAGAAAATTGAGCATAATAATGATATTCAATGAATACTAATCTGTCATATTAAATATTCAATGAAATCCAATGTATCTAGAGATTGCATGGAACAAAAAGGAAAGAGAATAAAAAATAATGGTGATTTAGATTACCACTAATACTCTTAATTAAGCATGCATGTAATATTTCAATTCAACCTTAACCATATTACTTAATAATACAACAGTATCTCAAATAAACTCAAATCTGACGTCGGGCATTTATCATCAGACGACTTAAGTGAAGCCTTGCTATAGTGCTTCTTCAAAGCTTTTTCCTTCTTCTTCTCTTCTTCTCGAGTCTTCTCCTTCTTCTTCAGCTCTTATTCTTTCACGAGCCTTCTTCTTCTTCTTTCAGAGAGTACAAGGGCTCTCTCTCATGGATAAGTGTTGGATAGGGTTAAACATCAGAGAGCAAAACCCCCTTTCCCTGACTCTCCCTCTCTTTCCTTCCTCTTCTCTCTCAAACAACTGGTCAACCAATCGGGTATTCGGGTTAAGCAGTATTGGGTCCAGGCCTACGTGCATGGTGTCACAAGCGAGGAGTAAGGCTTAGCTGGGTTGTGGGTGAGTGGGTAAGGGGACTCGACCCCTGTGTTATTGGGTGAATAGGCTACTTCACAAAATCAATTTATCCATGTGCGCATGCTCTTCTCCCACCGATGTGGGACTAATGTGCTTGCTCTCTTTGTGTGTAGCTACAGAGTGAAGACTTCGTCGATTGGAGCAATAGATGAGGTCTTCTCTCCTAATTGAGGACTTGGAGTGGATCTGATGTGTTTTCCACATCAACTGTGAGTAGCATTAGGTTGTCTCGATGCCATAGGAGCTTGGTCGTGGTCGGAGATGCTGGCGATGACGACGACGAAGAAGGAGACCCTCGCTAGTATTGCGAGCGGTGGAGGAATGTGAGGATGAAGATCCGGCCGACTATAGCTTGTGGTTGCTGACAAAGAAGGTAGGGCAAGGAGTATGGCAGAGTTGGTGGAGATGGCGGTTGGGGAGAAGGGAAGAAAGGGATTCTTACCTCCAAACCAAGCTAAGGATGGATGGTTTGTCTCATGGGATCCTTTATAGGCCTCAGGGGGTGCTCCCAAGCAAGGAATGGTGCCTTCAAGCTTCGGCCAATTCACACACAAGGGATACCCACATCTCCCATCCATTCGCATGGGACATTGGGAAGGCAATAAGGATTCATGGCCAGTCTCAATTGGAAGAGAATTCCTCAAGGAATCTCTCTTTCAATTTTGGGATAGATTTATTGAGAATTGAATGAGGAAATCTCACTCAAATCTCAATGGTAAGCTGTAGCTTACTCCTAATGGCAATCGGAGCCTCTCTATGAAGATGATGACAAAGTTAGTGACCTATCTGCAAGGACTTTCAAAAGCTAGGGGTTCTTGTGTGAGAAAAGGAACCACACTAAACTGAATTGCAATCTAGGTCAAGATAATCTCTGATTGGGCCCAAATTTTGGTACAAACTTAATTTGGACTCAAGAAATTTGATAATGAAGTCGGATTTTGGTTTTTACCAAGTTTGAGTGGGTAATTTATGCAGAAATCCAAATTATGGCAATTGTTCATCTAAGACTGTTCCAGGTTAAAAATGAGTTCATATGGTTAAATCAAAGGTACCAAACCTTATCTATGATTTTTAGAATGTTTAGGTGAATTTTATTCTGGCCAGAACCTTAATTAATTAAGTAGGTCTAAAATTAGAGTTTCGGATGTCCATTAATTCTCAAAATGCGTGAAAACCCATTTCTTTCTGTATGGACCCTCTTATTAGACATTTATGATCATTTGACCTTATTAACCCATAGGAAAACCCCGAGGAAAACCCCGTGATTGTTTTGCATTTATGATATACTATTAAAGCTGCAGATTTAATCATGATTTAATGCATTCTTCTCAAAAATGATACGCAATGAATTATGACTCTCCTGCAGTTATGTAGGAGCATTTGTAATTGATTCTAACTAATTAAAGCTAGTTATGGCTAATGATGACATTTTCATCATAACCCCTTGCCTAACTTTTGCTAATCCCTTAGCAAAATCTTATAAAAAGAACTAGAGTTCTAGACAATGCGTTGATGTTCAGAGTCCTAATTTATTCTTCTCTTTAGAAATTAGGTCAAAATGTTAATAGTAGACCTAATGGTACTCAAGTACCAACCAAAATCTAGACTTTACCAACTTTAGCCTCAGTCTACTACGAAGGTTTCTAAGGCCCGCAAAACAATCCACAGGTTCGTTGGACCCAACAGTTAAAGAACCCATGCTTTTAACATGGTTAGTCCAGGTTCAGTTTGTAGTGTATTTTTGTAAGAGAGAGGGATGGAAGAATTTCTTTGCATTTTTGGAGGGCTTTCTCTCTCTTTTTATTGATTATTTTTCTAGCCTTGGATTGGCTCTAAACACAGTCTGTATGGGATTCCTTGTTCCTACCATCAATCCTTGTAGGGTCCTTGGCAATCGACGCTTCAAGATAGTACTACCATGGCAACCCCCAGAACCTTGGCTTTCGACACTTCGAGATAGTGCCACCCATGGCATTATGTAGCCAAATTCAGGCCCTGGCAATCGACATTTTAAGATAATCCGACCCATGGCACCTGAATCAGCACCAGGTGCTTACATGCCCTTGGTATGATATTTAGATATCCTAGGAGACAAGCACCAAGGATACGATATGTTATTGTGCATCTTCAAGGGGGATTTCCCTCCTCTCCGTGTTGGGAACTCGTCCAAATCGACTTGTGTTTTAAAGTCGCTCCTAATCTAAGTAGCTTTCTCAGAATAGAATAAACACTTTTGCATGATTTTTATTGTTAAGAGCATTGAACCAGACTAGTGTCTGGATTAAGGTGCTTAAGTTATCGAGTCCTGCAAACCAAAGGTTAGGTAACGATGTCAAATAATCCTTAGGTCTTAGACTTAAAACATAAGCTTCACATTTTCCTTAACCTCTTGAGGGTTGTTCGGATCTTAATGGATACGTGAGTGTTTAAGCCCTATAGCAAGCCCAAGAGGCCTAAGATCATCACTCATACTAATCTCCTTGTCTTTTTATTTTTTTCAGCACTTAATTTTTCCTTACTTTTTGATTAGGTCTAGAACTTAAGTAATTTTCATAATCAAGTGCTAATGACTATCATTTTTGTATTGATTTGTTGCTCCTTTTTGACATTTAAACTTTCTCCTCTTTTCCTCCTTATGAATGATATGCAATGAATTCTCAAAATTTTCCTTCCCTTTCTCCAATTTTTTGTTCTTTCTCAAGTTTTTATTCTTTTGGTTTTTTGAATATGTATTTTTTCTAAGAACCCCTCAGAAATTTTAATTTCAATGTGTTTGCACTTTAACATCCCCCATGCCTAAGTTTTACAATATCCTCATTGTAAACCAGTGAGTATGAAATCAGCTTGGTTCATGGGTTAGAACAGGGTAAAAAGGGTGGGTAAATAGGTCAGGATGACTGTTGCAGATGATTTCAAGCTTTGATATTATACCAAAGGTGGAGTCAGCTATTCTAACTCTGAATTATAAGTGCAGTAGGAGTGTAGCTCAAAAGATGATCAGAAGGGTCTCAGGTTTTTGGAATGATGGGTTGCCTCCTGTTAAGCACTAAATTTAATGCCTTCAGACGAGCAGAAAGTGATCAAGGGGAAGGGGTGGTCAAATTAGAAGAGTTTTGTAAAACAAGCATCTTGATCAATAGCTTAGTTGGTCCAACTAGGTGCTTGTTCTGATCTATAGGCTGATGATACAACCTAAACTTAATCAATCTGGTGGGTTGATGGATGTGAATCAAAACATGTGGAGCCCACCAGGTATTTTGTGGCTTAAACAGATATGGAAATGAGAATCTAGGGTTTAGCTGAGTCGGATCAGCCTGGTCAGAGTAGGGATCCTCAAAAGAAAATGAATTTGAAAAGGATATAGGAATCCTACTAGTAGGATCAAAAAAGGATGGGACATGATTATCGATCTGATCGTTGTATGAAACTTGATTGAAAGATGGAGGTGAATCATATGACTGGAACAGAGAGAGGTGAATCAGAGTAGAAGTTGATCTAGTGGCAGGTCAGGGTTGAGAACGGGTTTTGGAAGGTTCTGTGTGTGGATCAAGGTAGGGCTTCTTTGAGATTCAAATCATTAGCCTCAGCATCAGAATCAAAAAACGAATCGTGGATGCTAAGGTCGTAAATTAGCTCGTAGTTATCGGGAAACAAGGGCTCTCCGAAATCGTAGTAAGATTCGAAATCATCGGAGAATTTGTGAAGATCGTGTTCTGAACATGATTCCAGATCGGGAGTTCCACCACAGAATGAATCAAGATGTGTAGAATTAGCAACTTGACTTGGATCTAACCCTATTCCAGATTTTAAGCACAAAAAGGTGTCTTTATGAGGCATGGGCCCAGGTTCTTGGTTCTTAGGGTAGACCCAATCGATTCCCTACTCTTCTAACTCCTCATTTTCTGTATCATAGATTGACATGACTTTCGAAAAATCAATTCGTATCTCTGAGGAGTCTAGAGAAGTGTACTCATCAAATATAGGCCCACAATCATAATCTAGATTCAAAATTTGATTTTCATCACATTAGGCCTCATAATTATCCCAAATAGGCTCGAATCTCGATTCTTGGTTAATGGTAAGGGTTGGATCACTAGAATCTAGGCTAGGCTCTATTGGGGTGTTAGAGTTACTCTCGAAAGTTACCTTAATAAGATAAGGGTCTGGATTTATACTCTCGAGAGGTTCTGTTTTAAGGTCATCATCACAGGTGTCAGGGAAACCAAGGCTTGATGGACTAGCTTCAAGGCTAAGGCTGGTTTAGAATTGTGAACACCTGCAATCAGATCTTGCCAACCCATCTTAAGATCAGGTATGTCAATTGTTATGAAGTTTGAATATGAATTCATTTGGGTTAGGGGTCCACAACAACCTTGATTCTTGAACCTAGGATTTGTGGAATCATGCTGATCATTAGTGTTGTTCCACGGTGTCTCATTATCTTCTAAAGGGATGTAGGGGTATTCTCGATCAATGGTTTTATACAACGTATTAAGCAATTTTCCTTTTTCTCGCTGAGAACTTGTTAGTCTTCCACAAGTGAAGGATTTGACCAACATTGAAGGCATTCATTGTTATGTAATTTCATTAGTTCAATGTATTCTGCTAAGTGATCATTCCGAGTTTAACCGTGTTTCATTCGTGTCCATATTATTTCAATACGGTTCAAAATGTGTTCTGCTGTTTTTGCAAAGTTATCCTAAATGTCCCTCTTTAAGGCTCTATAATATTCTTCATGATGTCTATAAGCAGCCTCAATAATCTTATCTTTGATAGTCATTTGGGACATAGGTTTCCTAATTGCTTTTCATAAAATGTTAGGTTGCATTTTCAAATCAAGTGGTGAAATCAAGATGTAGAATCAAAATCAGGTTCAGATTGAAGTAATAGATTAGATCAGAAATCCCTGTAGAAAATCTGATGAGGCCTCTTAGGTTAAAAACCTAAGGACCTTCCTGTGTATGTGTTCTATAAAGGGGATGAGGGACTGGACATGAATTGGACCCAATCAAGGCACTCAAAGATTTTTTGATGATTAAGGTCGTTTTGAGATAGATGATACCACTAAATCAAAAATCCGCAACTCGAGAATAGCCTGAGCAGCCAGAAAGGGAGCGCTCTGCAAAGACCCCTACACGGTAGAGCATCCCCACGGGTTACAGAGTTTCCCCCACCCGACCTTCCTTGTCACTGTAGTTCCAAGTAGACTGGAATGTACGGACATAAGACCTTAAGTCTACCAATTCTAGCCTAATTAGTGTCTTGAATTTCACTTGATTAGAAGTTGATTTGACTTGTGGCCTAATTTGGAGGTTGAGTGGTCCACAAAGTAGACCAACTTCACCTGATCTATAGATGAAGAATGTAATCGAGGTCAAGACCCAGAAATCACCCTAAATTGACTCATGTTATTTGGTCTACAATTTTTAAGGTTCAAGTGAAATTAGAGCCTAATTTTAGGGTTCTTCTTGATTAGCTTTTTCAAATTGAGGGCTTGGGTGGCACACAAATGTGGGAAGGTATGTTTCCTTTTATGCAAGCAAGTGTGAACTAACACTTCAAAACCCTAATGTAGAAATTCTAATTGGCTCTATTTCAAGTCCAATTAAATGTCAAGATGTACACCTTGGACTCAAACAAGATGGTGAGTAGTCTTCGATGATCAGAAATTAAGCGTAAATCCATAGTAGGTACAAGAAATCAGGGTAGGGATCTCTAAAATAGAATTGTCTCAGCTTCAATAGGATATTGTTTTGAAATTGCAAATCAGGAAACTTGCCTTTTAAGTGATATTTACTATAAAAGTAAGGCAGATGAATCCTAAATAGTTTTGTTTCCTTTTCTCTCTTCCAAGGATTAGGAGATTAGGGACGAAGAGAGCTTACTTGCCCTGGGAATGGTTGATTTGCACGGAAGATCTCCTTATGCTGTACCTCACAAAATCACAAGAAAACAAATAGGACAAGTTAGTGCTTAAATAGAATCAAGTAAAACAAGAATAGCGGTGAATTGCACATTGCTCCTCGGCAACAACGCCAAAATGTTATAACGAACTAGATTGGAGGGGGTTTTTTATAGTTTCGTTGTAGCAAAGTCTCCTAAATAGATCACTCAACAGATAGAATCTATTACTCGAAATCTAAATTGAAGCATGAGGTCGAACACAGGGAGCAAATATGAATTCACACGCTAATTTTTAATTGCATATAAATGAGCACAGAAAATTAAGCACAATAACGATATTCAATGAATACTAATCTATCACATTAAATATTCAATGAAATCCAATGTATCTAGAGATTGCATGGAGTAAAAAGGAAAGAGAATAAAAAATAATGGTGATTTAGATCACCACTAATACTCTTAATTAAGCATGTATGCAATATTTCAATTCAACCTTAACCATATTACTTAAATAATACGACAGTATCTCAAATAAACTCAAATCAGACGTCAGGCATTTATCATCAGACGACTTAAGTGAACCTTGCTATAGTGCTTCTTCAAAACTTTTTCCTTCTTCTTCTTCTTCTCTTCTTCTCTGTCAGAGAGCAAAACTCCCCTTTCCCCAGCTCTCTCTCTCTTTCTTTACTCTTCTCTCTCAGACAATCGGTCCGCCAATCGGGTATTTGGGTTAAGCAATATCGGGTCCACGCCTACGTGCGTGCTATCATAGGCAAGGAGTGAGGCTTAGGCGGTGATCGCTAATTTCGCAGTTCAAAAAGATATTCATTATAGTATACCGCAAAAAATGATTATCAAATTTATTTACACGAAATTTAAAAACTTCTGAAGTCAAACACAAGGAGCAATTCGGTATTTCAGAAGTAAAATCACAATCTCAAATGTTACTTGAAAGATGTTCAATGCAATGTAGAAAAAGAAATAAATGCTCTCTCTCTATATATATATTTTTCTTCTCTCATTCATTTTCTTTGCTTTCCTTCTCTGTCTTTGGCCTTCTTCAGACGTCTGATTCCGTGAATCAGATGCCTTAATTGATGTCTGCTATAGTGCCTGATGTAGATCCCTACTCGGAGGAGGTGAGATCAGCGTGACGTAAAAAATTGCGGAATAGAATATAAACAATCTCAAAAAATAAACAAACACACAATGTACACAATAATTTTTCGATGGAAACCCAAATCGGGTGAAAACCACCACCTAACCCTCTCGAGTTAGGATTTTCCGATCAACCAAGTTGATCAAATCCACTAAACAAATCACTTTAAATGAGGGTGATTCAACCTCAATTACAACCACGCTACAAGTGCGAGGGTAGCGTTCCTCAACCCCTTCTCTTCACAAGAAGGATTTTGTCCCACGAAAGAGACGGGAATTCGCAAAGCGAATACCCAACCAAGTAACAAAGATAAAGTAACAAAAAATCCTATAGAGCCAATAAAGTAATTTTAAACCTACCTTCTATAGGAATTAGGAAACTCCCCTTTGCAAGGAGTGCGTCGGATCGATGACGCGAGTGCGTGAGCCACATGACGGCGCAACGTCGCTCTGGTGAACTACGGCGGGAGAGCTAGTGCACAAAGACTTGATGCTCTCAAGATGTAGAGCTTGAGCTTGGAGAGCAATGGCTTCTTTTTGGACACAAAAGAGTGTAAAGTATGTTGCTTGGGTGTATCTTAGTGTGCAAAGGCTACCCTATATTTATAGAGGCCTTAGGAAGGCCTTGGAAGGCTTAGGAAAGCTTCCATAGCTGTTGGGTGCAAAGCCCAAGAGAATCAGGCCAAAATCAGGGATAATGATTGCATTGACAGGGTAATCAGACGCCTAATTCGGGCATCAGATGTCTGGAAGACAACTTTAAGACGTCTGAAAATAAGGTCAGACGTCTGATTTTGGGTGGGTCTCTTCCTGACTTGAATCAGATCTAAACAGGGTTCTAGCGCAAGTCCATCAGACGACATACAGGACGTCTGGCACTATGTCTGGATGTCTGGAAACCTACTTTTTCGTAGGAATGGATTTGCAACGGCTAGAAAATCTCTGAGAAGAGATTTTCGGGTCAGTCGAGGCAAAACAATCAATTATCAGACGTCTGGAAAGGCTTAAGGACGTCTGATAAGGCTCTAACGGTCATATCCTTGAGCGTATGCTAAGATAGCCAACGGTCCACTAATTAGACGTCTGGCAAATTCATCAGACGTCTCCTAAGACATCTGGTCTAAGGTCTGGACGTCTGATTTCATCAGATAGAACTACCAAGTCCAGCCTGAATGTTTATCAGAGGTCTGAATCAACAGTCAGATGTCTTAAAACACATTATCAGATGTCTGATTTGGGAATTAGACGTCTGAAAATTCTGTTTGAACCCTATATTGGTTTTCTAAGTTTTCTACAGAAAACCTAAGTATCCTAGCATTGTGCGGGTGTTCCTAGGACTACTGTTAGGGTGCTTTGAGGGTCTTTAACATAATGTTCTAAGGAAATAAAGAGTAAGAAAATAACGACAAAAGTACATGAAAGAAATAAAGTGGAATTCAATCCTATTCTTCTTGTCCTTCCATCTTCAATCTATCGCTCGTCACGAATCCCCTCTGTTCTCCATCAAGCTCCTCCAATCCATCCTGGATGCGAGCTCAAATTCCGTCTAATCACGTCTCCATTTGCAATTGACCTGAAATCTAAGACTCCAGGTGCAAATGTTAAATAACACGTGTTTTGTTATCATCAAAACAAATGATCGTGGTGCTCTAGCACCAACAATCTCCCCCTTTTTGATGATGAAAAAACCATAAATAATAATGCAAAAAATCCTTCCCATTTTTGACATTATCAAAAAGGCTTGATTGATTTTAAATTTTCTATAACTCCCCCTTAAAACATGCTCTTCTATAAATTTCTTTTAACAAAGGTAATATCCTCCCCATTTTTTATAACAACAAGATAGCTATTATTTTTCTCCCCCTTTCTAAAGGAAATTTAGCTACCTTATATCTCCCCCTTAAAAATTGACAATTAGCTTATAATTTTTTGCTCCTCCTATCTAAATGCTTATGATAAAAGGATAGGGTAAATGGTTTTTACCTCACCTACCATGGCCAATAAAATGGCCCGAATGGTGGTGGTGGATGCCACATCGGATGGGGCTCCCATCCGTAGCTTCGAGGCCTGGGCGTTGGCACCGGTCTCCAATATGGCGGTCGACGTGCGGCGGGTTCGTCGTTTGTTCGTCGTCTCGTCGGTCTTCCTGTTCTCCTCCTTGGTCTACTCCTTGGTTCTCCCAACACGAGTTGACCAGCCTTGAGCTTGCAGGTCCAGTCCTTCGTGTTGTAGTTATCCCTGAAACCTACAAAATAAGATTCCAAATTTTTCTTCGGTATCCAAGTGAGCTTGGATCCGGATCTGTTAGCAGGTCTCCTTGGTAGAGATCCTTTCTCAACCTTAGGGTTATAAAAATTATCTACTTTGTTAATTAATTTGTTGGAGTTTTCCCTAAGACATGTAATTTCTTTTTCTATAATATTCATCCTAGTCTTTAAATCAGAATTTTCTATTTTTAGACTAACATTTTCCTCAATCAATTTATTATTTTCATTGGTGAGGTTATGATTTTCTAATAATAGGTTATCATTTTTAGGACTAGCTTCTAGATCCTTAAGTTTTATTTCTAACCTATCATTTTCAGATTTAAGAAAACTAAGATTCTTTTTCATGCTTTTGTTTTCTATTTTTAGTGATTTACTAAGCTCATACAACTCATTAAAAGCATCTTGTAAATCAGAATTTACCTTGTTGTCTGAGTCGCTTTCGCCTTCGCTGTCGCTTCATTTGGCCATGAAACCAAAGCAAGCAGTTTCTTCTTCTTTTTCTTCTTCTTCCTCCGAGCTCGAATCGTCCCAAGTGGCTTGGAACGCCTTTTTCTTAGACTTCTTTTTGAGAAGAGGGCACTCTGGTCGTAGGTGCCCTTTTTCGTTGTAGTGATAGCAACGTCTCGAGCTTTCCTTCTCCTTTTTCTCTTTCTTGATTCCCTACAAAACTTGGAAAATTTTTTAAGTAAAATTCTAAAGTCTTCGTCGTCAAAACTTACCTCGCTATCCGACGTGGCTTTGAAGGCGAGAGACTTCTTCGGTTTAGGCTCCGGTGTATCCTTCTTCTTCTGCTTCAACTTTGTCTCGTAGGCCATTAGATTGCCTAGGAGATCTTCCATGTTGAGCACCTCCACTTCGTTTGCCTCCTCGATGGCGGTGACTTTCTGTTCCCACTCCGGTCTGAGGGAACGAAGAAGCTTCCCTTGAAGCTCCCCCTTGATGAAAGTCTTCCCTAATGCTTTCAAGTTATTTACAATGAGAGTGAACCTAGTGTTCATCTCACTTAAGGATTCGTTAGATTTCATGGAAAAAGATTCAAATTCTTGTGAAAGTAAATTAATTTTAGAAGTTTTACCTTAGAGGTCCCTTCGTGAGTTACCTCAAGTGTGTGCCAGATCTCGTATGCGGTGGTGCATTGCGAGATTCTGTTGAACTCCTTCGGGCTGAGCGCGCAGTACAACGCATTCATTGTTTTCACGTTGAGCGAGAGTTCCTGGATCTGCTGCTGCGAGTATCTGCAGCGAATTTTTCTGGGATGAGGCCATGTCTTCATCCGCAGCTTCCAATAAGGGTAGTTGCTCCCATCGAAGAACGGCGGACAAGTCGTAGATTGGCCCTCAGAAATCCTACATGCGGAACTGCTCCCCTACATGATCTTCTTGCCGGGTTGTTACGCCGAAAAAGCAAGAACCTGCTCTGATACCAATTGTAGATCCCTACTCGGAGGTGGTGAGATCAGCGTGACGTAAAAAATTATGGAATAGAATATAAACAATCTCAAAAAATAAACAAACACACAATGTACACAATAATTTTTAGGTGGAAACCCAAACCGAGTGAAAACCACCACCTAACCCTCTCGAGTTAGGATTTTCCGATCAACCAAGTTGATCAAATCCACTAAACGAATCACTTTAAATGAGGGTGATTCAACCTCAATTACAACCACGCTACAAGTGCGAGGGTAGCGTTCCTCAACCCCTTCGCTTCACAAGAACGATTTTGTCCCACGAAGGAGATGGGAATTCGCAAAGCGACTACCCAACCAAATAACAAAGATAAAGTAACAAATAATCCTATAGAGCCAACAAAGTAATTTTAAACCTAGCTTCTATAGGAATTAGGAAACTCCCCTTTGCAAGGAGTGCATCGGATCGATGATGCGGGTGCGTGAGCCACGCGACGGCGCAACGTCGCTCTCGTGAACTACAGCGGGAGAGCGGGTGCGCAAAGACTTGATGCTCTCAAGATGTAGAGCTTGAGCTTGGAGAGCAATGGCTTCTTTTTGGACACAAAAGAGTGTAAAGTATGTTGCTTGGGTGTATCTTAGTGTGCAAAGGCTCTCCTCTATTTATAGAGGCCTTAGGAAGGCTTTAGAAGGCTTAGGAAAGCTTCCATAGCCGTTGGGTGCAAAGCCCAAGAGAATCAGGCCGAAATCAGAGACAATGATTGCATTGACAGGGTAATCAGACGTCTAATTCTGGCATCAGACGTCTGGAAGACCACTTTAAGACGTCTGAAAATAAGATCAAACATCTGATTTTTGGGCGGGTCTCTTCCTGACTTGAATCAGATCTAAACAGGGTTCTAGCACAAGTCCATCAAACGACATACAGGACGTCTGGCACTATGTCTGGATGTCTGGAAACCTACTTTTTCATGGGAATGGATTTGCAACGGCTAGAAAATCTCTGAGAAGAGATTTTTGGGTCAGTCGAGGTAAAGCGGTCAATTATCAGACGTCTGGAAAGGGTTAAGGACGTCTGATAAGGCTCTAACGGTCATATCCTTGAGCATATGCTAAGACAGCCAACAGTCCCTAATTGGACGTCTGGCAAATTCATCAGACGTCTCCTAAGACGTTTGGTCTAAGGTTTGGACGTCTGATTTCATCAAACAGAACTACCAAGTCCAGCCTGAATGTTTATCAAACGCCTGAATTAATAGCCAGATGTCTTAAAACACATTATTAGATGTCTGATTTGGGAATTAGACGTTTGGAAATTCTGTTTGTACCCTATATTGGTTTTCTAAGTTTTCTACAGAAAACCTAGGTATCCTAGCATTGTGTAGGTGTTCCTAGGACTACTGTTAGGGTACTTTGAGGCTCTTTAACATAATGTTCTAAGGAAATAAAGAGCAAGAAAATAACGACAAAAGTACATGAAAGTAATAAAATGGAATTCTATCCTATTCTTCTTGTCCTTCCATCTTCAATCTATCGCTCCTCGCGAATCCCCTCTGTTCTCCATCAAGCTCCTCCAATCCGTCTTGGATGCGAGCTCGAATTCCGTCTAATCATGTCTCCATTTGCAATTGACCTGAAATCTAAGACTCCAAGTGTAAATGTTAAATAACACGTGTTTTGTTATCATCAAAACAAATGATCGCGGTACTCTAGCACCAACACCTGAGTCTTCTTCTTCTTCCTTCCTTCTCCTTGGCTTCTTCATCTTTCTGCTCTGTAGCAGTTCCTTCTTCTTTCTTCTTCTCTTTCTCTGTGGCTGAGTCTTCAGCTACTGCACCTTCTCTTCTTCCTCTTCAAGTCCTTCCTCTTCTTCTTCTTCTGTATCTCCTTCTTCCTTATCTTTTTGCGGCTAAGTCTTCAGCTCCTTCTTCCTTAGCCTCTGCGGTCTCCTTCCTCTTTCTCTTCAAGTCCTTCCTTCTCCTTTAGCTGCCCTTCTTCTTCTTCTCTTCCTCTACTTCCCCGTAGCTACTTCCTCTTCTGCCTTCTTCCCTGCAGAGCACAGAGAAGAAAAACCTACCCCCTACCCTCCCTGCGTCTCTCTCCCTCTATTTTGCTCTTGGGACACAGCTCTCCCAAAGCCTTCCTTGGGTAAATGGGTCGTGTATGCATGCCTGGGACCAGGCCCATCGGCGTGCGATGGTGGGCGAGGAGTGCACAGGTAGTCGAGTCAGGCCAGGTCCGCGGAGGCGTGGGTCGCAGATGAGACTAGTTGGTGGGCGAGGGACCTTACCCCATGTTAGGAGGCAATGGGCTTAATTCACAAATTCAATTTATTTCACCTCACCCGCTTCAAAGCTTCCGAGGTAGGACTAAATGTCCCATCTTCTTCTCGTGCACGCTTGCTGTAGATGTCGCACTTGATTACAGCTATAGCTACAGCCCTCGACACCAATTGGAGTCCTGGAAAAGTTCGTGAAAGCTCTCAACGCAACCTGGGATTGTGTCCTAGAGTGGGCATAGCTTTGAGAATCTTGCAAGGTTACTTCAAGCTTACTCCTCAATGGCGGAGGGGCTACAAAACCTGAAATGCATGAAGACAGCCTCGCAGCCCTATCAGATCATAGGAAAACCTTTGCCGTATCACGACGAAGGTGAGGTGGGGGTTGGCTGGCTGCGGGGCAACCTAGGCATGCGTGCTTAGGTTGTGTTGTGGCCGTGAAGGTGGGTTAGGTCGGTGGAGGTGTGTAGTGTGTGTGGCGGTTGGTGAAGGTGTGGAGGATGATCAGTGAGTCAGGGCGGTGCTTAGGGACCAGTCGGCGAGGAGGAAGGTGGTCTGTGGTGGTGGAGCGAACTCACTGGAGTGGTGGCTAGAGGTGAAGGGGATGATAGTGGTGGAGTGTAGCAGTGGTCGTTTAAAGGAAATAAAGAGGGGAAAAGAATGCTGAGAGTGAGAGGGACTTATCTAGGGTGTTTAGAGCGAAGGGGGGAGACGGAGGGAGAGCAACGGGTGTCTGCCATCACCGAAGATGAAGACCCTGTGGTGAAGAAGCAGCGACGAGGAGGAGAGGCGAGGGTGCGCACTGGTACAGTGCGGCACGTAGGAGCATGGCGGAGAAGGCTCTTCCACTGGTATGGTGGCAGAGCGACGAGAAGAGCGAGGAAGAGTCACCAGAAGCTACAGGCAGTTGGCCGAAGTGAGGAGGAGACGAATTTTGGGGACTTTCTCTGGCCAATTCAAGCTTGAAGGAAGCGGAAGTATCTGTGCTTCCTTAAATAGGCATGGGCAGAGCGGGATTCGCAAGGAGGAAGTGGGAAGATCATGTCGGAGGTAAGGCTAGAGTGAGACCCATACCTCTCAAGTGTTCGCACGAGAGGTATGGGCGTTTCAGGGCATGGGAAGCTGCCCTTGCGGTAGGGGGCTTCGCAGGGGGCTCCTCTTTCAAATCTAGGAGCAGCTCCCCATGAAATCGAGGAGAAAACCTCCACGCAAAGTCGTCGGAGGTATGGTCCCTACTGCAATGGTAGAGGGATAGAAATGAAGAAATTGATGGTAAAACTGAGGGGGTAATTGCATGGGTTTTCAAAAGTTAAAGTCCAGAATGTAATTCGGTGGACCAATTCGCAAAGTAGGTCAAGTTGACCTTCCCTTAGGTCCAAATTTTGGTATAAACCTAATCTGGACCTAAGGAACCTAATGGTGAAATTGGATTTTAGGTTTGACAACGTTTGTCTGGTCATTTTCCATAAAAACCCAAATTAGGTCAAATACTAGGCATGGACCCCAATCTAGGTCAAAATAGGTTCCAAAGGTCAAATTTAAGGTACTAAGCCCTAGGGGATATTTTTCCATGAATTTAAGAGGGCTTACTTGATTTTTATCCTACTTGGAAGCTTGTGAATTAAAGTGGATTTGTTTTAGGGTTACAGAATGTCATTTAATTCTTAAATTTCACAATAACCCTTATCTGACTGAACCATCCCACTTTTTCTCTTATTAAATCCAATTAACTTATCTCTAGACCCTTAGAAATCCCGTTGATGTACTGCAATGGTAAAATTGCAGTTTTACCCCTTGTTTCAAGTTTTCTTTTCAGATCAGTAATTCCATGAATTAGGCCATCCTTTAGGTTATGTAGGAGCTTTTGTTCATTTTATTAGATCAAAGTAAGCTAGTTAGGGTTCATGATGAGGTTCTCATCATACCCCCATGCCTAGCTTTTGCTAGTCCCTTAGCAAAATTTTAAGGTTTGAACCTCTGCTCTAGACCACGAGTTCCTTTCACCAATTATGATAAGTGCTTTTTCTTCTTTCTTCTCTTTGATTAGGTCAGAATGCTGATAATGGGCCTAAAGGTACTCTAGCACCAACCAAGATCCAGACTTGTCCAGCTTTAGCCTCGATCCTCCGCAAAGGTTTTTAAGGCCCGCAGGAACTACCCTAAGGTTTATTGGACTCTGTGGTTAAAGCACCCGTGCTTGAGACATTTTTAGCTTTGGTTCAATTTGCAGTGCATTTTGTAAGAGAGAGACAGAGGATTTATTTTTTTGGAGAGTTTTCTCTCTTTTTTCTTTTTAATCCTAGCTTCGGATTTTCTTCTCAACATGGTCTGTATCAGATTCCTCGTCCCCATCATCAATCCTCAAATGTCCCTGGTAATCGATGCTTCGTGATAGCACCGCCCATGGTAACCCCCAGAACCCTAGTTTTTGAGATTTCAAGATAATCCCACCCATTGCATTCAGTGGCTAAATCCAGATTCTAGCGATTGACATTTCGTGATAATGCCATCCCTGGTATTTGAACTAGCAGAGTGCTTACATGCCCCTGGTAGGATATGTAACTATCCTAAGAGACAAGCACCGAGGAGACGATATGTTGTTATGCATCTTCAAGGGGAATTTCCCACCTCTCTACGCTGGGAACTCATCCAAATCAACTTGTGTTGATCGGCCGCTCCTAATCTAGGCAACATTTTCAGAAAATTAAAATGCTTCTGCGTGATTTTAGTAGTTATGCACACTGAACCAGATTGTGTGTGAATTGGGGTGCTTAGGTTACCGAGTTTTGCAAATCGAAGGTCAGTTAACGAGGTCAAATACCCCCTAAGCCTTAGACCTAATACTTACGCTTTGCATTTTCCTCAACCTCTTGAGGATTATCCAGATCTTAGCGGGTACTACGAGTCAGGCGAAAAAGGCCTAAGGTTAGCATTCTTACTAATCTTTTTTTGTTTCTTTAGCAATTTTTCTTTACTTTTCTTGATGTGGTCTAGAACTTCGGTTAATTCCCTTAATCTCTTACTAATGACTATCTCTTTCTTTTTCATTTTGCGCTCCATTTTAGCATTTTGCTCTTTTTTCTCCTATTTTGTATAGCCCACAAAATTTTTTTCCCTCCACCAATTTTTTATGTTCTTTTTCAAACAAAATTATTCTTTATTTTTAATTTAAAAAAATTTTTTTTTTTGGTGTTTTTGACATATGTGATTTTTTTTTTGTGAGAATCCTTCTGCATTTTCTTGATTTCTGTATGTTTGCACTTTACCACCCCCCATGCCTAAGTTTTGCAATGTCCTCATTGTAAATTAGGTGGGTTTGTATTCAGCTTGGTTCATTTATCAGGACAGGTGTTGGGTGAGTGGATGGGTTGAGGTAACTGTTGCGGACGATTTCTAATCTCGGGTACGGGTACCTGAGTTGGAGTCAGCTGTCCTAAAGGATGAATCCTAAAGTGCAAAGAAATGTTAGGAAAGGTTTCGAGTTTTTGAAAGAATGACGGTTGCCTCCCATTAAGCGCTGAGTTTTACGCCATCGGCTGGGCGCAATGAGCTCAGAGAGAATGGAGGATAAAGGATGACTCAGCCAATTCTGTATTGGTCATGTCAATGAACGGTTTAAGTCTCTGACCATTCACGACAAAGGGTTCGGAATCGTGACTAAGTGGACTGATCTCAACGGCTCCATTTCCAAAGATTTACCGGACTAAGCATGGTCCAATCCACTTGGATCGCAGCTTTCCTGAGAACAGTTTGAGTCGGGCATTGAAGAGTAGGACCTTTTGACCAGGAAGAAAGATCTTTCTAGATATGTGCTTGTCGTGAAATGCTTTAACCTGCTCTTTGTAGATTCGCGAGTTTTCATACTCATCGAGACGTAATTCATTAATCTCGCTTATCTAAAGCTTTCTGTGGGTTCTACCCTTAGAAGGATCTAAGTTGCAGTTCCGTATTGCCCAATAGGCTTTATGCTCCAATTCGACGGGGAGGTGACATGCCTTCCAATACACTAGTCTGAAAGGAGACATGCCTAATTGGGTCTTGTGGGCGATCCTATAAGCCCACAAAGCTTCTAGAGGCCAGGATGACCAATCCTTTCTGTCAGGTTGAACAGTAACCTAAAGGATTTTCTTGATCTCCTGGTTTTATAGCTCAGCTAGACCATTAGTTTGGGGGTGGTAGGGAGTAAAGATTTGGTGTGACACCCCATATTTGGTCATCAAAAACCTGAACTGAGCATTTGTGAAATGGGCCCCTCCATTAGAAATGATCGCTCGAGGAATCCTGAACCGTGGGAAGATGTTTTGGTGAATGAATTTGATAACAACTTTGTAATCACTGGTTTGGGTTGGAATGGCTTCAATCCATTTGGACACATAGTCAACGGTGAGTAAAATGTATTCTAAGCCATCCAAGATAGGGAAGGGGCCCATAAAATCAATCCCCCAAAATGTCAAAAATCTCGCAAACGAGAATTGGCTATAAAGGCATCATGTCACGATGGCACATGTTGCCCAAAGTTTAGCAACGGTTGAATGCCTTACAGTGATTGTATGCATCCTTTAAGATTGCTGGCCAGTAAAAGCCACACTGGAGGACTTTTGATGTGGTTTTGTGCCCAGAAAAATGGCCACCACATGCCTGGCCATGGTAGAAAGAGTGTATGTCTTTGATTTCAACTTTTGGGACACATCACCAGATAATTTGGTCAGCACCTATGCAGAATAAATACGGGCCTTCCCAAATGTAATACTTGGCATCGGAGAGTAATTTGTCTTTCTTGGCCTTCGACCAATCAGACGGGATTTGACGTGAAGACAAGTAGTCTACTATGTCAGCAAACTATGGAAGCCCTGTATCGATAGTTAGAAGGTGCTCATCAGGAAAATGATCCATGATGGGTCTGGAAGGGTCGATGATCTTAGATGGAAGGCGAGACAAGTGGTCAGCTACCACATTCTGTCTTCCCGCTTTATCACGAGTCTCATGGTCAAATTCTTGTAACAGTAAGATCCATCAGATTAATCGAGGTTTCGCATCCTTCTTCATAAGGAGATGCCTCACAGCTGTGTGATCCAAGTAAATAAAAATGTGGGAACCAAGGAGATATGATCTGAACTTTTCCAGGGCAAATACTACGACTAGCAGCTCTTTCTTTGTAACCATGTAGTTATGCTGAGCCTCATCAAGTGCCTTGCTAGCATAGTATATGACCATGGGTTTCCAATCAATTTTCTGCCCCAAATCCATTCCTACAGCGAAGTCAGATGCATCACACATGATCTCAAAGGGTTGAGACCAATCAAGGGACTGTAGGATCGGGGCTTGAGTAACTTAGTCACAAAGGATCTCAAATGCTTGAGTGCATTCCTTGGAAATTTCAAAAGGTACATCCTTGGATAGAAGAGTGGTTAGGGGGCATGTGATTTTTGAAAAATCAGGGATGAATCGACGGTAAAAACCAACGTGCCTTAGAAAAGATTGGATGTCCCTGATCGAGCTAGGCATAGGGAGCTTGGAAATCAAGTTAACCTTGGCTCGATCAACTTGGATGCCTCTCTCAGAAATTAGATGTCCCAGGACGATCCCCTCAGGCACCATGAAGTGGCTCTTTGCCCAGGAAAGAACCAGATTCACATCAATACATCGCCTGAGTATTTGAACCAAGTGCTAGAGGCAATCATCAAATGATGCCCCAAATACTGAGAAGTCATCCATGAAGACTTCCAGATAATCACCTACCATATCAGAGAATATGGCAAGCATGCACCACTGAAAAGTCACGGGTGCATTGCAGAGACCGAAAGGCATGCTTCGGAACGCGTATGTCCCAAAGGGGCAGGTGAACGTGGTCTTTTCTTGGTACTCTGGATGGATTGCCACTTGGTTGTAATCGGAGTACCCATCAAGAAAGCAGAAGAATCTATTTCCCACTAGTTTTACGATGATCTGATCAATAAATGGTAGTGGGAAATGATCCTTCTTCTTGGCGGAATTGAGTGTTTTGTAATCTATGTAGACTCTCCATGAGTTGGCTATACGGGTTGGTATGACCTCTCCGGTTTCAGTCGTGATGGTGGTGAGCCCTACCTTCTTAGGCACAACCTGGATTGGACTCACCCATCAACTGTCGGAGATTGGGTAGATGATCCCTACATCTAACCACTTAATGATCTCCTTTTTCATGACCTCTTGCAGATTAAGGTTCAGACGTCTCTACATCTCACGCGAAGGTCATGCGCCCTCCTCGAAATAGATGTGGTGTGTGCAATAAGAGGGGCTTATCCCAGTCAAATCATCAAGAGTCCAACCAATGGCTCAACGATGTTGCTGGAGAACAGTAATCAGATGGGATTGCTGGTCAGGTGTGAGTTGGGAGTTTATAATCATAGGAAACGTCTGATTGGAACCCAAAAAAGACATATTTCAGATGATCGGGAAGGGGCTTGAGTTCCAAGATGGGATTATCAGCAGCAGCGGGTGGGTTAGAGTGTGTGTGAGGAACAAGGGTAGGAGTTATGGGTGTATCTAGATTAGGTTCAGACTCCTCTAATTGCGGGTTTTGACCTTATTGTGGTTGATCGGGGATAATCAAGTTGTCCTTAATATGCAGTTCATCAACCACGGCTTTGATATCACATATTTTCTCTACAACCTCGCAATTAATCCCTTGTTGGGCCTTAAAGATGTCAATGTTAATAGTTTGATTCCCAAATTTCCAATCTATTTGGCCCTCCTTACAGCTTATGTTGGCCCTAGCAGTGGCCAAAAAAGGTCTCCCTAGTATAATCGGTGTATCCCTTGGGTTCTCAGGTGCATCCATATCTAGAACTATGAAATCCACTAGGAAATAATCCCGTGCCTTAACAATAACATCCTCGAGAACTCCCTTAGGTGACTTAATGGATCGATCAGCTAACTGCAATGTCACCTCAGTCAGTTTAAGCATGGATTCTTCAAGATGGTTAAGCAGGGATGTGGTATTAGGTTTATGGAGGCACCTAGGTCTAGTAATGCTCTATCGAATTGGGTTTCACCAATTTTACATGAGATCAGGGGAGTGCCTAGGTCTTTTTCCTTGGGTGGGATTTTACTCAAGATTACAGAGCTGGCTTGCTCAGATAGTATGATCGAACTCCCACTCTTAGTTCGTGGCTTACGCTGGGGTGTACACACGTTCTTCAAGAGTCGTGCATAAGCCGTTACATGGTTGATGTAAACATGTTTACACTACTTAAGATGTCTATTTATGCATGTTCTTAAGCATAGGATTGCATTGCATGCTATAAATATTGCATAACATGCATCATCTTGCATTTAGAGTAGTTTGAATAAAATGGAGGTTAATTGTCTCCTTTTATGTTCATGGACAAGGCAAACTTTTTATCGGGGCCTCGGATCGGAGATCCAACCGTACAGATGTGATCAGGGCAACAATTGGAGTTCAACGACTCTAAGATCGCCCTAATCAGACATCTGCAGCATCAGATAGTGATCGGGGAATCCTAGAAGATCAAGGGCCAAGATGGTGTGAATCCACACTTCAAACGACAAATCCGACCGCACAGATGGATTTGGATCGACGATCGTAGCCAAATGGCACGAAAATCGTCTCAATCCGACACCCGTGAAACCATCTACATCATCCAGAAGATGGACGGCCAAGATGGCACCACGTGGAGCCATCTCAGCCATCCAACCGGCCCACAGGTCTGCCGCTGCCTCTCCAAAGAGAATCCAACGCGTGATCTGGGCCGTTGGATCTTGATCCAACGGTCCTGAACGCGTGTTCAAAAGTTCGACCGCCTACCCATCCACGCGTGCAGCGTAGTGGATAAGGTGCTCGGCCGCCTTCAGACGTGCGTTCGATTCGCAGGGTGCGGGCGAGCTGGCGCGGGCGAGCGTCGGATCATCATCGAATGGCTATGCGTGTCCGATAGTGCTCACACACTATTAGGCACGTGGTGATGACGTGGCATCGTACGCGGGCAGGAGTGTGCTGAGGAGCGGGCGAAGGCGCGATCTAAGCTGTTCGATCTCGTGATCGGACGGCTGAGAATGGCTGGACGTGTACGCATGTTTCATGCGTGGGCAAGCGACCGGGTGCGCGTGTGCCGCCCACTACGCCCACGTTCGGACCTTTAGCAAAGGTTTTATCCATCGCTAAAGGTCCTGAATTAATGTTTTTAAAATTGGAAAGACCAAAATGCCCCCACTCCTTGCAACTATAAAAGAAGACCCCCTCCACACAAAATTCTTATCCCTTCCTTCTCTTCTCTACCTCTCCAAAGCTCAAGAGAAGCTTGTCCCACACCCGGGATGCTCCTCGCGAGATAAAGTCAAATTTTCATCCCCCTTTCGAAAGCAGATCCCATGACGATGGCGATGTGCTGCTCCATTCCCGTTCCTCCTGCCTCGATCCCGTTCTTCCGCTCCATTTTCCTTTGTCTAGGCGACGTCTCGTCTGGCTCGTCCTGCAAGCAATCGTCAAGGAAGATAACTTCTCTCTCCCATTCTTCTTTAATGCTTTCTAGTGTAGAATTTTCCTGCTTTCTAGTGTAGCTGATTTCCCTCTTTCTAATGTAATTCTTATTTGGTTTTATTGTATAAACATTTTGAATTATTGAATGCATGTTTTCTCTCTCTCTCTCTCCCTTTTGTTTAGTCTAGTTGTTGTTATGGCTTCATTGTAATTACATCGCCTCACTTTTCAGGAATAATTCTAAAAAAAAATATAATCGCGAAGATAGATCGACGTAGCCTCCCTGTGTTTGACCAGGGATTTTTATTTCGGTATAAATTTTATTTGTTGAACATGAGTTCTTTGCTTTCATACTATGACGATAGGTTTTTTAAAACCAAACACGTTACCATAGCAACTCGACGTTCAACATTTTGCCACCGTTGCCAGGGAGGCGACTCTCTTTGATTTTTTTCTTCGCGTTTTCTAACTTACGAATCATTTACCTCACTTCTCTCCTTTCTTATTGTGATTGTAGGTACTCTTTTGAGACGAGCACAGGCGGTAGATTGGAGTAAAGTGCTGTGGAAGGTTTTGTAAGTTACCCCCACCTCCCACCCATTAGATTTCATTTCACCATATAATAACACAAACATCAATCAACCTAGGTATTCTTATAAACTCCAAGGTTAGATTGTTTGTTGTTTGACACCCACACCCGCCCCAACCCCCACATTAAAAAAGAAGAAAAAATTAAAAAAAACCTCACAGAGGTACACAACCTCATCTGATTTTCAAACTCAACCGGTAAACTGATCTTTGGAGCTAGTACACACATCCAAATACATAATTGAGTAGAAATCAGATTAGGTAATCATTTGTTTGGCTAATTAAGTGGTGCAACAGGCCAATTGTTTGAGTTCATTGGGCCGCACTACTTCAATTAAAATCAACTCATCAAGTAGCTGCCACTTAGGTTCAACTCTTAGGGATTTACCAGGCACTCCACATTCTTTTTAAGCTTCAAAGGAAAACATCTTCACTTGTGCTTTCAAAACCTGGTGTGCCAAGAAAATTTTTTTGAAAACACCTAAAGTTGAACCCTAAAAGCTACTAAGCAAGATTTGAACTCTAAAATTCACCACATCAAAAGTAATCTTACCTGAAAACCACTGGTTGTGCACGCACACACAAATCAATCAATCATTAAGGGCACAACCCATATAAAGGGCCAATCACATTCCAAAGCACATTCAAACCTAGCCCTAAATAAAATAGAGTAGACGTTGGCCTCAAGGATTTGACTTGCTCTTCAGAGCATAGAATGAGATTATTTTCGATTAGTCTGTTTCTACTGTTCAATCTGATGTCTAGTTAGGGGAACAGAATCAAACGATCGTAGCTAGGGGGTACACTAGGAACTGGAGGCGCAAGCCGAAGGAAGAACCTTCTCCCTAGTCCCTTGATGAGAGCCTCATCATGAGCCATAACTAGCTCATTTTGACCCAATAAAGAAGATAAAAGCTCCTACATAACCTAGAGGAAGGCCTAACTGAAGGAACAAGTGCTCTGAGAAGAAAACATGAAATAAAGGTTAAAACTGCAATTTTACCATTGCAGTACATAAACGGGATTTCTCAGAGGCAAAACATAGGTCAAATGGTCTAAATGAGATAAAAAGTGGGTTGAGTCAATCAGAAATGGGTTCAAGTGCAATCTAAGAACTAAATGACACTTGGTAACCCTAAAACAGACCCGCTTAAATTAACAAGGTTCTGGTCAGAACAAAAAGCAACTAAACCCTCTACAAATCATGGAAAAACATACTCTAGGGTTTAGAACACTTAATTTGGCCTTTGGAACCTAGTTTGACCTAGATTAGGGTCCTAACTCTTCAATTAACCTAATTTGGGTTTTTACGCAAAATATCCAGTCAAACGAGGTCAAACCTGAAATCTAACTTCGCCATTGGATTCCTTAGGTCCAAATTAGGTTTGTACCAAAATTTGGACCTAAGGAGAGGTCATCTTGACCTACTTTCCAATTTAGTACACCCAAATCACAAATTGGTCCCTATCTTTTGAATACCGTTGCAGAGAACCCCCTAGGTTCTTCGCCTCCTTTGCAAACCGGTCCTGCCGCCATTGCTAGGGCAGAACCGAGCTCCGGCGAGGTTCGGAGAGGGATTGCTCTCTAATCCCTCAGAGATTCCCTCCCAGAAATGGAAGGAGGATTCTCTGAGGAATTCCCTTCCTTATAAAGTCAATTACAATCGCTGGTGTGAACCCAATCTCTCGTGCGAACGCACGAGAGATTTGGGTATCATAACTCCTTTCCATCTCCGACGACCAACCTCAAGCAATTACGTGCCCTTCATGCCCTGCACACCAAGTCCAGTGCCTATATAAGAACCCACAACTCCGGCCGAAGAGGCTGAGCTTGATTTGGCCGAGTTTCCCCCTTCAATTCCTCTCCTCCTGCCCGGCCAAATGTCCCAGCTAGCTCCGGCGAGCCCCCCTCCCCTCCCTCTTCGTTCTGCCACAAAACCAGTGGCAGAGTTAGCTTCCTGACCTCCCTCCGCGTCGCGCAATACCAGCGCACGCCGCCTCAGCCCCGTCGTCGCCGCCGTTCTCCCCCACTGGGCGTCATCTTCTCCGGCGACAGCAGGTACTGCTGTCCGCCTTCCGTCCCCTTTCGTCCTTACAATTAGGTTAGAACTCCTCTCCATCCTATCCTCTCTCTTTTCCCCCTGTTATCTCATCTGATTACCCCTCGACCGACGCTGACCACCCTCATCTTCCACATCACCGACCGAACTCCGGCGAGCCGCCCACACCACTCCGCCACTCCACACGGATCGCCAACCACCTCGTGAGCTCCGCCTCACCACCAGGAACTCGCTCCACCCCACAACTGCCACTCCAGACCTCCATAACCACCCCCCGAACAACCCACCATCTCCGGCCACAGGTTGACCTAGGCGCGCACGCCTAGGCCGACCGGCAACCTGCAGCATCACCCACCGCCTTCGCCGTGCTACGGCGAAGGTTTCCAACTATTCTGATTGGGCCAATAGGCCATTCTGTGGAATCTCAAGTGAACGCCCCGGCCGCCATTAACAGCTGAAGCAGCAGGAAGCTTGGAGCAGTAGCAGGCGTCAGGCTTCCTAGGCGGCAGGTGCAGCAGACTCTCGCAAGTGTTGCGAGGTGACTGAGTTCATCAAGGAGCACCAGCAGGGCCTTCAGCATGGGCAATTGCACACGAGAGTCTGCGGGCGCACGCAAAGGAAGGGCGGAACGTTTAGTCCCACATCGTGGAATCTCAAGGCACAGGTGCGCCTGGTCCCGGGTACGATCCGACCCGATTATGGCTGTGGCTCTGGGAGAGCGTTCGTGAGTGAACTGCTTGAGAGAGAGAGACGCGCGGGTAGTGGGAGAAGGGTTAGGTTTTGCTCCTGTGCAGGCCAGGCTGAACGCAGGAGAAGAACTTGGCCGCTACAGAAGAAGAAGAAGGAAAGGTGAGGCGAAGAAGAGAAGAAAGAAGGAGCAAAGACAGAGAAGAAGAAATAAAGAAGCCTTCGCACGAGAAGAAGGAAAGCAGAAGAAGAGAGGCAAACAAAAGATTAGAAGATCAAAAGAAAAAGAAGAAGGCTTCGCAAGACAAGAAAGAAAGCAGAGAGAAGCAAAACGAAGAAGAAAATAGAAATACTTTTAAGACGTCTGATCACAAAGATCAGACGTCCAATTTCATATTTTTGTCCTAATAACTTTTAATTGCATACATTCACATTTGAATTGATATTTTGAGTAAATTAGTGTGTTCAATTACATTTTGACTAGTAGTAAATTCCATTTGCTCCCTGTGTTCGACCTCGGATACTTCGATTTTCGAGTAATAAAAATCTTTATTTGTTTTGAACGCTTTAGCGGCTATACTACAACGCGATATTATCTTTTAACAAACCGCACAAAAGCGAGACGAACATCCCTCCTAACTGGTTGGATTGAACTGACAGAAGTAGATCAAATCGTTCCTTTATCTCAAGATGGGTTTTAGGAGTCTGTAGGTCTGTAGGCTAGCCCACTTAAGGACAGGTTTGATTGTTTGTATTGCAAGGCACCTTTCTTCCTCCCATCTCTCATGAATCCTTCCACATATTACACGCATTCCCGCTCTTTCCCTCCTATTTTGAATTATCCTTAACATGATGATTTTCCCGACTTGTACTGTAATTAGCCATCAGTTAGTTGGGATAACTCAGATTGGGGATACAGTTCCGGACCTCCGTGTTTGGGGTCCAACCCTGAACACTATGATTGTAATTTCTATCCTTCTCAGAGTCACATCAATTATAGATCGTCACCCTTTCATGAACAACCTAATACGATCTACAATCAAGAAGGATACACTAATCCTTACCCATCCACTAATTACATTGCCTTTAGGTCATCACTATCTTTTGAACAATCTGAAATGACCTATTATCAGGAAAGGTATAATGAATCTCAATTCGTTAATTCCCTTACTTTGATCCCAAACCTGCCCAACCCTGAACCAACTCATTTGGTTCAAGGTAATTAGGTTCAAGATAAGGTTCTCGCTAACTTAAGGAATATCATACAATCTTTAGAAGTTCAGCCAATACCTTGCATTAAGAGATTAGAGCCCCTGATTCAGATGATTGATGATTTGAAAATGTATTTGTTGGATTGGCTCCAGGATGTTAAGGATAAGAACCCGGGTGAGTTTCTACTTGGAAAGTTAGCGAAATTGAGGATGAGATTTGTGGTCGCTTTGATTCAATCATGGGATGATTCCCAGGATAAACCCTCTTCAGGAAAGCCAATTTCAGAACCCACTCAGGCACCTGTTGGGGGGAACACATGTTACGAGGCTGACCAGATTGAATTAGAGCAACCAATTAAGGAAGATCTGATTTCTTCACCTGAGATCCCTGAGCCGGGGTATGAGGAAATGTATGTCTCCTTGGAACAGAAAGTGATAGATGATTTTGAGACATACATTAATACGGATCTTGATTCTCATGGTGAAGATTCAAGGTGCGAAGTCTCATGCGAGTTTACAGAACACGATTTTTGTGAGACGATTGGGCCTGAGGAATCTGAAAGATCATTAGATAGCCCAAAAACTGAGGAAACTGATTTTATTAGGGCTCACATTATGGATCCAGAATCGCATTTTCTGGAGGATTCAATCAAATGCCCTGATTGTCAGTTACACCTGTTGAGTTTATCGATGATTCTGTTTCTGAGATAATTAGACCCAAGTCAATTTTGATTCAGCCACATCATTTAGACTTGAAGATTTCAGATGGGATGATTAATATGAAAGAGGTCCTGGAATTTGACATGCTAAATAAGGAGGATAGGAGCCGAGAAATTTTGATTTAGGAAGTAAGTTCTGGAGGAAGTACAAGACTGAGTTGAAGGGTGCCTATTATGCTGAAACCATCAAACCAAGACCCTTATGACATTTGTTCTGAGGATGTCAAACCCAAGCACACATTCAATGATTATCCTTTGGAGCTTGAATTTTCTGTAACCCGACTTTTTGGTCTTTGGTTGCATCCTCATAAATCGCAGGCCCGACCTTGCTTGCATACTGATTTTAGGTTTTAGGTAATTTTTATCTAGAGCCTAAGAGATTCTCGATTATGGGGTATGGGTCTGCACCACAATTTGGTCCACATCTGTGGACCTCTGTTGACAGGTCAGAGGATTCTTATGTTTATTCTGATTCTGACCTGCACCTGTGAATTCTTCATTTCTCTTCTTTGTATAGTGTGCTTAGATGAAGGCACTAAATTCAGTACATTTACAGTTCCTTTTAGCTTCTATCTCGGAGCGGACCTGACATTCAAGCAATTCAGGTGCTTTCTATGCTATTCCACTCAGTTTTGTCTTTTTAATACAATGAGGACATTGCATTAGATAGGCATGGGGGGGTGGATATTCATCTATGAATTTATTCATCAGCTTCGTAGATTTGTTTTATTTTATTAGAAAAAAAAATTATGGAATTAGGAAGGAGAACTTGGGTTTAAGAAAATTTTCAATCTTAGGAAATACTACATTATGATTTGAACATAAAGACCCTTCAGGTCTTTGGACTTAATCAGCCCATGTATCCACTAAAATGTGGATTTATTTTCGAGTCCTCGCCAACCTAAATTCTATTTTAATTGGAGTAAATAAGTTTGGGTGATAAGTATACGACTTATGAACTCGCCCTCTGATTTGAGGGAATTTTGAGTTTTAAGCATCTACACACTATCTTGTCATTGACTCGTTGTTCGGCGATTTTAATGGAAATTGGGTAGCTAAAGAACCTTCTAGGGTGATATGTGATTAGCCCATAGTTGTGGGCTATTTAAGTATTTAAGTGCCTAGACATTAGGTTAATTCTAACATTTATTTAGCATAAATTAGGATGTAAATAGATTAATTCATATTTTTAATTTAATTACATAATCCATGCATTGCATTCATATTTTAAGTGCATTTAGAATTAACTTGGAATGACATTCATCTAATTAGCTAACCAATTAGGTACATTATTTTCATTAACATAAAAGTTGAGGATCTGTATATAAATGACCATAATATTTTAACATTATTTTCTTTATTCTTCTTCTTGCAGGAATAGCTGGCTGCCGCTCCAACGCCACCAACTGCCGCAGTGAAGAACCCATTCAAGGAGGAGTGGATGTGTTGGATCTGGTCGGGCAGCTGATTTCAAATTTGTGCAGGCCACTACAAAAGCAGGAGGGAGGCAACCGAGCTCGGGATGCCTCCACCACTGACCCACCACTGTGCAGAGAGATCTCCTCTCTTTCATTCCACACCGCCGGCCTCAACCGTGGCGGCGAGTCTCCACCACCGTGGGTGTGTGGTGTGACAGGCCACACCGCCATCCGGAGTTCGTTCGCATTACCGTGAGCACCTTAGCGTGCATCTCCCTCACCGTCGTCACCAACAACCACCGCTGCAGCCACTCTGCAATCGCCTTCTCAGTTAGTTAAGACGTCCAAGAAATTTCCCGGACGTCTGAAGCCTCCCGCTCACCTCCAGCCGCACGCAAGAACCCGCACTTCCTCTCGCTCCCACCGCCTGCACACCCACGCCCAACAGTCCGCGCACGCCCTCCTCCCACGTCTGAAGCCACCCGCTCACTCCCGCACCCATGCCATCTCCACGCCCTCCAGCCTGTGCACCCCCACCACCCACATCGTAGCAGCCACCCCCTCATCTCCAACCGCACGCAAGGCGTGCATAGCCTCTAGCCCTCACGCCCTCTCACTCCACCTTCCCCGCGCCTGCAGCCTTCGCCATCTCCACGCGCAACCGCCTGCGCACCCACGCCAGCTGCAGTCACACCTGCAGAATCACTCCCGCGCCCGCAGCACCTTCCCCTCACCCGCACGCCTGCAGAACTTCACCCACGACACTTCCACCCTGCAGCAGAGCCAAACCAGCCGCAGCAGCCACCCGCACAACCGTGCATGCCCTCCTCCCGCGCCTGTAGCACCTGCACTTCACCAACAACAGTGCATGCACCCGCACCCTCCAGCCACCGCGCGCATCACTTCGCCAATAGCAGCTGCAGCACCGGCTGCAGTCACCTTCGCCGTAGCTCCGCCCGGCCGACTCCGACCACCGTTCGACATGCGGTTGCCACCATCGTGACGACCTCACTTCATCCAGCCACCTGTGCAAACCACTCCTCGATTGAACCTCTCCCAATCGCGAGGAGGAGAGAGGTAAAATGCTCTGTAAATGGGTTAATTAGTTATTACATTTCATGCCATTGCCAGGAAAAAGAATTTTTTTTTATGAATATTTTATTATTATAAAATTTGCAACTTTACACTCAAGTTCTTTTACAATTGCATAGCTTTTGTAATTAACATTGTTTGAGATTGATTTTGGAATCTAAATGTGCACAAATTTTCTTTAATACATGTCAATGGAAAATTGCATAAAATCATCACATGTTTATTGAATATTTCAGTGAGAAAAAATTGCACATCTACCCTTATGTTTTCAAGATATTGTGCATCTTATTTCCGTCGCATTTCATGTTAGATGTAACTACGGATTTCTCACAAGACTGAACGAATATGAAATAATAGAGATATTATTGCCTCATTGCCTCCCTGTGGATATGACCTGCTCCCTTGCGAGTGGTTATTTCTTTTTAAATATTGATTAGTCAATTTTTCCACCACATAAAACTGCAAACGACTTTAAAGCGAACAATCGACTAGTCAAATGGCGCCATTGCCGGGGAGGCGACAGATGCAATAATTTCGCCTGATTTTATTTTGATTATTTGTCAATTGCACAGTGATTTGACCATTAATTATTTTCTCTTCTGTGCGAGAAATTTGTGCAAGAATTAGCCAGTGTGAGAGGCGACCCTTGACATCGCCAGAGGAGAATTGGACGAGCAATTTTGAAAGGAGGAGAAGGACGAGGATGCGGAGGACATCATTGTATATTTAGTCGCTAGTTTGATAGAATTAAGACTTTAGATTTAATTTTTTATTGCATTTTGTTGGAAACCCTTGTTCTGGGGTATATTTTGAGGGGTTTGTTCCCCAATTTTGTTTTTGGCCCGTGTTGGGTAATTTTTGGGAGCCTGTTCCCTTTTCTTTAGATTTAGGTTTTTAGTTTATTGATTACTTTTATTTGCTTGTGCATAAGTAGTTTAAAAATTAAAAAAATAAAAAAATGAGCTGCCTACCCTAAGACGAACCATTTGGGTCTGTATGAGCAACCTCTAGATTTATTTCTCTGCATTGCATGCATTCTTGCATCATTGATTGCTGGAAGCAAGGTACGCATTTTCTTACTTTGCATCCTATTCTCGATCACGCATTGCATTAGTACTTAATGCGAAGACCACTTAATCTGTACTGAATAAATCTAACAAGTGGTCACATATTTTATAGAAAAAGGACTAATTAAAGGAGGGACATTTTAAAAACCAAGGATTTGATTTTCAAACTTGGCGTGCGATTCAAAATTCAAAATCTTTTATGGTGTATGCCCACTTATTTCACTTGCACCACGGCATGCTTCTAGACACTCCTTAGGTTTGGAAATACTAGGACAAGAGCCCTCCTATCGTTGGATTCTGAAGTGTTCGGAACTTGAGATCAAAGGTTTTGTAAATCCAAAGAGGGGGATACCTTGTCACGGATTTTTGGGGGTAGTTGAGAAGCACTGCGAAAGCACAGCTTCAAAGGAAGGCTTAGGCCTACTTGCATCCCTCGATATTCCATCTTTGGATTTACTTGACCATTTGAGATTTAGGGAAGAACACCTAAGCTCCAACTAGGTCTTCTTAGGCGAGCCGTAGGTCGACAATAGGCGCGTAAATTGATTGAACAAATTGTATTGTCACCTGCAATCTGACTTAAAATCAAAAGCCTAAATTGGGAAAGACCTAAAAGGTCATTTTTGAATTGTGTTTTGCTTGGGGAATTCTGATTGAGGTGTGAGTTAGAATGGACCACATTGATTTTCATCCTTTCACATCTTGCCCACACCCTCACCCCTACTCTGCATCCTTCGATCCCAGATGCCGAGATTGTCCATTCCTTGATGGACATAATGACAATCATTAGGATCCGTTTTACTCCTATTATAGGAATATTGGCCTGGTTAAGCCCCAAATCAGTGAGCAGAACTTAGGAGCGGGATTTGCTTTGCCCAATATCCCACATACCATAGAAATACCCAACCCACCCTCCCTGCAAAATTATAATGGTTGGACAAACACTCCTGGGTACTATAAGCCTGAGCCAGACTTCTCTCATCATAGAAATGACCTCTCCTCTTTGAAGATGGAAATATAGAAAATGCAAAACGAAATGAGTGAATTGTTAGGAGAATCTTCGAGAGCAGGCCAACAAGAAAGAGATGAAATTAGCCACCCAATCTACTCCATTGAGGATGACGTATACCCCTCTACAATAGATGCATCTCCCGTGGGAGAGCTACACTCTAAGTTGGAGGGAAATTCTGGGGAGAATAGCTACTTTTCGAAGATCGATTTTGAAACCTCCCCATTAGATGACACTTCCTTGAGAGATCCACACCTTAGGTGGGAGGAAGATACACATGAAAGTAGCTATGCATTGGATGAAGAAAGGTGGCAACCCGAGGAAGATGATGATAAGGTTGAGTATCCACCAGAATTATATTGGAGTCAAAAGAAGGGAATGATGGTACCATTGGAAGACCTCGACCCAGATGATAGTATTTTCATGACATTTGATGAAGTGGGTCAAAGTCATGTTGTTAATCCTACCCTCCCTTCTGATCACGATATGGAACTCAAGCCCACCCTTAGGGAACCTAACCCTCAAGAAATTGACCTATCTGAGGAGTCTGATGTTACCAGTGTAAACGATTTACCTTAGATAGAGCACCCTAGGGGATCTGCTGAGATATTAAATGATTTTAGACCTCGGGTATATGATGAATTGTGTGATGAGGAGGAAGACGAATTATATGAGGAACCTACATTCAAGATTTGGAGTGACACTAAGGGTGATTATGTCTTATTTGAAGAGTTAGCCCCTGAGGATGTCACAAATTTGACCAAATTAGGTTTCCTTAGCACACCTATTGATGATATTTCAACTCATGATGAAATGATGGAAAATTTGGAAGCAATTTCTGAGATTTATGTGGATTCACATATAGACTCCGGGGAAGATTTGAGTAAAGAACAAAAACCCAGGGATGACATTGATAGGATAATCCCTAGATCTATTGCTTCCAACCTACCTTCATTCATTTCGAAGTCACCCTCTGATTCGCTTATATCTGAAAGCGAAATTGTGACTCCTGATGAAGAGCAGGAAGATACATGTGATGGTGCAAGGAATGTTAGGGATGAAATTGAGGATTTAGAAAGAGTGTTAGGGATGGACACCAAGCTGATTAAACCCAACCTAGATCTTATGGCCATCCCGCAACCTCATAACTTGGACACCCTAGATGACCCTTGCCTTAGAGAATTGCTCACTTTTGTTCTGACCAGGGGGCTTAACAGACGAATATTTCCCGTAATGCAGTATTGGGTATGGATTGATGATTTCTTTACTCAGTCCATTACCCTGGGGGTTTATCTCTGCACCAATCCTTCCCCATTCTTTTTGGAGGATCCATCTTATCCTCCCTGTACCCCTTTGGAGGTTGTTATACCTGTTTATCCTTTAGAACCTCTTCTGGTGACCTGGGAAGATTTCATTCCCATTTTAGTTGGGTGAGCATTTGCTATCGGGATTCATCATCAGCTCGCCAACATCCTAGGTTACCTATTTTCTAGGCCAACATTGCTTTGCTCATTTTTAGGGCCTATTTCTATAATTCTTGAACCTGATTTGCAGGTTCTTTGGCTATTCAGCCCAGCTCTGACCCAGGTAATATCCTTCTATGCAATGAGGACATTGCAGATTTTAGGCATGGGGGGGTGTACTTGGGGATATACATAGCATAGTGCATTCATTGCATACATTTGTATATAAAAAAAAAAGAGTTTTGTGCTTAACTGGCTAGATCTTGCAGTCTTAAGCAAATCAGAACTCTAGGGTAGATTAAGTAAATTCTAAGTTCAAACTTTAGAAGCTAAATGAGCTGCTAGCTTTAGACCTTTAGGGTCCTTTGTGGACTTAAAAACTTTAGTAGGAGTTAAGTTGCGGACCATTCCTCAAGAGGTTGTGGAAGGAAAGCTAGGGTTTGAGTTAAAAGGTGGGGTAGTACCTGGAGTTTTATTCTACCTTTTGGTTTACGGGTCCTTGTAACCCAAGCATCCAAATTTCACACACATGGTCTGGTAATTAACTTAATTTTTGTCTTTTTGAAAAGAGATTTGGTTCTTGTAGTTTTGACTTAGGAGAGGCTTGAAAACACATTTTGATTGGAAGAGTTCCCACCGTAGGAGAGGTGGAGTATATACTCACCTTGAGGATGCGATGATAACATATTACCTCCTCAGTGCTTGTCTCTTAGGATATCCATCCTACTAGGGGCATGTAAGTGCATTGTGCGGTTCAGGTACCATGGGCGGCCCTATCTCGAAGTGCCGATTGCCATAGGCCTGAATTCGCTTAAGAAATCCATGGGCGATACTATCTCGAAGTGTCAATTGACAGGAGTTCTTGGGGTTGTTATGGGTGGTGCTATCTCGAAGCATCGAAAGCCAGGCACCCTTCGAGGTATGGTAATGGGGACAATGAATCTGACACAGACCGTGTTGATAGCTGATCTGAGGTTAGACTTAGAAGAATCAAACAAATAAATATATATATATATATACATATATATAAAAAAAAATTTCTTTAACTTAAATAACTCAGACCAATGCACAGGCATGGATGCTTTAATCTCAGGGATCAATAAACTTTAGGGTAGAGTCAGAAATCAAGGAAACTTGTACCTGCAACTCATCTTTAGCCGACCTAGTCTGTAATTTAGCAACTACTTAGGAACCTTGGGTCTAGAGTCTGAACATAATATGCTTCTGAAGGAAGACTAAGTGAGTTGACTAGTCTACTTGGAGTGCTAGTTTTCACTTAATTTTGCTAGGGACTAGCAAAAACTAGGCATGGGGTATTTGATTAGCCCACAGTTTTGGGCTATTTAAGTATTTAAGTGCCTAGACATTAGGTTAATTCTAACATTTATTTAGCATAAATTAGGATGTAAATAGATTAATTCATATTTTTAATTTAATTACATAATCCACGCATTGCATTCATATTTTAAGTGCATTTAGAATTAGCTTAGAATGACATTCATCTAATTAGTTAACCAATTAGGTACATTGTTTTCATTAACATAAAAGTTGAGGGTCTGTATATAAATGACCATAATATTTTAACATTATTTTCTTTATTATTATTCTTGCAGGAACGGCTGGCTGCCACTCCAACGCCACCAGCTACCGCAGTGAAGAACCCATTCAAGGAGGAGCGGATGTGTTGGATCTGATCGGGTAGATGATTTCAAATTTGTGCAGGCCACTACAAAAGGAGGAGGGAGGCAGCCGAGCTCGGGAGGCCTCCACCACCGACCCACCACTGTGCAGAGAGATCTCCTCTCTTCCATTCCACACCGCCGGCCTCAACCGTGGCGGCGAGTCTCCACCACCGTGGGCGTGTGGTGTGACAGGCCACACCGCCATCCGGAGTTCGTTCGCATTACCGTGAGCACCTTAGCATGCATCTCCCTCGCCATCGTCACCAACAACCACTACCGCAGCCACTCTGCAATCACCTTCTCAGTTAGTTAAGACATTCAGGAAATTTCCCAGACGTCTGCAGCCACCGGCTCATCTCTAGCCACACGCAAGGCGTGCACAGCCTCCAGCCCTCACGCCCACTCACTCCACCTTGCCCACACCCTCCTCCCGCGCCTGCTGCACCAGCACTTCGCCAACAACAGCGCGTGCACCCGCACCCTCCAGCCAGCACGCGTATCACTTCGCCAACAGCAGCTACAGCACCGGCTCCAGCCACCTTCGCCAGAGCTCCGCCCGGCCGACTCCGACCATCGCTCGATGTGCAGTTGCCACCATCGTGATGGCCTCACTTCATCCACCCACCTGTGTAAACCTCTCCTCGATTGAACCTCTCTCCCGATCGCGAGGAGGAGAGAGGTAAAATGCTCCGTTAATGGGTTAATTAGTTGTTACATTTCATGCCATTGCCAGAAAAAAGAATTTTTGTTTATGAATATTTTATTATGGTAAAATTTGCAACTTTAGACTCAAGTTCTTTTACAATTGCATAGCTTTTGTATTTAACATTGTTTGACATTGATTTTGGAATCTAAATGTGCATAAATTTTCTTTAATACATGTCAATGGAAAATTGCATAAAATCATCACATGTTTATTGAATATTTCAGTGAGGAAAAATTGCACATCTACCCTTATGTTTTCAAGATATTGTGCATCTTATTTTCGTCGCATTTCATGTCAGATCTAACTACGGATTTCTCACGAGACTGAATGAATAGGAAATAATAGAGATATTATTGCCTCATTGCCTCCCTATGGATATGACTCGCTCCCCTGCGAGTGGTTATTTCTTTTTAAATATTGATTAGTCAATTTTTCCACCACATAAAATTGCAAACGACTTTAAAGCGAACAATCGACTAGTCAATATGGTTGGCAAGTTATCGTGGGTAACAGCCCATAGGTAGGTTGTCCAGAGCCCAGTCACTAGACCTTTCTCTTTTTGCTTCCTTTAGGTAAATCTTAGACCAGGGAAGCCACCTACTTAAAAAAAAAAAATCAAAAAGAAAAGGGGAAAAGAAAAAAAAGAAATAAACCACACTTCACCGCACGAGTATGGCTGGCAAGTTATTGGTGGTAACAGCTCATCGAATGGTTGTCCTGATCCCAGCTCAAGAAATGCACTGAAAAATCCCAAAACACTTAGGAAGAAGCGGAGACGTAGAATAAATCGGGGAGATATACACTGGATTCACCCTTGTGTTGACCCCGTAAAAAAAAAAAAGTAGGGAGAAAGCTACCGGTTGTAAAGATACACCTTTAGGTAGAATTCTTTTTTAGGTCACCTAGAGGTGTAGAAATCCAAAGTCCATTTTAACTACCATCAACGAGTCTATCACATTCATAATAAGATGCTTAGAACTTAGGGTTCTTATCAAATCATAGGTGAGATGAATGGCCGTAGAAAGCCACTCTTAAACCCTAAAACTTGAAAAATCCAAAAAAATTAGAAAAGAAGAAAAAGAGAAAAATAAAATTTTCTTTGAATAAGGAGAGGGCTTGAGTCAATCTGTATTTTGGCAGATACTCGGGCACTGTTATGTCTTTGAAAGTTCAGATCCTAAGTAGACATTTTCTTAATGACTGAAAATAAACTCAAGCCCAAATAATCCAACCTAATTCACTTATAAATAGCATATAGTTTTTGCTATGGGCTAGCAAAAGACAGGCATGGGAGTATGATGTAAACATGTTTACACTACTTAAGATGTCTATTTATGCATGCTCTTAAGCATAGGATTGCATTGCATGCTATAAATATTGCATAACATGCATCATCTTGCATTTAGAGTAGTTTGAATAAAATGGAGGTTAATTGTCTCCTTTTATGTTCATGGATAGGGCAAACTTTTTATCGGGGCCTCGGATCGAAGATCCTACCATACAGATGTGATCAGGGCAACAATTGGAGTTCAACGACTCCAAGATCGCCCTAATCAGACATCTGCAGCATCAGATAGTGACCGAGGAACCCTAGATGATCAAGAGCCAAGATGGTGTGAATCCACACTTCAAATGACAAATCCGACTGCACCGATGGATTCGGATTGACGATCGTGGCCTAACGGCGCGAAAATTAACTCAATCCGATGTCCATGGCACCATCCACATCATCCTGAAGATGGACGGCCAAGATGGCGCCATGTGGTGCCATCTCAGCCATCCAATCGACCCTCAGGTCCACCGCTGCCTCTCCAAAGAGAATCCAATGTGTGATCTGGGCTGTTGGATCTTGATCCAACGGTCCTGAATGCGTGTTCAAAAGTTCGGCCGCCTACCCATCCACGTGCGCAGCACAGTGGATAAGGCACTCGGCCACCATCAGACGCGCGTTCAATTCGCAGGGTGCGAGCGAGCGTCGGATCATCATCGAACGACTGTGCATGCCCGATAGCACTCACGCGCTATTAGATGCGTGGCGAAGACGCGGCATCGTATGCGGGCGGGCACATGCTGAGGAGCGGGTGAAGGTGCGATCTAAGCCTTCCGTTCTCGCGATCGGACGGTTGAGAATGGCTGGACGTGTACGCACATTACATGCACATGCAAGTGAGCGGGCGCACGTGTGTCGCGCACTACGCCCAATTTCGGACCTTTAGCGACGGTTTTATCCGTCACTAAAGGTCTTGAATTAATGTTTTTAAAATGGAATGACCAAAATGCCCCCACTCCTTGCAAATATAAATGAAGACCCCCTCCACACGATATTCTCATCCCTTCCTTCTCTTCTCTACCTCTACAAAGCTCAAGAGAAGCTTGTCCAATACCTGGGATGCTGCTTGCGAGATAAAGTCAAATTTTCGTCCCCCTTTCGGAAGCGGATTCGGCGACGACGACGACGTGTTGCTCCATTCTCATTCCTCCCACCTCGATCCCATTCTTCCGCTCCATCCTCCTTCATCCAGGCGACGTCTCGTCTGGCTCATCCTCCAAGCAATCGTCGAGGAGGATAACTTCTCTCTCCCATTCTTCTTTACAGCTTTCTAGTGTAGAATTTTCCTGCTTTTTAGTGTAACTGATTTCCTGCTTTCTAGTTTAATTCTTATTTGGTTTTATTGTAGAAACATTTTGAATTATTGAATGCATGTTTCCTCTCTCTCTCTCTCTCTCTCCCTTTTGGTTAGTCTGATTGTTGTTATGGCTTCATTGTAATTACATCGCCTCACTTTTCAAGAATAATTCTAAAAAAATACATAATTGCGAATATAGATTGACGTAGCCTCCCTAAGTTCAACCCAGTATTTTTAATCCAGTATAAATTTTATTTGTTGAACACGAGTTCTTTGCTTTCATACTACGACGATAGGTTTTTCAAAATGAAACACATTAGCATAGCAACCCGACGTTCAACAGTGGTGGATTGCATCCATCAAGGGAATGTTTATTTGGACCTGTTCAAAGAGCTTGATCACGTCCTCCTCAGGAGCCATGGGTTTGGTTGTCCTTTTTCCTTTGGTCAAGGCCTCGGGAAATGGAACCTTGGTTGGTTCCTCTAGAATAGGTCCAGGTTTTTGATCTAGGACAGGGACATCCTGGATAACTATCCTAGGGCTTGGGTCACTAACAAGCTTGGAGTGGTCTGGATAAGGTGGGTCTTGGGTTGCTTTACCACTACGGGTTGTTACAGAATTTAATCCTGCCTGGTTCTGGTTTGGGGTTGGTAAAATGGGTGGCTGATGTTGATAACCCACATAAGATGTTGAAGCTTTCATCTCGTCAAGTGATGGAACAGAAAGGGCCTGATAAATCATGTGTGCGTCGCCTGGATTTGGATTCATAATGCACCTCTGGGTCGGCACGTTATTATGGTTTAGCAGAGGTTGTGAAGGAAGTGTACCCGGTTGGTGGGAATTCGCCATCTGGGTGCGTTGGTTACGGACCTCTGTGATCTCATCCTTGTGTTGTTTTTGGATTGCCGCATTCATTCTTTGAATGTCAGCCATTGTTTGGAGGATGAGAGATATTTGGTCTTGGTTTGGCCCAGGTTGATAGGTGGGGTTGGGCTGAGGCTGAGGTGGCTGATAAGGATGAGAGGCTTGTGGACGGGGTTGATAAGGTGGTCTTTGAGTTTGAGAATTTCCCACCCACTGGAAATTGGGATGATTTCATCATCCAGGGTTGTAGGTGTTGGAAAATGGGTCATTTTGGATGGCATTGAGGTCCTTGCAGGTCTGAGGAACCTCAGGGAAGTCAGAGTATGGGGGTTCAAAGTTCCCTTGACAAGAATAGAGAGGATCGGAGGTCCCTTCGATCTTGGAGTCAGAGGGGTGGATATGGGTCCATCCCTAGAGAAGATCGATGGAAGATGTTTTGCACAGTTTCCCTCACGAGATGTGGCTGTGCGAAGGAGTTCTGCATAGAGGTGGCTCGCTACAAATGCTGAGTCTGCTCGTCCACCTTCTTCTTGATGATAAAGACCTTGTCCAACCAACTGGCCATCAATTCCATGTCGACGGATGCGGATAGGCCCTACGTCTCATGTGCTCCCCTAAGATTTGTCGATGCATGGGAATTCATCCAGTCGAATAAGCCCATGGAGTCATTGTTGATGGAGTTCTCACACATATTCTCGAGAATCTCCCACACTGTGTCCTCGTGCTGACCCATGATGTTTCCTCCACAGGTTGCATTGATGAATAATCTATTGTCCTCACGGAGTCCCTGGTAAAACGATTAGACTTGTTCGCATTTAGGAACTCCATGATGGGGGCACTTATGCATGAGATCCAAAAATTGGTCCCATGCCTCATGAAGAGGTTCTCTCGTTTGCTGGGTGAAATAAGTAATCTGATGGCACAAGGCGTTTGTCCGACCAATGGGAAAGAACTTCTTCAAAAATTCGGACTGAAGTTCATCCCATGAGTTGATCGAACGAGTCTGTGTCTGATACCAATGAGCAGCCTTGTCCATGAGGGAGAAGGAAAACATCTTCATGAGTAGAATATCCTGGTTTTGTGCATCCGACCCGAAGGTCTGGGCCAGATGCTTGAGCTATTTGATATGCTGGAATGGATCTTCGGAGTTAAGCCCATAGAATTTTGGTATGGCATGAATCATATTGGGCTTCAATTCAAAATCAGGCCCTCCAGCCAGGATTCGGACTCGAAGCTCGATTGCCACCACAGCGGGATTATAGTGATCTCACATCATGGGACGCTACGGTGGGTTAATGAAGTTCTAGAAGAGGTCATTCAGATGCTGAAGCTGGTGCTCAAGATTGTTTTCTTCTTCAATAGGCTGTGCCATGATGGAAGAAGAAGGAGAACTAGGTTTTGAGTCAGAGGAAAGGTCTATGTGGAGGGGTTGCTACACAAACAAAGGTACCGAGGCTTGGCCTCGGAGAGAGTGGCTTTCTAAAGGAGGTTTCAAGGATCTCCTGCCAAACATGCACTGAAGGACTGGATGATATAAGAACGTGCTTGACCCAATCGAGACAACCAAAAATATGTTGTGTGACAATAAAGGTTCGGGGTGGATGATACCCCTTAGTCAGAAAGGTCGTCCACTTGAGAATTACCTAGGCAGCCAGAGAGGGAGAGTCCCGCGATGACCCCAACATGGTAGAGCGTCCCTATGAGTTATAGGGTTTCCCCCACCCGACCTCAATTGTCACTGAGATTCTAGGTAGACCAGAATGGGGACCTTGACCTCTTAAGTCTATCATTTTTAGTTAAGATCAAGGTGCTTAGGGTTCCACTTGAACTTTAAGCCTTTTGTGTGCAAAGTGACCTAATTTTAAGGTTGGTTGACCCCAAAGGATCAACTTCACTTCTTTGTTCCTTTGAGAGCTTCTTAGGTTCTTTCTTTTTAAGGTTCAAGTAGATTAAGAGCATGATTTGCTTAGGGTTTCTCTTGGATAGGTCTTTTTAAGCAAGGCTTAGGCACACCTCTTTTTGGAAATTTTGATTCTTTTCTTAGAAGAAGATGTGTCCCTAAAACCCTAGCATGGAATCCTTAGGTTGGCTCTAGTTGGTCCAATTTAGTTGCCTCAGAAATGGGTATCTAGGGCTCAATCAAGAAGGTTTTAGCCCTAGTTACCTTAAGTGGATATTCACTTAAAAATGTGTTGAAAGTAAAAACCAGGAAACTCTTGTGGATTACTAAAATGTAGAAAACAGGTAGCCCTAGATTGATTTTTCTCTTTGTTTCTCCTTTTCAGATTTTGAGGGGATTAGGAGAGGGTTAACAAAGGGTTAACTATTCCTGGTGTGGTTGCTGTGTGGCTGCTTGTCTCTTCTCAGATTTTCCTGAAACAAACACAATAAGAGAGAAATTAAGTCAATAATAAATAAAAAATTATGATTTAAAGCTTCTAAAATGCCTGTTGCTCCTCGACAACGGTGCCAAAATGATTGCTAAATTTGCAGTTCAAAAAGATATTTGTTGTAGCATACCGCGAAAAATGATTATCAATTTTATTTACTCAAAATTTAAAAACATTCGAGGTCGAACTCAGGGAGCAATTCGGTATTTTAGAAGCAAAATCACAATCTCAAATGTTACTTGAAAGATGTTCAATGCAATGTAGAAAAAGAAATAAATTCTCTTTCTATATATATATATATTTTTTCTTCTTCTCTCTTTCTTTTTCTTTACTTTCTTTCTCTATCTTTGGCCTTCCTCAGACCTTTGATTCTATGAATCAGAAGCCTTAACTGATGTCTGTTACAGTGTCTGAGTCTTCTTCTTCTTCCTACCTTCTCCTTGGCTTATTCTTCTTCGTTCTTCTCTGCAGTAGTTCCTTCTTCTTTCTGCTTCTTTTTCTCTACAGCTGAGTCTTCAACTGCCGCACCTTCTCCTCTTCCTCTTCAACTCCTTCCCCTTCTTCTTCTTCTGCGGCTCCTTCGTCCCTGTCTTTTTGCAGCTAAGTCTTTTGCTCCTTCTTCCTTAGCCTCTATGGTCTCCTTCCTCTTTCTCTTCAAGTCCTTCCTTCTCCTTCAGCTGCCCTTCTTCCTCTTCTCTTCCTCCTCTTCCCCATAGCTGCTTCCTCTTCCTCCTTCCCTGCAGAGCATAGAGAAGCAAAACCTACCCCCTACCCTCCCCGCGTCTCTCTCTCTCTATTTTGCTCTTGCGACACAGCTCTCCTAGAGACTTCCTCAGGTAAAAGGGTCGGCTATGCATGCCCAAAACCAGGCCCACCGACATGCGACGGTGGGTGAGGAGTGAGCAGGTAGTCGGGTCAGGCCAAGTCCGTGGAGGCATGGGTTGCTGACGAGACCGGGTGGTGGGCGAGAGACCTCACCCCATGTTAGGAGGCAATGAGCTTAATTCACAAATTCAATTTATTTTACCTCACCCGCTTCAAAGCTTCCGAGGTGGGACTAAATGTCCCACCTTCTTCTCGTGCATGCCCGCAGCAAATGTCACGCCCGATTGCAGCTGCTGCTACAGCCCTCGACACCAATTAAATGCCTGGAGAAGTTCACGAAAGCTCTCCGTGCGACCTGGGACTGTGTCCTGGAGTGGGCAGAGCCTGGAGAAGCTTGCAAGGTTGCTTCAAGATTCCTCGTCAATGGCAAAGGGGCGACAAAACCTGAAATGCATGAAGATGGCTTTGCAACCCTGTCAGATCATAGGAAAACCTTCGCCATATCACGGCGAAGGTGAGGTGGGGGTTGGCTGGCCGCAGGGTGGCCTAGGTGTGTGTGCTTAGGTCACACTGTGGTCGTGAAGGTGGGTTAGGTTGGTGGAGGTGTGTAGTGTGTGTGGCGGTTGGTGAAGGTGGGGAGGATGATCATTGAGTTGGGGTGGTGCTTAGGGACCAGTCGGTGAGGAGGGAGGTGGTTTGTGGTGGTGGAGTGAACTCGCCGGATTGGTGGCCAGAGGTGAAGGGGATGATGGTGGTGGAGTGTGGCAGTGGTCGCTTGAATGAAATAAGGAGGGGAAAAGAATGTAGAGAGTGAGAGGAACTTATCTTGGGTGTTTAGAGCGAAGAAGGGAGCTGGAGGGCGAGAGGCGGGTGTCTGCCGTCGTCGGAGATGAAGACCCTGTGGTGAAGAAGCAGCGACGAGGAAGAGAGGCGGAGGGCATGTGCTGGTACGGCGTGCCACGGAGGAGCACGGCGGAGATGGCTCTATCACTGGTACGGTGGTGGAGAGACAAGAAGAGGGAGGGAGAGTCGCTGAAAGCTGTGGGCAGTTGGCCGGAGTGAGGAGACAAATTTGGGGGACTTTCTCTGGCCAATTCAAGCATGAAGGAAGCGGAAGGATTTGTTCTTCCTTAAATAGGTGCGGGCAGAGCGAGATTCGTAAGTAGAGGGAATACCATGCCGAAGGTAAGGACGGAGTGAGACCCATACCTCTCGAGCGTTCGCACGAGAGGAATGGGGTGTTTCAGGGCATGGGGAACTGCCCATGCAGTAGGGGGCTTTGTAGGGGGCTCCCCTTTCAAATTTGGGAGCAGCTCCCCATGAAATCGAGGAGAAAACCTCCGCACAAAGTCATCGGAGGTATGGTCCTTGTTGCAATGGTAGAGGGACCAAAATGAAGAAATAGATGAGAAAATTGAGGGGGTAATTGCAAGGGGTTTTAAACGTTAAGGGCCAGAATGTGATTGGGTGGACCAATTTGCAAAGTAGGTCAAGATGACCTTCCCTTATGTCGAATTTAATATAAACCTAATTTGGACCTAAGGAATCCGATGGTGAAGTTGGATTTTAGGTTTAACCACGTTTGACTAGACATTTTGCATTAAAACCTAAATTATGTAAAATACTAGGCGTGGGCCCTAATCTAGCTCAAAATAGGTTCCAAAGGCCAAATTTAAGGCTCTAAACCATAGGGGATATTTTTCCATGAATTTAAGAGGGTTTAGTTGATTTTTATCCTACCTAGAACCTTGTGAATTAAAGTGGGTTTGTTTTAGAGTTACAGAATGTCATTTAATTCTTAAATTTCATAATAACCAATATCTGACTGAACCATCCCACTTTTTCTCTTATTAAATCCAATTGACCTATGTCTAGATCCTTAGAAATCCCATTGATGTACTGCAATGGTAAAATTGTAGTTTTACCCCTTATTTCAAGTTTTCTTTTCAGATCAGTAACTCCCTGAATTAGGCCTTTCTTTAGGTTATGTAGGAGCTTTTGTTCATTTTATTAGATCAAAGTAAGCTAGTTAAGGTTCTTGATGAGGTTCTCATTAAGCGTGTAGCAGGTGAGTGGGTAAGGGGACCTGACCCCCGTGTTACCAGGTGAATAGGCCACTTCACAAAATCAATTTATCTGTATGCACATGCTCTTCTGCCACCAATGTGGGACTAATGTGCCTGCGCTCTTTGCATGTAGTTGTAGAGTGAAGACTTCGTCGATCAGAGTAGCAGATGAGGTCTTCTCTCATAATTGAGGACCTGGAGAGGATCTGATGTGTTTTTTGCATCAATTGGGAGTACATCAGGTTGTCTCGATGGCAGAGGAGCTTAGTCATGGTCGGGGATGGTGGCGGCGATGGCGAATAGCAGCGAACTCTTGAAACAAGCATATGGGCTTGAAAGCCTCAATTAAATGGATCCTTAGCTTCGCTGAACCATGGCATAGGTGTTGGTGGGTGTTTCGTGGAGGATGGTAGCATGTAGAAGGTGGATGGTGACGAAGAGGAAGGTGAAAAGATCGGTTGTTCGGTGGGTTGCGTGAGTGGGTGGAATGGCGAATAAAGATGGGGGTTTGGTTCGTGGAGGTGTGGTGGAGGTTGTGAAGGTGTTGGTGAGGTGTGTGGTGCGATGGAGAGATGGGGAGACCTCGCCAGAGGTGCAGCTGGAGTAGAGGAAGATGGAGGGCATACGTCGAATTTGTGGGTTGAAACTAGGGTTTAGTAATGTTAAGATAACCTACAGAGCTAGAGGATTCTAACTAACCTAAATATAATGGACAAAAGGGAAGGATTCCCTACCGGTGGTACACCAGACTTGGAGGAGACCCTTGCTGGTATTGCGAGCGGCAGAGGAATGTGGGGAGGAATATCTAGTCAACTATAGTCTGTGGTGGCTAGCGAAGAAGGTAGGATAAGGAGCTCGCCGTAGTTGGTAGAGATGGTTGTCGGGGAGAAGGGAAGAAAGGGATTCCGACCTCCAAACCAAGCTAAGGGTAGAAGGTTTGTCTCATGGGATGTTTTATAGGTCAAAGGGGGTGCTCCCAAGCAAGGAAAGAAGCTTTCAAGATCCGGCCAATTCATGCACAAGGGAGACCCACATCTCCCATCCGTTCGCATGGGAGATTGGGAAGGCAATAGGATTCCTAGTCGGTCTCAATTGGAAGAGGATTCTTCAAGGAATCTCTTTTTCAATTTTGGGACTAATTGATTGAGAATTGAGTAAGGAAATCTCTCTCAAATCTCAACAATGAGCTATAGCTTATGCCTAATGGTGGAAGGGGCCTCTTTGTGAAGGTGACGACAAAGTTAGAGACCAATCTGCAAGGATTTCAAAAAGTTAGGGGTGCATGTGTGAGAAAAAGAATATGACTGTACTGAATTGCAAACTAGGTCAAGATGATCTCCGATTGAGCCCAAATTTTGGTACAAACCTAATTCAGACCAAAGGAATGCCATGGTGAAGTTGGATTTTGTTTTTACCAAGTTTGAGTGGGTAATTTGCATAGAAACCCAAATTAGGGCAACTTTCCTTCTAAGACTCTATTTTAGGTCAAAAGTGGGTTTAGATGGTCAAATAAAAGGTACCGAACCTTATAGAATATTTTTATATGATTTTTATAAGGTTTAGGTGAATTTTATCATGACCAGAACCTTAGTTAATTAAGCAGTTCTGAAATTAGGGTTTTGGATGTCCATTAATTCTCAAAATGCGTGAAAACCCATTTCTTTCTACACGGACCCTCTTATTAGATATTTATGACCATTTGACCTTTAACTAACCTTTGGGAAAATCATATGATTATTCTGCATTTATGATATACATTTAAAACTATGGATTTAACCTTGATTTAATGCATTCTTCTCAGAAAGGATATGCAATGAATTATGACTCTACGATGGTTATGTAGGACCATTTGTCAATTACTATGACAAATACGAGCTAGTTATGGCTGATGATGATGTTATCATCACTTCTCTTTATTGGTAAAAGAGAAGTGGTTTGTAAGAGGTTGTACTTCCCTCGTTCAAGTGGTATGACAGTAGATTGATTAGGTTGTCTAGTTGGGGAAATTCTAAACTGGGAGGATTAGATAGTCGTTTTTACCCATAGGGGTTTCCATTATAATTCTTTGCATATTTTGTGGGATTATTTTTTTGTGCCATATTTTTATTACAATCAATATCACACTTGATCTTGTGTTTGTGGCCAAGAATGATTTGTAGGACCTTCATTGGGTATTAAAGCTAGATCATGAAGGCGATGTCACACCTCACCGTCACATCCCTGTAAGTTTTATGGAGGGACAATTATTTTTCCAAACACCACTATTCAATGGATCATATTATGGCTTTTGGAAAAGAAGAATGCAATTTTTTCTTGAAGCAATGGATGTTGAGATTTGGCATATCATTGAGTCCAAATATATGGCAAAAAAGAAAGAAGAGAAAGAGTTAATGAAGAGAAGAAGAAAGTGACAAATAATGCTAAAGCCATGCATGCACTATTTTGTGCATTACCTTAAGAGGGATTTGACAACATAGCTTCATGCAAATGTGCATATGAGATATGGAACTTGCTCTCTTCATGCATAAAGAAACCACTAACGAAGTAACATGTGATGATTCCAACCCAAGTTCGAAATTAGCTATCGAGGAAGAAAGCCACGAGGATGGAGTTACTCATCTATGTCTCATGGCGCCAACAGAACCAAGCAAAGAAGAGATAAACTCTAACCTTACTTTAGATGAACTATTAGATGCATATCATGTTTTATGCAAATTGGCTAAAAAATTAATGGAAAATAAGGAACTATGGATAAGTGCTCAAGTTTAGAAAAAGAAGAAGATGGTTTATCTCTAGATTTAGAAAATAAAAAAGGAGAATTAGATGAAATAAGAGTTGTGAATGTATAGTTCCATGAGAAAAGAGAAGATATCAAGGAATAATATGTTCACTTTGAAGACACACTTAATAACCTTAAATATTCTACTAGAACATATGTAGAAAAATATGACATTAAAAAGAAAAATCAAAAGAAGATTAGGCATGCTTTTTTATATCAAAAGGCTAAGAGGCGGGAGTTTAATGGACCCTCTTAACTTGAAAGGAACTAGCAACCACGGACCCTAAAGAATATGGGTATCGAAAAATTTATAGAATATTGTGTTGCAAGTTATGGAAAAGATTGACATGGAAGTCACAATTGGAGAGGCAACCTTTAATAAGCTAATAATCATAAATTTGTCTACGAAAGATGGTGGAACCAACAACTTCAATGGATGCCAGATTTTTGGTGGAGATCCCCTCCACTTGGCTACTGCTATTAGGTATAACTCCTTATACCTAAGCAGGTATGATTCCCAAAATTAAATCTTTATTACCTGCTTAGTTATAAATAAGTTTTTAATATAAAATTGGCTAAGAATTGAATTAATTATATTGGGATAGAGCCTATATAACCGATGCCATTAAGCAACGTTGTTATTAGCGTCGCTGTTTCCTTTTCCCATTGATTAGAGGGCACATCTGACGTCAAAATATTGTTCGACCACCAGACTGATTGGATATTTCGACGTCATTTTAAAATTAACGACAATTGTAATTTTCGCCAGTTATAAAATAACTAATGACACTTATATCTCACTTTTTCCCTCCTTTACACATCCTTTCTTAACGTTCGCCATCACTTATATAAATACATCATCACTTATATAAGTGGCAGCTAAAATATTTTTACCGTCCCTTGTCCTTATAAGTGATGGCGTATAAAGATCTAGAGAAGCCTTCCACCTCTTTTTTGACGTCACTTGTTTGAATAAGGGACGGTATATAAGCGACGGCATAATAGAGGAGGTGTGGTTCTTTCGAACCTTATATGTTGTTGCGTATTAAATGAAGTGACGGCAAAAATATTTTTACCGTCGCATCTATACCATTGCTTATTCAAATAAGAAATGGCAAATGTATGGATTTTCTTTTAAAAAAATTTCAAATGATGGGAGCAACCTACTAAACCTACTTAAAAGGCTTACTTTTATACAAAAATAACTAATGAAAATGAAGAGAAGTTTGTATTTCATAAATATAAAGTCTAGTACATAAAAAGTTTGAAAATGAAATATTTGCATAAAAAGGATAACATGAAAAACATAACAAAAGAAAATGGATAAAAATCAAAATGCTGCTGCCTCGATGCCACTAGCTCGACCCACTTCGCCCCTGTCATCATCGTTGTCCCATCTGTAGATGCTGGGATCTAATGAAGATGGATGCTCTGACTGTCCCTTCTTGAGAAGGATGGATAGAAGGGTTTGAAGACTCTCATCCATGGCATTCATCTTTTTATCCCTCTCTGCCTCTCTCTTCTACCTGTGCTCCTCTCATCTCTGTAGTGTGTTGATCTTTTGATGTAGCTGATCGACGACACTAGATGACACAACACCTTTTCTCCCATACCAGCTGCACAACGTGTGTGCCCTCCCTACACTATGAATGAAACCACCTTGGTCTGGTGGCATCACTCACTTAAGTTCCTCCTCTGGATGCACTAGCTGCTGGACACTATCAGAGGTCACGTCAATGGGGGGATGTACTAAGTGTACCATTTGCTCCTAAACATATTAAAAAGTATTAGTATAATATATATATACAAAGTTATAAATTTTTTGAGCTTAGAAAACTTATGTGTCTCTCCTAGTATGACTCATGAATCCACTTATGAGCACCCTTAGCTGTAACCTTACTATAGGTGACCTTGTAGATATCCATCCTACTTATTTCCATCCCATCATGTGTAGCAGACTGAAAATATAAAAATGATACAATTATTTTAAAATAACTTAAAAATTAAGTAATATTCAACTGCAAAGTAGATCCAATAGTTATGTAACGGCTCCTGACCGTCTCGATGATCTTTCGACCCAAACAATGGGCCTATGGTGAAGCTTTGGCTCAATTGAACTTATTTTTTCTTGCTTGCTCTCATAGATATACATAATAATATTTTTTATGAATTTAAGATTTATGAAATTAATAGAATCATTTGTATTCGTTTACTAACCTCCGTCTTGGGATCCAGCCAATGATTACATGCTTTCTTCTAATCTTGAGGCATGACATCAAGAGGATAATTCTCAATTGCCTCCTCGGATGAACTACATCAAGAAAAACTAAATACCAAACAGAAATTGCTAGAAATAATATATGAAATTATGTGCATAAAAAATGTAAATGTTTAAAATTATTACATTTCTCTTGGTCTCTGTCATCCAATCTTTGTGGATTTTACGATGTGCTTAAGGATATATCAGGAGGCATTGGGGTCATCACCCTAATTATAATTTGCCTACATTTATTTTAAACAATGTCAATCTTACTTGATAATAATTTTAAGATAAAGTTATAAAATAAATAATCTTGATACATGAAATTACTTCCAACAGTCGGAGGAGCTGCCTCTTCAGCTCTGCGGGCATCTTCCTTCAATCGAAGTAGCAAATGGGCACAATAGACTTAGCCATTGTGCACACTAGACTGATGAAGCCCTGGTAATTCTTCGCATCCCCTGTGGTTCTAATCCTGATTGTTATTCTCAAGCCCTCGGGGATATGTTGGAGGTCTAGATTCTTTGTCTCCCCCCATCCTCTTCTTAGTTTACCTACGTAAACGTTAATCATATTCATTAAATATTTGTGAAGTTATAATAAGCTTTAAAATATATAAGTAATTTACTTCTTAAAGGTACAGGAGTTCTTACCAAAACTTGTGCCCACTGCTAAGGGGTCAGCATGAACTAGGGATGTACTCTCCATTATCTCATCCTCCGCCTCCTCTCCCTCCTCTCCTACGTCTTCCCCATCCTCCTCTTCTAATGTTCCATAATCTGGATCATCCTCCAGTCACTTTCTTAAGGTATGAGCAATCTCCTTCCCCTTTCCCTTCCCCCCCTCATGTAGTAAATGTGTCATTTCCTTAGGTCATACGAAACGTTACTGGGGGGAGTTTGGTGTCGAGGGGTGGCTGAGCCTATTGTCAGGGGGGTGGTTGAGCCTGAGGAGACGAATCAGGCTGGGTAGATGACTGTGTCTCCTAGGGACACTTTCTTTTCAATTTTTTCTTAAACAACTTCATCTTTATAAATAAGGAAAAAATGCAATAATTAATATAGTTGAAAATCATTAATATATAAATCATTAATGAAAAAATTTTGGCAAACATTAAAAAAATATTTAAAATTTTGGCATAGTTTCCCCTTAAATTTGGACGTTTCTCAATAAACCTGCATATTAAAATGAAAGTGGGCACACCCCACATTAAAAGAAATTGTAACTCAAAGCACAAGAACTTGCATATTTACAACTCAAAGCAAATGCAAGTTACTCAAATATGATTCTAAATCTAAGTTCTAAGTTAACAATTTAACCATTGTTCAGCAAACCTAAGACAATTTCTATATGGTTTTCAGCAAATCTAAGTTCTAAGTTAACAATTTAACTCATTGTTCAGCAAACCAAAGTTATTCAAAGATGATTCTACAAGCGATCAATTGGGAAGTGTTGAGATTCTTCTTTTACTATATGATTTGTTTTCATCCAATTAAATTGAAGACATTGAAATTATACCTCTAAGTAAAATAGCTAAACATGAAACACAAGTGGGTTTCTTCAATTTGAATATGAATTTAATTTTAATAGAAATGAGACAAAGCAAAGAAATTGTTGCTAAACTTAAATGTCTACATCTGCTGCATTTGAATCTATATGACCTTCTTCCATTAATTCTTCGTATGCTTCATATTGTGCATCAAAATGATTGCACGATACCGTTCTTATTGGTATAACCCATCCCCTTTGGCAATTATCAAGGACATAGAAAACTTGTGCCACTTGACATGTCAATGTAAATGGTTCATCAGACTGAAGAATTTGACGGTTATGATTTACACTTAAGAAATTTTATTTCTTGTCAATTTTGAAACTAGTGCATTCTTTAAATCCATCAAACAAATGACATTTAAATAGGACAACCCTACGATCATATCTGAAGTTGATCTCCATAATTTCTTCGATTTCACCATAATATTCATCTGGAATAGTGGAAAGATCTGAATTAATAACAACTCTGGCTTGTTCTGTAACATTTCTATCATCAATTTGTTTTATTCAGAAAGTGGTAATGTGCCTAATGTAATGATGTATCAGCAATTACACAAAAATCTGCTATCTATCGTGAGTCCTTATTCTCTTTCAATTGAATAACTCAATCTTTAAACCAATCTAAGAAGCCAAATTTGGTTGTTCGAATGAATAAAGAAAATCAAACCTTGATAAGGGATCATTATTTGAGGGGAAGAATCAAGATCACTTTCTTACTAGCATTTAGATAGCATATTTATCTATGCTGGATTGTATAACTCTTACTCAACACTTCCTTTTATTTTAATGTGGGCATTATACTAGACAATCATTATCTACAATCATTATCTCCTTATCATGAACCAGATAATTTGAATATGTTGAACATGGTTAATTTGACATCTTGCTTATTAGAATTTTACTTGAAAAATAAAAATTTCATTCTTAGAATTTCACTTGTTTAATTATGATTGATAACAAAGTCATTTGATATATATCTTTTTGTTGGTAACAAAAAGGGGAGTAAAATATGCATATTGATAGGGGGAGTAATTCTAAAGTAATTATTTATTTTCTCGCATGCATAATTATAATTTTGTTATCATCAAAAAGGGGGAGAATGTTGAGACTTCTTTTCTGATGAAACAAAATTATGTTTTATTGCGAACTAAGCTTTCAGGATCACGCTTGATGTAGACACATTTAATTAGGATAAACTGCCTATTTATGCATGTTCCTAAGCTTAGATATGCATTTCATATTATAAATATTGCATAGCATCCATTATTCTGCATTTAGAGTGGTCTATATAAATTTTAGGTTAATTGCATCCTTTTATGGCCAAGAGAGAAGGAGATTTAATTCAGAGCCACGAATTGACAATCTGACTGAATGGATCTGATCAGGATGACGATCGGAGTCCAACACCTCCGAAATCATCTTAATCGAAGTCCCATAGCACCTTATGCAGTCTGAGGACGATCAACAGCCAAGGGGGTAGGTGATGAAATTTGGAGCTTTAAATGACAAATATGACTGCACGGATGGATTCGGGTTGACGATCGCAGCCCAATGGCACAAAAATCAACTCAATCTGATTTCTGTAGAAGCCCATCCAAAGGAAAGAAGATAGGCAGCCTAGATCGCATTACATGGCGTTATCAAAGTAACCTATGGGTGTGCACGCACTACTGCACGTGTGCAGCACATAGGCACGCACAGCAGTGGGCACTCAAAAGCAGCGTAACACTAGCGGGTACGTGCGACACGGGCACAGAGCAAGCACGCGAGCACTGTGCGTGGGACGCGTGAGTTGGAGCTTTAGCTATGCTTGCAGCATTTCTTCAGCAACATTTATGTCTGTCACTAAATGTCCTATGTACGAAATGGATCCTTTCCTCCACTATAAAAGGAGCCCTACCCCTCCCATTCTTCTTTATCTCTTTCTCTCTTTCCCTTACTACCTCTAAGGCTCCAGAGAGAGCTTGTCCCAAGCCCGAGATGCTCCTCTAAAGTAGAAAACCCAATATTTTTCTCACCTCTCATCCACATTCGTGGAGCATCCTGTGGCCATCCTCTCATCACTTCGGGAAGTAGATCCTCGCCGCGACACCATCCTGTCCCACACTCCATCCTGCGACGTCGTTCTCCTTCGTCCCGCTCCTCACCACCTTTGCTCGGGTGCCGTCAAAGTGAGCCGTCCTCCAAGCGACCGTCGAGGGAGATTCTTCTCACCTCTCTCTATCATTATTGCTTTTCTAGTGTAGTTTTCTGCTTTCTATCTGTAGCAAACATTTGTTCAAATAAATTTATTAATGTTCTCTCTCTTTATCTTATTTTGCATATAGATTAGTTTGATAGAAATTATTTTGACCTGATCTCTTGCTTTCTAAAAATACCAGAAAAATCATAAAAGACAAAACCAACAAAAAGAAATAAAATCAAAATGCTGATTTCATAGAACCAAGCATTCGCCTCCCTATGTTCGACTGAGGACTTCATTGGAGTTCTAGTAAAATTTTATTTGATAGCAAGTTTTGCAATTGTAACGACGGGTTTCTCAAAACCCTAACTTTTTCCTCACAAAAACCCATTCATCATTTTGGCACCGTTGCTGGGGAGGCAATGCTCTTTAGTTTTTCTCGCATTTTTCCTCCTTTCTAAATTTTCATCTCATATTTTCTCTGATTTTACTGTGATTGCAAGTACTCCTTTTAGGCAGGCTAAAGCGGATAGATTGGAGAAAAGTGCAGATGAAGGTTCTGTAAGTGTACCCCACCACCCACCCACTAGATTTTCATTTCATCACCTAATAACTCAAACTCAAATCAACCTAGGTTCTTTTATAAACCCTAGGATAGATCTGATTGTTTGAATGCCACTTCACCTCACCTCACCCAGCCGCATAAAGACAAAAAGACAAAAAGAAAACTCAATACACCCACTTTGATTCTAACCACTTTAATTAAATGAGACACACTTAACACCCACAAATTCTCATCCTAAGGCGCACAATCACTTTGATTCTACCACTTAACTGGGATCTGACCTGTGGACCCAGTACACTTCAACTCAATACACATAAGTGAGTAGAACTCTGATTAGGCTAAGACATTGTGTGACATAATCTGTGGTGTGAATAAGCCAATTGATTGATTTGTTTGGGCTGCACCACTCAAAATAAAACTTATCCATCAAGTAGCTTGCCACTTTGGGTTGATTTTAGGGCTGAACCAGGCACTCCACATTATTTCTGATTTTTAAAAGAATATATCATCATCGGTGCTTGCAAAGCTTAGAGTGTTCTCCTGAACTTGATTGAATACACCTAAGATTAAACCATAAAAGCTACTAAACAAGGTTAAACCCTAAAAGACACATCATCAAATAACCTTGTTTGCAAACCATGGTTGTGCACACACACATATTTTAATTGATCATTAAGGGCACAACCAATCTAAAGGGCCCATCACATTCCAAGAGCACAATCAACCCAAGCCTAATTAACACTGAGTAGATGTTAGCCTTAAGGATTGATTCGCTCTTCGGGACTCCAACTGAGATTTTTTTCGGTTAATGTACTTCTACCAATCCATCTGATGTTTAGCTAGGAGAGTAGTGTCAAACGACCATGGTTGGGGGGTATCAAAGGAACTTGAGGTGAAAGCTAAGGGAAGAACCTTCTCCCCAACCCCTCCCTCTAACTGGCTGGATTGACCAGATAGAAGTCGACCAAATCATTTTGTCATCTCAGGACCGGTCCTGGGAGTCTGTAGGTCTTTATGCTAACCCACTCAAGGACTAGTATGGTTGATTGTACTACAGGGCACCTTTCTCTATTTTGTTTTCCCTCATACTTCACCATGTATTCTTCCACACCACACTCTTATTTCCTATCCTACCCTCCTACCAACACTTATCCTCAAGATGATTACCATCCTGACTTGACTTATGATTCCTCATCCACTGGCTAGGATAACCTTGATTGGGGATATGAATCCGAACCTTGGTGTCCAAGGCTTAACCCTAGACAGTAAGACTATGCTTATTATACTTCTCACGCCTATAATGATTATATATCTCCACCCTTTGATGATCAACCTAACCCGATCTACAATCAAGAAGGATATGATGATTATAACTCTTACCCTCCCCAGGGTTATCCTGAACATAGGTCACCACCATTCTTTAAACAACCTGAAATAACTTATTATCAGGGAGGACCTTAATTTCTTGACTCCGCTAACTTTAACCCAAACCCACCCAACCTTGAACTAAACCATTCGATTTAGGTGAACCAGGTCCAAGATAGGGTGTTAGCTAACTTGAGAAACATTATACAATCTTTAGAAGCTCAACCAACACCATGCACTGAAGCATTGGAGCCCATGATCGAAATGATTAATGAGCTTACTAGTTCGTTATTGAATTGGCTTCAAGGCGTTAATGATAGGGGCCCAGGTGAGTTTCTACTTGGGAAATTGTCGAGATTGAGGATGAAATTCATTGTTGCCTTAGTCCAATCTTGGGATGATTCTCAAGATGAACCCTCTTTATGAGAGCCAATGTCTGAACCCGCTCAGGTGCCTGTCGAGGGGGGTACATTTTCTAAGTCCAGAGATGACCAGGTTGGCCTAGAGCAACAGATTGAGATGAACTAATTGCCACACCCGAGATCCCCTAGCCAGGAAATGAGGAAAAATATGTCTCCATGGACTAGGAAATGATAGATAACTTTGAGACATATATAAATGAGGATCATGAATTCTTTAATTCTGAGGGTGAGGCATCTCTTAGTAAAGTCTCACTTGAGCTTAAGGAAGATTATTTTAGTGAGACAAATGAGACTGAGGAATCTAATGAAACATTTGATAGCCTGACTATCGAAGATTGTGGTCTGGTTGGGGCCAACTTGGAGGATCCGAATGTTCATTTATTAGAAGATTCAATTAGTAGCCCCATTTCTCATCCGCACCCAAATAATATAGTGATGTTGAAATTACCAAACCCAAGTCAATCTTGATTCAGCCATGATTGTTTGACTTTAGTATTTTAGATGGGGTGTACAACAATTTGGAGGTCCTAGAAACATCGATTTTAGATGATAGGAATTTGGAAGTTAAAATCTCGGAAGCTACTTCTGAGGGAAATATGATTTTGGATGTAAGGGCTCCTGTTGACCCGAAACCACCTACCTTCTATCAGGACCCTTATGATATCTTTGATGTGCAACCCAAGCTAAGGATAATTGACTGTCTTTTTGAGCTAAACTCTAAATAGACACCTGAATTTAGTGAATCATATCTACCCATTGCCCGCCACTTTATTATTGGGTTGCACACCACAAAGCCTCAAGTCTGACCTTGCAAACACAACAATCTTAGGTTATGGGTGATTTTCATCTAGAACCTTAGAACCACTCGACCTTGGGGCATAGGTCTACATCATAACTTGGCCCACATCTGTGGACATCTTCTACTAGTAGGTCAAAGGATCAATCTTTTAATTTTGATTCTAACTTGCACTTGTGAATTCCTAATTTCTTCCTTGTTTGTATATTATGCCTAGCTAAAGGCAATAAACTTAGCACATGTTGATATTCCATTTTCTCTGCAAAGCTGATCGGAGTTTCACAAAATTCAGGTGATATTCTATTTATTTCTCCCTTTTCATGTCTTTATTTCAACAATGAGGACATTGCATCATTTAATCATGGTAGGTGGATACTTAGTCTTGAAAAATTTTTATTAGCTTCGTGGAATTTCTTTCATTTTCTTTAAAAAAAATTAGAATTAGGAGAAGAGAACTTAGGCATTAGGAGTTGTTAACTTTAGGAAACAATACTTTAGGACATGAACACTTCGACTCTTCAGGTCTTCGGGCTTAGTCAGCCCGGGTGTCCACTCAAATGTGGACTTGGTCTCGAGTCCTCGCTAAGTAATTTTATTCCATTTTGGCCAATAAATTGGGGCGATAAGTACATGACTTATCAACTTGCTCTCTGATTTGAGGGGACTTTAAGTCTAAGAATCTACACTCTATTTGCACTAACTCAGTTTTCAGTGGTTTTTACAAAAATTAGGTAGCTAATGAACTTTCTTAGGTAGTATGGCTAGCAAGTTGTCATGGTTAACAATCTATTAGTCGATTATCCAGAGCCCAGCTACATGACCATACTTCTTATACTACTTTTAGGTAAATCTCAAGGAAGCCACCTACTTAGAAAAAGAAAAAAATGATACTCAAAAATAAGAAGAAAAAATATAAAAATAGAAAAAGGAGAAAAAATAAAAATAGAAAAATAAACCACACTTCAATGCACGAGTATGGCTAGCAAGTTACCGTAGGTAACAGCCCATTGGTCTGTTATCCAAAGCCCAACTCACAAAAATGCACAAATAATTTCCAAAACACTTAGGGAAGAAGCAGAGAAGTAGAATAAACTGGAGAGATATACACTGGGTTCACCCTTGTGTTGACCCCATAAAAAAAGAGGTTGAGAGAAAGCTACTGATTGGAAAGATAAACCTTTAGGCAGAAACTCTTTAGGTCACCTAGGGCCGTAGAAATCTGAAGTCTATTTTAACAGTCACCTAGTCAGTCTATCACCCTTTCACAAGATGCTTAGTACTTAGACTCCTTTTCGAGTCTTGGGTGAGTTGGGTAGGCGTAAAAAGTTATCTCAAAACTCTCAAACTTCAAAAGTCCAAAAAAATTAGAAAAGAAGAAAATGCAAAAAACTGTATCTTTCCTTTTCAAATAAGGTGAGGACTTGGGCGGTCTGCATTTTGGCAGGCACTCAGGCACTATCGAGTCTTTGTAGTTTAGGCCCTTAGTTGAAATTTCCTTTTGTTAATAAACAACTAATGCCTTAAGCGATCAATATCGAATTCTATTTTTATACAAAGCATTTAGTTCGATTTTGCTATGGACTAGCAAAAGATAGTAATGGGGGTATAATGTAGACACATTTAATTAGGATAAACTGCCCATTTATGCATGTTCCTAGGTTTAGATATGCATTCCATATTATAAATGTTGCATAGCATGCATCATTCTACATTTACAGTAGTCTGCATAAATTATAGGCTAATTGCATCCTTTTATGGCTAGGATAGGAGATTTAATTCTGAGCCTGGGATTGACAATCCAACTATATGGATTTGATCAGGATGACGATCGGAGTCCAACACCTCCAAAATCATCTTGATCGAAGTCCCGTAGCTCCTTATGCAATCCAAGGAAGATCAACGGCCAAGGGACTAGTTGATGCAATTCAAATCTTCAAATGACAAATCTGACCATACGGATGGGTTTGGGTTGACGATCACAGCCCAACGTTAGGAAAATCAACTCAATCTGACTTCCATAGCAGCCCCTACAAAAGAAAGAAGATAGATGGTGCAGATCATGCCACGTGGTGCTATCTAGACCACTTATTGGTGAGCATGCACCACCGCACACACGCTGCAGCCGGCTTATGGAAGAAGTGCAGCACCAGCAGGAGTGCGCAACACGAGCATGAGGAGTGTACGTGGAAGAGCCGTACGTGGGGTGCGTAAGCTGGAGCTTTAGCGACCCTTATGATCAATCTTCAACGATGTTTACATTTGTCACTAAATGTCCTTTGTACAAAATGGATCCTTTCCTCCACTATAAAAGGAACCCTACCCCTCCCATTCTTCTTCATCTCTTCCTTCCTTTCCCTTGCCACTTCCAAGGCTCTAGAGAGAGATTGTCGCAAGCCCAGGGTACTCCTCTAGAGTTGAAAATGAAATATTTTTCCCCTTCTCATCCCCATTAGTGGAGCATCCCATGGACATCCTCTCATCACTTTGGAAGTAGATCCTCACCGTGATGCCATCCCATCCCTCTCCCTGTCCTTTGATGACATTCTCCTTCATCCCACTCCTTACCACCTTTGCCCAGGCACCGTCAAAGCGAGTTGTCCTCCAAGCGACCATCTAGGAGGATTCTTCTCACCTCTCTATCTTTATCACTTTTGTAGTGTAGTTTTCCACTTTCTATCTGTAGCAAACATTTATTCAGATAAATATATTGATGTTTTCTCTCTCTCTCTCTTACTTTGCACATAGATTAGTTAGATAAAAATTATTTTGACCTGATCTCCTTCTTTCTAAAAATACAAAAAGAGTTATAGAAGACAAAACCAACAAAAAGAAATAAAAGTGAAATGTGGATTTCATAAAACCAATCGTTTTCCTCCATGTGTTCTACCCAGGACTCCCTTAGAGTTTCGGTAAAATTTTATTTGATAGCGAGTTTTGTGACTGCAACGATGTGTTTCTCAAAATCCTAACTTTTCCCTCGCGAAAACCCACTTATCAACACTCACATATATCAAGTTAGTTATCCTTTACTTAGATCAAAGTGAAGATTATCTTTAGTGAATGTAATTCTTTTATATTTCTTAAGCCTAGAATTACTGTAAGGAACCTCAGGATTAAAGACAAACCTTTCAAAATCGTAAAATAAACATAGACAGTATTTATCGACCAAAATATTAGAATTGATTGATCAAAATAAGAACATTGATCGACTAAATTAGCCTAACAGTCAAATCTGATTTTCCTGCAATTAATCGACCAATTAAATATTTGATTGATCATCAATTAATCGATAAATTAAATAAATTAATCGATCAAAATTAAAATTGATCGACCAATTAAGTAAATTAATCAACCAATTTGTTTCAAATGATTTTTCCTAACATTACATAAAGGCCCCGTTTTCACCTATAAATAGGGGTCCACACCCCTCATTTCAAAGTACACAAAGAAAAAGATTTCAAAAGGAAAAAGCACTTCTACTTCAAATCTTCCTCGTGCTTTCATGCTCATTCTTGTACATTCTTCAAAAAGCACATAGCTCTGCACTTCTAAAAGGAAAACTCGATTTGCATATTTTAATTCCTTGAGTTTCCATAGATGTATTTCTATAATAATTTTACTTCATTCATTTCATTTGTTGGGACCTTTCGTGTTGGAATTCCCAGCATTGTTTGTGACTTCTCTTTGTTGGTAAAAGAGAAGTGGTTTGTAAGAGTTTGTGCTACCCTCTTTCAAGTGGTACGACAGTAGATTAACTAGCATTACCTAGTAAGGCAAATCCTAAGCTGGGTGGCTTAGGTAGTGGTTTTTACCCATATGGGTTTCCACTATAAATCTTTGTGTATATTGCGGGATTCCTTTTTTTGTGCATATTTTTATTACAATCGATATCACACTTGATCTTGTGTTTATGGCCAACTAAGATCCACAGGACGTTCATTTGGTATCAGAGCTAGATCATGAAGGCGACATCACACCTCACCCTCACATGGCTACAATAAGTTTTATGGAGGGACAATCATTTTTCCAACCACCACTATTCAATGGATCAAATTATGGTTATTTTAAAAGAATGCAAATTTTTCATGAAGCAATGGATGTTGAGATTTGGCATATCATTGAGTCCAAATATATGCCAAAGAAGAAAGAAGAAAAAGAGTTAATGAAGAAAGAGAAAAAGAAAGCAACAAATATTGCTAAAGCCATGCATGCACTATTCTGTGCATTACCAAGAGAGGAATTTGACAAAGTAGCTTCATAAGAAACTGCATATGAGATATGAAACCAGCTCTCTGTCATGCATAAAGAAACCATTAATAAAGAAAATCAAACCTTGATAAGAGATCATTGTTTAATGGGGAAAATCAAGATCACATTCTTAGTATAATTTAGATAGCATATTTATCTATTTTGGATTGTATAACTCTTACTCAACACTTCTTTTTATTTTAATGTGGCCATTGTACTAGATAATCATTATCTCTTTATCATGAACCTGATAATTTTCATGTGTTGAACATGATTAAGTTGACATCATGCTTATTAGAATATTACTTGAAAAATGCCAATTTCATTCTTAAATTTTCACTTGTTTAATTATGATTGATAACAAAGTCATTTGATATATATCATTTTGTTGATAACAAAAAGGGGGAGTAAATATGCATGTTGATAGGGGGAGTAATTGTAAAGTAATTATTTATTTTCTCGCATGCATAATTGTAATTTTGTTATCATAAAAAATATGGAGAATGTTGAAACATTTATTTTGATGAAACAAAATTTTGTTTTATTGTGAACTAATCTTTTAGGATCATGCTCGCACAAATCAAGTCAATTATCCTCTACGTGTATCAAAGTAAAGATTATCTTTAGTCAACGTAATTCTTTTATATTTCTTAAATCTAGAATTACTGTAAGAAACCTTTGGATTAAAGATAAACCATTTTAAATCATAAAATAAACATTTAGATAGTATTAATCGACTAAATTATTAGAATTGATCGATTAGATCAATTAATCGATCAAAATGAGAATATTGATTAACTAAATTAGCCTAATGGTCAAATCCAATTTTCCCCCAGTTAATCAACTAAATAAATGTTTGATTGATCAGTAATTGATCGACCAATTAAGTAAATTATCAATCAAAATGAAAATTAATCGACCAATTAAGTAAATTAATCAACCAATTTGTTTATAATGATTTTTTCTAACATTCCAAAAAGGCCATATTTTCACCTATAAATAGGGGTCCAAACCCCTCATTTCAAAATACACATTAAAAATGATTTCAAAGAGAAAAAGTGCTTCTACTTCAATTCTTCCTCGTGCTTTCGTGATCGTTCTTCTACGCTCTTCAAAAGCACGTCACTCAACACTTTTGAAAAGAAAACTTGATTTGCATATTTTAATTCCTTGAGGTTCTATAGGATTAATTTCTATATTGATTTTACTTCATTCATTTCATTTGTTGGGATGTTTCGTGTTGGAATTCGCAATGTTGTTTATGACTTCTCTTTGCTGGAAAAAGAGAAGTGGTTTGTAGGAGGTTGTGCCACCCTTGTTCAAGTAGTATGATAGTGATTTACTAGTGTTGCCTAGTCAGGAAAATCCTAAGCTGGGAGGCTTGGGTAGTGATTTTTACCAGCAGGGGTTTCTACTATAAATCTTTGTGTGTATTGTCAGATTATTATTTTTGTGCCATATTTTTATTACAATTCATATCACACTTGATCTTCTATTTGTGACAAAATAAGATCCACAGGGCCTTCAAACACTGGCTCTCCTGAAGAGGGTTCATCCTGAGAATCATCCCATGATTGGCTTAGGGCAACCACAAACTTTATCGTCAATCTCGTTAATTTTCTAAGCAAAAACTCACCTGAGGCCTTATCCTTAGCATCTTACAGACAATCTGATAAAGAACTATTAAGCTCATCAATCATTTTGATCATAGGCTCCAATGCTTCAGTGTAGGGTGTTTTTTCATTTTTTGAAAGAGTGAGGAGTGCCATTGTTAACAATAGCAAACCAGGAGCATTTTATTCAAATAAAAAAATAATCAGGAAAAAATTACAATGGAATTTTCCCACACCGCACTATAACTTTTACAAGGAGACTCTCCATGCTCCCATTAACTCCCAACATTCATTGACAATGCTCCTCACATTTATTGATGTCCCACTAAATAACTTCTTGTTACGAGCACACCAGATGCACCATAAGGCTCTAGCCATCAAAGAATGTGGCTTGAAGGAATTTCTGAAACATGTCCATAAGTCTTCCCAAGAGGGTAAGGCTTCGTCAAAGATGGTTCTCCATATTTAATCCGTTACTAAGCAAGTAGAAAAAATGTATAAGGCACTGTTGGTGGGGAAGATGCAAAGAGGGAAATTTTTGGATGGTACACCCAATCTAGTGTGCCTTAGATCATCTGTGATGACTCCATTTCTTCTGCTCAACCAAAGAAAAATTTTTATTTCCAGAGGTATTTTAAGATGCCACACCATTGCACAATCCTTGTCTATCAGTGATGGGTTGGAAGATTCTCTACCAATAAGCCAATTGTAGGCCTTAGAAGGAGTGAACGGTCCCTGAATCCATGCAAATTTGTCATAGCCTCCCATTGGTTCAAAGGATTCCAGCTCTCTCCTAAGCTGCTCCAGTTCCTCTTCCAGTCTGCCCCACTGTCTTGCTGCATGATTCAGCAAGTCCCATATGTTGTGTAGCGAGTACCAGCAGTCCTTCACCACTACTGATTTATCTGCTGCAGCATTGTAAACATGAGGAAATCTAGAATTTAGGGGTCCTAGGTTAGACCACTTGTCATGCCAGAAGGAGAAGTGTTGGCCATCACCAAGTATCGGGGTAAAGTGTTGCCAATTCTCACACATGGCAGCCTATACTAATTTCCAGAATGGGGACGGTCTGCAGGGGGTAGCGGTGCATCTGGTTGCATGTGACTGGCCATGGACATCTTTAATGATCGTAGACCAAGACCTATCAACGTCTTCAAGGAGCTTGATAGCCCACTTCAACAACAGGGAGTCGTTGAACTTCTCCAGCGAACGAATGCCAAGACCACCACTTTTTTTGGGAACACACAATTGCTGCCATTTCGGGGGGTGAAGAAATCTGCCCTCAGATTTTTCCCCTTTCCAAAAGAATCACTTGTGCAGCTTGTCAAGTCTTTTCCAAATGGATTTCAGAGCTTTGAAAACTAAGATGAAGAAGATAGGAATAGAAGTGATGGCCGAGTTCAGAAGGATAAACCGTCCTCCTTTGGACAAGTATCGACTACTCCAACTTTCAAGATTGGCAGCTACTTTCTCAAACAAGGGATTCCAATCAGACTTCTTAAGTTTGATGTCACACAGGGGCAGACCTAGATACCTGATAGGCAAATTCATGATGGGGATGTGCAAATTGATAGCAAGTGACTCCCACTCTTGATTGTTTAGCCCAAAGCAGATGATTTTTGATAGTTTAGCTTTAGACCGGAAATGTCACCAAACATGGAAACCATTGTGTATAGGACCTTTGCTTCATTTCTTCCATCTACCATGAAGAATACAGTGTCATCCGCATATTGTAAAATGGGCACTAGATTTCTAGAGTTAGATCCTGAGTAACCTTTCACCAAACCTGCTGCTGAGAGTTTGCAAGCAAATCAAGCCAGAGTATCCGCTGCGAGATTGAAAATAAGTGGGGCCAAGGGGCAGCCATGCCTAACTCCACAATACGGTTGGATCCATGCTCCACATGGTCTACCATTAATAAGAGGGGAGAAGGATGAGGTAGCTATGCACCTTTTCATCCATTGAATCCATTTTGGAGGGAAGCTCCTTTTGATGATCTCCCATAAATATGGCCAGGATACCGAATCAAAAGCCCTTGAAAAGTCAACCTTCCACATGAAAGCTTTGCATTTTCGCCTATGCCATCCATAGACCATCTCTTATGCTACTATAAAAGACTCTTGCTGTGAGTTGTTGTGAAGGAACGCTGACTAAACCAGATTTATAAGATGTGCAAGGACACCTCTTAGTCTGATTTTCAAGGCTTTGCTAATTATCAGATAAATAGAGTTTGTCAATGCTATCGGTCTAAACTCTTTCAAACATTTTGCTCCTTATTTCTTTGGAAGTAGAAATAGGTAGGATTTGTTTAATCTTTTGAAGCCTGAGTTACCTTCTTGAAACTCTTTTTTGACTTCCATCACATCCGATTTCACCACAGACCAAAACTCCTTGTAGAAGAAGACTTGGAATCCATCAGGGCATAGGGAGCCTTTAGAATTTAGGCTAGCAATAGCAATCTCTATCTCCTGGATTGTGATGGGAACAAGCTTCCTCAACTCGAGAGAAATCAGAGTTTCTAAGTCTCCAGATCCCTTTTCCAGTGGCTCTAGAGACTTCTCGAAAGTACCTAATAGCTTCTTTTTTGATGTCCCCTGATGAAGTCAGAACTTGGTCTCCTGATCTTAGAGAGGAGATATAATTAACTCTTCTTCTAGAACACACAACCATGTGGAAAAATTTGTATTTACGTCTCCTTCTTTCACTCATAATTGCTTGGACTTTTCTCTCCAATCAATTTCCCTTTTTAGATCATCTTCTAGGACTGCTTCCTGCCAAATCTTGTGTTGCCTGCATTCTTCAGTCAATAATTACTCCCTATTCTCTTTTGCATCAAGAAGTTATACATTCTTTAGGGCCTCTATTCTCTTTTGGTCCCACATGATCTCATTGACTTTGCTAAATTATTTCATGACAAGTTTCAGTTCTTGGAGCCTAGTCTCAAGTCTGAAAGTAGCTGAGCCCATCACCTCCTTAGATGACCACCAATTAGCAATCATTTCCTTGCATCCCTCTTCTCTGAGCTAGGATTTTCGAAACTTAAAGTAAGAGCCAGTTGGAGAGTCTTCCCCACTCTCCCATAATAAGGGAGTATGGTCCGAGAATGGCCGGTCTAGCCCTTTTACTGATGATAGCTGAAATCCCTCCAATAGCTCCACATTGCCTAAGAAGTAATCTAGCTTCGATTTCTACCCACTCCCATTTCTCTAGGTGTATTCAGCCCCCGCAAAGGGGTAAACTGATAGGTTAAGAGCCGAGATAGCCATCTGAAATCCTGTGGAACTGCCATACATTCTACCACTTCCTCTATCTTCTTCATTTAAAGTACAATTAAAATCTCCCCATGTTAGCCAGGGTCTCCCTTCCACCAGTTCTACATCCCATGAAAGCTCTTGCCAAAGGGTGCTTCTTGCACTGTCAGCAGATGGGCCATAGACGTAGGATACAAAAATTTCTCGATCTGTTGTCAGTAACTTGAATTTACATGTATTGGTATACTGCTCCCTCCTTACATCCATCAAATGTAATTTCGTGCACCTCCACGAAATTGCAATCCCCCCCGATCTCCCCTGTGCAACAACATCTCTGATATCAGCCAGGTCACTTTGCAAAAGGGACTGCCATAAGTATTTGCAATCCTCTTCAATGTGCGTCTCTTGTAGCAATGCATAGTCAACTTCCCATTCACGGAGATATCGAGCAAGGGAAGCTCTTCTAACTCCATCACGCATTCCATGTGACAACTTTCATAAATGTGTTTGATCATCACCCCTTTGCCTTGTCTGCCTTTTCTCCAGGTTGAGCACAGCAGCTATGGATTTTTTGTTAATTCTCTAACCTCCACCTACTGTTCTTCCTCTAAGCTTATAGGGAGAGCGACCCGGTTTGGCTACTGAGGATGAGCCAACCCCATGTTTCAATCCCTCTAAAGCCTCAAAAGTAAAGTTGACCACCTTGCCTTTATCTGCCATCACTTCATCTAGTCACCCATTTGGATTCCCTCCTACGAGCATAATTTCCCTCCCTTTGGGGTGTTCAAAATTCTCCTCGTCTCCGTGCTAGTTTAGGGTAGGCATGTTCGTCAATTCGTCTTGTGTTGCCAGGCCATGAAGTCCCTTTCTCTTCTTTGATTCATGATTTTCTTCATGGAGTGGTTGATTTTCAAAGCTATTACCCTACCTCCCAACCACTTCTGCATATGAATTCTCTTGCCCAAGTTCCTATTTGTCATCTCGGTGAAGGAAAAGTCTCACATGGAGAAGCCATGAACTCCCACCATATCTAATGATTATCTTGCTTGGAGCTTGGCCACCCTTGGTCAGTTTGATATCAATAGAAATGCATCTTCCTTCTCCCTCCAACAAACCCACACTTTTTCTATCAACTTTGGTTGCAAAGCTAGCAATTGCATTTAAAACAACACTATGGACTCTCAAATGCAGGGGTAATCCTCTGATTTCCAAAGTCCCCATTCGTACTTGCACTCTTTGGGGAGGCCACTCCTATAATGCCCCATCAAATGGAGATACTAATCTCCACATGGCATTCAACCCTTCAATGAGATTAGTGCGAAAGCAAAGTCTCTCAACATCCATCATTCCCAGACCAAGCAGCAAACATCGTGTACCCCCCAGAATTTCAATCTTCCACCCCTTAGAAGATAGAGATAAAGAACTCACCAAATTCTTGGCTTGTGTAAATGAAATTGTCCCAGTCATGGCCTCGCCAATTAGGGCTCCTCGCAGTAACATCTCCATGTCACCAGCATCCTTGGATAGGGGGATCTCCACGTCAAGAACTTGACTAAAACCTTCAGGTGGAGGTGGAGGCCGAAGATTTTTCTTATTTAGGGATTTTTGGTATACCTCTCTACCTGGACTATAAGAAGGTTTTCTTCTGCAAGCATCCTTTTTATGTCCAAATCCTCTACATGCTAGATAGAGAGTTGGGGAATTGCAGGTCGCAGCCATGTCCCCTCTTCTTCTGCATCTGTAACAAATGATCTCGGCATTTTCTCATCTAACATAGCTCCATATGCCACTGTCCTCTTGGTTTCGATGAGCAGTTCATGACGACAAACCTTCTCGGTCTCTCTGACGCTATCCTTTGGACCTCCAAACCCTCCAGCTCTCATTCTCCTCTCCACCGCCGCCACCGCCACCATGTCGCCTCATTGGCTCCCTATTCCACCCTCCACTAAATCCTCCCGATTTAGAGTCCATTGTTCATAAACATATATTGGAAAATCTTTAGTGTAAGGTGTTGGCTGAGTTTCCAAAGATCATTTGGTGTTCCTTAGGTTAGCCAACACCTTATCTTGGGCCTGGTTCACTGTTGGAGTCATAAAGCACATTTTGATAGGAAAAGCGTTGTAGTATAGTGCGCAATACGATCAAACAAAAATATTTATAAGAAGATAACAGGACTTTGAGTCCTAGTCATTCGTCTCTAGGAGGCGTTTGTTTTACATTTGTAATCGATCTCTTATCACTCTACTTTGTTTAAAATCACACTCTAGTTTCCAGTCTTCGGATTAAGATTTCACCACTTCTATTGTGAACCCTGATCACATGCACATGTGTTAAATAGATCACAAAGGTGAAAGTATGATTTTCTATGCGCACAATTCTAGTGAGGTGGTGGCTGTTTACAAAAAATGAGTCTATAGTTAGATTTTCTATATTTTCCATAAATGAAATGCTTGTTGCGAAATATAAGTGAAAAACATCCAACTTGAATCACGCGGAAAAGATGGCAAACAATAAGCTCATGGTGATTTCAAAACATAGAGATATATATAAAAATGTATCTTTTATTCATTCATTTGGAGGAGTGTTTGCAACATGAAATGTATAGGAAAGCTTGTACAGGAATGCTTAAAAATGTAAATCTAGCTACCAGAAAACGATCGCATAAAAGAACCCACAGGGGTGATTTTGCATGCATCATTGGGGTAGAATAAGGACTACACTACTAAGTAGTAAATATAAGTAGTAAATGTAAAGTGCTAGCTACTAATCTATTAGAAGTGAGGGCATCCGGAGGTGGGCTCCGATGGCCTTGGAGAGGTTGAGAGGAGAATGAGGGGCAGCCATTGGAGCTTAGGCCAGCCCTTGGAGAGAGGTTGGAGGAGTGATCCAACATCCAGTGATGGTGTCCTTCATGGTGGTGCTCAGCTCATGGAGATGGAGTGGAGATGGTAGTGGCTAGCCTAAGTGGAGGTGGATGGAGCCAAGCATGTATGGCCAAAAGTTGATGGGTGAAAATGGCCACCCCTTAGGTCCTTTTATAGACCTAAGGGATTCTCTCTAGAGATGTGTGGAACTCTCTCGAGAGAGTCCAAGAATGGCAAGGCAAGAGAGAGGTTGGTGGCTTCTTAGATCAACCATTTGTGGATCTAAGAATTGAATGCCTCTTCGTTGCTAAATTTGGCAACCAAGAGTTTGTGCCACTCCAAGAGAGTTCTAGAGAACACTAGAGAAGTGTGTGTGCATGAATGGGTGTGTTTGTGTGTGTGTGGTCGTGCCCTAGGTGTCTAAGAGGTCTAGGTTAGCTTTTAAGGGATTTGGATAGGTGTATACCTTGAATTAGGGTTGCAAACCCTAATTGCTAAGGGGTAATTGCAATTAAACTTATCCTAAGTTTAATTGAATGAGTGTGAACCAAATTGCGAGTGAAATAACTCAATTAGGTTGAGTTTAGGTCAATTGGACTCTAACTATGTCCAATTGAACTTGTGTGGGTTGAGATTTGAGCTCAATTGGACTCAATGAGTCCAATTGACTTAGGTCATGGTAATTGACTTTGATCTAAGGCAATTAGGTTTGGTGAGGACCTAATTAGGTCCTTAGGTAGGTCTAGAGGTGATGTAGTAGGGTTAGGACATCTTAATTTAGGTTCCTATGGGGTTGGGATTAGCTCTAAGGAGCTAGAGATCCAAGATCAAGGCTTGAATCTCAAAACAGGGACTGGAGACCAGTTCCAAACATCCAAAAACATGATCATATGACTTATACTCAAAAATCAGAAGGCCAAACTTCAGTTCTGGACGTCCAATCCGAGTCAGGGGCAAATCTAAGTTATGTTTTGGGTATTCTGCAAAAATTGGACGTCTGACAAAGTGTCTGGACGTCCAATAACACTGCAAAAGTGAGTTTGTGGTGTGAGGGAGATGGCTAAGGGTTTTGGACATCCTATAACTTATCTGGACATCGACATAAGGGTTGGAACTAAGGTTTTGGGCCCTCCTAGGGTGCTATGACCAAATCTAAGGGTGGCTAAGGCTTGGGGGAAGTCTCTAGGCTATCCTAGGGCTAGGATGGACTTAAGCTCTTCACATTTTACTACTTTATTCCTACTTAATAGAGTAGCAAACCTTAACTCCCATACATCATTTTTCCCTATGTCTAATCTTAGCCTTCTACTCCAGTCCTACTACAACACTCATTATTCCTGATCCAGCTTGAAATCTAGCCCTGATCAGCTTATTGCCTACAATCAACATAATGCACTTAATCAGCACATTATAACATCATTTTATGCATAGCTAATGTAAAGCAGTAAAGATTCAGATAATGCTTATGCATGGATGGATAACCCTAACTTATGCTAAGTCCTAGCCTAATTTAGGTCAATTAAGACCTTTGATTGCTGTGCAATTATATCCCATGCCTAAATCTTGCTAGTCCCTAGCAAATGCAAGACTAAATTATTTACAGCAAGGGTCCCTAAGGGACTGATTATTTTATCAAGTGTATGCCTAGAGATTTTTATCCTTTTTGTTTTCATCCTATGCTCTAGAAATCCAGGCAATCATGAAAGTGCAGCTATGTAGCTTTTGCAACGGATTCTAGTGAAAACTGATACACCTCTAAAGCCTGTACTCAACCCCTAGTAAAATTCTAGTAGGATAGGCAGACTTCTTCCCTCGGGGTACTCAAGATATTCTATGAATTTCTCCCCAGCTTTAGTCTTATGTAGAGTATCTGTGAGGGAAAAGATTATATATTTGGTGGCTCACTCTAACTTGGTGCTACATAGAGCCTAGTACTGTAAAATCTAGATTCTCGGATTACTAAGTAACTCAACCCAGAGAAAGATGAGAAAAACTATGCTCTCTTTTGGTTCTTATGTATTCATTCTCTCTTTCTCTTTTTCTATTTCTTTTCTTTTCTTTATTTTTCTTAGAGCTCACAACCTCACCAGATTCACATATATGATCTGTATTTGGTGGTCTCACTTAGCATTAACACTTTAATTGAGTTTCCGTAACCCTAACACTAAGTCAGGATTCCTCAGCCAATATTCAGGCGGTCAGAAACACAAAAAAATAGGTTTAGGCCATATTTGGTGGATCTCAAATTTATTTGGTGATATTGCCTCAATGCAACTGAAATAAACACTAAATATTCACTCTTTTTTCTTTGCTTTTTCTTCTTTTTCTATTTTTTTTTCAATTTTTCTTTCTTTTCATCATTTTTTTTCCTTTTTTTTTCAACATAACACAACTAGCACACATCCATGAACTTTATTGAGGAGGCATTATTAGGGATTGGTGATACTCAAGAGACATTGGGTAGCTTATTTGGTGGAGGTGCCTACTCATTGAACCAGGAGAGACGAGTAGGATGTTGTATTTCTGACCTTGGCATCAATACCCTCCTTCAGTCGAGGATTCCGTAAAGAATGATCGTAACCATCCAACTTAGCCCTAGTTTTATGAGAACTCACTCTCTGCGTATTTGCCTTATTTGGTGGCTCTCAATATTTCACACAAAATGTATATGTAGGAACCGAGAGTGAAAACTATGTCTAATCTCAGAGTATCATCACCTAATTATCTAGGACTCTGGATTCCTTGTATTAATCTTAGAGCACCCGTACACTCTACTCTCATCTCACACTTTTTGGTGGATTTTTGGAGGAAAATCTACTTGACTCCCAAAATACTATCCAAGGGTTCAAGAAAAGAATCACTGCTTCTTCTTGATAGACTAAAGATGTTTATCAGCCTTCACCGTGAATCCATTGCAAATTCTACGTGTGTATGAAAAGTTGTACTAGATTCCAAATTACAGGAATCAACTAGAGGATAAAATCCTAATGCATTTTCTTAATAAAATAATCTTATTCATGAATGCAATATGTATATATGCTATAAACAAGTAACCTCATAATTTGTACTTCATTAAATTCCCGCATCGGGTTACATTTAGCTTGACCCTAAATTTAGGACAAGAGGTGAGTAGGTGAGTCAAAATGGCTATTGCGGATGACTTCTAGCTCCAATGCGAGCATTGGAGGTGAAGTCCGTTGTTCTTTTATTTAGGGTCTTAAAGTACGTTTTACATGCAGCTTCAAGGTTTTCATAAATGGTGGCATAAAAATTTTTCAGTTTTGTTGTATCTAACCCTCCATGCCTAAGTTCTTACATGTCCTCATGCATGAATACAAAAGAAAATAAGTACAGCAGGGAGAGAATGGGTAGAAATCACCTGTAATTGCTCCTAACAGTATACATTCAGCACCGTCCAACCTGTCAGCATGCAATATACAAAAAGGAAATATTCTATGTATAAAAATGGTTATGTATAAATGATGGTGAAATGTGGCATAGATGGTATCTATATGTGCTAAATTTAACACCTCTAGCTAGGGAAGTGTTCATTTACACATCCTCAATAAGATGAACAATCTCATCAAGTGGAGGAGGTTCCTGGGCCAAGAATGGCTTGAGGAGCTGGCCATTTACCGTAGATATATGCCCATATTTTGGGTCCCTAATCTGGACTACCCAATTAAGATATGGCTGGATCACAACATACGGGCCAGTCCACTTGGACTTGAGCTTCCCTGCGAAAAGTTTCAGTCGTGAATCAAACAACCAGACTTGTTGGTTGCGTGTGAATGCTTTCCTTCGGATGTGGAGGTCATGAAAGGCCTTGGTCTTATCCTTATATATCAATGCATTCTCATAGGCCTCCCGCTGGATCTCTTCTAATTCGTTGAGTTGGAGTTTCCATTCTTGACCTCTTGCATCGAGGTCAAGGTTACATTTTCGCACCGCCCAAAATGTGCGGTGTTCCAACTCTACAGGAAGGTGACAGGCCTTGCCATATACCATGCAATATGGTGACATTCCAAGTGGAGCCTTGTATGCGATCCGATATGCCCAGAGTGCATCAAATAATTTATCGGGCCAGTCCTTCCTACCTGGCCTAATCATCTTCTTGAGAATTAACTTCATCTGACGGTTAGACACTTCAGCCTGCCCATTGGTCTGTGGTTGATACGGGGTGGCTATACGGTGATGTACCCCATATTTCTTTAATAATGACCTGAAGTGGGCGTGGATGAAGTGGCTTCCCCCGTCGCTAATTAGAGCATAGGGTATTCCAAATCTCGCAAAGATGTACTATCGTACAAAAGAAATGATGGTCTTATGATTAGCTTGTCTTGCCTGGATGGCCTCGACCTACTTCGAGACATAGTCGACGGCTAGTAATATGTACTCGAAACCATATGAGTTCGGAAAAGGGCCCATAAAATCGATGCCCCAGACATTGAACTCTTCTAAAACCATGATGGTATGGAGTGGCATCATGTCTCTCCTTGTCATAGAACCAACCGACTGGCATTGTTTGCAGTGTTGGGCGTATTCGTGTGTATCTCTGAAAATGGTTGGCCAGAAAAATCCTGACTGCAAAATTTTTGCAGCGATTTTCCATCTTGAGAAATGACCACCACAAGCATCGTTGTGGCAAAAAGATAACATGCTGGGGATCATAGAATCTGGAATGCATCTTCGAATAATTTGATCCGCTTCAATGCAGAGGAGTAGTGGGTCATCCTAGAGGTAGTATTTGGCTTCTGCAGTGAATTTGAGTTTCTGGTCCTTGGATAGGTTCACGGGAATGTTGCCTGCGACAAGGTAGTTTGCGATATCCGCATACTAGGGGAACTCAACAGAATGAACTACCAAAAGCTATTCATTCGAAAATCGCTCATGGATAGGCAGGGAATAAGGAATGTATCCTGGGTCCAGTCTGGATCCGCCACAACATTCTACTTTCCGACTTTGTCATAGATTTCAATATCAAATTCCTATAATAGAAGGATCCATCTAATGAGTCGTGGTTTGGCATCCTTCTTTGCCAGCAAATACTGGAGGGCGGAGTGGTCAGTGAAAATGATGACCTTGGACACTAATAAGTACGATCTGAATTTCTCCAACCCAAATACTACTGCTAGCAATTTTTTTTCGATGATAGTGTAATTGTGCTGAGCCTCATTCAGCATCTTGCTAGAAAAGTATATGACAAAGGGTTGTTTCTCCTGACGCTGGCCTAAAACAGCTTCGACGGAAAAATCAGAAGCGTCGCACGTCATCTCGAAATCTAGCGACCAGTCAAGTGGTTGGAGAATCAGGGAATCAGAGACAACGCTTCATAAAGTCTCAAAGGTGCTGAGACACGAGGTGTCAAATTCAAATGGGACGTTGGCAGCCAGAAGATTTCTCAAAGGTCATGCAATTTTCGACAAATCGCGTATTTCTGATAGAAGCCGACGTAACCGAAGAATGATCTGATCTGCTTGACCGAGCTAGGTGGTGGTAAGTTGGAAATAATCTTACATTTAGCTCGATCCACCTCAAATTCATTTTTGTAGATCCTGTGCCCTAGTACTATGCCATCCCTCACCATGAAATGGCTTTTCTCCCAGGATGGTACTAGGTTTACCTCAATGCACCATTTCAAGATCTTGGTGAGGTTATCAAGACAAGATGCAAAATCATCTCTGAAAACGAAGAAGTCATCCATGGATACCTCCATATAGTCTCCAATCATGTCCTAGAAGATGGCCATCATACAATGCTGAAATGTTGCTGGTGCATTGCAGAGGCCTAAGGGCATCTGCTTGAAAGTGAATGTTGCAAAGGGGCATGTGAATGTGGCCTTGTCTTGATTTTTCGGGCTAATCGCTACTTGATTATGCCTAGAGTATCCATCCAGAGAGCAGAAGAAACTGCATCTAGCTAACCGTTCCAAGATCTGATCAATGAAAGGCAGAGGAAAGTGATCCTTCTGGGTAGCTGTGTTCAGTTTCCTATAGTCGATGCAGACCCACCAAGATGTCGCAGTGCGGGTCGGGATGGATTCGCCTTTATCATTTTTCACAATGGTGAGTCTTGCTTTCTTGGGCAGTATCTGGATTGGACTCACCCATTGCCTCTTTGAGATTGGGTATACAGTACCTGCATCCAGCCATTTGATGATCTCCTTCTTAACAACCTCTAGCATATTCGGGTTAAGCCATCTTTGAGGTTGTCATGAGGGTTTCACCCCCTCATCCGTGTAGATGTGATGAGTGTAATACGAGGGGCGAATATTGCGGAGATCAGCAATACTCCACCCTATAGCAACCCTAAGGTATTGTAGCATCGAAATCAATTGATGCTTCCGTTCTTGGGTTAAGTGGGCATTGATAATGACTGAGTATGTCTCACTTTCGCCCAAGAACACATACTTGAGTGAGTCAGGCAAGGGCTTCAATTCAATCATGGGTGGGTCAGAGTCAGAAATGAGAGTGGGAGGAGCAGAATTGAGGGTGGGAATCTACTGGTCCATGTGCACGTGAATTTCCGCTGAGTCGCTACCTGTGAAATAATCGGTTGTGACTGCATTAATGGGAAACCCATTAGCTATAGTCATGTCTTCCTGCAACAACAGGGGCGATTTAGTAATGTATGGATCAGGATAGCTGGATTCAGGGGTGCTGTGGTCAAAAGCACACCCTAAACAGGCAGAACCTCAGGGAGATATGTGCAGTGCGGTGGTCTCAGTCCCGTGTGGATCGAGGTCCAAGAACCCTGATAGTGTAGACGAATGAGACATTGGGTCATCACAAAGGAACCCAATGTTACCACAGTATGCCGCATCTTCATCTTCACCATCCTCCTCTATGCGATCACAGTCGAAATTCTTCGCTACCCTGAATATGTCAAGTTGAATTCGCTCATTGCCTAGGGCTATCTCCATACACTCAGATGCACAATCAATGTTCGCTCGGGCTGTCGCCAGAAATGGGCGACCCAAAATAATTGGTGCATCTCAGAGATCAGGAGGAACTTCCATATCGAGAACGAAAAAGTCTACAGGAAAGCAGAATCCACGGACTTTCACAATCACATTCTCAACCACCCCTCTCGGTGTTTTGATTGATCTGTCAGTTAGCTAAATCGTGACCGAGGTGTGCTTCAACTCCACAAATCGAAATCGATCAAATACGACAGTGGGAGTTAGGATGATGGACGAACCCAGATCTAGAAGGGCCCGATCGAATGGAGAATCCTAAAACAAGCAGGATATGAGTGGGGTACCAGGGTCTTTATTTTTCGGTGGTAAGTCAACTAGAATCACGACGCTAGCCTCTTTCGACAGTACTGCCTGTCGTCCAATTCGCAGTTGTCTCTTCAGGGTACAATAGTCCTTGAAGAACCTAGCAATAGCGGGAATGTGATCAATTGCTTCGAGGAGGGGGACCTGAACATGTACTTCTTTGAACATTGATTTCAGGTCCTCAAAATTCCGCGTGTCCTTTTCCCATACTACATTCCATGTTAGAGCCTCAGGAAAAGGGACAACAATCTCAGGGTCAAGTGGCCTCTTACCCTTATCTACCGCAAGTGGCTCCTGAGATGACGAAGGAGCCGAACATGCCTGCGGCGAAGGGTGGGAAAAATCAGGACCCGCCTTCCTATGTGGTGGGTCGAATGTCTTCCTTCCACTCCTCAAAGAGATAGCATGTGCATTGGCTTGCTGTCCATGAGGTGGTGGGGGAGTGAAAGGGGCAGAGTATGTGGGGTTCTGCAAAGGCGGCTGGCCTTGCGTGTAACCGAGTGGTGCAGGAGGTGCCTGTATTATGGCATGTGCCCATCCCTACTGTGCCTAAAACCTAGGTGGGGTACCATGGTTCTGCACATATCGAGGATTCAGGATGGGCTGGGAGGGAAAGGCTCCCTGAGTTCTATGCTCCTGCAACAGCTGGTTCTACATGTTCTGTATAGTTTGTATCTGGTCAGCCATCACCTTCATAATCTGCAAGCTATCTTGTGTAGATTTCCACATTGATTCTTGCAGCTCCTCTTTCAATGCCTCTAAAGGGTCAGCCCACTTTGGAGGGTGCTAGCAGCTTGGTGCAGCGGCTGGTATATAGAACGGGGTTGCTACCGATGCGGGAATGGCTGCTGCCTAGGGTACGTGTTTTGCGCATTCCTGTATTGCCTGGTCGGGTAGTGTGGATCTTGATGTGGTCTTTGTGAGTTACCAAACCAGGAGAAGTTTGGATGTTGGCACCAACTAGGGTTATACATCTTTGAATATGGGTTATTACGCCCGTATCCTTGAATAGCACTGACATCCTCGTAGGCCGAAGATGTCTGAGACGAATATCCATCAAGGGGATACGTATTATTATTTGTGGGTGGTGCGTAACCCTGGTCATATGGTGCTAGATCGGGATTGTTTACAGGATCCTGATATGCAGGATCTCGTAAATAAGGAGAAGATGCATCCCGAGTGAGTAGATTAACTCGAGTAGGAGGGGCTCGCGGTGTATAGGAGGGTCATGAGGCAGCAGAGTTCAAGTCTGATTGACCCTGACTAATCTTGTCAATCTTCTTCTAAATCAGGTTTATTCTATCCAGCTGCTTAATGATGATATCCATGTCGGCTCGAATAGACTCGGTGTGAGCCTCGTGGGCACCAACCCGCTACTAACTAGGCCGTTGGAACTGGTTCATGAATGTGACATTCATCGAGTTCTCTACTAAAGATTTAGACAGCTCAAATGCGCTGTTCTCGTCTTTCGCGAGGAAATTCCTGCCACTAGATGCATCGGCCAGATACTGATGTGTGTCATCCAGCCCATGGTAAAAGATCTGAGCTAGGTGCCATCTGGGTATACCATGGTGCGGGCATTTCCGGAGAAGGTCGTGAAATTTGTCCCATGCTTCGTGCAACTTCTCCCCATCTCCTTGGGAGAAAGTTGTGATTGCACACCGCATTGCATTTGTTCGACTGATTGGGAAGAACTTTTGCAGGAATTCACGTCGTAATTCCGACCAGGTTCCAATTGACTTCCCAATGGTCTTGAACCAGTATGAAGCTTTGTCCCTCAGAGAAAATGGGAAAAGCTTCATTAGAACAATCCCAAGATCGATATTCCTGGGTGGAATCGTTTCTATGAATCGACTCAGGTCCTTTAGGTGCTGGAACGGATCTTCGCTTGAGTTCCCATACAAGTGAGTGCTGATCAACCCAATCACATTGGGTTTGAGCTCAAACGTGTCTCCGCCTACAGGAATTTTGACTAATGGTGCAATGATTTGTGTGGCTGGGTTGTAGAAATCCCGCAGGTGTTCTCCTCGTGGCAGGTGCTGCATCTTGTCCAGCACCGTCAGAATGCGATCCATGCTTTGCCGATGTCGCTCCTCGGATTTGACTACCTAGGCTTCTAGACAAGCCATCGGGTCCAGATTCTCAATATCCTAACCCGGTCTAGGCTCAGGTCTAGGATTTACCATGGTGGCTACAGGAGTAGAAGAAGTGGGGGAAGAAGATGGTCCCAGCGAGGTGACTTGCCTCCTTGGGAGTGGCTCCCAAGGTCCAACCAAGTGACGTCTAAGTGACCTCCTTCCTTGCATACATCACCTAACACTTGGGTTGGTGTAGCCAAGTCAGACAAGGCTAAGGCCTTGTCAATCAAGTGGTCCTTATGAATCGGATGACTGGATTTTTCATTTTAGGTCTTAATTCCTGAAGAAAATTCATCGTACAACCAACTGAAAGCGATTCCCGCCTCTTGGCTAACCCAGCCAAGAGGTTGAAAACACTCAGTAGTATGATAATGAATTTGGGTTTTATTTCGTGTTTTAAAATTGATTTTAGCCTGCTTTCTTCAGTTGGGGCTTTCTTTTGGTGAGTGGCCCACAAGGTGACCAAGCTCACCAGCTAAGTGCTAGACTTGGCTAAGTCTAGGTTAGCCCAAGTGTGGTCTCTAAGTTGTAACCCTAAAGATTTACCCTAAGGTTCATGCAGTTACTATTTCAACAGACCACAAAAATAAACTTCATTCTCTGACAATAATTGGAATTCAATTAACTTGAAATTTGGCGAGTAGATTCCTTTTTCAATTATGTTTTCATAGAATATTTTTTTGAAATTTTTATTGTTTCAACCCAATTTTTAGGGATTTTTGAATGTCAGGGGTCAGATCTGGAATTTTGACCCATAGTCGGTATTTCACTTTGAAACAATATCAATTGACCTTCAAAAATTCAGGAAAAATATGGAAAATGAAGCCAATGATATCAGCTTTCAAACCTTACCATTTTTAGTCTGACCCCCTGACATTTTACAGATTGCTCAGAATTGCTGTTTGAAATTTGAATAATCTCGAATCTAGGTTAGTCTGACCCCCTTTCACTTCGAGAAGTTTTAAAATTTGTATACTTGGAATTTTTTCAAACGGATTGTGCCATTTGAAAGATGGTTTGAAAATGAAGGTTTGGCCCAAATTTCAAAATTTTTTGCTCACTAATTTTTCGGCAATCGAATTTTTAAATTAGACTTTAAATCTGGCTGAAAATCAGAGAATGGTGGAAAAGCGTTTAAAGAGGATTTTGGGTTTGAAATCCAAGCTTTCCACCAAAAATATATTTTTTCCAAAAACTTTGGCATGTTTTTTGTTTGAAAAGGAAATTTTTTTTCACTTGAGTGATTTCAGAAAATATATATATAAATTTTTTACTTTTTTCTTTTTCAAACTACCTAGGGTTCAAAAAGAGACCTACTCTAGATTTTTTTCAAACTTTTTTTTTTGAATTTTTTTCTTTTGCTTTTTCACGAAAATGAATAAAATTTTTTTATCTTTTCTTTTCAAAAGAAATTGAAGGAATTAAATCTACTCTTACGGTTCAAAAGAAAACCTAATCTAAGAGAAGATGATGTGCACTTCGATTTCTTTTCTACGCTCGTTGTGTGCGCTGATGCCATTCTTTTTCCATTTTTCCTGCACATCCAAACACGAAGTAGAGAAAAATTTGTCAGTGATAGATTAGATGATCGAAATCAAAGAAAATGAAATTACCTCTCCGACAATGGTGCCTTTTGTTGAACTTGTAGAGTGCACTTTGATAGGAAAAGCATCATAGTATAGTACGCAATACAATCAAACAAAAATATTTATAAGAAGATAACAAGACATTGAGTCCCAGTGGTTCATTTCTGGGAGGCATTTATTTTACTTTTGAAATCGATCTCTTGTCACTCTACTTTGTTTAAAATCGCACGTTGGTTTCCAATCTTCGGATTAAGATTTCACCACTTCTATTGTGAACCCTGATCACGTGCGCATGTGTTAAATAGATCACAAAGGTGAAAGTGTGAGTTTCTGTGCGCACAATTCTAGTGAGGTGGTGGTTGTTTATAGAAAATGAATCTATAGTTAGATTTTCTATATTTTCCAGAAATGGCATGCTTGTTGTGAAATATAAGTGAAAAATAGGCAACTTGAATCACATGGAAAAGATGGCAACCAATAAGCTCATGGTAATTTCAAAACGTACAGATATATATAAAAATGTATCTTTTATACATTCATTTGGAGGAGTGTTTGTAACATGAAATGTAGAAGAAAGCTTGTACAGGAATGCCTAAAATGTAAATCTAGCTACCAGAAAACGATTGCATACAAGAATTTATGGGGGGGATTTTGCATGCATCATTGGGGGAGAATAAGGACTACACTACTAAGCAGTAAATGTAAAGAGCTTGTAGCTACTAATCTATCAAAAGTGAGGGCATTCGGAGGTGGGCTCCGATGGCCTTGGAGTTGTTGAGAGGAGAATGAGGGCGGCAAATGGAGCTTAGACCGGCCCTTGGAGAGAGGTTGGAGGAGTGATCTAGCATCCTGGCGTGGTGTCCGTCATGGTGGTGTTTAGGTCATGGAGATGGAGTGGAGATGGTAGTGGCTAGCCTAAGTGGAAGTGGATGGAGCAAAGCATGTATGGCCAAAAGGGGATGGGTGAAATTGGCCACCCCTGAGGTTTTCTTATAGACCTAAGGGATTCTCTCTAAAGAAGTGTGGAACTCTCTAGGGTGAGTCCACGAATGGCCGGCCAAGGGAGAGGTTGGTGGTAATTGAATGCCTCTTGGTTGTTAAATTTGGCAACCAAGAGTTGGTGCCACTCCAAGAGAGTTCTAGAGAACTCTAGAGAAGTGTGTGTGCATGAATGTGTGTGTGTGTGTGTGTGGTCGTGCCCTAGGTGGCTAAGAGGTCTAGGTTAGGTCCTAAGGGGTTTAGGTGGGTGTATGCCTTGAATTAGGGTTGCAAACCCTAATTGCTAATTGGTAACTACATAAGGGGTTTAGGCAGGTGTATACCTTGAATTAGGGTTGCAAACCCTAATTGCTAAGGGGTAATTGCAATTAAACTTATCCTAAGTTTAATTGAATGAGTGTGAACTGAATTGCTAGTGAAATAACTCAATTAGGTTGGGTTTAGGTCAATTGGATTCTCACTATGTCCAATTGAACTTGTGTGGGTTGAGATTTGAGCTCAATTGGACTGAATGAGTACAATTGACTTAGGTCAAGGTAATTGACTTTGATCTAAGGCAATTGGGTTTGGTGAGGACCTAATTAGGCCCTTAGGTAGGTCTAGAGGTGATGTAGTAGGGTTAGGACATCTTAATTTAGGTTCCTATGGGGTTGGGATTAGGTCTAGGGAGCTAGAGATCCAAGATCAAGGCTTGAATCTCAAAACAAGGACTGGAGACTAGTTCCAGATGTCCAAAAACATGATCAGACGACTTATACTCAAAAATCAGAAGTCTAGACTTTAGTTCTGGACATCCAATCTAAGTCAGGGGAAATCTAGGTTCTGTTTTGCGTATTCTGGATGTCTGACAAAGTATCTGGACGTCTAATAACACTGCAGAAGTAGGTTTGAGGTGTGCGGGAGATGGCTAAGGGTTCTAGACATCCTATAACTTATCTGGACGTCCAAATAAGGGTTGGAACTAGGGATTTGTGCCTTCCTAGGGTGCTATGACCTAATTTAAGGGTGGCTAGGGCTTGGTGGAAGTCTCTACGCTATCCTAGGGCTAGGATGGACCAAAGCTCTTCATATTTTTCTTGTTTATTCCTACTTAATAGAGTAGCAAACCTTAACCCCCGTACATCATTATTCCCTATGTCTAATCTAAGCCTTCTGCGCCAGTCCTACTACAACACTCATTATTCTTGATCCAGCTTCAGATCCAGCCCTGATCAGATTATTGCCTGCAATCGACATAATGCACTTAATCACCACATTATAACATTATTTTATGCATAGCTAAAGTAAAGCAGTAAAGATACAGATAATGCTTATGCATGCACGAATAACCCTAACTTATGCTAAGTCCTAGCCTAATTTAGGTCAATTAAGACCTATGGTTGCTGCACAATCATTCACCTGAACTGTATGGTTCAGTCTAGGGTTGGGTGGGTTTGGGTTTAATCCAAGGGAGTCAGGGAATTGAGGTTCTTGGGGCCCTCCCTGATAATAGGTCATTTTAGGTTATTCGAAGAAGGGTGGTGACCTATGTTCAGCATAATCTAGGGGAGGGTACGTGTTATAATCACCATATCCTTCTTCATTATAGATCATGTTGAGTTGTTCATTAAAGGGTGAAGATCTATATGCGATGCATGCGTGAGAAAGATAATAATCACAGTCTTGATGTCCAGGGTTAGACCCTGGACATTGAGGTCTAGAATTGTGTCCCTAATTCGAGTTATCCCAACTAGTAGATGGTTGATTACAAGTAGAGCTAGCGATAATAATCATCATATTAGGGATAAGAGTTGGTAGGAGGGTAAGTTTGGAAATGTGTGTTGGATTTGGAAGGATACATGGCAAAGGAGGAGGAAAAAGAGAGAAGAGAGGAGCTCTGTGGTACAAATAATCAAACTTGTCCTTAGGTGGGTTAGCCTAAAGATCTACAGACTCTCAGAAACTATCTTAAGATTATAAACATTTTATTCTACTTTTATCCAGTCAATCCAACCGGTTAAAGGGAGGATTGGAGAGAAGGTACTTCCCTTAGCTTTTGCCTCAAGTTCCTTTGATACCCCCCAACCACGGTCGTTTGACACTACTCCCTTAGCTAGACATCAAATGGACTGGTATAAGTAGATTAATAAAAAATAATCTCAATCTGGGCCCCAAAGAGTGAATTAATCCTTAAGGGCAACACCTACTCAGTCTTAATTAGGCTTGGGATGATTATGCTATTAGAATGTTATGGGCCCTTTAGATGGGTGGTGCCCTTAAAGGTCAATTAATATGTGTGTGCAAGCATAACCAGGGTTTTCAAGCAAAATTATTAAAGATGAGGTTGATTTTAAAGTTCAAATCTTGCATAGTAGCTTTTAGGGTTTAATCTTTAGGTATATTCAATCAAGGTTCAATGGGACACTCCAAGTTTTGTAAGCACTAGTGATGATATATTCCATTAAACTAGGAAATAATGTGGAGTGTCTGGTCCAACCCTAAAAATCAACCCTTAAGGGAAAGCTACTGAATGAATCAAATTTAATATTAGCAGTGCTACCCAAACAAGTTAGACAATTGGCTAGTACCACCATCTTGATTAAGGCACACAAAATAATCCTAGTCACTAATGTGTAATCGGTTCAAGTGTAATGGGTTCAGAGGTCAGAGTCCTAGTTAGTGACTAAATCAGAGAAAAGTGGTGCACCTTAGGTTGATAAATTTGTGGGTGTTAAGTGTGTCACTTTTAATCTGGTCCCACACAAAGAGAAGAGTATTTTTTTTCTATAAGCAAGGGTGAGGTGAAGTGAAGTGATAAAAAGGACAAATAAATCTATCCTAAGGTTTATGTAAACACCTAAGTATATTCGGACCTCAGTTATTTATTTGGTGTAATTAAATTTAGTGGGTGGGCGGTGGGGATACACTTACAGAACCTTTGTCAACACTTTTCTCGAATCTAATTGCTTTGGCCTGCCTCAAAAGAGTACCTATAACCACAACAAGATAGGAGGAAAGTGAGATAAAAGTTAGGTAAGGTGGAAAACACAAGAAAACCAAAGAGCATTACCTTATTGGCAATGGCAACAAAATGATGAGAGAAATTTAATACAGAAAATAACTTTAGGGTTTTCGGAAATAGAAATCAGCATCGTTGAGTTGCACAAATCTGTTGTTAAATAAATTTACCGAAGCTCAAGGTGAGCCCTGAGTCGAACATGGGAAGGTAAAGTTTCGTTTCATAAATCTACACTTGCTTTTATTAATTTTTGGTGTTTTCTTTTGTAATTTTTTTGGTATTATTATAAGACAAAATATCAAGTTGAAATACTTCTATCTAATCTACTCTACTTTAGCAAAATAAGAGAGAGAGAGAAAATATCAATACTTATCTAACTAGAGTTTGCTACAAATAATCAAGGAAGAAATTACAACTACACTAGAAAGCGAATAAAAGATAGAGAGAGGTGAGAAGAATTCCCCTCAACGATTGATAGAAGGACAACTCGCTTTGACGGTGCCTGGATGAAGAAGGTGAGAGGTTGATGACAAACAACAAAAACTGAGGATGGAGGACGGGGCAGGATGGCATCGCAGCGAGGATATGCTTCCTGAATGTGGTGAGAAGACTGCCACAGGATACTCCACGAAAGGGGGTGAGAAGGGAGAAAATATTTTTACTTTTCTACTCTAAGGAGCATCCTGAACTCGAGACCAGCTCATCAAAGCTTTTGGAGGAGGTAAGGAAAGTAAAGGAATAGATGAAGAAGAATGGGAGGGGTGGTGGTCGTTTTATTATGGAGGAAAGGAGGCTTGGTCATTCATGGGTCAATAGCAACATTAAAATCGTCACTGTAGATCCACTGTAATTGTCGCTGAAGCCAGCCCACACCCCTGCTGGCTCTCCATGTGCATCTGTTTGCACTGAGGTTGGAAGAGTCACGGCCATTGGATGTCGATCGAACAGCATTGATTACAAGGCCATTGCACTCTAAGAATGCACCACAAGCACGTCAAACTACGCATACATTTACGTGTAACACGTCCAAGCTCAACTGCGAAGATCCGCGCTGCCACATGGCAGTTCCGTTGCTACTAGATCCAAATCAAGCGACTCTATTTAACCGCTCCCACCCACATCGAAGATTTGTGGTGCGAGGTGATTCAAACATGCACCCCTTGCATACGAGTGATGCGTGGGACTGCTAAGCTAAGGAAATGATTTATCATGCTGACGAGGGTTGCAGTGTGAGGTCTCGGCCGTTGGATAGAGATCCATTGGTCGAGATCTCACTTGAGTTCTCCCTTGGCTTTGTGAAGGAGTGACTTGAGTCCTCAGCCATTGGATGGTGATCCAACGGTTGGGATTACATGATGAAGGTGCCTTTACACCTAAGTAGTGGGGCCTTGAATGATTTTGGATGGTGAGGATGGAGCCACGTGGCGCCATCCTGGTTGTCCATCTTCTTTTCTATGCAGGAGATGCCACAGAAATCAGATTGGGTCAATTTTTGCATCATTGGATTGCAATCGTTGATTCAGATCCATCTATGCTGTCGGATTTGGCATCTGAGGTTTGATTGAAGCCACCTTGCCCCTTGGCATTTGATCTTCCTCGGACTGCATAAGGTGCTATGGGACTCCAATCAAGGCGATTTCAGAGGCGTTGGACTTCGATCGTCGTCTTGATCAGATCTATATGGTTGGATCTTCAATCCAATGTCTCGAAATAAATCTCATTTTCTCTTGGCCACAAAAGGAAGCAAATTAACCTATAATTTATACAATCTATCCTAAATGCAGAATGATGCATGCTATGAAATATTTATAATGTGGAATACAATGTTAAGGTTAGGAACCCGCATAAATAGATATTTTATCATGATTAAATGTGTATTTTTTATCTCCTAAGATATCTAAATATCCTACCGGGGCAAGTAAGCACCTTATGCTAGTTTAGGTGCCAGGGGTGGCATTATCCCAAAATGTCGATTGCCAGGGCCTAGATTTGCTATAGAATACCATGGGAGGCACTATCACAAAGTGTTGAAAGCCAAGGATCTAGGGGTTGCCATGGTGGTGCTATCTTGAAGCATGGATTGCTAGGGATCCTTCGAGGATTGATGATGGGGACAAGGAATCTGATACGGACCATGTTTAGGGCCAATCCGATGTTCGATTTAGGGGAATCAAAAAAGAAAGAAAAAAATTTCTCAAAAATATATCTCCTCTCTTCTAAAAATACACTGGCAAGTTGAACCTCAACCTTGCTGCATGTATGCACGGGTGCTTTAACTGCTAGGCAGATTCTGGAGCCTTAGAAACCTTTATTGCTGATCCAAGGGTGAGGTTGATCAGGTTTGTATCTTGGCTAGTACTTAAGTACCTCTAGGGCTAGAGTTGGTATTTCAATCTGATTTCTAGAGAGGTAGCACAAGCAGGTATCTTGATGATTAAAGTTCGGTCTAGAGATCCAGTTCATTCCATCAGATTTTGCTAGGGACTAGCAAAAGTTAGGCATAGGGGTATGATAGTAGCACCATCATTGGTGTTAGCTAGCCTAATTTAGCCTAATTATAGTGATAAATGCTCCTCATATACATCAGAAGATCATAATTCTATTCTAAGTTGGGTTTGAGAAGTAGAGAAAATAAGTTAATTTTGCTATTCTAACACCTAATCACAATTGTAGATTAACTAAGGGGTTAATCAAGGCTTAATCTAAAGTCAAATGAACTTAATTTCCTAAGAAGTGGGCCTGAGCTAACTGAAATAGGGTTTTTCGCTTTTTTTTTTGAGAAAGAAAAGGAATGCTATTTAATAAGATAGCAATCCAGAAATTCATTTATATTCAAATGACAAAAATAGATTTACAACTCCCAATTTCATATGAGAGACATACACTCATGTACGATTTGCCTCACACACACCTATCTCCCTAAAAATGACACATAGTACGCATATGCCATATGCTCCATAAAATAGTTGTCATAGCAAAATGCGGCTTACCAACCACCAAAAAATCACCCCACAGTTCCACTCATACAGGCATAGCTCTCCCACACACCTCTCTCCATACATAATCTGTAATCACACAAGAACTAAAAATGTACTTCGTATTATCCGTATTGAAGTTGCAAAGTTGGCAAGGTTGAGGAGAAATCCCCATTCATCTATGCCTTAAATCCCCCATGATCAGGAAATCTCTCCTACATAGTCAAAGAAAAATTTGAGCCTTAAGTGGAATTTTCTATTTCCACAGGCCCATGCAAATTGCATCCACCTCCTCGCTATGTGCCTGCTTCAAGATTTCATCAAAGGCTTTAGACAGGGTAAAGTTTTCCATCCAGCAGTACCTGTCTTCACCTCCCACCTGTTTAAAAGCTTGAAGGACCTGCACCATCCTCGCTCTCTCCATACCAGTGCGTAGCCCCCTTGTAGCCACTATTAGGAATGCACCAACCATAATCACCAGCACAATAGTAAGCATCAACCAGCACCTCCTTGTCAACCGCCTGCCCATATACTCTTGGAAATTTCTCTTGGAGTACCCCAACCGATGATCACTTATCCTCCCAGAATCTAAACTTCTTCCAAACCCACATATTGGCTTGAAGAAGTTCCAATTCTCCATCAACATAGCCGTAACGAATTTCCAAAAAGAAGCTTTGACTGGATGGAGCCTATTCCTTGCTGCATTAGATTCCCCATAAGTCTAACGAATCAATTTTGCTCATAGTTTTGTCTCCCCTTAAAAAATTATGATTGCCCATTTCAACAGTAAGGTATCATTGAATTCCTTTAGGGACCTTATCCCAAGACCCTTGCACTCCTTAGGTACTCATATATACTCCATTTCACAGGTTGTAGGAACCTCCTCTCACATTTAGCACCCTTCCAAAAGAATCTTTTCCTCATAATATCCAATCTCTTCCACAGTGATTTGGGAGCCTTAAAAATAGAAAAATAGAACACTGGCATAGATGTAATTACCGAGTTCAACAAAATCAATCTTCCCCCTATGGATAAGTACCTGCTACTCCAACATTATAGTTCGGCTATAATCTTCTCAAAAAGGATATTCCAATCCCCTTTCTTCATCTTCTTAGTCCTCAAGGGTAGACCGAGGTATGTGATGGGTAATGGAACCAAAGGTGTTAGCAATGTCTCCGAAAGAATCCCCTGCTCCTCTGCATTCATCCAGAAACACACAAAAGAGGACTTATCCCCATTTAACTTCAAACCTGAGACCTCTCCAAAAGTTTTGACCATAGAAAAGAGGGCCTTTGCTTTCTGAAGACCACCATCCACAAAAAACATCATGTCATCCACATATTGGAGCATCGGGTGATGGAAACACTATCATGAGCCATAACTAGCTCAATTTGATCTAATTAAGTCATTAAATGCTCCTACATAACCGTTAAAAGGCCATAATTAATTGCAAATCCTTCTAGAGAGAAATACAAGAAACCAGGGTTAAAACAGTAATTTTACCATCATATCTTTAATGAAGAACAATCATGGGTTTTCTCAAGGGTTAATTAAGGGTCAAATGATCTTAAGAATTTGACAAGTGGGTTAGTACATATAGAAAAGGATTTTCGTGTGTTTTGAGAATTAAATGACTTCTGAAACCCTAAAAATAGACCTGCTTAATTTACTAAGGTTCTGGTTAGGATAAAATTCACATAAATTTTCTAAAATTCATAGAAAAATATTCTCTAGGGCTTGGTACCTTCAATTTGACCATCAGAATCCATTTTGACTCAAAATATAGTCTCAGAGAGACATTTACCCAAATTTGGGTAATTGTACAAATTACGCAGTCAAACTAGGTCAAAACCAAACTCCAACTTCACCATTAAATTCCTTAGGTGTAAATTAGGTTTATAGCAAAATTTGGGTGCAATTTGAGATCATCTTAACCTAGCTTACAATTTGGTCCTGTCTGACTCTTTTATCTCACACACATGCCCATAACTTGTGAATCCTTTACAAATAGGCCCCTATCTTTATCATCATTTCTACAAATAGGTCCTTACAGCCATGAAATCCTAATCCTAAAACTCCAGGGACCGTAAGTTGGCAAGATCTCTGTGATTTCTTAACCAATCCCTCTCAAAATTGAAATGGAAACTCGTCAAGTAATTGCCTTCCAATTGAGCCCATCTAGGGATCCTAAATCTCTCTAGAATCCTCATTCAAATGATTTGATTGAATGGGTATCCTATGCCGGTGAGGAGCTCAGAGTTTCTAAGCTTGTTTCCAAGCTTGGAACTCCATCTAAAGCCCTATAAAAGGACCTCTGTGGCCTTGTGCATCTTCTTAGCAAGTATTGGCAAGCCACAAGCCCACTATTCCCCTTCCTCTAGCCACCAACGATCGCTGCTCTAGCGGCCATCTTTGATCCTCCCCCTTTGGCTATCTAATGACCAAATTGGTCGGCTCTCTCGACTTCCCTATTCATCGCAACCCTCCCCAACGAAAGGGAGGTCATGCCTCTGCCTCTGTCAACGCCGCCGCTTCGCTGATCTCTCCTTCTCCAGCACCAGTCCACCAAAGATGGCTGCCTTCGCCAGTCTACCTCATCTTTAAGTATCTCTATCTCTCTCTATCTCTCTACATTATTTTCCTACAATCACATCTCACATCCGACCACAGCACCATCCTCCCGCACCTACGTCTTCTTCACCTTCGGCAAGGGCTCTAGTAAGCCCGTGCCACTGCCATAGTCCACCAAACATCCCCGCGCCACCTCCATAAGTTCTGCCGCATCACCCTCTACAAAAGCCCTCAACCTATTTTGTGATTCACCCATTAGGACATGCCCCTAAACTCAAGCACTTCCTCTTCACCTTTCCGAGGTTGTCAGGCACCCACCATCACTCGCACCACATGCTGCACCCACCCTCACACTTGCCGCGCACTAGCGATTCCTCTAGACTGTTTTGACACGACCAAAAGGTGTTATCTTCTGCTTCAGGTTCTAGGTCGAAACTTCGCTGTCACATCACCATCTTCGACCTTGGTTGTAGCAACCAGGTCATGTTCTTCAGTGTTCTCTTCCCCAGGCATTGCGGACACCTTCCAGGAACATCCCCAGCTCCTTAATTGCACCTGCCCAGGTCGCTTGCACCATCAATTTAGAAGCCCTTTTGTTGCAGCTCTTGTAGGATTTTGCAAAGGATAGTAGGGGGACTGTAGTCCCATATTGAAAACGGATGAATCCAGCGTAGGGGACAAGTTGAATTTGTGCTGGTGGCTTATCGCCTTAGCATGCACAGGTGGTGAGGTCCTCGCTCACGCACATTAATATGCATGCCCTCACCTGCGCTTACACCTCATGGGTCTAGGCCTTGGTCAGTTTGCTCGGTTACCCAGGTTTGTTCTGGTTCGCCTGATTCTAAAAGAGAAAGAAGTGAAAGAGAAAGGGGAGGGGGGGTTTTCCTCTGCCGTCCTCCTCTCAGCACTTAGTGATTTCTGAGGGAGGCCTTTGCCTCTACTTATTTTGGTGCTGAGCTCTGTGTTGTGCCTTCTCTTTGTAGATTCCCTACCAGGAGGGGGTGACGTAATAATTGCAGAAATAAATATAAACAATCTCACAAAATAGACAATCACACAAGAACACAAGTATTTTTAGGTGGAAACCCAAACCAGGTGAAAACCACCACCTAACCCTCTCGAGTTAGGATTTTCCGATCAACCAAGTTGATCAAAATCCACTAAACCGAATCACTTTAAAACGAGGGTGATTCAACCTCAATTACAACCACGCTACTTAGACGAGGGTAGCGTACCTCAACCCCTTCTCTTCATGAGAAGGATTTTGTCTCACGAAGGAGACGGGAATTCGCAAAGCAAATACCCAACCAAATAACAAAGATAAAACAAGTAATCCTATAGAGCCAACAAAGTAATATTTAACCTAAGCTTCTATAGGAAATAGGATGCTTCCCTTTGAAAGGAGTGCGTCGACGACGCGGATGCGTGTGCCATGCGACAGCGCAACGTCACTCTCATGAATAACGGCGGGAGAGCGGGTGCACAACAGCTTGATGCTCTCAAGATGAAGAATTAGAGCTTAGAGAGAAAGAGAGACACAAAATGGTTTGAAAGTGTATTGCAAGGTGTGTCTTGTGTTTCTTAGGTGTATTGGTGTGTAAAGGCTCCCCTCGATTTATAGAGGCCTTAGGAAGGCTTTGGAAGGCTTAGAAAAGCTTCCATAGCCGTTGGGTACAAAGCCCAAGTGAATCAACCCGAAATCAAGAACAATCATTGCTCTGACAGGCTTATCAGACGTCTAATTCTGGCATCAGGCATCTGGAAGTTCACTTTAAGACATCTGAAAATAAGGTCAGACATCTGATTTTGGGCGGGTCTCTTCCTGACTTGGATCAGATCTAAACAGGGTTCTTGTGCAAGTCCATCAGACGACATATAGGACATCTGGCACTATGTCTGGACGTCTAGAAACCTACTTTTTCTGTGGGAATGGATTTCCAAACATTGCAACAGCTAGAAAATCTCTGAGAAGAGATTTTGGGTCAGCCGAGGCAAAACGGTCATTTATCAGACATCTGGAAAGGCCTAAGGACGTCTGGTAGGGCTCTAACGGTCATATCCTTGAGTGTCTGTTAAGCCAGCCAACGGTCCACTTAATTGGACGTCTGGCAAAGTCATCAGACGTCTTCTAAGATGTCTGGTCTAAGGTCTGGACGTCTGATTTCATCAGACAGAACTAACTATGTCCAGCCTAAATGTTATCAGAAATCAGAATCAACACTCAGACATCTTAAAACACATTATCAGACGTCTGATTTAGGAATTAGACATCTGGAAATGCTGTTTAAACCCTATATTGGTTTTCTAAGTTCTCTACAGAAAACCTAGGTATCCTAGGGTTGTGCCGGTGTTCCTAGGACTACTGTTACGGTACTTTGAGGCTCTTTAACATAATTTTCTAAGGAAATAAAGAGCAAGAAAATAACGACAAATGTACATGAAAGGAATAAAAAGTATTCTATCCTATTCTTCTTGTCCTTCCATCTTCAATCTATCGCTCCTCGCGAATCTCCTCTGTTCTCCATCAAGCTCCTCCAATCCGTCCTGGATGCGAGCTCGAATTCCGTCTAATGACGTCTACATTTGCAATTGGCCTGAAATCTAGGACTCCAAGTGCAAATGTTAAATAACACGTGTTTTTTTATCATCAAAATAAATGATCGTGGTGCTCTAGCACCAACAATCTCCCCCTTTTTGATGATGACAAAATCATAAATAATAGTGCAAAAAATCCTCCCCCTTTTTTTTGTAACAACAAGATAGCTATTATTTTTCTCCCCCTTTCTAAAGGAAATTTAGCTACCTTATATCTCTCCCTTAAAAATTGACAATTAGCTTATAATTTTTTGCTCCCCCTATCTAAATGCTTATGGTAAAAGGATAGGGTAAAGGGTTTTACCTCACCTACCAAGGCCAATAAAATGGGCCAAATGGTGGTGGTGGATGCCACATCGGATGGGGCTCCCATCTGTAGCTTGGAGGCCCGGGCATTGGCGCCGGTCTCCAATCTGGTGGTCGACGTGCGGCGGGTTCATTGTTTGTTTTCCGTCTCGTCGGTCTTCTTGTTCTCCTCCTTGGTTCTCCCAACTTGATTTGACCAGCCTTGAGTTTGTAGGTCCAGTTCTTTGTGTTGTAGTTATCCCTGAACCCTACAAAACAAGATTCTAATTTTTTCTTCAGTATCCAAGTGAGCTTGGATCCGGATCGGTTAGCAGGTCTCCTTGACGGAGATCCTTTCTCAACCTTAGGGCTATAAAAATTATCTACTTTGTTGATTAATTTGTTAGAGTTTTCCCTAAGACATGCAATTTCTTTTTCTATAGTATGCATCTTAGTTTTTAAATTACAGATTTCTAACTTTAAACTATCATTTTGCTCAATCAATTTATTATTTTCATTGATGAGGTTATGATTTTCTAATAATAGGTTATCATTTTTGGGACTAGCTTCTAGATCCTTAAGTTTATTTTCTAATCTTTCATTTTCACTTCTAAGAAAACTAAGATTCTTTTTAATGCTTTTATTTTCTATCTTAAGTGCTTTACTAACTTCAAATAGTTCATTAAAAGCTTCTTGTAAATCGAGATTTACCTCGTTGTCGGAGTCGTCGCTGTCGTTGTCACTTTCTTCGATTGCCATGAAACCAAGGCACGCGGTTTCCTTCTCCTCGAGATCTTCCGAGCTTGTCTCCTCATGAGTGCCTTCCAACCTCCTCCATATCTCGTGGGCGGCGGTGCACTCTTGGATTCATTCGAATTCCTTCAGACTCAACGAGCAATACAAGGCATTCATTGCCTTTGCGTTGAGGTTGAGATTCCGAACCTGATCTTCTGAGTAACCTTTTGCGGGTTTCTTGGGAATCAAAAATGCGGATTCGCATTTTTCCCACACCCGGAAGTCGTAGGCCTGCAACCACATAGTCATACGATTTTTCCAATAAACGAAATCTATACCTGCAAAGTATGGTGGTCTCGAGGTATCGTGTCCTTCGGTGCACATGAATGCTTTTCCCTCCATATCTGGATCCTCGCTAGTTTGTAATGCCGATAACGCGAGACCAGCTCTGATACCAATTGTAGATTCCCTACCAGGAGAGGGTGACGTAATAATTGCGGAAATAAATATAAACAATCTCACAAAATAGACAATCACACAAGAACACAAGTATTTTTAGGTGGAAACCCAAACCGGGTGAAAACCACCACCTAACCCACTCGAGTTAGGATTTTCCGATCAACTAAGTTGATCAAAATCCACTAAACCGAATCACTTTAAAACGAGGGTGATTCAACCTCAATTACAACCACGCTACTTAGACGAGGGTAGCGTACCTCAACCCCTTCTCTTCACGAGAAGGATTTTGTCTTGCGAAGGAGACGGGAATTCGCAAAGCGAATACCCAACCAAATAACAAAGATAAAACAAGTAATCCTATAGAGCCAACAAAGTAATATTTAACCTAAGCTTATATAGGAAATAAGATGCTTCCCTTTGAAAGGAGTGCGTTGACGACGCAGATGCGTGTGCCACGCGATGGCGCAACGTTGCTCTCGTGAATAACGGCGGGAGAGCGGGTGCGCAACAGCTTGATGCTCTCAAGATGAAGAATTAGAGCTTAGAGAGCAAGAGAGACACAAAATGGTTTGAAAGTGTATTGCAAGGTGTGTCTTGTGTTTCTTAGGTGTATTGGTGTGTAAAGGCTCCCCTCTATTTATAGAGGCCTTAGGAAGGCTTTGGAAGGCTTAGAAAAGCTTCCATAGCCGTTGGGTACAAAGCCCAAGTGAATCAGCCCGAAATCAAGAACAATCATTGCTCTGACAGGCTTATCAGACGTCTAATTCTGGCATCAGACATCTGGAAGTTCACTTTAAGACGTCTGAAAATAAGGTCAGACGTCTGATTTTGGGCGGGTCTCTTCCTGACTTGGATCAGATCTAAACAGGGTTCTTGTGCAAGTCCATCAGACGGCATATAGGACGTCTGGCACTATGTCTGGACATCTGGAAACCTACTTTTTCTATGGGAATGGATTTCCAAATGTTGCAACAGCCAGAAAATCTCTGAGAAGAGATTTTGGGTTAGCCGAGGCAAAACGATCATTTATCAGACGTCTGGAAAGGCCTAAGGACGTCTGATAAGGCTCTAACGGTCATATCCTTGAGTGTCTGTTAAGCCAGCCAACGGTCCACTTAATTGGACGTTTGGCAAAGTCATCAGACGTCTTCTAAGAAGTCTAGTCTAAGGTCTGGACGTCTAATTTCATCAGACAGAACTAACTATGTCTAGTCTAAATGTTATCAGACGTCTGAATCAACAGTCAGACGTCTTAAAACACTTTATCAGACGTCTGATTTGGGAATTAAACGTCTGGAAATGCTGTTTAAACCCTATATTAGTTTTCTAAGTTCTCTACAGAAAACCTAAGTATCCTAGGGTTGTGCCGGTATTCTTAGGACTACTGTTATGGTACTTTGAGGCTCTTTAACATAATTTTCTAAGGAAATAAATAGCAAGAAAATAATGACAAATGTACATGAAAGGAATAAAAAGAATTCTATCCTATTCTTCTTGTCCTTCCATCTTCAATCTATCGCTCCTCACGAATCTCCTCTGTTCTCCATCAAGCTCCTCCAATCCGTCCTGGATGCGAGCTTGAATTCCGTCTAATCACGTCTACATTTGCAATTGGCCTGAAATCTAAGACTCCAAGTGCAAATGTTAAATAACACGTGTTTTGTTATCATCAAAATAAATGATCGTGGTGCTCTAGCACCAACACTCTTGAGCTTAAGGAGGTAGAAGAAGAGAGAAAGGGAAGGAAGGGGAAGGGTGCCTTCTTGGCACCGAGAGTTCCATCATCTGATCTCTGAAGGGAGTGCACTGTGCACTTATCCTACATGGATTTAAGTTGGTTGACACTATTGAGATATTTGGTACTATTGTGAGGGGTAATTGGTGATTCAAATCACCATTTTACCCCCATTCTTTTTACACTATTTGACATTTACTTTCATTTATATATCATTATTGGTTAGAGTTCTATTATAAATTGCTTATATTGTTCTTGAATTGCAATCTTTAGAATTATTTTGCTAATTGCTCCCTACGTTCGACCTCGGACTTGCATTCGAGTATAAATTCTATTTGCTTTTCGCGCTGATTCAATCTATATTGCAACGCATCGATTTTAAAATCTAATTCAAAGTTATTCACATTTTGGCATCGTTGTCGAGGGGCAATAGGCAACTTTGATCTCTTGATTGCGATATCTGATTTGATACTTTCTCTATCTCTTTTGATTGTGATCCATTTCAATGATTCATTGGAGTAAGATCAGCCGCACACCAGCCACTCCAAGGGTAGGTAAATGATGCGTGGTTTTCACTCAACTCAGTAATTAAGTTAATTTCACTTAATTAAGAGTAGAATAAATCACTTACGTTAACTCGAAGTTGTGTCGATTGTGTAGTATAGGGTCGAATTAACCAAACATTTTAGAAATTTTTACTGGTTGAGTCCAGGTCGTTCACTGGGAGGCATAATAATTTTTTTCCAAATTCACCAATTTCTTTTATCTCTTTAAGTTTAGGAGGTATAACTAAGTTGATTTTTAAAACATGAATTTTGCCAAAATATTTAAACTATAAAGGATATACAAAATTTCATACGCAAAACATATTTAATCAAAATGATCTACTTTATTAACAAGTAAACATGCTAGTTTTTCAATTTTATTTCATTCTAAGAAATTAAGGCAATTAAAAAGTTATTCTATTAATACATGCCTTTTTATAATTAAGAACAAAAAGTAATTATGCAAGAAAAGTAATATCCTTCATTTTATCTTCTTCAGCCTCTTATCTTCTTCTTTCTTTCTTTTATTTTCTTCTCTATCTCTCGAACTCTCTTTCCTCCGTTTTCTTGTGTTGTTCCTGCCTTCTCTTCTTCCCCTAGTTTTCTCCTTTGTTCCTTAGTCTCTTTTTCTTAACACTCCTTAGCGCCTGTGCTTTCTTCTTTAGCTTTCAGCTTCAACACTTAGCATCCTTCAGCAGCTTCTCTTTTCCTTAAGCTTTCAGCTGAACCGAGTTTATTTTACTTTTTTTAACCAAAGGTTATTCTATTTGCGGCAAGGTCCTTTCAAGGATACACAGCACCCTGAGACCAGGGTGGGACCAGACCCAACTCAGTCCTCGCCTAATCTCAATTAGGTTCATTTTCGATTCATTTGTTTATTGGTTCACAATCTCGAGCCATTTCAGCTTAGCCCGACCTCCCAGGCCACTCTCGCCCTCCCAGGGCACAACCTCATTCACACGCCCCCAAGGGTGCACACCCACAGGCATAAGCCTGCACACACAGAACACATGCAATGCTTAGATCAGATCAAATGGATTCGGTAACCGATGCACCGAGCGCTGACGACTGCATAGCCAGAGAAACAAATTACTTTTATCCCCAGGCGCGCGTTCGTGAATAATCGAGGTGGGACTATCCTACCCCTCTCAGACCCGAATTCAAATGTTCGTAACTTTCTACCCAGAGATCCAAATTGAATGATTTCAAGTTTGTTGGAAAGCTCCAAGGGTAATCTACACAATTACAGGGTCAATTTAATGTTTTAATGGTGTTTTCATTTTCAATTTAAAAGATGAAATCAAGGGTTCCTACATGGTTTTTACTAGCCTAGTAGTTTTAAATCAGGAGAGTCCTCAGATGGACTTCTCTCTTCTATTAAAAGGTCTATAAAAGTTATGTCAGTGATTCCGCTTCTGTTAGAATAGGTTTTAAGTTCTTAAGACCTTCAGAACCACCAGAGAAGCTATTCACTTCTTTGAAAGCTTTAAAGTTTGATTTTTCAGACATCAATATGTGCAACAGACACTTTAAAGTGTTCCTAATCTATTTAGATTAATTCTAAGGGTTATAACAGATCAATCTGGGTAGGTTTTAAGTTTAAATTTCATCAAAACAGTACTCCTATTGGTTTGGGTTCAAAAGTAACCCAAATTGGTAGAAACAAAACCTTCACCAAGTAAATCATCTGAGCTTACTTTAATCACTCTCAGATCATCAAATAAGATCCTAGAAATAATTTTCACATCTCAATTCCTCAATTCAAGCTCAGACCTCCATTATCAAACTCATGTTTGACTGTGGAAGCTCGAAAATTGACTTTCTGTTCTAAGTTTCCTCCCAAGAAATTAATGCCTCAAATAGAGTCTTCTCATCATCTAGAACTTATTTAGATCTTCAGAAAGTTGTTTCAACCTTATTCCTAGGGTTTCAGATTCACCGCCTGAATTGAAATAGGTGTGTTTGACAGAATCATGGAAAGATTGCTATAGTGTTTTGAAGGTTAAAATAGCTTCAGTGAATCGCACTGAAGCTTCTGAGCTCATTAAATGCTCTTCAGGTCTTTCTTAACAGACTTCTCCAACTCCGTCGGAGTTGGAGAAGATGAAGTCAAATCTATAGCTCCAGTGGTTAAATCCTCAAACAAATTTCTTTAAAACAATCAGTGATCCTTATTAAACTATTCTAGAGCTACTTAGCAAGTTCTAGAGGCTGTAACACAAAAATGGCTCGTCGGAGCTCGCCTGAGTGCCGGTGAGTCCAGAAAATGGCAAAAAGTACATACAGATTAATAAAACTAGCTATTTTTTATTCAAAAAGGATCCTGAGGTTACAAGGAACCTCAGTATCACTTTTAATTCTTCATTTGTTCATTAAAATGTAAGATTTGACATTAAGTTTGTTTTCTTAAAAGATTTGAGTGGTTAAAGCTCAAGACTTGTTTAACCACTCGATTGAGAGGTTAAATCAAGTCAATAGATGTTATTCTTCATAAATATATATTTAATTTATAGTTTGAACTGTTCCTGAGCCGCCATGGATAGTGAGCTCAGGAGCTTAATTAAGATTTAGGTGTTTAATTATAGATGATAATAATAGGCATTATAATGTCAATTAGGGTTCATAAGTAGTGATAAGTGATGAAAGAACCCAATGAAGGTGAAATTAAATCGACTACTGTCACCATGGACAGTGAGAGTAGTCGGTGAAGGTGAGCTTTGAATTAGGCGTTTAGGTGATTTAATTAATGATTAAATGATTTAGAAGTGAACATGGAAGATACAGGAAGGTGTACAGTGAGTTAAAAGACAAAATTGAAGCTCTAGCGAGCTCAAGGAACTCGTCGGAGTTGGAGGAGATGAAACTAAATTCTAACATTACTCTAATCTAACTAACTAAACTAACTAACTAAGCTAGCCTACTTCTACTCCTACTCCTAATCTACTGTTACCTGGACGAAGGGGTCAATAGGGTTTTGCCGAAGGTTCATAGCGGACGACGAAATAAGAGGGTGGAAGAAAGATCTTCGACAGGTGGATTTAAGGTAGAGCAGAGGAATCCTTAGGTTGGCGCCTATGTCAGAGGTGTGGAAGACCACGACGGATCTCTTCGGCTGCTTAAGATAGACGGAGGAAGTCAAAAAATGAAATGGGAAGTTGCTGGAGTTTTGGACGAATAGCCTATTGGGATGGATGCAATATTAGAAGAGGGAAGGGAGCCAACTTGAATAAAATCAGAGGTGTGAGGGTGTATTTATAGCAGTTTGCGGCGAAGAGAGTGACGGGGTCTGGCCGAAGAAGGAGCTCGAGGAGCTTAATATCCGTCGTCATCTCTGACGACGGTGTGGTTATCTCCCACTGAAAAATAGGATTCTTGGTTAATCCAGACCGATGGATCAAGTGGAGGTGGTGAGCGCAAGCTGCAAGAGCTTAGACAAAGAGGAATCATGTCGGCATGGCGGTGATTGCGCGGTGGGGTGAGTCTCTACTGCCAGCCGTTCATTCGGCTGAAGAAGAAGACGAAGAGGGACATAAAAGTAATAAAACTTAAGGACCTATGTGAGAAATAAGGACCCGACTGTAATGAATATTAAGGACTAAAATGTAAACCCAGGTTTTGAAGGTTTATTTTAATTTAGATCTTTTTCAACTTTTTATATATGTTATTAAATAAGGTAAATATTATGTTTACACCTTGAATTTACATTTTTGAACTTTTTAGGTTAATTTATTAGATTAAGTAAAATCACTTAAGTTATTACATGCTTAGGTATACATTATACTTAAGTTAACTTATTAATTAAGGAAATGATTAATAGGATTTCGAGTCCAATTATTATCTAAATTATTAATAATGTTAATTGAATGATAAAATGTCATTTTTAACTTATTTTAAGGTCCTTAACTAAATATCCCTTATTCTATAATTAACCCTTATATATTCATAACCTTAGCTAATTAACTAGGAAGACTAGTTTATTAGGGGTAATTAGAGATCATGGTGAGTGTCTCATCAGTAAACCATAAATCCAATCTCTCCTCTGCCCCTGATTCCGAAAAGCTAAAAATGAAAAGAAGAAATCAAGTAGGTCCAACTTGCACTCTGTTTTTAGATTCAATCATAACAAGTTGTCTGATTTGGTTCATTTCTAGAAAACACCCAACCCTGATTTGTGTACCTACTTACGATTTTAAGGTATTTAGGGCTATCACCTTCTTGTTTGAGTCCTAGGTACCAGATTTGGACAAAAATTGAATTGGACCAATCAAGAGCTAATTAGGGTTTTCAATTTAGGATTTTGGAGACACTTGCTTAATCAAGAATTAACCTTCCTAAATAGTGTGTGCCTAAGGCTAGGTTGAATTGATCTATTCAAGAAAACCCTAAAATTAGGCTCTTAATTTCATTTGAACACTAAAAAAGGGACCTAAATTCCTCAAAGGACAAAACAGGTGAAGTTGACCCACCTTGTTGGGTTAACCAATCTTCAAATTAGGTCACCTTGCACAAAAGCATCTTAAAGTTCAAGTAAAATCATAAGCACCTTTGCTCTTAATCTAAAACCAGTAGACTTAAGAGGTCAAGTCCCCATTCTGGTCTACCTGGATCCTCAGTGACAAGAGAGGTTGGGTAGGGGAAACCCTGTAACTCGTGGGGGTGCTCTACTGTGTAGGGATCTTCGCGAGACTCTCCCTTTCTAGCTGCCCAGGCAATTCTCAGGTGTATGACTTTCTGACTTAGGGGTATCATCCACCCTGAACCTCTATAGTCATCCAAAATTTTTTGGGTGTCTTGATTGGGTCCATCACATTCTATCCCTTATCTTATCCATCGGTGCATGTTCGGGAGGAGGTCTCTAAGACCACCCTTAAGACCTCTGTTAGCTATTCACTCCTATCGAGGCTAAGCCTTGACCTCCCTATTTGTCCAACAACCCAACCGGATTGATATCTCTTTTGATTCATCTGAACCTGCTCTCCATCATCCATCATCATGGAGCAACCAGTAGAAGAAAACAATCTTGTGAATCAGCTTCAGCACCTCAATGATCCATTCCAAGCCTTTATTAACCCACCACAGCATCCTATGATGCAAGATCATTACAATCCCACTACAGTAGCAATCGAACTTCTAGTCCAAATCCCAGTCGGAGGTCCTGATACTGAACTCAAGCCCAACATGATTCATGCTATCCCCAAATTTCATAGGCGTAATTGCAAGGATCCTTTCGAGCATATCAAGCAACTCAAGCATCTGGCCTAGACCTTCGGGTTAGAAGCTCAAAATTGGGATATATTGCTCATGAAATGTTCTCCTTCTCTCTCATGGACAAGGTTGCTCACTGGTACCAAATCCTAATGCATCCAATCAACACATGGGCAGAACAACAATCCACATTTCTGAAAAAGTTCTTCTCTGTTGGTCGGACAAATGCTCTATGGCACCAGATCATGCATTTTACACAGCAAGCAAGATAACCACTACATGAGACATGGGATCGCTTTCCATATCTCATGAAAAAGTGCCCCCACCACAGGGTTCTTAAATGGGAACAAGTCCAGTCTTTTTACCAGGGACTCCGCGAGAATATTCGATTATTCATTAGTGCGACTTGTAGGGCAAACATCATGGGAAGATACCATGTGGGAGACTCTCAAGAACATCTGCGAGAACTCCATCAATAATGAATCCATGGGCATGTTCAATCAGACGTATGCCCGTGCATTGACGAATCCAAGGGGAGCACATGAGACATAGAGCCTGTCCTCTTCCGTCGACTTGGAGCTGATGTCCAGTCGCCTGGACAAGGTCTCTCAGATTCAGAAGAAGGTGGATGAGCTGACTTGACACCTGCAGTGAGCCACCTCTGCGCAAAACCCATTCACGCAACCATCCTCTAGCAGGGAGGCAATGCATAACATCTACCATCGATCTTCTCATGGGATGGACCCGTATTCACCCTTGTCTGATTTTGGTTTGGAGGAAACCATAGGCCGACTATTCTAGTTGGGGGAACTCTGAACCCTCGTATCATAACTTTTCCGAGGCTTCACAGACCTGCGAGGACCTCAACGCCATCCAGAATGTTCCATTCTCAAACACCTACAACCCTGGATGGAGTAATCATTCTAATTTCACGTGGTTAGGGAACAATCAAAATTAAAGACCTCAATATTATCCCTAATCGTAAGCTTCTCATCCATATCAGCTGCTTCAGCCTCGACCCAACCCAACTTATCAATCCAGGCCAACTAACGAAGATCAGATGACTCTTATCCTTCAGACTCTGGCTAGCATTTAGAAAATGAATGCGGCTATGCGAAAACAACATAGATGAGATCACAAAGGTTCGCAATCAACTCGCCCAGATGGCAAATTCCTGCCAACTTGGTGCACCTCCTTCGCAACCTCTACCTAACCTGAATAACATGCTGAACCAGAGGCATGTTATGAACCCGACTCAGGGCCAAGCTCACTATGTCTATTAAGCCCCTCCTACTCCATCACACAACGAGATGGAGGCTTTGAAATCATACATGGATTATCAGTAGCAACCACCTCTTTTGCCTACACCAACCTAGAACCAGGCTGGACTAAATTCTATTACTACCTGTAGTGGCAAAGCAACACAGGACTCACCTTATCGAAGCCACTGTTAGCCTAGTAATGCAAACCCAAACCCTAGGATAGTCATCTAGGATACCCCTATCCGAAATCAAGAAGCTGGACCCATTCTAGAGGAAACTACCGAGGTTCCATTTTCGGAGGCCTTGAACAAAGGAGAAAGGAAACCCCTACCCATGGCACTTGTGGAGGACCTAGTCAATCTCTTTGAGTAGGTCCAAAATAAACATCCCCTTGATGGATGCAATACGCCACGTACTGGCTTACATACGTTTCCTGAAAGACGTGTGTACACCTAAGTGTAAGCCACGAACCAAAGGTGGGAACCTGATCGTACTGTCGGAGCAAACCAGCTCCAGCATCTTAAGCAAGCTCCCGCCTAAGGCAAAGGACCCTGGTACCCCTCTGATTTCATGCAAGATCAGAGATTTAGAGTTTGACAAAGCACTTTTGGACCTAGGAGCTTCCATCAATTTGATAGCAACATCCCTACTAAACCACTTCAAGGAATCTAGACTTAAACCGACAGAGATGACTTTGCAGTTAGCTGATTGATCTATTAAGTCACCAAAATGAGTATTTGAGGATGTCATAGTTAGGGTACATGATTTTTGCTTTCCTGTAAATTTCATCGTCTTAGACATGGATGCTCTTGAGAACATGAAGAATACACCAATCATATTAGGAAGACCTTTTCTAGCAACAGCTTGGTCCAATATTAATTGTGAGGAGGGCCAAATTGAGTTAAAATTTGGGAGCAAGACACTAAAGATCTATAACTTTAAGGCCCAACAAGGAATTAATTGCGGAGTTATTGAGCAAATTTGCGATATTGAGGCCGTGGTTGACGACCCATCTATCGAGGAAAACCCGATTATTTTTTATCAACCAAAAGACGATCAAAACCTGTAATTAGAGGAGCCTGAACCTAACCTAGACACACCCATAGCTCCTTCCTTTGCTCCCAACACCCATCTTGAACCACCTACTGCTCCTGATAACCTAGTTATGGAATTAAAGCCTCTTCCCGATCATCTGAAATATGTCTTTGTTGGTTCCAATTAGATGGTTCCTATGATTATCAACTCCCGATTCACATCTGATCAGGAAACACGCTTGATTACTGTCCTCCAGTAGCATCAGAGAGCCATTGGATGGACTCTCAATGATCTGACTAGCATCATCCCCTCATATTGCACACATCACATCTATACCAAAGAGGGCTCACGACCATCCCGTGAAATGCAGAGATGCCTAAATCCAAATCTACAGGATGTCTTGGAGGAGATCATCAAGTGGTTAGATGTAGGGATCATCTACTTGATCTCCGACAGTCGGTAGGCGAGTCCAATCCAAGCTGTGCATAAGAAGGCAGGACTCACCGTGATCACGACTGAAACTAGAGAAACCATACCGACTCGTATAGCAAACTCATGGAGAGTCTACATTGATTACAGAAGACTCAATTCCTCCATGAAGAAGGATCATTTCCCACTACAGTTCATTGATCAGATCCTCAAGAAACTAGTGGGAAATCGATTCTTCTGCTTCTTGGATGGGTACTCTAGTTATAACCAAGTTGCAATCCATCCTGAGGACCAAGAGAAGACTACCTTCACCTGCCCCTTCGGGACGTATGCATTTCGAAGGATGTCGTTCGGTCTCTACAATGCACCTGCTACTTTTTAGCGGTGCGTGCTTTCCATATTCTTAGTTATGGTAGGTAAATACCTTGAGGTCTTCATGGATGACTTCTCGGTATTTGGAGAATCTTTTGATGATTACCTCCTACACTTGGTCCAAATCCTCAGGCGATGCATTGATGTGAATTTGGTTCTTTCCTGGGAAAAGAGCCACTTCACGGTACCTAAGGGAATTGTCATGGGACATCTCGTCTCTGAGAAAAACATCTAGGTTGATCGAGCCAAGGTGAATCTAATTTCTAAACTCCCTATTCCTAGCTTGGTCAAGGACAACTATTCATTTTTGGGTAACATCGATTTTTACTATCGATTTATTCCCAATTTCAAAAAAAGCGTGCGCCCCATGACTAATCTTCTCTCTAAGGATGCCCTTCGAGATTATGAAAGAGCGCACTCAAGCATTTGAGATCCTACGTGATCGAGTTACCCAAGCACTTATCCTGCAGTCCCCTAATTGATCTCAACCCTTTGAGATCATGTGCGATGCATCTGATTAGGTTGTCGGTGGGATACTTGGGTAGAAAATAGACGAGAAACTCATGGTCATCTACTACAGTAGCAAGACACTTGACGAAGCTCAGCATAACTACACAGTTACTGAGAAAGAGCTGCTAGCCGTCGTATTTGGCCTAGAAAAATTTAGATCTTATCTTCTGGGTTCTCGTCTCATTATATATTAGGATCACACTACAGTAAGGCACCTCCTTGCAAAGAAGGATGCGAAACCTCGACTAATCCGCTGGATCTTGCAATTGCAAGATTTTGATCTCGAGATTCCTGATAAGGCAGGAAAGTAGAACATGGTAGCTGACCATTTAACTTGTCTTCCTTCTTCAGTCATTGACCTGCCTGGTTAAATCATTGAGCATTTCCTGGACGAGCACCTGCTAGCCATTCAAAGTTGATGTAGACATAATTATTGAGGGTAAAATGCCTATTCATGCATGTTCCTAGGCTTAGATTTGCATTTCATGCTATAAATATTGCATAGCATGCATCATTCTGCATTTAGAGTAGTTGCATATAATTTACGTTAATTGCATCCTTTTTGTAGTAAGGAGAGAAGGATATTTATTTTGGAGCCTTGGATTGATGATCCAACCATACGGATCTGATCAAGACAATGATCGGAGTCCAACACCTCCGAAATCCCCTCAATCGGAGTCCCATAGCACCATATGCAGTTTGAGGAAGATCAACGGCTAGGAGGTGTTGAACGTTTACGAACCTACGCTAACGTGTTTGGCGTTGGAAAACCTGTCGTTGTAGTTCGAAAGCGAAGAATTCGTGTTCAACAAATAAAATTTATACCGAAATTAAAATTCTGGGTCGAACACAGGGAGGCAGACGTTTGATTTAAAAACTATGCGTTTCTTTTTATTTGTTACAGAATAATTCAATTTAGAACTATCTAATTATTTACAATAAATAAAAGAGAGAGAGAGTAAGAGAGAAAAAGAATATTACACAGAGAAATCAAAATGAGATGTAGAATAAACAAGGAATTTTTGCATTGAAGAGATTATTCATTACAACTAGAAAGCATAAAACAATTACTCTAGAAAGCGATAAATTTACTATAGAAAGCATTAAAAGAATGGAGAGAGAAATGTCCTCCTCGATGATTGCTTGGAGGACAAGTAGATTAATCTAGAAAGCAGTAAATCTATACTAGAAAGCGGTAAAAAGAATAGGGAGAGAGAAATCCTCCTCGACGGTTGCTTAGAGGACGAGCCGGATGGGACGACGCCTGGACGAAGGAGAATGAAGCGGGATGAAGGAGGACGAAGCAGAAGAACGGGAACGAAGCAGCATACCGTCGTCGTCGCGGGATCCACTTCCGAAGGGGAACGAAAATTGGACTTTATCTCGCGAGAAGCATCCCGGGTGTAGGACAAGCTTCTCTTGAGCTTTGGAGGGTAGAGAGGAGAAAGAAGGGATGAGAATTTCGTATGGAGGGGGTCTCCTTTTATAGTTGCAAGGAGTGGGGGCAAAATGGACATTACATCTTCAAAATAATAAATAAGGGGTCTTTAGTGACGGATAAATCCGTCACTAAAGCCCCGACGTGGCCGTCGCCGCCGTGCCCACGCGTGCCTCCTCGGCTGCCCGCTCCTCAATGCTCGCGCACGTCTAGCACTTTTCAGCCGTCCGATCACGAGATCGGACGGCTTAAATCACGTCCGCGCCTGCTGCAACCCGCTCGCCTGCGTGTGCGATCGCGCATTACGCGGGGCGTCCAATCACGCGTTGGCGCTATCGGGTGCCCTCGACCGCACGATCTCCATCCGACGCTCCATGCGCCTCAATTACCCACGTCTCCAATCCACTCGCCGCGGCTCGAACCCACACCCCACGCTCGCGTAAGCGCGCTCGACCGCTGTGCTGCGGGGCGCGGATGGTCGAGCGCACGTTTTAAGCGCCGGGCGACCACAGCCGTTGGATCTCCATCTGACGGTGGAGAGCGATCGGGCGGGGGCCTTCACAAAATGCCAGCGGCCGTTTGGGCGGCTGAGATGGTGCCACATGGCGCCATCTTGGCCGTTCATCTTCTGGAAGTTGTAGATGGTGCCACGGATGTCGGATTGACTCGATTTTTGTGTCATTGGGCTGCGATCGTCGATCCGAATTCATCCGTGTGGTCGGATTTGTCATCTGAAGTGCGGATTTACACCATCCTAGCCCTTGATCTTCTAGGGTTCCCCAGTCTCTATCTGATGCTACAGATGCCTGATTAGGGCGATCTTGGAGTCGTTGAACTCCAATCGTCGCCCTGATCTTATCCATACGGTTGGATCTTTGATCTGTGGCCCCGAAAAATGTTTGCCCTGTCCAAGCACATAAAAGGAGACAATTAACCTCCAGTTTATTCAAACTACTCTAAATGCGAGATGATGCATGTTATGCAATATTTATATCATGAAATGCAATCCTATGCTTAAGAACATGCATAAATAGACATTTTAAGTCGTGTAAATGTGTTTACATCAGGAGGGCATTGCAACATCTTTATGGGCTTCGAATAAAAATCCAACCATATGGATGGATCTGGAGCAATGATCGTAGTACAGAAATGTGGAAATCAAGTTGATCCAAGCACCATGGCACCCTTTGGAATACAAAGAAGAATGGACGGCCCAGATGGAGCCACGTGGTGCCATCCTGGCCGCCCAACATCGGCTAGCAGTCCCAGCACTGCCTCCTCATCATCACTGATCTTACACCACAGCTGTTGGAGGTTTCATCTCCATCGCGTGCATTAAGACCTCCGCGCGATGATCTGGACATCTTGGCTCATTAGTTCGAGATAGGCACTCCCAAAGGAGGGGTGCAGGTTCGAATCCCTGTAGCCCCCATAATTCCTCAATTTAGCCAGTGCCAACATAGCCAGCACATACACGTGCTTGCAGCAGCAGCAACACCTGCGCGCACAGCATAGCACCAGCACGTGAGGGCATGTGCGCTTGACAAAGGGCACGATGCGCACGCCAGCGGAACATGAGCAACAAGGATACGTGTGGATCTTCAATGATGTGGGCCTTTTGTGACACCTGTAGCTGTCACTAAATGGCTTGTGCAGTGCCTATGCCAGCCAAGGCAATGAAGCGACACGGATCTTCAGCGATAGCTCGAGCTACCTTTAGTGACGCTTGTAGCTGTCACTGAATGTCTGTGCGTGGGATTCTCTTCTTCCGATCCACTATATAAAGGCCTACACACCCCTCTCACCAAACCATCTCTACCTACTCTACAGCCACCTACTCCCAAGCTCTAGAAAGCCTACCAATGCTCCGTTAGAGCTTACTCTCAAGGATACTATTAGTGTAGCTAACCTCTGCCTCACCAAATATTCCTCCATCTTCCCATTCCCATTCATAGATCGCCTTGGAGTCATCCTCCCACCTCCATTCGGATAGCAGATCACCTCTGCCTTCTTACCTCCATTCCGGAGCCACGCTGAAGCTTTCCTCTACCCGACGTCCTCCTGCATCTCACCCCCATCATCCCACTCCTCACCTCCTTCATCCGAGCTTCCACCAAGCACCGGCATCTCACTGAACATCAACTTCAGGAGATTCATTCTCACCTCCCTCTCTTTTTATGCTTTCGTATATTATTATAATAGACATTCATGATATATACCATATTTACTCCATATCTCTTGTGATTTATTCTTCTTGTCTTTTATCAAAAACATAAAAAAATAACAAAACTTTAAAATACCAAAAACAAACAAAACGAAGCACAATTCTCAATTAAAGTAAACGTTGCCCTCTTGTGTTCGACTAGGGACTCCCTTGAAGTTTAGGTATAAATTTTATTTGATCACAAGTTTTGTAACTACAACGACGAGTTACTCGTAACCTTGATTTCAAACACGCAAAACCCGTGCGACCATTTTGGCATCGTTGCCGGGGAGGCAACGATGCCAAAATGGTCGCACGGGTTTTGCGTGTTTGAAATCAAGGTTACGAGTAACTCGTCGTTGTAGTTTACATTATTGTTTGCTGCGCTTCTTTGCATTTACATAGCACTAATCCTGCTTGTCTTTGATCTACTATCTTGCAGATACCCTAGCATGGAGATCCAAGTGCGGTAAACCAAAGTAAAGTGCGGGTAGAGTATTTTGTAAGTGTCCCCCACTTTCCACCTCCACTAGTTTCATTTTTCCATCCACATAAATAAAACATAAAATAAAAAAAGTGTTATCTAATTGTGGGATTTTCTAAAAGAGACACACCTTAACACCCACAACTCTCGACTTAAGGTGCACCACTCCACATCGATTCTACCACTTAATCGGGATCTGACCTGTGGACCCGATACACTTAACTCAACATACAAATAAGTGAGTAGAAATCTGAATAGGTCAAACATTCTTGTGTGCCTTAATCAAGTGGTGCAATTGGCCAATTGCTTGAACTATTTGGGCTGCACCACTCAATCTAAAATTGATCCATCAAGTAGCTTGCCACTTAATGTTGATTCCTAGGGCTGAACCAGGCACTCCACATTATTTTTGATTTTTGAAGGAACATATCATTTCCCGTGTTTTCAAAACTTGGAGTGTTCTACTAAACCTTGATTGAACCAACCTAAGAATTAAACCCTAAAAGCTACTAAACAAGGTTAAACCCTAAAAGACACATCATCAAATAATCATGTTTGCAAACCCTAGTTGTGCACGCACACACATTTTAACTGATCATTAAGGGAACAACCCATCTAAAGGGTCCATCACATTCCAAGAGCACAATCATCCCAAGCCTAATTAAAGCTGAGTAGACATTGGCCTTAAGGATTGATTCACACTTCAGGGCTCAGACTGAGATTTTTTTCGATTAATCTACTTCTGTTGGTCCATCTAATGTCTAGCTAGGGGAGTAGCATCAAACGTTCATGGCTGGGAGGTACACTAGGAACCGAAGGCGTAAGCCAAAGGAAGAACCTTCTCCCCCGTCCCTCCTTCTAACTGGTTGGATTGACCAGATAAAAGTAGACCGAATCATTTATAATCTCAAGACGAGTTTTAAGAGTCTGTAGGTCTTTAGGCTAACGAACCTAAGGACAAGGTTGATTGCTTGTACTACAGGTCACCTTTCTCTCTTCTGTTTTCCCTCCTATTCTACCATGTTTTCTTCGACTTCTTACACGCATTTCCCATACTATCCTCCTACCACCACTTATCCCCAAGATGATTACTATTCTGACTTGACCTATAATTACCCATCCACTAGTCAGGATGACTTTGATTGGGGATTGTAACGACCCGGTTCCCGAGTCCCTACGAGACACGAGAACCGGACCGACTCGACTAATCCCAAGACCTAGTCGTCCAACGAGGAAGTAACCAAAAGACAGTAAAATAAACCACATTCAGCATGAATATAACTAACAGTAAGAAAGTACAGCAATAAGGAAAGAAACTACTACAGTAGGTACCACCACAACAGTAAAATAGCATTTATCATATAACAAGAACTGCAGGTAAAGAAGGTACAGCGGAAACAAAAACTACTCACTAGAACAGAAACAAAAAGGGGTACAAAAGCTGTGGTAACTCTACTGGACCCTACTCGGCCCAGCGTCCTCTGCAGCCGCCGACCCTGGCTGCTCAACACCTGGTCCTGAAAAAGGTAACGAGTGTAACACGTCAGCAAAACACTGAGTAGAGTGGCAAACTAACTAAAGGCAACAGTAGAGTGTACAGTAGCTGTTATGTTCTATTACTTCCTTTATTCACATCTTTCAATTTTTCTTACTATTTCATTTATTTCTCAGATCCTTTACTTGATCTCGAATGTCCTCGTGGGAACGATCTTGATTGCAGTCTTTTCCAAAAGTAGAAGTAGCACGTGGTGCTCTCCTGGCCGGGAGAGTCCCCCGTGGTGATCCTACCCTCAGTCAACCACCCCAAGGTCACTGACAGACGTAACGGTGACTACGGCACACGCGATAAACGCACAGGTAGCTAGCTCTCACTGGCACGCGGTCAGTCGTTTCCGTTAACGGGTGCGCCCAAAGCACAGCACGGAACCAGGGCAGAGCCCTCTCAGTAACAGGGGTCCAACCCCTCCACAGTAACCAAACCGGGGCCTTGCCCCTCCACAGTCCGCGCACCCTCGCCTGACTACCCTGGTTTGCCCTAGTGGGCCTAACAAGTCGGTGAAGGAGGCTAGCAGAACCCCGGGGCCCGTGGGGTAGCTAGTACTCTCCTAACACTAGTAGCTCTCCTCGGTACTACGTACACGAGGGCCAACAAGTCGGTACAGAGCGGCCAATCCTAACCCCGGGTCCCTAGGGCGGCTGGCCCCACTCTGCACTAAACAGGTACAGGTACTTCCCTTGGTACTGCGTACCCAAGAGACAGTACAAACTACATCTCAGTTTCATTCCTTTTTCTTTCCAGGAGTTCCACTCCTAATTCCCCGTAGGGTTCCAGCTCTTTATCTCAGAACATCATATGTTTCACTTTCCAGATTCACATTCTCAAAATCCATGATCTCAAACATGTTTCTTTATTCATAACAGGCAGCTGTTAATTAAATTTACAGGCAGCTTTATATATTCCTTTCCAATTTTCCAAGACTGCAGTAATATACATTCCACTAGTTTTTCCACCCTAGGATTCATGCCATATCCTAGGATCTATCATACAATCTAGTTTTCCGACCCTAGGATTCATGCAACACCTAGGAGCTATCATTCCATATATTTCTCATTCCTAGGATTCATGCAATGCCCTAGGTTCTAGTTATGGTTCCATACTTTAACAGATTTTATTAATACTTAAAGCCACTCTACCAGGTACAACGGGAGTAGTGGGGGCGTGATCGGGAATCCCGTGTGCCTCCGCGACTCTCAAGACTGCAACCGAACGAGGTCCTATCACAAGGATCAAACACAAGGAGTGTCTCAAAATAGTGTATAGCTACTGTAGACGAGTAGAGGAATTAATTCTGAAGAGAACGCAACTCGAATTGCGGAAAACGGAGCCCGAACGGGCCCTAAACGGGTCGAGAAAGACAATACTGTGCAAAATCAGACGTCTGGAACTCCTTCCAGACGTCTTAAACGGTGGATCAGAGAATTACCTGTTCGGCTTGGTTCCCCAGATGTCCAGAAGTCTGCGGGGACGTCTGTCCTATACCCCAGACGTCCGATGGTCCACACGGACGTCTGTAGATCACTCCCGCCGTCTGGTACAACTTCCAGACGTCTGATTCGCAAAGGATGGCGAATCAGCGAACCTGCGCACAGCCAACCCCCCTCCCTCAGTACGGTCCGTCGAAAAGAAAAAAGAAGAAAGCAGAGACTCACCTTTCAGACGTCTGTATGATCTTACAGACGTCGACCTTGCCGTCTGGCTATCAACCCAGACGTCTGATTCTGGAAATTTTTCCAGAATCAGAACCCTGCTCGGCCTCCGCTCGTGACGCTGCCCGCGTCGCACCTCGCGTGTCTGCTGCTTAGCCCGCAGCAGGTCCCTCTCCGCGTTGCTCTGCGCCCCCTGCGCCCTCCGCCGGCCGGCCAAGCTGCTCCGGCGAGCTCGCCCTCACGGCAGAGCCCCGCCCTCGCACGCCGCACCTCCTCCGCGCTCACTGCGGCTGCCGCTGCCGCTGCGCCCTCGCGTCCGCTCGCTCTCACGCACAGGCAGGAGAAGAAGGAAGAAGACGGTGGAGACGGGAGGGGAGGCACGCCCTTTTAAGGCCGCGCGAGGAGGAGAGAGAAGGTGGTCGCAGCCGCGTGCAGCCGCAGAGAAAAGAGGGAAGAATCGCAGGTCTGCACGCACAGGCGCGCAGACGAATCTCCCGTGCGAACATAACTATTCTCCAGACGTCTGTAAACTATCCCGGACGTCTGGTCAGACGTCTGGATGTGATCCCAGACGTCTTGTCCGACGTCTGGGCCACCTCCCAGACGTCTTAAAAGGCGTCTGGGGCATGCGCTCGTTACAGGGATATGAATACGGACATCAATGTTTAGGGCCTAACCCTAGACAACAAGATTATGATTATTATCCTTCCCAGAGCTATAATGATTATAGATCTTCATCCTTTGATCACCAAACCAACCCGATCTACAATCAGGAAGGATATAATGATTATAACACCTACCCTCCCCAGTATTCCACTAAATATAGGTCACCACCTTCCTTTAAACAACCTGAAACGACCTACTATCAGGGTGGGACCCAAGAACCTCGATAGTTTTACTCCCCTAGATTTAACCCGAACCCACCCAACCCTGAATCGAACCAGTCGGTTTAGGTGAACTTGATCCAGGATAGGGCGTTGGATAATTTGAGGAACACTATACAATCTTTAGAAGCTCAGCCAACACCATGCACTGAAGCATTGGAGCCTATGATCAAAATGACTGATGAACTTAATAGTTCTCTATTAGATTTGCTCCAAAATGTTAGGGATAGGGACCTGGGTGAGTTTCTACTTGTGAAATTATCACGGTTGAGGATGAAATTTGTGGTTGCCCTAATCAAATCTTGGGTTGATTCTCAAGATGAACTCCCTTCAGAGAGCTAATGTCAGAACCTTCTCAAGCGCCTATCGGGGGGATACATTTTCTGAAACGGGGGATGACCAGGTTGGGCTAAAGCAACCCATTGAGGATGAACCAATTAATTCACCCGAGATCCCCGAGCCAGGGCGCAAGGAAAAATACGTCTCTTTGAACCAGGAAATGATAATCGATTTTGATATATATATAAATGAGGATCATGAATTCTTTGATTCTGAGGGTGAAGAATCTTTTGGTGAAGTCTCATTTGAACTCAAGGAAGAGGATTCTAGTGAGACAATCGGGCTCGACTATGATGAACTACATGATAGCCTGATCATTGAAGATTATGATCATATTGGGGCTAACTTGGACGATTCAAATCCTAATGATTCAATTAGTAGCCCCACTCCTCAAACACGCCCTAAAAAATTGAATGATGATATTTTTGAGATCACCAAACCCAAGTCAATCCTGATTCAACCACAATTGTTGGACTTGGAGGTCCCGGAAACATTGATTTCGAAGGATAGGAAGTTGGAATTAAAAATTTGGGAGGCTAATTCTGAGGGAACTTTGAGTTTGGATCTAAGGGTACCTATGGACCTAAAACCACCTACTTTCTACCAAGACCCTTATGATATCTTTCACATGCAACCTAAGCTCGAAATAACTGATTATTTTTCTAAGCTAAACGTCAAGTCAACATTCGAACCTATTGAACCATCTTTACCCGTTGTCTGACACTTTGGTCCTAGGTTGCACACCAACAGACCGTAGGCCCAACCCCATAAACACAATAATCTTAGGTTCTGGGTGATTTTCATCCAGAACCTTAGAACCACTTGACCATGGGACATGGGTCAGCACCATAACTTGGTCCACATCTGTAGACATTTTCTGTTGGTAGGTCTAAGGATTAATCTTTTGATTTTGATTCTGACCCGTACCTGTGAATTCTTAACCTCTTCTTTGTAAGTATGTTATGCCTAGTTGAAGGCATTAAATTTAGCACGTGTTTATATTCCACATTCTCTGTGGAGGTGACTGGATTTTCACGTTATTCAGGTGATATTCTATTTACTCCACTCTTTTCATGTCCTTATTTTTACAATGAGGACATTGCTTCATTTAGGCATGGGGGGATGGATAATTAATTCCTGAAATTATTTCGTTGGCTCTGCAGAATTTCTTTTATTTTCTTTAAAAAAAATTGAAATTTCAAAAAGACAAAAAAGAAAAGATTAAAAAAAACAAGAAGAATTAGGAGAAGAGAACTTAGGCATTTGGAAGTTATTAACTTTAGGAAATGATACGAGAAAACCTAAACACTTAGACTCTTCAGTTTTTCGTGGTTAATTAACCTGTGTGTCCACTCGAATGTGGACTTAGTCTCGAGTCCTCCCCAACTCAATCTCATTTTAATTAGATAAATAATTTGGGACGATAAATATGCGACTTATCAACCTGCCATCTGATTTGGGGGGACTTTAAGCCTAAGCATCTTCACACATTTTTTGCACTGACTCACTTTTCGACGATTTCTTCAAAAATTGGGTAGCTAATGAACTATCTAGGGTGGTATGGCTGGCAAGTTGACGGTGGTAACAGCTCATTGGCCACTTATCCCGAGCCTAGTCACAAGACCATTTTCCTTGTGTTGCCTTTAGGTAAATCTTAGATCAGGAAAGCCAAATACTTAAAAAAAAAAGGAAGAAAAAAAAATTAGAAAAAGGAGAAAAAAATAAACAGTAAAACCACACTTCACTGCACGAGTATGGTTGGCAAGTTGTCGTGTGTAACAGCCCATTGGTCAGTTGTTCAGAACCCAGCTCAAAAAAAAAATGCACAATAATTTCCAAAACACTTAGGAAAGAAGTGGGGAAGTAGAATAAACTGGGGAGATATACACTGAGTTCGCCCTTGTTTTGACCCCATAAATAAAAGTAGGGAGAAAGCTAATGTTTGAAAAGATAAACCTCTAGGTAAGGTCACCTAGGGTCGTAGAAACCCAAAGTCCATTTCAATGGCTGCCTAGTGAGTCTTTCACTATTTTCACAAGATGCTTAGCACTTAGAGTCCATTTCAAGTCTTGGGCTGGTCGAGTAGCTGTAAAAAGTTATCTCAAAACTCTCAAACTCCAAAAGTACAAAAAAATTAGAAAAGAAGAAAAATAATAAAAAAAATTTTTGTATCTTCTCTTCTCAAATAAGGCGTGGGCTTGGACGGTCTGCATTCTGGTAGACACCCAGGCACTGTTGAGTTGTTGTAATTAGGTCTTGGGATTGAGATTTTCTAAAGCAATAAATGAATTTTGCCTAAATACTCAAATCCTGATCCTAGTTTGATACATAGCATTTAGGTTAATTTTACTAGGGACTAGTAAAAGTAAGCATGGGGGTATGTTGTAGACACAATTGTTGAGGGTAAAATGCCTATTAATACATGTTCCTAGGCTTAGATTTGCATTTCATGTTATAAATAATGCATAGCATGCACCTTTCTACATTTAAAGTAGTTGTATATAATTTAGGTTAATTGCATCCTTTTTGTGGTCAGAAGAAAAGGATATTTATTTCAGAGCCTCAAATTGACGATCCAACCATACGGATCTGATCAAGACGATGATCGAAGTACAACACCTCCAAAATCGCCTCGATCGAAGTCCCGTAGCACCATATGTAGTCCGAGGAAGATCAACGGCCAGGAGGGCAATGCAACATCCTTATAGGCTTCGGATGAAAAATCCAACTGTATGGATGAATCTAGAGCAATGATCGCAGTTCGAAAATGTGGAAATCAACTCGATTAAAACACCGTGGCACCCTCTTCAACAGAAAGAAGAATAGACGGCCTAGATGATGCCACGTGGCTCCATCCAGGCCACCCAACATCGGCCAGCAATCCCAGCACCACCCCCTCATCATAGTTGATCTCGCACCACAGTCATTGGATCAAGATCCAACGGCTGAGGTTTCATCTCCACCGCTTGAGTTAAGACATCCGCACGACAATCTGGACATCATGGCACATTGGATGGAGAGAGGCACTCCCAAAGGAGGGGTGCTGGTTCGAATCCCTGCAGCCCCCCCAATTCCTCAATTCAGCCTGCACCAATGCAGCCAGCGCATACTTGTGCATGCTGCAGTAGCAACGTTCGCACACACAGCACAGTGCCAGCACGCGAGCGCACACGCGCTTGACAAAGAGAGTGATGCTTGCGCCAGCGGAGCATGAGCAACGAAGATACGTGTGGATCTTCAGTGACGCAGGCCTTGAGTGACACTTGCACCTGTCACTAAATGGCCTTTTCAATGCATGTGTCAGCCAAGGCAATGAAGAGGCACTGATCTTCAGCGACAGCTCGAGCGGCCTTTAGTGATGCTTGTAGTTGTCATTGAATGTCTGTGCGCGGGACTATCTTCTTCCCATCCACTATATAAAGGCCTACACACCCCCTCACCAAACCATCTCTACCTACTCTACTCCCACCTACTCCTAAGCTCTAGTAAGCCTACCAACTCTTTGTTAGAGCTTACTCTCAAGCTCCCATGGCTCCTATTAGTGTAGTGAACCTCTACCTCACTAAATATTCCTCCATCTTCCCATCCCCATTCATAGATCACCTTGGAGCAGTCCTCCCACCTCCATTTCGGTAGCATATCATCTTCGCCTTCTCAGCTCCATTCCGTAGCCACACCGAAGCTTTCTTCTACCCGACGTCCTCCTGCATCTCACCCCCGTCATCCCACTTCTCACCTCCTTCATCCGAGCTTCTACCAGGCACTGTCATCTCACTGAACAACTGCTTCGGGAGATTCCTTCTCACCTCCCTCTCTTTTTATGCTTTCATAGATTATTGTAATAGACATTCATGATATATAACATATTTGTTCCATATCTCTTGTGATTTATTCTTCTTGTCTAATTCTTTCAAAAACAAAAAAAAAGTAACAAAACTTTAAAATACCAAAAACAAACAAAAGGAAGCACAGTTTTCAATTAAAGTAAGCATCACTTCCCTTTGTTTGACTCGGGACTCCATTGGAGTTTTGGTATAAATTTTATTTGATCACGAGTTTTGCAACTACAACAACGGGTTACTCGTAAACCTGATTTCTAACACGCGAAACTCGTGCATCCAACAATCTCCCTTGGTTTGCTGATATTGCAAACTACTTGGTTATGGGGAAAGTCCTGCCAGATTGGGTGACATCCAGGCGGGAGAAATTGATTTTTGAGGCCAAGTACTATATTTGGGAGGAACCATACCTCTTCCACATTGGCAACAATCCGGTGATCCGGAGATGCATTGCTGATGACGAGGTCAATGATGTGATCTCATTCTATCACAACCATGCCTGTGGTGGCCATTTCTCTAGGCATAAAATCGCAACGAAAATTATCTAATGTGGTTTCTTTTGGCCCACCTTGTTTAGTGATGCATAGACGTATTGTAGGTCATGCGCTCGTTGTCAGATCCTCGGCAACATGGGCCTGCGAGATATGATGCCCTTAAACTCGATAGTTGTGTTAGAAATCTTTGACATATGGGGAATCAATTTCATGGGACCCTTTCCCAGAACCAACAGCTTCGAATACATTCTACTTGCTGCTGATTATGTTTCTAAATGGATCGAAGCCGTCCCCACGAGAACTAGTGATCATAAAGTTGTCCTCTAATTTATCCAGGAGAACATCTTATCAGATTTGGGGTTCCTAAGGCCATCATCAGCGATGGCAAGAGATGATTTTACACTTAGGTCAGTCACTCACATCTAAACTAGCCAAGGACCAGTTTACAAGCTTTTAAGGGTCGTTTGGTAATTATTTTTACCATTAATGGGTTAAGTCTGCAATTATTCTACCTCATCAGCTTGTTGGACCCATCTTGCAAAAATGCCACTAGGCCTGATGGTCTACTATTCTTCTTCTCCACTAGCCATTAATAACCCATGGCATCTTGGCCATCCATTCTTGTTCCACCAATCTGACGGTGGGTCTTGATTCATCCTTCACACACCTTTGCCCGCAGCACCAATCCCTCCCTCAGATCTAATCCAATGGCCAGATTTTTTCTAAAACCTTCCCGTGCCCTCTCCTTTCCTCATCTGTCATCCAAGCGCTTGGTGACTAATCACACATTTTGGTGTTAAAAACCTTTCCCTTATCCTATATAATCACATTCATTGAGCTCGCGCGTGCCGATCAGGCCCCTCCTACAATTCTCGAGCCGATCCTTCTTCCTCTCCAGTTTCTTCTTGCTCATTCACTCACTCTATCGGCGATAGAGATGGGGCTCTTCTTCCTCAATCCATCCACATCGCTAAGGATGACGTAAGGCTGAGGATATCCCTAGAGCTTCACTAGTAAGTACTTCACTCAGTGGAGATCTCCCTTATTTCATCTTCCTCAATCACCGATTGTTGATCTATGAGAGTCCCATTCTTCCAGTTAGATTAGGATTTACTACTTTCTAGATTAGTTAGGAGTAGAATTAGTTAGTGATCTCATGATTTGATTGTTATATTTAGCAAAAGATTAGATTAGTATCGACCTCACCCTCTCTGATCAATTCAGATTAGAGTGATGTTTTTCCACCTTCGTTTCGATTTACTAATCTCTCTCTTCACCTTACAATTACCTTCACTTGTTCTCCTCGCATTTTAATCACCGTTCACCCCTCCATCAAGGCCAAGGTCAGATCGAAAAGTATAGGCTCTTGGATATGAAATTGTGCCTAAAATCCATTTTTCCACAACCCCCCACCTTCTACTTAATTGCAATATTCACTTAATTACGATGGATTTGATTGCCATGCCTGATTTGTAGATTAGTGATTCAATTCGATTTAAATTGTGCTTAATTGAGTGAATGATGGTTTTATAGTTCAATTGAGCCTATGGCAATGAATTTGAACTCATTGAAATGGATTTTAATCGAGTATGTTTCTCAAGCCCAATTTTAACTCAATTCACTATTTTTGTGTGTTATATGAGGCGGCAGGAGTTTCGATGACCTGATGAGTCTGAGAGCATCGCCTAGAGATCCTGAATACCAATCAACGGTCTGTAGGACCTCTAATTGCTCAAATCACTTGTGCGTGCTCATATCAATAGCCACTTAGGCGACAAGGTGTTCATGCTTCCAATCATTTTAGTCTGCATATGGAGAACTAGATTAGGTTTGGTTTGTCTTAATGATTTTATGGTCTAGTATAGTTCTTTACCTCCACACTGTCTATAGTGTGAGGCAAATACCATATTAGGTTTATGTAACGATTGATTTGGTTTTAAGAAGATTTTAGACCTTTGACAGTTGGTTTGTTATATTTGAAAGTGGGATTTTAAAGTTTGATCTAGATCTGAGTTGGTTTTAATAAAAGATTGCTATTTCTCTTTGAGCTGAACATATTGTCAATAGAGTTGAAGCTCTGATTTCTGAATGATTCAAGAATTAACTTGATGAGCTTTAAGTTGGTCTTATGAGCTTCAAATCAGTCTTAGTAGGTTTAACTGCCAATTGTAGCTGCATCATTGGCTGCTATAAATCAGCAATTGCAAGATTTCAGCAACAGTCTTGGAAATGGAATCCAAAATAAATTTGAGCTAGATTTTTGAGTGTTAAGTGAGCTAACATTGTATAATGTTAGAACTTCATATATTAAGCATTCATGATCTATTGTAGCTCAAAATATGATTTGAATGGGTTGATTCTATGCTTTAAATCACTCTATCAGCAGCATTTATGTGTATTAACTATCCAATCTAACATATAATGAAAATCAACGATGAAACTTGTGTTCAATTACTCCATTATCTTTCTTTTAATGTGATGAATATCTTTTAATGTCTAAACCTACCAACCTACTCTTGAAACTCTCATAGAGGCCTTAGGTTCATGTATTGAAGCTCATTTTAGGCTATTTTTGGACGAGATTTGAAAAGTATCAAAAGATATAAAAGATTGTAAATAAATAAAAGAAACCTATCTTGAGCAGGATTAGGTATATTTTTAGGTGTATATGAAGTTTCAAAGTAATTCGAATCCCTAGGCTGGTAGAACATACCAATCGATGGTTTAGTCTACTTTGCAACTCAATAAAAGAATCATATTCAAAAGTGCAAAAAGTTGTTCTTCCATCATCTTACTTTTACTCTCTCTTCTCCTATCTCTATTATATATATAAACACCATAAAAATCTGAAAATACCCAAAAATATACAAAATACCATGTATATAGTATTTATACTTGTAAATATAACATAACACTAAGTTAAATATAAATATTGTAATATATGTAAATGATGTACATAAATAAATTATAGATGTATTATATATATAAATAAGTATTTTGGATGAGTTACTGTATATATAACTTTATTATATAATAATATATTAACTTATAATAGATTAAATGTATGTAAATTAAAATAATTATAAATAAGTATTTAAACCTGTATAATAGTATCTATTACTGCACATACGTAAATCAGTAATTATTATATAACTAATTAACTAATTAGGTAATTACTATACATAAGTAATTATAGTTGTATATTAATTTATTTATGTATTAATTGCAGATAATTAGTTTATTAAGTTAATTACATAAATTCTTAAGTTAACATAAAATAAATTAGTAAATTAACTTAATACTGAAGTAATCCATGTTGTACACTTATATATATTAATTTATTTATTTTCAACCTATTTATAACATATTTATACTATATAATAATATTTATAACTAAATAATATGTATATCTATTAATAACTTGTAATTAAATGTACATAAATTAAAATAAATGTTCTAAAATAAATTTAAAATGTTTAATAAATACCATATTATGTAAATTACCTATTTATAAAGTCAATTACATCATTAAATCATTAATTTATACATTAATTAAGAATTTTAGTTGTAAATTAATGTGTATACATCATTAATTTTAAGTAATGTGTAAATTATGTATGGCTACATAATTGTACAATTAATTTTAAAAAATAAGTTATTTAATTATATATAAAAATTACCTAAATCTTTTCGAAAAAACTTTAAATAATTTATATATATAATTAAATAACTAATTTTTGTAAATTAATTGTATAATTATGTAGCCTTAGATAAGGACTTTCAAACCATATTATTGAATTTAAATTTGGAATTAATTTTGGCACCCAAATCGAGCCCTTAATTCGGTCTTAGCATGCATTGAATGTGCTCAAGCCAGCCCCTTAAGAATGTGCCACATCGGAACTTCACAAGTGCATTATAAATTGAAACGCGTCTAGCAACTGCTTAGTCGTCAGCATTGGGCACACAATAAAACCCTTACCCCTATACCCTCTGACCTTTCGAGCATATCTGAGCATATTATCCGAGATTTACATGGGGCTGGGAGCTCAATCTGAACAGTGCTTGGGCCTGGTTTAATTGAGCTGGGTCTAAGCCAATATAATGCATTGAAAAACACCTAATTAACAACTAGGGGCTGATTCGAAGTAGTGGTCTGGTCCTACCCATTGAGGGTGCTATGTATCCCACGAAATGAACTAGCCCCAACCATAAAGAAACCTTAATTTTTAATAAGTGAATGTTGAGCACAAAGAGGAAACTTAAGCTAAGTGTTGGAAGTCTAAGTGCGTGTGTATGAGTCAACTTAAAATCGCCTAAATGTTGAGTTGGGTGAGTGAGCAGTGTGTGTATGTGTCTGTACTGTATAACATATGTATAGGTATATATATATCATTATAGTATATGTATAATAGATATAATGTGTATATATATAACGAATATTTAAGTAGAGTAATGTATATATGTGTGTGTTTGTTTTATCCTTTTATGTATATAAGTCTTTAGTAAGACTTTTTCAAGGGTTTAGTAATGTTTAAGTATGTCAGTAAAGTCTTTTATATTAATTTAGCTAAGTTAAAGTTTTGCATATTGTTGATATGGTATATAAGTGTATATATATATGTGAAGTATATAAAAAACACTATATTTACAATGTATATACTTAAGTATTAGTAGTATATTTGTAAATAGATAAATTATATTTGTTTATATATATACTGTATCGTACATATGTATATATGTGTATATATATATATGGCATATATATAGTTAGAGTAATTGTTTGCCTTAGGTTGTATATATATTTTAACTAAGGTTTAATATTAGTTAGCAGGTTTGTATATATGTTAGTCTATTTGTTTATTATTTTTGTACCTAGACTTAGGTATTGAATTGTATATAAATAACATAGAATAGACTAGGTAGTTTTTCTTGCCTATGTGATTGTAAATATGTTTAAGGCATTGTAGTTAACATTGATTGATTCATTTTGTACATAATTAACTCAATTCATTCATTATTTGATTCTTTAATTCATTTACAAATACATTTGACATTTTTGGAATAAAAGAACATTTTTGGAACATAGAGTGATATATATCAATAATCGCCTCTCAGTGAGCAACCTAGAATAAACCAGTAAAAATTATGTAAACAAATAAAATGACATGACATCTATGATTGTAACACCATGTTTGAGGTGGATTTTTGCATTTTCGAATAGGAAAAGCAGTCGTTATGTCGTAGTATAGTGTTAAATCCGATCAAAATAAAAATATTTTAGTTAACAAGATAGTGAGTCCCGGTTGATCTCAGGGAGGCATTTAGAAAAGCAAAATTAATTTAATCTTTTTGCTACTTGCTTAAAAATGCATGCTGGTTTCCAACCTACGAATAAATGTGTTGTCAATCCATTATTAACCCTAATGACATGTGCGTGCATCAGATAGATGACAAAAGTGAACGTGTGAGTATCAGTGCGTACTATCCAAGTTATGCAATGGCTATTTACCGAAACAACATCGATCGTTAGGTCGTTAACATCTTCATGCACCGACATGCTTGTTGCGAAAAAAATATAAGAAGTTATAGCAAGGAACTTATTATCGTATGAAAGATTTTGCAAGGAATATCATGGTGATTCCACAACAGACATATATATATATATAAAGCTCAGGTGATTTTCATTTCATCGGAAGGAGTTATCAAAGAGTAGATCTAGATGAAAGCTTGTACAGGAATGATTAAAGCAGAAACTAGATAACAGAAACTGACTGCATGCACGGATCTACAAAAGATTGTGCATGCATCAGGTAGGAGGAAGATGACTACACTACTAAAGTAGAAAATAATGTAGCAAATTAAAATATGAAGAACTACTTATCTACGAGAAATTAGGGCAATGGAGATAGTCTCCAAAGGCCTGTGGAGCTTGAGGTGGTAGGAACGAGAAAGGGGGGTGGCCAACAGTGGGTAGGCTGGCCTTTGGAGAGGTGGTGGAGAGCTTTCTCTAGCCTTGGGTGTGGAGGTGGGAATGATGATGGTGATGAAGCTCGTGGATGGAGGTGTAATGGTGGTGGTGGAGGGTTATGCTAATGGCTAGATTGGGTGAATGGCCTTCCAAGAGGGTCTTTTTATAGAATCTTGGATGGCTATGGGAGTTGCCCTCTAGAGAATTATAGAATTCTATAGAGAGTCTCTAATGAGAACGTCATCATCAGTGTTGACAGAGTGAGATCGAGGTTATAAATGCTAGGTTGTAGTATATGTCGAAATCGCTTGAAAATAATAAAATTAATACTCAGATGAAAGTCTGAGGTCGAACACAGGGAGCAATTGACAAAATGATTCTCAAGATTGCAATTCAAGCAAATATATGAGCAATATAACAAAATTCCAAGTAGTAATGATATATGAATTAAAGCGTATGTTAAAGAGTGAAAAAAGAATGGGATAAAATGGTGATTTGAATCACCAATTACCCCTAACAATTATATCACATAACTCAATAGTAGTAAGAAAGTAAATGCCGTGTAGGATAACTGCATAGTGCACTTCAGATGAAGTTCAGACGTCTATTTAGCTGGTTAGACAGCTCAAATCACTCACTGCTACAGTACCAAGATGGCACACTTCCTCTTCTCTTCTTTTTCTTCGTCCTCTTCAGCTCCTTCTCTTCTTCTTCTTCTTAGGTTTCTCTCTTTTTCTTCCTTTGGCTGTGCTGTAGCTTCTCTTCTTTTCTTTCTCTTCTGCTTAGGCTTCCTCTCCTTCTTCCTTCTTTACATGCAAGGGGGAGGTTCCTTAAACGGCTAAGTGTTGGCCATTGGTCTTAAGAGCAAAACCCCCCTCTTTCCCCCACATGCTTTCTCTCCTCTCTCAGGGATCCGCCTTCCTACGGCCTCAATCAGGGTATTCAGGTATTCAGGAAGAGCGCACCCGAGACTAGGGCTACCGGCCATGAGTGGCAGCCGAGGAGTGATTGAGTAGGTGGGTAATCGAATGGACCAGACCCGTGTAAGCAGTGTCACGGGTGAGGTACGTGAGGGGCATGGCGACCTCACCTCCTGTAAGTTACTTAAGGGATTAAGAGTATGAGACAAATTCAATTTATGTGGGTGCAGGCGCTCTTCAACTTCCAAGGTGGGACTATTTGATCGGATTTTATGCGGTTTGTAAAATACGTCGTTGTAACGCGTAAAATCAATCAAGTCTTAAATTTATAAACCTAGATAGTGGGGTATCTAGGGTCATCCAAGGAGGCCAAATATTTGCAAAAAATATGTCTCTTGCTTGGAAATGGAATTTACCTTTCCTTTTTGTCTTTTTAATTATATTTTTTTTAGGGTTTTGAAATAACGAGCATTCGCGAAGTTGTTGACGAAAAAAAAGGCGATCTAAACCTAATCCACTAAACTATTGCTAGAGTGACAAGAAAGGCCTCTCCCTAATCTCACTGTAGGCATGTGGGGGCCTAGAGTAATTAGGGAGAGGGAGTAAAAAAGTGCTAGATCAAGATAAAAAAAACAAATGCGATAAGAATTTAAAAGAAGGCAACTTGAATTGAATTGAACTTATTCTACACAAAACTCATAGCAGAAAGCTTCTAATCTACATGAAATGCAAGAAGAAAAAATAAATCCTCTAAATGAAATGGTGAAGAAGATGATGGCTTCTTCCTCCAAGCCTAGTAGCTCTCAAGCTTGAAAAGAGTCCTCCAACTCCTTCCTTGTAAAGCTCCTTCAGATGGTGTCCTCAAAGGTGGAAGCTACCACCTTCAATTCTCCTCCTCCAAGGGTGGACGTCCACCCTAGGTCTTTCTCCTTTGCCTAGTCATCCTCCTTGAAGTGAGATGCTCCTCCTCCTTGGCGTGGCACAAGAAGAAGAGAGTGGGGAGAAGAAGGCACCAAAGGGGCGGGTGATGTGCCCCCTTAATCTTCTTCCCTACCTTCTTCTCTTGGCCGTAGGGTGTAGGTGGGTTTAGGTGGAATTAAACACTAATGGAGGATGAATAAAAATGGTGATAGGTGATGGGTTTATATAGAGTAGGAAGGGGGCATAGGTGACTCTTGGAATGGATGGCTAGGATAGGATATGGGGGGTTGTTGGGGATCCTAGAGCTAAGGGTGATTGGTGCCAACCCAAGGGTTACCTAGGTTGTGGTTATGGGTGGTGGCACCCCTTGAAGTTGGCACCAAAATGGGTTCTAGAAGGGGGGCTTATGTGGTGGCAAGTAGGGTTCTAGAAGGAGGGGTAGGTGGGTGGCTAGGATGGGTTATATGGGTAGGTGTAGGGTTAGGATGGGGGGATTTTTGGAGGGAATTTTTGGTTCCAAAACAAGGGTAGTTATAGGTGGTTTTGGTGCCATTTAGTGGTGTCTTTTGGTGGTAGTGGGTAGGTTAGGTGGTGGCGCCAAAAGGAGCAGAGTAGAGCTAGCTTAGGTGAGCTTAGGTAGGGCATAGTTGGTAGAGCTAGCTAAGGAGGGTTTCTAGGTGGTGGATTGTCAAGGGAGCTGGAGCCGAGCTATGCTAAGCTAAGCTAAGCTAACTTAGCTAGTAGTGGAGTAGAGGAGGAGGTATTGGGGCTAGGGTTTGAAGAGAGGAGCTGAGGAGGAGAAGTTTGGAGCTTGAAATGGAGTTGGCAACTAATGAAGAGGTTAGCATGGAGCTACTCTAGTTGGCTTAGCTTGCTAGTTCTTTGCTAGCTGCTAAGCCAAGCTAAAGTGAGTTGGCTTCTATGAATTGAGCTAAGGTGACCTGGGTCTGGTGCTCCCGGGGAGGATTGAACTGGTTGAGGCAGCTAAGGTAGCTTAGCTCAACTTAGTTGAGCTAAGCTGAGTCCCCGAGAGCTAGACTTGAGCTTCCTGAGCTGGAATGAATTCATCTTCAGCTGGCTGGAGTTGAGTGGAGCTGGGTGTAGTTGGACCTGAGCTGGGGTGAACTCCAGTCAACTCAGCAGAGCTAGCTAGAGCTCCCTATGGACTAATGGGAGCTGGGATGAGCTAGAGTCAACTAAGTTGAGTTGGATCAAAGCTGACCTGAGCTAGGGTGAGCTAAGATGAGCTCTCTTGAGCTACCATTTAGCTAAGATGAGCTGAATGGAGCTAGGATGAGCTAACCCTAGTCTAGGTGAGTTGAATTCCATCTATGGTGAGCTGGATCAAGCTGAGTTCCAGCTGGTGAGAGCTTCTCCTTCACCAGTTGCCTTCCTGAGTGCTAGGGTTCTAGGGATCTGGCAATCTATATATCCCTAACACTCATAAAAACACATTAAAAAGATAATAAAAATTGCGATGCATGCCTAACCTAATTAATGCCTAAATGCAGCCCAAAAACCCATTTACAAAGTAGAATCCTAAGAGCTAGGTTTGTTTTAATGCATAAGAATGATGATAAACTTGCGTTTATCACACTCCTATGCTTATCTTTTGCTAGTCTCTTAGTAAAACTTTAATTTTTATAAAATGAAATATTTGGGAAATCTAATTTTTTCGACTCTTGAGGAGAAAAAGCTTAAGGGACCTTGGTTGATCTAAACATAGGAGGCATGGGATTTGTTAAAGACAAACATCGAGATTTGTTTTCGGATCCAAAAATTGGACAAAAATGGGATCAATATATCCTTCAAAAAATTAATAGATTAACCCATTATTAATTCAGATCACTTGAAATATTTTCTTGTAGGATGTTGCTGGCTTTTGAATCTGATTCGCAAGTTGCAATAACCTTTAAAACCTTGTGTCTGTGCTTGTGAAAAGCCAGCATTTATAAGAGCATGTTTTTGGTTTAAAACTTTTTTTTTTGTCCCCCATGCTTATTTCTAGCTTAGTCTTACAACAGATGTGTCGGGATCATCATTGTTGTCACCAATCCTCGAGGGAGCTCTAGTGTCAGTACTTCGGGATAGCACTATCCATGACACCACCAGGAGCTCACAACCCCAAAATATAGTGTGGTGTAAAAGGGCACTCCAAGCAAACTCAAGATCTTGCTCCAACACTATAGGTAGAGCACCATCTAAGATACTTGAGCTACTAAAATACGCTTTAATGCTCCATCTATAGATATGAAATGTAGATATGGAGCAACGCCGAGGCAGTAACACGTTGACATCACGTCCTCAAAGGAGGCATTTTCCTCCTTCTTGGCGGTGGGAACTTAAACCAATGATCTGCTTCAGACTTTTACTAAGGCCAAACTAGGGTTCTTTTTGATATTTAGCAGTTCTTTTTTAGGTGTTGGCTTGTGAGTGAAATTTGACACAAGAGGTTCTGCAAGAAAAGCAAGTTTTTGAATCAGAAATTAAGCTAGATACTTTCCATATTACAAAAAAGGATCAAGTCACCTGAACTATCACGAGTTCAGGTGGAATTTTAGAGAAAGATATCTTATCTAATCTAAAAATAGACCCCAAAATTCTAATGATCAGATCCATATCCTCATCCCTAGTTTGTTAAAGATTAAATCCCATTGTACCAAGAGTGATTTTTTCAACCTTAGTCTCGATTTGAAATTTTTCCACAAAAAGTTTTCAACATTTTTATTTTTTTGGGTATGCAAGCAAGAAAATAAAATGACTAAAGAAAAATGCATGTTTTTAGGTTTTGAAAATCCTAAATCGATCATCAAAATTTTAAAAACACCCCCCATGCTTAAGATATGCAATGTCCTCATGCAATAGGAGGGAAAGAGAGATTACCGTAGTAAAAGGTGGTTGGATTTAGGATAGTCAAAACCTAGTGAAAAAAAGAAAAAAGGAAAGCAAGAAAAATGATGGGTTATCTCCCATCCAGTGCTATCTTTTACGCCATTCAGCCAAGCGTGAAGGTATCCACGGATGACGGAAAATCATGTAAAAAGTTGGACACTTGGATGCCCTTAAAAAATGTGTCTTCTTCTAGATCCCTAGTGAAACGCAGAGGCGGCAACCGGGTTTGAGGGTTTTGTTATAACGTTGTAGTAAAGCCGGTTATTACCAACATTTCATATATAAATTTTTTTACTCGGAAAATGAAAGAGTTCCCGAGGTCGAACTCAGGGAGCAAGTCGTATTCTAGAGATATACATGTTTCTTTTACAAAAAGAGAGAGGGAAAGAATTCGTTGTTTTCTCTTTGTTTTGCAGAGGGGGATGCTCTTCTTTCTCTCTTTCTTTAGATCTCCTTCTTTTCTCTGTTCTGCAGAGGTGATATTCTTCTTCTGCAATGGTGATGCTCTTCTTCTTCTTCCTGCTGTTCCTGCGTTGGTGATGTTCTTCTTTCTTCAGAGCTCCTTGTTCTTCTTCTTCTTTGGTTTTCTGCCTTGACCTCTCTTCTTCTTCTTCTGCAATCGTGGTGACGCTCTTCTTCTTTTCCCTTCTTTTTTTTTCTTTATGGCTGCAGAGCTTCTGCCTTCAGCTACTAAGTCTTTCTTTCTTCTTCTTCTGCTTTGGCCGTTGCTCTTCCTTCTTCTTCAGCCAGCCTTCTTTCCTGCTCTGGCTGCTGACTTTCCGTCGTCTGACTCGGTGCTTAGACAACTTAACTATGCATTTGCTACAGTGCAGCTCCTTCTTCTTCGCCTGCACTTCTTCTTTGGCCTGCACACTTCAGAGTTTTTCGTCAAGAGGCAAAACCTACTCTACCCTCCCCCCCCCGCGTCTCTCTTTCTCTCTGAAACCACTCTTGGGAAAGCTCTCCCAGAGCTACCGGGTAATCGGGTTCGGGTCAGGCCCGGGTCCAGGCCCACCGGCGTGCGGTGGTGGGCGAGGAGTGCAGGTCGGTTTAATCGGGTCGGGCCAGGTCCGCGGAGCGTGGTCACGGACGAGGCCGGGTCGGGTGAGAGGGACCTCACCCCGTGGTCAGGAGGCAGACAGCATAAGGCACTTTTTGCCTTTATGCGTTCGCGCGCCTCCGAGAAGTTCCGAGGTGGGACTAAATGTCCCACCCCAATTGAGCGCTCGTCGCGGAGGGAGTAGTGGGCGATCGTGGCTTCACGCGCGGCCTTCGCCCCATCTGTGAGCCTGGGACGTTTCGCGGAGACTCCCTGCGCAACCTGGGAGTCGAACCTGGGCGAAGGCGTGCCTGCACCTGCAGGTGAAGGAGCTCTGCCTGCTCAGTAATGGCGACGGCGGGCGAGTCACCTGGTCACAGAAGAACGGCCTCTCGGCCAAATCAGACAGGCGGGGGACCTTCGCCGTGGCACGGCGAAGGTGGTCAGGGGGTCTGCAGGGGGCGTGATGGAGCCAACAGGTCGTCCTAGGTCAAACTGTGAGCAAAGAAGTGGGTGTGTTCGGTGGATCTGCAGAGGGCGTTTGGTGGGAAGTGGAGGGGCGGAAGAGGATCAGGGTGAGGAGGCGGAGGTTCTGCGGTGGTCGGCGAGCCGTGTGGGTCGCTGAGGTGATGGGCGCGGCTCGCCGGAGGGTGGTCGGAGGCGGAGAGGGTGAGGGTGAACAGGAGCGGTCGAGGGTTTAATTGACTAAATTGAAAGCGGGGAAAGAAAGAGGAGAAGAAGGGGAGTAGTTCTAACTTACTTGCAGGGACGAAGGGGGAGGAACAGGGCGACAGTCGTATCGACTGTCGCCGGAGAAGACGATGCTCAGGGAGAGGGGCGGCGGCGAGCAGAGAGCCGGAGAGGCGCCAGCTGGGTGCGGCGTGGCGCGGGAAGAGCAGGGGAGGAAGTCTCTGCTGCTGGTATTGCGGCAGAGCGAAGAGGTGGAGGGGGAGGAAGCCGCCGGAGCTGGTGAGCGTCTGCCGGAGGAAGAAGAGAAGAAAGCTGGGGGTTTTCTCCGTCAGATCCAGGCTGCCCTGGTCGGCGGAGCAGCAGGGGGTATTTATAGGGATGAAACAGGGAGGAAGGCGGAGGGAGACGACGTGTCTCCCTCGCCGGAGAATGGTCGGAACACGAACCCATACCGTCCGTGCGTTCGCACGGCCGGTATGGTGGGCTACAATGACCAGGGGGGTGCCCCTGCGACGGCTGACGACGCAGGGCACCCCCGGTTTACTTGCCAGGTCCCCCACCTCACCCTGCGCGGCGCCATGCTCCGCGCAAGGTCGCCGGAGCATGGTGCTGGCAGGGTTTTGCAGGAGGGACCTGATTGCAAAGAACGAAGGAGAGTTAGGGGCCAAAATGCGAGGGTTCAAAAGTTGAGGGCCAAAGAGTAAATATATGAGGACCAAAGTGTGAAGTCGGTCAAGGAGGTTTCTTCTTAGGCTCAAGTTTTTATACATGACTAATTAGGACCTAAGGAATCTGATGGTGAATTTCATTTTCATATTAAACCTTGTTTGACCGGTCAATTTGCGCAAAAACCCAAATTAAGTTATTAATTGGGCATGGTTCTCAATGTAGGTCAAAATGGGTTCTAAAGGCCAAATTGAAGGTTCTAAACCCTAGAGATTATTTTTCTATGAATTTTAGAGGGTTTATTCTATTTTTACTTTGCCCCGAACCTTGTGAATTGAAGCGGGTTGTTTTAGGGTTACAGGTTATCATTTGGTTCCTTGGAAGTGCTGTAGCCCTTGCTAGATCATCTCATCCCACTTTTATTCTTATTAAGCTGTTTTGACCTGTGTTTGGGCCCTGAATTACCCTGTATGCAGATTATACTGGTAAAATTGCACTTTTACCCCTTATGACTGGTTTTCTTCTCAAACTCAGAATTCTCTGAGTTAAGCCTTTCCTTGAGATATGTAGGAGCTTTTATCCTTTGTATTGGGTCAAAATGAGCTAGTTATGGCTCATGATGAGGTTCTCATCATACCCCCATGCCTAACTTTTGCTAGTCCCTTAGCAAAAACTTAAGGTTTCAACCCTTGTTCTAGACCATGAAGTTTTTAATGGTTTTAGATAAGTGCCTTTTTTATTTGAGCATAGATTAGGTTAGAATGCTGACCATAGGCCTAAAAGGTACTCTAGTACCAATCAAGATCCAAATCTGTCTAGCCTTAGCCTCAGTCTTTTAGCAAAGGTTTTTAAGGCCCGCAAGAACTAACCTAAGGTTTATTGGACTTCGTGGTTAAAGCACCCGTGCTTGAAATGGTTTTAGCCCTGGCTCAGTTCGCAGTGCGTTTTGTAAGAGAGAGATAGAAAGTTTTTCTGTTTGGAGAGTTTTCTCTCTCTTTTTCTTTTTAGTTCTAGCCTAGGATTGGCTTTTCAACACGGTCTGTATCAGATTCCTTGCTCCCATCATCAATCCTCAAGGGTTCCTGGCGATCGATGCTTCGAGATAGCACCGCCCATGGCAACCCCCGGAACCCTGGCTATTGAGATTTCGAGATAATCCCATCCATGGTATTCCGTGGCCGAATCCAGACCCTGGCAATTGACACTTCGAGATAATGCCATCCATGGAATCTGAACCAGCAGAGTGCTTACATGCCCCCCATAGGATATGTAAATATCCTAAGAGACAAGCACCGAGGAGATGATATTTTGTTACGCATCTTCGAGGGGATTTCCCGCCTCTCCGCGCTGGGAACTCGTCCAAATCAACTTGTGTTGATCGGCCGTTCCTATTCTAGGTGTTCTTTTCAGATTTTTGCGACGCTTCTGCGTGATTCTGATTTTTACGCTTACTGAACCAGGCTGTGTGTGAGATTAGGGTGCTTAGGTTACTGAGTCCCGTAAACCAAAAATTAGTTAACGAGGCCGAATACTTCCTAAGCCTTAGACCTAATACTTCAGCTTTTCATTTTCCTCAACCTCTTGAGGAGTGTCCAGATCTTAATGGGTACTAAGAGTCTATTCAAGAATGCCTAAGGTTTGCATTCTTACTAATCTTATTGTGCACTTTTCAGTTATTTTCTTGAATGAGGTCTAGAACTTAGGTTAATTCCTTAGTTCCTTACTAATGACTATCACTTTTTCTCATAATTTTGTGCTCCTTTTTCATTTTGTTTCTTTTCTCCTTCACAAAATTTTCCTTCTCCTCTTCTCCTCTTATTCTTTTTCGAAGAATTTTTTAATTTTTATGGTATTTTTTGGCATATGTGAATTTTTTGTTTGAAACCTTTTCTTACACGTTTTTGCACTTTCCTACCCCCCCATGCCTAAGATTTGCAATGTCCTCATTGTAACCTAGGGGGTCTTAGTTCATTCCTTAAGACAGAAATTTGGATGAGTGAATGGGTCGGGTTGAATTTTTGCGGACGATTTCAAATCCCAGATGCAAACATCTGAGTTGGGGTCGGCTGTCTATAAGGGTGAACTTCGAGTGCTGAAAGGTGTCAGAACAAGTTTCAGGTTTTCAAAGAGAATGACGGGCTGCCTCCCGTTAAGCGCTGAGTTTTACGCCATCGGCTGGGCGCAATAAGCTCAAGGGGAAAGGAGGATATAAGATGCCTCAGCCAAATCAGTAGAAGTTACATCAATGAACGGCTTGAGTCTCTGACCGTTCACGATGAAAGGTTCAGAATTGTGGCTGAGTGGACTAATTTCGATTGCTCCATTTCCAAAAACCTGTCGGACCAAATATGGTCCGACCCACTTAGATCTCAGTTTTCCTGGGAAGAGTTTGAGTCGGGCATCAAAGAGTAGGACCTTTTGACCAGGATGAAAGATCTTTCTCGAGATGTGTTTGTCGTGGAAGGCTTTAACCCGCTCCTTGTAGATTTGCGAGTTCTCGTACGCGTCTATGCGCAATTCATCGATCTCGCTGATTTGGAGTTTTCTGTGGGTCCCAGCCTTAGAAAGATCTAGATTACAGTTCCGTACTGCCCAATAGGCTTTATGCTCCAGTTCGACGGGAAGGTGGCATGCCTTTCCGTACACCAGTCTAAAGGGAGACATGCCTAATTGGGTCTTGTGGGCGGTCCTATAGGCCCACAATGCTTCCGGAAGTCGGGACGACCAGTCCTTCCTGTCAGGTCGAACAGTGACTTGCAGGATTTTCTTGATCTCCCGATTAGACAGCTCAGCTAGACCATTAGTTTGGGGGTGGTAAGGAGTAGAGATTCGGTGAGACACCCCATATTTGGTCATCAGTGACCTAAACTGAGCATTTGTGAAATGGGTTCCCCCATCAGAGATTATTGCACGAGGAATCCCGAACCTTGAGAAAATGTGTTGATGAATGAATTTGAGAACGATTTTGTGATCACAGGTTCGGGTCGGTATGGCTTCGATCCATTTGGACACGTAGTCCACAGCCAACAGAATGTATTCGAAACCATCCGAAACAGGAAAGGGGCCCATAAAATCAATCCCCCAAACATCAAAGATTTCGCATACTAGAATCGGTTGCATAGGCATCATGTCGCGATGGCTCATGTTGCCCAAAGTCTGGCAACGACTGCATGCCTTGCAATGACTGTATGCGTCTTTGAACAGTGTGGGCCAGTAAAAGCCGCACTGGAGGACTTTTGATGCGGTTTTATGCCCGGCAAAATGGCCACCGCATGCCTGGTCATGGCAGAAAGAGAGGATATTGTTGACTTCCCCTTCCGGGACACATCTCCGGATGATCTGATCGGCACCTATGCGGAAGAGGTACGGGTCTTCCCAAATGTAATACTTGGCATCGGAGCGTAATTTGTCTTTCTTGGCCTTCGGCCAATCGGACGGGGTCTGATGAGATGCCAAGTAATTTACAATATTAGCAAACCATGGAAGGCTAGTACCAATAGTCAGCAGGTGCTCATCGGGAAAATGCTCAGTGATGGGTCCGGAAGGGTCTATCATTTCAGAAGGAAGACGGGACAAGTGATCAGCTACCACGTTTTGTTTTCCCGCTTTATCGCGAATCTCGAGGTCAAATTCTTGCAACAGCAAGATCCATCGGATCAATCGAGGTTTCGCGTCCTTCTTTGCAAGGAGATGCCTCACAGCCGTGTGATCCGAGTATATGATGACATGGGAACCCAGAAGGTACGATCTGAACTTCTCTAGGGCAAATACTACAGCTAGCAGCTCTTTCTCAGTAACTGTATAGTTACGCTGAGCCTCATCGAGTGTTTTGCTGGCGTAGTAAATGACCACAGGTTTCTTGTCATTTTTTTGCCCCAAAACCGCTCCTACAGCGAAGTCGGATGCATCACACATGATCTCAAAGGGTTGAGACCAATCAGGGGACTGTAGGATCGGGGCTTGGGTGACTCGGTCACGCAGGATTTCAAATGCTTGAGTGCATTCCTTGGAGATTTCGAAGGGAACATCCTTGGAGAGAAGAGTGGTCAGGGGGCGTGCGATTTTTGAAAAATCAGGGATAAATCGTCGATAAAAACCGACATGCCCTAAAAAGGATCGGATGTCCCTGATCGAGCTAGGCATAGGAAGGTGAGAAATCAGATTAACCTTAGCTCGATCCACTTGGATACCTTTCTCCGAAATTGAGTGTCCCAGGACAATTCCCTCAGGCACCATGAAATGGCTCTTTTCCCAGGAAAGAACCAAATTCACGTCGATGCACCGCCTGAGTATCTGGACCAAGTGTTGGAGGCAATCGTCGAATGATGCTCCGAAAACTGAAAAGTCATCCATGAAGACTTCCAGATAATCACCTACCATATCTGAGAATATGGCAAGCATGCATCGCTGAAAAGTAGCGGGTGCATTGCAAAGACCGAAAGGCATCCTTCGGAAAGCGTATGTTCCGAAGGGGCAGGTGAATGTGGTCTTTTCTTGGTCCTCAGGATGGATTGCCACCTGGTTATAACCGGAGTACCCGTCAAGAAAGCAGAAGAACCGATTTCCCGCTAGTTTTTCGAGAATTTGATCAATGAAGGGTAGTGGGAAATGATCCTTCTTCGTGGAGGAATTGAGTCGACGGTAATCTATACAGACTCTCCACGAGTTGGCTAATCGGGTAGGAATGATTTCTCCGGTCTCAGTCGTTATAGTGGTGAGTCCTGCCTTCTTAGGCACGACCTGAATTGGGCTCACCCAACGACTATCGGAGATCGGGTAGATGATCCCGGCATCTAACCACTTGATGATCTCCTTTTTCACGACCTCCTGCAGATTGGGGTTTAAGCGTCTCTGCATTTCACGAGAAGGTCGCGTGCCCTCTTCTGAGTAGATATGATGAGTACAATAAGAGGGACTTATTCCAGTCAAATCATCGAGAGTCCATCCGATGGCTCTTCGATGTTGCTGGAGGACAACAATCAGACTGGTTTCCTGTTCAGGACTGAGGTTGGAATTGATGATCACAGGAAGGGTCTGATTAGAACCCAAAAAGATGTATTTCAAATGAGCAGGAAGGGGTTTCAGTTCGAGGATGGGGTTTTCAGCAGCAGCGGGTGGTTCAGTATAGATGTGAGGTTCAAGGGTGGGAGTTACTGGGTTGTTCACATCTGGATTTGACTCCTCTGTTTGCGGGTCAAGATCCTTCTGTGGTTGATGAGGCATACTCAAGTCATTCTGGAGGTGTGATTCATCAACCAAAGTCTTGATGTCACAAATTTGCTCGATGACGCCGCAATTAATTCCTTGTTGGGCCTTAAATATATCAATTTTCAGTGTTTGATCTCCAAACTTAAGCTCTATTTGGCCCTCCTCACAGCTGATGTTGGCTCTAGCAGTAGCCAAGAAAGGTCTCCCTAGAATGATTGGTGTATCCCTAGGGTTCTCAGGTGCATCCATGTCTAAGACTATAAAGTCCACTGGAAAATAGAAATCCCGCACTCTCACGATAACATCCTCGAGAATCCCTTTTGGTGACTTTATAGATCGATCTGCTAATTGTAATGTCACCTCGGTTGGTTTCAGCTCAGATTCTTCCAGATGGTCAAGTAAGGATGTGGGTATTAGATTTATAGATGCACCTAAGTCTAACAATGCTCTATCAAATTGGGTACCACCTATCTTACAGGAGATCAGGGGAGTTCCAGGATCTTTTGCCTTGGGTGGGAGTCTACTAAGGATTACAGAGCTGGCTTGCTCTGACAGAACAATTGGGCTCCCTCCCTTGGTTCGCGGCTTACGCTGGGGTGTACATATATTCTTTAGAAATCGTGCGTAAGCTGGTACGTGGTGGATTGCATCCATCAAGGGGATGTTTATGTGGACCTGCTCAAAGAGCTTGACCAGGTCCTCCTCAGGGGCCACGGGTTTGGTGGTCTTCTTTCCCTTGGTCAGGGCCTCGGGAAACGGGATCTTGGTTGGTTCCTCTAGGATAGGTCCAGGTTGTGGGTCTGGAACAGCGGTACCTTGGCTAACTATCCTAGGGTCATGGTTATCAGGCTGGGAGTGGTTTGGATAATGCGGGTCCTGAGTTGTCTTACCACTACGTGTTGTTACAGAATTTAATCCGGCCTGATTTTGGTTTGGGTTTGGTAGGAGGGGTGGCTGCTGCTGAAATCTCGCACTAGAAGTTGAGGCATCCATCTCGTCTGGAGATGGAGCAGTGGGGGCCTGATAAATCCATTGAGCGTGGCCTAAATTTGGATTCATAACGCGCTTCTGGGTTGGCACGTTATTTGGGTTAGGAAGGGGTTGGGAAGGGAGTGTGCCTGGCTGGCGAGAATTTGCCAACTGGGCCAGTTGAGTTTTAACTTCAGTAATCTCGTCCTTGTGCTGTTTTTGAATGGCCGCATTCGATTTTTGAATGTCAGCCAGAGTCTGAAGGATTAAGGACATTTGATCTTGATTTGGCCCTGATGGATAAGTAGGGTTGGGCCGAGGCTGAGGCGGCTGGTAGTGATGAGAGGGCTGTGGGCGGGACTGAAAAGGTGGTCTTTGGGTTTGGGGATTTCCCGCCCACTGAAAATTGGGATGGTTTCGCCATCCAGGGTTGTAAGTGTTGGAGAATGGGTCGTTCTGGATGGCGTTGAGGTCCTCGCAGGTCTGAGGAACCTCCTGAGAATCAGGGAAAGGAGGAATGGAGTTCCCCCGGCTGGTGAAGAAAGGATCGGATGATCTTCCAGTCCAAGAATCAGATGGGGATGGATATGGATCCATCCCAGGGGAGGATCGGTGGAGGATGTTTTGCACAGTCTCCTGTGTGGAAGGAGGTTGTGCAAAGGAGTTACGCGCAGAGGTGGCTCTGTGCAAGTGCTGAGTCAGCTCATCCACCTTCTTTTCAATGATTGAGACCTTGTCCAATCGACTGGCCATTAATTCCAGGTCGACTGATGCGGACAGGTCCTGCGTCTCATGTGCTCCCTTAAGATTCGTCGCTGCGCGGGTATTCGTCCTGTCGAATAATCCCATGGAGTCATTGTTGATGGAGTTCTCGCACATGTTTTCGAGAATCTCCCATACGGTGTCTTCATGTTGACCCATGATGTTTCCTCCGCAGGTTGCATTGACGAAAAGGCGGATGTCCTCGCGGAGTCCCTGGTAAAAAGATTGGACTTGTTCCCATTTAGGAACTCCGTGATGGGGGCACTTCCTCATGAGATCCTGAAAACGATCCCATGCCTCATGGAGAGGTTCTCCTGATTGTTGAGTGAAGTGTGTAATCTGATGGCGCAAGGCGTTGGTCCGACCAACGGGAAAGAACTTTTTCAAAAACTCGGATTGAAGTTCTTCCCAAGTGTTGATCGGCCGGGTCTGAGTTTGATACCAATGGGCGGCCTTGTCCATAAGAGAAAAGGAGAACATCTTCATGAGAAGAATATCCCGATTTTGCGCATCTGATCCAAAAGTGTGGGCCAGATGCTTTAGCTGTTTGATGTGCTGGAAGGGATCTTCAGAATTAAGCCCATGGAATTTAGGTATAGCATGAATCACGTTGGGCTTTAGTTCGGAATCAGGTCCTCCAATCGGGATTCTGACTCGAGGCTCAATGGCCACCGCAGCAGGATTGTAGTGGTCCCGCATCATAGGATGCTGTGGTGGGTGCACGAAGTTTTGGAAGAGGTCATTGAGTCGCTGGAGCTGGTGTTCCAGATTATTTTCTTCCTCAACTGGCTGAGCCATGATGGGGGAAGAAGAAGAACTTGGTTCTAAATCAGAAGAGAGAATAATGTGAGGGTGTTGCTGCACAAATACGGGCGTCGAGGCTTGGCCTTGACGAGAGCGAATTTCTAATGGAGGTCTTAAGGGTGGTCTTAGAGACCTCCTTCCGTACATGCACAGTTGGGAGAGGTAAGTTTAGAAGGTGCTGGACCCAATCAAGACACCCAAAAATGTGTTGGGTGACTATAGAGGTGCGGGGCAGATGGACCCCTTGATCAGAAAGATCGTCCACCTGAGAATTACCTGGGCAGCCAGAGAGGGAGAGTCCCGCGAAGACCCCTACACGGTAGAGCGTCCCCACGGGTTACAGGGTTTCCCCCACCCGACCTCTCTTGTCACTGCGGTTCCAGGTAGACCAGAATGGGGATCTTGACCTCTTAAGTCTACCAATTTTAAGATCAGGGTGCTTAAGGTTTCACTTGAACTTTAGTCTTTTTAAGTGCAAAGAGTGACCTAATTTAAGGTTGGTTAACCCAAAGGGGTCAACTTTACCTCTTGTTTTCTTTGAGAGCTTTTTGGGTCCTTTCTTTTAGGGTTCAAGTGTTTAGAGAGAGCCAATTGTTTAGGATTTTTCTTGTTAATTATTTTCAATCAATGGCTTGGGCACACCTCTTTTGGATTTCCTCAATTCTTGATTAAGGGGTGTGTCTCTACTGAAATCCTAATGTTTGACCTTATGTTGGCTCTACTTGGTCCATTTAACTCTTTGTTGGGCAATTAGGGCTCAAGCAAGAATGTGTTAGCCCTTAAATACCCTAAATAGTGTGCAGGAGTGATGAGTTGAAAACATGCAACCTTTTATGGTTACTAAGTATGGAAGACAGGTTAGCCCTATATTGCTTGTTCTTTTCTTTTCTTCCTCTTTAGAGTGTAGGGGTTAATAGTGAGAGAAAAGATTTACCTGTCTTCGGAGTGGTTGTGTGGTTGCTTGTCTTCCTGTAGCTGCACAAAAGAGAGGAGATTATCAGAACTTAAAAGAAACAGGAATGTTTACCTCTAGAATAGCCGTTGCTCCCCGGCAACAGCGCCAAAATGAAACGCAGAGGCGGCAACCGGGTTTGAGGGTTTTGTTATAACGTTGTAGTAAAGCCGGTTATTACCAACATTTCATATATAAATTTTTTTACTCGGAAAATGAAAGAGTTCCCGAGGTCGAACTCAGGGAGCAAGTCGTATTCTAGAGATATACATGTTTCTTTTACAAAAAGAGAGAGGGAAAGAATTCGTTGTTTTCTCTTTGTTTTGCAGAGGGGGATGCTCTTCTTTCTCTCTTTCTTTAGATCTCCTTCTTTTCTCTGTTCTGCAGAGGTGATATTCTTCTTCTGCAATGGTGATGCTCTTCTTCTTCTTCCTGCTGTTCCTGCGTTGGTGATGTTCTTCTTTCTTCAGAGCTCCTTGTTCTTCTTCTTCTTTGGTTTTCTGCCTTGACCTCTCTTCTTCTTCTTCTGCAATCGTGGTGACGCTCTTCTTCTTTTCCCTTCTTTTTTTTTCTTTATGGCTGCAGAGCTTCTGCCTTCAGCTACTAAGTCTTTCTTTCTTCTTCTTCTGCTTTGGCCGTTGCTCTTCCTTCTTCTTCAGCCTGCCTTCTTTCCTGCTCTGGCTGCTGACTTTCCGTCGTCTGACCCGGTGCTTAGACGACTTAACTATGCATTTGCTACAGTGCAGCTCCTTCTTCTTCGCCTGCACTTCTTCTTTGGCCTGCACACTTCAGAGTTTTTCGTCAAGAGGCAAAACCTACTCTACCCTCCCCCCCCCGCGTCTCTCTTTCTCTCTGAAACCACTCTTGGGAAAGCTCTCCCAGAGCTACCGGGTAATCGGGTTCGGGTCAGGCCCGGGTCCAGGCCCACCGGCGTGCGGTGGTGGGCGAGGAGTGCAGGTCGGTTTAATCGGGTCGGGCCAGGTCCGCGGAGCGTGGTCACGGACGAGGCCGGGTCGGGTGAGAGGGACCTCACCCCGTGGTCAGGAGGCAGACAGCATAAGGCACTTTTTGCCTTTATGCGTTCGCGCGCCTCCGAGAAGTTCCGAGGTGGGACTAAATGTCCCACCACAATTGAGCGCCCGTCGCGGAGGGAGTAGTGGGCGATCGTGGCTTCACGCGCGGCCTTCGCCCCATCTGCGAGCCTGGGACGTTTCGCGGAGACTCCCTGCGCAACCTGGGAGTCGAACCTGGGCGAAGGCGTGCCTGCACCTGCAGGTGAAGGAGCTCTGCCTGCTCAGTAATGGCGACGGCGGGCGAGTCACCTGGTCACAGAAGAACGGCCTCTCGGCCAAATCAGACAGGCGGGGGACCTTCGCCGTGGCACGGCGAAGGTGGTCAGGGGGTCTGCAGGGGGCGTGTTGGAGCCAACAGGTCGTCCTAGGTCAAACTGTGAGCAAAGAAGTGGGTGTGTTCGGTGGATCTGCAGAGGGCGTTTGGTGGGAAGTGGAGGGGCGGAAGAGGATCAGGGTGAGGAGGCGGAGGTTCTGCGGTGGTCGGCGAGCCGTGTGGGTCGCTGAGGTGATGGGCGCGGCTCGCCGGAGGGTGGTCGGAGGCGGAGAGGGTGAGGGTGAACAGGAGCGGTCGAGGGTTTAATTGACTAAATTGAAAGCGGGGAAAGAAAGAGGAGAAGAAGGGGAGTAGTTCTAACTTACTTGCAGGGACGAAGGGGGAGGAACAAGGCGACAGTCGTATCGACTGTCGCCGGAGAAGACGATGCTCAGGGAGAGGGGCGGCGGCGAGTAGAGAGCCGGAGAGGCGCCAGCTGGGTGCGGCGTGGCGCGGGAAGAGCAGGGGAGGAAGTCTCTGCTGCTGGTATTGCGGCAGAGCGAAGAGGTGGAGGGGGAGGAAGCCGCCGGAGCTGGTGAGCGTCTGCCGGAGGAAGAAGAGAAGAAAGCTGGGGGTTTTCTCCGTCAGATCCAGGCTGCCCTGGTCGGCGGAGCAGCAGGGGGTATTTATAGGGATGAAACAGGGAGGAAGGCGGAGGGAGACGACGTGTCTCCCTCGCCGGAGAATGGTCGGAACACGAACCCATACCGTCCGTGCGTTCGCACGGCCGGTATGGTGGGCTACAATGACCAGGGGGTGCCCCTGCGACGGCTGACGACGCAGGGCACCCCCGGTTTACTTGCCAGGTCCCCCACCTCACCCTGCGCGGCGCCATGCTCCGCGCAAGGTCGCCGGAGCATGGTGCTGGCAGGGTTTTGCAGGAGGGACCTGATTGCAAAGAACGAAGGAGAGTTAGGGGCCAAAATGCGAGGGTTCAAAAGTTGAGGGCCAAAGAGTAAATATATGAGGACCAAAGTGTGAAGTCGGTCAAGGAGGTTTCTTCTTAGGCTCAAGTTTTTATACATGACTAATTAGGACCTAAGGAATCTGATGGTGAATTTCATTTTCATATTAAACCTTGTTTGACCGGTCAATTTGTGCAAAAACCCAAATTAAGTTATTAATTGGGCATGGTTCTCAATGTAGGTCAAAATGGGTTCTAAAGGCCAAATTGAAGGTTCTAAACCCTAGAGATTATTTTTCTATGAATTTTAGAGGGTTTATTCTATTTTTACTTTGCCCCGAACCTTGTGAATTGAAGCGGGTTGTTTTAGGGTTACAGGTTATCATTTGGTTCCTTGGAAGTGCTGTAGCCCTTGCTAGATCATCTCATCCCACTTTTATTCTTATTAAGCTGTTTTGACCTGTGTTTGGGCCCTGAATTACCCTGTATGCAGATTATACTGGTAAAATTGCACTTTTACCCCTTATGACTGGTTTTCTTCTCAAACTCAGAATTCTCTGAGTTAAGCCTTTCCTTGAGATATGTAGGAGCTTTTATCCTTTGTATTGGGTCAAAATGAGCTAGTTATGGCTCATGATGAGGTTCTCATCACCTAGAAAATTGATAAAAAGAAATATTGGGATCAAAGTTGGATGAAAAATAATAAGTGTAGCCCGAGTCTGGCCAGGGTTTTAAATTTGGTTGGAGGCCAAGCTAGGGTCGGCCTGGTGGTAGGTCCATGGGAAAGGGGTCGGGGAAGGGATGGGGAGGATTTGGTGAAGTTAGTGTGGAAAGGTGGGGTGATGGACGAGTGGGTGGGTCAGGGTGATCAGGGGTTCATCAGGAACGGTCTTTTGGCCAAGACAAGTTTCCAAATCATAGATTTTGCCGACCACTAATTCTGAATCTAATTCCTCAAAAATATTGTGGTCAGTAAGGGTATCTATCAACATTGTCTCAACCATATTTGAAATTTCAGTATCTGAGTCCTCAAAAAAGTTATCATCATGGAATCTCTTGGAGGATTTGAAAATATCTAGAGTCATAGTTTGGCCTGCGCAAGTGATATCCATTTTGCCTGTGTGGCAATTGATATTTGCCTTTTTTGTGGACAAAAAGGGTTGTCCAAGGATTATTGGGGCATTCAATAAAGAATCAGGTACCTCAATTTCAAAGACCAAAAAGTCTACAGGGAAGACACAATTCTGGACCTTAACCAAAACATCCTCAACAATCCCACGAGGTTTGATTGTAGATCGGTCGGCTAATTGCAGGGTAACCTCGACGGGTTTTAATTCACCAATCTGAAACTCTTCAAACAAAATCGTGGGAATGATATTAACTGAGGCACCATGATCAAGGAGGGCACGATCAAAGGTAGTATCATCAATAATCACTAAAATTAACGGCATCCCCGAATCTTTCATCTTAGGAGGCAGCTTACTTTGTATGATAGAGCTTACTGTCTCCGAAAGATGTACCTGTCCTAGATTTTTGGCCTGCCTATTAGGAGTACAGATCTCCTTCAAAAATTTGGCGTAAGAAAGTATATATTTGATGGCATCTAGGAGAGGAATATTGATTTGAACTTGCCCAAATAGATCCATGAGTTCTGTGATAGGCTCAGATTTCTTTTTTCTATTGGTGGTGGGGTGGAGAGCTTATGGAAAAGGGATAGGTGTCGTGTCTTGAGATTTTTGTGTTTCTTTTTCTTCCTGATGGGGAGGTGGAGAGTCAATTTGCGCAGGGATGGGGATTGCACCAGGTTTTTGTGAAGGCCCGGGATCAGTGGCAGTTTTCCCACTCCTCAACGTAACTGTATGTGCAATAGCATTATTATTTAGAGGAGGTGGGGGCGCCTGTTGTTTTGGAAACCTGGTAGGCTGCTGAGGTGGTGGATTAGTAGGAGGCTGATTCGGGTAGTGTGGATTTCTACACAGATATTGGTTCCTTTGGTGATTAGGGTTGGGCATGGGGTCGGAGGGAAGATGCCTGATGGGAACACCATCATGAGTCCTAACTAGCTCATTTTTACCCATAAAAGAGGACAAAAGCTCCTACATAACCAACTGGAGGTCCTAATTCACTAAATAATCTTTCTGAGAGAAAAGTAAGAAACAAGGGGTAAAACTTCAATTTTACCATTGCAGTACAACAATGGATTTTCTCAAGGGCTAAACACTGGTCAAATGGTCTTAACAAGATAATAAGTTGATTGAATCAGACAGAAAAGGGTTTGTGTGAGTTTTGGGAATTAAATGATATCTTATAACCCTAAAATAGACCTACAAGATTAAACAAGGTTTTGGTTAGGATAAAAATCACCTAAGCCCTGTAAAAATCATAGACAAAATATCCTCTAGGGTTTAGAACTTTTAAAATGGTTTTTGGAACTTATTTTGACTTAGAATGGGGTCTCAGGCAAATATTTGCCCTCAATTAGGTTTTTGAGTAAATTGCCTAGCTAAACGTAGTCAAACCCAAAATCCAACTTCACCATTGGATTCCTTAGGTCCAAATTAGGTTTGTACCAAAATTTGGACCCAAGAGGAACTCATCTTGACCCACTTTGCAAATAGGTATGACCCAATTACATTTCTGCCCCTATCTTTTGAAAAACTCTACAGAAACCCCCTAGCTTCTTCATCGTCCTTGCAAATAGGTCCCTCCATCATTATAGCATAGGGAATCCTACTTTGGCAAGCTTCAGAAGAAGGATTCTCCTTGATTACTTAGAGAATCCCTCCCAAAATTAGAAGGGAGATTCTCTAAGTAATTCTCTCCAATCTAAACCCATTGATGAGCCCTAATTCCTACCCAATCTCTCATGTGAATGCATGAGAGAATTGGGTCTTTTTGAAGCTTCCAACTTCGATAGCCATACCTTGCTTGGAAGCTTGGCTTCCAAGGATAAAGCCTTCCCAAAGGGCTATTTAAGCAACCCCTGATTCAACTGCTTCTCCCCAGCTTGGAATTGGGCCGGTCCACCCTCAATTCGTCTCTCCTCGCCGGCCACAATATCTCCACAAGCTTCGACAGTTTCGCCCTCTCTCTCTCATCGCCCAACCCTAATACCAGTGGTTGGGTTGACTTCCTGTCATTCATCTACGTCGACGATACCAGCCTTGATACTGCCATTGCCCTTATCTTCGTCGCCTCATCTACGGAGATCTTCATCTCCGACGTCGGTCATACCTGCCCAGATGCCTCCCCTCTCCCCTTCGTCCTAAGATTAGGTCTGTTAGCTTCCCTCTCCCTCCTACTCCTGTTCCCCCTCTTTATTTCTCGAAAATGCCCTTCGATTCCACCGATCACAATCACCTTCTCCACCTCCAACCATACCTCCGGCGAGGCATCCCCATCGCTGCGCACCTCCATCCGCATCGCCAACCACCCTACGACCTCTGCAACACCCCACTGATCATCTCCCACTACTCCAATCACTCTGCCACTCACCCAAAATCACCCCTGAACACACCCACTCCCATAGCCACAGAGAACCCTAGGCAAGCTACCACAGCCATTCCTGCACCACGCTGACCACCGCCACCTATTTGCAGTGCCTTGGCGAAGCTCTTTGAGCATTTTAACGAAGCCATGAGGCCATTTTGTTGTTTTTAGGTGTCCTCGTCGCTTCGCCATTAGAGCAAAGCTCAGAGCAAGCTTGCAAGCTGCTCCGGACTTGACCAACCCCAGATTGCCATCCCAGGTCATGAGAAACATCTTCACGCATGATTCCAGGCTGCTAATTGAAGCCGCAAGCCCATGCAGCTTCGCAATAAAAGCCAGACATCTCTACTGTGGCATGTGCAAGGGAGGTAGGACATTTAGTCCCACCTCGGAAGTGGGCGAGCGGGCGTATGCACATAAATTGATTTTGTGCACAAGCCTTGTCGCCTCCTACTCATGGGCTGAGGTCTCTCTCTCCCCCTCTCACAGCCTTGTCTACGGTACTGCCCACGTGGACCTAGCCACGACCGATTTACCCAAACAGACTCACTCCTCGCTCACCACCCACGTTAGTGAGCCTGGACCTAGGTCTCCGTTAGGTCCAATTACTCGACCCAAATATGCCCTTGGGAGAGCGAACCGAAATAGAGAAGAGAGAAGAGAGGAATGCCAAGTAGGGGAAGGGGGGTTTTACTGTAGAAAGCTTGGCTCCACACTTAGCCAAATCTAAGGAATGTAAAGAAAGAAGGAAGGAGAATGGTCAGAAGAAAAAAGAAGAAAGGGGAAGAAGCTAAGGTAGAGAAATCAGAAGTTAGAGGGGAAGGAAGAAGAAGAAAAGAGCCACAGAGAGGCTAAGGCAAAGAAGAAAAAGAAAGGAAGAAGAAGGAAGACGCCAAGGAAGAGAAAGAAGAAAGAAAGGAGGGAAGAGATTGAAGGCAAAGGACAGGCAAAACTGAAGAAGAGGAAACCCAAAATCAGAAGAAGGAAGGAGATGCCAGAGAACAGAGAAGAAAGAAGATAAAGAGAGAGAAAGAAGAACAGTAGAAGAAAGAAATCTGAGAAAAAGGCACTGTAGCACTTCATCTTTAAGACATTTGATTTTCCAATTCTTCATAAGTCCATTATATTTTTAGCTACATTTATTCTTATTATCCATATACTCATTCTTTTTATTTTTAATTAGATTTTTGAGTATTATTATGTGTTGAAATTGCATTCATTATTGAGCTTAGTGCATGAATTCCATTTGCTTCCTGTGTTTGACCTCAGACTTTAAAATTCGAGCAGTAAATTACATTTGTTTTGGATGCTTTTTCGGTTATACTACAACACGACCTTCTTAAAACTAAATCAAGCTCTCCAAACATTTTGGCACCGTTGCCGGGGAGCAACGCGCAATTCATCACTAGTCTCTGCATTATTTTGATTATCTTTGAGAACTAACTTTCCCTATTTGTCTTATTGTGATTTTTGTGAGGTATTTCACGAGGAGATCTCCCACGCAAATCAACCACTCCAAGGCAGGTAACTTCTCTATTCTTTCCTAATCAAGCCTCCTAATCTTGGGAAGACGAAAAGGAAACAATCAAATTAGGAATCACCTGCCTTCATTTTATAGTAATTATCATTTAAATGGCTAGTTTCTTGATTTGCGAAAATTTTCTTTTACATCTTATGAGAGTTGAAGCGATTCTATTTAGAGGTCCTACCCCAAAATTCCTGTGCCTATTAGGGATTTCACTTAATTTCTAAATCTTCTTAGGCTACGCACTTCTTGTTTGAGGTCCAAGGAAAACATCTGTGAAACTCAAAGAGGACTTGGAAATAAAGCCAAATTAGGTTTTCTACATTAGGGTTTTGGAGTGCTAGTTAACACTTGCTTGCATAAAAGGAAACAAACCTGTCCGCATTTGTGTGCTACCTAAGCTCTTAATTGAAAAGATTTAATCAAGAAAAACCCTAAAATCAGACTCTAAACTTACTTGAACCTTAAAATACTTGGACCTAATAACCTGGGAGTCAAATCAGGGTGATTTCTAGGTCTTGACCAAGAATGATTCTGCCATCTTTAGGACAAGTCAGGTGAAGTTGGATTACATTGTAGGCCAACCAACCTCCAAATTAGGTCACAAGTTAAAATAACTACTAATTCAAGTGAAATCAAAAGGCACAAATTAGGCTATTTAACTGGTAGACTTAAGAGGCTAAGTTATCCATTCTGGTCTACCTGGACCCTCAGTGATAAGAGAGGTCGGGTGGGGCAAACCCTATAACTCGTGGGGGCACTCTACCGTGTAGGGGTCTTTATAGGACTCTCCCTCTCTAGCTACCCAAGTAATTCCCTGGTGGATGATTTTCTGATCCAGGGGTATCATCCACCCCGAACCTCTATAGTCATCCAAAAATCTTTGGGTGCCTTGATTGGGTCAACTTCACATCTAGTCCCTCATCCCTTCTTGTTAGAGCACACACATCGATTTTCTTTGGGAGTATCTATTCATATCAAATCACTTCATTCTAAGACTTGAATTCTGATTCTGCATCTTGATTCCACCATCTGATTCAAATATGCACCCTGGTTACTTAGGAAAACCATTAAAGAAACCTGAATCACAAAGATCCATGAGAGATAGAATGATTGAGGGTGCCCTTGAATTTTACGAGATTGAATACAAAACCTCAAAACCCATAGAAGACATTCAAGTTAGTGTACCAACAACAACAACCTTCATCATAAACTGTGCCCAATTGTTATTAATAGAAGCCACAAAGGGATCAACCTGAGATATTCTCATAATAGGATACATTGAGATAGAAAAATTACATTACTTTGAATACCTCCAATGCATTACAAATCCTATACTTTGGGAAAAACACCAAGATGATCTTGAAAAATGGAAAGAGATGATGAGATTGTTGAAACATGTTATCGATCAGAAATACCTGTACATGCCCCAAATAGTTAATGAAACATATTGGACTAATATTGAGGATCAACATGACTTCCCAAATCCTAGGTTTGGGGCACAAGGTTGTTGTGGATTCCCAACCCAGATGGAATATAACATGCCTAATCTTGAATTTGGTTGGGAAGTCCCAATTGAAGGAGAACACAATTTTGAACCAGCCCTAGAAAACCAAAATCCTGGGTCACCAAGCATAGAATTCCGAGACTCTTGTAATGATAACATTAGAACAGAACCTCTCGAGGGTGTAATTCCTACCCCTTATTCTGATAAGGTGACCCTCGAAGGTAATCCTGACCTAGATTCTAGTAATTCAACCTACATCCTCAGCCTAGAATCTGGATCTGAAATTTATTGGGAAGATTACAAGGCCTAGTATGACAATGATCAAAATTTAAATGTAGATTATGATTCTGGGCCTTTGTGTGATGAATATCCCTCTCCAACATCCTTAGAGACAAATTGATTTTTCAGAAGTCACGCCAATCTATGATACAGAAATCGAGGAGTTGGAAGAATGGGGTTTTGAGTGGATCTTTCCTAGAAGCCTAAAACTCGAGCCTAGACCAAATAAGGACACTATTTTAATGTCAGAATCTACAAATAGGATTGACCAAAGTCAGGCTACTGAGTCTACATCTTGTGATATATTCTGTGGTGGAACCTCTGATCTTGAATCGAACTCAGAACTTGATTCCCGCAATTTCTCCAACGATTTCGAATCTTACCATGATTTCAGAGAACCATTATTTCCTAATGACTACAAGCTAATCTACGACCTCAGCTCACATGATTCATTCTTCGACTCCGATTCGAAGGTCCTTGATCCCGAGATCACTAATTTAAATTCAGGTTCCATTGAGATGAAATCATTTCTTTTCGATCCTCAGGAATCAAAATTAGAAAGTCCCTAGAGTGACTATAGCCCAGAATTCGAATTGTTTCTTGACTCAAATTTTCTTCATCCTATACACACTCATCAGGCATTCACTTTAAAATTTGATGGCTACTATAAGGACTCTCTAAATGACCCTACCGTTAATTCTTTTCTAAGGGAGCCCTCATACATAATTCTTATTAATGCCACCTCCACTACATAGACAGAATCCATCCAAACCCACTTTTAACCCCGACCCACAACCGGACTCAACTTCTATTCTGATTCCTCTCTTATTGAGCCGATTGTAGATGATTCGCCTCCACATCTTTTTCGGGTTTCGGACATTGATCAGACTGAAAATCGTGCCCCATCATTCTCTGATCATTCCTGTAGGGTTTCTGCATCATCCACTAATTATTTTAAGGATCTCTACTCTGACCAGACTGATTGGGTTTGGGCTACATTATCAGCCTATTGATCTAAACAAGAACCTAGTTGGACCAACTAGGCTCTTGATCAAGGGCTTGTTCTACAAAACTCAGCTAATTTGACCACTCCCTCTCCATACCATTTCCGGCTCGGGTGAAGGCTTTGAATTTAGCACTTAACAGGAGGCAACCCGTCATTCAAAAAACTCGAGATCCTTCTGATTGTCCTTCTGTACTTCACGCCTATTACACCTTGAGTTTGATTTTTGAATAGTCGATCCCACCTCTGGTACATGTGCCAAAGCTTGAAATAGTCCGCAACAGTCATTCTCGACCCGTTCGCCCACCTTGTAATTCTATTCTAAATTCCTGAAACCAAAACCTATTCCACACCCTCTGATTACAATGAGGACATTGCAAAACTTAGGCATGGGGGGATGGTAAAGTGCAAACATACAGAAATCAAAATTCGGAAGGGTTCTCACAAAAAAATCATATATGCCAAAAATACCAAAAAATTAGAAAATTGTGAAAAGGAGCAAAAAAAAGTCTGAGGGGAGAGAAAATTTTGAGGCCATACAAATCATGAGGATAAAAAGGGGAAAAGTGAAAAATGTCAAAAAAGGAGCACAAAATGAAAAGAAAAAGAAAAGATAGTCATTAATAAGAAATTAAGGGATTAACTGAGTTCTAGACCATATCATGAGAAAGCAAATGAAAGGAATAAAGTGCTAAATAAACACAAAAGAGATTAGAAGGAACACTGATCTTAGGCCTCTTAAGCTGTACTCGTAGGATTAAAAATTCAATTACCTACTAAGATCTGGATAGTCCTCAAGGGGTTGGGGAAAATGCGGAGCTTAAGTATTAGGTTTAAGGCTTAGGGAGTATTCGGCCTCGTTAACTGACCTCTGGTTTGCGAGACTCGGTAACCTAAGCACCCCAATCCAAACATAGTCTGGTTCAGTGCGCATAAGTATTAAAATCATGCAAATGTGTTTAAATTGTTCTAAAAAAGTCGCCTAGATTAGGAATGGTCGTTCAACACAAGCTGATTTGGATGAGTTCCTGGTGCGGAGAGGTGGGAAATTCCCCTCAAAGATGCGTAATAAACATATTGTCTCCTCGGTGCTTGTCTCCTAGGATATTTACATATCCTACCAAGGGCATGTAAGCACCCTATGCTGGTTCAGATGCCATGGGCGGCATTATCACGAAATGTCGATTGCCAGGGTCTGGATTTAGCTACAGAACACCATGGGTGGGATTATCTCGAAATCTCGAAAGCTAGGGTTCTGGGGGTTGCCATGGGCTGTGTTATCTTGAAGCATCGATTGCCAAGACCCCTTTGAGGATTGATGATGGGGACTAGGAATCCGATACAAATCGTGTTGAGAAGTCAATCTGAAGCTAAAAATAAAAATAAAATAGAGAGAAAACTCTCCAAATAAATAAAATTCTTCTATCTCTCTCTTACAAAAATGCACTGCAAACTGAACCAAGGTTAAAATATGTTACAAGCACGGGTGCTTTAACTGCGGAGTCCAATGAACCTTAGGATAGTTCCTGTGGGCCTTAAAAAACTTCGCGGTAGACTGAGGCTAGAGCTGGTCAGGTCCAGATCTTGGTTGGTACTTGAGTACCTCTAGGCCTTCTATCGGCATTCCAACATAATCTACAGAAAAAAGGCACACATCATAGCTTTTGAACATCCAAGGAACTCATGGTCTAGAATCAAAGTTAAAATCTTAAAATTTTGCTAAGGGACTAGCAAAAGCTAGGCATGGGGGTATGATGGGAACACCATCATGAGCCCTAACTAGCTCACTTTTACCCATGAAAGATAACAAAAGCTCCTACAAAACCAACTGGAGGTCCTAATTCACAAAATAATCTTTCTGAGAGAAAAGCAAGAACAAGGGGTAAAACTGTAATTTTACCATTGCAGTAAAACAATGGGTTTTCTCAAGGGCTAAACGTAGGTCAAATGGTCTTAACACGATAATAAGTTGGTTGAATAAGATAGAAAAGGGTTCGTGTGAGTTTTGGGAATTGACTTCTTGTAACCCTAAAACTTACCTACTTGATTAAACAAGGTTCTGGTCAGGATAAAATTTACCTAAATCCTGTAAAAATCATAGAAAAATATCCTAGAGTGTTTAGAACTTTCAAATTGACCATTGGAACCTTTTTTGACCTAGAATGGGGTCTCAGACAAATATTTGCCCTAAATTAGGTTTTTGAGTAAATTGCCCAGTGAAACGTGGTCAAATACAAAATCCAACTTCACCATTGGATTCCTTAGGTCTAAATTAGGTTTGTACCAAAATTTGGACCTAAGGGAAACTCATCTTGACCCACTTTGCAAATAGCCAATTACATTTCTAACCCTATCTTTTGAAAAACTCTGTAGAAACACCCCTAACTTCTTCATCATCCTTGCAAATAGGTCCCTCCACTATTATAACAGAGGGAATCCTACTTCGGTAAGCTTTAGAAGAAGGATTCTCCTTGATTTCTCAGAGAATCCCTCCCAAAATTGGAAAGGAGATTCTCTGAGTAATTCTCACCAATCTAAACCCATTGATGAGCCCTAATTCCTACCCAATCTCTTATGCGAACGCATGAGAGATTTGGGTCTTCTTGAAGCTTCCAACTCCAGCAGCCATACGTTGCTTGGAAGCTTGGCTTCCAAGCACAAAGCCTTCCCAAGAGGCCTATTTAAGCAGCCCTTGATTCAACCGCTTCTCCCCAGCTTGGAATTGGGCTGGTCTACCCTCAATTCATCTCTCTTCATCGGCCACAATATCTCTGCAAGCCCAAGCGGTTCCGTCCTCTCTCTCTCGTCGCCCAGCCACAATACCATGGGTTGGGTTGACTTCCTCTCCTTCATCTGCACCAGCCAAACCAGCCTTGACACCGCCACTGCCCTTATCTTCGTTGCTGCCTCATCTACAAAGATCTTCATCTTCGGTGTCGATCGTACCAGCCCAGACACCTCCCCTATCCCCTTCGTACTTAGATTAGGTCTATTAGCTTCCCTCTCCCTCCTACTCCTATTCCCCATCTTTATTTCTCCAAAATACCCCTCGATGCCACCAATCACAATCACCTTCTCCACCTCCAGCCATACCTCCGGCGAGGCATCCCCGTCACTCTGCACCACCATCCGCATTGCCAACCACCCTACGACCTCCGCATCACCCCACTGATCATCTCCCACTACGCCAATCACTCCGCCACTCACCCAAAAGCGCCCCCGAAGACACCTACTCCCACTGCCACAGAGAACCCTAGGCATGCCACCACAGCTGTTCCAATGCCACTCGACCACCACCACCTATTCGTCATGCCTTGGCGAAGCCCCTGAGCATTTTAGCAAGGCTGTGAGGTCGTCTTATTGTTTTTAGGTGTCCCCATCACTTCGCCAATGGAGCAAAGCTTGAAGCAAGCTTGCAAGCTGCTCCACATTTCACCAGCCCCAGATTGTCATCCCAGGTTGTATGGAACATCTTCACGCACAACTCCAGGCTGCTAATTGAAGCCACAAGCCCATGTAGCTTCGCAATCAAAGCCAGACATCTTTGCTGTGGAGTGCACAAGGGAGGTGGGACATTTAGTCCCACCTCGGAATTGGGTGAGCAGGCGTATGCACATAAATTGATTTGTGCACAAGCCTTGTCGCCTCCTACTCATGGGGTGAGGTCCCTCTCTCCCCCTCTCATGGCATCATCTGCGACACTGCCCATGCAGACCTGGCCACGACCTATTTACCTGAACCAACACACTCCTCACTCACCACTCACACCGGTGAGCCTGGACCCAGGTCTCCATTAGGTCTGATTACCCAACCCAAATGTTACTTTGGGAGAGTGAGCCGAAATAGAGAAGAGAGAAGAGAGGAATGCCATGCAGGGGAGGGAGTGTTTCGTTATGGAAAGCTTGGCTCCACACTTAGCCAAATTTAAGGAAGGAAAATGAAGAAGGAAGGAGAAGGGTCAGAAGAAAGGAAGAAGAAAGGAGAAGCTAAGGCAGAGAAATCAGAAGTCAGAGGAGAAGGAAGGAGCTGAAGAAGAAAAGAGCTCTAGAGAAGCTAAGGCAAAGAAGAAAAAGAAAGGAAGAAGGAAGATAAGGAAGAGAAAGAAGAATGAAAGAAGGGAGGGAAGAGATTGAAGGCAAAGGACAGGCAAAACTGAAGAAGAGAAAAGCCAAAATTAGAAGAAAAAAGGAGACACCAGAGAATAGAGAAGAAAGAAGATAAAGGAAAGAGAAAGAAGAACAACAGAAGAAAGAAATAAGAGAAAAAGGCATTGTAGCACTTCATTCTTTAGACATCTGATTTTCCAATTCTTCATAAGTCCATTATATTTTTAGCTACATTTATTTTTATTATCCATATACTCATGCTTTATATTTTTAATTAGATTTTTGAGTATTATTATGTGTTCAAATTGCATTCATTGTTGAGCTTAGTGAGTGAATTCCATTTGCTCTCTGTGTTCGACCTTGGAGATTGAAATTCGAGTAATAAATTATATTTATTTTGAATTCTTTTCCGACTATACTACAACGCGACCTTCTTATTGAGTGCTCCAAACAATGTCCTGTAGGTTTTTGAGTGGGAGTAACCCCAATCTGATTATTCAGATTTGCGATGGTGCAGGTTACTTCCATCATTTTTGTCTACATGTCCTGCAGGGCTCTCATCATCTGGGCATTGATGTCTTTTTGGGATGGCCCAGGATGAAAGGTCAGATTAGATCCATACCCATTAAGTTGATTTAGTTAGGGAGGAACCAGATTATTCCAAGAGTAGTTCGGGTAGTTCTTCTAATTGGAAGAATTTTTAAATGGCTCCTGGATGGTAGGAATATTTTGAGTGGGGTTAAGATCTGTATAGTTGTAATTCCCAAGTGAATCATGGGCAACCTCAGAATACTGGTAATAATCAGTAGGAGTAGTGTTGAGATTGTCCAAATTTTCTCTTCGTGGAAAGTTGGGTTGGGTTAGATGTGGACTGTGTGGAGCTTGGGTTGATGTGGCAAGTCTTTCGTCAATCTTCTTTTGGTTAATGTGCATCTAGTCGAGTTTTTGGGCGATCATTTGAAGATCATCTTAGGTGATAGGGATAGTTACCTCATGAACACTGAACTGCAGGCTTGGAGTTCTGCAAAATGTGTTCATGGAAGCTTGATTAAATAAGTTTTCACTCATTTCTTCAAAAAGGTCATAGGCACTCTCAGCATCCTTATTTAAGAAGTTTCCACCACACGAAGCGTCGATGAAATGTCAGATTTGATCTTCTAATCCATGATAGAAGATCTGCATGAGCTGCCATAAGGGAATCTCATGGTGCAGGCAACTTCTTAAGAGATCTTGAAATCTTTCCCAAGAATCATGGAAAGTCTCACCAGATTTTTGTTGAAAGGTCATAACAGATCTTCGCAGGGAATTAGTACAACTGTTAACAACACTTGATCGGGTTTTAAGTACGTCACGTTGTAGTGTAGTTGAAAAAGCGTTGAAAACAAATAAGAATTTTACTACTCGAAAACCTTAATATCTGAGGTCGAACACAGGGAGCAAATGGAATTTATTCACTAATCTCAATAATGTAATTTGAACACCTAAACTTACTCAAAACCTAATTTTGAATATAATGCAGGAGTTTATGGATATTAAAATATAGCAAAATAGAGAGATTGAGAAGAATAGGGCAAAAAGTGTTTTGACTCTTTGTTCTTCAGATTCTTCTTTCTTCTTTCTTTTCTTCTCCTTCTTTGGTTCTTCTCTTTCTTCTTTCTCAGATGTCTCTTTCTTCCTTTGATTTCTCCTTCCTTCTTCTTTCCTTAGCTTTCCTCTTTCTTCTTTTTCTTCTTCTTCTTTGCCTTTGCTTCTGCCTTCTCTGCCTTTCTTCCTTGGCTTTCCTTCTTCTCTGCCTTGACTTCTCCTTCCTTCTTATTCTTCCTTTCCTCTGCCTTAGTGGTAGCGTTATCTCTCAACTCAGTTAATTAAGTTAATTTTACTTAATTAAGAGTAGAAGAAAGTAACTTAGGTTAACTCAAAATTGTATCGGTTTAGTAGTATAGGGTCGAATTAGCCTAACATTTTAGATTTTTTAACTAGTTGAGTCTAGGTCATTTGCTGGGAGCTATACATTATTTTAAATTCACCAATTAATTCTAAACATCTTATAGGTATAGGAGGTATAATTAAGTTAATTTTAATAATATGAATTTTGCAAAATGATTTAAATTGGGGAAATATGCAAATTTTCATATGAAATCACATTTACAACATTTAAAAACATGTAAATTCTCTATTTAATAAGGCAAATAGGAGTTTATCTAGTCAAAGTATGCCTTATTACAACAATTTAAACCAAAAAGTAATTAAAAATATAACAAGAAAAATAAACTCTTTTCTTTTTATTCTTGAGGCTCTCTCTTGCTTTTGTTCTTCTTAAGCTTCTTTCTTTCTCTATTTTCCTTTTATTTTATTTATCCTTTATCATTTTATTTCTCTTTTATTTCTTTCTTATTCTCCCTCGAGCTTTCTTTCTTTCTTTTCTTCTCTTATGTTCTGCCTTTGTGATTTCCTTAGTCTTCTCTTAAGCCTTTCCTTACTCTCTTTATGCCTGTTAACCTTCTCTCTTTATGCCTTTGTGAGTTCTCCTTCTTCCCTTATCCTTCTCCTTCCTTACCCTTAGCCTTCAGCCTTCTTTCTTTAGCCTTCTTTCCTTAGTGTACAACACTTAGCCTTCATTTCTTCTACTCCTTAGCTTCAGATGAACCAAACTATTTTTTCTTCCTCAATCAAAAATTGGTTTTTGATTTGCGGCTCAGACCTTTCGGGGATACGCAGCACCCTTTATAGGGTGGGAGCAGACCCTACTAAGTCTTCGCCTGATTCAATTTAGTTCGATTTATTTTTGAATTACTTCTTGAGCCAAATCAGCCCAACCGCCTCCCAGGCCTTACCCTCCGAGGGCCACACACATTGCATGCCCACACAGGCACACACTCGCAGGCACACACACCTGCACACACACACGCATATGCTCATTCAAGTGACTGCTCATATCTGTGTGCCGAGCACTGACGACTACATAGTGCCTTTAACAAATTGCTTTTATACTAAGGCAAGCGCTCAAGGATTTCCGATGTGGGACTAAGATCTCCCCTTCTAGAGCTGACTTCAACTAGGAATATCTCCTAGCTCAGAGTTCCAAATCAAGCAAATCAAAGCTTGTTGGAAAGCTCTTGAGTAGCTCTACAAGATTACAGGGTCAATTTAATGCTAAGGGCAAGATTTCCTTTTCGATTTGAAGGGTGGAGTTATGGGTTTCATATGGTGTATTTATGCTTGGAAATGGAATTCAAGTTGCAGAGTCCATAAGCTGGCCTTTCTCTCTTAGTTAAGGGTCTAAATAGGTTCTATGAGGTATTTCGTGGCTTCAAGAATGGGTTTTGAGCTCTCAAAGCTTTAGGTAATGCAGAGAAGCTTGAAGCTTCTCTGAAAGCTTCAGAGACTGAATTCAAACATGAAGAAAGTTGTAATAGACAACTAAGATCATTTTTAATCAATTGGAACAGCTTCTGAAGGTTGTAGCAAACTTATTTGGGTAGAAATCATGATAACATCTCATCCAAAAAACCACTGCCAACAGTTTGGGGTCAAAAACAACCCAAACTGGCAATTTTTGAATTCTAACAAATTTACATAGCTGAGTTCAACCAAATCACTCTAAAATCGTTCAACAGAATCTCAGCAACAATTCAAGCTCTTCAAATCATCAGATTGAGCTTAGAATCAAAGTATCCAATGCAGGTTTGACTAAAATGCTCAAAATTTGACTTTCTGTTATATGCCTCTTTACAAGAAATCAAAGCCTAGAATAGGATTCTTTCAACCTCAAGAATTTGCACAACCCCATAGATAGATGATTGAACCTAAGAAACTAGGGTTCTAGGCTCATTGCCTAAACTCTAGAAATGATTTGTTCGTTAGAGGAGTTAGGGGTTTGTTACACTGATTTGAGCACAAAATCAACTTTAGTGCATTGCACTGAAGCATTTTAATCCCTTAAATGAAACTTTTGGTCTTCTGTCAGACTCCTCCAACTCCGTCGGAGTTGGAGAAGACAAATCAGTCATCCCAGCTCCAGGTGTTAAATCCCAAATAAACAACCTCAAACAATTCAGTGATCAAAATTAAGTCATTCTGGAGTTTCTCCTAAATTTCTACATGCTGAAGATTAAATTTGACTCGTCGGAGCTCGTTGGAGATCCGATGAGTCCAGTAAGAGGTGAAATCCATGTACAGAAAGAAAAATCATGCCATTTTTTATTTGAAAAGTTTCCTGAGGTTACAAGGGACCTCAGGATCACACTAAATTCCTCATTAACTCATTAAGTGTAAGATTTGGCAGTGAATTTAGTTTGAATAGAATTTGAATCAATTAAGGCACAAGACTTAATCTCCCACCCAGACGAGTGGTCAAGACAAGTGAAAAAAGGATTGCGATGATAAATACTTAGTTAATTTAAAGTTTTAATTGCTCCTAAGCTGCCATTGATAGCGAGCTCATGAGCTTAAATAAAATTAGGCTTTTACATTATATATAGTATTTAATCAAATTAAGATGATAATTAGGATCCTTTAGTGATGAGTGAGAGATGGATGATCCAATGGATGTGGAATTAGGTCAACTACTACTACCATAGACAACAGAAGTAGTTGATGAAGGTGGATCTGGATTAGGAAGATCTCCTGCGGTCGAATGTGAGATGAAGTAGAGGTACTCCTTGGTCGGCGCCTGTGTCCAAAGACGCAGCTGACCTCGACGAAGTTCCAGAGCTGACTAAGGTGGTTGGAGGAAGTCATAAGATTAGGTGGGAAGTTCGCCATATTTGTGGAGGGAATAGCCTATCGAAGTCGGTTGCAGTGAAGAAAAGGGAAGGGAGCCAACTTGAAGAAAATCAAGGGGGTTAGGGGGTATTTATAGTTGACGGCGACGAAGGATAAGGTGGAATCTGGATGTGTATGCAGCTAGGAGGAGGTTAACCACTGACGTCTTCTCCGACGATGGTGAGGTTATCTCCTACCATAAATTAGGATAAAAGTGTCATCCAGACCGATGGATGAAGATGGGATGGTGAGCGCAAGCTCCAGGAGCTTGGAGAAGGTGAGGTGACGTTGGATGGGTGGTGATTGAGTGGTGGCAGCACCCTCAGTCATCAGCCATTCAACTGGTTGAAGAGAAGAATGTTGGTGAAAAATGGTAGCTCGCGATTTTGATAAAAGTGTCGTAGTATAGTTGTGAAATACAATACAACAAAGATATTGTTTTGTAAAAATAATGAGAGTTTGAGTCCCGATTGTTCGTCTCTGGGAGGTGTTGCTTTTACTTTTGAAATCAATCTTATCTAGCTCTACTTTATTTAGAATCGCATATCGATTTGTGATTTTTACGTATTTAAGTACGACATGCTTAGTTGCAGAATGGATAGACAATTAAGACAGGCAACTTGAATCATGCAAATATGATAGTAATCAATAAGCTCATTGTGATTTCATAACATGGAGACAAATATATATATATATAACAATTTTTTTTATTCAATCAGTGAGAGAGTTGTTTGCAAGAGAACTATAGATGAAAGCTTATACATAAATGCTTGAAAATCAAACCTAACTACCAGAACATGATTGCATACAAGAATCGATGGGGGGATTTTGCATGCATCATTGGAGGAGAAGTAAGGCTATACTACTAAGCAGTAAATAAAAGCAGTAAATATACGAAAAGCTAAGCTACTAATCTAGCAGAAGGAAGAGCATTCGGAGGTGGTCTCCGATGGCCTTTGAGTGGCTGAGAGAAGAAGGAGGGCAGCCAATGGAGCTTATGCCGGCCCTTGGAGAGAGGTTGGGGAGCTGATCCAGTTTCCTAGTGTGGAGATGGTGGCCTCCATGGTGGTGCTCAACTCATGGAGGTGGAGTAGAGATGGAAGTGGCTAGCCTAAGTGGAATGGATGCCATGGAAGTGAATGGGTGCAAATGGCCACCCATTGGGTCTTTTTATAGACCTAAGGGAAGCTCTCTAGAGAATTATGGAATTATCTAGAGAGGCCTATGGTGGGAGCTCGTGGGAGAGTGAGAGAGAGAGGGTGGATGGTGGTTTTTAGATCCACCAAATGTGGATCTAAAAATTGAATGGCTCTTTGTTGCTATTTTTGGCAACCAAGGCAACCACACATGGTAGAGAGTTCTAGAGAACTCTAGGCTAGGTATTTTCATGGGGATGGTGTGTGTGGGTGTGTGTAAGTCGAAACTTAGGTGACTAGGTTGATTAGGTTCGGTTCTAGTGGGTCTAGGTCAAGGTATGTCTCAAATTAGGGTTATAAACCCTAATTCACTAAGGTAAAGTGCAATTAAACTTAATACAAGTTTAATTGGGTGTGTGGAAACTTAATTGAGAGTAAAACAACTCAATTAATTTTGGTCTAGGTCAATTGGACTCTCACTGAGTCCAATTGGATAGTGTGTGCAGAGATCAGGGCTCAATTGGACTCAATGAGTCCAATTGAATAGGCTGATGGAATTGACTAAGATCCAAGTCAATTAGGTTTAGTGAGTACCTAATTAGGTCCTTAGGGAGGTCTGGTGGTGATGTACTAAGGTTAGGGCACCTTAATTTAGGTTCCTATGGGGTTGGAATTGGGTTTAGGGGCCTAGAGATCCAAGATCAAGGCTTAAATCTCAAAACAGGAATTGTAGAGCAGTATCAGACGTCTAATAATAGTGTCAGATGTCTTATACTCAAAAATCAGAAGTCCAAACTTGTTGTTTGGATGTCCAATCAGGGTCAAGAAGGATTTTGGATTTTGTTTTCGGTATTCTACAGAAATTGGATGTCTAATAACACTACAGAAGTGGGTTTGAAGTGTGTGAAAGATGGATAAGGGTCCTGAATATCCTATAACTTATCTGGACGTCCAAATTGAAATTGCACTAGAGGGGGGGTCAATAGTGAAATTATAGAGTATTGTAATTCAAAAAATTCAATCACACAATATACTCAATTATTTTTAGGTGGAAACCCAAGATGGGTGAAAACCACCACCTAAGCCAATCTCTTGACTTAGGATTTTCGATCACAAGGTGATCAATCCACTAACCACACTACTTAAATGAGGGTAGTGTACCTCAATTACAAATCCCACCTCCAATCCCTAAACGGAGGTTTCTCCCTTCAAAATGAAGAGACGGGGACCCGACAGACCGGATACCCAAAGTACAGCAATTATGAAGTAAAATAACACCTATAGAGCACCCCAATAATTTAGTTGCTTTCTTATCTACTAAGCATGAAAGGAACTCCCTGATGACTTGCAGAACGGAGTGAGCCGGGAGTATGGATTTGCCCTTTGATCAGAGTATTAGCACAGCACGAGGGCAAAATGGAGCTTAAGTAGTGAGCAAGAGATTTTTCTAATGGATTTGTATCTCAAGAGGTGTGTGTTGCCTAAGAGGAGTTGTAGTCTATTTATAGGCAAGTTTGGAACCTTCAAGAACACTTGGGAGGGCTCTTCTAGCCGTTGGAAACAAATCCAAGAGTTTAGGACAAAATCCACACAAAATCAGGGCAATGATGAGTCTGACAGCAACATCAGACGTCTAATTTTAGGATCAGATGTCTTACAGGACGTTTGATTTTACCTCTAGTCGTCTAATATTGTGGGACATCTCAACAGACTCTATTGGATCAAAAGAAGGACGTCTGATATTATCTCATAAGACGTCTGATTATTTCATTGGACGTCTAATGAATGGTGGATTCGTTCCTGTTGTCATCAGATCCAAATAGGGTTCTAGGTATAGAGGATCAGACGTTGTTATGGACGTCTGAGAACATTACCAAACGTCTGGAAACCTAAATACTCTTCCTTCCTCCTTCTGCCAAAAGATTATGTGGCCGTAGAGAGATACGCACAGAAAATCATGGCCAACTGTTCAAAGGAAGACGTCTGGAAATTCTTTTTCCTACACAAGGTCTAACGGTTAGTATTAGGACATCTGGATAAAGAATCAGACGTCTGTGAAAGGTTATGGACGTCTGAAAGTGAAGTCCTTCGACTGATGTTTATGAGGAGATGAACAAAGGCAAAAATCTTTGAAATTAGACGTCTGATACACATGTCAGACGTCTTAAAGTGGGAAATCAGACGTCTGCCATTTGTCCTGGACGTCTGATAAAGTATAAGTGTTGGGTTTTTGTTTCTAATTTATCCTAAGTGTAGAGATCCTAAGTTAGCTATTTATAGGTTTTGTTTGGGGGCTCTTTACAATATTTCTAGACTCAAATAAAATGAAAATTACAACCTTTGAAAGTTTACATGAAAAAGCCTAAGACCTAATACTTATGCTACTCGTCTTTACACTTTTAATCTCCCGTCTTCGAAAGTTTTTTGAAATCCTGCAAATATGTTATTACAGAGAGAAAATAATATGCTACGCTTTATTTTTTATTTCATTTTCTTCATTTTGTAAAATCATCAAAATATTATATACGAGTGGTTGAACTAACAATCTCCCCCTTTTTGATGATTTTCAAAATATAGCTGTAGGTTCCTATTTCCTCCCCCTAAAGGTTGTACTTGGTAGTTTTTATCTATTTAGGAAGTTTTTATATTATTCCTTAAGTTCTTACCTACATTCTTCTCCCCCTTTTTGAATATCATCATGAAGGGTTGTTAAAGGGAGTTGAAATCCAAACTACAAGAGTGATATCTACAAAGTAGAGTGCATGAGTAAAATTGCATGTTTAAAAGATGACAAGGCATTAAGGAAAATTGATTAGGAATAGAAATATTTAAGCATGGACTAGCTATTTTTTCCCAAAAATATTAAGTACGGGGTCAAGGCCCCTTAATACAAACTTAGAATAAAAGACAGAAAAATAGAAGCACTAAAACTATTCTTCTTGATCTTGGCGGCGGCGGCGACGAGTGGGTCCTTGTCCTATCTGCAAATTTTGAACATCTGATCTAAGTTCGTCGATGTCGCGGCGCATGCTTCCCATATAGGTGTACATCTCGCCGGTTCGACGCAGCAGGAGGGAGATGCCGGAGGAGAGGGAATCTGTGGCTGGATCCCATGCTTCATCAAAGCTCGAGCGGGGAGCTTCTATTTGAAGGGGTCATGGTTCATGGAAGTATGGAAAGGGTGGAAGGGGCTCTTCTTCCATGGGTTCGTCGGTGCGCTCAAGATGTTCTCTAAGTATATGCATCTTGGCGGCTGTGGCCCGGTTGTAAGGCTCAATTTTCTTGTCAACTGCTTGGTCAGTTATGGAAATCCGATGGGATGAAAAGATTTTGGATAGAATAGACCCAAATGGAAGTGATGCCCCATGGTCCTCATTCATGACGCGAACAATGAGGCGGCAATAATTGAAAGGAATATGACGAACGGCCGCAAAAAGGAGCACCTTGTGTTGGCGCGAGATGTAATCAAAACCTCCCGATTTGTTTAGGAGGTCCCACCCAAAAATGCGAGAGAGTAGACGTGGAAGGGGTTTGAGATTTTTGCACGGTAGAGTGCCAAGGTTTTCAACATATTTTTCCGGGAGAACTAACTCTTGATTGATGATTTCTGGGTCGTATTGCCTCAGAATGTCATTGAAATCATTTCCCTCATTGGGGATGGCTAGAAGGTTGGAGATAGTTTCGAATGTGATGTGTATTTCGCGACCAAATAGGTGGGTATGGAGTTCAAGTTCATCGTTGTTGTAGTCCTCAACGATGTTGGCATAAAAGAGACGGCAAAGATCAGGGAACACACCAAGAGTTCCAATGCTGGAGTGGAATTGACAGTCAAAATATTGGAAAAGATGGAGAGTTTGGAAGTGTTCCCGAAGGTTCAAATGGGCAAAATCATTCCAAACAATAAAACGAGGGCATTTAACTTTGGCATTCGCGAAACGACGAAATCGCTGCCTAGCGATGTCACCCCACAATTGATTAGCCAAATAAGTGGAAGAGGAACTGGAAGATCCCTCAACTTGCTTCCTACGGGGAGGCATATTTGGTGGAATGGGCGGTTAGGTTTAGGAAAAAAATGAGTGGTGTTTTGAGGATAAAATACCTGCAAAAAAGAAACAACCATACAAGAACATTCAACCAACCAAACAACATTCACCCAAAACATAGTTTCAAACAATGCAATCATCATTGAAAAAATATGTGGCAGTATGCCTTGAGGCAATACAACCTGCCACGTAGTTGTGGCAATATACCTTTGGATGCAAGCCACTAAAATGTCAGCTTGAACCTCATGAGGTAATACCCTTGCCATGGAAGATGCAGCTAGGGCTAACAGGGCTTTCTTGACCGAGGGTTAGGGTTCTAAGGCTGATAATGATATGAAATAAACATGTAGGTCAAGTGAATCAAGAAGGAGAACTAGATGCTACAAGATGCTACAAGGTCGTGGGAAAAAGATCATGGAGACGCCCTAGGAGTGGAGAGGATATACCCAAGGGAGGAGGGAAGCCTCCAAATGCGCGGTCGAGAGGCAAGGAGGATGCGCGCAGAGGAGCAGCAGTTCCGTCAGTCGTCAAAGAGGCGCGACGGTCGTCTAGCTGCGAGCAGAACTTCGCAAACTGCTGCTATGGGCCGTCGGGTGTGAGGGAGAGCGGCGCACAGATTTTGTGTGGGGTAGGGATTTTGGACAGGAGAGTGGGACCTTTGCGAAGGGGATCTTATATCCCAAGGTCACGTAGCAAGTCTCCCCCTGAAGTTGGGGAGATTTGCATTTCAAACCGTCCAGAGAAAAGCCGCGACACGCAGATTTTTCCCCGATCAGATGTCTGGAAACGACGTCAGACGTCGGGATTTGCCAGAGGGATTTTAGCCCATTTCAGGGCGACAAACCAGATGACTAATTATATAACTAGACGTCTGATTTCTGCAGGAATCCTCCCTAGGAAAATGATTTATTCTCCAGGTTGTCGTCTGATTTCTTCCTCAGACGACAAGGAAGACGTCTAAATCTAATATTAGACGTCCGATTTCTGCAGACAGACCTTCCTGGATTTTCGTCTAAAGTTACAGGGTTGTCCGCTTTTCCTGTCAGACGACCTCTACGATGTCTAACCACAGAGTCAGACGTCCGACAGGTAGTACATGTTCTGTCTCCGAGATAGACGTCTGTCAGCACATTTGGACGACACTTCAGACGTCTGTGTGGTGCACCAGACGTCTGATATAACTGTTTTGTTATATAAAATCGTCGTCTGTCCCAGATGTTTAGACAACGAATTTTAATGTATAAGACGTCTGATGATTTAATCAGACGTCTGCTATTGGACAGAATGTGCATTTAGATGTTTGAACTGAGAATGAAGGCTTCTAACTTAGTGAAATCAAGGTTCTATCTATGCTCATGACAAAAGAGGTTCCATTAAATCACTAAATTCTTCAAATATCACTTAGCTTACATATGCCTAGTTTCCTACGTATATAATTAAAGCGATCATAATTCAAAGGTTTAGTGAGAATATCAGCTAATTGCAGTTCAGTACAAATAAATTCAACCTCAATTTCTCCCTTAAGTACATTATCTCTCAAGAAGTGATGTCGAACATCAATATGTTTTGTGCGAGAGTGATATACGGGGTTTTTCGAGAGGTTGATAGCACTAGTATTGTCACAAAATATTTTTATCTTATTAAATAAGTTAAAATCCTTCAAAGTATTTTTCATCCAAAGCACTTGGGAACATGCTAGTGCGGCGGCTATGTATTCAGCTTCTGTAGTTGATAAAGCTACACTAGATTGTTTCTTTGAGAACCAAGAGACTAGTGATTCGCCTAAGAATTGGCACGTCCCACTAGTACTCTTCCTATCGGTGCAGCTACCTGCGTAGTCCGCATCGCTATATGTAACTAAGTTGAATTGTGGACTCCTAGGGTAGAATAAGCCATAATCAGATGTGTCAACTAGATATCTAAATATTCGTTTTACAGCATTTAGGTGTGATTGTTTAGGGTTTGATTGAAACCTGGCGCATAAGCAGGTACTAAACAAAATATCAGGTCTACTGGAAGTTAAATACAGTAAAGATCCAATCATGCTACGATAGAGCTTTTGATCTATGGGCGTACCTGATTCGTCCAAGTCTAAGGAAATTGTGACACTCATAGGAGTGTTCTTCCCTTTACTTTTGTTCATATCAAATCTCTTCAGCATCTCCTTTGTGTATTTTGATTGACACATAAAGGTTCCAATTTCAAGCTGAGTGATTTGCAAGCCCAAGAAAAACTTGAGCTCACCCATCAAACTCATTTCGAATTCTTCCTGCATAATTTCTGAAAACTTTCTACACATAGATTCATTAGTAGCACCAAATATAATATCATCTACATATATTTGAACTAATAAAATATCTTTTCCTTTTCTTTTAATGAATAATGTGGAATCAGCTTCCCCTATTGAGAATTTTGCATTTAGCAAGTAGTCTTTGAGCCTTTCATACCAAGCTCTAGGAGCTTGCTTTAGACCATATAGTGCCTTATTTAATTTGTAGACAAAATGAGGCTTATCATGAGACTCAAAACCAGGAGGTTGTTTTACAAAAACTTCCTCCTTAATGAATCCGTTAAGAAACGCGCTCTTAACGTCCATTTGAAAGAGTTTAAAGCCAAGAAAGGCGGCATAAGCAAGAAGCATGCGAATTGATTCGAGTCGAGCTACGGGAGCGTAGGTCTCATCAAAATCAATTCCTTCTTCTTGGTTGTACCCTTGTGCTACCAACCGAGCCTTGTTTCAAATAACTATACCGGATTCATTCAACTTGTTCCGGAATACCCATTTCATACCTATTACCGTTTGACCTTCAGGCTTAGGTACTAGATCCCAAACTTCATTCCTTTGGAATTGGTTGAGTTCCTCCTGCATGGCCATCATCCAAGTTTCTTCGGAGCACGCTTCCTCGACACTCTTCGGTTCAACTTGAGATACAAAGGCGGAGAGACCAAAGGAGCAACTAAAGCGAGATCGGGTTTTAACACCATCAGAAACACTTCCAATGATTTGACTTTCGGGATGATCCCTTCGATATATCCAATCTTTTGGAAGATTATGGATATTGGAGTTTGGAATGTTAGACACATCAATAGTAGAATCATCTTCATCATCCATATTGACTCGATCAATGGAGGAATGAGGAGATTCATCGAAGGAGACATGAAGGGTTTCCCCCACTATTAATGTGGTCTTGTTAAAAACCCGATATGCCTTACTACGTAAGGAATAACCAATAAAGATAGCTTCTTCACATTTGACATCAAATTTATCTAAATTAGAGCGGGTATTCAAGACAAAACATCGACATCCAAAAACTTTAAAATAACTAATTTTGGGTATTTTCCCATAGTATAGTTCAAAACAAGTTTTTCGCAATCCGGATCGAATTAAGGTGCGTTTAACACGTAACAAGCCGTGTTAACCGCCTCAGCCCAAAAGTACTTCGGTAACCCCGAGTCTATGAGCAATGTTCGAGCACACTCTTGAAGAGTACGGTTCTTTCTCTCAACCACCCCATTTTGTTGAGGTGTTAGAGGAAAAGAAAACTCATGAGCAATACCATGCTCTTGACAAAAATCATCAAACAAGGAATTTTCAAACTCGCCCCCATGATCACTACGGATACGAGTGATTTGGTAGCCTTTTTCAGTTTGAATTTTCCTACAAAAAATAGAAAAGACGGAAAACACTCCTTTAGATCTCAAGAAGGAGACCCATGAAAACCTCGAAAAATCATCTACAATTACAAGGCAATATTTACATCCACTGAGGCTCTCATATTTTGTTGGTCCAAACAGATCTAGGTGAAGTAGTTCTAAAGGTCTTGATGTGGATATAACTTCTTTGCTTTTAAAACTAGATTTTATAATCTTACCTAATTTACATGAATCACAAATAAGCTCATTTAAAAATTTTCTTTTAGGAAGACCTCGGACTAGTTCATGTCTAGCTAATTTTTGAACCAGCTTCATATGAACATGTCCTAGTCTTTTATGCCATATACTTAACTCATCATTTGCTACAAGACATTCATAAGTGACATTTTTATCAAATTCTACGACATAAATGTCTTTAAATCTAGTTCCCTTAAGAAGGGTTTCATTGGTTAATGCATGCATAATTTCAAACATTTTAGAAGTAAACACTACTTTAAAGCCCTTATCACATATTTGACTTACACTTAAAAGATTATGTTTTAGTCCTTTAACTAGATAAACATTTGAGATGGGAGAGAGAGGGTTACCTATTTTACCAAGGCCAATAATATGGCCCTTGTGGTTGTTGCCAAATGTAACTATTCCTCCATCCATAGGTTGGAGGTCCAAAAATAGGTGCTTGTCTCCTGTCATATGTTTGGAGCATCCGGAGTCCATCACCCATCAGCCTCCTTGGTGGTGGTGGTCTCCTTGTCTTCCTCCTTATAGACCTTCTTCCTCCTACAAAAGATCTTCGATGGTGACTTGGTGTTTCTATAGGTCTTTCTAATTTGAGTCGTCCATCCTTCATTTTGTATATCCTATTTTTGACATTATGATTTCCTTTCATCCCTACAAAACAAAGTGAGAGTTGTCTTTCCGGTATCCATTGTAAAGTGGATCCGTATTTGTTAGTGGTCTCCTTTAGAGGAGGATCCTTTTTCGGCTCACTTTGACTAGGTTCATAAAAGCCTAATCCAAATTTACTTGAGGAAGGTTTTTGATGGGCAATGAGTTTGTCCAAGTTATCTTTCCCCTTTGTAAATTTGGATAGGTCCTCAAGAAGTTGGTTTGACTTCTCTTTGAGATGATTTATCTTTAATTTCATTATGTCTAGTTTATCTTCTAATGCTCTAATTTCTACTCTAAGTAAGCCATTTTCATCCTTTTTAAAAGAGTTTGATTTTTCAAGCACATGGATTTTGTCGAGTAATTCTTCTCTATCTAAAAATTTTTGTTCACTCATTGCTGTATACAAATCATTTATTAATGACTCTTTCTCAATCATTAGATTTCTTATTTGCATATTTAAAGCAGTGGTTTCTTTTGTAAGAATTAGATTCTTTTCTTCAAGATCATTGATTGATCTCTTATTTTCTAGGTTTTCTTCTTTTAAAGCCTTGCTTTGGGTTTTTGTTTTCTTAAGATCTACATATAGTGAATCAAAGGCATCTTGTAATTCATCTAAAGAATAGGAGTTTACCTCAGGTTCCTCAGATTCAGACTCAGAACCATCATTTGTTGCCATTAATCCCAAGCATGCCGTTTCTTCATTTGTTTCCTCCTCCTCTTCTTCTTCGGAGGTGGAGTCATCCCACGTTGCTTGAAACACCTTCTTCTTGAATCCTTTCGGTTTGGAGATCTTCTTGTAGTCAGAAGGCTTCTTGGGTTTCTTCTCATCATCCCTTTTGAGTAAGGGACAATCTTTCCTTATGTGACCTCTCTTTTTGCAATTATAGCAAATTAGAGGATCTTCTTCTCTTTTCCTTCCCTTGATCACTCTTCTATTTCTGAGAAACTTTTTAAACTTTTTAGCTAATAAAACAAATTCTTCGTCATCGGTACTTACCTCATCATCCGAAGTAGCTTTGAAGGCTAAGGTCTTCTTCTTTGGCTCCGATGAGATTGATTTCTTCTTTTGCTCCATTTTTGATTCGTAAGCCATTAGATTCCCAAGTAGATTTTCCATGTCTAGATCCTCTACTTGGTTGGCTTCTTCTATTTCCGTTACCTTTTGCTCCCACTCAGGTCCAAGGGAGCGAAGGAGCTTCCCTTGAAGCTCCCCCTTTATAAATGTCTTTCCTAAAGACTTGAGGTTATTCATGATTAACATGAATCGGGTGTACATGTCCCCAAGTCTTTCATTCTCCTTCATAGAGAAAGCTTCGAATTCCTGCGATAACAAGTTTATCTTTGAGGATTTAACTTTAGATGTACCTTCGTGAGTAACCTCCAAGGTTCTCCAGATCTCGTGGGTGGTTTCGCATTGGCTGATGTGGTTGAATTCCTCCGAGCTGAGAGCGTAGTAGAGTGAGTTCATTGCCTTGGCATTCAGTCCAAGGTGATGGATTTGCTCCACTGTGTAACCAGTTTCTGGTTTCTCGGGAATGACGTATGCGGATTCGCATATCTCCCAAATGGAGAAATCGTTGGCTTGAAGCCACATCTTCATTCTCAGCTTCCAGTAAGTGTAGTTGGTTCCTTCGAAGAGTGGTGGTCGAGTGGTGGATTGCCCCTCCAATCTGCTTGTTGAAATGGCCTTCCCCTCCATGTGATCTTTCAGCGGATGTTACTCCTGTAGGCAGAAAATCGGCTCTGATACCAAATGAAATTGCACTAGAGGGGGGATGAATAGTGAAATTATAGAGTATTGTAATTCAAACAATTCAATCACACAATATACTCAATTATTTTTAGGTGGAAACCCAAGATGGGTGAAAACCACCACCTAAGCCAGTCTCTTGACTTAGGATTTTCGATCACAAGGTGATCAATCCACTAACCACACTACTTAAATGAGGGTAGTGTACCTCAATTACAAATCCCACCTCCAATCCCTAAACGGAGGTTTCTCCCTTCAAAATGAAGAGACGGGGACCCGACAGACCGGATACCCAAAGTACAGCAATTATGAAGTAAAATAACACCTATAGAGCACCCCAATAATTTAGTTGCTTTCTTATCTACTAAGCATGAAAGGAACTCCCTGATGACTTGCAGAACGGAGTGAGCCGGGAGTATGGATTTGCCCTTTGATCAGAGTATTAGCACAGCACGAGGGCAAAATGGAGCTTAAGTAGTGAGCAAGAGATTTTTCTAATGGATTTGTATCTCAAGAGGTGTCTGTTGCCTAAGAGGAGTTGTAGTCTATTTATAGGCAAGTTTGGAACCTTCAAGAACACTTGGGAGAGCTCTTCTAGCCGTTGGAAACAAATCCCAAGAGTTTAGGACGAAATCCACACAAAATCAAGGCAATGATGAGTCTGACAGCAACATCAGACGTCTAATTTTAGGATCAGACGTCTTACAGGACGTCTGATTTTACCTCTAGTCGTCTAATATTGCAGGACATCTCAACAGACTCTATTGGATCAAAAGAAGGACGTCTGATATTATCTCATAAGACGTCTGATTATTTCATTGGACGTCTAATGAATGGTGGATTCGTTCCTGTTGTCATCAGATCCAAACAGGGTTCTAGGTATAGAGGATCAGACGTTGTTATGGACATCTGAGAACATTACCAGACGTCTGGAAACCTAAATACTCTTCCTTCCTCCTTCTGCCAAAAGATTATGTGGCCGTAGAGAGATACGCACAGAAAATCATGGCCAACGGTTCAAAGGAAGACGTCTGTAAGTGTGTCCAGACGTCTGGAAATTCTTTTTCCTACACAAGGTCTAACGGTTAGTATGAGGACGTCTGGGTAAAGAATCAGACGTCTGTGAAAGGTTATCGACGTCTGAAAGTGAAGTCCTTCGACTGATGTTTATGAGGAGATGAACAAAGGCAGAAATCTTTGAAATTAGACGTTTGATACACATGTCAGACGTCTTAAAGTGGGAAATCAGACGTCTGGCATTTGTCCTGGACATCTGATAAAAGTATAAGTGTTGGGTTTTTGTTTCTAATTTATCCTAAGTGTAGAGAGCCTAAGTTAGCTATTTATAGGTTTTGTTCGGGGGCTCTTTACAATATTTCTAGACTCAAATAAAATGAAAATTACAACCTTTGAAAGTTTACATGAAAAACCCTAAGACCTAATACTTATGCTACTCATCTTTACGCTTTTAATCTCCCATCTTGGAAAGCTTTTTGAAATCCTGCAAATATGTTATTACAGAGAGAAAATAATATGCTACACTTTATTTTTTATTTCATTTTCTTCATTTTGTAAAATCATCAAAATATTATATATGAGTGGTTGAACTAACACAGATAAGGGTTGGAACTACGGTTTTAGGGCTTCCTAGGGTGTTGTGACCTAATCTAAGGGTGGCTAAGACTTGGGGAGGTCTCTAGGCTATCCTAAGGCTAGGATGGACCTAAGCTCTTCACATTTTACTGCTTTATTTCTACTTAATAGAATAGAAAACCTTTAACCCCCTTACATTACTATTCCTACATCTAAACTAGGCCTTCGCTCCAGCTCTACTACAACTCCCATTATTTCAGATCCAGCTTCAGATCCTGCTCCTGATCCAGCTCCAGATCTACTTATTACCTACAATCAACATAATATACTTAATCAGCACATTATAACATTATTTTATGCATAGCTAAAGTAAAGCAGTAAAGATGCAGATAATGCTTATGCGTGCATGAATTTCCCTAACATATGCTAAGTTCTAGCCTAATCTAGGTCAATTAAGACCTATGATTGCTGCGCAATCATACCCCCATGCCTAAATCTTGCCAGTCCCTAACAAATGCAGGACTAAATTATTTACAGCAAAGGTCACTAAAGGACTGATTATTTTATCAAGTGTATGCATAGAGATTTTTCTCCTTTTTGTTTTCATCCTATGCTCTAGAAATCCAGACAATCGTGAAAGTGCAGCTATGTAGCTTTTGCAACGGATTCGAGTGAAAACTAATACACCTCTAAAGCCTGTACTTGATCCCTAGTAAAAATTCTAGCAGGATAGGTGGAATTCTTCCTCGGGGAATTCAAGATATTTTATGAATTCCACCCCGACTTTAGGCTTAGGTATAGAATCTCTAAGAGAAAGGATTATATATTTGGTGGCTCATTCTCACTTGGTGTTACATAGAGACTAGTACTACAGAGTGCAGATTCCTGAATTACTAAGTAACTCAACTTAGAGAAAGACGAGAAAAACTATGCTCTCTTTGATTCCTTTGTATTCATTCTCTCTTACTCTTTTTCTTTCTTTTTCTTAGAGCTTACAACCTCACCAGATTCACACATAGGATCTATATTTGGTGGTCTCACTAGGCATTAGCACTTTAATTGAGTTCTCATAACCCTAATACTAAGTCGGGATTCCTCAGCTAGTATTCGAGCAGTTAGAAACACAAGAAAAATAGGTTAAGGCCGTATTTGGTGGAGCTCAATTTTATTTAGTGATATTGCCTCAATAAACACTAAATATTCATTCTTTTCTTCTTCTTTTTTCTTTTTTTAATTTTTTGTTTCAATTTTTCTTTCTTTTCATCATTCTTTTTCTTTTTCTTTTTCTTTTTCTCTTTTTTTTTTCTTTTTCAACATCACACAACTAGCATACATCCATGAACTTTATTCAGGAGGCATTATTAGGGATTGGTGGTACTCAAGAGACATTGGGTGGCTTATTTGGTGGAAGTGCCTACTCACTGCATCGGGAAAGATGGATAGGACAATGTATTTTCGACCTTGACATCAATACCCTCCTTCAGCCGAGGATTCCGTAAAGAATGGTCGTAACCATCCACCATAGCCCTAGTTTTATGAAAACTCCTCTCCACGTATTTGCCTTATTCGGTGGCTCTCACAATTTCGCACAAAATGCATACGTAGGAATCGAGAGTGAAAACTATGTCTCATTTCAGAGCATCACCTAATTATCTAGGATTCTAGATTCCTCACAATAATCTTAGAGCACCAGTACACTCTACTCTCATCTCACACTATTTGGTGGATTTTTGGAGGAAAATCTACCTGATTCCCCAAACACTGTCCAAGGGTTCAGGAAAAGAAGCACTGCTTCTTCTCGACAGACTGAAGACATTTATCAGCCTTCACCGTGAATCCATTGCAAATTCTACGTGTGTGTGTGAAAAGTTGTACTGGATTCCAGATTACAGGAATCAACTAAAGGATAAAATCCCTAATGCATTCTCTTAATAAAATAATCTTATTCATGAATGCAATATGTAACCTCATATAATTTGTACTTCGTGAAATTCCCGTATCGGGTTACAATCAACTTGACCATAAATTTAGAATAAAAGGTGAGTGGGTGAGTCGGAAGTGGCAGTTGCGAATGATTTCTAGCTCCAATGCAAGCATTGGAGGAGGGGTCGGTTGTTCTTTTTATTTAAGGTCCTAAAGTACGTTTTACATGCAGCTCCGAGGTTTTCCTAAGTGTTGGCATAAATTTTTTTTTTTTTCAGTTTTTCTATATCTACCCGCCCATGACTAAGTTCTTGCATGTCCTCATGCATGAATATAAAAGAAAATAAATCTGACAGAGGATTAGTGGGTAGAAGTCACCTGGAATTGTTCCTGAAACTATATATTCAGCACCGACCAACTTGTCAGCAAGCACTATGCAAGGGAAATATGCTAAAGGAAAAATATGCTATGTATAAAAATGGTTAAATATAAATGATGGTGGAATGTGGAGTGAATGGTATTTATATGTGGTGGCGTTGCGACAACCGGGTTTTATTGTTATAGCGTTGTAGTATAGCCAGTTATTGCCATCATTTCAAATATATAATTTTTTTTACTCGGAAAATAAAAGAGTTCCCGAGGTCGAACTCAAGGAGCAAGTTGTATTCTAGAGATATACATGTTTATTTTACAAAAATAAAGAAAGAGAGAGAAAGAATTTGTTATCTTTTCTTCTTTTCTCTTTGCTTCTCCTCGTCTCAGATCTTCTGTTATCTTCTTCTTCTTTATCTGCAGTGGTGATGTTCTTCTTCTGCAGTGGTGATGTTCTTCTTCTTTCAGCTGTTCCTGCTCTTCCTTTTTCTTCTGCAGAGCGGTCCTGCTCTTCTTCTTTCAGCTGTTCCTGCTCTTCCTTTTTCTTCTGCAGAGCGGTCCTGCTCTTCTTCTTTTCCTTTCTTCAGATCTTCTTCTCTTTTTTCTTCTTCTTTCAGTTCTTCCCTTGTTCTTTTGTGTTCTCCTCTGCCTCGCCTTCTTCTGTTGTTCTTCAGATCTCCTTCTTTCTTCTTTTCTTTTTCCAGTCAGGACGTCGTCCCTCCTTCTTTCTTCTTTTCCTTTTCCAGTCAGGACGTCGTCTGATTTTCCAATCAGACGACTTAAACTGCTTGTTGCTACAGTGTCTCCCTCAGCTTCCTTCTTCTTCCGCGGTCCTTCTTCTTCACCTGTGCCTGCACACTTCAGAGTTTACATCAGAGGACAAAACCTACTCTACCCTCCCCCCCCCCCCCGCGTCTCTCTCTCTCTGAAACCACTCTTGGGAAAGCTCTCCCAGAGCTGCCGGGTAGTCGGGTACGGGTCGCGCCCGGGTCCAGGCCCACCGGCGTGCGTGGTGGGCGAGGAGTGTAGGTCAGTCTAAGTCGGGTCGGGTCAGATCCGCGGGGCGTGAGCGCGGACGAGACCGGGTAATCGGGCGGGTGAAGGGGACCTCACCCCGTGCGCTGAGGCAGTAAGCCTCCAGCACTTTTTCGCTTTAAACCGCTGCGCCTCTTCAGACTTTTCCGAGGTGGGACTAAATGTCCCACCTCAATTGAGCGCCCGCAGCGGAGAAAGCAGCGGGCGATCGTGGCTTCACGCGAAGTCTTCGCCCCAGCTGCGAGCCTGATGTTTTGTCGAAATGCCTCGCAAGGCCTGGGAGTCGAATCTGGGCGTGGCGCTGGGCGTGGCGCGCCTGCAGCTACAGGCGGAAGCAGCTCCTTCTGCACGGCAATGGCGGCGGAGGTCGGGTGGCATGTTCACAGCAAAACGGCCTCTCGGCCTAATCAGAAGGTGCCGGGAGCTTCGCCAGAGTGCGGCGAAGCTCGTGTGGGTGGTGGCGAGGCGTGGGGCGGCGTGCAAGGGCTGCCCTAGGTCAGACTGTGGGTCGGAGGATGAGTTTGTTCGGTGGGGTTGCAGAGGGTGATGTGGGGGAAGTGGAAGGGCGGGGGTTGATCAGGGTGCGGAGGCGGAGGTTCTGCAGTGGTCGGCGAGTCGTGTGGGATGCTGGGGTGATGGGAGCGGCTCGCCGGAGGATGGCCGGAGACGAAGGGGGTGACAGTGGACAGGAGCGGTCGAGGGTTTAATCAAATAAAAGACAGTGAGGAAAAGAAAGAGGGGGAGATGGGGGGAGTTCTGACCTAGCTATGGAGACGAAAGGGGCCGGGGCAGGGCGACAGTCGTATCGACTGTCGTCGGAGAAGAAGATGCCCAGGGAAGGGGCGGCGGCGAGGAGAGAGCCGGAGATGTGCCATCTGGGTACGGCGTGGCGCGGGAAGAGCAGGGGAGGAAGTCTCTGCTGCTGGTATTGCGGCAGAGCGAAGAGGAGGAGGAGGAAGAACCGCCGGAGCTGGTGGGCGTCTGCCGGAGTGAGAGGAGAGGAAAGTTGGGGGTTTTCTCCATCAGATCCGAGCTGGGAAGAACGGTGGAGCGACGGGGGTATTTATAGGGACCGAATCAGGGAGGAAGGCGGAGGGAGACGACGTGTCTCCCTCGCCGGAGGACGTCGGAGATGGAAACCCATACCGTCCATGCGTTCGCACGGCCGGTATGGCGGGTTACAGCGACCAGGGGGGTGTCCCTGCGACGGCTGACGACGCAGGGCACCCCCGGTTTACTTGCCAGGCTCTCCCCCTCACCCTGCGTGGCGCCATGCTCCGCGCAAGGTCGCCGGAGCATGGTGCTGGCAGGTTTTGCAGGGGGGACCTGAATGCAAAGAACGAAGGAGAGTTAGGGGCCAAAATGCGAGGGTTCAAAAGTTGAGGGCCAAAAAGTAAATATATGAGGACCAAAGTGTAAAGTTGGTCAAGGAGGTTTCTTCTTAGGCTCAAGTTTTTATACATGATTAATTAGGACCTAAGGAATCTGATGGTGAATTTCATTTTTATATTAAACCTTGTTTGACCGGTCAATTTATGCGAAAACCCAAATTAAGTTATTAATTGGGCATGGTTCTCAATATAGGTCAAAAATGGGTTCTGAAGGCCAAATTGAAGGTTCTAAACCCTAGAGATTATTTTTCTATGAATTTTAGAGGGTTTATTCTATTTTTACTTTGCCTTGAACCTCGTGAATTGAAGTGGGTTGTTTTAGGGTTACAGATTATCATTTAGTTCCTTGGAATTGTTGTAGCCCTTGTTAGATCATCTCATCCCACTTTTATTCTTATTAAGTTGCTTTGACCTATGTTTGGGCCCTGAATTACCCTGTATGCAGATTATACTGGTAAAATTGCATTTTTACCCCTTATGACTTATTTTCTCCTTAAACTCAGAATTCTCTGAGTTAAGCCTTTCCTTGAGTTATGTAGGAGCTTTTATCCTTTGTATTAGGTCAAAATGAGCTAGTTATGGCTCATGATGAGGTTCTCATCATACCCCCATGCCTAGCTTTTGCTAGTCCCTTAGCAAAAACTTAAGGTTTCAACCCTTGTTCTAGACCATGAAGTTTTTAATAGTTTTAGATAAGTGCTTTTTATTTGAGCATAGATTAGGTTAGAATGCTGACCATAGGCCTAAAAGGTACTCTAGTACCAATCAAGATCCAAATCTGTCTAGCCTTAGCCTCAGTCTTTAGCAAAGGTTTTTAAGTTCCACAAGAACTAACCTAAGGTTTTTTTGGACTTTGTGGTTAAAGCACCCGTACTTGAAATGATTTTAGCCCTGGCTCAGTTCGCAGTGCGTTTTGTAAGAGAGAGATAGAAAGTTTTTCTATTTGGAGAGTTTTCTCTCTCTTTTTCTTTTTAGTTCTAGCCTAGGATTGGCTTTTCAACACGGTCTGTATCAGATTCCTTGCTCCCATCATCAATCCTCAAGGGTTCCTGGCGATCGATGCTTCGAGATAGCACCGCCCATGGCAACCCCCAGAACCCTGGCTATTGAGATTTCGAGATAATCCCATCCATGGTGTTCCGTGGCCGAATCCAGACCCTGGCAATTGACACTTCGAGATAATGCCATTCATGGAATCTGAACCAGCAGAGTGCTTACATGCCCCCAGTAGGATATGTAAATATCCTAAGAGACAAGCACCGAGGAGATGATATTTTGTTACGCATCTTCGAGGGGATTTCCCGCCTCTCCGCGCTGGGAACTCGTCCAAATCAACTTGTGTTGATCGGCCGCTCCTATTCTAGGTGTTCTTTTCAGAATTTTGCGACGCTTCTGCGTGATTCTGAATTTTACGCTTACTGAACCAGGCTGTGTGTGAGGTTAGGGTGCTTAGGTTACTGAGTCCCGTAAATCAAAAATTAGTTAACGAGGCCAAATACTCCCTAAGCCTTAGACCTAATACTTCAGCTTTTCATTTTCCTCAACCTCTTGAGGAGTGTCCAGATCTTAATGGGTACTAAGAGTCTATTCAAGAATGCCTAAGGTTTGCATTCTTACTAATCTCATTGTGCACTTTTCAGTTATTTTCTTGAATGAGGTCTAGAACTTAGGTTAATTCCTTAGTTCCTTACTAATGACTACCGCCTTTTCTCATAATTTTGTGCTCCTTTTTCATTTTGTTTCTTTTCTCCTTCACAAAATTTCCTTCTCCTTTTATTCTTTTTCGAAAATTTTTTTAATTTTTATGGTGTTTTTGGCATATGTGAATTTTTTTGTTTGAAACCTTTTCTTACAAGTTTTGCACTTTCATACCCCCCTCATGCCTAAGATTTGCAATGTCCTCATTGTAACCTAGGGGGTTTTTATTAACTTAGTTCATTCCTTAAGACAGAAATTTGGATGAGTGGATGGGTCGAGTTGAATTTTTGCGGACGATTTCTAATCCCAGATGCAAGCATCTGAGGTGGAGTCGGCTGTCTTAAAGTGTGAACTTCAAGTGCAAAAAGGTGTCAGAACAAGTTTCAGGTTTTCAAAGAGAATGACGGGCTGCCTCCCGTTAAGCACTGAGTTTTACGCCATCGGCTGGGCGCAATAAGCTCAAGGGGAAAGGAGGATATAAGATGCTTCAGCCAAATCAGTAGAAGTTACATCAATGAACGGCTTGAGTCTCTGACCGTTCACGATGAAAGGTTCAGAATCATGGCTGAGTGGACTGATTTCGATTGCTCCATTTCCAAAATCCTGTCGGACCAAATATGGTCCGACCCACTTGGATCTCAGTTTTCCTGGGAAGAGTTTTAGTCGGGCATCAAAGAGTAGGACCTTTTGACCAGGATGAAAGATCTTTCTCGAGATGTGTTTGTCGTGGAAGGCTTTAACCCGCTCCTTATAGATTTGCGAGTTCTCGTACGCGTCTAGGCGTAATTCATCGATCTCGCTGATTTGGAGTTTTCTGTGGGTCCCAGCCTTGGAAAGATCTAGATTACAGTTCCGTACTGCCCAATAGGCTTTATGCTCCAGCTCTACGGGAAGGTGGCATGCCTTTCCGTACACCAGTCTAAAGGGAGACATGCCCAATTGGGTCTTGTGGGCGGTCCTATAGGCCCACAATGCTTCCGGAAGTCGGGACGACCAGTCCTTCCTGTCAGGTCGAACAGTGACTTGCAGGATTTTCTTGATCTCCCGATTAGACAGCTCAGCTAGACCATTAGTTTGGGGGTGGTAAGGAGTAGAGATTCGGTGAGACACCCCGTATTTGGTCATCAGTGACCTAAACTGAGCATTTGTGAAATGGGTCCCCCCATCAGAGATTATTGCACGAGGAATCCCGAACCTTGAGAAAATGTGTTGATGAATGAATTTGAGAACGATTTTGTGATCACAGGTTCGGGTCGGTATGGCTTCGATCCATTTGGACACGTAGTCCACAGCCAACAGAATGTATTCGAAACCATCCGAAACAGGAAAGGGGCCCATAAAATCAATCCCCCAAACATCAAAGATTTCGCATACTAGAATCAGTTGCATAGGCATCATGTCGCGATGGCTCATGTTGCCCAAAGTCTGGCAACGACTGCATGCCTTGCAGTGATTGTATGCGTCTTTGAACAGTGTGGGCCAGTAAAAGCCGCACTAGAGGACTTTTGATGCGGTTTTATGCCCGGCGAAATGGCCACCGCATGCCTGGTCATGGCAGAAAGAGAGGATATTGTTGAATTCCCCTTCCGGGACACATCTCCGGATGATCTGATCGGCACCTATGCGGAAGAGGTACGGGTCTTCCCAAATGTAATACTTGGCATCGGAGCGTAATTTGTCTTTCTTGGCCTTCGGCCAATCGGATGGGAGCTGATGAGATGCCAAGTAATTTACTACATTAGCAAACCATGGAAAGCTAATACCAATAGTCAACAGGTGCTCATCGGGAAAATGCTCAGTGATGGGTCCGGAAGGGTCAATTATTTGAGAAGGAAGACGGGACAAGTGATCAGCTACCACATTTTGCTTTCCCGCTTTGTCGCGAATCTCAAGGTCAAATTCTTGCAACAGCAAGATCCATCAGATTAATCGAGGTTTCGCATCCTTCTTTGCAAGGAGATGCCTCACAGCTGTGTGATCCGAGTATATGATGACACGGGAACCCAGAAGGTACGATCTGAACTTTTCTAGTGCAAATACTACAGCTAGCAGCTCTTTCTCAGTAACCGTATAGTTACGCTGAGCCTCATCGAGTGTTTTGCTGGCGTAGTAAATGACCACAGGTTTCCTGTCAATTTTCTGCCCCAAAACCGCTCCTACAGTGAAGTCGGATGCATCGCACATGATCTCAAAGGGTTGAGACCAATCAGGGGACTGTAGGATCGGGGCTTGGGTGACTCGGTCAAGCAGGATTTCAAATGCTTGAGTGCATTCCTTGGAAATTTCGAAAGGAACATCCTTGGAGAGAAGAGTGGTCAGGGGGCGCGCGATTTTTGAAAAATCAGGGATAAATCGTCGATAAAAACCGACATGCCCTAAAAAGGAACGGATGTCCCTGATCGAGCTAGGCATAGGAAGGTGAGAAATCAGATTAACCTTAGCTCGATCCACTTGGATACCTTTCTCCGAAATTGAGTGTCCGAGGACAATTCCCTCAGGCACCATGAAATGGCTCTTTTCCCAGGAAAGAACCAAATTCACATCGATGCACCGCCTGAGTATCTGGACCAAGTGTTGGAGGCAATCGTCGAATGATGCTCCGAAAACTGAAAAGTCATCCATGAAGACTTCCAGATAATCACCTACCATATCTGAGAATATGGCAAGCATGCATCGCTGAAAAGTAGCGGGTGCATTGCAAAGACCGAAAGGCATCCTTCGGAAAGCGTATGTTCCGAAGGGTCAGGTGAACGTGGTCTTTTCTTGGTCCTCAGGATGGATTGCCACCTGGTTATAACCGGAGTACCCGTCAAGAAAGCAGAAGAACCTATTTCCCGCAAGTTTTTCGAGAATTTGATCAATGAAGGGTAGTGGGAAATGATCCTTCTTTGTGGAGGAATTTAGTCAGCGGTAATCTATACAGACTCTCCACGAGTTGGCTAATCGGGTTGGAATGATTTCTCCGGTCTCAGTCGTTATAGTGGTGAGTCCTGCCTTCTTGGGCACGACCTGAATTGGGCTCACCCAACGACTATCGGAGATCGGGTAGATGATCCCGGCATCTAACCACTTGATGATCTCCTTTTTCACGACCTCCTGCAGATTGGGGTTTAAGCGTCTCTGCATTTCACGAGAAGGTCGTGTGCCCTCTTCTGAATAGATATGATGAGTACAATAAGAGGGACTTATTCCAGTCAAATCATCGAGAGTCCATCCGATGGCTCTGCGATGTTGCTGGAGGACAACAATCAGACGGGATTCCTATTCAGGACTGAGGTTGGAATTGATAATCACAGGAAGGGTCTGATTAGAACCCAAAAAGACGTATTTCAAGTGAGCAGGAAGGGGTTTCAGTTCGAGGATGGGGTTTTCAGCAGCAGCGGGTGGTTCAGTATAGATGTGAGGTTCAAGGGTGGGAGTTACTGGGTTGTTCATATCTGGATTCGACTCCTCCGTTTGCGGGTCAAGATCCTTCTGTGGTTGATGAGGCATAATCGAGTCATTCTGGAGGTGTGATTCATCAACCAAAGTCTTGATGTCACAAATTTGTTCGATGACGCTGCAATTAATTCCTTGTTGGGCCTTAAATATATCAATTTTCAGTGTTTGATCTCCAAACTTAAGCTCTATTTGGCCCTCCTCACAGCTGATGTTGGCTCTAGCAGTAGCCAAGAAAGGTCTCCCTAGAATGATTGGTGTATCCCTAGGGTTCTCAGGTGCATCCATATCTAAGACTATAAAGTCCACTGGAAAATAGAAATCCCGCACTCTTACGATAACATCCTCGAGAATCCCTTTTGGTGACTTTATAGATCGATCTGCTAATTGTAATGTCACCTCGGTTGGTTTTAGCTCAGATTCTTCTAGATGGTCAAGTAAGGATGTGGGTATCAGGTTTATGGATGCACCCAAGTCTAACAATGCTCTATCAAATTGGGTACCACCTATCTTACAGGAAATCAGGGGAGTCCCAGGATCTTTTGCCTTGGGCGGGATTCTACTAAGGATTACAGAGCTGGCTTGCTCTGACAGAACAATTGGGCTCCCTCCCTTGGTTCGCAGCTTACGCTGGGGTGTACATATATTCTTTAGAAATCGTGCGTAAGCTGGTACGTGGCGGATTGCATCCATCAAGGGGATGTTTATGTGGACCTGCTCAAAGAGCTTGACCAGGTCCTCCTCAGGGGCCACGGGTTTGGTGGTCTTCTTTCCCTTGGTCAGGGCCTCGGGAAACGGGATCTTGGTTGGTTCTTCTAGGATAGGTCCGGGTTGTGGATCCGGAACAGCGGTATCTTGGATAACTATCCTAGGGTCATGGTTCTCAGGCTTGGAGTGGTTTGGATAATGCGGGTCTTGAGTTGTTTTACCACTACGTGTTGTTACAGAATTTAATCCGACCTGATTTTGGTTTGGGTTTTGTAAGAGGGGTGGCTGCTGCTGAAATCCCGCATAAGAAGTTGAAGCCTCCATCTCGTCTGGAGATGGAGTAGTAGGGGCCTGATAAATCCATTGTGCGTGGCCTAAATTTGGATTCATAACGCGCTTCTGGGTTGGCACGTTATTTGGGTTAGGAAGGGGTTGGGAAGGGAGTGTGCCTGGCTGGCGAGAATACGCCAACTGGGCCAGTTGAGTTTTAACTTCTGTAAGTTCGTCCTTGTGCTGTTTTTGAATAGCCGCATTCGTTTTTTGAATGTCAGCCAGAGTCTGAAGGATTAAGGACATTTGATCCTGATTTGGCCCTGATGGATAAGTAGGGTTGGGCCGAGGCTGAGGCGGCTGGTAGTGACGAGAGGGCTGTGGGCGGGACTGAAAAGGTGGTCTTTGGGTTTGGGAATTTCCCGCCCACTGAAAATTGGGATGGGTCGTTCTGGATGGCGTTGAGGTCCTCGCAGGTCTGAGGAACCTCCTGAGAATCAGGGAAAGGGGGAATGGAGTTCCCCCGGCTGGTGTAGAAAGGATCGGATGATCCTCCGATCCAAGAATCAGATGGGGATGGATATGGCTCCATCCCAGGGGAAGATCGGTGGAGGATGTTTTGCACAGTCTCCTGTGTGGAAGGAGGTTGTGCAAAGGAGTTACGCGTGGAGGTGGCTCGCTGCAAGTGCTGAGTCAGCTCATCCACCTTCTTTTCAATGATTGAGACCTTGTCCAATCGACTGGCCATTAATTCCAGGTCGACTGATGCGGACAGGCCCTGCGTCTCATGTGCTCCCTTAAGATTCGTCGCTGCGCGGGTATTCGTCCTGTCGAATAATCCCATGGAGTCATTGTTGATGGAGTTCTCGCACATGTTTTCGAGAATCTCCCATACGGTGTCTTCATGTTGACCCATGATGTTTCCTCCGCAAGTTGCATTGACGAAAAGGCGGATGTCCTCACGGAGTCCCTGGTAAAAAGATTGGACTTGTTCCCATTTAGGAACTCCGTGATGGGGGCACTTTCTCATGAGATCCTGAAAACGATCCCATGCCTCATGGAGAGGTTCTCCTGATTGTTGAGTGAAGTGTGTAATTTGATGGCGCAAGGCGTTGGTCTGACCAACGGGAAAAAACTTTTTCAAAAACTCGGATTGAAGTTCTTCCCAAGTGTTGATCGGCCGGGTCTGAGTTTGATACCAATGGGCGGCCTTGTCCATAAGAGAAAAGGAGAACATCTTCATGAGAAGAATATCCCGATTTTGCGCATCTGATCCAAAAGTGTGGGCCAGATGCTTTAGCTGTTTGATGTGCTGGAAGGGATCTTCAGAATTAAGCCCATGGAATTTAGGTATAGCATGAATCATGTTGGGCTTTAATTCGGAATCAGGTCCTCCAGTCGGGATTCTGACTCGAGGCTCAATGGCCACCGCAGCAGGATTGTAGTGGTCCCGCATCATAGGACGCTGTGGTGGGTGCACGAAGTTTTGGAAGAGGTCATTGAGTCGCTGGAGCTGGTGTTCCAGATTATTTTCTTCCTCAACTGGCTGAGCCATGATGGGGAAAGAAGAAGAACTTGGTTCTGAATCAGAAGAGAGAATAATGTGAGGGTGTTGCTGCACAAATATGGGCGTCGAGGCTTGGCCTTAACGAGAGTGAATTTCTAAAGGAGGTCTTAAGGGTGGTCTTAGGGACCTCCTTCCGTACATGCACTGTTGGAAGAGGTAAGTTTAGAAGGTGCTGGACCCAATCAAGACACCCAAAAATGTGTTGGGTGACTATAGAGGTGTGGGGCAGATGGACCCCTTGATCAGAAAGATCGTCCACCTGAGAATTACCTGGGCAGCCAGAGAGGGAGAGTCTCGCGAAGACCCCTACATGGTAGAGCATCCCCACGGGTTACAGGGTTTCCCCCACCCGACCTCTCTTGTCACTGCGGTTCCAAGTAGACCAGAATGGAGATCTTGACCTCTTAAGTCTACCAATTTTAAGATCAGGGTGCTTAAGGTTTCACTTGAACTTTAGTCTTTTAAGTGCAAAGAGTGACCTAATTTAAGGTTGGTTGACCCAAGGGGTCAACTTTACCTCTTGTTTTCTTTGAGAACTTTTAGGTCTTGTCTTTTAGGGTTCAAGTGTTTAGAGAGCCAATTGTTTTAGGTTTTCTTTTGAATAGGTATTTTCAATCAATGGTTTAGGCACACTTCTTTTGGATTTTCTCCATTCTTGATTTAAGTAGTGTGTCTCTAAAACCCTAATGTTGAATCTTATGTTGGCTCTACTTGGTCCAGTTAGTTCTTTGTTGGGTAATTAGGGCTCAAGCAAGAATGTGTTAGCCCTTAAATACCCTTAATAGTGTGCAGGACTAATGAGTTGAAAACATGCAACTTTTATGGTTACTAAGTATGGAAGACAGGTTAGCCCTATATTGCTTGTTCTTTTCTTTTCTTCCTCTTTAGAGTTTTAGGGGTTAATAGCGAGAGGAAAAATTTACCTGTCCTCGGAGTGGTTGTCGCGCGGTTGCTTGTCTTCTTGATTTCCTGTAGTTTTCTGCACAAAAGAGAGGAGATTATCAGAAATTAAAAAGAAACAGGAATGTTTACCTCTAGAATAGCCGTTGTTCCCCGGCAACGGCGCCAAAATGATGGCTTTGTGACAACCGGGTTTTATTGTTATAGCGTTGTAGTATAGCCAGTTATTGCCATCATTTCAAATATATAAATTTTTTTACTCGGAAAATAAAAGAGTTTTCGAGGTCGAACTCAGGGAGCAAGTTGTATTCTAGAGGTATACATGTTTCTTTTACAAAAATAAAGAAAGAGAGAGAAAGAATTTGTTGTCTTTTCTTCTTTTCTCTTTGCTTCTCCTCGTCTCAGATCTTCTGCTATCTTCTTCTTCTTTATCTGCAGTGGTGATGTTCTTCTTCTGCAGTGGTGATGTTCTTCTTCTTTCAGCTGTTCCTGCTCTTCCTTTTTCTTCTGCAGAGCGGTCCTGCTCTTCTTCTTTCAGCTGTTCCTACTCTTCCTTTTTCTTCTGCAGAGCGGTCCTGCTCTTCTTCTTTTCCTTTCTTCAGATCTTCTTCTCTTTTTTCTTCTTCTTTCAGTTCTTCCCTTGTTCTTTTGTGTTCTCCTCTGCCTCGCCTTCTTCTGTTGTTCTTCAGATCTCCTTCTTTCTTCTTTTCTTTTTCCAGTCAGGACGTCGTCCCTCCTTTCTTCTTTTCCTTTTCCAGTCAGGACGTCGTCTGATTTTCCAATCATACGACTTAAACTGCTTGTTGCTACAGTGTCTCCCTCAGCTTCCTTCTTCTTCCGCGGTCCTTCTTCTTCACCTGTGCCTGCACACTTCAGAGTTTACATCAGAGGACAAAACCTACTCTACCCTCCCCCCCCCCGCGTCTCTCTCTCTCTGAAACCACTCTTGGGAAAGCTCTCCCAGAGCTGCCGGGTAGTCGGGTACGGGTCGCGCCCGGGTCCAGGCCCACCGGCGTGCGTGGTGGGCGAGGAGTGTAGGTCAGTCTAAGTCGGGTCGGGTCAGATTCGCGGGGCGTGAGCGCGGACGAGACCGGGTAACCGAGCGGGTGAAGGGGACCTCACCCCGTGTGCTGAGGCAGTAAGCCTCCAGCACTTTTTCGCTTTAAACCGCTGCGCCTCTTCAGACTTTTCCGAGGTGGGACTAAATGTCCCACCTCAATTGAGCGCCCGCAGCGGAGAAAGCAGTGGGCGATCGCGGCTTCACGCGAAGCCTTCGCCCCAGCTACGAGCCTGATGTTTTGTCGAAATGCCTCGCAAGGCCTGGGAGTCGAATCTGGGCGTGGCACTGGGCGTGGTGCGCCTGCAGCTGCAGGCGGAAGCAGCTCCTTCTGCACGGCAATGGCGGCAGAGGTCGGGTGGCCTGTTCACAGCAAAACGGCCTCTCGGCCTAATCAGAAGGTGCCGGGAGCTTCGCCAGAGTGCGGCAAAGCTCGTGTGGGTGGTGGCGAGGCGTGGGGCGGCGTGCAAGGGTTGCCCTTGGTCGGACTGTGGGTCGGAGGATGGGTTTGTTCGGTGGGGTTGCAGAGGGTGATGTGGGGGAAGTGGAAGGGCGGGGGTTGATCAGGGTGAGGAGGCAGAGGTTCTGCGGTGGTCGGCGAGTCGTGTGGGATGCTGGGGTGATGGGAGCGGCTCGCCGGAGGATGGCCGGAGACGAAGGGGGTGACGGTGGACAGGAGCGGTCGAGGGTTTAATCAAGGGGGAGATGGGGGGAGTTCTGACCTAGCTGTGGAGACGAAAGGGGCCGGGGCAGGGCGACAGTCGTATCGACTGTCGCCGGAGAAGAAGATGCCCAGGGAAGGGGCGGCGGCGAGCAGAGAGCCGGAGATGCGCCAGCTGGGTACGGCGTGGCGTGGGAAGAGCAGGGGAGGAAGTCTCTGCTGCTGGTATTGCGGCAGAGCGAAGAGGAGGAGGAGGAAGAACCGCCGGAGCTGGTGGGCGTCTGCCGGAGTGAGAGGAGAGGAAAGTTGGGGGTTTTCTCCGTCAGATCCGAGCTGGGAAGAACGGTGGAGCGACGGGGGTATTTATAGGGACCGAATCAGGGAGGAAGGCGGAGGGAGACGACGTATCTCCCTCGCCGGAGGACGCCGGAGATGGAAACCCATACCGTCCGTGCGTTCGCACGGCCGGTATGGCGGGTTACAGCGACTAGGGGGGTGTCCCTGCGACGGCTGACGACGCAGGGCACCCCCGGTTTACTTGCCAGGCTCTCCCCCTCACCCTGCGCGGCGCCATGCTCCGCACAAGGTCGTCGGAGCATGGTGCTGGCAGGTTTTGCAGGGGGGACCTGAACGCAAACAACGAAGGAGAGTTAGGGGCCAAAATGCGAGGGTTCAAAAGTTGAGGGCCAAAAAGTAAATATATGAGGACCAAAGTGTAAAGTTGGTCAAGGAGGTTTCTTCTTAGGCTCAAGTTTTTATACATGATTAATTAGGACCTAAGGAATCTGATGGTGAATTTCATTTTTATATTAAACCATGTTTGACCGGTCAATTTATGCGAAAACCCAAATTAAGTTATTAATTGGGCATGGTTCTCAATGTAGGTCAAAAATGGGTTCTGAAGGCTAAATTGAAGGTTCTAAACCCTAGAGATTATTTTTCTATGAATTTTAGAGGGTTTATTCTATTTTTACTTTTCCTTGAACCTCGTGAATTGAAGTGGGTTGTTTTAGGGTTACAGATTATCATTTAGTTCCTTGGAATTGCTGTAGCCCTTGTTAGATCATCTCATCCTACTTTTATTCTTATTAAGTTGCTTTGACCTATGTTTGGGCCCTGAATTACCCTTTATGCAGATTATACTGGTAAAATTGCATTTTTACCCCTTATGACTTGTTTTCTCCTTAAACTCAGAATTCTCTGAGTTAAGCCTTTCCTTGAGTTATGTAGGAGCTTTTATCCTTTGTATTAGGTCAAAATGAGCTAGTTATGGCTCATGATGAGGTTCTCATCAATATGTGCTGAGTTTAACGCCTCTAGTTGGGCGAGCACTCAATCACACGTCCTCACTAATATGAATAGTCTCGTCAGGTGGAGGAGGTTCCTGGGCCAAAAATGGCTTGAGGCACTGGCCGTTTACCATGAATATATGCCCAGATTTTAGGTCCTTGATCTGGACTGCCCCGTTAGGATATGGCTGCATCACAACATACGGGCCAGTCCACTTGGACTTGAGCTTCCCCGTGAACAGTTTTAGCCGTGAATCAAATAACCAGACTCGCTGGTTGGGCGTGAATACTTTCCTCCAGATGTGGTGGTCGTGAAAGGCCTTGGTCTTGTCCTTGTATATTAATGCATTCTCATAGGCCTCCCACCGGATTTCTTCTAATTCGCTTAGATGGAGTTTCCATTCTCGACCTCCTGCATCGAGGTCGAGGTTGCATTTTTGCACCGCCCAAAAGGCGCGATGTTCCAGCTCTACAAGAAGGTGACAAGCCTTGCCATATACCATGCGATATGGTGACATTCCGAGTAGGGCCTTGTATATGGTCCGGTATGCCCAGAGTGCATCGATTAATTTGTCGGACCAGTCCTTCCTATCTGGTCTAACCGTCTTCTGGAGAATAGCATGATTTAATGGTTAGACACTTCATCCTGCCCATTGGTCTGTGGGTGATACGAGGTGGCTATGCGGTGATGTACCCCGTATTTCTTTAATAACGACCTGAAATGGGCATGGATGCAGTGGCTTCCCCCGTCGCTAATCAGAGTGTGGGGTATTCCAAATCTCGCGAATATATTTTACCGTACGAAAGAAATGACGATCTTGTGGTTAGCCCATCTCGCAGAGATGGCCTTGACCCACTTCGAGACATAATCAATGGCTAGCAATATGTACTCGAAGCCATGTGAGTTCGGAAAAGGGCCTATAAAATCGATGCCCCAGACGTCGAACACTTCTACGACCATGATGGGTTGGAGTGGCATCATGTCTCTCCTGGTCATTGAACTAATCGACTGACATCGTTTGCAATGTTGGGCGTAATCGTGTGTATCTCTGAAGATGGTTGGCCAGAAAAATCCTGACTGCAAAATTTTTGCAACAATTTTCTATCCTGAGAAATGGCCACCACACGCACTATTGTGCAGAAAGATAACACACTAGGGATCTCAGAGTCTAGGATGCATCTGCGGATAATCTGATCTGCTCCAATGCGGAAGAGTAGTGGGTCATCCCAGAGATAGTATTTGGCTTCTGCAATGAATTTGAGTTTCTGGTCCTTGGATAGGTTCACGAGAATTTTTCCTATGGCAAGGTAGTTCACGAAATCTGCATACCAGGGAAACTCAACAGAATGAATTGCTAAAAGTGATTCATCCGAAAATTGCTCATGGATAGGCAGGGAATAAGGAATGTGGTCTGGGTCCAATCTGGATAGGTGATCCGCCACAACATTTTGTTTTTCGGCTTTGTCGTGGATTTCGATATCAACTTCCTGCAATAAAAGGATCCATCTAATGAGTCATGGTTTGGCATCCTTCTTTTCCAACAAGAGCTGGAGGGCGGAGTGGTCAGTGAAGATGATGACCTTGGACCCTAATAAATATGATCTGAATTTCTCCAACCCGAATACTACTGCTAGCAATTCTTTTTCGATGACAGTATAATTGCACTGAGCTTCATTCAGCATCTTGCTAGCATAGTATATGACAAAAGGTTGTTTCTCCCGATGCTGGCCTAAAACAGCACCGACGGCAAAATCAAAGGCGTCGCACATCATTTCAAAATCAAGTGACCAGTCGAGTGGTTGGAGAATCGGGGAGTTGGAAACAGTGCTTCGTAAAGTCTCAAAGGCACTGAGACACGAGGTATCCAATTCAAAAGGGACATCGATAACCAGGAGATTCGTTAAAGGCCCCGCAATTTTTGAAAAATCACGTATAAATCTCGATAGAAGCCGACGTGGCCCAAGAATGATCTAATCTGGTTGACCGAGCTAGGTGGTATTAAGTTGGAGATAATCTCTGATTTAGCTCGGTTGACCTCGAGTCCATTTTTAGAGATCCTGTGCCCTAGTACTATGCCATCCCTCACCATGAAATGGCTTTTCTCCCAGGATAGTACTAGGTTTACCTCAATACATCATTTCAGGATCTTGGTGAGGTTATCAAGACAAGACGCGAAATCATCTCCGAAAATAGAGAACCCATCCATGAATACCTCCACATAATACCCAATCATGTTAGAGAAGATAGCCATCATACATCGCTAAAATCTCACTTGTGCGTTGCAGAGGCCAAAGGGCATCCGCCTGAAGGCGAATGTTCCAAAGGGGCATGTGAATGTGGTCTTGTCCTGATCTTCCATGCTAATTGATACTTGATTATACTCGGAGTATCCATGCAGAAAGTAGAAACTATGTCCGGCTAACTGTTCCAAGATCTGATCAATGAACAGCAAAGGAAAGTGATCCTTCTAGGTAGCCGTGTTCAGTTTCCTGTAGTCAATGCAGACCCGCCAAGATGTCACAGTGTGGGTTGGGATGGATTCGCCCTTATCATTTTTTATGACGATGAGTCCTGCTTTCCTGGGCATTATCTGAATCGGACTCACCCACTGGCTATCTGAGATTGGATATACAATGCCTACATCCAGCCATTTGATGATCTCCTTCTTAACAACCTCTAGCATATTCAGATTTAGCCGTCTTTGAGGTTGTCTCGAAGGTTTCACCCCCTCATCCATGTAAATGTGATGAGTGCAATACGAGGGGCGAATACCGCAGAGATTGGCAACACTCCACCCGATAGCAGTCCTATGGTCTTGAAGTGTAGAAATTAATTGATGCTCCTGTTCTTGGGTTAGGTGGGCATTAATAATGACTGGATATGTCTCACTTTCGCCCAAGAACACGTACTTGAGTGAGTCAGGTAAGGGCTCCAATTCAATTACAGATGCGTCAGAATCAGAACTGAGAGTGGGAGGAGCAGAATCAAGGGTGGGAATCTGCTGATCCATGTACATGTGAATTCTTGTTGAGTTGCTCCCTGTGAAATCTGTTGTGACTGCGTTAACGGGAAGCCCGTTAGCTGTAGTCACATCTTCCTGTAATAGCAGGGGCGATTCAGTAATATATGGATCAAGATAGCTGGATTCAGGGGTGCTGTGGTCAAAAGCACACCCCAAACAGTCAGATCCTTGGGGAGATATGTGTAATGCAGTGGTTGCAATCCCGTGTGGATCGAGGTCCGAGAACCCTGATAGTGTAGACAAATGAGACATTGGGTCATCACAAAGGAGCCCAATGTTACCACAGTAAGTCGAATCTTCGTCTTCACCATCCTCCTCTATTCGATCACAGTCGAAGTTCTTTGCTGCCTTGAATATGTCTAGCCGAAGTCGCTCATTGCCTAGGGCAATCTCCATACACTCGGATGAACAATCGATGTTCGCTCGAGCTGTCACCAGAAATGGGCGACCCAAATAATTGGTGCATCTCGGAGATTAGGATGAACTTCCAAATCGAGAACGAAAAAATCTGCTGGAAAGTAGAACCTGCGGACTTTTACGATCACATTCTCAACCACCCCCCTCGGTGTTTTGACTGATCTGTCAGCCAGCTAAATCGTAATCGAGGTGGGTTTCAACTCCCCAAATTGAAATCGATCAAATACGGCGGTGGGAGTTAAGTTGATGGACAAACCCAAATCTAGAAGGGCCCAATCAAATGGAGAATCCTGCAAGAAGCAAGATATGAGTGCAGTGCCAGGGTCTTTCTTCTTTGGCGGTAGGTCAGCTAGAATCATGGCACTAGCTTCTATCGACAGTACTGCCTGTCGTCCAATTCTCGGCTGCCGCTTCGGGGTACAGTAGTCCTTGAAGAACCTAGCGACAACGGGAATGTGATCGATAGCTTCGAGGAGGGGGACTGAATATGTACTTCCTTAAACATCGATTTCAGGTCCTCAAAATTCTGCGTGTCCTTTTTCCGTACTACATTTCGTGTCAAAGCCTCAAGAAAAGGGATGAAAATCTCAGGGTTAAGTGGCCTCTTACCCTTATCTACCGCAGGTGGCTGCTGAGATGATGAAGGGGTCGAATCTACCTACGGCGAAGGTGGGAAAAATTAGAACCCGCCTGCCTATGTGGTGGGTCGAATGTCTTCCTTCCGCTCCGCAAAGAAATAGTTCGTGCATCGGCTTGTTGTCCATGAGGTGGTGGGGGAGCGGAAGGGGCAGAATACGCAGGATTCTGCAAAGGTGGCTGGCCTTGCACGTAATTGGGTGGTGCAAGAGGCGCCTGTAGATGGCGTGCGCCTATCCTTGTGGTGCCTGAAACCTAGTTGGGGCACCCTGGTTCTGCACATATCGAGGATTCGGGATAGGTTGGGAGGGCAAGGCTTCCGGAGTCCTATGTTCCTGCAACAGCTGGTTCTGCGTGTTCTGTATGGGCTGAATCTGATCAGCCATCGCCTTCATAATCTGCAAGATATCTTGTGTAGATTTCCTCATTGATTCTTGTAGCTCCTCTTTCAGCACCTCCAAAGGGTCAGCCTGATTTGGAGGGTGGTTGACAGCTTGGTGCAGCAGCTTGTATAATGAGCAGGGTTGCTGCTACTAAGATGGGAATGGCAGCTGCCTAGGATATGTGTTTTGCACATTCCCGTATTGCCTGGTCTGGTAGTGTGGATCTTGATGTGGTCTCTATGAATTACCAGACCATGAGAAGTTTGGATGCTAGCACCAACCAGGGTTATACGCCTCCGAGTACGAGTTATTATGCCCATATCCTTGGATAGCGCTAACGTCCTCGTAGGCCGAAGATATCTGAGACGTATATCGATCAAGGGGATGCGCATTATAATCTGCGGGTGGTACGTAACCTCGGTCGTAAGGTGCCAGATCTGGATTATTCAATGGATCTTGATTTGTGGGATCTCGTAAATACGGAGAAGATGCATCCGGAGTGTGTAGGTTAACTCGAGCAGGTGGGGCTCGGGGTGCATAGGAGGATCTTGCGGCGGTAGAGCTCGAGTCGGATTGACCTTGACTGATCTGGTCAATCTTCTTCTCAATTAGGTTTATTCTATCCAGCTACTTGACGATGATATCCATGTCTGCTCGAATAGAATCGATGTGAGCCTCGTGGACACCAACCCACTGCTGACCAGGCCACTGGAACTGGTTCATAGATGTGGCATTCATTGAGTTCTCCGCTAATGATTCGAACAGCTCAAATACGTTGTTCTCATCTTTTGTGAGAAAATTCCCGCTGCTAGATGCATCGGCCAAATACTGATGTGTGTCATCCAGCCCATGGTAAAAAATCTGGGCTAAGTGTCATCTGGGTATACCATGATGCAGGCATTTCTGGAGAAGGTCGTGAAATCTATCCCATGCTTCATGTAATTTCTCCCCATCTCCCTCGGTGAAAGTCGTGATTGCACGTCGCATTGCATTTGTTCGACCGATTGGGAAGAACTTTTGCAGGAATTCACGTCATAATTCTGGCCAGGTTCCAATTGGCTTCCCAATAGTCTTGAACCAGTATGAAGCTTTGTCCCTTAGAGAGAATGGGAAAATCTTCATCAGAACAATCCCGAGATCAATATTCCTGGGTCAGATCGTTTCAGCGAGTTGACTTAGGTCCTCAAGGTGCTGGAACGGATCTTCACTTGAGTTCTCGTAGAAATGAGTGCTGATCAACCCAATTACATTGTGCTTGAGCTCAAATGCATCTCCGCCTGTGGGAATTCTGACTAGTGGTGCGATGATAGGTGCGGCTAGTCGTAAAAATCCCGCGGTTGTTCTCCTCGTGGCTGGTGATGCATACTATCAAGCGCCATCAGAATATGATCCATGCTCTGCTGATGCCGCTCCTCAGATTCGGCAACCCGGGCTTCCAAACCAGCCATCGGGTCCAGATTCTCAATGTCCTGACCCGGTCTAGGTCCAGGTCCAGGATTTGCCATGGTGGCTCTTGGAGTAGAAGAAATGGGGGGAGAAGATGGTCCGGGAGAGGTGACTCGCCTCCTCGGGAGTGGCTCCCAGGTCCAACCAAGTGAGGTCGAAGTGACCTCCTTCTGTGCATACACCACCCAACCCCTGGGTTGGTGTAGCCACGCAGGACAAGGCTAAGGCCCTGTCAATCAAATGGTCCTTATAGATCAGGTGACCAGATTTTTCGTTACAGATTTAAATTCCTGAAGATAAGTTCATCGTACAACCTACTAAAAGTGAATCCCACCTCTCAAGCTAACCCAGCCAGTCTGGTTATGAGGGGACTAAGGGGAAGGTTCTTCCTTTGGCTTGTGCCTCCGGTTCCGTTGACCCCCAAGCTGCAGTCGTTTGACACTACCCCGCAGACTTAGTCACCAGGTTTGGCAAGAGTGATTGAACTCACCCAATAGTACGACAACGAACTCGGGTTGATTTTGTATTTTAAAGTTAATTTTAAACCGTTTTCTTCAGTGGGGTTTGAGGTGAGTGGCCCACAAGGTGACCGAGCTCACCAACTAACTAGACTTGATTAAGTCTGAGTTAGCCCAATGTATGGTCTCTAGTAGTAACCCTAGGGATTTAACCTAAGTTACATACACGTCTAGGGTTTTTCTCTGTTTCAGTAGACCACAAAAATAATGCTAATTTTATGATAATAATTGGAATCAAATTAATTTGAAATTTTGTGAGTAGATTACTTTTTCAATTAGTTTTTCAGAGAATATTTTTTTGAAATTTTTTCTCTTTCAACCGAATTTTTAAGGAATTTTGAATGTCAGGGGGTTAGATCTAGAACTTTGACCCTTAGATGGTTTTTTGCTTTGAAACGGTATCAAATGACCTTCAAAAATTTGAGAAAAATATGGAAAATAAAGCTAATGAGATAAGATTTCAAACCCCACTATTTTTAGCCAAAACAAATTTGTGCATTTCTCAGAATCGCTTTTTGAAATTTGAAAAATTTTGAATCTGGGTCAGTTTGACCTTTGTGCACTTCACAAATTTTTAAAAATTTTATACTTAGAAAATTTTCAAACGAATGGTGGCATTTGAAAGATGGTTTCAAAATGAAGGTTCAGCCTAAATTTCATAATTTTTCGCTAACGAATTTTTGGGCAATCAAATTTTTAAGTTAGATTTGAAATCTAGCCAAAAATCAGAAGATGGTGGAAAAGTTCTACTACAACTCTCGTTATTTCAGATCCAGCTTTAGATCCTACTCCAAATCCAGCTCCAGATCTGCTTATTGCCTGCTATCGACATAATATACCTAAGCAGTACATTATAACATTATTTTATGCATAGCTAAAGTAAAGCAGTAAAGATGCAGATAATGCTTATGCGTGCATGAATTTCCCTAACTTATGCTAAGTTCTAGCCTAATCTAGGTCAATTATGACCTATGATTGCTACACAATCAAAGAAGAAGAAGAAGAAGTCAGGGACCTGGCTGTGATAAAGCTTAAGGACCTATATGGAAAGTAAGGACCCAATTGAAATGAAATGTAAGGACCAAAATGTAAACTCAGGTTTTCAAGGCTTATTTTAATTTAGATCTTTTTCAACTTTTTATATATGATTATAAATAAGGTAATTATTATATTTAGACCTTGAATTTACAATTTTGATTTTTTTATATTAATTTATTTAATTAAGTAATGTTACTTAAGTTATTACATACTTATATATACATTATGCTTAGGTTAGTTAAATTATTAATTAGAGGAATGATTATTAATATCTCGAGTCCAATTATTAATTAAATTATTAATAATATTAATTGAATGTTAAAATAGCATTTTTAAATTATTTTAAGGTCCTTTACTATATATCCCTTATTTTATAATTAACCCATATATTCAGATATTGTTAGCTAATTAATTAGGAAGACTAGTTAATTAGGGGTAATTAGAGATCATGATGAGCCTCTTATCATACACCCAAGCCAATGTTTTGCTAGTCCCTAGCAAAATTAATTAAAAATATCATGATTTAAAGTACTTGATTTTAAATTAATATAAATAAGAACCATGTAGAGGAAAGCTTAGGTCAGAGAATTTTTTTTGGTTAAATATAAGTAGTTACTATATAGAGCATTTGTGAAAAATTTCTTACTTAGACTTATACTTATAACATTTTCAAAACACAGTTAAAAATAATGTTAACAAGAATTTTATTAAGAATTAGAATTCTCAAAAATCTCTTATTCTTTGTAACGATTCTTAACCCAAACTTAGAATACAAAGTGTTTTAAGAAAATAAAACTTAAAAGTTGGGAATTAAATTTTAACTCAAAAACTCAATAGACTTAAGTTAATCCTTTATTTATGATATTTGACTTTTATCAATATAAGTTTATGCAAATTAACCAGATACTCGTTATTAATCAAACTTAGAGTAGTAAAACTCTAATCTACTAGCTTACAGTACTAAGAACAACTTCTAGACCTAGGATTTTGTCGATTCTTCTCCTTTAGGTCTCAACTTCAAATCCTCAAAACCTGATTTCTTATGCTTCATTGCCTAATACCAAGGTTCAGTAGCTATGATTTCAAAACATCTGTGCTTTGTGAAGAGAGTTGTCCTAAAGGCATCCAAAGTTGCAAAAATCTAGATCTTAGGACATCAATTTCCAATCCCAATTATTCCAATTCAAGCCTTTGGCTTGGCCTTACTCAGGTTTGGTTGCTTTCTCATCACCAGTTTTCTATCCCAAGGTCAACACTTTTTGTGTATATCTCCCCGGTGGACCACTAGGTCTCTTATTCCTAAAATTTTTATCTCCATATATTTTTCAACTTTTTCTATAGGTTAGAACACCCATATGTAGCGAGGTGTTCTTTAATTTAATAGAAGGAAGGGTAGCATCCATTTGTATTAAGATGCCTTATTTTATTATGGAAAAACTGCGTAAGCACCCATTTGTAACAAGGCACTTAACTGCAGGGTGTTTTATTATTTTTTTCTTCTTTTTCTTCTTTTTTTTCTTCCCCCTTCTCATTTTTCTTACCAACTTTATTCTCCAAATCCTTTTTCTAGGTGAGTGGCACATCCTTCACCCTTTCAAGAACCGCTCTGCGGAAATCCTTAAACTAAAGAGGACTCCGAACCAATCTCTTAACCTCTGTGTTTTTGCGGTCTCAGATGCCAACATGACAATTCTATGTTTGTGAATTTAGATGTTTAGGTTACTTAGCTCTTAAACCAGAGCTTGGACAACAAAGCCCTTCACTCCCAGGTTCTTAAAATTCTTAGTTTCCTCCTATAGGATCTATCACGACAAAATTTACCAAGTCTAGTTATATGTCTATAGCTTGTAAGACTTGTAAACTAAAATTCTACTAACTCTTTATTTAATTAACTCTAAATATCTGGCCTTTTTACTTAACTTTATGATAAAATCAAATTTTCAAAAAGAAAAAGGATTACTTAATCTACTTGATTAAAAAGTTACAATTTAATCCCAAAACTTAAGTTTAAAACTTAATACAGCTAGTTTCTTAATTCAGGGTAAGAATAGAAAAACAAAGCTTAAAAGATTTAAAGATTCCAATTTCAAATAAAATCTTATTTAAAAGATTTTAAAAACAAAAGTGTGTTTTTACAAAATATTTTATGTAAGAATCTAAATAAGAATTGAATGCTATTAAATACTCTATATGTATTCTATATATATTTTTTTAGTTTCTGACCTAAAAGAAAAATTTAAGCTCTTAATATATATATACTTTTTTCTTCTTTTCTTCTTTATTATAGATGAATATACCCCTCTTATTATTTTTATGAATTTTCATTTTTCAAATTTTTGTATTTATATATTTTTATTTTTATGTTTATATAATTTTCCAATTTTTATAAATTTTCTTTTTCAAAATTTTTCAAATTTTTGTGAAATTTTTTATTTTGAAAATTTTTATAATTTTTGGAATTTCTATTTTTTAAATTTTCGTGTATATTTAATTTTTGTGTGTTTTTTTATATTTTCTAATTACACACACTTGAAGTGAAAATTTCACTTCAACACCCCCCAAGCCAACATTTTACAATGTCCTAATTATAAGAAGGGTCAAAAGAATATTACACTTCATTTAGTATAGGGTGATGGATGGAGTCGAATAAAGGAGATCAAAGATCTCTGTGTGGACGATTTCAAGTCTGAACAAAGGTCAGAGTGGTCAGTCAGACTAAATGAAGGTAATCAATATAAGATGAAGTGAAAAATCAGAGAAAGTGTAAAAGAATCAAAAAGTATAAAGCGGGAAATAGCTATGTACAAAAGTGGTGGATGAATGGTGGTAAAACCCTAGTGGAGCTTGTAACGTTCTCTAACAAGACCCAAAGGATGTGATTCCAAGAAAGGATTTAAATGTTGACCATTGACTTTGAAGGGTTGATCCTTGTTGGGTTCAGTGATTTCGACAGCTTCATTATCGAAGACTCTAACAACAATAAATGGCCCTTGCCATTTAGACATAGGTTTACCAGGAAAGAGCTTCAAACGAGCATCAAACAACAACACCTTCTGACCAAGTGTAAAGGATTTGCAGGAAATAAATCTATCATGGAAGGCTTTAAGTTTTTCCTTATACAGCTTTGAACTCTCATAGGAATCATGACGTAATTCCTCAAGTTTGCTAAGCTGCAACCTACGATTTTCACCAGCCTTCGCGAGGTCTAAATTACATGCTTTAATTGCCCAATAGACCTTGTGTTCAATTTCTACGGGAAGATGACAGGGTTTCCCATAAACAAGTCTGTATGGTGGCATGCCTGTTGGTGTTTTTTCGGCAATCCTATAAGCCCACAAAGCCTCATCTAAACGGGAAGACCAATCCTTCCTATCGGGTCATATTGTCATTTGAAGGATCTTTTTGATCTCCCGATTAGAGACCTCGGTTTGCCCATTAGTCTGGGGATGATATGGTGTAGAAATACAATGTGTAACCCCATATTTTCTAAGTGAAGTTCTAAACTGGGAGTTGATAAAATGGGAACCGCCGTTAGAAATGATGGCACGAGGTACCCTAAAACGAGCGGTAATATGACTCTGTATAAAAGGAATGACAACTCGATGATCGTTTGTGTGTGTGGGTATGGCTTCAATCCAACGGGAAACATAATCAACAGTAAGTAAAATATAGTGGAAGCCAAAAGAGGATGGAAATAGACCCATAAAGTCTATGCCCCAAATATCAAAGATTTCGTAGACTATAATAGGGTTCAGAGGCATCATCTCTTTTCGTGACATGCTACCAAGTGTTTGGCAGCGACTACATGCCTTACAATAAGTCTGTGAATCAGCAAATAATGTGGGCCAATAAAACCCGCATTGCAAAACTTTTGCAGCGGTCTTTCTACCAGAAAAATGACCACCACAGGCCTGGTCATGACAAATGGATAGGATAGAATCAATCTCAGAAGAAGTGACACAACACCTGATGATTTGATCATTACAGAGTCGAAAAAGATATGGATCTTCCCAGAAATAGTATTTGGCTTCCGCTTTGAGTCGTGATTTGCGATTCCCATCCTAGTCTGGCGGGAATTGATGTGTAACCAATTAATTAGCAATATCTGCATACCAAGGAAGATCTGAGGATATAGTCAAAAGATGTTCATCAGGGAAGTGTGTAGTAATTGGAGGAGATGATTCAATTGCATCAGAAGGAAGGAAGGAAAGATGGTCAGCAACAACATTCTGTCGACCTGCCTTATCATGAATTTCTAGGTCAAATTCTTGCAAAAGCAAGATCCATTTGATCAACCTAGGTTTCATTTATTTCTTAGATAGAAGGTGTCGGATAGCTGAGTGATTAGAGTACACAATAATTTGAGATCCGAGTATATAAGATCTAAACTTTTCTAATCCAAATACTATTGCTAGTAACTCTTTCTTGGTAACTGTGTAATTCCTTTATGTCTCATTCAATGTTTTACTAGCATAGTAGATTACTACTGGATTCTTCTCAATTTTCTGTCCCAAAACAACTCTTATTGCATAATCTGAAGCATCGCACATGATTTCGAATGGTAAATCCCAATTAGGTGGTTGCAAAATTGGAGCCTGTGTAGCTCTGTCTCTCAAAGTTTCAAATGTTGAAATACACTCCTCACTCATCTCAAAAGTGGCATCCTTTGTGAGGAGGTTTGTAAGTGGTCGGGCAATTTTTGAAAAATCAAGTATAAATCTCCTATAAAATCCCACATGCTCGAGAAATGATCTAATGCCTTTGTTCGAGTAAGGAATTGGAAGATTTGCAATTTGATTGACATTGGCTCAATCTACTTGGATACCTCACTTAGACACGAGATGGCCAAGTATGATGCCCTCTGGAATTATAAAATGGCTCTTCTCCCAAATAAGGACAAGGTTTACTTCAATACATCTTTTAAGAACCTTCGACAAATTATCCAAGCAAATATCAAATGTCTTCCCAAAGACTGAAAAATCATCTATGGAAACCTCCATATATTCACCCACCATTTCGGTGAAAATGGCTAACATGCAATGCTGAAACGTCGCAGGTGCGTTGCAAAGCCCGAATGGCATTCTTCAGAAGGCAAAGATTTCGAAGGGGTAGGTGAAAGTCATTTTCTTTTGATCTTCGGGATAAATTACAACTTGATTATATACAGAGTAACCATCTAGAAAGCAGAAGAACCTATTACCAGCTAATCTCCCAAGGATTTGATAAATGAATGGCAAAGGAAAATGGTCCTTCTTTGTAACAGTATTCAGCTTATGATAATCAGTACAAACCTGCCACAAATTCTCAATTCGTGTGGGAATGGTTTCTCTAGATTCAATTTTGATTATGGTGCATCTTGCCTTTTTCGGTACCACTTGAATTGGACTCACCCAAAGGCTATCAGATATGGGATAGATAATGTCAGCATCAAGCCACTTGATTATTTCTTTCTTAATGACCTCCTTTACATTTGGATTTAGACATCTTTGAGCTTCTCTTGAAGGTCATGCCCCATCTTCAATATAGATGCGATGAGTACAAAAATTGATGCTAATCCCAGTAAGATCATGTAGAGTCCACCCAATTGCCTTCTTGTGATCTCGAAGAACCTTGATCAATTTGGATTCTTGTGATTCAAATAGATGAGAATTGATTATTACAGGATATGTTTGATCAGATTCGAGATATACATATTTAAGATTGTCAGGCAATGGTTTCAATTCTAGCACAGGAGTAAAATCAACAGCAGGATTTGGGGCGGCATTTTCTATTGCAAGAAGTGAGTTAGATGATTCAGATTCAGATTTAGGATTGAGTATAAATTCTAACAAAATGATTTTGTTGCTTTGAGGGTATTGGATATCAAAAGGTGTGCTCTCTAGTTCTACAGAACTAATGTCATCCTCAAAAGCTATTATAGATTTTATTTCCTCAATCCATTCACAATCTAATCCACTAGAAGCTCTAAATATATCTAACTTAATTGTCTTCTCCCCAAATTTCAATTCAATCTTTCCAGATTCACAATCAATATTGGCTTTTGTAGTAGCCAAAAAGGTCTCCCTAAGATAATTGGGGTGTGGCTAATGTATTCGGGTACTTTCATATCAAGGACAATAAAATCTACAGGGAAGTAAAAATCTTGAACTCTTACAATAACATCCTCCAACATTCCTTTAGGTGACTTAATAGATCTATCAGCTAATTGTAAAGTCACATTGGTAGATTTAAAGTTTTCTATTTTGAAATGTTTTACCAAAGAGAAAGGAATGAGGTTAATAGATGCTCCTAAATCTAGGAGAACTCTATCAAAACACTGACCCCCAATTATACAATAAATAAATGGAGATCTTGGGTCTTTCTTTTTCAAAGGAAGTGTACTTGAAATTATAGAGCTCACATGCTCTGAAAGTACCACAGTGCTTCCTTTCTTTGACTTACACTGAGTACACAATTCCTTAAGAAATCTCGCATAAGTCAGGATGTGTTTGATAGCATCTACGAGTGGGATATTAATGTGTACCGGTTCAAAAATCTTAATCAAATCTTCATTTATTGTAACAGGTTGTTTTTGTTTCCTAGTCTTCTTCAAAGCTTCTGGGAATGGGGCATGGACTTCCTATTCTACTGAGGTATTTCCCTAATCTCGTGAATTAGCAGGAATTGCGGGATTGGGTTCTGCACCTCTTCCAGGTATAGAAATAGGGGTCGTTCTAGATGTACTAGGGTCTTGGGATAAGTTCCTTGGATAAACTGGATCCCTAGTGGAAGTTCCACAGCTGGTTGTAACAGAGTTAATACCTGCATGAGAAGAAGAAGATGCTTGTTGATTTTGGAAAGATGAGTTATTGATTAATGGTTGATTTAAAATTGATTGTTGTTGGTTAGGATATTCAAAATCATGATTAGAAGTGGAATCATCTTATCTGGATATTCCTAGGGTTTGGAATTGGCTAGGATGGAAGGGCCCCTAACGGATGAGATTTAGCTAACTACGTGATTTGGCCCCTAAGATCATCCAATTCTGCCAAACATTATCATTGGACTTCAATAAGAGCCTCAGCATTTTGTCGCTGGCTCTCAGTCACAGCTCTCAAAATTTGGTCTAGCTGTGAATCTCTATTTTTCCCTACGGGGTTTTGCAAACCCGCATAAAATGGCCTCGCATTGTGTTGCTAAAACGACAATGTAGGCAAGATTTGCCTGGTCTGAGTCAGATATGATGGTCTTTGTGAATGGTCAAACCAAGAGAAATTAGGGTGATTACGCCATCCAGGATTATAGGAATTTGAATATGGGTTTGATCTTGGTGTGTATCCCTGAATGGCATTTAAATCTAGAGGATAAGGCATGTTTTCTGCAAAAGGTAATGGTGGGGAAAAGGGTGGGTAAGATTGTGGGAAAAAGGTCCCTCCTTAGGTTGGTGGAGTAGATTGAAAACCCAAGGAAGATGGATCTCTAAAATCCATATTATTCACAAATTCCCTCCCAGCACAAATTTGCGAAATAGGTGAAAACGAGGGATTCGTAGCAAGTAGAGGCGTAACAGTCTTCATCGTATTTCTGACCTCGTCGAGATTCTGGCTATGATATCGACTTTGTCCAGTTTCTCTGCAATTATTTCCAAATCCTTTGAACTGGACGGGTTACCGATCTTGTGAATGCCCTTGTGCGGATTTTGATGAGTCGTGTTCGCGCCCCGTGTGAATTGCGACATGGATGCATTATTGATCGAGTTTTCCACCATCCCTTCAAATAATTCTGAGGTGGATTCTGCGTTGTGATTTAGGAAGTTCCCTCCACAAGAGGCATCAACTAGATTGCGAATGCCCTCTTGTAAACCATAGTAGAAGATGTGCATTAGTTGCCAACGAGGGATGTCATGATGTGGGCATTTCCTTTGCAATTCATGAAAATGTTCCCACGCTTCATAAATTGGTTCTCCTTGGTTTTGATTGAAAGTAGTAATAGCTCACCTTAAAGCATTAGTTCGACCAATAGGAAATAATTTCTTTAGAAATGCTGATTCGAGTTCAGCCCAAGTTGAGATTGGTCTTGCAATTGTTCTGTACCAATAAGTAGCTTTGTCTTTAAGGCTAAAAGAGAACATCTTCATTAGTAGGATTTCCCTATTCTGATTTCGAGGTCCAAGAGTTGGAGATAGATTCTTTAGATCTTCTGTGTTGGAATGGATCCTCAGATGCAAATCCATGAAAGTGAGGGATTAAACAAATAATATTAGGCTTCAATTCAGGATCATTCTCCTCAATAGGTGTCCTAACATTAGGCTCTACTTGTGCATTAGATGGATTGTAATAATCTCTAAGTAGAGGCCTTGGACGATTGATCGGCAAATCAGGAAGGTCAAAACCTATAATGACCCGGTTCCCGAGTCCCTACGAGACACGAGAACCGGACCGACTCAACTAATCCCAAGACCTAGTCGTCCAACGAGGAAGTAACCAAAAGAGCAGTAAAATAAACCACATTCAGCATGAATATAACTAACAGTAAGAAAGTACAGCAGTAAGGAAAGAAACTACCACAGTATGTACCACCACAATAGTAGAACAACATTCATAATATAATTTGAACTGCAAGTAAAGAAAGTACAGCTGAAACAAGAACTACTCACTACAACGTAACAAAAAGAGGTACAAGAGACAGTGGTAACTCTACTGGACCCTACTCAGCCCAGCATCCTCTGTAGCCGCTGACCCTGGCTGCTCAACACCTGGTCCTGAAAAAGGTAACGAGTGTAACACGTCAGCAAAACGCTGAGTAGAGTGGCAACTAAAACTAAAGACAACAGTAGAGTGTACAGTAGCTGTTATGTTCCATTACTTTATTTATTCACATCTTTCAATTGTCTCACTATTTCATTTATTCCTCAGATCCTTATCTTGATCTCGAATGTTCCTCGTGGGAACGATCTCAATTGCAGTCTTTTCCAAAAAGTAGAAGTAGCACGTCGTGCTCTCCTGGCTGGGAGAGTCCCCCGTGGTTATCCTACCCTCAGTCAACCACCCCAAGGTCACTGACAGACGTAACGGTGACTACGACACGTGCGATAAACGCATAGGTAGCTAACTCGTACCGGCATGCGGTCAGTCATTTCCGTTAGCGGGTGCGCCCAAAGCACAGCACGGAACCAGTCCAGGGCAGAGCCCTCTCAGTAACAGGGGTCCAACCCCTCCACAGTAACCAAACTGGGGCCTTGCCCCTCCACAGTCCACGCACCCTCGCCTGACTACCCTGGTTTGCCCCAGTGGGCCTAAACAAGTCGGTGTAGGAGGCTAGCAGAACCCCAGGGCCCGTGGGGTAGCTAGTGCCCTCCTAACACTAGTAGCTCTCATCGGTACTACGTACGCGAGGGCTAGCAAGTCGGTACAGAGTGGCCAGTCCTAACCTGGGTCCCTGGGGCAGCTGGCTCCGCTCTGCACTAAACAGGTACAGGTACTTCCCTTGGTACTACGTACCCAAGAGACAGTACACAACTACATCTCAGTTCCATTCCTTTCTCTTTCCAGGAGTTCCACTCCTAATTCCCTCGTAGGGTTCCATCCTTTTTACTCAAACGTCCAGGTTTCACTTTCCAGTTTCACATTCTTACAATCCATGTTCTCAACCACGTTATTTATTCACAATAGGCAGCTGTTAATTCAAATTACAGACAGCTTTATATCTCTTTCCATTTTCCAATACTGCAGTATTATACATTCCACTAGTTTTCCCATCCTAGGATTCATGCCATATTCTAGGATCTACCATACAATCTAGTTGTCCAGCCCTAGGATTCATGCAACACCTGGGAGCTATCATTCCATCTATTTCTCATTCCTAGGATTCATGCAATGTCCTAGGTTCTATTTATGGTTCCATAATTTAACAGATTTTATTAATAACTTAAAGCCACTCTACCAGGTACAACGGGAGAAATGGGGGCATGGTCGGGAATCCCGGGTGCCTCCGCGACCCCCGAAACTGCAACAGAATGGGGTCCTATCACAAGGATCAAACACAAAGAGTGTCTCAAAATAGTGTATAGCTACTGTAGACGGGTAGAGGAATTAATTCTGAAAAGAACGCAACTCGAATCGCGGAAAACGGAACCCGAACGGGCCCTAAACGGGTCAAAAACAACGACACTGTGCAAAATCAGACGTCTGGAACTTCTTCCAGACGTCTTAAAAAGTGGATCAGAGAATTACCTTGTTCAGCGTGGTTTCCCAGACGTCCAGAAGTTTGCGGGGACATCTATCCTAGCTCCCAGTCGTCCGATGGTCACCCCGGACGTCTGGAGGTCACTCCCGCTATCTGGTACTACAGCCATACGTTTGATTCATGATGGATGGCGAATCACTGAGCCTGCACACACCCATCTCCCTCCCTCAATACGGTCAATTGGCAGGAAGGAAGAAGGAGATGGAAAACTCACCTTTCAGACGTCTGGATGGTCTTCCAAACGTCTCCCTCGCCGTCTGGCTATCAACCCAGACGTCTGATTCTGGAAATTTTTCCAGAATCAGGGCGCCACTCGGCCTCCGCTCGCGATGCCGCCCGCGTCGCACCTCACGTGCCTGCTGCTCAGACCACAGCAGTCCCCCCTCCATGTCGCTCCGCGCCCCCTGCGCCCTCCGCCGGCCTGCCCTAGCAGCCCCGGCGAGCTCGCCCTCACGGCAGAGCTCCGCTCTCGCACGTAGCAGCTCCTCCATGCTCACTGCGGCCACCGCTGCCGCCCTCGCGCTCACGCTCACTGGCTGAAGGAGAAGAGGAAGGAGATGGTGGTGACGGAAGTGAGGGGAGGCGTGGCCTTTTAAGGCCGTGCAAGGAGGAGAGAGGACATGGCTGGGCGTCTGCAGCCGTAGGGAATAAACGAATATGTGGGTCTGCACGCTCAGGTGAGCAGACGACCCGCGCGTGTGGAAGATAACGGATTTCCAGACGTCTGGAAACGATCCCAGACGTCTGGTCCGACGTCTGGGCCACCTCCCAGACGTCTTAAAAGACGTCTAGGGCACGCGTTCGTTACAATATAACAACTCAAAGGAAGTTTCGTCCCCAAAACTTGCGCCAACTAGGGTGCGGGAAAAGATGTCCAATTAACCATAACAAACTCAAAGAGGACTGAAGCCGGTCCGAAAAGACGTACCCGCGAAAAGCTCCGGGTACCGCTCCCGCATTGCCGCCTCAGGCTCCCAGGTAGCCTCCTCGTACCGCTGGCTCCTCCACAAAACCTTTACCAGGGGTACTTGCTTTCGTCTCAAACTACGGACGGCTCGATCTAGGATCTGCACTGGCCGCTCGGGGTAGGTCAGGTCGTCGCCCACCATGACGCTCTTGTGACTCAGTACGTGACTGGGATGGGCTATGTACTTCCTCAGGTTGGACACGTGGAACACGTCATGCACACCAGAAAGCTGCGGGGGAAGGGCAAGTCTGGTAAGCAACGGGTCCAACCCGCTCCAGGACCTCAAAGGGCCCCATAAACCTCGGCGCGAGCTTCCCTCTCACCCCAAACCGCTGTAGGCCCTTCATGGGCGAAACACGAAGGAAAACATGGTCCCCAACCTCGAACTGCACCTCTCTGCGTCTTCGATCCGTGTAGCTCTTCTGTCTGCTCCTGACAGTGCAGAGTCGTCTGTGGATCTGCTCGACTACCTCCTTACTCTGCCGGATCAACCTGGGGCCAACCTCCCACTTGGTCCCCACCTCAACCCAACTCAAGGGTGCCGTACACCTCCGTCCGTACAGAGCCTCGTAGGGAGCCATGCCGATACTCGAGTGATAACTGTTGTTGTATGCAAACTCCGCCAGGGGCAGGTGCTCCTCCCAAGAGCCCCTCCAGTCCAGTACACAGGCACGCAAAAGGTCCTCAAGTGTCTGTATCGTGCGCTCAGACTGTCCGTCCGTCTGGGGGTGGTAAGCTGTACTAAACCTCAATCGCGTCCCCAAGGCCTGCTGAAACTCAGCCCAAAATTGGGACGTAAAGCGGGTATCCCGGTCGGATACGATTTCCCGCGGAACTCCGTGTAGTCGTACCACATCATGAATATACCTCTCTACCAACTGTGCTAGTCCCAAAGTGACTCGGATCGGCAAGAATCGCGCCGTCTTCGTCAGTCTATCCACTATTACCCAGATTGCGTCGTGTCCCCGCTGGGTAACAGGTAAGCCCACCACCAAGTCCATGGTGATGCTCTCCCACTTCCACTCTGGCACTGGAAGCAGCTGAAGCGGCCCTGCAGGCCTCTGATGCTCGGCTTTCACCTGCTGGCACACTAAGCACTGCTGCACGAACTCACCCACATCCCGCTTCATCCCTCTCCACCAAAACTCGCGTCTCAAGTCGTGGTACATTTTCGTGTTTTCGGGATGTATGGTGAATCTGGAACTGTGTGCCTCAGTCAAGAGCTCTCTCAATAGCTCCTCATCTCTGGGAACGCACAACCGTCCCCTCAAGCGTAGCACCTGGTCTGTGAAAGAGAAGTCCCCAGGGTCTCCTGACAGTACTCTGTCGCGCAAAGACTGCAAGTACGGATCGGCCATCTGCCCTGTGATGATGCGGTCTATCAGCTCTGGCCTAGCCTGCCGTGTCACCGTCACTGCCCCACAGTACCCTCGTAACTCTAGAGGTCGCCAACTGCCCACCTCCTCCAAAAGGCTCCAACTCTGTAACTGTAGACTGGCCAAGCGTGCGGGTGACTTACGGCTCAAGGCGTCAACCACCACATTGGCCTTTCCCGGGTGGTAGGAGATGCTACAGTCGTAGTCCTTCAGGAGCTCCAACCAACGTCTCTGTCTCATGTTGAGCTCCTTCTGGTCAAAAAGATATCTGAGGCTCTTGTGATCTGTGAAAATCTCGAAGGTCTCACTGTACAAGTAGTGCCTCCAAGTCTTCAGCGCGAAGACAACAGCTGCCAACTCTAGGTCGTGGGTAGGGTAGGTATGCTCATGGGGCTTCAGTTGCTGCGAAGCGTAAGCGACAACGTGACCCCTCTGCATGAGCACATCTACTAACCCCTGCAAGGAGGCGTCCGTGTACACAACGAACCCGCCACTACTGTCAGGGATGGTGAGCATGGGAGCCGAGGTCAACCTCTCCTTCAGCTCCAGAAAACACGCCTCACAGGCGTCTGTCCAAGCGAAAGGCACGTCCTTCCAGGTCAACTGTGTCATAGGATGCGCAATCTGTGAAAATCCTCTGATGAAACGTCTGTAGTAGCCTGCCAGTCCCAGAAAACTGCGAATCTCAGTGACTGAACGCGGTCTCTCCCACCTGAGCACTGCCTTGACCTTGGCTGGGTCCACCGCCAAGTCGTCTCCAGAGATCACTTGACCTAGGAAGGTCACCTCCCTCAACCAGAACTCGCACTTGCTGTATTTGGCATACATCCGGTGTCGTCTCAGAGTATCCAGAACCATCCGCAAGTGTTGTCCGTGCTGCATCCGATCTCTAGAATAGATGAGTACATCATCTATGAAAACCACCACGAACTGGTCCAAGTACGGTCTAAACACCCGGTTCATCAAGTCCATGAAAGCAGCGGGGGCATTGGTCAGCCCAAACGGCATGACCAAAAACTCGTATCCGTACCGGGTGCGGAAAGCTGTCTTGGAGACGTCGGTCTCCTTGATCCTCAACTGGTGGTATCCAGACCTCAAGTCTATCTTGGAAAACACCGTGGCACCCCGCAACTGGTCAAACAAATCGTCGATCCTCGGTAGCGGATATATGTTCTTGATGGTGACCTTGTTCAGCTGTCGGTAGTCCACACAAAGGCATAGGGTTCCATCCTTCTTCTTCACAAACAGTACCGGGGCTCCCCAGGGGGATGCACTGGGCCTCACGAAACCTTTCTCCAAAAGGTCTTGCAACTGGGACTTGAGCTCTTGCAGGTCAAGCGGTGCCATTCTGTATGGCGCGGTGGAGATGGGGCTGGTCCCTGGTACTAGTGATATCTCAAACTCAATCTCACGCTCGGGCGGTAGTCCTGGTAACTCGTTTGGAAAGGCGTCGGGGTACTCTCTGACCACCGGGATGCTCTGGAAGTCTGCCACAGGGCTGGGCTCTGCCACCACACAAGCTAGGAAGCCCTCACACCCCTGGATCAAAAGTCTCGCCGCCCGAAGTGCCGAAATGCACCTAAAACCTCCGTCCACTGGCTGTCCGTGAAACTCGAAAGAAGGCAACTCCGGAATGGAGAAGACAGTCTTCCTCTCAAAACAGTCCACCAAGGCGTGGTAAGCGGACAGCCAATCCATCCCCAGAATCACTCCAAAGTCCTCCATCTGTATCATAATCAGGTCAGCTAGCAAGCTATGTCCCCCGACGCTGACCTCGCAATCCGTGTACACCTCCTCAGCTACAAACAGCTGACCACTCGGACCTCTGATTACGAACGGATTCTCTAACAGTGTATAATCCTGGTCCAAACTAACTGCGAAACTGGCTGCGACAAACGAGTGCGTAGCGCCGGAATCGAAAAGCATGTAAACGAGTCTGCCAGAAACTGAAACCATACCTGCTACCACCGATCCCGAAGCTCTGGCGTCCCTGTGTGTTAGGGCGTTGCTACGCCCCTCAGCTCTAGGTGCGGACGAAGCAGCCACACTCTACGTCAGACGGGTAGGTGCTGGCCGGTACCCTCCTCGCGACTGCTGTCCTCCTCCTCGCGCCTGGGAACCGCGGCCTCCTGCGCTCCCTCCAGTGCTCTACGCGGGGAGTATCTACTGACCTCCTGCCCTAGATGGGCAGTCCCTCCTGATGTGGCCCGGCTGGCCACACTGGTTGCAGAGGGGAGCCCGACTCCCGCCCTCAGTGGGTCCCTGTTGTCGGCTAGGCGGGGGTCCGGTGCTGGCGACTGGCCCCTGTCGAGGGCCCCCAAAGGCCATTGATGGCTCGACAAAACGTGACGGCTCTCCTGCGGATGCCACATGTCTCCTTTGAGTTCTCCTAACACGCCTAGTGTGACGACGGAAATCTCGTTCCACCACCAACTCCCCTGTCATACGCTCAGAAGGGGGAGGAGGGGGTGGCGATGTGGATGGAAGCTGAAATTCTTCACGAACCACCTCTCGAATTAGTTGGACGAGGTCTAGAGATGGTATGCTCAGGAGAAGAGGGGTAGTATGTACTCCAATCCCGACACATCTGTCCCTCGGGCCCCGACCTCGGCCGCGCCCGTGGCCCACCCTCCTAGTTCCACGACGAGGCATCTCGGTACTGACGTATTTCATTGTTTCGCATCTCCTTGTAGGAGATGCGAAACAATGAAATACGTCAGTACGGAATAGTACCTAACGAAAACGTCTAAGAGCTCATGTCAAGAGATATGTTGTGCTGGCTACTTTAGTTATAGACATGTGAATTGGTTATTTTCCAGTCAGTTGATTCACTTCTCAGGACGACCTTGCTCTGATACCATCATGTAATGACCCGGTTCCTGAGTCGCTATGAGACACGAGAACTGAACTGACTCAACTAATCCCAAGACCTAGTCGTCCAACGAGGAAGTAACCAAAAGAGCAGTAAAATAAACCACATTAAGCATGAATATAACTAACAGTAAGAAAGTACAGCAGTAAGGAAAGAAACTACCACAGTATGTACCACCACAACAGTAGAACAACATTCATAATATAATTTGAACTGCAGGTAAAGAAAGTACAGCTGAAACAAGAACTACTCACTACAACGTAACAAAAAGAGGTACAAGAGACAGTGGTAACTCTACTGGACCCTACTCGGCCCAGCATCCTCTGCAGCCGCTGACCCTGGCTGCTCAACACCTGGTCCTGAAAAAGGTAACAAGTGTAACACGTCAGCAAAACGCTGAGTAGAGTGGCAACTAAAACTAAAGACAACAGTAGAGTGTACAGTAGCTATTATGTTCCATTACTTTCTTTATTCACATCTTTCAATTGTCTCACTATTTCATTTATTCCTCAGATCTTTATCTTGATCTCGAATGTTCCTCGTGGGAACGATCTTGATTGCAGTCTTTTCCAAAAAGTAGAAGTAGCACGTGGTGCTCTCCTGGCCGGGAGAGTCCCCCGTGGTGATCCTACCCTCAGTCAACCACCCCAAGGTCACTGACAGACGTAACGGTGACTACGACACGCACGATAAACGCACAGGAAGCTAACCCGTACTGGCATGCGGTCAGTCGTTTCTATTAACGGGTTCGCCCAAAGCACAGCACGGAACCAGTCCAGGGCAGAGCCCTCTCAGTAACAGGGGTCCAACCCCTCCACAGTAACCAAACCGGGGCCCTGCCCCCCCCACAATCCGCGCACCCTCGCCTGACTACCCTGGTTTGCTCCAGTGGGCCTAAACAAGTCGATGTAGGAGGCTAGCAGAACCCCGGGGCCCGTGGGGTAGCTAGTGCCCTCCTAACACTAGTAGCTCTCCTCGATACTACGTACGCGAGGGCCAGCAAGTCGGTACAGAGTGGCCAGTCCTAACCCCGGGTCCCTGGGGCGGCTGGCTCCGCTCTGCACTAAACATGTACAGGTACTTCCCTTGGTACTACGTACCCAAGAGACAGTACACAACTGCATCTCAGTTTCATTCCTTTCTCTTTCCAGGAGTTCCACTCCTAATTCCCTCGTAGGGTTCCATCCTTTTTACTCAAACATCCAGGTTTCACTTTCCAGTTTCACATTCTTACAATCCTTGTTCTCAACCACGTTATTTATTCACAACAGGCAGCTATTAATTCAAATTACATGCAGCTTTATATCTCTTTCCATTTTCCAAGACTACAGTATTATACATTCCACTAGTTTTCCCATCCTAGGATTCATGCCACATCTTAGGATCTATCATACAATCTAGTTTTCCAGCCCTAGGATTCATGCAACACCTGGGAGCTATCATTCCATCTATTTCTCATTCCTAGGATTCATGCAATGTCCTAGGTTCTATTTATGGTTCCATAATTTAACAGATTTTATTAACAACTTAAAGCCACTCTACCAGGTACAACGGGAGAAATGGGGGCGTGGTCGGGAATCCCGCGTGCCTCCGCGACCCCCGAGACTACAACAGAATGGGGTCCTATCACAAGGATCAAACACAAGGAGTGTCTCAAAACAGTATATAGCTACTATAGACGGGTAGAGGAATTAATTCTGAAAAGAACGCAACTCGAATCGCGGAAAACGGAACCCGAACGGGCCCTAAACGGGTCAAAAACGACGACACTGTGCAAAATCAGACGTCTGGAACTTCTTCCAGACGTCTTAAAAAGTGGATCAGAGAATTACCTTGTTCAGCGTGGTTTCCCAGACGTCCAGAAGTCAGCGGGGACGTCTGGCCTAGCTCCCAGTCGTCCGATGGTCACCCCGGACGTCTGGAGGTCACTCCTGCCGTCTGGTACTACAGCCAGACGTCTGATTCGTGATGGATGGCGAATCACCGAGCCTGCGCACACCCATCTCCCTCAGTACGGTCAGTCGACTGGAAGGAAGAAGGAGACGGAAAACTCACCTTTCAGACGTCTGGGTGGTCTTCCAGACGTCTCCCTCGCCGTCTGGCTATCAACCCAGACGTCTGATTCTGGAAATTTTTCCAGAATCAGGGCACCACTCGGCCTCCGCTCACGACGTCGCCCGAGTCGCACCTCGCGCGCCTGCTGCTCAGACCGCAGCAGTCCCCCCTCCGCGTCGCTCCGCTCCCCCTGCGCCCTCCGCCGACCGTCCCTAGCAGCCCCGGCGAGCTCGCCCTCACAGCAGAGCTCCGCTCTCGCACACAGCACCTCCTCCGTGCTCACTGTGGCCGCCGCTGCCGCCCTCGCGCTCGCGCTCAAGCTCACTGGCTGAAGGAGAAGAGGGAGGAGACGGTGGTGACGGAAGTGAGGGGAGGCGTGCCCTTTTAAGGCTGTGAGAGGAGGAGAGAGGACACGGCAGGGCGTCTGCAGCCGCAGGGAATAAACGAATATGTGGGTCTGCGCGCTCAGGCACGCAGACGACCCACGCGTGTGGAAGATAACGGATTTCCAGACGTCTGGAAACGATCCCAGACGTCTGGTCCGACGTCTGGGCCACCTCCCAAACGTCTGGGGCATGCATTCGTTACAAAACCCACCTCAGGTTGAGGTGGATGGGTTTGAACAGTCTGAAGATTATTTAGGGCTGCTGTTAATAGACTGATTTGTCTTGTTTGCTCAAGCATTCTATGGTTCTAGTTCAGGAGTGCCTCATGAACATCAAAAGGTGGCATCTCCCCCTAACCAAAAGAAAAAGGGATCTCGAGATTTTGATTCTGCATTTATTCCATAAATGTAGATGGATCAGATGGGAAAATTAATGGTTGCTTATTTACAATCGTCCTGGGATCACCTGTCAAAGAAGTTACAAGAGGCAGATGCAAGGATCGCCTCCCATCCATAAAATGGAAAAAATGTGCAAATGGCCACTCACACCACACAAACACCTGCACAAAAACCTGCAAAACATTGCGAAAATGAGGGTTTTGCTCTTCTTTCAAAGGAAAGAAGAGATTCCTAAGATACACAAAAGTAATTTGGATGCAAACAAATAGAGTAACAATATCAAAATACGTGACCTAATCTTGTGTCTACGCAAGTGTGTATCCATAAGGCACGAAGGTCTAAGGTCTAGGATCGAGACCGCTCACTACTAGCTCCCCAAGGCTCTATTAGTGAGATAGACTTGTTGATCTTCGACCAAAGCCCTAGGAGGTGCGAAGAGGAGAGATAGAAAATAAGACTCGCGTGACTCTAGTGATCACACTGTGTGCGCGATGGCATGCAATAGACAATAGCGATAGAATAAACCCGTATGCATTCTGCAATCAGATTTAGTCAGGATTTTTAATTTTCCTCTTTTTAGTTAATCTTTTTCAAAAATATATCAAAAGAATTAGAATGGCTGTTTTTAAATCTTTTCAAACAAAATATGTGGTCTTGTTTATTAAACTCAAAGACAGGGATCTACGTGGCCTTTTCGCGTTTTCCTGTTGATGCGAGAAAAATAGTAGAAAATACTTGAGTCAGATCGCAAAAGAGTACTAGCAGATAAATGTACTCCTAAGAGTGTATACCTATGATATGCTGCTACTAGTCAGATAGGATGCATTTTTATATTTTTTTATTTTTATCTAAATGCAACAATTCAATCTATACTAAAGACTAATAATAGAAATACTTACAACAGTATTTATAGTGACAAAAACAGTGAAACAAAAACCCACCTTCTTCCTAAGATTACCAGCAAAGGTAAATCTGAAAAGAAGACAGAAAGCAAAAACAAAACAACATCGATTAGAACAAAAACATTAAAAATAGTAAAATTATAATTACAAATACCTCCTATTTAGACAATTAAACTAAGTAAAATTTTGATGAAGCAAAATATTACTTCCCCGGCAATGGCGCTATTAAAATGGTGAGGTTATCTCTCAACTTAGTTAATTAAGATAATTTTACCTAATTAAGAGTAGAAGAAAGTAACTTAGGTTAACTCAAAATTGTGTTGGATTAGTAGTATAGGATCGAATTAACCTAACATTTTAGATTTTTTAACTGGTTGAGTCTAGGTCGTTTGCTGGGAGGTATACATTATTTTAAATTCACCAATTAATTCTAAACATCTTATAGGTATAGGAGGTATAATTAAGTTAATTTTAATAATATGAATTTTGCAAAATGATTTAAATTGAGGAAATATGCAAAATTCCATATGAAATCACATTTACAACATTTAAAAACATGTAAATTCTCTATTTATTACGGCAAATAAGAGTTTATCTAGCCAAAGTATGCCTTATTACAACAATTTAAAGCAAAAAGAAATTAAAAATATAACAAGTAAAATAAACTCCTTTCTTTTTATTCTTTAGGCTCTCTCTCTCTTTTGTTCTTCTTAAGCTTCTTTCTTTCTTTCTCTATTTTCGTTTATTTTATTTATCCTTTATCTTTTTCTTTCTCTTTTATTTCTTTCTTATTCTCTCTCAAGCTTCCTTTCTTTCTTCTCTTCTCTTCTGTTCTGCCTTTGTGATTTCCTTAGTCTTCTCTTAAGCTTTTCCTTACTCTCTTTATGCCTATTAACCTTCTCTCTTTATGCCTTTCCGAGTTCTCCTTTCCTTATCTTTCTCCTTCCTTACCCTTAGCCTTCAGCCTTCTTTCTTTAGCCTTCTTTCCTTAGTGTACAACACTTAGCCTTCAGCTCTTCTGGTCCTTAGCTTCAGATGAACCGAACCGATTTTTCTTCCTCAATCAAAAATTTGTTTTTGATTTGCGACTCAGACCTTTTAGGGATACGCAGCACCCTTTACAGGATGGGACCAGACCCTACTAAGTCTTCGCCTGATTCAGTTTAGTTGGGCTTATTTTCCATTTATTTCTTGAGACAAACCGGCCCAACCGCCTCACAAGCCTCGCCCTCCCAGGGCCACACACATTGCACCCCCACATAGGGATACACTCGTAGGCACACATGCCCGCACAAACACATGCATATGCTCATTCAAGTGACCGTTCGTATCTGTGCGCCGAGCGCTAATGACTACATAGCACCTTTAACAAATTGCTTTTATACTAAGGTGGGCGCTCAAGGATTTCCGATGTGGGACTAAGATCTCCCCTTCCAGAGCTGACTTCAATTGCGAATATCTCCTAGCTCAGAGATCCAAATCAAGCAAATCAAAGCTTGTTGGAAAGCTCTTGAGTAGCTCTACAAGATTGCTGGGTCAATTTAATGCTAAGGGGAAGATTTTCTCTTCGATTTGAAGGGCAGAGTTATGGGTTTCATACGGTATATTTATGCCTGGAATTGGATTCAAGTTGCAAAGTCCATAAGCTGGACTTTCTCTCTTAGCTAAGGGTCTAAATAGGTTCTACAAGGTAATCCATGGCTTCAGGAATGGGTTTTGAGCTCTCAAAGCTTCAGGTAACGTAGAGAAGCTTGAAGCTTCTCTGAAAGCTTCAGAGACTAAATTCAGACATGAAGAAAGTTGTAACAAATAGCTAAGATCATTTTAATCAATTGGAACCGCTACTGAAGGTTGTAAAAAACTCATCTGGGTAGAAATCATGATCACATCTCATCCAAAAACCATTGTCAATAGTTTAGGTTCAAAAACAACCCAAACTGGAAATGTTTGAATTCCAACAAATTTACATATCTGGCCTCAACCAAATCACTCTAAAATTGTTCAATAGAATCTCAGCACAATTCAAGCTCCTCAAATCATCAGATTGAGCTTAGAATCAAAGTATGCAACTCAGGTTTGACTAAAAGGCTCAAAATTTGACTTTCTATTTATGCCTCTTTACAAGAAATCAAAGCTTAGAATAGGATTCTTTCAACCTCAGAAATTTGCTCAACCCCTTAGACAGATGATTGAACCTAAGAAACTAGGGTTCCAAGCTCATTGCCTAAACTCTAAAAATGATTTGTTCATCAGAGGAGTTAGTGGTTTGTTACACTGATTTGAGCGCAAAATCAACTTTAGTGCATTGCACCAAAGCTTTTTAATCCCTCAAATGCGACTTTTGGCCTTCTATTAGACTCCTCCAACTCAATCGTAGTTGGAGAAGACAAATCAGTAATCCAAGCTCTAGGTGTTAAAATCCCAAAAAAATAACCTCAAACAAATCAGTGATCAAAATTAAGTCATTCTGGAGCTTCTCTTCAATTTCTACAGGTTGAAGATCAAATTTGACTCGTCGGAGCTTCAGTGAGTCCAATAAAAGCTGAAATCCATGTATAGAAAGAAAAATCATGCCATTTTTTATTTGAAAAGGTTCCTGAGGTTAAAAGGGACCTCAAGATCACATTAAATTCCTCGTTAACTCATTAAATGTAAGATTTGGCAGTGAATTCAATTTGAATAGAATTTGAATTGATTAAGGCACAGGACTTGATCTCCCACCCAGATGAGTGGTCAAGACAAGTCAAAGAAGGATTGCGATGATAAATACTTAGTTAATTCAATGTTTTAACTACTCCTGAGTCGCCATTGACAACGAGCTCAGGAGCTTAAATAAAATTAGGCTTTTACATTATATATAGTATTTAATCAAATTAAGATGATAATTAGCATCCTTTGGTGATGAGTGAGTGATGGAGGATCCAATGGATGTGGAATTATGTCAACTACTGTTGCCATGGACAGCAAAAGTAGTTGATGAAGGTGGATTTGGATTAGGCGAACTAGTGATCAAATTAAAGATTAAATGTGTTAGAAATGATCGTGGATGACAAAGGAAGGTGATCAATGGATTCAAAAGACAAAATTTGGGCTCTGGCAAGCTCAAGGAGCTTGCCGGAGTAGAAGAAGACAAACTCTGAAATCTGGCATTACAACTAAACTACCTAACTAACTACCTATCTAGACTACTCTACTCCTACTCTTACTCCTATCCTACTATTACCTGGATGAAGGGGATAGAGGAACTCCGTCAAAGGCTCATGACAGAGGAGTGAAGTCAGAGGGTTATTAGGAATATCTCTAGTGGTCGAATGTGAGATGAAGCAGAGGCACTCCTTGGTCAGCGCCTGTGTCCAGAGACGCGGCTGACCTCGGCGAGGTTCCTGAGCTGACTAAAGTGGATGGAAGAAGTCGGAAGATGAGGTGGAAAGTTCGTCAAAGTTGTGGAGGGAATAGCCTATTGAAGTCGGTTGCAGTGAAGAAGAGGGAAGGGAGACAACTTGAAGAAAATCAAGGGGGTCAAGGGGTATTTATAGTCGACAGCAACGAAGGAGGAGGTGGAATCTGGACGTGTATGAGGCTAGGAGGAGGTTAACCACCGGCATCTTCTACGATGACAGTGAGGTTATCTCCTACCCTAAATTAGGATAAAAGTGTCATCCAGACTGATGGATGAAGATGGGATGGTGAGCGCAAGCTCCAGGAGCTTGGAGAAGTTGAGGTGACATCGGATTAGCGGTGATCGAGTGGTGGCAGCACCCTCGGTCGTTAGCCGTTCAACCAGTTGAAAAGAAGAAGAAGTCAGGGAACTGGCTATGATAAAACTAATGGCCTATATGGAAAATAAGGACCCTATTTAAAATGAAATGTAAGGACCAAAATGTAAACTCAGGTTTTCAAGGCTTATTTTAATTTAGATCTTTTTCAACTTTTTATATATGATTATAAATAAGGTACTTATTATATTTAGACCTTGAATTTACATTTTTGACCTTTTTAGATTAATTTATTTAATTAAGTATTATTACTTAAGTTATTACATACTAATGTATACACTATGCTTAGGCTAGTTCACTTATTAATTATAGGAATGATTATTAATATCTTGAGTTCAATTGTTAATTAGAATATTAATAATATTAATTGAATGTTAAAATAGCATTTTTAACTTATTTTAAGGTCCTTTACTATATATCCCTTATTTTATAATTAACCCATATATTCACATATTCTTAGCTAATTAACTAGGAAGACTAGTTAATTAGGGATAATTAGAGATCATGATGAGCCTCTCATCACCTAGTCTTGCCTCTCTTCTTCAGCTTCTTCCTTATCTCTCCTCTGCGGCTACAGTGCCTTCTCTTTCCCTTGGTCTTGACTTCTTTCTACCTTTTCCTTCCTTGCTACCTTCTCCTTCCTTGTCTTCCTCTTCTACCTTGCTTTCTGCCTTTGCCGCACATTCTCTGGCTACAGTGCCTTCTTCCTCCTTCTTTGTCTTCTGCCTTCAAGCCTTTGCCTCTTCCTTCTTCAGCATTTGCCTTCTCAAGTCCTCAACTTCTTTCCTTAGCTGCTCCTGCCTTCAGCTTCCTTCCTTCTTTCCTTCTTCTCTGCAGCTGCACCTTCCTCTTCCTTTCTTCTTTTCCCTGCACACGCACATGAGTGCAAAACCTATCCCCTACCCTCCCCCATGTACACTCTCTCCCAATTTCTCTCTAGGGTTCGCTCTCTCAAAGCCAGTCAGGTAATCGGGTCGGGTTGCATACTCGGGTCTAGGCACAACGGCGTGGGTGGTGCATGAGGAGTGAGGGGTTAATCGGGTCGGTCAGCTAGGTCCGCCGAGGCGTGGGTCACGGACGAGGCGGGTGAGCATGGGAGAGGGGACCTCCCCAGTGTACTTGAGGCGACCAACTTAAAACATAAATTTAATATAAATGTCTCACTGCACTCCTGAGTTTCTGAGGTGGGACTAAAAGTCCCACCTGGTTCGCTCGTGCCTGCAGGTGATTGCTTCGCCTAATTGCCAGTTCTGTGTTCCCTCTCCAGACTGCTCACTTCGCTAGATGTGTACACACTCCTCACACGTCACCTGGACCTAGAAGCCTGGAGCGCTGGGGCCTAGAGTGACCTTGCAAGCTCCTTGCTCATGCTTCAATGGTGGAAAGGGGGCTTGACCTAATACTCACGAATATGGCCTTGTGGCCTCATTAAACCATATGGGGAGCTTCATCGTGTCACGACGAAGGTGAGGCAGTTGGTGGCTGGCCATGGGATGGCGTAGGCGTGCGTGCCTAGGTCGCTCTGTGGCCGTGTCAATGGGTGTGTTCGGTGGGCACTTGGGGAGGTGTTGGCGGTCAGTGAAGGGGTACAAAATGATCAGTGGCTGATGGCGGAGTTTATGAGGGGTCTGGCGAGGCAAGTAAAAGCATGGAGTGGTGGAAGTGCCTTCACCGGTGGTCGGTCGGAGATGGAAATAATGGAGGTGGTCTACAGCAATGAGGGGTTTAAAGTGAAAATAAAGAGAGGGGAAATGATGAGGGGAGAGAGAGGAAGCATTCTGACTTAATAAAGTGGACAAAGGGGAATAGAAGAGAGGCTGGTAGTACCTACCGTCGCCAGAGAAGAAGACTTCCAGTGGAGGGAGATGGCGACAACGACAGGGCTGGAGGCGCACGTGCAGGTATGGCACGACGCGGAGGAAGGAGGATAAGACGTCTCTGCCACTGGTATTATGGCAAAGTAACGAGAAGGAGAAGGGGTCACCGGATCCTGCTGGACCTTGGTTGGAGGAGAAGAGACAAAGTTGGAGGTGGTTCTCCAGCAAAGTCAAGCTAAAAATGTGTGGCTAGAGGTAAGGGTCCTTTTATGGGTAATGACAGGGGCTCTTGTGCTTGGAAGACAAGCTTCCAAGTGCAAGAGTCCTCGCCAGAGAAGGATTCAGAGAAATACCCAATTCTCTGGAGTGCTCGCTTGAAAGATTGGGTGCGAATCAAGTCAGGGAATTGCGCTCAGATGGAAGGGAATTCCTCAGAGAATGTCCCTTCCAAATATGTGAGGAGATCTCTAAGGAATTAGGGAGAAATCCCCCCCAATTCCTCATCGGAGTAGGACTCCGCTTTAATGGAAGAGGGACCTAATTGCAAGAGTGGTGAGGAAGTTAGGGGGTTTGCGCAATGAATTTCAAAAGTTACGGGTTAAAATGTAATTGGGTGGACTATTTTGCAAAGTTGGTCAAGTTGACCTCTTCTTATGTCCAAATTCTGGTACAAACCTAATTTAGACCTAAAAAATCCAATGGTGAGGTTGGATTTTAGGTTTTACCACGTTTGACTGGATATTTTACACAAAAACCCAAATTAAGTCAAATATCTAGCTAGGACCCCTACTTAGGTCAAAATAGGTTCCAAAGGCCAAATTAAAGGTTCTAAGCCCTAGGGGATATTTTTCCATGAATTTTAGAGAGTTTAGTTGATTTTTAGCTTGACCAGAACCTTGTTGAATTATCTGAGTCTGTTTTAGGGTTACAGAATGTCATTTAATTCTTAGATTGCACAAGAACCCATTTCTGATTGAATCAACTCACTTTTTATCTTATTAAGACCATTTGACCTATGTTTAGACTCTAAGAAATCCAATTGATGTACTATAATGGTAAAATTACTATTTTACCCTTTATTTCATATTTTCTTCTCTGAGCGGTTCTTCCTTGAATTAAGCCCCCCTCTACGTTATGTAGGAGCTTTTATTCTCTTTCTTAGGTAAAATGAGCTAGTTAAGGCTCAAGATGAGGTTCTCATCATACCCCCATGCCTAGCTTTTGATAGTCCCTTAGCAAAATTTCAAGGTTTTAACTTCTATTCTAGACCATGAGTTTCTTTCACCAGTTATGATAAGTGCTTTTTTCTTTTTCTTTTGTGATTAGGTCAGAATGCCGACAATAGGCCTGGAGGTACTCAAGTACCAACCAAGATCCAGACCTAACCAGCTCTTGCCTTAGTCCTCTGCGAGGCTTTTTAAGGCCCGCAAAAACTATCCTAAGGTTCATTGGACTCCGCAGTTAAAGCACCCATGCTTGGGACATATTTTAGACTAGGTTTAGTTTGCAGTGCATTTTTGTAAGAGAGAGACAGAGGATTTATTTGTTTGGAGAGTTTTCTCTCTCTTTTCTTTTTATTTCTAGCTTTGGATTGGCTTCTCAACAAGGTTTGTATCAGATTCCTCATCCCCATCATCAATCCTCAAAGGTCCTTGGCAATCGATGCTTCATGATAGCACCAGCCATGGCAACCCCCGGAACCCTAGCTTTCGAGATTTTGAGATAATGCCACCCATGGCATTCCGTGGTTGAATCCAGACCCTGGCAATCGACATTTTGTGATAACGCTACCCATGGTATTTGAACCAGCAAAGTGCTTACATGCCCCCGGTATGATATGTAAATATCCTAGGAGGCATGCATCGAGGAGACAATATGTTGTTATGCATCTTCGAGGGGAATTTCCCACCTCTCCGCGCTGGGAACTCGTCTAAATCAACTTGTGTTGATCGACCGCTCCTAATCTAGGCAACCTTTTCAGAACATTTAAACGCTTTTGTGTGATTTTGATAGTTATGCGCACTAAACTAGATTGTGTACAGATTGGGGTGCTTAGGTTACTGAGTCCCACAAACTGAAGGTCAATTAATGAGACCGAATACTCCCTAAGCCTTAGACCTAATACTTAAGCTTCGCATTTTCCCTAACCTCTTGAGGATTATCCAGATCTTAGTGGATACTTGAATTTTTAAGCCAAAGAGTCTAGCCCAAGAGGCCTAAGATCAGCGTTCCTACTAATCTCCTTTTGTGTCTCATTAGCACTTTTTCTCATTTTTCTCTCTTTTTTCTTGATGCGATCTAGAACTTCAGTTAATACCTTAATCTTTTACTAATGACTATCTTTTTTTCTTTTTCATTTTGTTCTCCTTTTTGGCATTTTTCTCTTTTTCCTCATGTTTTGTATAGCCCAAAAATTTTCTCTCCCCCTCCTCGATTTTTTTTGTTCTTTTTCAAGACTTTTCAATTTTTGCATTTTTTTGTGATATGTGATTTTTTTGTTGAAACCTTTTCTTGATATGAGTTTTCATAACATTTTGCACTTTCACACCCCCCCATGCCTACGATTTGCAATCTCCCCATTGTAAATTAGGTGGGTTCGAATTCAACTTAGTTCATTCATTAGGATAGGTGTTGGGTTGGCGAATGGGTTAAGGTGATTGTTGCGAACGATTTCTAGACTCAGGTATGGCTACCTAAGGTGGAGTTGGTTGTTCTAATGGATGAACCCTAAATTGCAATATGAATTCAGCATAGAAATGTTAGGAAAGGTTTCAGGTTTTTCAAAGAATGACAGGTTGACTCAGGTATGGGTACCTAAGGTGGAGTTGGCTGTTCTAATGGATGAACCCTAAATTGCAATATGAATTCAGCATAGAAATGTCAGGAAAGGTTTCAGGTTTTTCAAAGAATGACAGGTTGCCTCCCATTAAACGCTTAGTTTTACGCCATCAGCTGGGCATAATGAGCTCAGGGAGAATGGAGGATAAAGGATATCTCAACCAAATCTGTATTGTCATGTCAAAGAATGGTTTGAGTCTCTGACCGTTCATGACGAAGGGTTTAGAATCGTGGTTGAGTGGACTGATCTCAACAGCTCCATTTCCAAAGATTTATCAGACTAGGTAAGGTTTAATCCATTTAGATCATAGTTTTCCTGGGAATAATTTGAGTTGGGCATCAAAGAGTAGGACCTTTTGACTAGGATGAAAGATCTTTCTAGATATGTGTTTGTCATGAAAGGCTTTAACCCACTCTTTGTAAATTCCTGAGTTCTCATATGCGTCGTTGCGTAATTCATCGATCTCGCTCATTTGAAGCTTTCTATGGGTTCCAGCCTTAGAAAGATCTAAGTTGCAATTCTGTACTGCCCAATAGGATTTATGCTCCAATTCGATGCGGAGGTGACATGCCTTCCCGTACACCAGGCTAAAGGGAGACATACCTAATTGGGTCTTGTGGGCGATCCTCTAAGCCCACAATGCTTCCGAAAGCCGGGACTACCAATCCTTCCTATCAGGTCGAACAGTAATCTGGAGGATTTTATTTATCTCTCGATTTGATAGCTCAGTTGGACCTTTAGTTTGGGGGTGGCAAGGAGTAAAGATTCAGTGTGGCACCCCGTATTTGGTCATCAATGACCTGAACTGAGCATTTGTGAAATGGGTCGCTCCATTTAATATTATTACACATGAAATCCCAAACCTTGAGAAGATGTTTTGATAAATGAATTTGATGACAACTTTGTGATCATTGGTTCGGGTGGGAATGGCTTCTATCCACTTTGACACATAGTCAACTGTGAGTATGATGTATTCGAAGCCGTGAGAGATAGGGAAGGGTCTCGTAAAATCAATCTCCCAAATGTTAAAACTCTCACATACCAGAATCGGCTGTAAAGGCATCATGTCTCGATGGCTCATGTTGCCCAAGGTCTGGCAACGGGTGCATGCCTTACAGTGATTGTATGCATCCTTGAAAATTGTGGGCTAGTAAAAGACGCACTGGAGAACTTTTGATGCAATTTTATGTCCTGAAAAATGTCCACCGCATGCCTGGTCATGTCAGAAAGAGAGTATGTCTTTGATTTCCACTTCCGCGACACATCGTCGATAATTTGATGAGCACCAATATGGAATAGATACGGGTCTTCCCAAAGGTAATACTTGGCATTGGAATGCAATTTTTTCCTTCTTGGCCTCCAGCCAATCGGACGGGATTTGATGTAATGCCAAGTAGTTTACTATGTTAGCAAACCATGGAAGCCCTATATCGATAGTCAGGAGGTGCTCATCAGGAAAATGTTCCGTGATGGGTCCGGAAGGGTCAATGATCTCAAAAGGAAGGTGGGACAAGTGATCAGCTACCATGTTATGTTTTCTCACTTTGTCATGAGTCTTGAGGTCAAATGCTTGCAAGAACAAGATCCAGCGGATTAATCGAGCTTTCGCGTCCTTCTTTGCAAGGAGCTGCCTCACAGCTGTGTGATCCGAGTAGATGATAGCATGGGAACCCAGGAGGTAAGATCTGAATTTTTCTAGGGCAAACACTATGGCCAACATCTCTTTCTTAGTAACCGTTTAGTTACCCTGAGCCTCGTCAAATGTTTTGCTACCGTAGTAAATGACCACATGTTTCCCGTCAATTTTCTGCCCCAAAACCGCTCCTACAGCGAAGTCAGATGCATCGCACATGATCTCATAGGGTTGAGACCAATCAGGGGACTATAGGATCAGTGCTTGGGTAACTCGGTCATGAAGGATCTCAAATGCTTGAGTACATTCCTTGGAGATTTCGAAAGGTACATCCTTGGAGAGAAGAGTAGTCAGGGGGCATGTGATTTTTGAAAAATTAGGGATAAATCGACAGTAAAAATCGACGTTCCTTAGAAAAGATCGGATGTCCTTGATAGAGCTAGGAATAGGGAGTTTGGAAATCAAGTTAACCTTGGCTCGATTAAATTAGATGCCTTTCTTCAAAATCAGATGTCCTAGGACAATTCCCTCAAGCACCATGAAATGGCTCTTTTCCTAGGAAAGAACCAGATTCACGTCAGTGCACCGCTTGAGTATTTGGACCAAGTGTTGGAGGCAATCGTCAAATGATTTTCCAAATACTGAAAAGTCATCCATGAAGACTTCCAGATAATCACCTACCATATCTGAGAATATGGCAAGCATGCACCGCTGAAAAGTCGTGGGTGCATTGCGGAGACCGAACGGCATCCATTGGAATACGTTCTTCCCGAAGGGGAAGGTGAGTCCTCTGGATGGATTACCACGTGGTTATAACCGGAGTACACGTCAAGAAAGCAGAAGAACCTATTTCCCACTAGTTTCTAGAGGATCTGATCAATAAACGGTAGCGGGAAATGATCCTTCTTCATGGAGGAATTGAGTCTTCTGTAATCAATACAGACTCTCCACGAGTTAGCTATACGGGTCAGCATGACCTCTCCAGTTTCAGTTGTAATGATGGTGAGTCCAGCCTTCTTAGACACAACCTAGATTGGACTCACCCATCGACTGTTGGAGATTGGGTAGATGATCCCTGCATCTAACCACTTAATGATCTCCTTTTTCATGACCTCCTGTAGAATAGGGTTCAAATGTCTCTACATTTCTCGCGAAGGTCATGCGCTCTCTTCGGTGTAGATTCAATGTGTGCAATAAGAGGGGCTTATTCTAGTTAAGTCATCGAGAGTCCATCCAATGGCTCTACGATGTTGCTGGAGAACAGTAATCAGACAGGATTCCTAGTCAGGTATGAGTTTGGAGTTGATAATCACAGGAAACGTCTGATTGGAACCCAAAAAGAGGTACTTCAGATGATCAGGAAGGGGCTTGAGTTTATCAGCGGCAGCGGGCGGTTTAGGGTGTGTATCAGGGACAAGGGTAGGAGTCATGGGTGTGTCTAGATCAGGTTCAGACTCCTCTGTTTGCGGGTTTTGATCTTCTAGTGGTTGATCGAGGATAATCAGGCTGTCCTCGATATGCGGTTCATCAACAACAGCTTTGATATCACATATTTGTTGTATAACACCACAATTAATCCCTTGTTGGGCATTGAAGATGTCAATCTTTAGAGTTTGGTTCACAAATTTAATTATATTTGGCCCTCCTCACAGTTTATGTTGGCCCTGGCAGTGGCCAGAAAAGGTCGCCCTAGTATAATCGGTGTATCCCTTGGGTTCTCAGGTGCATCCATGTCTAGAACTATAAAATCCACCGGGAAGTAGAAATCCCGTACCCTAACAATGACATCCTCAAGTATTCCTTTAGGTGACTTGATGGATCGATCAGCTAACTACAATTTCACCTCTGTCGGTTTAAGCTTGACTCTTCAAGGTGGTCAAGGAGGGATGTAGGTATTAGGTTTACGGAGGCACCTAGGTCTAACAAGGCTTTGTTGAATTGGGTGTCACCAATTTTACATGAAATCAGGGGAGTACCTGGGTCTTTAGCCTTGGGTGGGAGTTTACTCAAGATTACAGAGCTGGCTTGCTCTGACAGTATTCCTCGGACTCCCACTTTTGGTTCACGACTTACTCTTGGGTGTACACATGTCTTTCAGAAATCGTGTGTAAGCCGGTACGTGGCGGATTGCATCAATCAAGGGGATGTTTATCCGGACCTGTTCAAAGAGATTGACCAGATCCTCCTCAGGAGCCACGGGTTTGGTTATCCTCTTTCCCTTGGTCAAGGCCTCAGGAAATGGAACCTTGGTTGGTTCCTCTAGAGTGGGTCTAGGTTCTTGATTTGGGATACGGGTATCCTGGATAACTATCCTAGGGCTTGGATTACTACCAAGCTTGGAGTGGTTTGGATAAGGTGGGTCTTGGGTTTCTTTACCACTACAGGTTGTTACGGAGTTTAATTCTGCCTGGTTTTGGTTTGGGGTCGGTAAAATGGGTGGCTACTATTGATAACCCGCATAAGATGTCGAAGCTTCCATCCCATTAGGTGATGGAACAGAAGGGGCCTGATAAATCATATGTGTGTGACCTGGATTTGGGTTCATAACGCTCGTTTGGGTCGGCACGTTATTTGGGATTGGTAGAGGTTGCGAATGAAGGGTGCCAGGCTGGCGGGAATTCGCCATCTGGGCGAGTTGATTGTGAACCTTTGTGATCTCATCCTTCTGCTGTTTCTGCATTGCTGCATTCATCTTCTGAATGTCAGCTAGTGTTTGAAGGATAAGAGTCATTTGATCTTGGTTTGGCCTAGATTGGTAGGTAGGGTTGGGCCGAGGCTGTGGCGGCTGATATGGATGAGGAGCTTGTGGACGGGGTTGATAAGGTGGTCTTTGATTTTGAGAATTTCCCACCTACTAGAAGTTGGGATGATTCTGCCATCCAGGGTTGTAGGTATTGGAGAATGGGTCATTTTGGATGGCGTTGAGGTCCTCGTAGGTCTGAGGAGCCTCAGGAAAGTCAGAGTATGAGGGTTCAGAATTCCCTCAACCAGAATAGAGTGGATCCGAGGTCCCTCCAATCTGAGAGTCAGACGGGGGTGGATACGGGTCCATCCCCTGAGAAGATTGGTGATAGATGTTTTGCATAGTTTCCCTCACAAGAGGTGGTTGTGCAAATGAGTTCTACACAGAGGTGGCTCGCTGTAGATGCCGAGTCAGCTCGTCTACCTTCTTCTCTATGATAGTGACCTTATCCAACTGACTAGCCTTTGGTTCCAAGTTGACGGATGTGGACAGGCCCTACGTCTCATGTGCTCCCCTAAGATTCATCGATGCGTGGGAATTCGTCCAGTCGAATAAGCCCATGGAGTCATTATTGATGGAGTTCTCACACATATTTTCGAGAATCTCCCACACCGTATCCTCATGTTGACCCATGATGTTTCCTCCGCAGGTTGCATTAACGAATAATCGAATGTCTTCATGGAGTCCCTAGTAAAAAGACTGGACTTGTTCCCTCTTAGGAACTTCGTGATGGGGGCACTTTCGCATAAGATCCAAGAATTGGTCCAATGCTTCATGAAGAGGTTCTCCTGATTGTTGAGTGAAGTGAGTGATCTAGTGGCGCAAGGCATTTGTTCAGCCAACAGGGAAGAACTTCTTCAAAAATTTAGACAGGAGTTCGACCCATGTGTTGATCGGACGAGTTTGAGTCTGATACCAATGAGCAACCTTGTCCATGAGGGAGAAAGAAAACATCTTCATGAGTAAAATATCCCGATTTGTGCATCTGACCCGAAGGTCTGGGCCAGATGTTTGAGCTGCTTAATGTGCTGGAATGGATCCTCGGAGTTAAGCCCATGAAATTTTGGTATGGCATCAATCATATTGGGCTTGAGTATAGAATCAGGACCTCCAGCTAGGATTTGGACTCGAGGCTCGATTGCCACCGCAGCGAGATTATAGTGATCTCACATCATAGGATGCTGCGGCAGGTTTACAAAGTTTTGTAAGAGATCGTTTAGGTGCTGAAGTTGGTGCTCAAGGTTGTTCTCTTCTTCAATGGGTTGTGCCATGATGGAAGAAGAAGGAGAACTTGGTTCCAAATCAGAGGAGAGATCTATGTGGTGGGGTTGCTGCATAAACATGAGCATCGAGGCTTGGCCTCGGCAGGAGTGGATTTCTAAAGGAGGTCTTAAGGATGGTCTTAAGGACCTCCTACCAAACATTCACCGAAGGATTTGATGAGATTAGAATGTACTGGACCCAATCGAGACACCCACAAAATGTTTGGTGACTATAGAGGTTCAGGGCAAATGATACCCCTAGTCAGAAAGGCCGTCCACTTGAGAAATACTTGGGCAGCCAAAGAGGGAGAGTCCTGCAAAGACCCCTACATGGTAGAGCATCCCCACGAGTTACAGGGTTTCCCCCACCTGACCTCTCTTGTCACTGAGATTCCAGGTAGACCAGAATGGGGACCTCGACCTCTTAAGTCTACCTCTTTTAATTAAGATCAAGGTGCTTAGGGTTCCACTTGAACTTTGGGTCTTTTGAGTGTAAAAAGTGACCTAATTTTAAGGTTGATTGACCCAAAGGATCAACTTCACCTTTTTGTTCCTTTGAGAGCTTTTAGGTCCTTTCTTTTAGGGTTCAAGTGATTTAAGAGCTTGATTTTCTTAGGATTTCTCTTGGATAAATCTCCTTAAACAACTCTTAGGCACACCTCCTTTTGAAATTTTTTATTCTTTGCTTAAGAGAAGATGTGTCACTAAAACCCTTGATTGAAATCCTTAGGCTGGCTCTAAACAAACATAGCAAAAGAGAGAGAGAGAGTAAGTTAGTACTGAATCAGAGGTTGTGATCAAAGTTTCTAAAATGCTTATTTCTTCCCCGACAACGGTGCCGAAATGTTAACAACACTTGATCAGGTTTCAAGTACGTCACGTTTTAGCATAGTTGAAAAAGCATTGAAAGCAAAAGGAATTTTATTACTCGAAAACCTTAGTATCTTAGATCGAACACAGGGAGCAAATGGAATTTATTCACTAATCTAAATAATGTAATTTGAACACTTAAAGTTACTCAAAACCTAATTTAGAATATAATGCAAGAGTTTATGGATATTAAAATATAGCAAAATAGAGAGATTGAGAAGAATAGGGCAAAAGGTGTTTTTACTATTTATTCTTCAGATTCTTCTTTCTTCTTTCCTTTTTTCTCCTTCTTTGGTTCTTCTCTTTCTTCTTTCTATGATGGCACTTTCTTCCTTTTGATTTCTCCTTCCTTCTTCTTTCCTTAGCTTTCCTCTTTCTTCTTTTTCTTCTTCTTCTGTGCCTTTGCTTCTGCCTTCTCTGCCTTTCTTCCTTGGCTTTCCTTCTTCTCTACCTTGACTTCTCCTTCCTACTTATTCATCCTTTCCTCTGCCTTAGCCTTGCCTCTCTTCTTCAGCTTCTTCCTTAGATCTCTTCTGCGGCTATAGTGCCATCTCTTTCCCTTGGTCTTGACTTCTTCTTTCTGCCTTTTCCTTCCTTGCTACCTTCTCCATCCCTGTCTTCCTCTTCTGCCTTGCTTTCTGCCTTTGCCGTATCTTCTCTGGCTACAATGCCTTCTTCCTCCTTCCTTGTCTTCTGCCTTCAAGCCTCTACCTCTTCCTTCTTCAGCACTTGCCTTCTCAAGTCCTCATCTTCTTTCCTTAGCTGCTCCTTCCTTCAGGTTCCTTCCTTCTTTCCTTCTTCTTAGCAGTTGCACCTTCCTCTTCCTTTCTTCTTTTCCCCGCACACACACACAAGTGCGAAACCTATCCCCTACCCTCCCCCGCATACACTTTCTCTCTATTTCTCTCTTGGGTTCACTATCTCAGAGCCAGCTGGGTAATCGGGTTGGGTTGCATACCTAGGTCCAGGTGCACCGGCGTGGGTGGTGCGAGAGGAGTGCAGGGTTAAACTGGTTAGGTAGCCAGGTCCATGGAGGAGTGGGTCGTGGACGAGGTGGGTGAGCGTGGGTGAGGGGACCTCACCTTGTGTACTTGAGGCGACCAGCTTAAAACATAAATTAATATAAATGTCTCACCATGCTCCTGAGTTACCGAGGTGGGACTAAAAGTCCCACCCACTTCGCTCGTGCCCGCAGGTGATTGCTTTGCCTAATTGCCACTGCTGTGATCCCTCTCTAGGCCGCTCACTTGGCTGGATGTGTGCACGCACTCCTCACGCATCACCTAGACCTGGAGCGACCTTGCAAGCTCCTTGCTCATGCTTCAATGGAAGAAAGGGGGCCTGACCTAATACTCACAAATACGGCCTTGCAGCCTCATTAAAAAATATGGGGGCTTTACCATGCCACGGCGAAGGTAAGGCGGTTGGTGGCTGGCCACGGGATGGCCTAGGCATGCGTGCCTAGGTCGCTCTGTGGCCGTGTTAGTGGGTGTGTTCAATGGGAACTTGGGGAGGTGTTGGTGGTCAGTGAGGGGTGCAAAATGATCAGTGGGTGATGGTGGAGGTTTTGAGGGGTCTGGTGAGGCATGTGGAAGCATGGAGTGGTGGAAGAGCCCTCGCCGATTGTCGGTTGGAGATGGAAACGATGGAGGTGTTCTACGGTGTCGAGGGGTTTAAAGTGAAAATAAAGAGAGAGGAAGCATTCTAACTAATTAAGTGGACAAAAGGGGATCGAAGAGTGGCTAGCTATACTTACCGCCGCTGGAGAAGAAGACTTCCAGTGGAGGGAGACGGCAACGACGATGGGGTTGGAGGTGCGCACGTCGGTATGGCACGATGTGGAGGAAGGAGGAAAAGACGTCTCTACCACTGGTATTGTGGCAAAGCGATGAGAAGGAGGAGAAGGGGTCGTCGGAGCCTGTTGGACACCTGGCCAAAGAAGAGACGAAGTTGGAGGTGGTTCTCCGGCCAACTCGAGCTAAAAATGTGCGGCTGGAGCTGAGGGTCTTCTTATAGGTACTGGAAAGGGCTCTTGTGCTTGGATTACAAGCTTCCAAGTGCAAGAGTCCTCACTGGGAAAGGATTTAGAGAAACACCCATTTCTCTTGAGCGTTCAAATGAGAAATTGGGTGCGAATTGAGTTAGGGAACTACGCTCAGATGGAAGGGAATTTGTCAAAGAATCTCCCTTCCAAATCTGGGAGGAGATCTCTGAGGAATCATGGAGCAATCCCCCTCAATTCTACACTAGAGTAGGACTCCTCCACTTTAATGGCAGAGGGACCTAATTGCAAGAGTGGCAAGGAAGTTAGGGGGTGTCTACGCAACGAATTTCAAAAGCTAGGTGTCAAAATGTAATTGGGTGGACTATTTTGAAGGGTAGGTCAAGGTGACCTCCCCTTAGATCCAAATTTTATTACAAACCTAATTTGGACCTAAAGAATCCAATGGTGAGGTTAGATTTTAGGTTTGACCACGTTTGACTGGACATTTTACATAAAAATCCAAATTAGGTTAAATATCTAGCTAGGACCCCTACTTAGGTCAAAATAGGTTCCAAAGGAAAAATTGAAGGTTATAAACCCCAAGGGATATTTTTTCATGAATTTTAGAGGGTTTAGTTGATTTTTATCTTGACCGAAACCTTATTGAATTAAGTGAGTATGTTTTAGGGTTACAGAATGTCATTAATTCTTAGATTGCACAAGAACCCATTTCTGATTGAATGAACTCCATTTTTATCTTATTAGGACCATTTGACCTATGTTTAGCCTCTGAGAAATCCCGTTGATGTACTACAATGGTAAAATTATAATTTTACCCTTTGTTTCATGTTTTCTTCTCAAAATAATTCTTCCTTGAATTAGTCCTTTCTTTAGGTTATGTAATAGCTTTTATTCTCTTTCTTAGGTCAAAATGAGCTAGTTAGGGAACATGATGAGGTTCTCATCAACGATCTATGGGAAAGAATTTTTTGAGGAAGGCACTCTTGAGTTGAGGCCAAGTTGTGATGGGTAGACCAATGGTCCTGAACTAATAAGCAACCTTATCTTTAAGAGATAATGGAAATAGCCGCATAAGCCAAAGGTCTTCTTGCACATTTTGGCAACGGGTTTTTTCTGCAAGAAGAGTCATCTCTTCAAGGTGGCTGAAAGTGTCTTCCCTAAGAAGGTCATGGAAGTGTTTAATCAGGTTCAGGACTGTTGCCTTGATCTCGAAGTCCCCCTCTGGTATGACCACCCCTGGTCGTTCCTCATAATAAAATGGATCATAAAAATCTTTTAGAGGAATAATAGGCTACTGATGGGGTGATGGGTTTGGCCTTTGATTGACTAGGTTTTGGATGTTCTCAGACAATGTTTGTTGATTGGAATTCAATTTAGCAACTTGCTCAGCCATCATTGTCAAAAGATCAGGTGGGGGAGCTTGATGTTGTGATTAAGGCAATTCAGCATTAGGGAGCTCCAAGTGTGGGAAGTCAAAGGTAGGGGGGTTGTGGGTGAAAGGGTTAGAATTAGGGTTAGTAGTGGGGTTAGAAGTGGGATTAGAGGTGGAAGTGGAAAGGTTAGTGGACCTATTTTGCTGATTTTCCATATCTTTAGAAGAAGATAGAAAAGTGATCTTTTTGCATGCGGGGCAAAATCAAATGGTCCTTTCAAGTGCGGATTTTGAGACCGTCGCCCGTGCATAAAATGGAAGAACTGGAGGGGAGGAGAAGAGATGGAGATGACAGAAGTGGGCACAAAAGCAATCAAATTCTAGACCTAACTTAGTTGTGACTCCTTAGAAATTAATGTCAACAAATCTAGCCAGGTTGCTTAAGGGGAGGTTTGGGCTAAAGCGTTTCCTAGGAAAATCCCCAGGGGCTTGTGCAAACCTGTACCTAGTCATTTGACATGGCCCCTCAACCTGAACACCAGATATAGATGATAGAATTTGTATTAACTAAAGAAAACTTAAGACCTATATAACAGGCCTAAGTTGATGAAACCCTAGGGGTCAAGTTGCTACGAATTTTGGTTAGGTCTAGCATTCTAAAGTGCACATGGAATGTGGAGGATGTTGATTGGGTTGTTACCCTGTTATTTCAATTTTTTGTGTGTGTGCAAGAATTGGAAAGTTGTTCCAATTAAAAGCAAGTTATCACACAATTTATTGTATTTTTATCTTTTAGGATTTGATTTAATTCAATGTGTTTTAGGGTTTCTCTTTTTAAATTTTCAAACAAGTTTGAAACTCCACAATAAAAGTAAAAACAAGTTGTATTGTATTGGTGATGGTTAATTTCCTTTAATGTGAGTCTCTAGAAAGAAAGAAAACCTAAGCCAATTGTCCTTAAGACAGAAAATTACTAGCAATGGATTGTTTCTAGGCTTTCTGTATTAAGTAGTGATCCAAACAAGTCAAATAACACCACTACTTTTAAGGAAATCAAATAAGGATTCTATAAATTTTTTTTTTAAGATTTTAAGTTGTTTGGTATTTGTTTTGCATTTTTACTTGTGCTGGCGTCAAAGTCTAGCAATGATACCCGTGGGTATTTTGGACTTTCTGTACCACCATCGACCTCCAAAACTTTTTATGAATTTATGCAATGTGCATAATTTCACAAGGATTCCAAAAAATTAAATTTCACAAAAATTGGGTGAGTATAAAAATTCTAAAGATTCACGGACAGTAGCAAAACAAGAAGATCAAAGGGTGTGACCCCTATGTAATCCACGAATTTTTAAAAATTAATTACAAATCCAATTGCTTTGAAATTTGGCGTAGATGTTCCTTACTTGAATTGGAATCACTGGATGAAGTTTTATGATTTTAGAAGACTTGTGGTGTTCGAAACTGATTTTACAAGTCCAGACAGAAGTCTGGACTCAAAAAACAAAGCACTAACACTTAGGGTAGAGTGGTGTTTAATGGGGCAAGCAATCAAACAATGGGGTATAAAAGGTAAGTTTAGTGTATTTTGGTAGTCATTTAGGCTAAGTATGATAGGAAAGAAGAAACCAACCTAAAATTATGGGAAGAAAAGGAACTTTGAGCTCTCGCTACCAAATTCCCGCTTTCTTCCTGTAGTTCCTGCACACACAAGAGAAAAGAAAAAGAAGGGGATGAGATCCACTTAAAGCAAGAAAGAGATTAAGCAAAGCCAAGCATCCCCGGCAACAGGCCAAAAAGTGATCAGATTCTAAACGGTTTGTAAAATACGTCATTGTAATGTGTAAAATCGATCAACTCTTAAATTTGTAAACCTAGATAGTGGGGTATCTAAGGTTGTCCATGGAGGCTAAATGTTTGGAAAAAATACGTCTTGCTTAGAAATGAAATTCACCTTTCTTTTTTGTGTTTTTAATTTATATTTTTTTAGGTTTTTGAAATAACGAGCATTCGCAAAGTTGTTGATGAAGAGAAAAGCGATCTAAACCTAATCCACTAAACTATTGCTAGAGTTACAAGAAAGGCCTCTCCCTAAGCTCACTATAGGCACATGGGGGCCTAGAGTAATTAGGGAGAGGGAGTGAAAAAGTGCTAGATTAAGATAAAAGAAACAAATGTGACAAGAATTTAAAAGAAGGCAACTTGAATTGAATTGAAACACAAAACTCAAAGAGGAAGGCTTGTAATCTATTTGAAATGTAAGAAGACAAAAACACAAATCCTCTAAATGAAATGGTGAAGAAGATGATGGCTTCTTGCTCCAAGCCTGGTAGCTCCCAGGCTTGAAAAGAGTCCTCCTACTCCTTCCTTGTAAAGCTCCTTCAAATGGTGTCCTCGAAGCTGGAAGCTACCACCTTCAATTCTCCTCCTCCAAGGGTGGACGTCCACCATAGGTCTTTCTCCTTTGATTGGCCATCATCCTTGAAGTGAGATGCTCCTCCTCCTTGGCGTGGCACAAGAAGAGAGTGGGGAGAAGAAGGCACCAAGAGGTCGGGTGATGTGCCCCCTTAATCTTCTTCTCTACCTTTCTCTCTTGGTTGTAGGCTGTAGGTGGGTTTAGGTGGAATTAAACACTAATGGAGGATGAAGAAAAATGGTGGTAGGTGATGGGTTTATATAGAGTAGGAAGGGGGCATAGGTAGCTCTTGGAATGAATAGTTAGGATAGGATATGGGGGGTAGTTGGGGATCCTAGGGCTAAGGGTGATTGGCACCAATTCAAGGGTTACCTAGGTGATGGTTATGGGTGGTGGCACCCCTTGAAGCTGGCTCCAAAATGGGTTCTAGATGGGGCGTCTAGGTGGCGCCAAGTAGGGTTCTAGAAGAAGGGGTAGGAGGGTGGCTAGGATGGGTTATATGGGTAGGTGTAGGGTTAGGATGGGGGGATTTTTGGTGGGAATTTTTGGCACCAAAACAAGGGTAGTTATAGGTGATTTTGGTGCCATTTAATGGTGTCTTTTGGTGGTAGTGGGTAGGTTAGCTTTGTGGCGCCAAAAGGAGTAGAGTGGAGCTAGCTTAGGTGAGCTTAGGTAGGCCTTAGTTGGTAGAGCTAGCTAAGGAGGGTTTTTAGGTGGTGGATGATGGTAACACCATCGTGAACCCTAATTAGCTCATTTTGACCTAGAAAAGAGAAAAAAAGCTCCTACTTAACCAAATGAAGGGCCTAACTCAAGGAATAATCACTCTGAGAGAAAAGTAAGAAAAAAAGGGTAAAACTGCAATTTTACCATTGCAGTACAACAACAAGATTTATAAGGGGCTAAATATGGGTCAAATGGTTTTAACAAGATAAAAAATGGGCTAGTTCAATCAGAAAAGGGTTAATGTGAAATCTGGGAATTAAATGACTTCCTACAACACTAAAAGAGATCCACTTAATTCAACAAGGTTCTGGTTAAGATAAAATTTACCTAAACAAACTAAAATTCATGGAAAAATATCCTCTATGGTTTAGAACCATCAATTTGGCCTTTGGAACCTATTTTGACCAAAATAGGGGTCCTAGTCAAATATTTGCCCAAAATTGGGTTTTTATGTAAAATGCCCAGTCAAACATGGTCCCTAAACTCCAACTTTACCATTGGATTCCTTATCTCCAAATTAGGTTTATACCAAAATTTAGACCTAAGAGGAGTTCACCTTGACCTATTTTGCAAAATAGTCCAATCGAATTACTTTTAGACCCCTAGCTTTTGAAAACCTTGCAGATACCCCCCATTCTCCTCGTCATTCTTTGCAATTAGGTCCCTCCACTATTACAGCAGAGGAATCCTACTCCGGCGAGGATTCAAGGGGGAGTTCTCTGTGATTCCTTAGAGACCCTCTCAAATTTGAAAGGGAGATTCTCTAAGGAATTCCCGATCATCTGAACACAATATCAAGCCCTGATTGTCACCTAATCTCTCATCTAAACGCATGAGAGATTTGGGTATCTCTCACATTCCATGTCCAACGAGGATGTCCGAGCCTGGAAGCTTTTCTTCCAAGCACAAGGCCCTCTGACCCCAAGTCCTCTCGTCCAACCTCAGCCTGGTTTGGATGGCATTAACCCCTCAAATTCATCTCTTCTCCTCCGACCAAACACCCAGTGAGCTCTGACGACCTATTTCTCCTCCTCTCATCGCTCATCCACAATACTAGTGGCAGAGTTGTCTCTACCTCCATCGTCCGCGTCGCGCCATACCTGCGCACGTGCCTGCCTCCTCTTCGTCGTCATCGCCCCCTTCTAACTGGATCTTCGTCTTCAATGGCGGCAGGCATGTGCCATCCGCCATCTCTTCCCCCTTCATCCTTAAACTAGGTTAGATACTTTCCCTTTCCTCTTCTCTTCATTTCCCCCTTCTCTATTTCTATTTTCACCCCTCGACAACCACAGACCACCACCATCGTCTCCACCTCCAGCAGACCATCGACGAGGTGCCTTCGTCACTCCACCCACTCAGCCACCTTGCCAAACCCCTCAGAAGCTCCACCACCTTCCACTAATAAATTCCCCCTTCTCCATCGACCGCCACACGTTCCACATTCTTCCCCCAAACAAACCATTACCACAGCCATAGAATGACCTAGGCACGCATGCCCAGGCTCCCCCGCGCCACGCCACCTACTGAGACACCTTCATTTTGCCACAGCGAAGCCCCCTGTGTGATTTAACGTGGCCACAAGGCCATTTTACTTGAGTGCAGGTTCCGACCTCAACCGCCATTAGAGCAGATGTGAAGGAGCTTGCAACCTTCAAATCAGGTAGCCTCGCTCCAGGCCCCAGGTTCCAGGCGACGCGGATTCGCATCACGCATGAATTTAGCCAAGTAATTGGCTTTGCGTGGCACTGTAGTCATTGCAATTAAATGAAGACCCCTGTAGGTGCGCACGAGGAAGTGGGTTGGACTTTTAGTCCTACCTTGGTTATTTTCAAACGTGTGGAGAGGAATAAATTGTAATTGTGTTAGGGGCTTCTCACTTCCTGACACGGGGTGAGGTCCCACTCTCCCCATCCCATGCCTCATCCACAATTCACTCCTCCGCGGACCTGGTAGCCTGACCTGATAGCTCGTGCACTCCTCATGCACCACCCACGCCGGTGCACATGGACCCGGGCATGCTAACCTGACCCGTTTACCCGAGAAAGGCTCTGGGAGAGCAAGCCTAAGAGAGAAAAAGAGAGAGTTCGCAGGGGAGGGTAGGGGTAGGTTTTGCACTAGCTTGCAGGGAAAGGAAGAAGGAAGAGGAAGCTGAAGAGGGAAGCTAAGGAGAAGAGCCGCAAAGGAAGCTAAGGAAGGAGAAGGCATGGCTGAAGAGAAGGCAAAGAGAAGCTGAAGCCAAAGAAAGAAGGAAGGAGAAGAACTAAAGGCCAAGGTAGGAAGGAACAGAAGAAATGTGTTGAAGGCCAAAGCCAGAGAGGAAGGGAGAGAAAAGTCAAGGTAGAAAGGAAGAAGGAAGAGGACACTGAAGGAGAAGCTAAGGAAGGGAAAGCTAAAGGTAGAAGAAAGCCGCAGAGGAAGCTAAGGCAAAGAAGAAGGTTGAAGGGGAGGCACGGTTGAAGAAGGAGAAAGCTGAAGAAGGAGCTGAGGGCTAAAGATAGAAGAAAGCTGAAGAGGATCAGAGTTGCATAAGAGGCTAAGGAAGAAAGAAGAAGGAGAAGAATAGCCAGAGAAAGAAAGAAGAGAAAGAGGAGAACTAGCCAAAGAGAAGAAGCAAAAGAAGAGTCAAACCTTTTTAAGACGGCTAATTCCATACTCAGACATCCAATTCCTCCCAATTTCTCTTTTATGCTACATTTTATTATTCATAAACTCATGCTTGACATTCTGATTTGTATTTTGAGTAATTTCATGTGTTCAAATTGCCTCTATTATTGAGATTAGTGCATGACCTCCATTTGCTCCCTGTGTTCGACCTTGGACTTAAAATTCGAGTAATAAAATTTATTTGTTTTCAAAGCGATTTCAACTACACTACGACACATTCATCGTTTTAAACCTGATTTTGCCTTGTCAACATTTTGGCGCCATTGCTGGGGAGCAACGTGCAATTCATCACTAATCTCTGCATTATTTTTGATCATATTTGAGCACTAACTTGCCCTATTTGTTTTGTTCTGTATTTCTCAAGGAGATCTCCCACGTACATCAACCACTCCAGCGCAAGTAACTTTTCCCTTCTTCCCTAATTCATCTTCTAATCCTGGGAAGACAAAAAGAAGCAATCAAATTAGGAATCACTTGCCTTCTTTTTGTAATAATTATCTTTTAAAAGGCTAGTTTCCTGATTTGCAAAATATTTTTTTTCTAATCTCATCGAAGTTGAAGCGATTTTTAGAGATCCTACCCCACAAAATTCCTATGCCTATTAGAGATCAAGCTTAATTTCTGAATCTCCGTGGACTACACACTTCTTATCTGATGTCCAAAGAGAACTTCTGAAAATCAAAGAGAATTGGAAATAGAACCAAATTAGGGTTTCTGCAGTAGGGTTTTGGAGTGCTAGTTCACACGTGCTTGCATAAAAGGAAACAAATCCACCTGCATCTCTGCACTGCCCAAGCCCGTGATTGAAAGGGTCTAAGCAAGACAAACCCTAAAATTAAACTCCAAAATCACTTGAACCTTAAAAACCTTGGACCTAATAACCTGGGAGTCAAGTCAGGGTGATTTCTAGGTCTTGACCTAGAATCATTCTGCCATCTCTAGGACAAGTCAGTTGAAGTTGACCCCTTGTTGGGTCAACCAACCTTGAAATTAGGTCACAAAACCAAACCATCTAAAGTTCAAGTGGAACCTTAAGCACCTTTGATTTGAAATAAAAGTGGTAGACTTAAGAGGTCAAGGTCCCCATTCTAGTCTACCTAGAATCTCAGTGACAAGAGAGGTCAGGTGGGGGAAACCCTATAACCTATGGGGACGCTCTACCATGTAGGGGTTTTTGCGGGACTCTCCCTCTCTGGCTGCCTAGGTAATTCTTAGGTGGATGACTTTCCGATCCAAGGGTATCATCCACCCCGAACCTCCATAGTCATCCAAAAATCTTTGGGTTCCTCGATTGGGTCAAAAACACATCCAGTCCCTCATCCCTTCTCTTTAGAGCACGCACATAGATTTTCAGTGGGATTCTCTATTTGGATCTAATCACTTCAAGACTTGATTCTACATCTTGATCTAAACTCTGATTCTACATCGTGATTCCACCATCTGATCCAAATATGCATCCTGGTTAATTAGGATTACCATTCAAGAAACCTAAATCACAGAGATCCATGAGAGATAGAATGATTGAGGATGCCCTTGAATTCTATGAAATTGAGTACAAAACCTCAACACCAGTAGAAGACATTCAAGTTAGTGTACCAACAACAACAACTTTCATCATAACCTATGCACAAGTGTTATTGATAGAAGCCATAAAAGGATCAACCTGAGACATTCGCATAATAGGATACATTGAGATAGAAAAATTGCATAATTTTGAATACCTTCAATGCATCACAAATCCTATACTATGGGAACAACACTAAGATGATCTTGAAAAATGGGAAGAGATGATGAGATTATTGTAACAAGTTATCGATCAGAAATACCCGTACACACCCCAAACAGATGATGAACCATCTTGGAACAATATCGAGGATCAATCCGATTTCTAAAACTCCAGGTTTGAGGCACAAAGTTGTTGTGGATTCCCAACCCAGATGGAATACAACATGCTTGATCTTGAATTAGGGTGGGAAGTTCCAATTGTAGGAGAACATGATTTTGAGCCAGCCCTAGATCTTGGGTAAACAAGTATAGAATTTTGAGACTCCTGCAAGGATGAAATTAGAACTAAACCTCTCGAGGGTATAAATCCTACCCCTTATTCTGATAAGGTGACCCTCGACAGTAACTCTGACCTAGATTCTAGTGATTCAACCCACACCCTAAGCCTAGATTCTGGATCTGAAATTTATTAGGAAGATTACGAGGCCTTGTATGACGAAGATCAAAGTTTCAATGAAGAGTATGATTCTGGGCCTTTATTTGATGAATATCCCTCTCCAACATCCTCAGACATACAAATCAATTTTTTGGAAGTCACGCCAATCTATGATACAGAAATCGAGGAGTTGGACTAGTGGAGTTTTGATTGGGTCTTTCCTATAAGCCTAGAACTTGTGCCTAGACCAAATAAGGACACCTTTTTGAGCTTAGAATTTACATATAGGCTAGACCCAAGTCAGGCTGCTAAGTCTACATGGTATGACTTATTCTGTGGTGGAACCCATGATATCGAATCTCATTTAGAACTTGATTTTCGCAAACTCTCTGACAATTTCGAATCTTACCATGATTTCAGAGAACCTCTGTTTCCTGAATACAACGAGCCAATCTATGACCTCAGCACACATGATTCATTCTCTGACTCCAACTCTGAGGTCCCTGATCCTGAGATCACTGATTTAAGTTCAGGTTCCAGTGAGATGGAATCATTTCTTTTCGATCCTCAGGAATCAAAACCAGAAAATGCCGAGAGTGACTGCAACCCAGAATTCGAATCCTTTCTCGACTCAAATTTCCCTCATCTTATAGACACTATTCAGGCATTCACCTTTGACTTTGAAAGCTACTACGAGGACTCTCTCAATGAAACCACTTGTAACTCCTTTCTAGAAGAACCCTCATACACAATTCTTATTGAAGCCACCTCTTCCGCATATACAGAACCTATCCAAACCCGTTTTCAGCCCAGACCCGCAACCAAACTCAATTTCTATTCAGATTCCCCTCTTACTGAGACGATTGCAGATGATTCAACTCCACATCTATACCGGGTATCGAACATTGATCAGACTAAAGGCCATGCTCCATCATTCTCTGATCACCCCTGTAGGGTTTCCGCACCATTCACTGATTATTTTACGTATCCCTACTTTGACCAGGCTGATTTGACTCAGCCAAACCTCGAATTCACACTTCCACATCCATCCGAGCTCCATATCATATGATGGGTTCCACATCTCTTGATCTACATTTATCAACCTACCAGATTGATTGGGTTTGGGTTGCATCATCAGCTTATTGATCTGAACAAGAACGTGGTTGGACCAACCAGGCTCTTGATCAAGGTGCTTGTTCTACAAAACTTTGTTAATTTAACCACTCCCTCTCCATATCATTTCCCGCTTGGCTGAAGGCGTTGAATTTAGCACTTAACGGGAGGCAACCCATCATTCCAAAAGCCTGAGATCCATCTAATTATCCATCTATACTTCACGTCTATTGCACCTTGAGTTCGATTTTCTTAGAATAGTCGATCCCACCTCTGGTACACGTACCAGAGCTTGAAATCGTCCGCATCAGTCATTCCCGACCCAATCATCTACCAGATAAATCCTGTTTTAAGTCCCTAAACCCAAAACTATTTCACACCCTCCATTTATAATGAGGACATTGCAAAACTTATGCATGGGGGGGTAAAGTGCAAACATACAAAAATCAAGAAAAGTCAGAAGGATTCTCACAAAAAATCACATATGTCAAAAAAACCAAAAAAATAGAAAATTGAGAAAAAGAACAAAAAAAATTGGAGGGAAGAAAATTTTGAGGCCATATAAATTTTGAGGAAAAGAGAAAAATGTCAAAGGGAACACAAAATGAAAAAGAAAAAGAGATAGTCATTAGTAAGAGGTTAAGGGATTAACCGAAATTCTAGAGCACATCAAGAAAAGGAGAAAAATATACGAAAAAAGTGCTAATGAGACACAAAGTGAGATTAGTAGGAACGCTGATCTTACGCCTTTTGGGCTAGACTCTTAGGCTTAAAAATTCATGTATCCACTAAGATCTGGATAATCCTTAAGAGGTTGGGAAAAATGCGAATCTTATGTATTAGGTCTAAGGCTTAGGGAGTATTCGACCTCGTTAACTGACCTTCAGTTTGTGGGACTTGGTAACCTAGGCACCCCAATCCACACACAGTCTGGTTCAGTGCGCATAACTATCAAAATCACGTAAAGGCATTTAAATGTTCTGAAAAAAAGTTGCCTAGATTAGGAGCGACCGATCAACACAAGTTGATTTGGATGAGTTCCCAGCATGGAGAGGCAGAAAATTCCCCTCGAAGATGCGTAACAACATATTGTCTCCTCGGTGCTTGTCTCCTAGGATATTTACATATCCTACCGGTGGCACGTAAGCGCCCTGCTGGTTCAGATGCCATAGACATAATTATCATGAAATGTCAATTGATAGGGTCTGGACTTGGCTACGGAATGCCATGGGTAGGATTATCTCGAAATCTAAAAAGGCAGGATTCTCGGGGTTGCCATGGGTGGTGCTATCATGAAACATCGATTGCCAGGGACCTTTGAGGATTGATGATGGGGATGAGGAATCCGATACATACCATGTTGAGAAGCCAATCCGAAGCAAGAAATAAAAAGAAAAGAGAGAGAAAACTCTCTAAACAAATAAATCCTCTGTCTCTCTCTTACACAAAAAAGCACTACAAACTGAATCGAGGCTAAAATATCTCTCATGCATGGGTGCTTTAACTGCGGAGTTCAACGAACCTTAGGATAGTTCCTACGGGCCTTAAAATCCTTTGCAGAGGATCGAGGCTAGAGCTGGTCAGGTCTGAATCTTGGTTGGTACTTGAGTACCTCTACGCCTACTGTTGGCATTTTAACCTAATAAAAAAGAAAAGAGAAAAAGCACTCATCAAAATATGTGAAAGGAACTCATGGTCTAGAACATAAGTTAAAGCCTTAAAATTTTGCTAAGGGACTAGCAAAAGCTTGGCATGGGGGCATGATGGGATCATCATCATGAGCCCTAACTAGCTCATTTTGACCTAGAAAAGAGAACAAAAGCTCCAACTTAACCAAATGAAGGGCCTAACTCAAGGAATAATCAGTTAGAGAGAAAAGTAAGAAAAAAAAGGTAAAACTACAATTTTACCATTGTTGTACAACAATAGGATTTCTCAAGGATTAAATACAAATCAAATGGTCTTGATAGTATAAAAAGTGGGTTGGTTCAATCAGAAAAGGGTTAATGCGAAATCTAGGAATTAAATGACTTCATATAGCCCTAAAACAAACCCACTTAATTCAACAAGATTCTGGTTAGGATAAAATTCACCTAAACAATCTAAAAATCATGGAAAAAAATCCTCTAGGGTTTAGAACCTTCTATTTGGCCCTTGGAACCTATTTTCACCTAAATATAAGTCTTAGTCAAATATTTGCCTTAAATTGGGTTTTTGTGTAAAATGCCCTATCAAATGTGGTCAAACCTAAAATCCAACTTCACCATTGGATTCCTTAGCCTCAAATTAGGTTTATACCAAAAATTTGGACCTAAGGGGAGTTCACCTTGACCTACTTTGCAAAATAGTCCAACCCAATTACTTATAGACCCTTAGCTTTTGAAAACCTTGTAGATACCCCCTATCTTCCTTGTCATTCTTTGCAATTAGGTCCCTCCACCATTACAGCGGAGGAATCCTACTCCAACAAAAATTCAAGGGGGTGTTCTCTTTGATTGCTTAGAGACGCTCTCAAACTTCAAAGGGAGATTCTTTGAGGAATTCTCGATCATCTGAACACAATCTCAAGCCTTGATTGTCACCCAATCTCTCATGTGAATGCATGAGAGATTTGGGTATCTTTCACCTTCCATGTCCGGCAAGGATGCCCATGCTTGGAAGCTTGCCTTCCAAGCACAAGGCCCTCTACCTGCAACTATAAAAGACACCCCAAGTCCTCCCATCCATCCTCAGCTTGGTTTGGCTGAAGACAACCCCTCAAATTCATCTCTTCTCCTCCGGCCAAACACCCAGCGAGCTCCAGCGACCTATTTCTCCTCTCGTCGCTCTGCCACAATACTAGTGGTAGAGTTGTCTCTACCTCTGCCATTCGTGTCGTGCCATACCTGCGCACGCGCCTGCCTCCTCTTCGTCGTCGTCACTCCCTTCTAACTGGATCTTCATCTCTGGTGGCAACAGGTACGCGCCATCTGCCATCTCTTCCCCCTTCATCCTTAAACTAGGTTGATACTTTCCCTTTCTTCTTCTCTTCATTTTCCCCTTCTCTATTTCTATTTTCACCCCTCGACAACCATAGACCACCACCATCTTCTCCACCTCCCGCAGACCACCGACGAGGTGCCTCCATCACTCCAAGCACCCATCCACCTCGCCAAACCCCTCACAAGCTCCGCCACCTTCCACTAATCAATTCCCCGTTCCCTATAGACTGCCATACGTTCCACATTCTTCCCTCGAACAAACCCATTACCATGGCCACAAAATGACCTAGGCACGCACACCCAGGCCACCCCGCGACACGCCACCTATTGAGACACCTTCACCATGCCACGGTGAAGCCCCCTGTGTGATTTAATGAGGCCGCAAGGCCATTTTACTTGAGTGCAGGTTCCGACCTCGACCACCATTGGAGCAGATGTGAAGGAGCTTGCAACCTTCGAATTAGGTAGCCTCGCTCTAGGTCCCAGGTTTTAAGCGACGAGGAATCGCATTACGCACGCATTTAGCCAAGTAATTTGCTTTTCAAGGCACTGCAGTCGCTGCAATTAAGTGAAGACCCCTGCAGGTGCATGTGAGGAAGCAGGTAGGACTTTTAGTCCCACCTCAGCTATTTTTAAACGTGTGGAGCAAAATAAATTGTAATTGTGTCAGGGGCTTATCGCCTCCTGACACGGGGTGAGGTCCCACTCTCCTTATCCCACGCCTCGTCCGTGATTCACTCCTCCGCAGATCTGGTAGCCTGACCCAATAACCCGTGCACTCCTCGCGCACCACCCACATCGGTGCACTACGACCCGGGTGCGCTAACCTGACCTGTTTACCCAAGAAAGGCTTTAGGAGAGTGAGCCTAAGAGAGGAAAAGAGAGAGAGTTTGTGGGGGAGGGTAGGGGTAGGTTTTGCACCTGCTTGCAGGGAAAGAAAGAAGGAAGAGGAAGCTGAAGAAGGAAGCTAAGGAGAAGAGCTGCAGAGGAGGCTAAGGAAGGAGAAGGCACGGTTGAAGAGAAGGTAAAGAGAAGCTGTAGCGAAAGAAAGAAGGAAGGATAAGAGTTGAAGGCCAAGGCAAGAAGGAACAAAAGAAAAGAGTTGAAGGCCAAAGCTAGAGAAGAAGGGAGAGAAAAGTCAAGGCAAAAAGGAAGAAGGAAGAGGACCCTGATGGAGAAGATAAGGAAGGAAAAGCTAAAGGCAGAAGAAAGTCGTAGAGGAAGCTAAGGCAAAAAGGAAGGCTGAAGGGGAGGCATGGTTGAAGAAGGAGAAAGCTGAGGAAGGAGCTGAGGGCTAAAGATAGAAGAAAGCTGAAGAGGATTAAAGTTGCAGAAGAAGCTAAGGAAGAAAGAAGAAGAAGGAGAAGAATAGCTAGAGAAAGAAAGAAGGAAAGAAGAACATGAAGAAAGAAGAGAAAGAGGAGAACTAGCCAAAGAGAAGAAGAAAAAGAAGAATCAAACCTTTTTAAGACATCTAATACCATACTCAGACGTCCAATTCTTCCCAATTTCTCTTTTATGCTACTTTTTATTATTCATAAACTCATGCTTGACATTCTGATATATATTTTGAGTAATTTCATGCGTTCAAATTGCCTCTGTTATTGAGATTAGTGCATGAGCTCCATTTGCTCCCTGTGTTTGACCTCAAACTTAAGATTCGAGTAATAAAATTTATTTGTTTTCAAAGCGATTTCAACTATACTACGACGTATTCATCATTTTAAACCTGATTTCATCCTGTCAATAGTGGATTGCCAAGGGAGTTGGAGCCTAGCTAAGCTAAGCTAAGCTAAGCTAGCTTAGCTAGTAGTGGACTAGAGGAGGAAGTATTAGAGCTAGGGTTTGAAGAGAGGAGCCGAGGAGGAGAAGTCTGGAGCTTGAAATGGAGCTGTCAGCTACTGAAGAGGTTAGCATGGAGCTACTCTAGCTGCTCAACTTGCTAGTTCTTTGTTAGCTACTAAGCCAAGCTAAAGTGAGTTGGCTTCTACTGAATTGAATGAAGGTGAGCTGGGTCTGGTGCTCTCGGGGAAGATTGAGCTGATTGAGGTAGCTAAGGTAGCTTAGCTCAACTAAGTTGGGCTAAGCTGAGTCCATGGGAGCTGGACTTGAGCTTCCTAAGTTGGAATGAATTCATCTTCAACTGGCTAGAGTTGAGTGGAGCTGGATGTAGCTGGACTTGACCTAGGGTGAACTCCAGTCAACTCAACTGAGCTAGCTAGAGCTCCCTATGGACTAATGGGAGCTGAGATGAGCTAGACTCAGCTAAGTTGAGCTGGATCAGAGCTAACCAGAGCTAGGGTGAGCTAAGATGAGCTCTCTTGAGTTGCCATTTAGCTGAGATGAGGTGAATGGAGCTAGGATGAGCTAACCCTAGTTCAGGTGAGCTGAATTCCAACTATGGTGAACTGGATCAAGCTGAGTTCCTACTGGTGAGAGCTTCTCCTTCACCAGTTGCCTTCCTAAGTGTTAGGTTTCTAAGGATCTGGCAATCTATATATCCCTAACACTCATAAGAACACATTAAAAATACAATAAAAATTGTGATGCATGCCTAACCTAATTAATGCCTAAATGCATCCCAAAAACCCGTTTGCAAAGCAGAATCCTAAGAGCTATGCAAAAGAATGATGATAAACTGGCATTTATCACTATTCCACTGCCTACTTCTGCGTGCAGCTACAGTGGGTTGCCTTCGCTGAATTGGAGTAGCAGTAGCAGATGTTGGTGCCAATTGAAGACTTGGAGATCTACCTGGAACCTCTCTGCAAAACCTGGGCATATCACCTAGGACTTGTGCTGCTGGAGAAGGCTTCAAGCTTCATTTGAAGCTGCGATAATGGCGGTCGAAGGACTTGCTACCTGAAACATGAAATATGGGCTAAAAGCCCCACTTAAAAGTTTCAATAATGTCACTATGAGGCGAGGAAGTGAACAGTGGTGTCCATAAGGTGTGAGAGTGAGTGAGGTGGCCGAATGTGATGGAAAGTGAAGTGAGAAGGTGTGGTGTTTGGCAAAGGTTGTGAAGGAGCAATCGACCTAACTAGGTTAGGGCTTTCGCTCCTGGAGTCAAGGTGGAGGTGTAGGGATGAACGGTAAGGGGTTTGGTGGTGTGTGGGGCGAGATGTGCCTCACCGGATGAGTGACCAGATGCGGAAGGGATGACAGGGAATGGGCGGTAGCGTGGTTGAAATTGAGTGTGGCTGGGATGGAAATGAAGTAGAGGAGTTAAGGGACTTATCTAGGTAGTTGACAGACGACGGGGAGTTGAGGTGGCATCGATTGCGGTGTGGTCGGCGTCGAGGAAGAAAGTGCTCCAGTGAGTAGGGATCGCCGAGGAAGGCAGAGGACGAGGCATTGGCAGATACAGCATGACACATAAGAGAGCGAGGGAGATAAATCTACTGCTAGTATTATGCACAGATGAAGGATGGAGTCAGAGGAGCTCGACGGATGAGGAGACACGAAATTAAGGGGGAATCTGGTCGAATTTGAGCATGGAATCTTCAGTCTGATCTGGGGGTCCTTTTATAGACCTTTGTATGGTGCTTTGGGCTTGGGAAGCAAACTTCCCAAGCTAGGAAAGCTGACCAGAGATAGGAATTCTAAGATACCCTAATCTCTCATGCATTCACATGAGAGATTGGGAAGGTTTTAGGGCTTGGGATTTGGCTGAAAAGGAAGGGAATTCCTTGACGAACTTCCCTTTCAAATCTGAGAGGGATTCGTCAAGGAATCAAGGAGAACATGCAATATTTAGGTCACCATAATTTGTAGGAATAGGATTCATTGCGGTAGGGACCTATTTGAAGAAAATGATAATAAAGATTGGGGCCTTTTTGTTATAAATTCAAAAGCTAAGTACCCATGTGGAATAAAGGAAATCAGACTTGGACCAAAGTGCAAACAAGGTTGAAACTACCTTAGATTGGGCCCAAATTTTGGTATAAACCTAATTTTGTCCTAAGGAATCTAATGGTGAAGTTGGATTTCGATTTTGACCTAATTTGACTGGGTAATTTGAATAATTACCCAAATTAAGGCAAATGTCAGTCTGAGACTTTATTTTGGGTCAAGACTGGTTCTGATGGTCAAATTGAAGGTACTAAACCCTAGAAAATATTTTTATATGAATTTTAGAAGGTTTAGGTGAATTTTATCTTGACCAGAATCTCAGTTAATTAAGCTGGTTTATTTTTAGGGTTTTAGAAGTCATTTAATTCTGTAAACACGCGAAAACTATTTTCTGTCTGTTCTTATCCACTTGTTCGACTTTTAAGACCATTTGACCTTTATCTAATCCCTAAGAAAACCCACGGTTATTCTGCATTCAAGATATGATGGTAAAATTATAGTTTTAACCCTTGTTTCTTGTATTTCCCTCAGAATGGATTTGTAGTGACTTAAGGCCTTCTGATGGTTATGTAGGAGAATTTAATGACTTAATCAGATCAAATTGAGCTAGTTATGGCTTATAATGGTGTTCCCATCATACCCCAATGCCTAGCTTTTGCTAGTCCCTTAGAAAAATCTTATGGAACTAACTTAATTTCTAGACCATGCCTTTTTATGCTCAGATTTCTGCTGTGTGCTTTCTTTTGTAAATTATGTCAAAATGCCAATAGTGGGCCTAGAGGTACTCAAGTACCAACCAAGATCCGGGCTTGGCCAACTCTAGCTTCAGTCTACCACAAAGGTTTCTAAGGCCCACAGGAACTAACCTAAGGTTCTCTGAACTCCGTAGTTAGAGCACCCATGCTTAAAACATATTTAGCCCTAGTTCAGTTTGCAATGCATTTTTGTAAGTCAGAGACAGAAGAAGTTTTATGTTTTTTGGAGAGTTTTCTCTCTCTTTTCTTTCTTTATTTCTAGCTTCGGATTGGCTTTACAACATAGTCTGTATCGGATTCCTAGCTCCCACCATCAATCCTTACAGGGTCCTTGGCAATCGATGCTTTGAGATAGCACTGCCCATGGCAACCCCCAGAACCCTAGCTTTCGATATTTCTGGATAATTCGACCCATGGCATTCTGTAGCTAAATCCAAACCCTGGCAATCGACCTTTCATGATAATGTTGCCCATGCATCTGAACTAGCACAAGGTGCTTACATGCCCCCGGTAGGATATTTAGATATCCTAGGAGACAAGCACCGAGGAGATGGTATGTTATTCCACCTCTTTGAGGGGAATTTCCCACCTCTCCACATTGGGAATTCTTCGAAATCAACTTGTGTTGATCAGTGGCTCCTAATCTAGGTAGCTTTTTTTTTTCAGAACAGATTTAACACATTTTTGTGATTTTGATAATTAAGCATATTAAACCAGATTGTGTGTGGATTGGGGTGGTTAGGTTACCATGTACCGCAAACTAGAGGTCAGTTAACGAGGCTAAATAATCCTTAATCCTTAGACCTAATGCTTAAGGTTTGCCTTTTCTCTAACCTCTTGAGGACTATCCAGATCTTAACGAATACTTGAATTTTTAAGCTTAAAACACAGCCCAAGAGGCCTATGATTGGTGTTCATACTAATCACATTTGTCTCTTACCAGTTTTTATCTTTTTTATTTCTTTCTTTTTGATTTGGTTTAGAACTGAGTAGATTCCTTAATCTTTTACTAATGACTATCTCTTTTTATTTCAGCTATGCTTATTTTTGACATTTATATCACCTCCCCTTTTCCTCCTCAAGAATGATAAGCAATTTTCAAAATTTCCTCCTTTCTCTGTCTTTTTTTCTTTTTCAATTTTTTTCATTTTTTTGGTTTTTTGGACTACGTATTTTTTTTGATGAAACCCTTTCTTGTGACATGATTCTCATAGTGTTTTGCACTTTAATACCCCCCCATGCCTATGATTTGCAATGTCCTCATTGTAAATTAGGTGGGTTCGAATTCAGCTTAGATTTCAGATTAGAACAGATTTTGGGTGGGTGGCTAGGTCGGGATGGCTATTACGGACGATTTCAAGCTCGAGTACGGGTACCAAAGGTGGAGTTGGTTGTTCTAATGGATGAACCCTAAAGTGCAATATGAGTTCAGCACGGGATATGTCAAGAAGGGTTTCGGGTTTTTTCAAGAAGATGATGGGTTGCCTCCCGTTAAGCACTGAGTTTAATGCCATCAATTGGGTGCAATATGCTCAATTAGAATGGCTTGACTGCATGAATGATATGATAGTGATGGATGAGAATTGGATGGCCACAGATAAGTATCAAAGCATGATGGAGAGTCATTCCAAACTATCTCTGATATATGTCAGTTGATTTGTTTCTGGATGATCTTTCTTGAGTTTCTGCAGAAGGAACAGTTGGAAGGTTTAGTGATCATGGGATTTCGTAGTAGCATTATGGTGATTCCAAGGCTCAATAGAAATGGGTCTAGTTAGTGTACCCCAGATGTGTGGTTCCTCTCATGCTCTGTAGCATATCAAATCGATACCTGACGAGTCATTGTGATTCTTTTCTTTTGGGTTTGAGATTATCTCCTGAAGAAATGACTCATAGATTGGGTCTTCAAATGAATCTTCCCTATAATCTTCATCCCAAAAAGTGAATGCTTGGAGAGTGCCTTTTAAATCATAAAACTTGAAATCTGTAAAGGATTCATATTTTGGGTGAAGGTCACTCTTAATATCGTCTAATCCTGATTCCTGGTGGTCTTCAAAACAAAAAGTCTCCATATCCATGGACTTTGAATCTGGTTTGTCACCTTGTTTCCCAGCATTTCTGGGTATATCTTCAACTTCAAATGTGAAAACCACCATTGTGCTCATATCATATGCTCGACTAGATCATCATCTAGGATGTGAAAGGTTTCCAATTCCGGTTCTAGGTTTCCTACTAAGTATATGTTCATGAGATCCTGTATAAAACCTAGTTGTTCTATCAAGCATTTTCCTTTTGCTGCCTCAAAAATATTCAGCTCAGCATGTTGATCTCTGGAGGCAATTGTCATATGCCCTGATTCGTAATTGATTATGGCTCTCGCTGTGGCCAAGAATGGTCTTCCCAAAATCATTGGCATATCATGTATCTGTTGTGGTGTCTCCATGTCAAGAATTAGGAAATCTGCTAGGTAGCTGAAATCCTTAACTTTAATTACCACATCCTCTATCATCCCAATTGGTGTGATCAGGGTTCGATCAGCTAGTTGCAAAGTGACATGAGCAGGTTTTAGCTATCCAATCGATAATTTTTCAAATAGGTTGGTAGCGATGAGGTTGACTGAGGCCCTATGTCTAGCACAACCCGCTTGAAGTTTGTATCACCGATATTGCATGGAATTAGCATGGTGCCTGGATAGATTTCTTAGGGGGTAGACTATTTTGGATTATGGCACTTATATTTTCAGACAATACTACCTTTCCAAGTGTTTGTTCTTTCATCTCCCTTCTGGGTAAGTCAGGTGAGGTCGGGTTGAGAGTGAGGATATCAAGTAGTGCAATTGTGACTTGTTCATTCCTGAAAGGTCCCATTATATCACTTTCTGACAATTCCTTAGCGTGGAGGTGAGATATGACCTAGGATAGGGAAATGGATTGTCTAGGGATGGGATTTTGTTCTTTCATAACATTGATCATAGCACAATCATGGTGGGGAGGTGGATCAGGAAAAGTCAGACCTTGCTGTTGCTGTGGGGGTGGTGTTGGGTAAGTCATGGTGTGTTTTGGCTCAGCTGAGGTGGATGGAGAAAACACGCAAGTATGAGTCACTGGACCGGGTTGGGTATAACATGTTTGACCTTGGATTTGGTTTACAATGTATTTTTGGGTCAACATGTTCTTAGGATTTGACAGAGGTTGGGAAGGAAGTGTGCCAAGCTAGCGAGAACTTGCCAGCTGGGTGACTTGATTGCGAAGTTTAGTGATTTCTTATTTGTGTTGTTTCTGCATGTCAACTGAGGTTTGAAGAATCAAAGATCTATGATCTTCCTTAGGTGATCCAAATTGGAAATTTTGAGTGGGCCTTGGTTGGGTGAGCTAACAAGGATGCGGAGCCTATGGTCAAGGTTGAAATTGAGGTCTTGGATTCGGCTTATTTCCCGACCATGAAAAGTTAGGATGATTATGCAATTTGAGTTGTAAGTGTTGGAGAAAAGATTATTCTAGATGGTGTGAAGATCCTCGCAGGTCTGACGAGCTCCGAGATAATTAGGGTACGGGGGTTCAGAGTTCCCCCAACTGAGGTGGACTGACCTGGAGTTGCCACTGAAGCCATAATCAAATGGGGGTGGCTATATATCCATACCTGGGGAGTGGTAGATGTTGTGCGCAGCCTCCTTTCCCGTGGGCAGGTGTGCATATTTGCTTTGAGGTGCAAAAGTGGATTTGTGTAGATAACAAGTGATGTCGTCCACCTCTTTCTCGATATTGGAGACCTTGCCCAATTGACTGGCTACCATCTCCAGATCAACGGATGTAGAAAGGCCTCCGGACTAGTGTACCCCTTGATTATTTGTCAATGCGCAGGTGGACGTCGGGCGTACGCACCTAAAGACTCATTGTTTAGGGAGTTCTCGCACATTTCTCAAAAATTTCCCAGATCGTGTCCTCACGTTGATCCAAGATGCTACCACAACAGGTTGCATTGACAAAGAGCTTAATGTCTTCACAGAGTCCATGGTAAAAGGACTGGACTTGTTCCCACTTTGGAACTACGTGATGGGGGCACTTATGCATGAGATCCAGAAAATGATCGTATGCCTCGGGTAGAGATTCTCCCGCTCCTTGGGAGAAGTGCATGATTTGGTGTCGCATCATGTTTGTACGACCAATGGGGTAAAATTTTTGCAGGAAGGCGATTTGAAATTCTCCCAATGTGTTGATCGTGTGTGGTTGAGTTTGAAACCAGTGAGCAACTTTGTCAGCCAGAGAGAATGAGAAACATTTTAAGAGTAATCCGTCTCGATTCTGCACATCTACACCAAAAGTGTGGGCTAGATGTTTTAGGTTTTTGATGTGCTAGAAAGGATCCTTGGAGTTCAAGCCATGAAATTTTAGGGTCATATGAAGCATCCTAGGCTTGAGATCTACCTCGGGTCCACCAACGGGAATGTTGATTCGAGGTCCGATCTCCACTGCTGCGAGATTATAGCGATCTCTCATTTGAGGACATAGTGGTGGGTAGATGAGTGCATTGATTCGATTCTCTAAATCATGGCCTTGTTGCTCAAGGTTAGGCTGATCTTCTAGGTAATCCATAGCTGATGAAGGGGAAGTAGATTCAGAATTAGATGATTGATTGCGCAGTAATCATAGGCCCTAACTCACCTTAATTAAGCTAGAACTTAGCTTAACGAGAACATTCTGTATGCATATGCATCGTATTCTGCATGGTAGTTGGTATATGTGTTTTATGTATTAAACTATGTTATTTGAGAGGTATTAACGATTGCAGGTAATCCAAGGCTATAGATGACCGATCCAACCTTATGGATCTGTTCAGAATAACGACGGGAGTCCAACGCATCCAAAATCGCATCAATCATACCCTGTAGCACCCTAAGGAGTCCGTAGAAGTGCAAGAGCCAAGGGGAAAATTGAAGAAGATCTAAACCTTAGATGACAAATCCAACTGCATAGATAGATCCAGATCGACGTTCGCAGTCCAACGATGCAGAAATCAACTTAATCAAAGGACTACATCACCAGATACAAAGAAAAGAAGATGAACAGCCACGAACGCGCCACGTCGCCACCCAAATTCAATCAGTATAAGTATAAATAAGCACGTATATATGATAAAGGCTTTGCGCAGCACGTTGGCTCTCACGCACGCGTATGCGCGGGACGTGGGTTCGAGCCCTGCGCTATGTAAAATTGATGCGGCGTCGACGGGCGTGCACATGCAGGCTCAATTGCACGATCTGATGGCACATAGCATGCCACGTGGCACGATCAGAACGCACCATGGGCTGGACATGCGATTGTACAGGTTATGCATAATTAAGAAGGTGTGTGAATAGTGCTTAGGATTTGCAAAGGCGCGGTGTTGTGGTTGTCTAAGTCATTCGATCTCATGATCGAACAGCCGATGTTCAGGCTGGGATTTAAAGGCATGCGGAAAAAGCAAAAACGTGAAGGCACGAGATAGCGGGAGCCGTGCGATCTGCATTCGAGGGCACGTAGAGTGCCACATGGCAGCACCAGAATAAATCGATCGGGAAAGGATTTGCACGCGAAAAAAAGCTATAAAAGACCAAAGGGGACCCCCTTGGAACATAACTCTCAACTCTCTCTTCTTCTTCCTTCTTCTACCTCTCTCTCTTCTTCTTCTTCCCATCTTCTCTGCATTTCCGTTTGAAGAATCTATTAGGCCACCCTGTCAGATTGTCACTACTTCTCTCAACCTCTCCAAAAGGCCACCATGATCTACCCGTGGTGCCCTTGTTCTATTCTATAAGTAGTTTATATTCATGTTATCATTTAGTTTGGTTTCATGTATGAAATTCATGTTCAAACGCTCTATGTGATATATATATCGTGATTCATTGTGTCTTTTATTTAGTAATTAGATTTAGAACAAGAGCATGAAATCAAAAGCGCTTTCTGCCTCCTTGTGATCGACTGGGACTCACCAGTTCCGTCAATTTTATTTGTCGAGACGTATTTCGTGCTACAACATCATGTTTATCTTTTACGCGATCTACGCCACAAACAAATTGATGCCATTGCTGGGGAGGCAAGGCGACTTTTGATTTCATCTCTAACATACTATTTTTGTGTGGAGGAACAATGACACGAAGCAGCAAACGAGGAAAAGCAGGCACTACGGAAATCAAGTGCACACAATCCTATTTGGAAATTCAGCCAGAAAGTAAGTGTCATATTTAAAATTCCATAGCCGTGTTTCTAGTGCTCTAAAAATCTTAAAATTCGTGATAGAACTAGATATTTAAATTATATTTCTAATTCCTTTTTTACTAAAAATATATTCTTTTTGTGGAATTTTTAAAATTTTTTAGAGTACATATGTGTCATATTGCTCGAAAACAAAACTGTTATGAACTTTGAAAATCAATTCTGATCGACATACAAATCAGATTGACTCAAAATTTTTGAGCTGTGAAAGATAATCAAATTATCTTTCAATATCATATTTTTACAAAATTTTTGGAGCATATTTAATATCGTTTCCAATAGAAACACGAACACAAGGTCTAAATCATAGATTTGACCCCTTGCTAGTTAAAAATTCATAACTATTTGTTCGAAATAGCAAAAATTCTGAAAAAAAACTCTCTAAAAAGCTTATTGAAAGTGGGATCTTCTTGCCAAGTTTCAAATCATTTGGATTCCATCTTTACCTGGGAGTTTATATTTGATTTGTGGTCTTTAATTTGAAACAACTTAGAAGCGCATGAGCCAATAGGACCACATTGGACTAACTTGGACTCCAATGAGCCCAAAAGTTAGTTGGTGAAGCAAGTCACCTTGTGGACCACCCACCATCTACTATATTGAAGAGACAGGTTAAGAATTCACGAAAACACATCAAATAACCTGCATTTGGCTTGAAACTACTAAGGAGTTTCAACTTCTCTTGCAAAACTTGGTGTCTAAGGCTGTGGGGTAGCGTCAAACGACCGTGGCTGCGGGATAATGGAACCAAAGGCAAAAGCCGAAGGAAGAACCTTCCTCGTTGTCCCCTCATAACTAGCCTGGCTAGGTTAGCCTGAGAGGCGGGAATTCCTTGCAGTCGGTCTCTCGCCGAATTTTCTACAACTTGAACTTGAACGAAAAATCTGGTCAACTGATTTTAAGGACCAATTTGATTACAAGGCCTTTGCCTTGTTCTACCACTAGTCCCTTGTAACAATTGTAAGGTCACTAGGACCATTCTAGTGTCCTTTGACCATCTTAATCATGGACCCATACTCCTTATCATCTTACCATCAGCAGTGTTCTCTTCCCGACCCAACTTCTTTTGGGTGGGAGATTGCTCCTCATTATTCCTATACGTGCGTACCTCAGGCTTGCGACATACCCACCTCAACCTCTTGGACATCCACACAGATCTCACAGCACTTAGAGCGACTCTCCATGCGCGATCGGGATCTCATCATGATGACTGATTATCTTGATCAGTCCCACCAAAGGCAGGTTCCTACATCTCACAAGAACCCTCAGATTGTTGAACTGATTCAAATAGTCCAGGAAGCAAAGACGTCAGAAAAAGGGAATATGAAGGCTTAAGTAAATCAATTCAGGATGAAAGATAAAGAATTCAAGACATCACCTCTAAGGGCCCTAAATTCAGGGAGAATGTACCGCAGGTTAAGAAATCAACTGCAACCTATAACTGCATTGAACCTACCCACCACCCTTTTGATTCCCCGGATGAAATCTATTATAACCCTCCATCTTCCCTGAGACTCTCATCTGAGGCCATGTCCACACAGATCACCACTAGGGAGCCACCAATAAACTCGCAACTACATCTCAGATTGCAACAAATAACATCAAAGTACAAGGACACAGTTGTGAGATATCTACATCAAATCCTGATCACTATTGATCCAGGGCAGAGACAGACTTTGATTGCAACTGAAGAATCTCTGATGGAAGCCCTTAAAGAACTAGAATCTGTGGCTAGGATGAATCAACAAACTAGCACACTTCAAGATATACTCCTTTTGCAGTACCAAGATCAGACTAGTCTAGAGGATTTTAGGGAACTTAGGATGACTTTTAAGGATTCCTCGACTCACATGCCCGAAGTAGATGATGTAGGTGATTTTCAAGTGAGAGATGAGATATCGGATGGAATTAAAGGAAATGTTCTTGGCATATCTGAAAAGAAATTAGTTGAGAGACCTATCTTAGAAAATAGTGAGGAAAGTCCCATGATCGATTTTCAATCTAAAAATCCTGAATCTTGGGAGATAGAGATGGCGGATCATGACACCCAAGACTTGGTACATTTTGAGACTTGGGTATATACACTTAATGAGGGCCATGATTTGGATTATAAGAGATCTGGAGTGGAATTGCCTAAAACCCATATGACAAGCTTAGATGATAAATATATTGAAATCCATGAGGGTAATTTTGAATTACCAGAGAATCGAATCGAAGCTGAGAAAGAATCTACTAAAAACTCCATTTCCGATTGTCAGGATAATCTGAAAAATCTGGAGGAATTTTTAGATTTGGAGTCATACGAATTTATCACAGATTGTTTCGCATCTTCACGTTTGGATATCGAGGATTTCACTAAAGCCACATAGTAGAAAATGAAAGAATTTGAGGCTTTACTGTATTATGATTCTTCATACCTTAAGGAAAATAAATTGCTGCCTAGTACATTTGAGGATTCACACCATGAGTAGAATTTAGGCGATCCATACAAGATTCCTGATCAACCCAAGGATGAGAAAGATTTGGGTGAAAATACAGCTATTAGGATGGAACACAAAATCGTATTTGACACACCTACTCTGCAACCACCAACACCTAGATCCAATCACGAAATGGTTCTTTACACCATTTCTGATTACACCACATGGGTCCCTCCATTCTTGTTTCACCACTTTCAGGACCCATATGACTGGTGTCCCACTCTGGATCCCTCATGGCTACTACTTTCTCCCTATCACTCTGGCACCCAGATTTATTTCTCTTGTATCACCTGGCTACAACCTGTTCTAGGAGTTGCGATTCTATTCTGCCGACCTTGTGACCTTGGTATTCATGGGAAACTACTCTACATTCTTGGCCCGTTGATGATAATGGAACACATCTTCTTGTCTATCTTTAGTCTGTCTCCTACAGTCATTGATGCATCTGATGAGTTTCGCCCAGCTGAAGGTGTTAAACTCAACATCGTAGTTAGGCATAGCATTTAGACTTCGCATTTAGGCATCACAGTTGCACTCATACATATATGCTTAGCATATTTCATTTTTGCATAATGTTTTGCATATTGTTTTGCATATTGTGTATGGCATTACAACAATGGGGTGAGCTGAATGATAACTCAGAAGTAGTTCCAGGTGATTTCTATCCACATATACCTAGCCTTACTCCAATTTATTTTATTCTTGCATGAGGACATGCAAACACTTAGGCATGGGGGGGTAGTTCATAAAAATTGGAAATTTCTGCCAACAATTGGGGGGATTAGATCATTTTGTCAAGTGGTTTTATTAAAGATTTATTCTTTAGTAGATTCCTTGACTTAGAGTCCAGTATAATTTCATACTTGCATGTAGATTTTGCAATGGATCCTCTGTGAAAATTGATAGACATCTCTAGCTTGTCGAGAAGATGCATCGCTTCTTCTCCTGAACCCTTGGACAGCAATCAAGGAGTCAGGTGAGCTATCTTCTAGTAGCTTCACCAAAATATATGTGAGGTGAAAGTAGAGAGTACTGGTGCTCTAAGGCTAGTATAAGGAATCTTTAATAATTGAATAATGACACTTAGAGTTGGGCATAATTTTCTCTCTCCGTTCTTACATACTAAATCTGTGAAAAATTCCACACGAGAGCCACCAAATAAGGCAAAAACACAAAGAGCGAGTTCTGATAAAACTAAGACTGAGGTGGATGGTCATGACCATCCTCTACGGAATCCTTGGCTGAAGGAGGGTATTGATGTCAAGGCTAAAATTACGTTGTCTTATCCGTTTCCTATCTGGTGTCGAGAGTAGGCACTCCACCAAATAAGCCACCCAAGATCCTCTTGGTCATTTCCAAATACCCCCAAGAATGCCTCATGTATAAAAGTACGTATGTCATGTTGCGTTGTGCTGGGTAATATAGTAGAATGTTATGTTGCATTGTGTTATATTTTGTTATGGCATTGTGCCAATAATAATAAAAAAGAAGAGATGTTTCCTTAAAAAAAAAAAAAGCGTTATGTAAAGAAGCTGCATAATGTGAGTCAAATGTTTTGAGGCAAAAAGACCTACCACCCCCACGAACCATCGAATATAGCCTTAACCTACTTTTTCTGTATTTCTGACCGCCTAAATATGGGCTAAGGACTTCTGACTTAGTCGTAGGGTTATTAGAACCAAATTAAAGTGTCATGCCGTGTGAGACCACCAAATACATTTGCGAATTTAGTGAGATGTGAGCTCAGGAAGAAAACGAACAAAGGAGAAGAGTACAAAAGATTAAAGAGAGCATAGTTTTTCCAGCCTCTCTCTAAGTTGATTTATTCAATAATCTAGAAATCTAAATTCTGAAATACTAGTCTCTAAGTAGCACAAGAAGAGATTGAGCCACCAAATACAAATCTAGTTAACTCAGACATCTCCTACCAAGCTAAACAATGCGGCCAAAATCAGAAAATATTTTACAACACAAGAGAAGAGGTTTGCCTATCCCGACAGAATTTACTAGGGGTAAAGTACAAGATTTAAATGTATATCAACTCTTCAGTTGGATCCATTGGTAGGAGCTAAAATATTACATGTTAATGGTTATCTGGATTTTGAATTTTTTGATGAAATGAAAAGAAATAAATCTTTAGTTGAACTCTTGGTAAAATGTATTTTGTCTTGCACTTGCTAGGGATTTGCAAGATTTAGGCATAGGGGTATGATTGCGCAGCAATCATAGGTCCTAACTTGCCTGAATGAAGCTAGAACTTAGCTTAACATGAACATTCTGTATGCATATCATCGTATTCTACATCGTAGTTGGTATATGTGTTTTATGCACTAAACAATGTTATTTGAGAGGTATTAATGATTGCAGGTAATCCAGGGCTATAGATGACTGATCCAACCTTATGGATCTATTTGGAATAACAACGGGAGTCCAATGCATCCAAGATCGCATAAATCAGACTCCCGTAGCACCCTAGGGAGTCCATAGAAGAGCAAGAGCTAAGGAGAAAAATTAAGAAGATCCAAACCTTAGATGACGAATCCAATCACATGGATGGATCTGGATCGACATTCACAGTTCGATGATGCAGAAATCAACTTAATCAGAGGCCTACATCAGCAGATACAAGGAAAAGAAGATGAATGGCCACGAACGTGCCACATCGCCACCCAGATTCAATCAGTATAAATACAAATAAGCACGTATATATGATAGAGGCTTTGCACAACATGTTGGCGTGCGTGCACGCATATGCGCGGGACACGGGTTCGAGACTTGCGCTACTTAAAATTGATGCGGGGTCGGTGGGCGTGTGCATGTAGGTACAATTGTGCAATTCGATGGCACACAGCGTGCCATGTGGCGTGATCAAAGCGCACCACGGGCGGACGCGCGATTGTGTGGGTTGTACGAAATTAGGAAGGCACATGAATCGTGCTTTCGATTTGCGATGGCATGGTGCTACGGCTATATAAGCCATCCAATCTCACGATTGGACGGCCGATGTTAAGGTGGGGTTTGAAGGCATGCGGCAAAAGCAAAAATGCAAAGGCGTGGGAGAGCGAAAGTCGTGTGATCTACATCCGAGGGTGCGCAGAGTGACATGTGGCAGCACCAGAATAAACCGATCGAGAAAGGATTCGCACGGGAGAAAAAGCTATAAAAGGACCAAAGGGGCCTGCCCGTGGAACATAACTCTCAACTCTCTCTTCTTCTTCCTTCTTGTACCTCTCTCTCTTCTTCTTCCCATCTCTGCATTTTCGTTTGAAGAATCTATTTGGCCACCTTGTCAGATTGTCACTGCTTCTCTCAACCTCTTCGAAAGGACACCACGATATACCGGTGGTGCCCTTGTTCTATTGTATAAGTAGTTTATATTCATGTTATCATTTAGTTTAGTTTCATGCATGAAATTCATGTTCAAATGCTCTATTAATTCATTGTGTCTATTATTTCGTAATTAGATTTAGAATAAGAGCATGAAATCAAAAGCATTTTCTACCTCCCTGTGATCGACCAAGACTCACCAGTTCCGTTAATTTTATTTATTGAGACGTATTTCACGCTACAACGACGTGTTTATCTTTTACGTGATCTACACCCCAAACAAGGATATGTCAATGTGATCGGGTTGTTGCACAAACACAGAAGTCAATGCTCGACCTCGACGAGAGTGATTAGCTAATGGAGGCCTCAAGAATGGTCTTAAGGACCTCCTCCCAAACATGCACCAATGGAATGGATGAGGGATAGCAGGTGATGGCCCCAATCAAGACACCCAAAAAATTTTGGTTGACTACAAAGGTTCGGGGCAGATGATACCCCTTAGTTAGAAAGCCGTCCACTTGAGTATTACCTGGGAAGCTAGAGAGGGAGAGTCCCGCGAAGGTCCCTACACGGTAGAGCTCCCCCACGAGTTACAGGGTTTCCCCCACCCAACCTCTCTTGTCACTTAGGATCCAGGTAGACCAGAATGGGGACTTGACCTCCTAAGTCTACTAGGTTTAAGTTAAGAGCAAGGTGCTTATGATTTCACTTGAACTTTAAGATGCTTTTGTGCAAAGTGACCTAATTTGAAGATTGGTTAACCCAACAAGGTGGGTCAACTTCACCTATTTTGTCCTTTGAGAATTTTAGGTCTCTCTTTTAGTGTTCAAATGAAATTAAGAACTTGATTTTAGGATTTTCTTGAATAGATCAATTCAACAAAGGCTTAGGCACACACTGTTTGGGAAGGTTAATTCCTAATTAAGCAAGTGTGTCTCTAAAATCATAAATTGGAAACCCTAATTGGCTTTGATTGGTCCAATTTAATTTGTCCAAATGTGGTACCTAGGGCTCAAGCAAAAAGGTGATAGCTCGAGATACCATAAGATCCTAAGTAGATGCACAAATTAGGGTTTGGATGTATCTTTAGAATGTATCAAATCAGGAAAATTGATGATTTGTCTAAGAATAGAATGCAAGTAGCCCTAATTGATTTTTTCCTTTTTTAACTTTTTAGAATTAGGGGCCTAGAAGAGGGTAGGTGGGGTTTACTTGCCCTTGGAGTGGCTGGTGTGCAGCTGATCTTCTTTCAATGAGTCCCCTAAAATAGATCACAATCAAAAAAGATAGAGCATGTTAGTACCCGATCAGATATCGCAATCAAGATATCAAAGTTGCCCGTTGCTCCTTGGCAATGACGCCAAAATGTTGATAGAGCGAGATTAAAGTTATAAATGCTACGTCATTGTATAGGTCAAACTCGCTTGAAAACAAATAAAATTTATTCTCAGATGAAAGTCCGAGGTCAAACACAAGGAACAATTGGCAAAATGATTCTCAAGATTGTAATTCAAACAAATATATGAGCAATATAAAAAAATTCCAAGCAGTAATGATATATGAATGAAAGTGTATGTCAATGAGTGCAAAAAGAATGGGGTAAAATGGTGATTTGAATCATCAATTATCCCTCACAATTATATCAAATAACTCAATAGTACTAAGCAAGTAAATGCCACGTAGGATAAGTGCACAGTGCACTTTCAATGAAGCTCAGATGTCTGTTCAGCCAGTCAGACGACTTAAATCACTCGCTGCTACAGTGCCAAGAAAGCACCCTTCCTCTTCTCTTCTTTTTCTTCAACCTCTTGAGCTCCTTCATCTCTTCTTCTTCAGCTCCTTCCCTTCTTCTTCTTCTTAGCTTTCTCTCTTTTTCTTCCTCTGGCTGTACTATAGCTACTCTTCTTTTCTTTCTCTTCTGCTCAGGTTCCTCTCCTTCTTCCTTCTTGACACGCAAGGGGGAGGTTCCTTAAACGGCTAGGTGTCGATCGTTGGCCCAGAGAGCAAAACCCCCTCTTTTTGCCCGTGTGCTTTCTCTCCTTCCCTCTCAAGTATCTTCCCCCACGGCCTTAGTTAGGGTATTCGGGTATTCGTGCAGAGTGCACTCGGGACCAGGGCTGCCGACCGTGAATGGCAGTCGAGGAGTGCTTGGCTATGTAGGTAATCGGATGCACCAGACCTGTGTGAGCAGTGCCACGGGCGAGGTGCGTGAGGGGCACGGGGACCTCACCCCCTGTGACTTACTTGAGGCGATAAAAGCATGAGACAAATTCAATTTATGCGAGTGCAAGCACTCTTCAGCTTCCGAGGTGGGTCTATCCCACTACCTTCTTCTACGTGCAGCTGCAGTGGGTTGCCTTCGCTGAATTGGAGCAGCAGCAACAAATGTTGGTGCCAATTCAAGACCTAGAGATCTGCTTGGAGCCTCTCCGCACAACCTCGGTGTATCACGTGGGACATGCACTACTAGAGAAGGCTTCAAAGTTCATTTGAAGCTACGATAGTGGTGACCGAAGGACCCGCTACCTAAAACATGAAATACGGGCTAAAAGCTTTGGTTAAAAGGTTTAATAGTGTAGCCGTGAGGCAAGGAAGTGAACGGCAGTGTCTGTGACGTGTGAGAGTGCGTGAGGTGGCCGGACGATGACAGAAAGTGAAGTGGGAAGGTACGGTGTTCTGTGGAAGTTGTGGAGGAGCAATCAACCTAACTAGGTTAGGGCTTTCGCTCTTGAGTCAAGGCAGAGGTGTAGGGATGAACGGCGAGGGGTTTGGTGGTATGTGGAGTGAGATGTGCCTCACCGGAGGAGTGGTCGGATGTGGAAGGGATGATGGTGAATGGGAGGTAGCGTGGTCGAAATTGAGTGTGGTTGAGATGAAAATGAAGTAGAGGAGTTAGGGAACTTATCTAGGTAGTTGGCAGATGATGGGGAGTTGAGGTGGCGCCAATTGCGGTGTGGTCCGTGTCAGGGAAGAAAGTGCTCTAGTGAGTAGGGATCGGCGAGGAATTAGGAGGACGGGGTGTCGAAGGGTACACACGATGTTGAAGAGAGTGAGCGAGATAAATCCACCATCGGTATTGCGTGCGAATGAAGGATGGAGTCGAAGGAGCTCGCCAAACGTCGAGGAGCTTCGATTGGATGAGGAGAGATGAAATTAAGGGGGAATCCGATCGAATTCAAGCATGGAATCTTCGATCTGATCTGGGGGTCCTTTTATAGACCTCTGGATGGTGCTTTGGGATTGGGAAGCAACCTTCCCAAGATAGGAAAGCTCACTAGAGATGGGAATTCCAACATACCCTAATCTCTCATGCATTCGCATGAGAAATTGGAAAGTATTTAGAGCTTTGGATTTGGCTCAAAAGGAAGGGGATTCCATGATGAACTTCCCTTTTAAATCTGAGAGGAATTCGTCAAGGAATCAAGGAAAACATGTCATAATTAGGTCACTAGAATTTGTAGAAATAGGATTTATGGTGGTAGGGACCTATTTGAAGAAAATGATGATAAATATAGGGGCCTTTTTGTAAGATATTCGAAAGTAAAGGACCCATGTGGAATAAAGGAAATTTGACTTGGACCAAAGTGCAAATCAGGTTGGAACTACCTCAGATTGGGCCCAAATTTTGCTATGACCTTAATTTTGGCTTAACGAATCCAATGGTGAAGTTCAATTTTGGTTTGGACCTAGTTTGATCAGGTAATTTGCATAATTATCCAAATTAAGGCAAATATCAGTCTGAGACTCCTTTTGGGTCAAAACTGGTTCTGATTGTCAAATTGAAGGTACCAAACTGTAGAGAATATTTTTCTAGGAATTTTAGATGGTTTATGTGAATTTTACCTTGACCATAACCTCATTGAATTAAGTAAGTCTATTTTTAGGGTTTTAGAAGTCCTTTAATTCTCAAAACACCTGAAAATCTTTTTTTGTCTATTTTAACCCACTTGTTAGACTTTTTAGACTATTTGACCTTTATCTAACCCGTGAGAAAACCCATGGTTATTTTGCATTCAAGATATGATGGTAAAATTGTAGTTTTAACTGTGGTTTCTTGTATTTCCCTGAGAATGGATTTGTAGTGACTTAGGGCCTTTTGATGGTTATGTAGGAGCATTTAATGACTTAATCAGATCAAATTGAGCTAGTTATGGCTCATGATGGTGTTCCCATCAATCATCCATATCTACATTTAATTAGTCTCAATCAAATAATAAATGCTCCTACATAACTGCCAGAGGACCATAATTCATTGCATAATCATTCTGAGAGAAATATAGTAAAATAGGGGTAAAAATGCAGTTTTAATGTCATATCTCAATTGCAGAATAATCACAGGATTTCTCAAGCGTTAATTAATGGTCAAATGTTCATAAATGTTTAATAAGTAGGTTCATGCAGATAGAAACAGTTTTTCACGTGTTTCGAGAATTAAATGACATCTGAAACCCTAAAATAGATCCGCTTAATCTACTGAGGTTCTGGTAAGAATAAAACAGAGCCACAGATAGACTATTACCCTAGTTTGTGTTTTTGCATAAATTACCCAGTCAAACTAGGTCAAAACCAAAATCAAACTTCACCATTGGATTCCTTAGGTCCAAATTAGGTTTGTATCAAAACATGGGCCCAATCTAAGATTATTTCGACCTAGTTTGCATTTTGGTGCAAGTTTGATTTTCATTATCTAAAATGGCCCCTCAGCTTTCAAATGTCTTACACAAAACCCCCCAACTTTATCATCATCTTCTTCAAAAAGGTCCTCACCACACAGAACTCCTAATCCTAAAGCTCCGGTGACAATCAATCAAGGATTTCTCCTTGATTAATTGATGAAACTTCCTTAAATTTGAACCGAAGATCCCTCTTGAAATCCTCTTCCAATCAGACTGATTCATGGGCTCTAACACTTTCCCAATCTCCCATGCGAACGCATGGGAGATGTGGGTTTCCTATTTTGTGAAGCTTTCAAGGTTTCAAGCTTGGTTTCCAAGCTTGAAACGATCACCTAAGCCCTATAAAAGGACCCAGGTCGCAAGGCTGAGCCCTTTAGCAAGGTTTGGGGCCAAAAGCATCTTCCTAACCCTACCTCTAGATCCTCTCCAACCAAGCTCCAGTGGTCGTCTTTGTCTCCTTCATCCGCGGCCCCAACTGTCAAATTGGAGGCACAGCTATCCTCCCCTCCTTCCTCCGATGGTGGCCGGCCAAAGCTCCATCGTCCCAGCACTTTGTCTTCGCTGCCGTCTCCCTACGGAGAAGTTCTCTTCCACAACACCGACCAATCAAAGCCGGCACCAATTCCTATCTATTTCATCCTTAGATTCGGTCATTTAGTTTCCTCATCTCCCTTACTCTCTTATTCTCTCTCTATTATTCAAATCCAACCACTGACAACATCGATTACCTTCATCTCCTCCATCTTCGGCGACCACTCCAGTGAGGGTTCCCATCCACTTCTCACGACCATCCCCCTTGCTAACTAGTCCACAAGCTCCACCATGCCACGTTCTACAAAAGCCCTCTATCTATTCGCCTTCCCATCCACCGAAAACACCTACCGAATAACCCACCTTCTCACGACCATCCCCATCACCGTTCGGCCACAACACCTAGTCCCATGCCACAAAACCACCACCACTGCATTCCTCATCCACCAACGACCCTCTTGAGCTTTTTAACCAGGGTGAGAATCCCGTGTTCTTGTATTTCAGGTGCCAGCTTCAACTGCCATTACCGAGAAGCTTCAAGCTTGCTCGAAGCTCGCTCCAGCTCTTGATAGCTCTAGGTTCCCACTTCAGAAGGTGTGGAACTCTTCCCAAAATGCACGTGGATCAACGAATTAGGATGTTGATTGCCCTCATGCTCCAATTGGTGAAGAAGCTTCAGCCACTGTTGCAGCTGAAGTCAATGCGGGACTTTACTCCCACATTGTGAACCACCGAGCTGGAGTTGTGGAATAACACGAAAAAGTGAATAAGGCTATTCCCCTCAAGAAACTTGGGGGGTGAGGTCCCACGTGCACCCTTTCACGCCTCACCCGTGACAGCTCCACGTGGCCTAGCTCATACCCGATTACCCACCTAAGCCTCACACCTCAACTTCTACCCACTGCAGGCAACCTTGGCCCCGAGTACACTCTAATCCAAACTCGAATACTCGATTATCCCTAGAAGAGGAAGAAGAAGAGAAAGAGTGCGGGGCAGGGGAGGGTTCTGCTATGGAGAAGAACAACTAACACTTGGCCGTTTGAGAAGTTGTTTCCCCTGTGCATGAGAAGAAGAGGAAGCTGAAGAATAAACCAAAGGAAGGAAAGAAGAAGGAGAACAACAGAAGAAAAAGAAAGAAGTGGCATTGTAGCAATTTAACATTTAAGACATCTGATTTACTGTTTGTTCTTTTGATTCTATTTGAGTAAATACTATATATGTGTCAGGCTAATAGTTGCTGATCCCAATCACCATTATTTTGTCAAGAGTTCTTTTTATCTCCTCATATACTCATGTTATACATTGCATATTAGTTTTTGAGTAATTAATTATGCTTATTTATATTATCTATTGAGATTAGTGCGTAAATGCAATACTTGCTCCCTGTATTCGACCTCGGACTTCAATTCGAGTAATAAATTATATTTGTTGATGAGCAACTTTGGTCAGTACTACAACGTATCAGTCTTAAACATCTATTTTGCACATCGAGCAGTCTCTAAGGTGGCAGTCCAAGAGAGAGAGAGGGAGAGAGGTGGTTTTTAGATCCAAAAATCATGGATCTAAGAGAAGACTTTCCCTTGGTTGCTATTGTTAGCAACCACGGTGGTGCCACCTATGGAGAGTTCTAGAGAACTCTAGGTGTGTGCAGCTAGGTGAGGGTGTGTGTGTGACCAAAATGGCTAGGTGGTCTAGTGGTCTACGGTAGTCCTATAGGTTTAGGTCAGGGTAGGTCTTAGAATTAGGGTTGCAAACCCTAATTACTAAAGTGAATGTGTAATTAAACTTGTCATAAGTTTAATTGAGTGAGTGTAAACCTAATTGAGAGCAAGATAACTCAATTAGACGAGGCTTAGGTCAATTGGACTCTCACTGAGTCCAATTAGACTTGTGTGGGTTGAGATCATATCTCAATTGGACTCTGAGTCCAATTGACTAGGTGAAGTGTGATTGCCTTGATCCAAATCAATTGGGCTTAGTGAGAACCTAATTAGGCTCTTAGGAGGGTCTATGGGTGGTGTACTAGGCTTAGGGCAACTTAATTTAGGTTCCTTAGGGTGTAGAATTGGGTTTAGCAGCTTAGGCAATCAAGATCCAAGCTTGATTTCCAAAATAGGGTCTGGATAGGGGTATCAGACGTCCAATCTAAGTGTCAGACGACTTATACGAAAAAATCAGAAGTCTAGACTTCATGTTTGGATGTCCAATCAGAGGTCAGGGTGGATACAAGGTTCTGTCTTAGAATTCTGTAGAAATTGAACATCTGACAACTTGGCTGGACGTCCAATAGCATTGTAAACAAGGGTTTTAGGTCTGTAGGTTGTGCCTAAGAGTTCTAGACGTCCAATAACTTATCTGGATCTCTAGATAAGGGCTGGAACTAAAGTTTTGAGTTATCCTAGGCTAAAGTGAACTAATCTAAGGGTGGCTAAGGCTTAGGATGTTCTCTAGGGCCATCCTCTGGCTAGGATTGGTCCTATATTCTTCATAATTTAAACTCTACATTAAATTCTAAGTAGAGTAGCATACCTCTCCATACAGCTTCTCTTTATTCTTCAGATCCAACTTTAGATCTTCTTATTACCTACAAACCATATAATGCACTTAATCAGCACATTATAACATTATTCTATACATAGCTAAAATAAAGCAGTAAAGGTGCAAAATATGCTAATGAATCCATGGATTACACTAAATTAAGCTAGGTTCTAACTTAATTAAGGCCATTTGAGACTTACGATTGCTACGCAATCATACCTACATGCCTAAATCTTGCTAGTCCTTAGTAAATGCAAAACTAAGTTATTTACAAATGGGTCCCTAAAGGACTGATTGTTATAAAGTGGATGACTAGAGATTCTTTCCTTTTCATTTTCATCCTGATATCTAGAAATCCAGACAATTGTGAAAGTGCAGCTATGTAGCTTTTGCAACGAACTCGAGTAAAAAACTTGATTTACCTCTACAACCTGTACTTGACCCCTAGTAAAATTCTAGTGGAATAGACAAACTTCTTCCCTTGAGGTATTCAAGGTATTTTATGAATTCCACCCTAGCTTTAAGCTTGGGTAGAGGATGTCTGAGGAAAATAGGTGTGTATTTGGTGGCTCACTCTCATTTGGTGCTACATAGAGATTAGTACTATAGAATCTAGATTCCTAAATTATTAAATGAATTAACCCAGAGAAAAGTGAGAAAAACTATGCTCTCTTTGGTTCCTTTGTATTCACTCTCTCTTTTTCTCTTTTCTTTTCTTTCTCTTTTTGAGCTCCCAATCTCACGGAATTTATGCATATAATTTATATTTGGTGGTCTCACATGGCATTAACAATTTAATAGAGTTCCAATAACCCTAACACTAAGTTGGAATTCCTCAGCCAGTATTCAGGCAATCAAGAATACAAAAAGGTAGGTTAAGTCCATATTTGGTGGATCGCAATTGTGGTGGGTAATGCTGCCTCAATGCTATTAAAATAAATACTAAAGAACTCATACTCTCATCTTTTTTTTATACTTTTTCCTTTTTTTTCCTTTTTCTTCTCTCTTTTTTTTCTCTAATAATTTTTTCACACAACTCAAAACGACACATGACATATGCAACTTTTATTAAGGAGGCATTATTAGGGATTGGTGGTGTCCAAGAGATATTAGGTGGCTTATTTGGTGGAAGTGCCTACTCTCGGCACCAGGAAGAGACGAATAAGACAGTGTATTCCTGACCTTGACATCAATACCCTCCTTCAGCCGAGGATTCTGTAAAGAATGGTCGTAACCATCCACCTTAGTCCTAGTTTTATCAAAACTCGATCTCTGTGTATTTGCCTTATTTGGTGGCTCTTAAAAAATTCGCACAAAATTTATATGCAGAAGCCGCAAGTGAAACTGTGCCTAACTCCGAGTATCACCACTCAATTATCCAGAAGTCCAGATTCCTTGCACTAATCTTAGAGCACCAGTAACACTCTACTCTCATCTCGCACTAGTTGGTGGATTTTTAGAAGAAGATTTACTTGACTCCCAAAGCACTGTCTATGGGTTTAGCAAAAGAAGCACTACTTCTTCTCGATAGACTAAAGATGTTTATCAATCTTCACAGTGAATCCATTGCAAAATCTATGTGTGAGTATGAAAATTGTACTAGATTCCAGATTATAGGAATCAACTAGAGGATAAAATCCTAATGCATTCTCTTGAGTGGCTACTGCAAATGATTTCTTGCTCCAATGCAGGCATTGGAGGTCGAGTCAATTGTTCTTAAATTTAGGACCCTAAAGTAAATTTGACATGCTGCTCTATGTTTTTCCTAAATGTTGGCATAAAAATTTTTCAGTTTTGATGTATCTACCCCCTGATGCCTAAGTTCTTGCATGTCCTCATGCATGAATATAAAAGAAAATAAAATGATAGGGAGTGTGTGGGTAGAGATCACCTAGTGTTGCTCCTAAATTTTCCATTTAGTACCGACAAACCTAATGATATGCAAAAAATAAGCTAAAAGAAAATATGCTATGTATAGAAAGGTATCAAATGTTATTTATAAATGCTAAGTTTAACGCCTCCAGCTAGGCGAAAACTCAATCAGATCAATCATTGATTACATAAGAGCAGGTCAAGATCAATGGAAAGGTATGCTCATGTGCTCCCAGAATCAACGGTCTGTAGATGCGAACAAGTTGATTATGTACCCCTGCTCCAAAAAGTCTAGCTATAGCAAAATGTGGAGTGAGGTCACAAAATAGAGGATAATCAGAGGGAGGATCTTGCTGATGATTCTGCTGATCCAACATGTTCCAGAAGTCAATAGGAAATTCCTGAGGGAGTAGATTGATATCATTGCAGAGTATGTCATCAGCAGAGTCCTAATCGTAGGGGTCTTCATAATGGTAAGTAACATCAAAGATCATGCCCTTTCCAGTCTCTGGGTCATATGGGGGTATGTGCGAAACTAGAAGTTATGTGGGGAGGTCACTAAATCCTCGTCCAAAATCACTTCATCCTCATCAGAATTCGTCTCTAATTCCTCGGAAGCTGAGTCAGTCTCCAAGTCGAGCCATCCATTAGATTGACTAGGATTGTAGGTAGGTCCCCAATTCATTCTGCTTAGTATTTCACCCTCATATGTAGTGGGTTCCTCATTGTTTCCTGCTTCAAAAAGCATATCCATTTCTTCCGGCAAGGCATCCATAGCTCTTGTTGGTCTACGGATATCAGGATCAGGGATAAAAAGTGTCATCTCAGAATCAGAATCAGGGTTGTAGGTGAAAGAAGAAGAATGCAAATCAAATGATATTGGATCGAAAACAGATTCACCTACCATGGGAAGTGGCCTAAATTGATTAGTGGTGTCACATGGGATGCTTGCCACAAGATCCATATCCTCAATTGGATATACTTTATCTCAACTGGGTTGTCTAACCCATAAGGTATCTCCCAAGATTCAGGGTATCCAAATTGCAAATCGGTCTTGGAGATACTAGTTCTTTACTCATCATTTTCACGAATGGAGCTCTCAGATGAGTCCATTCAAAATATTCCCTACTCATGTCCCACATCCACATTGGATTCTTCTTCCCTTGAATCAATTTCTAGTTTCCCTGATGCGAAAAATACGCAGTTTGCTAATTATATGAAATAGTGTTGTTGAGATGCGTAAATCCGCAGTCAACTCTTAAATTTATAATACCTAGATGGTGGGGTATCTAGGATCATCCAAGGCAGCTAATTTGTTAATCACATGAGTGGTTCTCTCTCTCGCCTCTCATATCTGCACTTTCTTTTTGTGATTTTTGATTTTGTTGTTTTTCTATGTTTCAGAAACAATCGGGTTTGAGGCAATGGAATGAGAAGACTTAATTATACTACAGCTAACCCTAGTTGACAAGAATGGAGTCGTCTCTTCTAAGCTCACCCTAGGCAAGTGAGCATAGGGCAATTAGAAGAGGAGGGTGTGTGCACTACAGCTACAAAAACAACATGGGAAAACACACTAACTACAACATGAAAAATGGAAAGCGAATAAATTCTGCATTACTAGTAAAGTCAAATATAGGTAGAGGAATGCTTCTACAAGAACATTAAACTACTAGCTAATACAAAAAGTAGAGTGGAAGATAAAGAAGAAGAAAGGGGGATCCTCTAGTTGAAGTTGGGATGGCCCTTACTCCAAGTGCAGTTGCCCGGCACTTGAAAAGGGTCTTCCTTCTTCCTTGATGCAGTCTTCCTCCAATATATCCTCCAAGGTGGGCGTCAACAACCTTGCTCCTCCTCTTGCCTGGTTGTTCCTTTGATGTTGATGATCTCCTCCTTGGCTGGCTAAGGGAGAAGAAGAGAAAGGAAGAAGGCACCAAGGGGGTGGGTAGATTGCCCCCTTGATCTTCTTCCCTCCTTCCTTGCAATGGAGATGGGGTGGAAGAATGGTGAACCTAACTAATGGAGAAGATATCATTTTGGTGATGATTATGGTGGGTATTTATAGAGGTAGATGAGGGGTGGTTGGTGTGGGCTTAGGTGTAGGGCTAGGATTAGGTTTGGTGGGTAGTTATTGGTGGTTTTGGGGATCCTAGGGCTAAGACTAGTTGGCACCATTTTTAAGGGTGTGAAGGGTGTAGTTATGGTGGTGGAAAGGTGCATGGAGTTGGTGCCAACCATGGAGGATGGTATGGTTTGGTGCAACCTAAGGGGGGTTCTAGAAGGTTGGTAGGTGGATGGCTAGGATGGATTGTATGGGTAGGTGTAGGGTTAGGATGTGGGGGTTTTTGGTGCCAAAGGATAGGGGTGGTTAGGATGGATTTTGGTGCCAAAAGAGAGGGGTCTTTTGGTGGTGGAGGGAGTGGAAGATTTCCTACAGTTGGCGCCAAAAGTAGGGTGGACTAGGTAGCTTGGGTGGACCTAGGATTAGGGTTATTTGGTGGATCTATTTAGGTATGGATTTAGGGTTAGGTGTTGGTTCCAAGGAGGTGACTAGCTAAACTAAGCTAGCCTAGCTAGCTTATCTAGTAAGGAGTAGGGTTGGAGGCATTTAAAGATAAGGTTTTGGGGAAGAAGTGCTGGAGGTAGTCATCTTGAGCTGCATTGGAGCTGGTGGCTGCTGAAGAGAGCTGTGAGGAGATACCTTAGCTAGCTTAGCTTGCTAGTTCTTTGCTAGCTGCTAAGCCAAGGTAATATGAGTTGGCTTCTGCTAATGTAAGCTAAGGTGAGCTAGGTTTGATATTCCCGGGGAGGACCTAAGTAGCTGGAGTAGCTAAGGTAGCTTAGCTCAACTAAGTTGAGTTAAGTGGAGTCCCCAGGAGTTGGACTTAAGCTGGCCTGAGCTAGTTAAGGTCATCTTCAGCTGACCAGGTCTAGCTAGTTGATAGTAGTAGCTAGTTATAGTCAGGTTGAACTTCCAATGAACTCTTCTGAGTTGGAAGAGTTGGAATGAAGCTGGGATCAACTGTCTTTAGCTAGTTTGGGCTGCCATCCAGCTGAGGTAAGCTAAATGGAGCTAAGGTGAACTAGCTAGAGCTACCATTCAGCTGAGATGAATTGAATGGAGCTAAGGGTGAGTTGATCTAGCTAGAAGGAGTTGGGATCTAGCTGGGATGAGCTACATCTAGCTGGGATTTAGCTGAAATGAGCTGGATCCTAGTAGGAGCTTGATAAACACCAGTTTATCATCATTCTTATGCATTAAAACAAACCTAGCTCTTAGGACTTTTTCTCCGCAAATGGGTTTTTGGGCAGCATTTAGGCATTAAGTAGGATAGGCATGCATTGCATTTTTTTCTTGTAGTTTTAATGTGTTTTTGTGAGTGTTAGGCATGAACAGATATACAGATCCCCAAAACCCTAGCACTCAAGAAGGCAAATGGTGAAGGAGGAGCTCAAACTAGCTGGAACTCAGCTTGATCCAGCTCACCACAGCTGGAATCAAGCTCACTTGGACTAGGGTTAGCTCATCTTAACTCCATTCATCTAATCTTAGTCGAATTGCTTCTCAAGAGAGCTCCTCTTAGCTCACCCTAGGTCAGGTCAACTCAGATCCAACTCAACTTAGTTGAGTCTAGCTCATCTCAGCTCCCACTAGTCCACAGGGAGCTCTAGCTAGCCCAGTTGAGTTGACTGAAGTTCACCCAAGCTCAGATCTAGCTATATCCAGCTCCACTCAACTCCAGCCAGCTGAAGAAGAATTCATTCCAGCTCAGGAAGCTCAAGTCCATCTCTCAGGGGCACTAGACCCAACTCACCTCACCTCCATCCAACAGAAGCCAGCTCACTTTAGCTTGGCTTAGCAGCTAGCAAAGAACTAGCAAGCTAAGCCAGCTAGAGTAGTCCCATGTTGACCACTTCAATAGCTGCCATCTCCACTTTAGCTCCAGATTCTTCAGATATAGCTCCTCCCTCCAAACCCTTGCTCCAACACCTCCTCCTCTACTCCACTACTAGTTAAGCTAGCTTAGCTTATCTTAGCTTAGTTAGCATCCACCTCCCTAGCACCAAAAACCTAACACTAACTCCACCTACATAACCTACCACTCCAAGTTCACCTAAGCCAACTTAAGCTAGCTCCACCTCTACTCAAAGTTGGTGCCACCTCTTCTCCACCTTTCACCCCTCAACTAACCACCAAAAGACACCGAAAGTTGGTGCCAAAACAAACCCTAACTACCTCCTTTTCGGTTCCAACCTCAACCCCCATATCCACCCTACACATAACCCCTCAACGCTATCTCCACCATGCACCTCAACCCCCTTCTAGAAGCTTAGAAGTTGGTGCCAACCCATGGTACCTCTCCATGGTTGGTGCCACTTTTAGGTGTCCCTTGGCCACCCATAACTACCCCCCTTACACCCCTTAGGTGGCGTCGACTATCCTTAGCCCTAGGATCACCTAACCACCTCCATCTTCCCATCTTAGCCCTCCATTTCAAGAGTCACCTTAACCGCTCATCCTACCCTATAAAAAGACCACTACCCACCATCATTCAAACCATCCTTGGCTAGAAAATTTCCTCTCATACTCTACCTAGAGCCCACACCCAAGAAAGAAGAAGAAGAGGAAGATTAAGGGGATATTCTGTCCCCTTGGTGCCTTCCCCTCTTCCCTTCTCTCTTGTGCCCAAGCCAGCCAAAGGAGGAGCCAGGAAAGGAAGACCTTTGGAGGAGGTCTTGAAGGTGGTCCTCGCCACCTTGGAGGAGAGCTTGAGGGTGGTGCACTCCCACCCTTGGAGGAGAGCATTGAAGGTGGTAGCATCCACCTTAGAGGAGCTTTCAAGGAAGGAGACGAAGGAGACCCTCTTTTCCAGCCAAGGAGCTGTTAGGCTTGGAGCAAGAAGACTCCCTTCTTTACCAAATTTTTCAAGAGGATTTGTGTTTCTTTTATTGCTTTTATATTTTCCATTTCTAGTAGAAGCATTCCTCTACTTGTCCTTGTAGAGAACACAAATTCTGCTTAATTGAATTGCCTTCTTTTTAATTCCTATTGCAATTGTTGTCTTTGTTCTAAAACTTATTTCACTTCCACTTACTAATTAATCTAGGCCTCCACTTGCCTAGAGTGAGCTTAGGTAGTGGACATTTTCATCCCTTAAGTTTTAGCTTAGCCATTTTTGGTGTTAGCACTTTTCCGTCACAATTCACACTTTGCCTTTGTTATTTCAAAACTAAAAAATTATATATTTAAAATACAAAAAGGAAAGTTGAGATTTATTTTATAAACAAGAGAATTGGATTACAAATTTGCCTCCTTGGACAACCCTAGATACTCCCCTATCTAGGAATATAAATTTAAAAGCATATGCGATTTGGCTTTTTACAATGACTTAAAAACACTTTTACAAATCACGCCAAATTTCGCATCACTTTTTGGAGCCGTTGCTGGGGAGGCATGGCTTTGCTTAATCATCTTTCCTCTTGCTTGAAGTGTATCTCATCCCCTTCTCTTTCTTTTCTCTAGTGTGTGCAGGAACTACAGTGGGAAAGCAGGAATTTGGAAGCTAAAGCTCAAGGTTCCTTTTCTTCCTGCAGATTTTTAGGTTGGTTCCCTTTTCTGGTCACATAGTTAATTAAAACTACCAAAAAGATATTAAACTTGGCTTTCAAGATCCCAAACAGCTTAGTTAAGTGGAGTGGTGTCCATTAAAATTCATTGTTTGCTTGAATGTTTCATTAACACCACTCCATTTCAAGTATTGGTGTTCTATTTTTCAAAGCCAGATTTTTGTTTGGAATTTAAAAGTCAATTCCCAACACCACAGGCCTCCTAAAATCATAAAATTTCATACAGTGATTTCAAATTAAGTTAAGACCATCTGTTCTAAATTTCAGGTCAATTGATTTTGCATTTAATTTTTAAAAATTCATGGACTGCAGAAGGGTCACACCCTCTAATCTTCATATTTTGCTACTATCGGTGAATTTTTAAAATTTTTATGCTCATCCAATTTTCATGAAATTTATCTTTCGGGAATCCTTTTAAAATTTTACACATCATATAAAATCACCAAAATTTTCTGAGGTCATTGTAATACTGAAAAGTCCAAAATACCCATGGGTATCATTTCTTAACTTTGACACCAGTACAAATAAAAATTCAAAATAATTATCAAACAAATTCTTAAAATCTTACAAAAACCTTTTCTGAAATCCTTATTTGATTTTACATAAGGTAGTGGTGTTTTTTGCATTGTTTGGACCACTACTTATTCAGAAAGCCTAAAAAGAATTCATTGGTAGTAATTTTCTGTATTAGGGTTCAAATCCAATTAGGGTTTCTTTCTTGCTTTTTAGTCCCACAACATAAAGGAAATACACCATCACCAATACAACTTGTTTTCCTTTAATTATGGAGTTTCAAACTTGTTTGAACATTTAAAAAGAAAAACCCTTAAACACATTCAATTAAATTGAATCCTAAAAGCCAGAAATACAAAAATTGTGTGATAACTTGATTTGCATTGGAACCACTTTCCAATTCTTGCACACACACAAAATAATTGTAATAACAGGGCAATAACCAAAATTAATGCCCTCCACATTCTGTATGCACCATAGTATCCTAGACCTAACTAAAGTCCGTAGCAACTTTACCCCTAAGGCTTCATCAACATAGGCTTGCTATATAGGTCTTAAGTTTTCTTTAGTTAATACCAATTCTGTCATCTATATCTGTTGTTCAGGCTGAGGGGCTGTGTCAAATGACCAGGCGCGGGTTTGTACAAGCACGTGGGGTTTTCCCTGGGAAACGTTTGGGCCCAAACCTCCCCTTAAGCAACTTGGCTAGATTTGTTGACAGAACGGGTATTCACTATTGATTACTTATTTCCTACGTAGATCAAGTCTTAGGTTTATTTTTAGGGAGTCACACTTAAGTTAGGTCTAGCTTTGGTTGTTTAATTTGCACACTTTCTCTCATCTCTTTCTCTTCTCCTCCCCTCCCATTCTTCCATTTTATGCATGGGCGATGGTCCCAAAATCTGCACCTGGAAGGACCATTTGATTTCGCCCCCCACGCAAAAAGGCCACTTTTTCTATCTTCTTCTTCTTCTAAAAAAATGGAAAATCAACAAAATGGGTCCACTAACCTTTCCACTACCACCTCTAATCTTACCTCTAACCCCACTACTAACCCTAATTCAAACCCTTTCACCCAAAACCCACCCACCTTTAACTTCCCACACTTGGAGCTCCCTAATCTTGAATTGCCCCAAACATAACATCAAGACCCCTTGCCTGATCTTTTAAAATTGATGGTTGAGTAGATTGATAAATTAAATTTCAATCAACAAACATTGACTAGGAACATCCAAAACCTAGCCAATAAAAGGCCAAACCCACCACCCCATCAGCAGCCTGTTATTCCTCTAAAAGATTTTTATGATCCGTCATATTATGAGGAATGACTAGGTGTGGTCATACCAGAGGGGGACTTCGAGATCAAGTCTACAGTCCTAAACTTGATTAAACACTTCCATGGCCTTCCTAGGGAAGACCCTTTTTGCCATCTTGAAGATCTGACTCTTCTTGCACAAACAACCTATTCCCGAAATGTGCAAGAGGACATATGGCTGATGTGGTTTTTTCCATTATCTCTTAAAGATAAGGCTACTTATTGGTTTAGGACCATTGGCCGACCGATCACAACTTGGCCTCAACTCAACAGTGCCTTCCTCAAAAAATTCTTTCCCATAGGTCGTACTAATTCCCTGCGAAGATCTATTATGACCTTTCAACAAAAATCTGGTGAGACTTTCCGTGATTCTTGGGAAAGATTTCAAGATCTCTTAAGAAGTTGCCTGCACCACGAGATTCCTTTTTGGCAGCTCATGCAAATCTTCTATCAAGGAATAGAAGATCAAATCCGACAATTCGCCGATGCCTCATGTGGCGGCAACTTCTTAAATAAGGATGCTGAAAGTGCCTATAACCTTTTTGAAGAAATGAGTGAAAACTCATTTAATCAAGCTTCCATGAACACATTTTGCAGAACTCCAAACCTGCAGTTCAGTGTTCATGAAGTAGGCACCCAAGCTATCCCTGTCACCCAAGATGATCTTCAAATGATCGCCCAAAAACTCAACTAGATGCACATTAACCAAAAGAAGATTGAGGAAAGACTGGCCACATCAACCCAAGCTCCACATAGTCCACATCTAACCCAACCTAACTTTCCACGAAGAGAAAATTTGCACAATCTCAACACTAATCCTACTGATCATCACCAGTATTCTGAGGTTGATCACGATTCACTGGGGAATTACAACTATCCAGATCTTAACCCCACTAACAATATTTTTTCCATCTAGGAGCCCTTTAAAAATTCTTCCAATTGGAGAAATTACCCGAACTACTCCTCGAATAATCAGGTTCCTACCCAACCAGATCATTTTAATGGGTATAGGTCGAATCCAACCTTTCATCCTGGGCCATCCCAACAAGACATCAACGCCCAGATGATGAGAACCCCACAGGAAATGTAGACACAAATGACGGAAGTAACCCGCACCATCACAAATCTGAACAATCAGATTGGGGTTACTCCCACACAAAGACCTGCAGGACATCTTCCGTCCTAACCCATGCCCAACACTAATCACCAAAGGAACCAATATCTGGGTAGAAATCCACACTACCCGAATTAGCCTCCTACTAATCCACCATCTCAGTAACCTCCCAGGTTTCCACAATCGTAGGCCCTCCCACCTCCTCAAAATAATAATCCAACTACACATGCAGTTACTTTGAGGAGTGGGAAAACCACCACTAATCCTAGGCCTTCACAGAAACCTGGTGAAATTCCCATCACTGTGCAAATTGACTCCCCACCTCCCCATTAGGAAGAAAAAGAAATACAAAAATCTCAAGGCACGATTCCTATCCCTTTCCCACAAGCTCTCCACCCAACCGCCAACAGAAAAAAGAAATCTGAGCCCACCACAGAAGAACTCATGGATCTATTTGGGTAAGTTCAAAACAATATTCCTCTCCTAGATGCCATCAAAATATATACCTACCTATGCCAAATTTTTGAAGGAGATCTGTACACCTAAAAGGCAGGCCAAAAATCTAGGACAAGTGCATCTCTCGGAGACAGTAAGCTCTGTCATACAGAGCAAGCTACCTCCTAAGATGAAAGATCTGAGGGCACCTTTAATTTCAGTAATTATTGATGATACTACCTTTGATCGCGCCCTCCTTGATCTTGGTGCCTCAGTTAATATTATTCCTATATTTTATTTGAAGAATTTTAGATTGGTGAATTAAAACCCATCGACGTTACCCTGCAATTAGCCGACTGATCTACTTCCAAGCCTCGTGGGATTGTCGAGGATGTTTTGGTCAAGGTCCAGAATTGTGTCTTCCCTGCAAACTTTCTGGTCCTTGACATTGAGGTACCTGAATCATTACTGGACTCCCCTATAATCCTTGGACACCCTTTTTTGGCCACTGCAAAGGCAAATATCAATTGCCACATAGGCAAAATGGATATCACTTGTGCCGGCCAAACTATCACTTTAGATATTTTCAAATCCTCCAGTAGATTCCATGATGATAACTTTTTTGAGGACTCAGATACAGAAATTTCCAATATGGTGGAGGAGACAATGTTGATAGATACCCTTACCGACCATAATTTTTTTGAGGACTCTGATTCAGAATCGATGGTCGACGAAATCTGTTATCTTGAAACTTGTCTTGACCCAAAATCCATTCCTGATGAACCCCCTAATCACCCTAACCCACCCACTCTTCCCGTACCCCACTTTTCCACACTAACTTCACCAAATCCTCACCATCCCTTCCCCGACTCCTTTCTTTTGGACCTACCACCAGCCCCGCCCGAGTTTGTCATCCAACCTGATTTAAAGCCATGGCCAGACTCGAGCTACACTTATCATTTTCCATCCACCTTTGATCCTAGTATTACTTCTAATCAATTTTCTAGGGATCTAGAAGAAACATTTTTTGTGGGCATCGAAGTGTCCAACTATTTACATGAATTTCCATCTTCTGTGCATACCTTCACGATCGGCTGAATGATGTAAAAGATAGCACTGGATGGGAGGTAACCCATCATTTTTTTTACTGCTTTTCTTTTTCCTTTCTTTTTCTAGGTTTTGACCATCCTAAAACCGATTGCCCTTTACTAAGGTGATCCCTTTTGCCTCCTAATGCATGAGGACATTGCATATCTTAAGCATGGGGGGGTGTTTTTAAAATTTGACGATCGATTTAGGATTTTTGAAACCTAAAAACATGCATTTTTCTTTAGTTTATTTCATGCTTCATACCCAAAAAAATAAAAATGTTGAAAACTTTTTAAGGAAAAATTTCGAAATCGGGACTAAGGTCGAAAAACTCACTTTTGGTACAATGGGATTTAATCTTTAGCAAACTAGGGATGAGGATGTGGATCTGATCATTAGAATTTTAGGGTCTATTTTAGACTAGATCAGATATCCTTATCTAGAAATTCCACCTAGACTCATGATAGTTCAAGCTACTTGATCCTATTTTGTAATATGGAAAGTATTTGACTTAGTTTCTTATTCAAAAACTTGCATGTCTTGAGAAACTTCTTGTGTCAATTTTCACACACAAGCCAACACTTAAAAACAACTAAAAATTAGAAAAACTCCCTTGTTTGGACTTAGTAAAAGTCTGAAGCAAATCATTGGTTTGAGTTCCTACCGCCGAGAAGGACGAAAATGCCTCCTTTGAGGATGCGATGTCAATATGTTACTGCCTCGACACTGCTCCATATCTATATTTCATATTTTTAGATGAAGCATTAAAACGCATTTTAGCAGCTCAAGTGTCTTGAACGGTGCTCTACCTATAGTGTCGGAGCAAGAGAATGAGTTTGCTTGGAGCGCCCCTTTACACCGCAATGTGTTTTGGGGTTGTGACCTACTGGGTGGTGTCATGGACAATGATATCCCAATGTACTGGCACTAGAGCCCCCTCGAGGATTGGTAACAGGAATGATGATCCCAACACATCTGTTGTAAGACTAAGCTAAAAATAAGCATGGGGGAGAAAAAAAAAATTCTAAACCAAAAACATGCCCCTATAAATGTTGGTCTTTCACAAGCATGTACACAAGGTTTTTAAAGGATTTTGCAAATTGCGAATCAGATTCATGAGCCAAAAAAATCCTAAAAACAAAAATTTCAAGTCATCCGAACTAACAAGGGGTTAATTTGTGAATTTTCTAGAGGATATATTGGTCCCATTTTGTCTAATGGTTGGATCCAAAAACAAATCCTGATGCCTATCCTTAACAAATCCCATTCCTCCCATGTTTAGATCAGCCAAGGTCCCATAATCTTTCTCTCAAAAGTCGAAAAAATTAGATTTCCCAAACAATTCTATTTTCCAAAAAATTAAAGTTTTGCAAAGAGACTAGCAAAAAGTAAGCATGGGGGTGTGATAAACGCCAATTTACCGTCATTCTTATGCAATAAAATAGACCAAGCTAAGAGGACATTTTCTCCGCAAACGGGTTTTTGGGCTACATTTAGGTATTAACTAGGATAGGCATGCATTGCATTTTTTTCTTGTCGTTTTAATGTGTTTTTGTGAGTGTTAGGGATGAACAGATATACAGATCCCTAAAACCCTAGCACTCAAGAAGGCAAATGGCGAAGGAGGAGCTCAGACTAGCTGGAACTCAGCTTGATCCAGCACACCACAGCTGGAATCTAGCTCACTTGGACTAGGGTTAGCTCATCCTAACACCATTCAGCTAATCTTAGCTGAATGGTAGCTCAAGAGAGCTCATCTTAACTGACCCTAGCTCAGGTCAGCTCAGATCCAACTCAACTTAGTTTAGTTTAGCTCATCTCAGCTCCCACTAGTCCACAGGGAGCTCTAGCTAGCTCAGCTGAGTTGACTGAAGTTTACCCTAGCTCATATCCAGCTCCACTCAACTCCAACCAGCTGAAGAAGAATTCATCCCAGCTCAGGAAGCTCAAGTCTAGCTCTCGGGGACTCAGCTTAGCTTAACTTGGTTGAGCTAAGCTACCATAGCTATCTCAACCAGCTAAATCCTCCCAGGGGGCACAAGACCCAGCTCACCTCGGCTCCATTCAACAGAAGCGAGCTCACTTTAGCTTGGCTTAAAAGCTAGCAAAGAACTAGCAAGCTAAGCCAGCTAGAGTAGCCCCATGTTGACCTCTTCAGTAGCTGTCAGCTCCACTTCAGCTCGAGATTCTTCAGATCCAGCTCCTCCCTCCAAACCCTAGCTCGAACACCTCCTCCTCCACTCCACTACTAGCTAAGCTAGCTTAGCTTAGCTTAGCTTAGCTAGCATAGACCTCCATAGCAACCAAAACCTAACACTAACAACACCTACATAGCCTACCACTCCAAGTCCACCTACACCTACTTAAGCTAGCTCCACCTCTACTCAATGTTGGTGCCACCTCTTCACCACCTTTCACTCCTCAACTAACCACCAAAAGACACCTAAAGCTGGCGCCAAAACCAACCCTAACTACCTCCCTTTTGGTGCTAACCTCAACCCCCATATCCACCCTACACATAACCCCACAAAGCCATCTCCACCATCCACCTTAACCCCCTTCTAGAAGCCTGGAAGTTGGTGCCAACCCACGGCACCTCTCCATGGTTGGCGCCACTTTTAGGTGTCCCTTGGCCACCCATAACTACCCCCCTTACATCCCTTAGGTGGCGCCAACTATCCTTAGCCCTAGGATCACCTAACCACCTCCATCTTCCCATCTTAGCCCTCCATTTCAAGAGTCACCTTAAACCCTCATCCTACCCTATAAAAAGACCACTACCCACCACCATTCAAACCATCCTTGGCTAGCAAATTTCCTCTCATACTCTACCTATAGCCCACGCCCAAGAGAGAAGAAGAAGAAGATTAAGGGGATATTTTGTCCCCTTGGTGCCTTCCCCTCTTCCCTTCTCTCTTGTGCCCATGCCAGCCAAAGGAGGAGCTAGGCAAGGAAGACCTTTGGAGGAGGTATTGAAGGTGGTCCACGCCACCTTGGAGGAGAGCTTGAGGGTAGTGCACGCCCACCCTTGGAGGAGAGCATTGAAGGTGGTAGCATCCACCTTGGAGGAGCTTTCAATGAAGGAGAAGAAGGAGACCCTCTTTTCAAGCCAAGGAGCTGCTAAGCTTGGAGCAAGAAGACTCCCTTATTCACCAGATTTTGCAAGAGGATTTGTGTTTCTTTTATTGCTTTTATACTTTTCATTTCTAGTAGAAGAATTCCTATACTTGTCTTTGTAGAGAACATAAATTATGCTTAATTGAATTGCCTTCTTTTTAATTCCTATTCCAATTGTTGTCTTTATTCTAGCACTTATTTCACTTCCACTTCCTAATTAATCTAGGCCTTCACTTGCCTAGAGTGAGCTTAGGTAGTGGACATTTTCATCTCTTAAGTTTTAGCTTGGCCATTTTAGGTGTTAGCACTGTTTCGTCACAATTTGCAATTTGCCCTTACTATTTCAAAACTAAAAAAATTATATATTTAAAATACCAAAAAGAAAATTGAGATTTATTTTATAAGAAAGAGAATTGAATTGCAAATTTGCCTCCTTGGACGACACTAGATACTCCCCTATCTAGGAATATAAATTTAAAAGCGTATGTGATTTGGCTTGTTACAATGACTTAAAAATCGCTTTTGCAAATCACGCCAAATTTTGCATCAGAGCTTCTTCTTCATCTTCTGCCTTCCTGAGTGCCAAGATGTGTGGGATCTGACATTCTACCTAATCTTGACACTCAGATAAATGCATGAAAAATACATTAAAATGCAATGCATGCCTATCCTAGGTAAATGTTTAAATGCAGCCTAAAAACCCATTTGCGGAGTTAAAACCCTACGAGCTAGGTTAGTTTTGGGGCATAAGAATGATGATAAACTGGCATTTATTAGTCCACTCCCGAGAATCTCTTGTGTCTCCTTCAAGCATAGTCATTTCAGGTTCTTCAAGGTCTTCAAGGCTATTTTCCACTTGATATCACAAAAGCAGTATTTCTTGAAGTTCCTGATTTTGTCTAATTAGCCTTTTCATTGCTATTATTTCCTGAAGGGCCTCTATCAAAAGTTCTTGAAATCGAATCTAAGCTTGTTTTTGTTTCGGATCAGTAGTAGCCTGAATTTCGTACAGATAGAATGCAACTTTGTCTTTAATCCTAGCTATAGCTCGCTGCAATCTGTAGTGTGGTTGCATATAAAGTGGCAGTTCTTCAGGGGTTCCTGGAGGTGAATCAGGTCTACCCTTACTCCATGGAGTAGTATGGAAATTGTATCTAGGGTCATAAGATTGGGTTCTTTGTGGAGTTGATTGGTATGGGTCATAGTATCCAGGGTCAGGATATGGGTTAACTATTTCGGCAACTCGAGAGGAAGGATCAGGCAAAGCGAAAGGTCATCTTTGCCACCTTTGGTTTGGTTACCAAGGCTATTCTGATTCAGTCACCCAGGCTCCTAGATGAGCCCTTAGGTCTAGATTCCCTGGATCCTAATCAGGTTCAGGTCCAAGGTTAGTCATCTTGGCTAAGAGAGTAGAAAAAGAGGGGTGGGAAGATGGTCCAAGTAATGTGATGAATCGCCTTCACCTCCTTGGGATTGGTTCCTAAGGTCCAACCAATTGAGTTCTAAGTGACCTCCTCCCTTGCATACACCAACCAACCCCTAGGTTGGCGTAGCCACACCATACAAGGCTAAGTCCCTATCAATAAAATGACCCTTATGATCAGATGACCGATTTTTTAGTTAGAATTCTAATTCCTGAAGAAAGTTTTTTCATTCAACTGACTGAAAGTAGTCCTAACCTGCAAAGCTAACCCAACCAAGCTGAACGAGGGGACTAAGGGGAAGGTTCTTCCTTCAGCTCGCCCTCCGGTTCCTTTGTACCCCCGAGCCATGATCGTTTGATTTTTCTCCCCAGATTCATCTGAGGTTCGGCTAAGGCAGTTGTGGCAACCCTATAGTATGACAATGAATTTGGGTTGATTTACGTATTTTAATAGTTTTCATAATCCTTTTCTTCACATGGGGTTTGTGGTGAGTGGCCCACATGGTGACCAAGTTCATCGGCTAGCCACTAGACATGATTTGGTCTAGGTTAGCCCAAATGTGTGGTCTCTACAATTTTGACCCTAAAGGTGTAACCTAGGGTTCATGCAGTTCTAGCGATTCAATAGACCAATAGCAATATAACAATTCTCTAATTTGTAAATGGAATCCAAATAAATTGAAATTCAACAGATAGATTCCTTTTTCAATTATTTTTTCCAAGAATATTTTTTTCTAATTTTTAATATTTCCACAGAATAAATAAGAATTTTTAAATGTCAAGGGGTTAGATATGGAATTTTGATCCCTAGTCAGTTTTCCAAATTGAAACAGTATCAAGGAAACCCCAAAATTCAGAAAAAATATGGAAATGAAAGCCCATTAGATTAGCTTTCAAACCCCACCACTTTTGGTCAGATCAGATCTGCAGATTGTTCGAAATTGCTATTTGAAATTTGAAAAATTTCAAATCTGGGTCAGTTTGATCCCCTTGTAATTCATGAATTTTAAAAATTTCATACTTTGAATTTCTTCAAATGAATGGTGTTGTTTGCAAGATATTTTGAAAATGAAGCTCTTGCCCAAATTTTAGAATTTTTTGCTCAATCTATATTTGGCAAATGAATTTTGAATTCGCTATTTGAAATTAGGCTGAATTTCAGAATGTGGTGGAAAGGATTTTAAAAGTGGTTTGAAATTCAAATTCAAATCTTGCATCGAAACAATTTTTTTTTTGAATTTTGTTTTCAAACCATTTTTTTTCAAACTTTTTTTCTTCTTCTAAGGGAAATTTTTCAAATTTTTTTTCTTTTTTTTTCTTCTCACGAAAATATGCATATTTTTCTTTTCAAAAATCAAATTCTACCTAGAATTCACATCTACCTAGGGTTCAAAAAGGAAAATCCTATGCTAAACTAAAGATGGGCACCTGATTTTTTTAAATTGCACCTGATGTGTGCACAGATTCCACTCTTTATTGCCTGCGCATCAAAAAGCAAGCAGAAGCAATTTGTCACTATTAAGCTCATAAAAATCACAAATCAAAATCGTGTTGCCTCCTCAACAATGGTGCCATTTGTTCGAAGTGGATTTTCACATTTATGAATAGGAAAAATAGCCATTATGTCGTAGTATAGTGCGAAATTCGGTCACAAAAGAAATATTTTAGTTAACAAGAGGGTGAGTCCTGGTCGATCTCTGGGAGGCGTTTAGAAAAGCGAAATTGATTCAATCTTTTTGCTACTTGCTTAGAAATGCACATCGGTTTCCAACCTACGAGTAAATGTGTTGCTAGTTGCATTATTAACCCTAATGACGTGTGCATGCATTAGATAGATGACAAAAGTGAACGTGTGAGTATCAATGCATAAGATCCTAGTTATGCAATGGCTATTTACGGAAAAAGCATCGATCGTTACGTCGTTAACATCTTCATGCACCGACATGCTTATTGCGAAAAAAATATAAGAAGCTATAGCAAGCAACTTATTATCTCAAGAAGATTTTGCAAGGAAGCTCATGGTGATTCCATAACAGACATATATATATATATAAAGCTCAGGTGATTTTCATTTCATCGGAAGGAGTTATCACAGAGTGGATCTAGATGAAAGCTTGTACAGGAATGATTAAAGTAGAAACTAGCTAACAAAAATAGAGTGCATGCGTGGATCAATAGAAGATTGTTCATGTATCAGGCAGGAGGAAGATGACCACACTACTAAGGCAGAAAATAATGCAACGAATTAAAATAAGACCTATATATCTACGAGAAATCAGGGCAATGGAGGTGGTCTCCAAAGGCCTGTGGAGCTTAAGGTGGTAGGAAGGAGAAAGAGGGGCAGCCAATGGTGGGTAGGTCGGCCCTTGGAGAGGTGGTGGAGAGCTTTCTCTAGCCTTAGGCATGGAGGTGGGAGTGATGATGGTGATGGAGCTCATGGATGGAGGTGTAATGGAGGTGGAGAGCTATGCTGATGGCTAGATTGGGTGCATGGTCGTCCAAGAGGGTCTTTTTATTGACTCTTGGATGACTATGGGAGTGTCCCTGTAGAGAATTATATCATTCTCTAGAAAGTCTCTAAGGTGGCCGTCCAAGAGATTGAGGGAGAGGTGTTTTTTAGATCCAAAAATCATGGATCTATGAGAAGACTCTCCATGGCGCCACCTATGGAGAGTTCTAGAGAACTCTAGGTGTGTGTGGCTAGGTGGGGGTGTGTGTCTGTGCGCGTAACCTAGATGGCTATGTGGTCAAGTGGTCTAGGTTAGTCCTATAGTTTAGGTTAGGGTAGGTCTTAGAATTAGGGTTGCAAACCCTAATTACTAAAATGAATGTGTAATTAAACTTGTCATAAGTTTAATTGAGTGAGTGTAAACCTAACCAAGAGTGAGATTGCTCAATTAGGTCAGGCTTAGGTCAATTGGACTCTCACTGAGTCCAATTAGACTTGTGTGGGTTGAGAGCAGCTCAAATGGACTCTATGAGTCCAATTGACTAGGTGAAGTGTGATTGCCTTGATCCAAGTCAATTGGGCTTAGTGAGAACCTAATTAGGTTCTTAAGAGGGTCTTAGGGTGGTGTACTAGGCTTAAGGCACGTTAATTTAGGTTCCCTAGGGTGTAGAATTGGGTTTAGGGGCTTAGGCATTCAAGATCTAAGTTTGATTTCCAAAATAGGGTTTGGAGAGGGGTATCAAACATCCAATCTAAGTGTCAGATGACTTATACAAAAAAATCAGAAGTCTAGACCTCTTGTCAGGGTGGATTCAAGGTTCGATCTTAGAATTTTGCAGAAATTGGACGTCGGACAACTTGGCTGGATGTCCAATAACATTGCAGACTTCAATTCTAGGTTTGCGAGTTGTGCCTAAGGGTTCTAGACATCCAATAACTTATCTGGAAATCCAGATAAGTGATGGAACTATAGTTTTGAGGTATCCTAGGCTAAAGTGACCTAATCTAGGGGTGGTTAAGGCTTAAGATGGTCTCTAGGGTCATCCTAGGGCTAGGATTGGTCCTAAGTTCTTCATAATTTAAACTCTACATTAAATTCTACTAAGTAGATTAGCATACCTCTCCCTGCATTATTTTTTTACTTTATTCCTAAGTCTTCTACTCTAGCTCCGCTACAACACTAGATTCTCTTTATTCTTTAGATCCAGCTTCGGATCTTCTTATTACCTACAAAACATATAATGCACTTAATGAGCACATTATAACATTATTCTATGCATAGCCAAAATAAAGTAGTAAAGATGCAAAGTATGCTCATGAATGGATGGATTACACTAAGTTAAGCTAAGTTCTAACTTAATTTAGGTCATATAAGACCTATGATTGCTGCGCAATCACACCAACATTAACCATAACAATCTTTAACTAATCAAAATCAAGTGACAAATGCTCCAACATGATCACTTGAGGATCGTAATTCTACGAAAATCCATTTTGAGAGGACAACATTAAATTAGGGTTAAATCTACATTTTTAACATTGCACCAAAAATGTAGAGTAACCACGGGGTTTCCTAGGGATAAATTGAAGGTCAAGTGAGTATTAAAGTCTAAAGAGTGGGTCAACACAAACAAAAATAGGGTTTCACGCATTCTAAGAACCAAAACAACACCCAAAACACTAATTTCAGACTAGCTTGAATTAAAGAGGTTTTGGTTAGGATAAAATTCATTTAAACAACCTAAAAATCATAGAAAAATATTCTAAGAGGGTTGTTACCCTTGATTTGACCATTTAAACCCATTTTGACCTTGGATAGAGCTTCAAATAGGATGTTGCCCTAATTTGGGTTTCTGTGCAAGGTGCCTAGTCAAACGTGGTTAAAACTCAAATCCAACTTCACCATCAGATTCTTTGGGTTCAAATTAGGTTTGTACCAAAATTTGAGCCCAATTAGAGTTTATCTTGACCTAGTTTCAAATCAAGCCCCTTAAAACTCTATTCTTCACACCTAAGCCCACAGGTTTTGAAATTCCTTGCATTTAGCCCCCTAACTTCTTCTTCTTCCCAGAATGACCCTTGCCTCCATTGGAGGTCCACCGACCTATAGGCGTGCTTTGAAACTGCACCAAATCAACTCCAAATCCCACCAAATTTGGTGGGATTGATGTTCACATTGCAGGGAATCACATGAAGGTGATTTGGGATCCTAATTCATTATAGTGAGCCCTAGTGAACCCACGAAAATTGTGCGATCATTTGCTTCCAAACCAAGGCTCAATCAAGATTATTTCTTCATTTAGAGCTTGGGTATGAGATCTATAAAAGGTCCCCAAACTTCCACCATCTTCTTTAGTCTGGTTTGGCCTCAACTTCTTCTAATTTCTCTCCCTCTAGCCACCTCCGCCGTGACTTTGGTGATCTTATCCAAATCTCCATCGTCACCCTCTGCCATGTACGATAGGTAGAGGGGTCTTCTTCCTTTCCTTCGTCCACTCCTCGCCATACCATCTAGGAGCCCTTGAACCATCTCTTCCTCGTCGTCTCCCTCATTGTAGGACTTCTCCTTCTCTGCAATCGACTAATCAAAGCCGGTGCAATCCTCATCCTCTTCATCCATAAATAGGTTCAACCTCTTCCTCTACCTCTCTAGATCCTCATCAACCCCTTTACTTCTCGATTCAAACACTTATTCACGCTCTCCCCTTCCGTCTTCTCCAACACCGACCGTACCTCCAGCGAGGCCATGCAACCACTACACATGACCAATCCACTCTTAACCACCACTACAAGCTCGCCCATGACTGTTCGAGCAAAAACCCTCAGAAATTGAGGGTTTTGGTCAACTAAACCATTGATCGAAGAACCCATCCTTCCACCTTTCACTCCATCCTTTGGCCACCACATGCCACCGTTAACCAAATTAACCCTGCCATCAACTTCCACGCCTCATGGCAAAACTCCTAAGCTATTATAATTGGGCCGAGAGGCCGTATTGTTGTCTTCATGTATCGTCGCTATCGATTGTCATCTTCATCACCGACCACGCACTTCTAGACACCTCCGTCCTCAACATCATCTCCAAGACCCTCGCAACACTCTCACAGCACTCTGCAAGTCTTCAATTGACCCTCCTCAAGTAGCTACAGCTCGTAATCAAGATGAATGCTACCTGCTGTAGCATACAAAGAAGCAATGGGGACATAGTCCCACATCAGTTACTACCAAGTGATTGCAGCTGTATAAGGTGGATTTGTGCTGAATGCTTTTCGCCTCTACACTGAGGGTGAGGTCCCTGCACCACACCCTTTACCACTCCTCACCCACGATATACGCCACGCGGGTCTAGACCCCTTTTTGTGACCCATATACTCGATTACCCATAACCCAGTTCTAAGATGAGGAAAGAGGAGAAATCCTAAGGTGGAGGAGGGAGGGTTTTTCTTTAGGATTCGTGCCCTCGAGAAGCGTGCATGATTTTCTTGACACATAGCATTTCGAGAGGTGATAAACGCCAGTTTATCATCATTCTTACGCATTAAAACAAACCTAGATCTTAGGATTTTACTCCACAAATGGGTTTTTTGGGCAGCATTTAGGCATAAATTAGGTTAGGCACGCATTGCATCTTTTATTGTCTTTTTAATGTGTTTTTGTGAGTGTTAGGGATGTACAGATACACAGATCCCTAAAACCCTAGCACTCAAGAAGGAAAATGGTGAAGGAGAAGCCCAGACTAGCTGGAACTCAGCCTGATCCAGCTCACCTCAGCTTGATCTAGCTCACCGCAGCTAGAACCTAGCTTAGTTGAACTAGGGTTAGCTCATCCCAGCTCCATTCAGCTAATCTCAGCTGGATGGCAGCTCAAGAGAGTTCACCTTAGCTCACCCTAGCTCAAGTCAGTCCAGATCCAGCTCAACCTAGCTGAGTCGAGCTCATCTCAACTCCCACTAGTCCACAGGGAGCTCTAGCTAGCTCAGCTAAGTTGACAGGAGTTCACCCCAGCTCAGATCCAGCTACATCAAGCTCCACTCAGCTCCAGCCAGCTGAAGGAGAACTCATCCCAGCTCAGGAAGCTCAAGTCGAGCTCCCGGGGACTCAGCTTAGCTCAACTCAGTTGAGCTAAGCTACCTTAGCTGCCTCAACCAGCTTGATTCTCCCCGAGAGCACCAGACCTAGCTCACCTCAGCTCATTTTGGTAGAAGCTAGCTCACTTTAGCTTGGCTTAGCATCAAGCAAAGAACTAGCAAGCTAAGCCAGCTAGAGTAGCCCCATGCCAGCCTCTTCAGCAGCAGCCAGGTCCAGCTCCAGCTCCAGACTTCTCCTCCTCAGCTCCTTCCTCCAAACCCTAGCTCCATTACCTTCTCCTCTACTCCACCTTTAGCTAAGCTAGCTTAGCTTATCTTAGCTTAGCTTAGCTTAGCTAACAACCAGCTCCTTGGCCATCCATTACCTTCAAAATCAACCCTAGCTAGCTCCACCAACTCAAGCCTACCTAAGCTAGCTACCCTACTCAAGTTGGCGCCACCTCCTAGCCATCCCTTCACCCCACTATCTCCACCAAAAGACACCTAAAGTTGGCGCCAAAAACCAACCCTTACCACCTCTATATTGGCACCACTATCAGCCCCTTCATCCACCCTACACCTACCCACATAACCCATCCTAGCCATCCACATACCCCCCTTCTAGAATCCTAAGGTGGCGCCACCTAATAGCCTTCTAGAAGGCCCATTTTGGCGCCAACATCAAGGGGTGTCAACCCCCATAACTACCCCTTTGGTGTCTCTTAAGGTGGCGCCAAACACCCTTGGCCATTGGATCCTTAACCACCTCCATCATTCCATCCTGGCCCTCCATTTCAAGGGACACTTTAGCCCCCTTCCTATTCTATAAAAACCCACCACCTACAACCATTTTTGGGCATCCTCCATTAGTGTAAATTGCTACCTAAACCACCTATACCCACGCCCAAGGAGGAGTAGAGAAGGAGATTAAAGGGGCACGTCACCAGCCCTTTTGGTGTCTTCTTCTCTCCACTCTCTTCAACTTGGGCCACGCCAAGGAGGAGGACTCTTCCACTTCAAGGAGGACGGCCAGGCAAAGGAGAGGAACTTAGGGTAGGCATCCACCCTTGGAGAGAAGCTTAGGGCACGCCCCCTTAGGGCTTGCCTTGGAGGACATCACCTTGGCGGAGCACTGCAAGGAAGGAGTTAGAGGATTCTTTTCAAGCTTGGGAGCCACCAACCTTGGAGCAAGAAACCCTCTTCTTCACCATCTATCTAGAGGATTTGTGTTTGCTTTTATTTATTTTAATTTTCTAGTAGTAGAAGCATTCCTCTACTAGGCTTTTTTGTAAAACACTTTTCATCAATATAGTTGCCTTCTTTGCAATTTTCTATTTTGCATTTCTACTTGCTTTGTTTTTAGCATTCTTCACTCCCTCTCCCTAATTATTCTAGGCCTCCACTTGCCTAGAGTGAGCTTAGGGAGAGGCTCTACTTGCCACTTAGAAGCAGTATTTTAAATTGAAGTGTAAATCACCTTCCTGCCACCATTTCGCATGTTGTCTTAATTCAAAAACAAAAAAAATGATATATTGAAAAATACCAAAAAGAAAGTTGAGATTGTATTCCAAGCAAGAGAATCATAATTTTGCAAACATTTGGCCTCCTTGGACGACCCTAGATACTCCCCTATCTAGGAATATAAATTTAAGAGTTGATTGGTTTTACGCGATACAACGACGTAATTTAACAAACCGCATATTTTCGTCATCAAGTGGTTGGTTGCTTATGCTTGTAGTGGCTTAGTGCTTGTGCTGAGGCTTCACTCTTGAGGTCTCTATGGCCTTGTACTGATGATTGGCAACTTTATGTCATTTATGCCTTGCTTGCAACGTCTCATCCTAAGTAATGTGGACATATTTGGTGGCATGGAATTGAGGTAATAGTGGTTGGGACCACTGTTGGATTATTCGGGTAATTTGACACTTGGGATATGTGCTTTGATTGGAGGGAATAATTAGTGATTCAAATCACCATTATTTTGCATTTTTATTCTTTTTATCCCATGATATATTGAGATACAATTTTGTTGATATTGAATATATTTTCATTGATTCATTATATATTATTGTGTTCATTATTTATATCATTGATTAGTACTGTTGTTCCCTGCGAATGACCTTAGACTCACATTGTTTTTAAGCTTTATAAATTTAAATGTTGTTGCATTTTCGTTGACTGTACTACGACGTGTATTTCCTAACACTCGACGATTATGCATAAACATTTTGGCATCGTTGCTAGGGAGCAACTCACAAGTCACTACTAATCGTATCTTTCTTAATTAATTTTGAGAACTAGCTTGCCTTATCTATTTTTTTTTTAAACTGAAAGGAAAGCCATCATACTTCGATAGCAATCCGAGAGGGCTTTTACTTATCATATTAAAAAAAATAGGATCATTACAATACAGATCCCCACATATGTATGAGGGAACAAAACTCATTTACAATTTGCTCAACATACACTGGTCTCTCATAAATTAAATGCTCATTCCTTGTCCTCCACACGCGTCATAAGATTTCTACCATGTGCATGTGTGGCTTATCTTGTAGTAAGAAATTTTGCCACAAAGAATCCCGATAGGAAGTGGTTCTCGACATATTCTTCCCCAAACTTCATCTGTTACCAGACATGATGAAAATATGTGACCCAGGCTGTCAGTGTGCAACCCACATAGGGAGCATACTTACAGAGCACTACCCATCCTCCTATGCCTCAAGTCACTTGTAATCAAGCCCTCCCTCCTGCAAAACCAAAGGGAAATTTGAACTTTGAGAGGAATTTTCAATAACCATAACTTCTTGCCAATTAGATCAATCTGCTCAGCTATAGACATGACCATTATCTTCACATAGGCACGGGCTATTGTGTAAATGCCATCCCACATGTAGCTGTCTTCCAATCCAGCAATTGGTCTAAAAATTTGTAGGTCTAACATCAGTAGCATCTTCTCCTCCCACAGCTGGGTGCCTTCCCTTCTCATTTCAACTCCACTAAACTACCAGCAATATTCCTGTTCAGACAAGTAGCTGCAGACCAGAGACTATCTTTATTTGCAGCAACAACATACACTCTCAGGTAAGCCTCCTTCAGTACACCCAGCGAAGACCACTCCTCCTGCCCGAAGCTAAAGGAGCTGCCATCCCCTAGAACTGGTTGCAGTACTTGCCAATTATTTTTTAAGGCTTGTATCATAGACAACCAAAAAGGAGATGGCTTTGATGGGCATAGTCTATTCAAAACACTGTTAGAGATTCCATAGCTACCCTTAACGAGATTAGTTCATAACTTCTCTTCACCATTAAGGAGTTTGATTGCCCACTTGATTAGCAATGCCTCATTGAACTCCTTAAGAGATTTTATACCCAATCCACCATATTCCTTGGGCAAACATAGCTGTTCCCACTTCAAAGGTTGCATAAATCTTCCTTCATGATGCGCACGCTTCCAAAAAAACTGCTTCTGCATCGCATCAATGCACTTCCAAATGGACTTAGGAGCTTTGAAAATAGAGAAGTAGAAGACCAGGATGGAAGTAATAACAAAATTCAATAAAATAAGTCTTCCTCCCTTAGACAGGTACTGACTATTCCAACTTTCTAATTTGATAGAAATTTTGTCAAGCAATACATTCCAATCACTCTTCTTCAACTTGGAGCATCTCAAAGGTAGCTCCAAGTTTTTAATTGGAAGTGTAGTGCGTGGAGTGACCAATATAGAAGATAATGCTGCTTGCTCCTGATCATAAGTCCAAAATAGACTAAGGATGATTTTTCCCCATTCAATTTCAGACCTGATATATCTCCAAAGATCTTAACCATATGCCACAATGCTTGGGCTTCAAGTTCTGTCCCTTCTACAAAGAAAATAGTATCGTTGGCATACTATAGTAATGGAGACATGGCCCTCCTATTAGAGATGGAATAGCCTCTTATTATACCAACCTCTGATAACCTACAAGTGTATCTACCTAGAGTGTCAACCACAAGGTTAAACACCAATGGTGCAAGTGGGCACCCTTGTCTAACTTTGCATTGTGGTTGTATCCATGCCTCACAGGGCTTACCATTAACCAAGGGGTGAAGGAGGTCGTTGTGATGCACAACTTCATCCACCGAATCCATAAAGATGGGAAGATGCTTCTTTTGAATACCTCCCGCAAGTAAGGCCATGAAATAGAATCATTAGCCTTTCAGAAATCCACTTTCCATATAAAGGCCTTGCATTTTCTCCTATGCCACCCACTCTCCATCTCCTGGTCCATGATGGAAGATTCTTGTAGAGATCTATTAGGAAGAAATGCTGATTGAACAAGAAGAATTTGATCTTGTAGGACAGTCCAAAGTCTATTCGCCAAGACTTTGCTCACCACCAAATAGATGGAGTTCAAGAGTGCAATTGGTCTAAACTCAGAAAATCTGTCCATGCCTTGTTTCTTCGGTAGAAGGAAAAGATATGGCCAGCTTATCTTATCAAACCCATAGTTGTCTCTCTCAAATTCTCTACTAACCTCCATCACCTCCTCACCTAGCAAACTCCATGGTTCTTTATAAAAAAAAACTTGAACAACATCCGAACATAGTGATCCTTCATTATTCAGTTCACTTTTAGCATCCACAACTTCTTTTATAGAGATGGCTGCAATCAATCTGTTTACCTGATCTTCTGAAATTCAAGGGGAAACACCTGCTGCCATTCTCCATTGTCCCTTGCCTGTTGCCTGTGAAGAGTCCTTGAAATAATTGATGGCTTTAGACCTGATCTCCTGCAAGGAAGAGATTCTCTGATTACCCTTGACAATAGAAGATATCAAGTTCTATCTTCTACATGAGCTGGCTGTAAGGTGGAAATACTTTGAGTTGGCATCCCCCTCTTCAAGCTAGAGTTTCCTTCAACATTCACGCCAATCCATTCCATGCTTTGAATCCTCCTCCGCTACCACCTCTTGCCAACCTCTCCTTATTTCCAGTTCTTGGTCGGACAAAGGAGATAATGACTGCTTTGCATCTAAACGCTGAATTTCCAATAGCTCTTCATGGCACCTCTGCTCTCTTAGTGTAGTTATCACTATCCCATATTCCTGAAGCATGGTGCGAATAGAAGTCAACTTTGACACCGGTCTGATTATAGCAGTACCTTCTACCTATTTGGCCCTCCACCATGCTTCAGACATTTCACAAAAGCTTCGTTCTCTCAGCCATGATCTTCTAAACTTGAAATGCGACCCTGTATTTGTATGCTCACCCCTATCCCAGACCAAGGGCATATGATCTGAGAAGGGGCATTCTCAACCAGATACAGATGACAGTTGAAATTTGTCCAAGAGGTCTGCGTTCCCAAAGAATCTATCTAGCGTAGACATCAGGCCATTTCCATTTCTCTAGGTGTACTCTACTCCTGAAGAGGGAATCTCATTCAAGCCCAAGTATTGTATTGTCAATTGAAAACCAAGAGATGCATTGTCCACCATGCCACTTGGTTTGTCCATCCCTGTCAGAACATAGTTGAAATCACCACCCACTAGCCATGGAATCCCTTTTGCATGGACTACTATTTTAGAAAAATCCTTCCATAATTCATGCTGAACAGAAGCAACACAAGGATCGTAAACTCCTGTAATGAAGCATTCTACCTCCCCCTATACCCTCTTGCAGTTACATGTTATCAAATGCCTGGATTTATGGATATCCACCAATTGTAGACACACCTTTGTAGACTAGAAAGTTATACCACCAGATCTCCCGTGCAAATTGAGCACCACAGACTCAGCACTTCCTAACATCATCAACTCATTCCATACCTTACATCTTCCCTCTCAATATGAGTTTCTTGAATAAGTGCATAGTCATTCTCCCACTCCCTTAGACACCTCGATAGGGAGGCCCTCCGAACTCTATCGCATAGCCCACGCACATTGCAAGAGAATTCTCATCTCCCTTCTTGAGCTCCCCCATTTTTAAATTTCTGAATTCTTCCAACTTTAAGAATAGCTGCAATAGCATTTTCATCCACCTTGACAAAGTTTATAAGCCTCCTCTGCCTAAGCTTGTATGGGGATCTTCCTATCCCATATTTGGTTGATGCACCTACTCCAAACTTCATCCTTTAGTAGCCTAAAATTTAGACTGAAGCTTCATGGAATTTGTAGGGATTTCTCAAAACACACCCAAAGCTAATTCCTACACAACAGTAGGTTGATCCTTTTGTAAATCCTCCATCACATCCTCATCCATCTCTAAGTGATGGTGATCCTTGCACTTCTTTGACTCAGGTGCCTCATCTGGAGTATCATGGCCCATCTGCTTCAGATTTGCATCTTCTCCCACAACTTCAGCATAGGTCATCTTATCTTGGTGATCCTGCAGAACTATATCTCCACATGCAAAATTTAGTTGCAAAAGCCACGAACTACCTCCGCACCAGAGGATAATTCTCAGGAATAGATCCCCCTTAAATTCATCCACCATCACACCCAGAACACGATCATCCCCTTCCCTATACTACTAACCTCTGCATCTTCAGCCAGCATTGCAAAACCAACTATCATGGAATCAACCACCTTCCTTAATCTCAAATGGAGTGGTAGGCCCTTAATTCCTAGCCTCACCGACCTAGAACTTGCCCTCTGAGGTGGCCATTCTAGCAAGGACCCACCAAAGGGCGATACCATTCTCCATAACATCATCAAACTCTCAAAGTTGCTGGGTTGAAAGTGCAAGTGTTCAACGTTGATCATTCCCAAACCAAAAATCAAGAAATGCATAGGGGACAGTGTGGCAATCTTCCAACCTTCAGTCGATAGAGATAGAGAGCTTAACAATTGATGCAACCTTTCGATGGAGGGATTGCCGGTCATCACCTCTTTGATCAAAGCTCCTCTTAGCACCAGTTCAGCAACCCTAATATCCTTAGTCATAGGGACTTCTACATCAACCGTATGACCCACATAGGTGGGCAGTGGTGGCAGCGGACCTTCATTCCTTCTAGTGCCTGTGAATACCTTTCCTCCTGATTTCCCTCTACTCGTCACGCACGAATCTTGTTTATGACCGTGTCCTCCATAGGCCAGGAAAATGAGAGGAGATCGGCATACCACTGCCATATGCCCACGCCTTCGACAACGAAAGCATAAGATATCCCTATTAGCCCTAGTCCAACCCTCCTTAGCATGCCTCATGCTCTCATCCCTCCCTCTAGTATCAGAGACCCCCCTCCACTCTCTCCTCCTCCAAGCCCTAGATCTCCATGTCACCAACCCTCATCGCCATAGTTCCTCCCTCCCGTCGCCATCCTTCTATTGTGCCCAATCTATTTTGTTTGTGATTTTGCGAGGTACATCACGAGAAGATCTTTCATGCAATCAACCAATCCAGGGGCAAGTAAAATTTCTCTTCTTCCCTAATCAACCTCCTAATATTGGGAAGAGAAAAAGGAAACAAATGAATTAGGATCCACTTGCCTTATTTTTCTAGTAATTATAACTTAAAGGAAAATTTCCTGATTTGCGAACATTATTTATACTTGACTGAAGTGAGACGATTTGATTATAGATCCCCATCCTAATTTCCTATACCTATTAGGGATTTATACGTAAATTCTCAACATCTTTGACTACTCACTTTCTTGTTTGGGTCCAAGGTGAAATAAAGCTAATTAGGGTTTCCACATTAGGGTTTTGAAGTGTTAGTACACATTTACATGCATTAAAGGAAATTAACCCTCCCGCATTTGTGTGGCACCCAACCTCTTGGTTGAAAAGATCTATCTATGAAAACCCTAAAAATTAAAGGCTCTAAATTTACTTAAACCCTAAAATTGTGGACCAAATAACCTGAGAGTCAATTTAGGGTAATTTTGGGTCTTGACCTAGATTTCAACCTAAATCTTTAGGGTAGATCAAGTGAAGTTGGTCCACTTTGTCGGTCAACCAACCTCCAAATTAGGTTACAAATTGAATCAACTTCTAATCAAGTGAAATTCAAGGCACAAATTAGGACTAAAATTGGTAGACTTAAGGTATAAATTCATGCATTTCGGTCTACTTGGAACCGCAGTGACATGGAAGGTCAAGTGGGGGAAACCTTGTAACCTGTGGGGATGCTCTATTATGTAGTGGTCTTTGTAGGGCACTCCCTTCCTATCCACCCAAGTAATTCTCGAGTGTGTGGATTTCTGATTCGGAGGTATCATCCCCCTCGAAACAGCCTTAGACATCCAAAAATCTTTGGGTGCCTTGATTGGGTGCAAGAAACATCTAGTCCCTTATCTATTCTCTAGAGCACATACACCAGAAAGGTCCTTAGGTTTTTGACCTAGAGGCCTCCATTAGAGTTCATCTTCTTGGGGAAATAATTATATGATCTAATCAATTCAATCTGGACATAAATTTGATCCTACATCTTGATCCACCACCAAATTGAAAATGCAAGTTGATAATTTAGGAAGATTATTTAGGAAACCTGAATCCCAATTGATCATGAAAGAGAAAATGATCGAGGCTACCCTTAGACATTATGATAAGTACTGCAAAACCTCGGATCTATTTAGGAACATTCAGGTTAATGTGTCAGGAATAAGAACCCACATTATGAACCGTGCCCAGCTAATGGTGACACAAATGATAACTGGTTCAACCTAGGATATTCTCATGACAGGATATATTGGATTAGAGTGATTGCATATTGTTGAGTATCTCCAATGTGTGACAAATCCATTACTTTGGGAAATGCACCAAGATGACCTTGAGATATAGGAGAATTTGATAAATCTATTGAAATAGACCATCAATAAAAAATATCCATATACCTAGTCAGAAATTGATGACACATCTTGGAGTAATGTTGAAGATCAATATGATTTCCCAGAGCCCGGGTTAGAAGATCGAGGTTATTGTGGACCCCCAACACAAATGGAATCCGATTCTAATTTTCTGCAGAAGGACATACCTGACCTTGATGTTGGTTGAGTGGATTCAGTTGCAGGTATTCCTGATTCTGAACCAGCCTTAGAGAACCGTGAAGCCGGTCTATCATGCCTTGATTTCCCAAACACCTGTAGTGAGCTTGAATCAGAACCTCTCAAGGATGTAATTCTTGAAACTTATCGTATTAATGTAATCCTTGAGAGTGATTTTGACATCCCAATAGAATCATGTCCAAATTCCAGTGACCCGATTCCTAAATTTATTTAGAGTCTAGATTTGAGCCTATTTTGGATGATCATGAGGCCCAATGTGATGAGAACTAGATTTTAGATCTGAACTTTGATTCTAGGCTTGTATTTAATGATTACACCCCTCCAAACTCCTCAGAGGAACAAATTGAGCTTTTGGAAGTACATCGATTTACGATATAGAAATAGAGGAGTTGGAAGAGTTGGGATTTGATTGGGTCTACCCTAGAGCCAAGAACTCGAGCCTATGCCTCATAAGGACACCTCTTTGAGCTCGGAATTCGAGATTAGGTTTGATCAAAGTAAGGTTATTGATTTCATGAATCATGACTTATTCAAGGGTGGAAATCTAGATCTTAAATCAGGTTCAGAAACTGGCTGCCGCAAATTCTCTGATGATTTCAAATCATACCCTGATTTTGAAGAACCTTTGTTTCCTGATGATTATGAGCCAATCTACGACCTCTGTATCCATGACCTGTTCTTTGACTTCGATTTTGAGGTCCTTGATCCCGAGATCATTGGTTCAAATTCCTATTGTATTGAGTTGGAATCATTCTATTATGATCTTTAGGAATCAGCAACAATAAGTGTTGAGAGTGTCCACAATCTAGAGTTTGAATCTTTCACTGACTCGAGATTTCCATAATCCTACAGGCACTCTCAAGGTATTTACATTTGATTTTGATGAGCATCATGAAGACTCTCTAGATCAACCTATCTTTGAATTATTTCTAGAAGAGCCCACACTGCACTATGATTTCGAAGAAGCCTCACCTCATTTAGAGCCTTTCAAAATCTGATCCCAACCCTGACCAACCATCGGAATCAATTTTTACCCTGATTCACCTCTCTCTAACGACTCGGTTGCATATGATTCACTTCCATTTTTTGATTGGGAATCAGACATTGATCAGACTATTAATCACAGCTTATCCTTCTCTGATCTTACTCATAGGGTTCGTACACATTCCATAGATCCATTTTCATTTGAGGATCCCTACTCTGATTAGGCTGAAACGATTCAGCCAAACCTGCACTTTGCATTTCCACATCTTTTCAAATCTTAAAGTATTTGGTTGGCTCCACACTTGTTGATTTACATCCATCAACTCACCAAACTGGTTGAGTTTGGTCTACATTATCAACCTGTTGACAAAAATAAGCACCTGGTTGGACCAACTAGTCTACTCATTAAGGTGCTTGTTCTACAAAATTCCTCTGATTTGACCACTTCTTCTCCTTGACCACCTTCTCCTTGGTTGAAGGTATTGAATTTAGCACTTAACAAGAGGCAACCTGTCATTTCAAAAAACCCGAAACCCTTCTAACCATCTTTTGAGCTACACTCCTACACTTAAGAGTTCAACTTTAGAACAACCGACTCCACCTTTGGTACTAATACTAAAGCTTGAAATCGTCCATAACGATCATCCTAACTCGTTCACCCACCCTTTAACCCTATTCTAAACCTTAAACCAAGCTGAAGTCATAACCTCCTGGTTTACAATGAGGACATTGCAAAACTTAGGCATGGGGGGGTATTAAAGTGCAAACATATTCAAATTCAATTCTCTGAGGGTTTCTCACAAAACACACATAAAAAAGAAGAAAAAGAAGAAAGGGGTGGAAAATTTTGAAGAATTGATTGAAAATCTTTCCTGAGGAAAAGAGGAGGAAATAAAAAATGTCAAAAGGAGCAAAAATTTTTAAAAAAATGACAAGCATAGCAATTGATTATGGGATTTACTTAAGTTCTAGGCCAAATAAAAAGAAATAATATGACCTGAAATGCTAGAGATAAGGATATTAGTATGAGTGTTGATCTTAGGCCTCTTGGGCTTGTTTTAGGACTTAAACACTCACGTATTCGTTAAGATCAGGATTAGTCCTCAAGAGGTTGAGGAAAGTGTGAGGCTTAATTGTAGGTCTAAGGCTTAGGGAATATTCGGCCCCATTTCTTGCCCCTTGGTTTGTAGGACTTGGTAACCTAGGCACCCAAAATCACACACTAGTTTGGTATAGTGCACTTAATAAAGAAATCATGAAAGTGTTTTGTTCTAAAAAGCCATTTCGACGATCTAGCTTAGGAGTGGTCCGAAAACACAAGTTGATTGGATGAGTTCTAGATGTGGAGAGGTGAAAAATTCCCCTCGAAGATTCATAATAACATATCGTTTCCTCGGTGCTTGTCTTTTAGAATATCTAAATATCTTACCGGGGGCATGTAAACACCTTGTGCTGGTTTAGGTGCCATGAGCAGGATTATCCCAAAATGTCAATTGCTAGGGCTTGAATTTAGCTACAGAATGCCACATGGGTGGCACTATCTCGAAGTGTCGAAAGCTAGGGTTCTAGGGGTTGCCATGGGCAGTTCTATCTCGAAGCATCGAAAGCGAGGGACCCTTCAAGGATTGATGGTGGTGGCAAGGAATCCGATACAGACTATGTTTATGCCCAATCCAAGGCTATATTTAGGGAAAATCTAGAAAAAAAAGAGAGAAAACTCTCAAAATGAAATGCCATTCTTTGTCTCTCTCTTTTACAGAAATGCACTGGTAAACTAAATCTTGACACAATACGTCTTCGCACGGGTGCTTTAATTGATAGGGTCAACGAACCTCTGAGAAGTTTTTGTGAGCCTTAGAAACCTTCGCGACAGACCCAGGCTGAAGCTGGTCAGGTCTGGATCTTGACTAGTACTTGAGTTCCTCTAAGCCTATTATTGTCTTTCTGATCTCATTTCTAGAAAGTAGCACAAATCAAGCATCTGAGCATCAAAGGCATGGTCAAGAGATCTAGTTCTTTCCATAAGATTTTGCTAGGGCTAGAAAAAGTTAGGCATGGGGGTATGATGGTAACTCCATCATTAGCCATAACTATCTTTAATTAATCGAAATCAGGTGACAAATGCTCCTACATGATCGCATGAGGATTGTAATTCAATGAAAATCCATTTTGAGAAGAGAACATTAAATCAGGGTTAAATCTACATTTTTAATATTTCATCATGAATGCAAAGTAACCATGGGGTTTCCCAAGGGTTAACTGAAGATCAAATGAGCATCAAAGTCCAAAGAGTGGGCCCACACAGATAGAAATAGGGTTTCACACATTCCAAGAACCAAAGCAACCCCCAAAACACTAATTTCAAATCTGCTTGAATTAAAGAGGTTTTGGTCAGGATAAAATTCATCTAAATCTCCTTAAAATCATAGAAAAATATCTTAAGAGGTTTGCTACCCTTTATTTGACCATCTAAATCCACTTTGACCTTGGATAAAGCTTCAGATGGGATTTTTTGCTAATTTGGATTTTTGTAGGAACTACCCAATTAAATGTGGTAAAAACTCAAATCCAACTTTACCATTAGCTTCCTTCAGTTCAAATTAAGTTTGTACTAAAATTTGGGATCAATCAGAGTTCATCTTGACCTAGTTTGCAATCAAGTACCTTAAAACTCTATTCTTCACACCTAAGCCCCCACCTTTCAAAATTCCCTACGTTTAGCCCCCCAACTTCTTCTTCTTCTTCACAGAATGATCCTTGCCACCAATTGAGGTCAATCGACCTACAAGCATGCTTTGACCATCTCAAAATCGCACCAAATAAACTCCAAATCCCACCAAATTTGGTGGGATTGATGTTAACATTGCAGGGAATCACATGAAGGCGATTTAGGATTCTAATTCACTACATTAATCCCCAGCAAACCCACAAAAATCATCGGACCATTTGCTTCTAAACCAAGGCTCAATTAAGCATGTTTCTTCATTTAGAGCTTGGGTATGAGCTGTATGAAAGGTCCTTGAATTTCCACCATCCTCTTTAGTCCGATTTGGCCTCAACTTCTTTGAATTTCTCTCCCTTCGGCCACCTCCGCCACAACTCTGACGACCTTCTCCAAATCTCCATCATTGCCCTCTGCCACATATGATAGGTGGTGGGGGAAGACAGCAGGGTTTTATTGTTATAGCATCGTAGTATAGCCAGCTGTTGCCATCATTTCAAATATATAAATTTTTTACTCAGAAAAGAGTTCCCGAGGTCGAACTCAGGGAGCAAGTTGTATTCTAGAGATATACATGTTTCTTTTACAAAAATAAAGAAAGAGAGAGAAAGAATTTGTTGTCTTCTTTTCTCTTTGTTTCTCCTCGTCTCAGATCTTCTTCTTCTTTGTCTGCAGAGGTGATGTTCTTCTTCTGCAGTGGTGTTGCTCTTCTTCTTCTTCTTTGTCTGCAGAGGTGATGTTCTTCTTCTGCAGTGGTGATGCTCTTCTTCTTTCTTCTTTGTTTTTCTTCTTTCAGTTCTTCCCTTGTTCTTTTGTGTTCTCCTCTGCCTCGCCTTCTTCTGTTGTTCTTCAGACCTCCTTCTTTCTTCTTTTCTTTTTCCAGTCAGGACGTCGCCCCTCCTTCTTTCTTCTTTTCCCTTCAGGACGTCGTCTGATTTCCAAATCAGACGACTTAAACTGCCTGTTGCTACAGTGTCTCCCTCAGCTTCCTTCTTCTTCCGCGGTCCTTCTTCTTCACCTGTGCCTGCACACTTCAGAGCTTACGTCAGAGGACAAAACCTACTCTACCCTCTCCCCCCCACGTCTCTCTCTCTCTGAAACCACTCTTGGGAAAGCTCTCCCAGAGCTGCCGGGTAGTCGGGTACGGGTCAAGTCCGGGTCCAGGCCCACCGGCGTGCATGGTGGGCGAGGAGTGCAGGTCAGTCTAAGTCGGGTCGGGTCAGGTCCGCGGGGCGTGAGCGCGGACGAGACCGGGTAACCGGGCGGGTGAAGGGGACCTCACCCCGTGTGCTGAGGCAGTAAGGCTAATGCACAAAATCAATTTAAACGGTGCAGAGGTTGTGAGGCTTACCGATGTGGGACTAAACGGAGGCCTTTCCTCGCGTGCGCCTGTTGGGAGACCGCGGCCTAGCTTCTGCAGCTGCGGCTTCGATTTGCGTCGGTTGCTGGCTGGCTACCTTCGCAAGACTCCCCGCAATCCGCAGTAGCTGGAGACCTGGAGTCCTCAAGCCTGGAGTGCGGGAGAAGCTGCTTCAATGTGCGTTAATGGCGGTCGAACCGCAAAACCTGTCGGACACGAATATGGCCTCTCAGCCTGATCAAACCACTGGGGGAGTGGAGTTGCGCGGCAAGCCGCAAGGTGGTGTCTGGCGGCAGCCCTAGGTTGGACTGCAACCGGAGGAATGGGTTTGTTCGGGGGAGCGTTACGGAGGTGTGGAGTGGCAGTGGAGGGGTGGGGGGTGCTCAGTGTGATGAGGCGGAGGTTCGGTGAGGGTCGGCGAGGTGTGTGAGGCTGTGGAGCGATGGGAGCATCTCGCCGGAGGGTGGCCGGAGACGAAGGGGGTGACGATGGTCAGGGTCGGTCGAGGGCTTAATTGAATAAATTGAAAGCGGGGAAAGAAAGAGGAGAAGAAGGGGAGTAGTTCTAGCTTACTTGCAGGGACGAAGGAGGAGCAGCAGGGCGACAGTCGTATCGACTGTCGCCGGAGAAGAAGATGCTCAGGGAAAGGGGCGGCGGCGAGCAGAGAGCCGGAGAGGCGCCAGCTGGGTGCGGCGTGGCGCGGGAAGAGCAGGGGAGGAAGTCTCTGCTGCTGGTATTGCGGCAGAGCGAAGAGGAGGAGGGGGAGGAACCGCCGGAGCTGGTGAGCGTCTGCCGGAGAGAGAAGAGAGGAAAGTTGGGGGTTTTCTCCGTCAGATCCGAGCTCCCCGGGTCGGTGGAGCAACGGGGGGTATTTATAGGGATCAAAACAGGGAGGAAGGCGGAGGGAGACGACGTGTCTCCCTCGCCGGAGGATGGCCGGAAACGAAAACCCATACCGTCCGTGCATTCGCACGGCCGGTATGGTGGGCTACAGCGACCAGGGGGTGTCCCTGCGACGGCTGACGATGCAGGGCACCCCCAGTTTACTTGACAGGCTTCCCCCCTCACCCTGCGCGGCGCCATGCTCCGCGCAAGGTCACCGGAGCATGGTGCTGGCAGGTTTTGCAGGGGGGACCTGAATGCGAAGAACGAAGGAGAGTTAGGGGCCAAAATGCGATGGTTCAAAAGTTGAGGGCCAAAAAGTAAATATATGAGGACCAAAGTGTAAAGTCGGTCAAGGAGGTTTCTTCTTAGGCTCAAGTTTTTATACAAGATTAATTAGGACCTAAGGAATCTGATGGTGAATTTTATTTCTATATTAAACCTTGTTTGACCGGTCAATTTACGCAAAAACCCAAATTAAGTTATTAATTGGGCATGGTTCTCAATGTAGGTCAAAATGGGTTCTGAAGGCCAAATTGAAGGTTCTAAACCCTAGAGATTATTTTTCTATGAATTTTAGAGGGTTTATTCTATTTTTACTTTGCCTCGAACCTCGTGAATTGAAGTGGGCTGTTTTAGGGTTACAGATTATCATTTAGTTTCTTGGAAGTGCTGTAGCCCTTGCTAGATCATCTCATCCCACTTTTATTCTTATTAAGCTGCTTTGACCTATGTTTGGGCCCTGAATTACCCTGTATGCAGATTATACTGGTAAAATTGCATTTTTACCCCTTATGACTTATTTTCTTCTCAAACTCAGAATTCTCTGAGTTAAGCCTTTCCTTGAGATATGTAGGAGCTTTTATCCTTTGTATTAGGTTGAAATGAGCTAGTTATGGCTCATGATGAGGTTCTCATCATACCCCCATGCCTAGCTTTTGCTAGTCCCTTAGCAAAAACTTAAGGTTTCAACCCTTGTTCTAGACCATGAAGTTTTTAATAGTTTTAGATAAGTGCCTTTTTTTTATTTGAGCATAGATTAGGTTAGAATGCTGACCATAGGCCTAAAAGGTACTCTAGTACCAATCAAGATCCAAATCTGTCTAGCCTTAGCCTCAGTCTTTTAGCAAAGGTTTTTAAGGTCCACAAGAACTAACCTAAGGTTTATTGGACTTCGTGGTTAAAGCACCCGTGCTTGAAATGATTTTAGCCCTGGCTCAGTTCGCAGTGCGTTTTGTAAGAGAGAGATAGAAAGTTTTTCTGTTTGGAGAGTTTTCTCTCTCTTTCTTCTTTTTAGTTCTAGCCTAGGATTGGCTTTTCAACACGGTCTGTATCAGATTCCTTGCTCCCATCATCAATCCTCAAGGGTTCCTGGCGATCGATGCTTCGAGATAGCACCGCCCATGGCAACCCCCGGAACCCTGGCTATTGAGATTTCGAGATAATCCCATCCATGGTGTTCCGTGGCCGAATCCAGACCCTGGCAATTGACACTTCGGGATAATGCCATCCATGGAATCTGAACCAGCAGAGTGCTTACATGCCCCCAGTAGGATATGTAAATATCCTAAGAGACAAGCACCGAGGAGATGATATTTTGTTACGCATCTTCGAGGGGATTTCCCGCCTCTCCGCGCTGGGAACTCGTCCAAATCAACTTGTGTTGATCGGCCGCTCCTATTCTAGGTGTTCTTTTCAAAATTTTGTGATGCTTCTGCGTGATTCTGATTTTTACGCTTACTGAACCAGGCTGTGTGTGAGGTTAGGGTGCTTAGGTTACTGAGTCCCGTAAACCAAAAATTAGTTAACGAGGCCGAATACTCCCTAAGCCTTAGACCTAATACTTCAGCTTTTCATTTTCCTCAACCTCTTGAGGAGTGTCCAGATCTTAATGGGTACTAAGAGTCTATTCAAGAATGCCTAAGGTTTGCATTCTTTACTAATCTCTTTGTGCACTTTTCTTGAATGAGGTCTAGAACTTAGGTTAATTCCTTAGTTCCTTACTAATGACTATCACTTTTGCTCATAATTTTGTGCTCCTTTTTCATTTTGTTTCTTTTCTCCTTCACAAAATTTCCTTCTCCTCTTTTCCTCTTATTCTTTTTCGAAAATTTTTTAATTTTTATGGTGTTTTTGGCATATGTGAATTTTTTGTTTGAAACCTTTTCTTACAAGTTTTGCACTTTCATACCCCCCATGCCTAAGATTTGCAATGTCCTCATTGTAACCTAGGGGGTCTTAGTTCATTCCTTAAGACAGAAATTTCGATGAGTGGATGGGTCGGGTTGAATTTTTGCGGACGATTTCAAATCCCAGATGCAAGCATCTGAGTTGGGGTCGGCTGTCTACAAGGGTGAACTTCGAGTGCTAAAAGGTGTCAGAACAAGTTTCAGGTTTTCAAAGAGAATGACGGGCTGCCTCCCGTTAAGCGCTGAGTTTTACGCCATCGGCTGGGCGCAATAAGCTCAAGGGGAAAGGAGGATATAAGATGTCTCAGCCAAATCAGTAGAAGTTACATCAATGAACGGCTTGAGTCTCTGACCGTTCACGATGAAAGGTTCAGAATCGTGGCTGAGTGGACTGATTTCGATTGCTCCATTTCCAAAAACCTGTCGGACCAAATATGGTCCGACCCACTTAGATCTCAGTTTTCCTGGGAAGAGTTTGAGTCGGGCATCAAAGAGTAGGACCTTTTGACCAGGATGAAAGATCTTTCTCGAGATGTGTTTGTCGTGGAAGGCTTTAACCCGCTCCTTGTAGATTTTCGAGTTCTCGTACGCATCTAGGCGTAATTCATCGATCTCGCTGATTTGGAGTTTTCTGTGGGTCCCAGCCTTGGAAAGATCTAGATTACAGTTCCGTACTGCCCAATAGGCTTTATGCTCCAATTCTACGGGAAGGTGGCATGCCTTTCCGTACACCAGTCTAAAGGGAGACATGCCCAATTGGGTCTTGTGGGCGGTCCTATAGGCCCACAATGCTTCCGGAAGTCGGGATGACCAGTCCTTCCTGTCAGGTCGAACAGTGACTTGCAGGATTTTCTTGATCTCCCGATTAGACAGCTCAGCTAGACCATTAGTTTGGGGGTGGTAAGGAGTAGAGATTCGGTGAGACACCCCGTATTTGGTCATCAGTGACCTAAACTGAGCATTTGTGAAATGGGTCCCCCCATCAGAGATTATTGCATGAGGAATCCCGAACCTTGAGAAAATGTGTTGATGAATGAATTTGAGAACGATTTTGTGATCACAGGTTCGAGTCGGTATGGCTTCGATCCATTTGGACACGTAGTCCACAGCCAACAGAATGTATGCGAAACCATCCGAAACAGGAAAGGGGCCCATAAAATCAATCCCCCAAACATCAAAGATTTCGCATACTAGAATCGGCTGCATAGGCATCATGTCGCGATGGCTCATGTTGCCCAAAGTCTGGCAACGACTGCATGCCTTGCAGTGACTGTATGCGTCTTTGAATAGTGTGGGCCAGTAAAAGCCGCACTGGAGGACTTTTGATGCGGTTTTATGCCCGGCAAAATGGCCACCGCATGCCTGGTCATGGCAGAAAGAGAGGATATTGTTGAATTCCCCTTCCGGGACACATCTCCGGATGATCTGATCGGCACCTATGCGGAAGAGGTACGGGTCTTCCCAAATGTAATACTTGGCATCGGAGCGTAATTTGTCTTTCTTGGCCTTCGGCCAATCGGACGGGATCTGATGAGATGCCAAGTAATTTACTATATTAGCAAACCATGGAAGGCTAGTACCAATAGTCAGCAGGTGCTCATCGGGAAAATGCTCAGTGATGGGTCCGGAAGGGTCAATTATTTCAGAAGGAAGACGGGACAAGTGATCAGCTATCACGTTTTGCTTTCCCGCTTTGTCGCGAATCTCAAGGTCAAATTCTTGCAACAGCAAGATCCATCTGATTAATCGAGGTTTCGCGTCCTTCTTTGCAAGGAGATGCCTTACAGCTGTGTGATCCGAGTATATGATGACACGGGAACCCAGAAGGTACGATCTGAACTTTTCTAGGGCAAATACTACAGCTAGCAGCTCTTTCTCAGTAACCGTATAGTTACGCTGAGCCTCATCGAGTGTTTTGCTGGCGTAGTAAATGACCACAAGTTTCTTGTCAATTTTCTGTCCCAAAACCGCTCCTACAGTGAAGTCGGATGCATCACACATGATCTCAAAGGGTTGAGACCAATCTGGGGACTGTAGGATCGGGGCTTGGGTGACTCGGTCATGCAGGATTTCAAATGCTTGAGTGCATTCCTTGGAAATTTTGAAGGGAACATCCTTGGAGAGAAGTGTGGTCAGGGGGCGTGCGATTTTTGAAAAATCAGGGATAAATCGTCTATAAAAATCGACATGCCCTAAAAAGGATCGGATGTCCCTGATCGAGCTAGGCATAGGAAGGTGAGAGATCAGATTAACCTTAGCTCGATCCACTTGGATACCTTTCTCTGAAATTGAGTGTCCCAGGACAATTCCCTCAGGCACCATGAAATGGCTCTTTTCCCAGGAAAGAACCAAATTCACATCGATGCACCGCCTGAGTATCTGGACCAAGTGTTGGAGGCAATCGTCGAATGATGCTCCGAAAACTGAAAAGTCATCCATGAAGACTTCCAGATAATCACCTACCATATCTGAGAATATGGCAAGCATGCTTCGCTGAAAAGTAGCGGGTGCATTGCAAAGACCGAAAGGCATCCTTCGGAAAGCGTATGTTCCGAAGGGGCAGGTGAACGTGGTCTTTTCTTGGTCCTCAGGATGGATTGCCACCTGGTTATAACCGGAGTACCCGTCAAGAAAGCAGAAGAACCTATTTCCCGCTAGTTTTTCGAGAATTTGATCAATGAAGGGTAGTGGGAAATGATCCTTCTTCGTGGAGGAGTTGAGTCGACGGTAATCTATACAGACTCTCCACGAGTTGTCTAATCGGGTAGGAATGATTTCTCCGATCTCAGTCGTTATAGTGGTGAGTCTTGCCTTCTTGGGCACGACCTGAATTGGGCTCACCCAACGACTATCGGAGATCGGGTAGATGATTCCGGCATCTAACCATTTGATGATCTCCTTTTTCACGACCTCCTGTAGATTGGGGTTTAAGCATCTCTGCATTTCACGAGAAGGTCGTGTGCCCTCTTCTGAATAGATATGATGAGTACAATAAGAGGGACTTATTCCTGTCAAATCATCGAGAGTCCATCCGATGGCTCTGCGATGTTGCTGGAGGACAATAATCAGACGGGATTCCTGTTCAGGACTGAGGTTGGAATTGATAATCACAGGAAAGGTCTGATTAGAACCCAAAAAGACGTATTTCAAGTGAGCAGGAAGGGGTTTCAGTTCGAGGATGGGGTTTTCAGCAGCAGCGGGTGGTTCAGTATAGATGTGAGGTTCAAGGGTGGGAGTTACTGGGTTGTTCATATCTGGATTCGACTCCTCTGTTTGCGGGTCAAGATCCTTCTGTGGTTGATGAGGCATAATCGAGTCATTCTGGAGGTGTGATTCATCAACCAAAGTCTTGATGTCACAAATTTGTTCGATGATGCCGCAATTAATTCCTTGTTGGGCCTTAAATATATCAATTTTTAGTGTTTGATCTCCAAACTTAAGCTCTATTTGGCCCTCCTCACAGCTGATGTTGTCTCTAGCAGTAGCCAAGAAAGGTCTCCCTAGAATGATTGGTGTATCCCTAGGGTTCTCAGGTGCATCCATATCTAAGACTATAAAGTCCACTGGAAAATAGAAATCCCTCACTCTCACGATAACATCCTCGAGAATCCCTTTTGGTGACTTTATAGATCGATCTACTAGTTGTAATGTCACCTCGGTTGGTTTCAGCACAGATTCTTCTAGATGGTCAAGTAAGGATGTGGGTATCAGGTTTATGGATGCACCCAAGTCTAACAATGCTCTATCAAATTGGGTACCACCTATCTTACAGGAAATCAGGGGAGTCCCAGGATCTTTTGCCTTGGGTGGGAGTCTACTAAGGATTACAGAGCTGGCTTGCTCTGACAGAACAATTGGGCTCCCTCCCTTGGTTCGTGGCTTACGCTGGGGTGTACATATATTCTTAAGGAATCATGCGTAAGCTGGTACGTGGCGGATTGCATCCATCAAGGGGATGTTTATGTGGACCTGCTCAAAGAGCTTGACCAGGTCCTCCTCAGGGGCCACGGGTTTGGTGGTCTTCTTTCCCTTGGTCAGGGCCTCGGGAAACGGGATCTTGGTTGGTTCTTCTAGGATAGGTCCAGGTTGTGGATCTGGAACAACGGTACCTTGGATAACTATCCTAGGGTCATGGTTATCAGGCTTGGAGTGGTTTGGATAATGCGGGTCTTGAGTTGTTTTACCACTACGTGTTGTTACAGAATTTAATCCGGCCTGATTTTGGTTTGGGTTTGGTAGGAGGGGTGGCTGCTGCTGAAATCCCGCATAAGAAGTTGAGGCTTCCATCTCGTCTGGAGATGGAGCAGTAGGAGCCTGATAAATCCATTGGGCGTGGCCTAAATTTGGATTCATAACGCGCTTCTGGGTTGGCACGTTATTTGGGTTAGGAAGAGGTTGGGAAGGGAGTGTGCCTGGTTGGCGAGAATTTGCCAACTGGGCCAGTTGAGTTTTAACTTCTGTAAGCTCGTCCTTGTGCTGTTTTTGAATAGCCGCATTCGATTTTGAATGTCAGCCAGAGTCTGAAGGATTAGGGACATTTGATCCTGATTTGGCCCTGATGGATAAGTAGGGTTAGGCCGAGGCTGAGGTGGCTGGTAGTGACGAGAGGGCTGTGGGCGGGACTGAAAAGGTGGTCTTTGGGTTTGGGAATTTCCCGCCCACTGAAAATTGGGATGGTTTCGCCATCCAGGGTTGTAAGTGTTGGAGAATGGGTCGTTCTGGATGGCGTTGAGGTCCTCGCAGGTCTGAGGAACCTCCTGAGAATCAGGGAAAGGGGGAATGGAGTTCCCCCGGCTGGTGTAGAAAGGATCGGATGATCCTCCGATCCAAGAATCAGATGGGGATGGATATGGATCCATCCCAGGGGAAGATCGATGGAGTATGTTTTGCACAGTCTCCTGTGTGGAAGGAGGTTGTGCAAAGGAGTTACGCGCGGAGGTGGCTCGCTGCAAGTGCTGAGTCAGCTCATCCACCTTCTTTTCAATGATTGAGACCTTGTCCAATCGAATGGCCATTAATTCCAGGTCGACTGATGCGGACAGGCCCTGCGTCTAATGTGCTCCCTTAAGATTCGTCGCTGCGCGGGTATTCGTCCTGTCGAATAATCCCATGGAGTCATTGTTGATGGAGTTCTCGCACATGTTTTCGAGAATCTCCCATACGGTGTCTTCATGTTGACCCATGATGTTTCCTCCGCAAGTTGCATTGACGAAAAGGCGGATGTCCTCACGGAGTCCCTGGTAAAAAGATTGGACTTGTTCCCATTTAGGAACTCCGTGATGGGGGCACTTCCTCATGAGATCCTGAAAACGATCCCATGCCTCATGAAGAGGTTCTCCTGATTGTTGAGTGAAGTGTGTAATCTGATGGCGCAAGGCGTTGGTCCGACCAACGGGAAAAAACTTTTTCAAAAACTCGGATTGAAGTTCTTCCCAAGTGTTGATCGGCCGGGTCTGAGTTTGATACCAATGGGCGGCCTTGTCCATAAGAGAAAAGGAGAACATCTTCATGAGAAGAATATCCCGATTTTACGCATCTGATCCAAAAGTGTGGGCCAGATGCTTTAGCTGTTTGATGTGCTGGAAGGGATCTTCAGAATTAAGCCCATGGAATTTAGGTATAGCATGAATCATGTTGGGCTTTAATTCGGAATCAGGTCCTCCAGTCGGGATTCTGACTCGAGGCTCAATGGCCACCGCAGCAGGATTGTAGTGGTCCCGCATCATAGGACGCTGTGGTGGGTGTAAGAAGTTTTGGAAGAGGTCATTGAGTCGCTGGAGCTGGTGTTCCAGATTATTTTCTTCCTCAACTGCCTGAGCCATGATGGGGGAAGAAGAAGAACTTGGTTCTGAATCAGAAGAGAGAATAATGTGAGGGTGTTTCTGCACAAACACGGGCGTCGAGGCTTGGCCTTGACGAGAGCGAATTTCTAAAGGAGGTCTTAAGGGTGGTCTTAGAGACCTCCTTCCGTACATGCACTGTTGGAAGAGGTAAGTTTAGAAGGTGCTGGACCCAATCAAGGCACCCAAAAATGTGTTGGGTGACTATAGAGGTGCGGGGCAGATGGACCCCTTGATCAGAAAGATCGTCCACCTGAGAATTACCTGGGCAGCCAGAGAGGGAGAGTCCCGCGAAGACCCCTACACGGTAGAGCGTCCCCACGGGTTACAGGGTTTCCCCCACCCGACCTCTCTTGTCACTGCGGTTCCAGGTAGACCAGAATGGGGATCTTGACCTCTTAAGTCTACTAATTTTAGCTTAAGATCAGGGTGCTTAAAGTTACACTTGAACTCTTAGGTATTTTGAGTGAGAAAGTGACCTAATTTTAAGGTTGGTTGACCCAAGGAGTGAACTTTACCTCTTATTCCTTTGAGAGCTTTTTGGGTCCTTTCTTTTAGGGTTCAAGTGTTTAGAGAGCCAATTGTTTTAGGTTTTCTTTGAATAGGTATTTTCAGACAAGGGCTTGGGCACACTTCATTTGGTTTTCTCAATTCTTGCTTAAGGAGTGCATCTCTAAATCCCTAGTGTTGGATCCTAGGTTGGCTCTACTTGGTCTAGTTAATTCTTTGTTGGGTAATTAGGGCTCAAGCAAGAATGTGTTAGCCCTTAAATACCCTTAATAGTGTGCAGGAATAATGAGTTGAAAACATGGAACTTTTATGGTTACTAAGTATGGAAGACAGGTTAGCCCTATATTGCTTGTTCTTTTCTTTTTTTTTCTTTTTTTTTTCTCTTTAGAGTTTTAGGGGATAATGGTGAGAGGAAAAATTTGCCTGTCCTCGGAGTGGTGCGGTTGCTTGTCTTCTTGATTTCCTGTAGTTTTCTGCACAAAAGAGAGGAGATTATCAGAAATTAAAAAGAAACAGGAATGTTTACCTCTAGAATAGCCATTGCTCCCTGGCAGCGGCGCCAAAAATGATGGAGTCGACAGCAGGGTTTTATTGTTATAGCATCGTAGTATAGCCAGCTGTTGCCATCATTTCAAATATATAAATTTTTTACTCGGAAAAGAGTTCCCGAGGTCGAACTCAGGGAGCAAGTTGTATTCTAGAGATATACATGTTTCTTTTACAAAAATAAAGAAAGAGAGAGAAAGAATTTGTTGTCTTCTTTTCTCTTTGTTTCTCCTCGTCTCAGATCTTCTTCTTCTTTGTCTGCAGAGGTGATGTTCTTCTTCTGCAGTGGTGTTGCTCTTCTTCTTCTTCTTTGTCTGCAGAGGTGATGTTCTTCTTCTGCAGTGGTGATGCTCTTCCTCTTTCTTCTTTGTTTTTCTTCTTTCAGTTCTTCCCTTGTTCTTTTGTGTTCTCCTCTGCCTTGCCTTCTTCTGTTGTTCTTCAGACCTCCTTCTTTCTTCTTTTCTTTTTCCAGTCAGGACGTCGCCCCTCCTTCTTTCTTCTTTTCCCTTCAGGACGTCGTCTGATTTCCAAATCAGACGACTTAAACTGCCTGTTGCTACAGTGTCTCCCTCAGCTTCCTTCTTCTTCCGCGGTCCTTCTTCTTCACCTGTGCCTGCACACTTCAGAGCTTACGTCAGAGGACAAAACCTACTCTACCCTCTCCCCCCCGCGTCTCTCTCTCTCTGAAACCACTCTTGGGAAAGCTCTCCCAGAGCTGCCGGGTAGTCGGGTACGGGTCAAGTCCGGGTCCAGGCCCACCGGCGTGCGTGGTGGGCGAGGAGTGCAGGTCAGTCTAAGTCGGGTCGGGTCAGGTCCGCGGGGCGTGAGCGCGGACGAGACCGGGTAACTGGGCGGGTGAAGGGGACCTCACCCCATGTGCTGAGGCAGTAAGGCTAATGCACAAAATCAATTGAAACGGAGCAGAGGTTGTGAGGCTTACCGATGTGGGACTAAACGGAGGCCTTTCCTCACGTGCGCCTGCTGGGAGACCGCGGCCTAGCTTCTGCAGCTGCGGCTTCGATTTGCGTCGGTTGCTGGCTGGCTGCCTTCGCAAGACTCCCCGCAATCCGCAGCAGCTGGAGACCTGGAGTCCTCAAGCCTGGAGCGCGGGAGAAGCTGCTTCAATGTGCGTTAATGGCGGTCGAACCTCAAAACCTGTCGGACACGAATATGGCCTCTCGGCCTGATCAAACCACTGGGGAACCTTCGCCGTGGCACGGCGAAGGTGTGGAGCTGCGCGGCAAGTCGCAAGGTGGTGTCTGGCGGCAGCCCTAGGTTGGACTGCAACTGGAGGAATGGGTTTGTTCGGGGGAGCGTTACGGAGGTGTGGAGTGGCAGTGGAGGGGTGGGGGGTGCTCAGTGTGATGAGGCGGAGGTTCGGTGAGGGTCGGCGAGGTGTGTGAGGCTGTGGAGCGATGGGAGCATCTCGCCGGAGGGTGGCCGGAGACGAAGGGGGTGACGATGGTCAGGGTCGGTCGAGGGCTTAATTGAATAAATTGAAAGCGGGGAAAGAAAGAGGAGAAGAAGGGGAGTAGTTCTAGCTTACTTGCAGGGACGAAGGAGGAGCAGCAGGGCGACAGTCGTATCGACTGTCGCCGGAGAAGAAGATGCTCAGGGAAAGGGGCGGCGGCGAGCAGAGAGCCAGAGAGGCGCCAGCTGGGTGCGGCGTGGCGCGGGAAGAGCAGGGGAGGAAGTCTCTGCTGCTGGTATTGCGGTAGAGCGAAGAGGAGGAGGGGGAGGAACCGCCGGAGCTGGTGAGCGTCTGCCGGAGAGAGAAGAGAGGAAAGTTGGGGGTTTTCTCCGTCAGATCCGAGCTCCCCGGGTCGGTGGAGCAACGGGGGGTATTTATAGGGATCAAAACAGGGAGGAAGGCGGAGGGAGACGACGTGTCTCCCTTGCCGGAGGATGGCCAGAAACGAAAACCCATACCGTCCGTGCGTTCGCACGGCCGGTATGGTGGGCTACAGCGACCAGGGGGGTGTCCCTGCGACGGCTGACGACGCAGGGCACCCTCAGTTTACTTGACAGGCTTCCCCCCTCACCCTGCGCGGCGCCATGCTCCGCGCAAGGTCGCCGGAGCATGGTGCTGGCAGGTTTTGCAGGGGGACCTGAATGCGAAGAACGAAGGAGAGTTAGGGGCCAAAATGCGATGGTTCAAAAGTTGAGGGCCAAAAAGTAAATATATGAGGACCAAAGTGTAAAGTCGAACACGGAGGTTTCTTCTTAGGCTCAAGTTTTTATACAAGATTAATTAGGACCTAAGGAATCTGATGGTGAATTTCATTTCTATATTAAACCTTGTTTGACTGGTCAATTTACGCAAAAACCTAAATTAAGTTATTAATTGGGCATGGTTCTCAATGTAGGTCAAAATGGGTTCTGAAGGCCAAATTGAAGGTTCTAAACCCTAGAGATTATTTTTCTATGAATTTTAGAGGGTTTATTCTATTTTTACTTTGCCTCGAACCTCGTGAATTGAAGTGGGTTGTTTTAGGGTTACAGATTATCATTTAGTTTCTTGGAAGTGTTGTAGCCCTTGCTAGATCATCTCATCCCACTTTTATTCTTATTAAGCTGCTTTGACCTATGTTTGGGCCCTGAATTACCCTGTATGCAGATTATACTGGTAAAATTGCATTTTTACCCCTTATGACTTGTTTTCTTCTCAAACTCAGAATTCTCTGAGTTAAGCCTTTCCTTGAGATATGTAGGAGCTTTTATCCTTTGTATTAGGTCAAAATGAGCTAGTTATGGCTCATGATGAGGTTCTCATCAATAGGAAAAGGGGTCTTCTTTTCCTTTGTCTAGTCCTTGCTATACTAACCAGGAGCACTCAGACCCTTGCTTCCTCACCGTCTCCCTCACTAAAGGACTTCTTCTCTGCAACCGGCCAATCAAAGTCGATACAATCCTCATCCTCATCATCCATAACTAGGTTCAACTGCTTCCTCTACCTCTCTAGATTCTCATTGACCCCTTTACTTCTCAACTCGATCGCTTATCCATGCTCTCCCCCTCCATCTTCTCCAACACCGGCCACACATTCGGTGGGGTTATGCAATCACTACACGCGACTAATCCACTCGTAACCACCACCACAAGCTCACCCATGACCGTGCGAACAAACCCCTCAAGAAATTGAGGGTTTTGCTCAACGAAAGCATCGATCGAAGAACCCATCCTTCCGTTGTTCACTCCATCCTTTGGCCACCACACACCGTCCTTCACCAAATTAACCCTGCCATCACCTTCCTTGCATCATGGTGAAACCCCTGAGCTATTCTAAGTAGGTCGAGAGGCCATATTGTTGTCTTTAGGTATAATGTTGTTGGTCATCGTCTTCATCCCCAGCCATGCGCTTCCAGCCACCTCTGGCCTCAACATCATCTCTAGGACCTAAGAAATACTCATACGACACTCTCCAAGTCTTCAATTGACCCTCCTCCAGCAGTTGTAGCTTGTAATCAAGAGGAATGCCACCTGCAGTAGCATATGACGAAGAGACATGAACATGGTTCCACATCGGTCACTGCCAAGTGATTTCAGCAATATAAAGTGGATATGTGCTGGAGGCATTTCGCCTTTACATCAGGGGTGAGGTCCCTGCACCACAGCTCACTCGCGGTACATGCCACGTAGGTCCGGACCGCTATCCATGACTCATATACTCGATTACCATAACCAGGTTCTAAGATGTGGAAAGAGGAGAAATCTTGAGGAGTGGGGATGGTTTTGCTCCAGGATTCATGTCCTCAAGATGCCTGTATGATCTGCTTGACACTTAGCATTTCATGAGGTTTGTTGCTTATGCTTGCAATGTCTCTATGCTTGTGCTAAGGCTTAACTCTTGAGGTCTCTAAGGCCTTGTACTGAGGATTGGCGACTTTAACTCATTTGTGCCTTGCTTATGACGTCTGATCCTAAGTACTGTGGACATATTTGGTGGCGTGGAATTGAGGCATTAGTGGTTGAGACTACTATTGGATTATTTGAGTAATTTGACACTAGGGATATATGCTTTGATTGAAGGAAACAATTGGTGATTCAAATCACCATTATTTTGGGTTTCTATCCTTTTTATCCCATGATATTTTGAGATACAATTTGGTTGTTATTGAATATATTTTCATTGATTCATTATATATTATTATGCTCATTATTTATATCATTTATTAGTGTTGTGAATTCCATTTGCTCCTTGCGAATGACCTTGGACTCACACTATTTTCAATCTTTGTAAATTTAAATGCTGTTGCATTTTCGTTGACTATACTACGACGCGTATTTCTTAACACTCGACGATTACGCACAAATAATGTGTGCATTGTGACACTATATTTGAATCAGCAATGACATCATTAAATCACATTTTTGTGCAATACAGGTTTTTGGTGACCAACTTTTGGCATCATTGCCAGGGAGGGAACTCTCTATACGCCAAAAGTCTTCTTTTATTCTTTCTTTATACATATTTTTTATTTCTTTGTATAGACTCATTCCTTAAATTCATATTCTTTGTTGTAAATACATTCTTTTATTCTTTTATTCTTTTATTTGTTTTTGTACATAATCTCCTTACAAATCATTTGTTGCTTTTGTAGCACTTGAGGAGTAGGAGTGTTGTTTTCCTAGAGGAGTTCATCTTTCTGGTGGGCCCACTACGATTCTGACTCAACTTCCTAGTGGAGTTTTTCCAGAGCTATAGATTTACAGCTTTTAGTAGTTTAGTGTAGCTAGTAGTTTATACTTAGGTATATACATATGATATATTTGTCAAGCCTAAAACCACCTCTCTCTATCATCTTCCTTGCCCTCATTACCACTGTCCAATCTCTACATCTTCATCTTTGGGCTACTGCTAAGCACATCATCTTGCTAAGCAACCGTCTTGGGATATTTCTCTCACCCCCCTTTCTTGTATTTTTTGTATTGTTATTGTATTTTCCTTATTTTGTTGGGCAACAATGATATTTGATAATTCAAGTTTTCTCTCCCTCTTTCTCTCCTGGTTTTTATTTATGTGCTTGTAACAACTTGCCCCACTTCTCACCCTCATTCTATTTATCCAAAAAAATCATACAAACTATAAAAGTGACAAAAGACCCAAAGAGAAATAATTCAAAAGCGATTAACTAATCATGTTTTGCCTCCTTGTGATTGACCTAGACTCGAATCCTATTACATGTTTTCGATCGTGAATTTTTGCAAACTGCAATGATGATTTTAAAACTTTTCCTTTGCAAATTTCTCATGCATCATTTTAGTGTCGTTGTTGGGGATGCAATGGACTTTAGTTTCTTGCTTTCTTATTTTCTTGCATTTATCATTCCTAACTTCACTTTGTCCTTGTCTATCTACTTATGGCTAGGAACACTGAGTAGGAGCGTGGAGGGAGACACCCAAGGTGGTAGATCAGAGTAAAGTGTAGGTAAAGAAAGCTCTGTAAGTACAACCCTTTTCTTAAAAAAAAAAGAAGAGAAGAACTTAGTGGTTTGGATTGCTAGCATATCTACTTCAAACTATTCTTTAGGTTCTTAATTAGTAAAATTTACTTAATTTGAACCCTAGTGTATGAGTGGTGCATAAAAGCCATGTTTGAAATTTTTTGAGTCGCACCACTTATTCAATTAAAATCAATGCATCTTAGAAGTTTCCTCCATTAGGGTTTCAAACTTTAGGGTGCAAATTTCTCTTTGAGTTCACCATATCTATTTGAATTAAAAAGGAACATATCTCTCACAGGTGATTTCAAAACTTGTGATGACTGAACCTTAATTGAATTGGCTTAAAAATTTGAACTCTAAAATTTGGATAAACAGGGTCAAACCTTAAAAGACAATGGAAAAAAATTAAAAGGCTCTTACTTGGATTGGTTGCCTAGTTGTGCGTGTTTCACGTGTTAGAAATCGAGGTTAGAAGTAACTTGTCATTGTAGTTGCAAAACACGTTGATCAAATAAAATTTATACCGAAACTCCAAGGGAGTCCTGGGTCGAACATAGGGAGGCGACGTTTACTTTACCTAAAAATCGTGCTTCGATTCGTTTCTTTTTGGTATTTTAGGGTTTTGTTATTTTTTTGTGTTTTTGAAATAAAAGACAAGCAAATGAATCACAAGATAGAGATGAGGAACGAAAATGGTATATATATCAATCCAATGTTTATTACAATCTACTATGAAAGCATAAAAAGAGAGGGAGGTGATAGGAAATCACCCGAATCGGTTGTTTGGTGAGATGACGGTGACTAGCGAAAGCTCGAATGAAGGAGGTGAGGAGCGGGATGATGAAGGTGAGATGCAGGAGGATGTCGTGTTGAGGAAAGCTTCGATGTGGCTCCGGAATGGAGTTGAGAAGACGGAGGTGATCTGCTACTGGAATGGAGGTGGGAGGATAGCTCCAAGGTGACCTATGAAGGGAGATGGGAAGTTGGAGGAGTATTTGGTGGGGCAGAGGTTCGCTATACTAATAGGCACCTTGGGAGCTTGAGAACAAGCTCTAATGGACCGTTGTAGGCTTGCTAGAGCTTGGGAGTAGGTGGGAGTAGAGTAGGTAGAGATGGCTTGGAAGGGAGGGGGTGTACATCCTTTTATAGTAGAGAAGAGGAAAAAATAGGTATGGGACCATTAGTGACATCCAAGCCGTCGTTGGAAACGTCGCTGTAAGCAGCTCATCCCCGCTGGTGCCCACAGCTGGCTTTTGGCATGCGATGAATTACTGACAGTTGTAACCGTCACTGTAAGTCCAACTCATGCGTCGTTGTAGTCCACCTTACGCTGCGCTGGCATCGCTCCTGCCTTGCCGCGCACATGAGTACCCACACGCTGGTGCTGCGTGCCCGCGCGCGCACCCGTGCTGCTGCACGCGTGCGGTGTTGCGTGTGTGTGCTGGCGGCCTAGGTTGCGCCACGTGGCGTAGTCTAGGCCATCCATCTTATTCTTATTGTAGGGGCTGCTACAAAGGTCAGGTTGAGTTGATTTTTGCGCCGTTAGGCTGCAATCGTCGACCCAAATCCATCTGCGTAGTCGGATTTATCATTTAAAGCTCTGAATTATGTCTCCTAATCCCTTGGCCATTGATCTTCCTTGGACTGCATATGGTGCTATGGGACTCCGATCGAGGCTATTTCAAAGGCATTGTACTCCAATCGTCATCTTGATCCGATCCATATAGTCATATCGTCAATCTAAGGCTTCGAAATAAATATCCTTCTCTCCTAACCACAAAAAGGATGCAATTAACCTAAATTGTATACTACTCTAAATGTAGAATGATGCATGCTATGCAATATTTATAACATGAAATGCAAATCTAAGCCTAGGAACTTGCATGAATAGGCATTTTACCCTTAATAAATGTGTTTACATCGTACCCCCATTCCTATCTTTTTCTAATCCCTAGCAAAATTAAACTATATGCTATGTATAAAAGCAGAATTAGGATTAGATCGCTTAAGCCTAAGTCGTTTATTAACAATAGAAAATTTCAACTAAGGTCCTAAACTACGAAAACTCAACAGTACCCAGGTGTCTGCTAGAATGCAGACCGCCCAAGTTCTCGCCTTATTTGAGAAGGGGAGAAATATATATTTTTTATTTTTCATCTTTTCTAATTTTTTTGTACCTTTGGAGTTTGAGAGTTCCGGGATAACTTTTTACGGCTACCTGACCCGCCCAAGACTCGAAAAGGACTCTAAGTACTAAGCATCTTTGAGAAAAAGTGATAGACTTGAAAAGGACACTAAGTACTAAGCATCTTTGTGAAAAAGTGATAGACTCACAAAACGACCGTTAAGAAGGACTTCGGGTTTCTACGACCCTAGGTGACCTTGCCTAAAGGATCATCTTTACAATCGGTAGCTTTCTCCCTACTTTTATTTATGGGGTCAACATAAGGGTGAACCCAATGTATATCTCTCCGGTTTATTCTACTTCCCCACTTCTTCCCTGAGTGTTTTGGGAATTATTGTGCATTTATTTTTTTGTGAGCTTGGTTCTGGACAACCGGACGATGAGCTATTACCACCGAAAACTTGCCAGCCATACTCGGGCGGTGAAGTGTGATTTTATTTATTTTTTTATTTTCTCCTTTTCCTTTTCCTTTTTTTTTTTTGAGTGTTTCTTTTTTTTTTCTAAGTAGGTGGCTTCCCTAATCTAAGATTTACCTAAAGGCAGTACAACGAAAATGGTCTTGTGGCTAGGCTCTGGACAACCGGCCGATGACCTATTACCACCGACAACTTGCCAGCCATACCACCCAAGTCAATCCATTAGCTACCCAATTTCTATAAAAATCGTCGGAAAGTGAGTCAGTGCAAAAAAATGTGTGCAGATGCTTAGTCTTAAAGTCCCCCCAAATCAGAGGGCGGGTTGATAAGTCGCATACTTATCATCACAAATTATTTACCAAACTAAAATTAATTTTAATTGCCGAGGACTCGAGACTAAGTCCACATTCGAGTGGACACCAGGGCTAATTAAGCCTGAATACCTGAAGAGTCTAAGTGTTTAGGTCCTCTCATATCATTTCCTAAAGTTAACAACTTCCAAATGCTTAAGTTCTCTTTTCCTAATTTCTTTCTTTTTTTTAATTTTTTTTAATTTTCAATTTTTTTTTAATTTTATAAGAAACTAAAATAAATTCTATAGAGTTAACATAATGATTTCAGGAATTGATTATCCACCCCCCCATGCCTAAATGATGCAATGTCCTCATTGTAAAAATAAAGACATGAAAAGGGCAGAGTAAATCAAACATCACCTGAGTGTCGTGAAAATCTAATCAGCACCGTAGAGAGAAGAGTGTATACACACGTGCTGAGTTTAATGCCTTCAGCTAGGCATAACATGCATACAAAGCAGAAATTGAGAATTCACAAGTGCGGGCCAGAATCAAAATAAAAAGGTTGATCCTGAAACCTATCTGCAGAAGATGTCCACAGACGTGGACGAGATTATGGTGCCGACCCATGCCCCAGGGTCGAGTGGTTCTCAGGTTTTGGATGAAAATCACCCAGAACCAAAGGTTGTTGTGTTTGCGGGGCCGAGCCTGCAGTTTAGTGGTGTGCAACCCAAGACCAAAGTGTCAGACAACGGGTAAAGATGGTTCAATAGGTGCGATTGTCTACTTAACATCTAGCTCAGAAAAATAATCAGTTATTTTGAGCTTGGGTTGCACGTGAAAGATATCGTAAGGGCCCTGGTAGAAAGTAGGTGGTTTTAGGTCAATAGGTACCCTTAGATCCAAAATCAAACTTCCGTCAGAATTAGCCTCCCAAATCTTTATTTCAACAATTCTATCCTCCAACATCAAGGGCTCAAGCTTCAGGACCTCTAGCATATTATTCACCTCATATGATTCTCCCAAGTTTAGAAATCGTGGCTGAATTAAGATTGACTTGGGCACAAAGATCCCAAAAGTCAGCTCTTTGCGGTGCAGATGAGGACTGGGGTCACTAATTGAATCATTAGGATTTGGATCCTCTAAGTTAACCCCAACTGAATCCAAATCTTCAATAATTGGGTTATCAACTGGTTTGTCAGATTCCTTAAGCCCATTTGACTCATTAAAATCCTCTTCCTTAAGTTCAAGTGGGACTTCACCAAAAGATTCTTCACCCTCAGAGTCAAAGAATCCATGATCCTCATTTATATATGTCTCAAAATCATATGTCATTTCATGGTCCGTGGAGACATATTTTTCCTCACTCCCTGGCTTGGGGATCTCGGGTGAATCAATCGGTTCATCCACAAATGGTTGCTTTGGGCCATCCTGGTCATCCCCAGTCTCAGAAAATGTATCGCCCTCGATAGGCACCTGAGCGGGTTCAAACATTGGCTCTCCTGAAGGGGGTTCATCTTGAGAATCATGTTAAGATTTGACTAGTGCAACCACAAATTTCATCCTCAACCTCGACAATTTCCCAAGAAGAAACTCACCCAAGTCCCTATCCCTAACACTTTGGAGCAAATCCAATAGAGAACTATTAAGTTCATCAATCATTTTGATCATAGGCTCTAGTACTTCAGTGCATGGTGTTGGCTTAGCTTCTAAAGATTGTATAGTGTACCTCAAACTAGCCAACACCCTATCCTTATCTGGTTCACCTGAACCGACTGGTTCGGTTCAGGTTTGGGTGGGTTCAGGTTAAATCTAGGGGAGTCAAGATGTCGAGGTTCTCGAGTCCCTCCCTGAAAGTAGGTCATTCTAGGTTGTTCAAAGGATGGTGGCAACCTATATGCAGTGGAATACTAGGGATGGTAGGTGTTATAATCATGATATCCTTCCTGATTGTAGATCGGGTTGGTTTGGTCATCAACGGATGGAGATCCATAATCATTATAGCTTTGGGAAGGATAATAATCATAGTCTTGTCATCCAGGGTTAGGCCCTGGACCTAAGGTCCAGATTCATATCCCCAATCAAAGTCATCCCGGCTAGTGGATGGGTAATTACAAGTCAAGTCGGGATAGTAATCATCTTGGGGATAAGTGGTGGTGGGACGATAGGATGTGAAATGTGTGTAGGATGTGGAAGGGTACATGGTGAAATAAGGAGGGAAATCAGAAGAGAAAGGAGCCCTGCAATACAAAAATACAAACCTGTCCTTAGTTTCGGTAGCCAAAAGGTCTACAGGCTCTGAGAATTCATCCTAAGATTATAGATGATTTACTCTACTTATGTCCAGGCAATCCAACCAGTTAGGAGGGACTGGGGAGAAGGTTCTTCCTTTGGCTTGCACCTTCAGTTCCTAGTGTACCCCCCAGCTGCGGTTGCTTGATGCTACTCCCCTACCTAGACATCAGATTGACTAATATAAGTAGGTTAATCGTGAACAATCTCAATTTGGATCCCGACGAGTGAACCAGTCCTTAGGGCCAACATCTAATCAATTTTAGTTAGGCTTAGGACAATGGTGCTTCAGGAATGTGATGGGCCCTTTAGATGCGTTGTGCCCTTAATGATCAGTTAAAATGTGTGTGTGTGCCCAACCAGGGTTTGCAAGCAAGGTTATTTGATGATGTGTCTTTTAGAGTTGAACCTTGTTTAATAGCTTTTAGGGTTTAATCTTAGGTATATTCAATCAAGTTTAGGAAAACACTCCAAGTTTTGCAAGCACTGGTGATGATATATTCCTTTAGAAATCAAAGAAAACATTATGGAGTGCCTAGTTCAGCCCTAAGAATCAACCCTAAGTGGCAAGCTACTTGATGAATCTCTTTTATCTTAAGTGGTGCGGCCCAAACAGTTCAATCAATTGGCCTATTGCACCACTTAGTTAAGGCACACAGAAATTTTTGACCTATTAAGATTTCTACTCACTTATTTGTGTGTTCAATTAAGTGTACCGGGTCCACAGGTCAGATCCCGGTTAAGTGGTAGAATCGATGTGATTGTGAGCCTTAGGGTGAGAAGCTGTGGGTGTTAAGTGTGTAGCTTACAGAAAATCCCACAATCAGATAACAGTTCTTTTATTTTTTATTTTTATTTATGTAGATGGTGAGGTGAGTGGAGGTGGCAAACAAACAACCAAATCTATCCTAGGGTTCATAAAAAGCACCTAAGTTGATTTGGGTTTGAGTTATTCAGTTATGGAATGAAAACTAAGGTGGGGGTGGTGTGGGGGACACTTACAAAACACTCTACCTGCAATTTACTTCGGTCTGCCGCACTTGGATCTCCATGCTAGGGTACTTGCAAGATAGTAGATCAAAGACAAGTAGGGTTAATGCTATGTAAATGCAAAGAAACGCAATAAATAATAAAGTAAATTCCATTACCTCCTCAGCAACGGTGCCAAAATGGTCATGCATGTTTTGCGTGTTAGAAATCGAGGTTACAATTAACCTGTCGTTGTAGTTGCAAAACACGTCGATCAAATAAAATTTATACCAAAACTCCAGGGGAGTCCTGGGTCGAACACAGGGAGGCGACGTTTACTTTACGTGAAATCTCCCGAATCAACTGTTCAGTGAGACAACGGCGCCTGGTGGAAGCTCGGACGAAGGAGGTGAGGAGCGGGACGATGGAGGTGAGATGCAGGAGGACGTCGTGTTGAGGAAAGCTTCGGCGTGGCTCCGGAATGGAGGTGAGAAGAGGGAGGTGATCTGCTACTGGAATGGAGGTTGGAGGACAACTCCAAGGTGACCTATGAAGGGAGATGGGAAGTTGGAGGAGTATTTGGTGGGGCAGAGGTTCGCTATACTAATAGGCACCTTGGGAGCTTCGGAACAAGCTCTAATGGAGTGTTGGTAGGCTTGCTAGAGCTTGGGAGTAGGTGGGAGTAGAGTAGGTAGAGATGGCATGGAGGAGAGGGGGTGTAGGTCCTTTTATGGTGGAGGAGAAGAGGCAAAAATAGGTATGGGACCATTAGTGATATCCAGGTCGTCGCTTGGAACGTCGCTGTAGGCAGCTCATGCCCACTGGCGCTCACAGCTGGCTTTGCTGGCATGCGATGAATTATCGACGGCTGTAAGCGTCGCTGTAAGTCCAGCTCATGCGTTGTTGTAGTCCACCATACACTACGCTGGTGTCGCTCCTGCCTTGCAGCGCACGCGCGCGCCCATGCGCTGGTGCTGCACGCATGCACGCCTGCGTGCTCACACGTGCTACTGTGCGCATGTGGTGTTGCGTGCATGTGCTGGCGGCCAGGGTTGCACCACATGGCGCAGTCTGGGCCATCCATCTTCTTGTTGTAGGGGTTGCTACAGAGGTTGAATTGAGTCGATTTTCACGCCGTTAGGCTGCGATCGTCGACCCTAATCCGTCCGCGCAGTCAGATTTATCATTTGAAGCTCTAAATTATGTCTCCTAGTCCCTTGGCTGTTGATCTTCCTTGGACTGCATATGGTGCTACGGGACTCCGATCGAGGCGATTTCAGAGGCATTGGACTCCGATCGTCGTCTTGATCAGATCCGTATGGTTGGATCGTCAATCCGAGGCTCCAAAATAATTATCCTTCTCTCCTAACCACAAAAAGGACGCAATTAACCTAAACTATATACAACTTCTCTAAATGCAGAATGATGCATGCTATGCAATATTTATAACATGAAATGCAAATCTAAGCCTAGGAACATTTATGTAAACACATTTACAATACTTAAGATGTCTATTTATGCATGTTCTTAAGCATAGGATTGGATTGCATGCTATAAATATTGCATAACATGCATCACCTTGCATTCAGAGTAGTTTGAATAAAATGGAGGTTAATTGTCTCCTTTTATGTGCTTGGGCAAGGCAAACTTTTTATCGGGGCCTCAGATCGAAGATCCAACCGTACTGATGTGATCAAGGCGACGATTGAAGTCGAACGACTCCAAGATCGTCCTAATCAGGCATCTGTAGCATCAGATCGTGACTGGGGAACCTAGAAGATCAAGGGTCAAGATGGTGTAAATTCGCACTTCAAATGACAAATCCGACTGCGCGGATGGATTCGGATCGACGATCGCAGCCTAATGGTCCAAAAATCAACTCAATCTGACACCTGTGGCACCATCTACAACATCTAGAAGATGGATGGCCAAGATGGCGCCACGTGGTGCCATCTCAACCATCCATCCGACCCTCAAGATCGCTGCTACTTTTTCAAAGGCCATCTTGGCCATCCATCCGACCCTCAAGATCGCTGCTACTTTTTCAAAGAAGTTTTGCCACGTGATCTGGGCCGTTGGTTCTCAATCAAACGGCTGTGGATATGCACTCCTTAAAACATCCTCGCGCCCATCCACGCTCCGCAGCGTAGTGGGCGAGGCTGTTATTGCGAGCAGGCGACGCGCGATTGAATCGCGCGAGAGGGCGAGCGGCACAGAATCGCACGAGCGGGCAAGCATCAGATCTTGATCGGGTGGCAGCAGGCGCTCAATAGCGCCCACGTGCTATCGCACGCCCGCACCTCACACAGCATCGCACACGGGCGGGCGCGCGCTGAGGAGCGGCGAAGGCACATCTTAAGTCGTTCGATCTCACGATCAGACAGCTGAGGTTCAGTGAACGTGCGCAAGTGTTAAGCGCGCGTGGAAGCCAGCAGTCGCGTGGGCAGCGCCCACTACGCCCACGATGGGGCTTTAGGGACGGTTTTATCCGTCACTAATGACCCCTTATTTAATGTTTTAAAGATGTAATGACCAATTTGCCCCCACTCCTTGCAACTATAAAAGGAGACCCCCTCCACACGAAATTCTCATCCCTTCGTTCTCTTCTTTACCTCTCCAAAGCTCAAGAGAAGCTTCTCCCACACCTGAGATGCTCCTCGCAAGATAAAGTCCAAATTTTCTTCCCCATTCGAAAGTGGATCCTACGATGACGATGACGTGTTGCCCCATTCCCATTCTTCTACTTCATCCTCCTTCGTCCAGGCGTCGTCCCGTCAGACTCGTCCTCCAAGCGATCATCGAGGAGGATAACTTCTCTCTCCCATTCTTCTTTACAGCTTTCTAGTGTAGAATTTTCCTGCTTTCTAGTGTAGCTGATTCCTTGATTTCTAGTGTAATTCTTGTATAAACATTTTGAAATATTGAATGCATGTTTTCTCTCTCTCTCTCTCTTCCTTTTAGTCTGATAGCTTCATTGTAATTACATCACCTCGCTTTTTAAGAAAAATTCTAAAAAAATATAATTACGAATATATATCGACGTAGCCTCCCTGTGTTCGACCCAGAATTTCAATTTTGGTATAAATTTTATTTGTTGAATATGAATTCTTTGCTTTCAAGCTACAACGACAAGGTTTTAAAACAAAACACGTTAGCGTAGCAATTCGTACGTTCAACATTTTGGCACTATTGCTGGGGAGGCAACGATTTCCGATCTTCTTTTCGCATTTCTTGCACTTTATTGTTTTCTAACTTGTTTTCTCTTGTGTCTATTGTTTTATAGAGACCTCCAATAGGGAATCATCAAGCAGTAGACTGGAGTCAAGTGCAGTTGAATACAACTGTAAGTGCTCCCCATTCTTCCCCCCTCCATAGATTTCATTTGCCACATTAAATCCAAATTCCAATTAACCTAGGTGTTTGCATACATCTTAAGAATAGTTTAGTTGTTTGGATTCTCACTCACATTCATTCCACCCTCATTTATTTAAAAAAAAAACAAAAATATAATCTTGTGGGGCAAATTTTCAACAAACACACACAACATACACCTACATTCAAGGCACCTAACCGGATTGACTTGTTTCTATTCAACCGGGTTCTGATATGTGGAACCGGTACACACAAAGCAACACATAAAAGAGTAGAAATCATTCTAGGTTAACCATCTTTGAGTGCCTAACCTAGTGGTGCATTTGTGGCCAATTGTTTGAGTTGTTTGGGCTGCACCACTTAATTTAAAATCAACTCATCAAGTAGCTCCTCCTTAGGGTTTTCAATCTAGGTCTATTCCAGGCACTCCAATTTCTTTCTGGTTTTAAAAAAAAGCAATCTTCACCCGTGTTTTACAACTTGGTTTTCCTAGAAACTTGATTGCAATCCACCTAATTTGAAACCCTAAAAGCTACTTAAGCAAGATTTGAACATTTAAATCCACGCATCACAAATAATCTTGCTTGAAAACCTTGGTTGTGCACGCACTTACACAAATCTCAATCAATCATTAAGGGCACAACCCATTTTAAGGGCCCATCACATTCCATAAGCACCACAATCCCAAGCCTTAATAAAATTGAGTAGACGTCGGCCTTAAGGTCTAATTCGCTCTTCAGGGCCTAGTCTGAGATTGTTTTTTATTAACCTACTTGTACTGATTAATCTGATGTCTAGCTAGTGGAGTAGCATCAAACGACCACGGCTGGGGGATACACTAGGAACCGGAGGCGAAAGCCGAAGGAAGAACCTTATCCCCAGTCCCTCCTTCTAACGGGTTGGATTAAACAGACGCAAGTAGAGTAAATCATTTACAGTCTTAAGGTGGGTTTTGGGAGTCGGTAGATCCTTAGGCTACCCCACTTAAGGACAGCCTTGTTTTGTTGTGCTGCAGGGTCCCTATCCCCAGTCCTTCCGACCTTCTCCTAGTTTATGCTGGGAAGACGGTCATTTAATCCCCGATTGGAAGGACTATTAGACCATTCTAGGAGGTGCAAGTTGGATTTTGGTCAAATTGATCCCATGGCTGACCAACAGCCTCCTCTGCTTTGAAATCTATAGGAAGAATTTCGAAGGCAGCTGGAATAAATGTATAGAATGCAGGAATGGTTCCAGAGAATGCAGGGCACTCAGCCTTTGAAGGATTTTTATGATCCATCAAATTACGGGGAATGTCTCGGTGTCCAGATTCCAGTCGGTGACGTAGAAATCAAGTCCCAGGTGTTAAGCCTGACTAGGCATTATCATGGACTTGGCTCCGAAGATCCGTTTCAGCACTTGGAGGACTTGACCACTTTGGTCCAGACCATCAAGGCTCGAAACGTAAACGAGGAGCAAATGATCATGAGGCTCTTCCCCCACTCTCTTAGGGATAGGGCTGCGCATTGGTATAGGACAATAGGAAGACCAATTACAACTTGGAATGAGTTGAAATCAGCCTTTCTGAAGAAATTCTTCCCAGTCAGACGTACCAATGCTTTGAGACGAGAAATCATTACCTTTACCTAGCGGCTGGGGGAGCAATTTCATGTGGCCTGGGAGCGATTCCAGGACTTATTGCGGAGGTGTCCATACCACGAGGTGCCGAAATGGCAACTTGTGTAGTTCTTCTATCATGGGTTGACTGAGCAACTCAGAAATCATGTGGATGCTTCTTGCGGAGGCAATTTCCTCAATAAAGATGCAGATAGTGCACATGATTTATTTGAGGAAATGAGTGAGAATTCAATCAATCATGCCTCGATGGATACTTTTAATCGGTCCCAGCAGCCCAGATCAAATGTCATTGAAGTCCATGACTCTCATTTATTTGATATGGAATTGATTTGTAACAAACTTGATAAGGTAGACTTGGTTGCTAAGAGAACGGAAGAGTGGATGGCTGGCAATTCTATGAACAACTCTCGATCCACTCAATCCCAAAATTTGGGATTCCATTCCTCATGAGCTCCTTCTGGACGGGAGTTCGTGAATCAACTCGATGCGGCTCAACCAGTGAGTCAACATTTTTCGGAACCCCACGAGTTCCAAACTGGGGCTTTTGATCCCAGTTTTTCTGATCGTTCCCTTTCTTTCTCTCCATCCTCACCCTATGAGGATGTCTGTGCTGTACAAGAGAATGTTAGATCCAACCCCTACTCTAATGCCTATAATCTAGGTTGGAGAAACCACCCTAACTTCTCTTGAAAAAATCCAGGGCAACAGACCCAATTCTGACCCGACAACTATCCTCTGCAACGACCAACGAGTCAGGGTCAAGTATATACTCAGTTGCCTCCGAATCAGGTTAATCAGCCAGCTTGGAATGCCCGTCAACCCGTAGGGTAGGCTGATTTGAGCCGTCAAATGGTAGAGATGTAAGGATCCATGCTCCAGCTCATGCAGCAAATGAAAATCTCGCTGGACAACTTGCAATTCAGGCTCATTGCTAACTCTCGTCAACCAAGATCTCTACCATCCCAACCTGTACCCAACTCGCAAAATATTATGAATTCGGGCAACCAAGCCCATGGGTACGAAAATCAGAGGGACCCACACGCACATGCTCAGGTGGCTGAGCAAGGTTCTTCGTCTTTATCTTCTTCTGTAAATCAACAATTCATGGTTAATCAAGCCCCTCCAATCTTTCCTAACCTTCCCCAAGACCCAAATTTTTATGCATCTGCAAATTCTATCACTTTGAGGAGTGATAAGAAGACTCAAGATCCACAACCACACTATTCTGATCTTTTGAATCCTGAAGAACTTGAGGAGGGAGAGGAGAATCCTGAAAAAGAAATCAAGGCTCAGGAACCTAATTCCAAAGATCTGACCCATGTTCCTTTTCCTAAAGCCTTAACCAAATCAAAGAAGAAGTATGTTAATAGCATTGAGGAGCTTCTGAATCTATTTAAGAATGTTGAGATCAATATCCCGCTACTTGATGCTATCAAGCACATACTGGCTTACGCAAGATTTTTAAAGGAATTATGTACACAAAAGCATAAGTTGAGAGAATTTTTTCCGAGGAAGGTGGTACTCTCCGAGTAGGCTAGTTCTATTATCTTACACTACCTCCCTCAAAGAAAGAGAGATCCTGGTGCTCCATTGATTTCTTGCATCATTGGAGATTATACATTTGATAGAGCACTTTTGGATTTGGGTTCATCCATCAACCTAATTCCGACTTCTCTTTACGAGAAGTTTGGGTTAGGTGAGCTTCGGCCAACTTCAGTAACGCTACAGTTAGCGGACCGCTCGGTCACAAACCCACGAGGCGTTATTGAAGATGTTATAGTTAAGGTCAAGGATTTCTATTTTTCTGTAGATTTCCCCATCCTTGACATGGATGTACCAGATAATATGAGGAACATGCCCATCATTCTGGGGCGTCTGTTCCTGGCTACTGCTAAGGCCAACATTAATTGTGAAAGCGGTAGCATGGAAATCGCCTTTGGGGACCAAAGAATGAAATTGGATATTTTTAAGGCGATCAACAAATTTGAGGATTCTGGATATATTAAGGAACTTGACGAGGATAATGATAACATTGAAACTTGTTTGATGGTTTCTTCAATCGAAAGTTCCTCTTTGGATGATGAATTTGACCCGCAAACCTCTATGGCTGACCTGACATCTTCGGAAGAGGTTATTGATTTTGTTCACTCACAACCTCTTCCTCTTGTTGAATCTTCAGCATCTACCCTACCATCAATCATCAACCCACCCCAGCTTGAATTGAAACCATTTCTTGAGAATTTGAAATATCAATTTTTAGGAGCTCAAAAGACGCTTTCTGTGATTATCAGTGCTAAATTGACAAAGGAGCAAGAGAATAAATTGATCAAGGTCCTGAAGGAACATAAAGAGGCAATTGGTTGGACCATTCATGACCTCAGGGGGATTGAGCCATCTTACTGTAATCATAGAATATTTTTGGAAGATGGATCCCACCCTTCTAGCCAGATGCAGAGGAGATTGAATCCAAATATGCGAGAAGTGGTCAAAAAGGAAATCATCAAGTGGCTTGATGTAGGAATTATTTATCCAATCTCTGATAGTCCCTGGGTAAGTCCCGTTCAGATTGTTCCAAAGAAAGCCGGGATTACCGTTGTGGCTAACGAGCGAGGAGAATCTGTCACAACTCATTCAGCTTCCTCTTGGAGGGTTTTTATTGATTACAGGAAGCTGAACACAGCCACTAAAAAGGATCATTTTCCCCTGCCCTTTACCGATCAAATCTTGGAGAAATTAGCCGGGCAGAAGTACTTCTATTTTCTTGATGGCTACTCGGGATACAACCAAGTTCCTATCCATCCTGATGATCAGGAAAAAACTACTTTCACCTGTCCCTATGGAACCTTTGCTTTTCGTAGGATGCCTTTTGGGTTATGCAATGCACCTACAGCTTTTCAAAGGTGTACGCTAGCCATATTTTCTGACATGGTAGATGAGTTTATGGAAATCTTCATGGATGATTTCTCTGTTTGTGGAGAATCATTTAACTCTTGTTTGGCTAATCTGGAAATGATTCTTAAGCGATGTATCAAAACATGATTGGCCCTTAGCTGGGAAAAGAGTCATTTCATGACCCAAGAAGGCATCGTTTTGGGTCATGTAATCTCTGAACGGGGAATTGAAGTGGATAAAGTTAAGGTTGATGCTACTGCTAAACTTCCGCCTCCCACATCTACTAAACAAATCCGATCATTTCTTGGCTATATGGGATTTTATCGAAGATTCATCAAGGATTTCTCGAAGGTTGCTCGTCCTTTGAGCAATCTTCTTGCTAAAGAAATGCCATTTGTTTTTGACGAATCATGTCGAAAGGCATTTGATTTCCTGAAAACGGTAGTCACATGTGCTCCAGTTTTGCAACCACCAATTTGGACAGCCCCTTTTGAGATCATGACTGACGCTTTTGATTACACGGTCGGGGCTGTCCTGGGTCAGAAAATTGATAGAAAGCCCTCTGTCATTTACTACGCTAGTAAAACTCTGGATGAAGCCCAAAGGAATTACACTGTTACTGAAAAGGAATTACTAGCTGTAGTGTTCGCTTTGGAAAAATTCTGGGCTTATCTCTTAGGGCTCATGTTATCATATATATCGACCACTCGGCCTTGAGACATCTCTTGGCCAAAAGGGATGCTAAACCCCAGCTTATTCGTTGGATTCTTCTTCTTCAAGAATTTGATCTTGAAATCAAGGATAAAATCAGGGTACAAAATGTGGTAGTGGATCATTTATCGAGACTCCTAGGTGATTCTTCTTGTCTAGACATTCCGATTGCTGACACTTTTCTGGACGAAACTATTCTTACAGTTTTAGGTGTCCACACCCCATGGTTTGCGGACATTGTTAACTATTTGGCTGTTGGTCAAATCCCCCAGGATTGGACCAAGCAACAATGGGATAGACTCAAATCAGAGGCCAAATACTACTTCGGGGAGGACCCTGAACTGTATCGCATTGGCTCTAATCAAATTATTCGTCGATGTATACCAAAGAATGAATTCAACAGTATACTCGAGTTCTGCCATGCATCTGGGTGTGGTGGACATTTCTCCGGGAAAAAGACGGCTGCAAAAATTCTTGCAATCTGGCTTCTATTGGTCATCTTTATTCAAGGATGCCCAAGATTTCTCAAGGTCATGTTCTCAATATCAGGCACTCGGGAGCATAACTAAGAGAGATATGATGCCCCTAAACCCAATTCTTCCCGTCGAAATTTTTGATGTTTGGGGCATCGATTTCATGGGACACTTTATCCCTTCATTTGGACATCAGTACATTTTTGTTGCTATTGATTATCTGTCCAAATGGATTGAGGTGATTCCCACCCGAACCAATGACCACAAGGTGGTCATCGATTTTGTCAAGAAAAATATCTTCAGTAGGTTCGGGATTCTGAGGTCTATCATCAGCGATGGTGGCACTCATTTTACTAATGCCCAATTCCAAAATTTATTGGCCAAATATGGGGTTAATCATCGAATTTCCACACCTTACCATCCCCAGATGAATGGATAAGCTGAGATCTCCAATCGAGAGATCAAGAACATTCTACAGAAAATGGTTAGGCCTGATCGCAAGGATTGGACTCAAAAGCTTGAGAACGCTCTTTGGGCCTACTGTACAATGTATAAAATGCCCATCGGCATGTCTCCATTCCATTTGGTGTATGGAAAGGCATGCCATCTACCCGTAGAGATTGAACACAAGGCATTCTGGGCGATCAAACAATGCAATTTAGATCTGAATTTAGCTGGGAAGACCAGGAAACTCCAACTATCTAAGTTGGAGGAGCTTAGAAATGATGCTTATGAGAATGCCAAGATCTACAAGGCTCGGACCAAAGATCTACATGATCAACTGATTTCTCATAAGAGCTTTGAGCCAAACTAGAAGGTCTGTTTATTCGATTCTAAACTTAAGCTCTTTCCTGGCAAACTCAGATCTAAATGAAATAGCCCATTCATAATTGACCAGATTTTTCCAAATGGAGCCATTCAGATTTCTGACCCAAAGATGGGTAACACATTTAAAGTCAACGGTCAACGTCTGAAGCCTGTTATTGACCGTATTCTTCCAGAACCCATCTCAGACATAATTTCTCTAGCCATTCTGTGACTTCTTTGGCTTGACTTTGCCTAGCTGACGGCATTAAACTCAGTAGTTGTACAAATGACACAAGGCTGATACGAGCTTCATATTCAGGTGAGATATTTCATATTCTACCCTTTCTTTATTGTCACTTTTTTAATGAGGACATTGCATCAGCTAGGCAGGGGGGGTGGATTCATTTTTGAATCTTTTGGTTAGCTTTGTGAAATTCATGTAAATTATTTTTCTCTTCTTATTTATACATAAAAAAATCAAAATTTGGAAGGATTAGTTGGACATTAGGACTTCTCAATCTTAGAAAATTTTACATTAGGATCTGAACACAAAGACCCTTCAGGTCTTTGGACTTAATTAGCCTATGTATCCACTAAAATGTGGATTTGTCTTTCGAGTCCTCGCCATCTTAATTCTATCGTAATTGAATAAATCTGTTTGGGTGATAAGTACATGACTTATCAACCCACCTTCTGATTTGAGGAAATTTTTGAGTTTTAAGCATCTACACACTTTCTTTGCACTGACTCGTTGTTCGGCGATTCTAACGGAAATTGTGTAGCTAATGAACCTTCTAGGGTGATATGGCTGGCAAGTTATCATGGGTAACAACTCATAGGTAGGTTGTCCAGAGCCTAGTCACTGGACCTTTCTCTTTTTGCTAACTTTAGGTAAATCTTAGACCAGGGAAGCCACCTACTTAAAAAAAAAAAAAGATCAAAAAAGAAAAGGAGAAAAGAAAAAAAAAAGAAATAAACCACACTTCCTGCACGAGTATGGTTGGCAAGTTGTCGGTGGTAACAGCTCATCGATCGGTTATCCAGAACTCAGCTCAGTAAATGCACTGAAAATTTCCAAAACACTTAGGAAGAAGCGGAGAAGTATAATAAATCGGGGAGATATACACTGGATTCACCCTTGTGTTGACCTCGTAAAAAAATAAAAGTAGGGAGAAAGCTACCGGCTGTAAAGATACACCTTTAGCCAGAATTCTTTTTGAGGTCACCTAGAGGTGTAGAAATTCGAAGTCCATTTTAATTGCCGGTCAATGAGTCTATCACATTACCAATAAGATACTCAGAACTTAGAGTTCTCATCAAATCTTGGGTGAGTTGAATGGCCATAGAAAGCCATTCTTAAACCCTAAAACTTGAAAATCCAAAAAGAATAAATTAGAAAAGAGGAAAAATAGAAAAAGAAATTTTTCTTTGAATAATGCGAGGGCTTGAGGAGGTTTGCATTTTGGCAGATACTTGGGCACTGTTATGTCTTTGAAAGTTCAGATCCTAAGTAGACAGTTTCTTAATGATTGAAAATAACTCTTGCCCAAATAATCCAACCTAATTCTTTTATAAATAGCATATAGATTTTGCTAGGGACTAGTAAAAGATAGGCATGGGGGTATGATGTAAAGACATTTACAATACTTAAGATGTCTATTTATGCATGTTCTTAAGCATAAGATTGCATTGCATGCTATAAATATTACATAACATGCATCATCTTGCATTTAGAGTAGTTTGAATAAAATCGAGGTTAATTATCTCCTTTTATGTGCCTGGACAGGGAAAAATTTTTATCAGGACCTCAAATTAAAGATCCAACTGTATAGATGTGAACAGGGCGACGATTGGAGTTCAACGACTCCAAGATCGCCCTAATCAGGCATCTGTAGCATCAGATAGTGATTGGGGAACCCTAGAAGGTCAAGGTCCAAGATGGTATAAATCTACACTTCAAACGACAAGTCCGACTGCACGAATGGATTCGGATCGACGATTGCAGCCTAACGGCGTGAAAATCAACTCAATCCGACACCCGTGGCACCATCTACAACATCCAGAAGATGGATGGCCAAGATGGCGCCACGTGGTGCCATCTCAGCTGTCCAACCGACCCTCAAAACCGTTGTTGCCTTCTTAAAATCTAGGCCGTTGGATCTCAATCCATCGGCTGTGGATATGCGCACCTTAAAACATCCTTGCGCTCGTCCACGCTCCGCAGCGTAGTGGGCGAGGGTGTTCTTGCGAGCAGGCGACATGCGATCGAATCCCGCGAGAGGGCGAGCGGCGTGGAGTCACGCGAGCGAGCGAGCGTCATATCTTGATCGGGTGGCTGCAGGAGCTCAATAGCACCCACGTGCTATCGCACGCCCGCGCCTCACGCGGCATCGCACGCGGGTGGGCACACGTTGAGGAGTGGGGAAGGAGCATCTTAAGCCGTCCGATCTCGTGATCGGACGACTGAGGTTCAGTGAACGTGCGCAAGCGTTAAGCGCATGTGGAAGTCAGCAGCCACACGAGCAGGGCCCACTACGCCATGATGGGGCTGTAGCGACGGTTTTATCCGTCACTAAAGACCATTTATTTAATGTTTGAAAGATGTAATGGCCAATTTGCCCCCACTCCTTGCAACTATAAAAGGAGACCCCTTCCACACGAAATTCTCATCCCTTCCTTCTCTTCTCTACCTCTCCAAAGTTCAAGAGAAGCTTGTCCCACACCCAAGATGCTCCTTGTACGATAAAGTCCAAATTTTCATCCCCATTCGGAAGTGGACCCCGCGACGACGATGATGTGCTGTCCCGTTCCCGTTCTTCCGCTTTGTCCTCCTTCGTCCTGCTCCATCCTCCTTCGTCCAGGCGTCGTCCTATCCGGCTCATCCTCCAAGAGATCGTCGAGAAGGATAACTTCTCTCTCCCATTCTTCTTTACAGCTTTCTAGTGTAGAATTTTCCTGCTTTCTAGTGTAGCTGATTTCCCGCTTTCTAGTGTAATTCTTATTTGATTTTGTTGTATAAACATTTTGAAATATTGAATGCATGTTTTCTCTCTCTCTCTCTTCCTTTTAGTTTGATAGCTTCATTGTAATTACATCGCCTCGCTTTTCAAGAAAAATTCTAAAAAAATATAATTGCAAATATAGATCGACGTAGCCTCCCTGTGCTCGACGTGGAATTTCAATTTCGTTATAAATTTTATTTGTTGAATATGAATTCTTCGCTTTCAAGCTACAACGACAAGGTTTTAAAACCAAACATGTTAGCGTAGCAATTTGTACGTTCAACAAACATGCATGAATAGTCATTTTACCTTCAATAAATGTGTTTACATCATTTCCACTTTAAGCCCACAAATAAATTGGACTAATTAAAGGCACCAACCCCCTAATGCTCACTCATCTTGTGCATAATACAATCCAAGCCTATTTTAAAAAAGAGTAGACGTGCCCTAAGTAGGATCTCTTGAAGCAGATTTGGTGTCTAGGTTGCGAGTTAGTGTTAAACGATCACGGTTGTGGTGTATTCAAGGAACCTAGGGTGAGAGCCTTGAGAAGAATCTTCTCCTCTACATAATCGTGCTCAACCTGCTCCACTTAGTCCAAGGACAGGAGGTGGGATTATTGTCAGGCTAACTCTTTCCCTTAAGATTTTAGGTCCTAGGGTCAACTAATAGGGCTAGCGAATTGTGTAGCTTGATTGTGCACACACAGATTCTCTTTCTTGTTTCCCTTCACACCTCCTCCTAATACAAGAAAAATCACTTTCAACATTGCCAAAAGCAACAAAACCATCTCAATTTGGCATCATGGAAGGCTGCGAAGTGAATAGTCTTTTGCAGCAGTTATTAATTCTAACCATCTCTAATAATACTTACCCTATTTGTCATGATTAGCTACCTTCTACGACAACTTATACCCGTCGTAAAAACACTTTTGCGATGATTATTTAATAATTATCGCAAATTCATTATTGGAGGCAGTTATTATAATAATCATCGCAAATTATAATTTTGAGATGATTATGCAACCATAGGAAAAAATAGGCTACTGGAAGGGAGTGGTTTTGTTGACTTTTTCATGACGATTGTAAAACCGTAGCCAAAGGGCCTTGAGGATGGTTATTAGAATAACCGTCGCCAATTTTTTTTTTTTTGATATCTTAGATTTTTTCTTTTTTGAAATAGAAAGGAAAGCTATCGTACAACGATAGCAATCTTGGAGAGCAATTTATTAATCAATATAAAACATGATTACCTCGTAGACCCCCACATATGTATGAGAGACCAACAAACATTTACAATTTGCTCCACACATATTGGTCTCTCTTGAAACAAAAAATCATTTCTTGTTCTCCACACACACCACATGACTGCCACCAGGTGATTAGGTAGCTTTTCATGAAACAAAAAGTTTTTCCATAAGTCATCCCAAATGGGGAGAGGTTCCCTGCAAACTTTTCTCCATAACGCATCAGTAATTATGTAGGAAGAAAAAATATGGGTGGAGCTATCAGTCGGCAAACCACAAAGTAGGCAGGACTGCAATACAGCACCCATTCTTTTGTGTCTGAGATCACTTGTCACCAGTCCATCCTCCTACATGGCCATAGAAAACTCTGTATTTTAATTAGGATCTTTAGCAGCCATAATTTTTTTCCTATCACATCCATTTCCAATGAGTGGGAATGCCTCATGAGTTTTTCATATGCTCTTGCAGGAGTGAAGGTTCCATCCCAGCAATATCTGTCAACACAACCAGAAGAAAGTCTAAAAGCCCTTAGATATTGCTCCAGGAGTGTTTTTCCCTCCCATGTTCTTGTGCCTTCTCTGCTAGAGTCACCCCCTTCGATTCGCCAATCATTACTCCCATCAAACCAAAACCTGCAGACCAAAGCCCCTTTATTCATGTCAGCCGCACAAACTCTTGGATAGGCATTCTTTAGTTGACCCAAGGGTGACCATTCCTCCTGCCAAAATTTAAAGGACAGTCCATCGCCTAAAATAGGCTTAAACATCTGCCAGTTGTTCTTCATAGCTAGTACCATAGACTTCCAGAAGGGAGATGGCTTAAATGGTTGGAGTCGGTCTAGAGAGCTATGCGAGCTTCCATAATTTTATTTAATAAGGTCCACCCAATTCTTATGTTCCCCATTAAACAATTTGATGGCCCACTTAAGCAACAAAGCATCATTGAACTCTTTAAGAGATTTAATTCCCATACCACTGTGGTCATTCGGTTTACAGTCACCATCCTAATTCATTGGTTGGACAAATTTACCTTCATGATTTGCTCCCTTCCAGAAGAACTGCTTCCTCATCACATCAATACGCTTCCAGATGGACTTGGGTGCTTTAAACATGGAGAAGAAAAACACAGGGATGGAGGTTATTACTGAATTCAAGAGAATAAGTTTGCCCCTTTGGATAGATATCTGTTGCTCCACCCTTGTAGTTTGATAGAGATTTTATCAAATAAAGCGTGCCATTCACTGTTCTTTAGTTTAGTACATTTTAGAGGTAAGCCCAAATATTTGATTGGGAGAGTAACCAAGGGGGTACCTAGTGTTGAAGAGATGGTTGTTTGTTCTTCTCCCGTTAGCCCAAAACAGACCAAAGGAGATTTATCATCATTCAGTTTCAACTCTGATATTTTCCCAAATATCTGTACCATGTGGATTAGTGCCTGAGCTTCTTGCTTATTCCCTTCCATAACGAATACTGTATCATCAGCATATTGCAACACTGGAGCCAATGCACTTCTGTTGGAGATGGAATACCCTCTAATGAGTCTAGACTCCGATAGTCTGTAGGCATACCTCGCCAGAGTGTCAACCGCAAGGTTGAAAACAAGTGGAGCCAGTGCACATCCCTGCCTGAAACCATGTTGGCATTGGATCCATGTCCCACACGGTCTACCATTAATTAAGGGTGAGAAGGAAGCAGTGGTGATACATCTTTTCGTCCATTGTAGCCATTTAGCTGGAAACCCCCTTCTCTTAAATATTTCCCATAGATACTACCAAGACACCAAATCATATGCCTTCTGGAAATCAACCTTCCAGAGGAAAGCTTTGCACTTTCTCTTGTGCCAGCCCATCACCATCTCCTATGCCATAATGAATGATTCTTGTAATGACCTATTGTGGAGGAAAGCGGACTATACTAGGAAGATGATGTCCTGAAGAACCTTCCTTAATCTATTCGCCAAAACCTTACTCACCGATAAATATATGGAGTTAGACAGAGCAATTGGTCTAAACTCCTGAAAACAGTTTGCACCTGGCTTTCTTTGAAGTAAAAAGAGGTAAGATCCGTTAATTTTATCGAAGCCATAATTGCCCCATTGAAATTCCCCAATTACCTCCATCACCTCCCCCTTCAGCATAGTCCAAAATTCTTTGTAGAAGATGACCTGCATACCATGTGGACTCAACGAACCTTCAGTATTCAGATCATTGACTGCATCCAACACCTCATTTTCAAAAATGGATGTCACCAAGTTGTCAGCCTGCTACGTAGAGATGCGAGGAAAGACAAACCTTGCCATCTTCCATGTTCCCTTGCTACTATTCGAGTACTATCTTTAAAATATCTGCTAGCTGCTACTCTGATTTCATACACAGATGAGCTTTCCTGACCGTCCACCACAATGGAGGAAATCAGGTTATATCTTCTATGTGCACTGGCTGCCAAGTGGAAGTACTTGGTGTTAGCATCCCCCTCTTTGAGCCAAAGTTGCCGAGAGCACTCACGCCAAAACATTTCTCTTTTTATGTCTTTCTCGGTCAAAATGTCCTGCCAATGCTTCCTATCTCGCTGCTCCTATTCAATTAGACTAGTTGCCTGCTCTTTCCCATCCAAATACTGAATTGTCGGCAGCTCTTCAGTGCATTTTTGGTTCCTCAATACTGCAACTATTGCACCATACTCCTTCAGCATAGACCAGAACGACGCAAGTTTCACAACTAATTTGATGGTTGCAGTGTCTTCAGCCTGGTTAGAACACCACCAACATTCCACCATCTCATGGAAGCCTTGCTCTCTAAGCCAAGATTTCCTGAGCTTGAAGTAGGAACTCACATGTATACTGTCCCCACTATCCCAGACCAGCGACGTATGGTCTGAGAAGAGGCGCTTCAGCCCTGCGATAGAAGACAAATGAAACTTTTCCATCAGCTCCGCATTCCCGAAGAATCTATCTAATTTGGAGCATGAGCCACTTCCACTTCTCCAAGTGAATTCCACCCCAGCGGTAGGGAATTCAGTCAATCCCAGTTCTTGAACAGTTATTTGAAAGCCAAGGGAGTCAATGTCCACTAACCCACTTGATCTGTCTAATTCTGTCAAGGTACAGTTGAAGTCTCCCCCCACCAACCATGGCAGTCCCTGGGAATGTCTCGCAAGGTCAGTTAGGTCCTCCCATAGTTTAGACCGATTGCTCGCCACACATGGGCCATACAAACCAGTGAGAAGACACTCCATCTCCCCTTGGATCATCTTACATCTGCAGGAGATCGCATGACTATATTTAATGACCTCAAGAACCTCCAAGCATGCCTCCTTCCACCAAAAGGCCAACCCTCCAAATCTGCCATTTGCTTCTATTACCACACTGCCAGCATACCCATTCTTCCTCAAATCAATCCACATGGAGTTGTTCTCACCTATATGCGTTTATTGAATGAGAGCACATTCAATGTCCCATTCTCTGAGATATCTCATAAGTGTGGCTCTTCGAACTTTATCATGCAACCCATGCACATTCCAGGAAAGAACTCTCATCTCCCCTTTTGAGAGCCCCCCATGTTTGCTTGAAGCCTATGTTCAACACCAAGTATCAAAGCAATAGAATCTTCATCAACCTTCTTGGTAGTCAAATTCATTTTTCTTTTCTATAGTTTATATGGGGATCTCCCCAATGCTGATTTTGACAAGGCTCTAGCCCCATATTTCAATTACCCATCAATATTGAAAGGATAATTTTGTACCACCAAATTCACTGAAATTTCTTACAGCACCCCACAAACTGTTCACCCTCTTGTACAATCTGGTGATCCCCCATCTCATCCATCTCCTCCTCAGCCATCTCCTTATGATGAGGATCCTTCCTCTTTTCTGGTTTGGCAGCTCCCTCAGATGTACCTCTCTCTGCCTGGTCCAGGTGAGGCTCCTCACGAACAATCTCTGCATAGGTTCGCTGTTTCTTCTGCTCATAGACCTCCTTCACTATCCCCGTAAGTTGCAACCGCAGGAGCCATGAACTCCCACCGCATCTGAGAATGATCTTCTTCGGCAATGATCCCCCTATGAGAATCTCCACATTAACATGTAATGCTCTGCCATCCCCTTCTCTCAAGCCAACCTCTGCCACCACAGCCACAGTAACATATCCAGCCAAAGCAGCAGCTACCATGCTTCGTGACCTAAGATGCAAAGGCAAACCACATATTTCTAGTTTCCCTGATCGAGTGGCAACCCTTTGAGGCGGCTTGTTGGGCAAGGCCCCATCGAAAGGCAAGACGAGTCTCCAGATCACAGTGAAAATTTCAAAATTAGATGATTTAAATCGAAGACGCTCCACGTCCATCATACCCAGACCAAACAAAACAAATCTCATAGGTGATAGGGTAGAAATCTTCCAATCATCAACAGAGAGTGAAAGGGATTTTACCAAACATTTGATGCAATCTGTCGACGGATTTTCAGCCATCACCTCCCCTACCAAAGCACCTCTGAGTATAAGTTCGAAAATCTTAGTATCCTCAGACATTGGAACATCAACATCAATGGTAAAACCCTTATAGTTATCTAGCGACGATGCTAGTTTGACATTATGAATCGACTTAGGGCACCAGACCTATGACTTATCGGGTCCCCTTCTTCGCCTTGTGCAGGCGTCTCTCTTATGCCCGTGTCCACCAAAAGCCAAGCAAATAAGAGGGGATCTGCAGATCGCCGCTGTATGGACTCTCCTTCGGCAACGATAGCAGACAACATCTTTATTAACCCTTTTTCCCATCTCCCTCTCATTTTGGTCCCCATCCAACCGGTTGCTACCCCTTAGGGTTTCCCCACTTCGATCTCTCCTCCGCCCTACCCTCGATAGCCAAGTTGACCATCCCTCACCATGGTCGATCACTCCTCTCCGCTTCCCTTCTCTATCCCTCACCATGGCTTTCGGCAATGATTGCTTATATTTTACCAATGATAATCAAAGGTAACATTTAAATTAACCTACATAACATCCAATAACACATATATAGCTTTCAATAAAATAAATATAATCAAAAATAATTTACATTAATACAAATTAACTTAGGGAATGTTTATAAAAGAGTAACATTACATAAATAAACGCTAAACATTACCTAAACAAAAATAAGAAATATAAAGAATAGATGCGAGCTAAACTCCCACACCAATACCATGACTATCACCTCCTATGCCAAAATTTTCGTCTAGCCTACGACGTGCAGCATAATGGAAGCTGCTGTGATTAGGTCCACCTTTACCTCAAAGTATGGCCATCATCTTAGCCCACTACGTCTACTGCTGCACCTACTGCTATGCCATCATCTCCGCCAACTGCACCTGCTATTGGACTTGCTACTGTGCCAAAATGTAGGAAATTTAAGTGGCTTTCCAATGAAACCTTTTGTACGTAATTTTGAGGTCATTTGGACCTTGAACCAGCCCAAAAACCACCTAGGGGTCACGTGAACCAGCCCGCCCTACTATCACTCCTGCTTGGCATGCATAGGTTCACATGCGCATAGCACTGCGAGTCAGGTGTAAGTGGGCCTATCCTGTGATTGGTCGCACGTGCCATTCTCCCGCTACCGTACATGCTTCCCACCGCTTTGCAGCCGCTGCACCATGTGCTTCCTCACCCTCAAGAGTTTGTGGTTTGAATTTCATACCACTGCTTCTTGCAACGTATGCATCTTCAAAAAGAGAGGGAGCTACGCCTCTTTCTCTCACCCCTCTCCCTATCTCCTCTCTCTCCTCTCCCTCTCCTATCCCTCTCTCCTTCTCACCTACTCTCGTCCCTTGGCTGGAGCATCGCATCACCCGAGGCAAGGGGAAAAATGAAGAGTAGGGTGCAATTTTCGAGGGGAGGGCTTTTATAGAGGGTTTTAGGATTAGGTGGTGGGGTAAAGGTATTTTGTAAGTTGTTGATGGTAACACCATCAATAGCCATAACTAAATTAAATTAGTGGAAATCAAGTGAAAAATGCTCCTACATGATTGCCTGAGGACAGTAATTCCACTTAGATCCATTCTGAAAAGAAAACATTAAAAAGGGTTAATTCTACAGTTTTAACGTCACATCATAAATGCAGAGTAACCACAAGGGTTAATTTTCCCTTAAGATGCCTGTAGGGATCCTCCCTAACAGTACCATAGAAAGCGAGGAGCAAAGATATGTTGTTACTCTTGATCTCATAAGGATTATCCACTCTAGGTCTTCGGATAGGTAGGGCTTGGTGAGTGGTAGAAAGGAAATAGTCTCTCAAGGTTCTTTGGTTTTCACCAACCCTAATCTCTTCTTCAAGTCTTTCTTCTACCATTTTTCTTCTTTCTTGGTTGGCTTTTCTAATAATTCTCTTTGGTTCCGAGTTGAAAGCAAGACTATTTCTAAGAGAATGTCTACCAAGCATACACCAAGCAAACACAAGGCAACAGGTCTTTTGCTGATTTAAAGTACTTTAAGTTCTCTTCCAACTCTTTAGCTTGGCCAAAAAGAGTCAAGGCAGTGTTTCTCCATTCCCACGTAAGTGATATAAGAGAAATGAGGCACTTGAGATTCCTGGTCAATATCTATTAAGGAGGTTGAGGTTACTTTTAGTTCTTTTCGATGATCAATCAAGTTGTCAATCAATTACGCACCCTAAATTAACCTTCGATTGCCTTAGAGACGTACACTTTGTTGCAATGATATTCTCAAATGCTTAGGTTAAAAGGTACTCCAAGGATGGAACCAAGGGATGCAAGTAGGGCGAACCCTTCCTTTGAGGCGATGCATTAGCAATGCCTCTTAACTACCCTTGAATTTCTTTAAGGGGTGTCCCCCTCCGTAAAGTATCAAATCACTTGGACAAAAGTTAATACCATCGTCACAAAGCGAGATAGGAGGGTTTGCACCGATAAAGAGATCGATGCCTATAGCCTTAAGGGTCCCAAGTCCTAGTGCAGTGCCTATAGTGCGTGCTCAGTGCAGGAAGTGTGCAGCACACCGCAAAAAGTGATTTTTCTTTCGAAAATCGCAATCAAGTTATTCAAACACCTCCTATATATTTTACTTTCTTTTAGAGAAGTAATGTGACCACTTGATTAGTCTTTTCAAGTTAGTTTAAGTGGTCTTCTTTAATTATGTCCAAATGCAATGCGTGTGCATATAACTGATGCAAAAAGATAGGGGGTACTGATAGCGATTTCACACGGTTTGTTAATTAGGTCGTTGTAACGCGCAAAATCGATCAACTCTTAAATTTATATTCCTAGATAGGGGAGTATCTAGGGTCGTCCAAGGAGGCAATATGTTTGCAATAGTGATTCTCTTGCTTGGAATAAATCTCAACTTTCTTTTTGGTATTTTTTCAATGTATCATTTTTTTTGTTTTTAAGCTAAGGCAACATGCGAACTGGTGGTGGAAAAGGTGATTTACACTTCAATTTAAATACTACTTTTATGTGGTAAGTAGAGCCTCTCCCTAAGCTCACTCTAGGCAAGTGGAGGCCTAGAATAATTAGGGAGAGGGAGTGAAGAATGCTAAAAACAAGCAAATAGAAATGCAAACAAGAAAACTTGCAAAGAAGGCAACTTGATAACTGAAAAAGTGTTTTACAGAAAGGCCTAGTAGAGGAAAGCTTCTACTACTATAAAAAATGCAATTAAGAAGAGAAAACACAAATCCTCTAGATAGATGGTGAAGAAGAGGGCTTCTTGCTCCAAGGTTGGTAGCTCCCAAGCTTGAAAAGAATCCTTCAACTCCTTCCTTACAGTGCTCTGCCAAGGTAATGTCCTCCAAGGCAAGCCCTAAGGGGGCGTGCCCTAAGCTTCTCTCCAAGGGTGCAAGGGAGAAGGACCTAGGGTGGACGTCCACCCTAGGTCCTTCTCCCTTGCCTGGCCATCCTCCTTGAAGTGGAAGAGTCCTCCTCCTTGGCGTGGCTCAAGTTGAAGAGAGTGGGGAGAAGAAGGCACCAAAAGGGCTGGTGATGTGCCCCTTTAATCTCCTTCTCTACTCCTTCTTCTTGGCTGTAGGTATAGGTGGTTTAGGTAGCAAATTACACTAATGGAGGATGATCTAAAATGGTTGTAGGTGGTGGGTTTATATAGACTAGGAAGGGGGGCTATGGTGACTCTTGGAATGGAGGGCTAAGATGGAGAGATGGAGGTGGTTGGGGATCCTAAGGCTAAGGGAAATTGGCGCCAACTCAAGGGGTGTTAAGGGGGTGGTTATGGTGGTGTTCGTGGCTTTTGGTGGTGGAGAGACACCACCATTTTGGCGCCATCCTAGGGTCTTCTAGAAGGGGGGTTAGGTGGATGGTGGAGATGGATTTAAGGAGAGGTGTATGGTGGAGATGAAGGGAATTTTGGAGGGAAAGTTGGTGCCAAAAGGGAAGGGTTCTGGAAGGTCATTTTGGAGGGGAAAAAGGTGGCTTTTGGTAGTGGTGATGGGGTGAAAGGGTGTGATGGTGGTGGCGCCAACTTGGAGTAGGATAGCTAGCTTAGGTGAGCTTAGTTGATGGAGCTAGCTAGGGCTGACTTTGAAGGTGGTGGATGGCCAAGGAGCTGGTTGCTAGCTAAGCTAAGCTAAGCTAGCTTAGCTAAAGGTGGAGTACAAGAGAAGGTGTTGGAGCTAGGGTTTGGAGGGAGGAGCTGAGGAGGAGAAGTCTGGAGCTGAAATTGGAGCTGGCTGCTGCTGAAGAGGCTGGCATGGAGCTACTCTAGCTGGCTTAGCTAGCTAGTTCTTTGCTAGTTGCTAAGCCAAGCTAAAGTAAGCTAGCTTCTACCATGATGAGCTGAGGTGAGCTAGGTCTGGTGCTCCCGGGGAGACTCAAGCTGGTTGAGGCAACTAAGGTAGCTTAGCTCAACTGAGTTGAGCTAAGCTAAGTCCCCGGGAGCTGGACTTGAGCTTCCTGAGCTGGGATGAGTTCTTCTTCAGCTGGCTGGAGTTGAGTGGTGCTGGATGTAGTTGGATCTGAGCTGGGGTGAACTCCTGTCAACTCAGCTGAGCTAGCTAGAGCTCCCTATGGACTAGTGGGAGCTGAGATGAGCTAGACTCAGCTAAGTTGAGCTGGATCTGAGCTGACTTGAGCTAGGGTGAGCTAAGATGAACTCTCTTGAGCTGCCATTCAGCTGATATTAGCTGAATGGAGCTGGGATGAGCTAACCCTAGTTCAAGTGAGCTAGGTTCCAGCTACGGTGAGTTGGATCAAGCTGAGGTGAGCTGGATCAAGCTGAGGTGAGCTGGATCAGGCTGAGTTCCAGCTAGTCTGGGCTTCTCCTTCACCATTTTCCTTCTTGAGTGCTAGGGTTTTAGGGATCTATATATCTGTACATCCCTAACACTCACAAAAACATATTAAAAAGACAATAAAAAATGCAATGCATGCCTAACCTATTTTATGCCTAAATGCAGCCCAAAAACCCATTTGCGGAGTAAAATCCTAAGAGCTAGGTTTATTTTAATGCATAAGAATGATGATAAAATGGCGTTTATCAGGTACATACCTTGCTCCAGCACTCTACGACGGAGAAATGCACGCAATGCAATAAAAAAAATTCTAGATGCTGCTCAAGCATTCTTAAATGGTCACCCTATAGATATGCAGCTTCTAGCAGGCAATTCGAATATTTTTAAAAAAAAATAAATTTGCAATCAAAAGAGCTAACTACCACACACAAAATAATCCTAGAATCTAAAGAATCAGGGACACTCCCCTAAAAATTGGCCCCATATTACAAGGGCAAGAAAACAAATAACTAATACTAAGTCTATCAGCCTAAATCTAAACTAAGATCTAATGACTAAATCAGGAAAGGCTCATCTGTATGCCTTCATGTGCATGGGATCAAGGCCCACAAAGACCTGTTGCTGGCCTCCAGGTGGCGTCTAGGTCCACCAAACATATCAGCTTCGCTGTGTGCTCCTCCTCAATAATGTACCTCGCACAGGAAAAAAAAGAAATAGATTAATGAATATATAGTCTCAATTACAAATCACAGGAAATACATGTGAGTTTACTAGGCCCATTGCCTCCCCGGCAACAGCGCCATTTGATAGGGAGAATTTCACTTGATTAAAAAGATAATAGCAATAAAAAGATATGTCATTGTATTATTTTATGTGGTAGAAATCTCTCAATCAAAGATAATAATTAATGTAATAAACCATGTTGATTTTCGAGTGTCATATGCACAGGGAGGACTGAGCCTAATAAAATCACAACTATGTAGAAATCAAGTTCGTAGAAGTATTCATCAAATTAAACAATGCATATGCCGCTCTGAATGTAAACCCCAAATTTAAGAAGTCAAGGGTTGTTGATGTAAATTTCATGTAAGAAAATAGTTCATGTGCAGGGGTATATCATGTACTTTTCACTTGCATGCATACTAAAGTGTAAATCAGAATTCAAATGTTATGCATATTGAGATGAATCATAAAGGCTTAACAAATATGTAGAAGAATAAGCATAAGGCTGCAATTTCACCTCAATTGAATAATCAAAGAAATCAGAAAAATAACTTTTGCCAATGGCAATTTTCGCAAATTCTAATTCAAACCCAAACAGGGGATTCTTCCACTCTCCTCTCACACGGGAGAGAGGTTTGTTGGAGGAGCAGATCCAGGTGGAGGTGCTTCTCGACGAGGGCTTCACATTGATGTCGGAGGCACAGCCGGAGGTGGCTGGTGACGGTGACCGGAGGCAAGGGGACGTCGGCGGCGTGGACGTAGATGCTCGCTGTTGTGGCGTGTGAGTGGGCCACGCGTGGTTGCACGTGGCCCTGGTGGTCAACAAGGATGCATCGAAGATGACTAGAGGTCGACGGCGCATGTGGAGGGTCGTTGACGGCCAAGGAGAAGGTGGTGGTGTTGGGTTCCTTGCCTTCAGTGCAGCACGTGGAGAACGAAGGAGAAGAAGACAAGGAAGCAGGGATGCAACGTGCGGTGGATGGCACGGATGGCCCACGCAAAGGGGAAGCAAGGGCACACACAAGGGTGTGCGAGGGCTATAGTGGCGTGCGGTCATGGACGGGTGGTGGTTCGTTGAAGGGAAAGGAGGCAAGAGGTTGAAGAAGAAGAGGAAGGGGAAGATGGTGTGGTGTTGGGTATGGCGGCGATGGATGGCATAAGGGTGAAGGAACTGCATGTTGTCACCGTGCACAAGAGGTCGAGGGTGGGTGAAGGCGAAGTAGGCTCAAATCATGGTGCATGCCATGGACATAGTGTATGCATGAAGAGCACGGTGGAGCGCATTTCTTCACGGTGGAGAGCACGAGAAAGAAGATAATCTAGATTCTAGTGGAGCAGCCTCTTTTAAAACCTCCCGTCTATTTCTCTTCAGCCGCCAACTTCTCCAACCACTCGGTGACGATCGCGAGTGGTTGGAATAGAAGGATAAGCACTAATAGTTCCCATCTAACATCTGATCAACATTCCAGATGTCTTAAAATGTATGGATAGCAGTGAGTCCACAATGGAGGTTCCAGACATCCAGACTAGGCTCTAGACGTCTTAAAATGTGACTTTGGACGTCTGACTAATGTCTTCAGGTGTCTTGCACCTAGCCTGCATCTACCAAATGATTATCATATCATGTCATATGTTATTAAATATAAAATTGGTGCATGAGATTATATGCAGACAAGGGTGAATTCTCATTTAACTCCTAATCAATTAACAATTACGAACAACTAATTAATGAGTATTTAGGTCAAATAATGGTTCACGAAAGTGGACTTATCACTCATCCTATTTCGACCAATGAATCACCTTCTCCCCCTCTATCTTCTCCACCTCCGGTGACACCTCCGGTGAAGCCATTATGCCACCTCCGACCACCAATCACCACGTTGCCACCACCACAACCTTCCTTGCACTATAGAGAACAAAAGTCCCAAGAAAATTGGGGGGGTTTGATCTCTGTAAACCCCCACCGAGAAACACCTCTTCCGGTTGACCATTTTCCACAGACCTCTAACCATCCAATCACCCTCACCATTAGCTTCACCTCACTTCAGCGAAGCTTTCCATGTGCTTAACTGGGCCCTAGGGCCGTGTTTTCTATACAGGCACCTCCACTGTCGTCGTCATCACCTCCGATACCGACCAACGTCATCCGACTATCTCCAGCCTCGCCACGACCTCCATCAGGTGCAAAGTGACACCACAGAGGTGTTTGGGTCCTCAATTAGATAGCAACCGCAGTGCCAACAGTTCCAATCGGCCAACAACCTTGTTGTTGCAGTGCGTAAAGGAAGCGAAAGAAGAGTCTCGGATATAGTCCCACGTTGTGGGATGTCAAACTCACAGTAGCACATGTAGAGAATTCATGATCTCAGTTGTTTGCCTCAAGTAACATGAGGGGTGAGGTCCCTCATGCATGTGCCATCACACGCGCTCACTCCTCACTCGCAACCACTGCCACGTGGGTCTGGACCCTATCCAGATCCGATTACCCATATAAACTTATACCCGATTCTTGAATAGGGAAAAGGAGAAATTCTGAGGGAAAAGGGGAAGGGTTTTGCTTCGAGATGCGTGCATGCTTGCTCTATTCTTAACATCTCTGAGAGGCTTCTACGCTAAGCTTGGCACCTCTGTGCCTGTTATGCTTTGAGGTTAAGACATTTGATGGTTGTGGTCGAAGTCTGACTTGGCTTGGAATTCTGATCGTGTGGCATTATCTGATCTTGGTTACCTCAGCTCTTACCTGACGTGGAATTGAAAGATCAAGTAGTTCAAGTCCACTGTTGAGAAATTTGAATAAATTACTTATGTGGGGATTTAAGTGGTGATTCAAATCACCATTATTTTAAGTTTTTATTCTTTTTATCCCATGATATCTTGAGATACAAATTGGGCTGATCTTGAATATACTTCTATGTATAATATTCATTGAATATCATTCTTGTACTTAATTGATTATGCTCATTATTTTTGAATGAGATTAGTAATGTGAATTCCACATTTGCTCCATGCGAACGACCTCGGACTCACATCGATTTCAAGTTTTATAAATTTAAATGTTGTAGCGATTTTGTTGACTATACTACAACACACATCTTTTAACACTCGACAAATCTGTAGCAACAGTTGTTATTTAACGTTTGGATTAATTGAATGGGGCCCCAAATTGGTAGAAGTTGGGGCACAAAAATTGCAGTCCACTTCCCAACATGAAGAAGAATTAAAACTAGGCCCCTTATTGTTGGAACCTGGGGGTGTGAAAATTACGCATTACACCTAAATGTGTAGTGTAATTGTGACCGAGTCCCTAGATGTACTCTCTAAGGATAGGAATTTTGAAAAAACCCTTAGGGTTTAGGGTTTAATTCATGGGTCCCAACGTGGGTTAATTAACATGCAAAATTTATGAAATGGCCCTTGGAGTTTAGGAAGACTTTCCCAGGTCTTCAAGACACACTAATAGGCATGTAAAAACTATAGAAAACCCCCTAGGGTTTAAAGAACTCGTAAATGGTCCCTGAGTGCAATTTTGAGTGCGCAAAATTTACAAGAAACCCCTAGGGTTTAAGAATTTCATAATGACCCTCGAGTGCATAATTTGGTGCGTAGAAATTATAGAAAACACCTTGAGGTCCTGAAAATTACCCGGTGACCCCAAGGAGCGAACATAGGGGTACGAAAGGGTCATTTCAACATAACAATATTAAAGGAAGTTTCACCCCTGAAACTTTACTCATGTTATGGTGCGAAGCATAAAAACTTTAAGATGCATAACAATCATAAAGAGGTCTCAAGTAGGATGAGAATGGGTACCCACAAAGAGCTTTGGGTACTAATATGGCATCTCCGCCTTGGGCTCCCATGTCACCTCCTCATACTCTGGCTCCTCCAAAGAACTTTCACCAAAGGCACTTCTTTTCATCTTAGCTTCTTAACGGCCTGGTCCAAGATCTATACTGGTCACTCAAGGTATGTTAGGTTGTCTCCAACCGTAATGCACTTGTGGCTCAGTACATGGCTGGGGTCTATGACGTATCTCCTTAGGTTAGACATGTGAAACACATCATGGACGTTGAACAGCAGGGGTGGAAGGGCAAGCTTATAAGCAACGGGTTCAGCTAGCTAGTGTGGAAGGGCAAGGGTCCCACGAACCTCGACGCGAGCTTCCCCCTCACCCTAGACCTCAGGATGCCCTTCATGGGTGAGACACGAAGGAACACGTGGTCACCAACCTCAAACTGCACCTCCCTATGTTTTCGATTAGCATAGGTCTTCTGTCTGCTCCTGACTATACGTAGTTGCCAGTGAATTTTCTCTATCACCTCTTAGCTTTGGTGGATCAACCTAGGACCAACCTCCCACTTTGTCCCAACCTCAACCCAACTTAAGGAGCCATGCACTGCCTGTGGAGTGCCTCATATGGCATCCTGCCAATACTAGAATGGTAGTTATTGTATACAAACTCTACCAGGGGTAGATGCTCCTCTTAAGAGCCCCTCCAATCCAACACACGGGAGCATAGTAGGTCCTCCAAAGTCTGTATAGTGCACTGTGATTGTTTGTCGGCCTGCGGGTGGTATGTTGTACTGAATCTCAGATGAGCCCACAGAGACTACTAGAACTCTCCCCAAATTTTGGAAGTGAAGTGGGTGTCTCTATCCAACATGATCTTCTGGGGAACTCCATGGAGGCGTACCACGTCTTGTATGTACCTCTTTGCTACTGTGCGAGCCCAAAGGTGACTCAAATTAGCAGAAACCATGTCGTCATCATCAACCTATACACTATCACCCAAATGGCATCATGCCCTCACTATGTAGCAGGCAAACTAACCACCAAGTCCATGGTGACACTCTCCCTCTTCCACTCTGGCACTGGAAGTGGTTGCAACGAGCCTGTAGGTCTTTGATGCTCGGCCTTCACCTGCTGGGACACTAAACACTGATTGACAAACTCTTTAATATTCTTCTTCATTCCTCTCCACCAGAAATCTTGTCGTAAGTTGTGGTACATCTTGGTGTTGCCGAGGTGTATAGTTAAATAGGAACCATGTGCCTCTACCAAAAGGTCCCTCAACAACTCATCATCCTTAGGGGTGCACAACCTAACTCTCATCCATAGGATCCTATTAGTAAAAGTAAAGTCACCCAGATCTCTTGCTAGTAAACTATTCCTCAGTTACTGTGGCTCGAAATGTCATTTACCCAATGATGATATAATTCAGGAGCTTCAGTCATGTTTGCCTCGTCACTATTATTGTCCTAAGGTGTCCATGTGGCTCATAAGGTCACAAGGTACCAACCTTCCACATCAATAGCCAAAAGGGCAAGCGCTTTCCAACTCAAGGCATCAGCCACCACATTGGCCTTCCCTAGGCTGTAGGATATACTACAATCATAGTCCTTCAAGAGTTCCAACCAACGTCTCTATCTCAAGTTAAGCTCCTTCTAGTTAAAAAGGTACTTGAAGCTCTTGTGATCTATGAAAATCACAAAGGTCTCTCTGTATAAGTAGTGCCTCCATGTCTTCAAAGCAAAGACCACTGCCGCCAACTCTAGGTCATGGGTAGGATAGTTGTGCTCATGGGGCTTTAGTTGTTGTGAGGTGTAAGCAACAATGTTACCCAGCTACATGACTACACCACTCAACCCATATAAGGATGCATCTGTGCAAACAACAAAGTCGCTGAAACTATCTGGAATGGTGAGTACAGGAGTTGAGGTCAACTTCTCCTTCAACTTCTGAAAACAAGCCTCACACTTGTCTGTCCATGTGAAGGGCACATCATTCCTAGTCAACTGTGTCATAGAGCATACAATCTGAGAGAAACCCTTGATGAATCATCTGCAGTAACCTGCCAGCTGATGAGACACTCATCATGATCTATAATTACCCCTAATTAACTAGTCTTCCTAGTTAATTAGCTAAGGTTATGAATATATAAGGTTTAATTATAGAATAAGGGATATTTAGTTAAGGACCTTAAAGTAAGTTAAAAATGACATTTTATCATTCAATTAACATTATTAATAATTTAGATAATAATTGGACTCGAAATCCTATTAATCATTTCCTTAATTAATAAGATAAGTAACTTAAATATAATGTATACCTAAGTATGTAATAACTTAAGTAATTTTACTTAATCTAATAAATTAATCTAAAAAATTCAAAAATGTAAATTCAAGGTGTAAACATAATATTTACCTTATTTACTAATATATATAAAAAGTTGAAAAAGATCTAAATTAAAATAAACCTTCAAAACCTGGGTTTACATTTTAGTCCTTACTTTTCATTACAGTCAGGTCCTTATTTCTCACATAGGTCCTTAAGTTTTATTACTTCTAAGTCCCTCTTCATCTTCTTCTTCTTCTTCTCCAGCCGAATGAACGGCTGGTGGCAGAGAGTCACCCCATCGCACGATCACCGCCCTGCCGACATCATTCCTCTTTGTCCAAGCTCTTGCAGCTTGCGCTCACCACCTCCACTTCATCCATCGATCTGTATTAACCGAGAATCCTATTTTTCAGTGGGAGATAACCTCACTGTTGTCGGAGACGACGATGGAGGTTAAGCTCCTTCTTCGGTCAGACCCCGCCACTCTCTTTGCCACAAACTGCTATAGATACCCCCTCACACCTCTGATTTTAAGCAAGCTATCTCCCTTCGCTCTTCTAACACCGTAGCCAACCCAATAGGCTATTCGTCCAAACCTCCAGTGATTCCCCATTCCATCTTCCGACTTCCTCCGTCCATCTTAAGCAGCCAAGGAGATTCGTCGTGGTCTTCCGCACCTCTGACAAAGGTGCCGACCAAAGGATTCCTCTACTCCACCTCAAATCCATCCGCCAGAGATCTTTCTTCCACCCTCTGATTTCGTTGTCCGCTATGAACCTTCGATGGAACCCTATTGACCCCTTCGTCTAGGTAACAGAGACTAGGAGTAGGAGAAGGAGTAGGAGTAGGCTAGCTTAGTTAGTTAGTTTAGTTAGTTAGGTTAGAGTAATTTCATATTTTGGTTTCATCTCCTCCGACTCCGGCGAGTTCCTTGAGCTTGCCATAGCTTCAATTTTGTCTTTTTACTCACTGTACACCTTCCTGTATCTTCCATGTTCACTTCTAATTCACTTAATCGTTTAATTAAATCACCTAAAAGCCTAATTCAAATCTCACCTTCACCGACTACTGACACTGTCCATGGTGACAGAAGTCGATTTAATTTCACCTTCACTGGGTTCTTTCATCACCTATCACCACTAATGAACCCTAATCGACATTATAATACCTATTATTATCATCTATAATTAAACGCCTAAATTTAATTAAGCTCCTAAGTTTGCTGTGGATGGCGGCTCAAGAACAGTTCAAACTATAAATTAAATACATATTTATGAATAATAACATCTGTTGATTTGATTTAACTTCTCAATCGAGTAGTTAAATCAAGTCCTGAGCTTTAACCACTCAAATCTTTAAGAAAACAACCTTACTGTCAAATCTTAATTTTAATGAATAAATGAGGAATTAAATGTGATACTAAGGTTCCTTGTAACCTCAGGATCCTTCTTGAATCAAAAATGGTTAATTTTGTCAATCTATACATACAATTTATATTTTCCGGACTCACCAGAGCTCCAGCGAGCTCCGGCGAGCCATTTTTGTGTTACAGCTGCTCAAACTTGCTAAGTGGCTCCAGAATAGTATAATAAGGATTAATGACTATTTTAAAGATATTTATTTGAGGATTTAATCATTGGAGCTGTAGATGTAACTTCTTCTTCCCCAACTCTGGCGAGTTAGAGAAGTCTGTTAGGAAGGACTTGAGAAGCATTTAATGAGCTCAGAAGCTTCAGTGCAATGCACTAAAGCTATTTTAACCCTCAAAACATTGTAACAATCTTTCCATGACTCTGTCGAACACACACCTATTTTAGTTCAGGCGGCAAGCCTGAAACCCTAGGAATTAAGGTTGAAACAACTTTCTGAAGATCTGAATAAGTTCTAGATGATGAGAAGACTCTATTTTAGGCATTAATTTCTTACGAGGAAGCTTTAAACAGAAAGTCAATTTTCGAGCTTCCATAGTCAAACATGAGTCTGATAATGGAGTTCTGAGCTTGAATTGAGATTTTGAGGAGTGGAAACTGTTTCTGAGATCCTATTTGATGTTTTTAGAAAGAATAAAGTAAGCTCAGATGATGTACTTAGTGAAGATTTAGTTTCTGCCAATTTGGGTTACTTTCGAACCCAAACCAACAGTAGTACTATTTTGATGAAATTTAAACTTAAAACCTACCCAGATTGATTTGTTATAACCCTTAGAATTAATCTAAATAGATTAGGAACACTTTAAAGTGTCTGTTGCACTTATTGAAATCTGAAAATCAAACTCTGAAGCTTTCAGAGAAGAGAAAAGCTTCTCTACAGGTTCTGTAGGTCTTAAGAGTTTAAAATCTATCCTAACAGAAGTGGAATTGTTTATATCACATGTACAGACCCTTTAATAGAAGAGAGAAGTCCATCTAAGGACTCTCCTGACATAAAAACTACTTCCAGGCTAGTGAAAACCCTGTAGGAACCCCTTATTTCATCTCTTAAATTGAAGATCTAAATATCATTAAAACATTAAATTGACCCTGTAATTGTGTAGAGTACCCTTAGAGCTTTCCAACAAACTTGAAATCATTCCATTTGGAGCTCTGGGTAGAAAGTTATGAACATTTGAATTCGGGTCTGATAGGGGTAGGATAGTCCCAACTCGGTTATTCACGAGCACGTGCCTGGGGATAAAACCAATTTGTTTCCTTGGCTATGCAGTCGTCAGCGCTCGGTGCACTGGTTTCGATTCCACCTGTTCTTATTTGAGCTTTGTATGTCTGAGTGTGCAGGCTTATGCCTGCGAGTGTGCGCCCTTGGGGGCGTGCGAAAGTGATTGTGCCCTGGGAGGGTGAATGTGGCCTGGGAGGCTGGGTTGAGCCGATGTGGCTCGCGATTGTGAACCGATTAACAAATGAACCGAAATGAACCTAACTGAGATTAGGCAAGGACCGAGTAGGGTCTGGTCCCACCCTGGTCTCAGGGTGCTGTGTATCCTCGAAAGGACCTCGCCGCAAATAAAAAAACTTTTGGTTAAAAAAGTAAAAAAAACCTGGTTCACTTGAAAGCTTAAGGAAAAGAGAAGCCACTAAAGGATGCTAAGTGTTGAAGCTGAAAGCTAAAGAAGAAGGCACGGGTGCTAAGAAGTGTTAAGGAGAAAAACTAAGGGAAGAAGAGAAGGCAGGAGAAAACTAAGGAAAAAGATAAGAGACAGGAACAAGAGAAGAATGCAGGAACAATAAAGGAAAGAGAGTTCGAGAGATAAAGAAGAAAATAAAAGAAAGAAAGAAAAAAATAAGAGAGAAGAAGATGAGAGGCTGAGGAGATTAATGAAAATAAATGAATTTTTCTTGCATCATTATCTTTTTGTTCTTAATTGTAAAAAGGCATGTTTTAATAGAATAACTTTTTAATTTCTAATTTCTTGGAATGAAATACAATTGAAAAATTAGCATGATTACTTGTTAATAAAGTACAACATTTTAAGTGAATATGTTTTGCATATGGAATTTTGTATATCCTTTATGGTTTAAATATTTTGACAAAATTCATATTTTGAAAATCAAACTAGTTATACCTCCTAAACTTAAAGAGATAAAAGAAAATTGGTGAATTTGGAGAAAATTATTATGCCTCCCAGTGAACGATCTGGACTCAACCAGTAAAAATTTCTAAAATGTTAGGTTAATTTGACCCTATATTACATAACCGACACAACTTTGAGTTAACCTAAGTGATTTCTTCTATTCTTAATTAAGTGAAATTAACTTGATTATTGAGTTGAGTGAAAACCACGCATCACCAGCCCTAAGAAACTACGCATCTTTGTCACTATATGTGACCTCTCCTACTTAAGTATGGCCTCAACCTTACCTAGGTACACTGTTATCCCATCGTCAGAGATCACATGCCCCAAGAAAGTGACCTATCACAACCAAAACTCATACTTGTTGTACTTGGCATACAATCTATGTCGTCAAAACATGTCCAGAATCAGGCGGAGATGCTACTCATGCTGGGACCGGTTGCGAGAACAGACCAACACATCATCAATGAACACAACCACAAACTGGTCCAAGTATGGCCTGATGACACGATTCATCAAATCCATGAAATCACCAGGTGCATTGGTCAACCCAAACAGTATGACCAAGAACTCGTAGTATCCATACTGTGTCCTAAAGGTCATCTAGGAGACGTCGATCTCCTTGATCCTCAACTACATCTCATACGATCTTGGAGAACATCATGGCATCTCTCAACTGGTCAAAGAGGTCGTCGATGCGGGGTAGCAGGTACTTGTTCTTGATAGTAAACCAATTCAACTTCCAGTAGTCAACACAAAGTTAGAGACTAACATCCTTCTTCTTTACAAGCAACACTAGCGCTCCCCAAGGGGATGCACTAGGCCTCACAAATTCCTTCTCTAACAAGTCTTATAATTGAGATTTGAGCTCTCATAGCTCTAGTGGTGCCATCCTATATAGTGTAGTAGAGATGGGTTTGGTCCTTGGAATCAACGAGATCTCAAACTTGATCCTATGCATAGGTGGTAATCCAGGCAACTCATCTAGAAAGGCATCCGGGTACTCACAAATAACTAGCATGCTGTGCAAATCTATTCCTGGGCTGGGCTCCACTGTGACACAAGCCAAGTTGCCCATAAATTCCTGGCTCTACAGCTTCACTACTCAAAGTGTGGAGATGCACATGAATCTCTCGTCCATTGGCTAGCCATGGAAGTTAAACTGAGGCAACTGGGGGATGAAGACAATGTTCTTCTCAAAGCAAGCTACTAGTGTATGGTAGGAGGACAACCAGAGTCCATCCCTAAGATGACTTCGAAGTCCTCCATGTGAACCACTATCAGGTCGGCTGGAAGACTGTATGCTCCCACCACTCTCTACCACCATTATTTTTCCCCTCACATTCTCCTCCACCTCCCTCACCTCCTGAGGATAGCATGGAGTAGGGGTCCACCCTACCTGCGGGCGGACCTACAGCCCTCCTTCAACTCCACCACGACCTATTCACATAGTTTAACAAGCTGAAGCCCCCTTCCTTCAAGGGGGAGGAGAGCCCATCTGAGGCATGATTGCACAGCAACCATGCAACCTAAATCATCTGAATTATGTTAGATTCTGGCATAACTTTGGAAGAATGCATGCATAAGCATCATAATTTACACAATGGTTAGTTTGATTAGCTGCATAGATAAAATCGTCATTTCATGTACTAATGAGAGATGATTTTAATCACAGATGATTTAAAGTTGCGGATGATAGATCAAAATGATGACGGGAGTCCAACGCTTCCGAAATCATCTCGATCAAACAACCAGAGCATTGTGTGCAGTCCATAGAAGAACAGAGACCACGGAGCCAGAGGACAAAGATTTGAGCCTCGGATGAATGATCCAACTGCACGGATGGATCCAAATCAATGATTACAGTCCAACGGCACAAAAATCAACCCAATTGAAGGTCTACATCACCAGATACGAAGAAAAGAAGATGGTCGGCCATGATGGCGCCACGTGGCTCCTGTTGGAAACTTGTTCCACATCTTGTTTTGGTGTTAACAAAATTATCATGGATTAATGTTTGTCATTAAGTGTTTTTCAAATTTAGGTGAAGAAGCAAGGCAGACAGGAAATGATGGAGGCATGATGGTGAGAAGAAAAAGATCATGTCATAGAGGAGGCAAGATGACAAGGATGAGTCGAGGAGGAGAAGATCATCTTCGACCTTTAGTTTTTCTAATTTAGATTTTATATTTATAGATTATATATGCCACATAACAAAGGAATATAACTTAGATCGTAAAAATAATTAGAGATAAATTAGGATTAATATTGTGATCATTTTCAAAGAATGTAATTGATTAAATCACTTAAAAAATGTACTTATTAACCCTCAAGTACCGGTACTAAAGTTTAGTACCGGTACATGTGAGTTATAGGTTTGGATTTTTTCATAGAAACAAACCTGTACCTCGTGAGTACCGGTACTCATGATCAATACCGTGTCCTGGAGGTAACGAGCACCGGTACTTATGATCAGTACCAGTACAAGTGGGTTATAGATTTGTGTTAAGATTTTGAAACCCAATTCTAGAAGCAATGAGTACCGGTACCCATACTTTAGTATCGGTACCAGCTAGCCATTGGCTCAAAATAGAACGGCTGGAATATTTATTTTGTCAATGTGAACGTTGGGAATTAAATCCCAACGTCTAGTAGATGAGTATCCTAGGTCCTAAACTCTATAAAATGATCGTAGGACTCTTTGTTTGCACACAAGAGATATTAGAAATACAAGGAAAATTCCTAGAGCTATGTTTCACATTTTTCTACCACATATTCAAGAGAAGGAATAGTTTGCTGCTCTCAATCTCTCTACGGATTTGCAAGCACATTGACGTGATTTCTTCACGCATTGTCAAGGCATTCATGCTCATTCTAGGCTCTTAAATAGGTAACATTATATTTACATTTGTTGAGAGGCTTAGGAACTTAGTTGTAAGATCTTTCTTACACCTGTATTTCATTTGTTCTTGATCATTTTCTCGTTGGGTTGTAACAAGTCCATTTTTGTACTTGGCTTGAAGTAACCTGTTAATTACCTCGGTTAGTAAATTGATTCTCTCGAGATTGAGGGAATTGGGTTAAAAGTTCTAAGCTGTGAGGCTTAGATAGTAGAGTACCCAAGGGAGGGGAACCACTATACATTTTATCCTTTGTGGTTTGAATTGATTATGCAAATCTTTTTTGTTATTACTAATATTGTACTTGAGTGTTTGTGCGCATAGCCATATCCTATATTTTAGATCCTATCAGCACCATTACAGTCGCCCCGACGTTGCTGCCTGGTTGTTATCTTTCTCAACACAATTAATTAAGTTAATTGTGCTTAATTATGTGCAAAAGAAAGTAACTTAGGTCAACTTGAATTTATGCCGATTAAGTAGTATAGGGTCAAGTTAATCTAACATTTTAGATTTTATTTCTTTTAACTGATTGAGTCCAGGTCGTTCACTAGGACGCATGACTTAATTAGAATTCACCATTAAATCTAAGCTACTTTTGAAAAGTATAATTAAATTTACTTTAAGAACATGAATTTTGCTTAAGGATTCCAAATTAGAAGAACATGCAAAATTCCATAATGAAACACATTTACACAAATGATCTTCTTTAACAAACAAGTAAACATGTTTATTTCTTTTATTTAGAAGAGATTAAGGCAAGAGAAAGTAATTCTAATGAAAATATGCCTTATTACAACATTAAGCTCAAAAGGAATTAATAAAATGCAATAAATTAAATCATTAATTTTTCTTCATGTCTTCAGCCTTCTTTCTCTTCTTCTTTTCCTCTCTCTCTCTCTCTTCTCTTTACTTTTCTCTTAATCTTTCTTCATAATCTTTCTCAATCTTTCTCGAGCTCCTCTTATACATGTCTTCTTCTTTTTCTTTTCTTTCTTTCTTCTCTGCCTATTATTTTTTTCTTTAGCCCTTATGCCTGTCTATCTTTCTTTCCCATATAAGCTCTCCCTTTCTTCTCCATCTCTTCCTTTCCTTTTCTTCTTCTCCTTCTCTTCTAAACCGAACCAGTTTCATCCTTTGAACCCAAAAATTAGGTTTCTGATTGGCGGCTTGGACCGGTCGGGGATACACAGTACCCTTCTCAGGGTGGGACCAGACCCTACTAGGTCCAAGCCTAGTTTTTATTTAGTTCGATTTATTTTCGGTTTGCATAGTCTCGAGCCCATCCAGCTCACGGCCTCCCAGGCCCCATGCACATGCCCTCACGGGCCCACACTCGCACACCCACAAGCACACACACACCTAGGCACGCGCACTGCATGTGCCCACACACACACCCATATGCTCAGATTATTTCTTGCACCCTGCGCTGTTGACTGAAGAGCCTATAACAAAAATCAGTTTTATATTGAGGCGGCCGCTCCAGTTCCACTAATGTGGGACTATGTTTCCCCCTCCCAGTCCAGACTTTAGATGATCATTCTAGCCAGCTCAGAGCTCCGTTCCAAGCAAATGAAAGCTTGCTGGAGAGCTCTTAGGTTGTTCTACATGATTGGAGTATCAATTTGATACTCAGGGAAGGTTTAGCTCTTCAATTTGAAGGGTGAAGGACCTGGGTTCACTACGGCTATCTTAGCCTGCAGAATAGAGTTGTGGCTCTAAAGTCTTACAGAAGGACATTTGACCTCCAGATGAGGTGTTGAATAGGTTCAGAAGGTGATTCCACGGCTGTTGGTGAAGCAAATGAGCTCTAAGGAGCTTTAGGAAGGAACAGAAGCTAAAAAGCTTCTCTAAAGAGCTTCAAAACTGCAATTCAAGTTCTAATAGGTTCAACAGATAGCTAAAGGCCTATTTAATCAATTCAAACAACCTCTAGAGGTTGTTAAGAATCTATCTGGGCAGATTTTCCATTTGAATCTCATCACAAACCTTCTGCCATCAGTTTGGGTTCAAAAATAACCCAAACTGAACAGAATTCAATTTCCTTCATAAAATAGATCAGAACTCATCCAAATTGCATTTGAATCATTTACAAACATCCCAGTAATAGATTAGACTCTTCAATTTGTCTATTTGAATCCAAATTCCATAAATCAAACTTTAGGTTGACCATAAGCCTCGAATTTTGTCTTTCTGAATTTAACCATTTCAAATGAAATTAAAGCCTTGGTTATCTTCTCTTTAACCACAGGAACGAATTCAGACCCTCAAAATGATGTTTCAATTAAGATTCCTAGGGTTCCAGGCCCATCGCCTGAGCTTGTAGAGGAGTTTGTTCGATAGAACAAACCAAAGTTTGTCACAGTGATTGACACATTGGAATAGTCTTAGGGCAAGTTACTAATGCTTTTAGACCTTTTAAATGAGACTAAACCCTAACTATCAGTCGTCTCCAACTCTATCGAAGTTGGAGAAGATAAAGATCTAACAGAAGCTCCAGATCTTAAAACCCCAAATAAACTTCTTCAACATGATTAATGACCTTTAAATCGATGATCTGGAGCTTCACAATAAGTTTTATGGTCTGAAGAGCTCTTTTGACTCGTCGGAGCTCCAGTGAGTTTAGAAAATGGCTAAATTGTACAGATGATGTGAAATTGTGCCATTGATGATCTAAATAGCTTCCTGAGGTCACAAGGAACCTCAGGAACACCTTAATTCCTTTAATTATCCATTAAAGTGGAAGTTAAGCAGTGAATTCTCAGTAGACAAATTTTGAATGTGATTAGGCTCAAGACCTATTTTCCCACTCAATGAGTGGAGAAAACAAGTCAAAAGGTATTTGCGATGGTTTATAGATAGATAATTAATGATTTGAAATCCTCCTGAGCCACCATTGACAGCGAGCCCAGGAGATTAAATTAAATTGGGTGTTTAAGTTATAGATGGTAATTACTTAAATTAAAGTGAGGATAGGGGCCCTTAAGTGATGGTTAGGTGGTGGAGAGCCCCAGTGGGGGTGGAGTAAACTCAACCACTTCTACCATGGACAGCAGGAGCAATTGGTGGAGGTGGAGGTGATTTAGACGAATAGATGATCAATTCAGTAATTAAAAGTGATAGAAGTGCTCATGAAAGGTTTAAGAAGGTGATCAGTGACTTAAAAAGACAAGAGATTTGCTCCTAACAAGCTCAACGAGCTCGTCAGAGCTAGAGAAGATGAACGAGAAACTTAGCATTCACCTATCTAATCTACCTAACTAATCTACTTACCTAACCTACTATTACCTGGATGAAGGAGGTAGGAGATCTCCATCGATGGTCCTTAATGGAGGAGGAAATCATAGGGTTGAAGGAAGAAGTCCGGCGGGCATTTATGAAGTGAAGCAGAGGAGCTCCTAGTCAACACTGGGTCAGGAGACTTGGCTGACGTCGGTGGAGATCCAGAGCGATCAAAGATGGATGGAGGAAGACGGATGAAGCGGAGGAAAGTCGTCGGAGTTTAGAAAGAATAACCTATCGATTAGCTCAGTGAAGAAGAGGGAATGGAGCTAACTTAGTGAAAATCGAGGGTGTGGAGGGATATTTATAGGTGGCAGCGGCTAAGAAGGAGGTTGAATCTAGACGGAGAAGAGGCTAGGAGTACAGTAACCACCGGCGTCTTCTCCAATGCCGGTGAGGTTATCCACAACCCTAAAATAGGATTGCAGCTTCATCCAGACTGGTGGATGAAAAGGAGATGGTGAGCACAAGCTCCAGGAGCTTAAAGAGGAAGGAATGACGTCGGATATGCGGTGATTAGACGGTGGAAGCACCTCCTATCGTCAACCATCGAGGAGGCTGAAGAAGCAAAGAAGAAGAAGAAGAAGAAGTTTCAAGGACTTATTTGTAATGAAAACTAAAGACCTAAATGAAGAATAAGGACTCGATTGAAATAAAATATAAGGACTAAAATGTAAACTAAGGTTTTCAAGGTTTATTTTAATTTAAATCTTTTTCAACTTTTATATATGATTATAAATAAGACAATTATTATATTTAGACCTTGAATTTACATTTTTTACTTTTTAGATTAATTTATTTAATTAAATAATGTCACTTAAGTTATTACATACTTAGGTATATATTATACCTAAGCTAGTTAACAAATTAATTAGATAAATTACTGATAATATTTCAAGTCCAATTATTAATTAAATTATTAATAATACTAATTGGATGATAATATAGCATTTTTAAATTATTTTAAGGTCCTTTACTATTTATCCCTTATTTAATAATTAACCCATATATTTACATATTTCTAGCTAATTAACTAGGAAAACTAGTTAATTAGGGGTAATTAGAGACCATGATGAGCTTCTCATCACTGCCCCATTTGTGAAGCTTCTTCACCGTGTGCTGAGGACCATTGGATCTCTATCCAACTGTCACGAAGGCACCACGTCGACCATCCACCCGCACTTCATCAACGAGGAGTGACTCTCAACTGTTGGATCTTCATCCAACGGCCAAGAGCGCACATCTTCAAAATGAAAATGCAACAAACAATATTAATGGCACATTGGTTAGCGCCCTCTCCACGGAGCGATGGGTGCCTGATCGAACCGCACCTTGCGTGAAATCAAGAGGGGCACGTGAGAGAAGAAAATTGGGTCGTCAGATGTCGAGCGGAGCATGGCAATGCAACCACATGGCGAAACGAGAGTGGATCACGACTGAACATGGGATCCGACTTGCATTTAATGCACGATCCCACGTGCTTCTTCAAAATAGAATAGATGAGCATGCATTTAAGTCGTCCGATCTCTCGATTGGACGGTTGATGTTCAGGCACCCAATTTGAGTGAAGCAGTTGCATGCGAGCGAGCAGGGCCGTCAAATCGCAGATCAAGGGTTGCGGAGCTACCACGTGTCGAGCCCAAGTATAATCCATGCGATAAATGCACGTTTGAAGGTGTTTTGAGGCCAAATCAGAGCCGTTGATCTTCTGATCAATGGATCTGATTGGGCTAAGGTTGTTGCATGTTTTTAAGGGCTAAAATACCCACCTTGCCCTCCACTAAAACTATAAAACAAGGCATAGAGCCCCCTAGTTGAAGAACAAGTCCTACTAGATCTCATATATAGCTCTCTTTCTCCAGACCAGGCGCTCCGTCTCTCTATACAACTCCACTCTTCGTCTCGGTGCTCTGGATCTGAGGTGTTGCCGCATCTCGCACAAGCATCCTACAAGCAGTGTTGTCTCTCTGCCTTCTTCTTCTTCTCTCTCTCTCTCCCTTTCTTTCTAATTATCTATCTATCTGTTTCTATTAGCATTTTCTTTTATGAAAAACTCTATCTAATTGCAATAAAATTATGATTCTCTAGATATCTGCTCTATACATATATACATATCTATATATATTTAGAACTAGTTTTATTGAGAAACTTCTATTAAAATCAAGATTGCCTCCGTATGAATGACCTGGTACTTACCGATTCTTATAAATTTATTTGTCGATGCATCTCGCACTATACTACAACTAAATCATCTTTTAAAACGTGATTTACGCACTGAACAAGTTGGCATCGTTGCCAGGGAGGCAACAAAAATTTTTGAAGCATTTCAGGTGCTTACTCAAGATCTCTAACTTGTTATTTTTCTGTTGTTTTCAGGAAGCAAGGAAATCCAAATCGAACACGCTAACAGAGAAATCACAGGTTTGAACCTCAAGTAAGTACCCATAGTTTAGATTAGTTAGATTTAGGATGTACTTGAACCTTAGGATTAGTTAGAATTTGCTTGCTTATTGAAAAAAAAAGAAAAAAATATATCTTATTACTGATTTTTAGGCTGAAAGAAACTCTTAACTTATAAATTCAATTTCCGAAGATCCTCACGCCAAGAAATTCTCAAATTTTTACTTGAAGTGAGTTTTGAAGTTAGAAACAACATATCTAAATTTCACACAAATCTAAGTTATATAAAAATTTGAAAAATTTGTGCACTAATCTGTTGTTAATTTAATTATTATTCCTTATTTTTCGGAGTTCAAAATATCATACAAATTTTTATACAACTTTGATTGACTTGGAATTTGTGGCACTGAATTTTTGAGATAATGAAAAGTTTAGGCAAAATTTGAAAAAAATATTTCATGCACATTTGATTGCACAAATTATTCAATTACAAACTGGGGGTGAAAACAGATTGCAAAACCTCCAGTACACTTTAAATTAGAAAAAAATAAAAAATGTACATTAAAATTATTGAAAAAAAAATTTTGAGTGCCTAGTTAGCGGTGCAATAAGACCATTTAATTGTATTTCTTAGGTCGCACCACTAATCTAATCTTTGGACTTAAAAGAACATCTAACAACTATCTGTGCTTAAGGTTTCACATTAAGGGTAGAGCACACCTGCATTTCCATATTTAAAGGAAATCTATCAAACAAATTGGGATTTGCAAAACTCTTGTGTGCCTCATCAAAACCTTGATTGAAAATATTAACTCAAATGAACCCTAAAATGCATTAACAAACAATTGAATCTTAAAATTCACTTCATCATAAAAAATTGCATGTGAACCCTTTGCCTGAGCACTTACACATCTGAAATCAATTTTAAGGGCAAACACCCCCCTAATACCCATCATATTCCAAAAGCACATCAAATCCAAGCTTAAAATTAAGTAGACGTGCCCTAACCAGGACTAATAGTCTTGGGGACTTGAAATTAGATTAGGCTAAGGTTAAGGCCTTGTCTACTTGGACCCACTGATGACAAGAAAGGTCAGTATGATAATCGCGTTAACCCATAGTGATGTCACCCTTCTGTCCAGCCAAGTAATTCAAGGGTTGATCTAACCCAGTCGTGTTTTGGGGAGACAAGATCAGGTCAAATTAGGGATAACACTCTAAGGACCAGTTTGATTTCTTGCATTAAAAGGGTGGGGTAATCTCTCATTTGTCTTCTCCCTCTCATCTACAGACATTCTTCTGGTGCATACAAGGTAGAAGATCTCAAAATCCTGATTTGCTACCACCATTAGAAAAAAATCCTAGGAGAAGACCTATTTATCCAGGATCTAAATCAGAACCCTCTGCAATGGCTAGTCACCATGAGGAAGAAGAGATTGAAGAGGAAAATTTGGATCTTATGACCCTCTTACAAAGGTAGATCATTAAGCAGGGCCAGCATCATGACCGACAAATGGAGGTCATAATGTAGGCCATTACTCGACTCCAAAATGGAAGGGCGGACTGGCCTCTCCATGACTTTTACAACCCTCCTAATGCCCAGCTTGAACCCTTTGTCAGGGTAACTTAGGATGGGGAAGATTTTAAACTCAAACCTTAGATCATTAACTTGGTTCCCCACTTCCATGGTCATGAGTCAGATGACCCCTTCCACCACGTTGAAGAGCTCCTACACATAGGAAGAACTTTTCGCCCTAGGAAAATGAATGAAGGTACACTGATGATGAATATGTTCCCATTCTCTTTGAAAGATAGAGCTACACATTGGTTGAGAATAATTGATAGACCAATCCTAACTTGGGAAGACCTGAGAAGCACATTCCTAAAGAAATTCTTCCCCATAGGAAAAACTAATGCCCTTAGATGTGCCATAACAACCTTTAAGCAGAACCCTGGGGAACAACTCCATGTGGCCTGGGAGAGGTTCAATGATTTAGCTAGGAAATGCCTCCATCATGGGATTCTGAAGTGGCACTTGGCCCATATTTTCTATTATAGATTGAGTGATAATCTGAAGAATTTTGTTGATGCAGCATGTGGGGGAAATTTCCTAAGTCGAGATGCTGAGGGAGCCTTTCAATTATTTGAGAATATGAGTGAAAAATTCCTCAATAATACCTCAATGTCCACCTTTAACAAAGCAAATCAACCAAGGAGCAGAGTTTATGAAGTTGAAAATAATTCACGCTCGGTTGATTTAGAGTTAATTGCACAACGATTAGACAAGGTGGAACTCATGGGAAATAACATAGAGAATTTGGATAAGAAATTGGATAATCTTCTGAAGGGTAGGAGTTCCTTAAGTACACAATCTAGAGTAAATCCTATGCCTACCCAAGGAGTGCCTATGTTAACCCACAACCAATTCCCCAACCCCCTAGGTCAGGAATTAGTGCACAACATCAATGACCTAACCATGGCTCCACTTATGAGCCAAGTGTACTTGGACCCATCTCTTTCTGGGCCCCAAGGAGGGACCTTGATGCCCTCAAATTCTGAACTAGGCATCACAATGACTAGTTATCCTGAGGATGTGAATGCACTCCAGGGTTACACTAGAAATGATCCTTAATCAAACACTTACAACTCTGGATGGTGCAACCATCCCAACTTTGCTTGGTCAAGTAAGAAACCTACCTAAGGTCCTAACTTGACTAAGCCAAACACTTATGGGAAACCTGGTAAGTACACACAACCACACACATACTAGCCACAACCAACTCAGGAAAACCAACCCACTGATCTGAGTCTGGTCCTCAAAGAAATGCAAGCAATGAATCTAAAACATAAAGAAGAAATGAATCAATTAAGGACAAATTTGACGAGACGATTAGACCAGCTAGTTGATGCTAGACAACAAGGGATGTTGCCATCCCAACCCATCCCAAACCCAAGGAACTTCAATAAGGTTAACCAGCACAACACACAGGATCAACAAGCAAACCTAATTCAGCCTGCTCTCAAGCACCACCTGGCTTTGTTAACCCTAACCCAACCCAGGCTCAACCCATTTTGCAAAACTCACCTTACCCATCTAACCCTAATGCACAAGCATGTGCTGTCACTTTGAGAAGTGGGAAACAAATTCAAGATCCTTCTACATTAAAATCTTTCCAAGATCTTGAGGAGCGTAAATCTAACTTGGGAGACCAAACTAATCTAGAAAACAAGACTCAGGATTTGAATACTCATTATTTTTCTCAATCACCTTTTCCTTAAGCCTTGATCAAACCCAGGGAAAAGAAAACCAACCAATCTAAGGAGTGGCTTGAGATTCTAAAGCAAGTCCAGCTGAATATACCACTCCTTGAGGCTATTGAGAACATCCAGGCTTGTGCAAAAATATTGAAAGAATTATGCACACCAAAATGCCAGGACAAATAATAAAAAAGAGTCATGATTTCAGAACAAGCCAGTGCCATCATCCTAAATAAGCTCTCTCCTAAAAAGAAAGATCTAGGGACCCCCTTAATTTCATGTGAAATAGGATCAAACCATACTGGACCTTGGTGCCTCCACCAACTTAATCCCCACAGAATTATAGGAAGAGTTGAATTTAGGTCCCTTGCAATACACTGATGTGACCCTTCAGCTTGTTGATAGGTCAACCAAAATTTCGAAGGGCCTTGTACGGAATGTGATTGTAAAAGTGAGGGATTTTGAATATCCTATGGACTTCGTTGTTTTAGATATGGAGGCATCAGAAAACCTGAACCACACCCCGATAATCTTAGGGAGACCTTTCTTGGCCACAGCCAAGGCTCTAATCAACTGTAAGACAGCGATTATGCACATCACCTCTAAAAGGAAAAATTGTCAACTCAATATCTTTAAAGCTTCCCAAAAGAATAAGGTGAATTGTGGTTCCATTGAGGTTGTAGGAACAATTGAACAAGTTTTGGCAATTCACACTAAAGATGATTGAAATCCTGCCAAAGCTCAAAACTAGCACGAAGGGAAAGAAGGGGATGTACTTGAGGATAATTCTGATCTACCATCTCCCATGGAAAATTAAATTGAATAGGACATTAATGAGATTGAGAAACTCCTAGGAATCACTTATGATGAATTAGATGATAATATAAAGAATCCTCAATACATCCACCCTGAAATTCAAGAACTTTTGAATTCGGAGGAAGTTCAAGAAAATGGACAATCTAAGGACATGAACCAGGAAGTAACCACAAAAGAAAAAGTTCAACACATAATGGACTAGGGAAGAACTTGTAAGCCAATTGGTTCAAATGGATGACTTGACTCAAGAGAAGTGACTTTGGATGAGGAAGAGGAAATTTCTGATGAAGATTTTAACGAGTTCGACACAACTCTACCCCTATCCTCATATGACCCAAAGCTTAGAGAACTCATGATTTTTGATATCAACTACCACTATGAAGACCCTTATTACTCTAATTAAAAACCAGTTTTAATTCTAAATCATGATTTCAATCCAGACCCTATACCACCTCTTCTTAAATTATGGAACTGGATTGACCAATAGGCTCTGCAATTTGAACCTCATCCACCTGACCCTATTTCATATTCCAAATTAGAAAAACTCTTTGGAATAGGGCTTCATCATCAGCTGGTCTGCATTTGTGGATCACTGATTCTGGGTCCAAATGATTGTATCTTTCTACTAAACTTAAATTCCCCTCCAACAGTTATTACTTCTTCTCTTAACCCACAATATTGAACTACATATTTTTGGGTTTAAGTCCAGCAAATGACGTTAAACTTAGTGCTAACTGGGAGGCAACCTAGTATTCACTACAGGTAGCTCTACATCCTCTACATCCATGCTAACTTGGATTAACAAGAATAGTCAGGTGATATCCCCTCTTGCTTATTATATTTTGATTTTCATGCATACATTTCAATGACATTGTAATGAATAGGCATGGAGGGGTGGACATTGAATGTCTTATTTTTTTATGTCAGAAAAAAAAATGCATTTAGGTATAAAGAAATGTTCCAACAAGGTTTTATTAGGGATTTCTTCTTACGTTGATTCCTAAGCTTAGAATCTAGTACAATTGTACACTTACATGTAGAATTTGCAATGGATCCTCTGTGAAGACCGATAAACATCTCTACTTTGTCAAGAAGAAGAAATGCTTTTTCTCCTGAGCCCTCGGACAATAATTAGGTAGTCAGCCAAACTATCTTCTAATAGATCCACCAAACAAGTGTGAGGTGAGAGTAGAAGGTCTACTAGTGCTCTAAGGCTGGTATGAGGAATCTTAACTTCTGGATAATTAAATAATGATATTCAAAGATAAGCATAGTTTTCACTCTCGGTTTCTATGTGCAAGTTCTTAGTGTGAATCTCTTAAGAGCCACCAAATAAGGCAAATATGCAGAGAGTGAGTTCTGATAAAACTAGGACTGAGGTGGATGGTTATGATCGTCCTGTACAGAATTCTCGACTGAAGGAGGGTATTAATATCAAGGTCAGAAATATGTTGTCCTATCCATTCCTTCCCTGGTGCTGAGAATAGGCACTTCCACAAAATATGCCACTGAATATCCTCTTGAACATCCCCCAATCCCGAATAATGCCTCATGAATAAAAGTCGTATGCAATATTGCGTCGCGTTAGTAGATGTTTGGATGAAAAAGAAAAAGAAAGAAAGAGCAGAAAAGAAAAAAAAAGAGTTTATAAGTGTTTTTAGATTTTATTGAGGTAACAACACTTACCACCCTCCCAATCCACCAAATGCAGCCTTTACCAACTTTTCTATATTTTTGGCTACCTGAATATGGGCTAAGAAATTATGAATTAGTCGTAGAATTATCAAAATCTAATCAAAGTGATAATATTAGGAGAGACCACCAAATATACTGACAAATCTGGTGAGATTGTGAGCTCTAAAAGAAAAGAAAGGAGAGGAAAAGAAGAAGAAAAAAAGAGAGAGATAGAAAGAAAAAGAAAGAGAGAGAACACATACAAAGGAACTATAAAGAGCACAGTTTCTCTACCTCTCTTTGAGTTGAATTATTTAATAGTTTGGAAAGCTAGGTTCTAAAGTACTAGTCTATATGTAGCATCATATGAGTGTGAGCCACCAAAAACAAATCTACTTGACTCAGAAATCTTCTACCTAAGATAAAAATCGAGGTTGAATTTACATATTACCTTATAACCCTGAGGGAAAAAGTTTGCCTATCTCAATAGATTTTTACTAAGGGTCAAGTAGAGCTTTAGATGTGGATTGGCTTTCACTCGGATTCGTTGCATAGGCTACAAAAAAACACATTCACGATTATCTGGATTACTAAAGCTTTGGATGAAAATAAAAGACATAAACCTCTAATCAAACTCTTGATAAAAATTAGTCATATAGGACCACTTTGCATTTAGTTTTGCATTTGCTAGGGACTAGCAAGATTCAGGTATGGGGTTGTGATTGCACAGCAATCATGCAACCTAAATCACCTGAACTAAGTTAGATTCTAGCTTAACTTAGGAACACTGCATTCATAAGCATCATAATTTGCACAATGGTTAGCTTAATTAGCTACCTAGATAAAATCATCATTTTATGTACTAATGAGAGATGATTTTAATCGCAGATGATTCGAAGCTGCAGATGATAGATTAGACTAGATAGATCAGATCAGAACGACGATGGAAGTCCAATGCTTCCGAAATCGTCTCAATCAGACAACCAGAGCATCGTGTGCAGTCCATAGAAGAACAGAGACCATGGAGCCAGAGGACAAAGATCCGAGCCTCAGATAAAAGATCCAACTGCACGGATGGATCTGGATCAATGATCGCAGTCCAACGGCGTAAAAATCAACCCAATCAGGGGTCTACATCACCAGATACAAAGAAAAGAAGATGGACGGCTATGATGACGCCACGTGGCACCATCACAGCTACCCCCGTGTCACCGCCCCATTTGTGAAGGTTCGTCACCGCGTGCTAAGGATCGTTGGATATCCATCCAACGATCATGAACGCGCAATGTCAGCCGTCCACCCGCGCTTCATCAAAGAGGAGTGACTCTCGACCGTTGGATCTTTATCCAACGGTCGAGAACGTGAATCTTCAAAATAAAAATGCAACAAACAATAAGAATGATGAGCTGGTTAGCACCCTCTCCATGGAGCGATGGGTGCCCAATCGAACCGCGCCTCACATGAAATCAGGAGGGGCGCATGTTGACAAGGCGAAATCGGGTTTCAAAATAAAGCATTGTAATATAGTCGAAATCGGTTTGAAAAAAAAATAGATTTTATTACTTGAAGTTTAAGTCCGAGGTCAAACATAGGAAGCAAATGGAATTCATGCACTAAACTCAATGAATGCAATTTGAACACGTAATATTACTCAAAAATCTAATGAAAAATGTAAAGCATCAGTATATGGATAATAAAATGTGGCTAAAAAATATAAATGAGGAATTATGAAGAATTGGACGTCTGATTATAAAATCAGATGTCTTAAAATCATATGCTATAGTGCTTTCTTCTAATTGTTATTCTTCTTTCTCTAATTTTTCTTGCAATCTTTCTTCTTCTTCCTTTCTCTGGCTTTGATTCTTTCTTCTCTTTGTCTTCTCTTTTCTTTACCTTCTCTATCTTCATCTTCTTCCTTCTTTCTTCTGTTCCTTCCTACCTTCACTTTTTCTTCCTTCTTTCTTCTATTTCTTCTTCTATGGTCTTAGCCTTGTGAGCCTCAGTTTCTTTCTTCTTTCGTTCTTCTTCCTCTTTCCTTAGATACTCTGCGGCTCTTTTCCTCTTCATCTCTCTTTTGATTTCTGCCTTCGCTTCTTTTCCTTAGCTTCCTCTTCGACTTCCTCCTTCTTCCTTGGCTTCACCCTTGGCTTCTTCTTCTTCTCCTTTCCCTGCAAGAGCAAAACCTACCCCTACCTTCGTGCGCTCTCTTCTCCTCTTCTCTCTTAGGTTCACTCTCCTAGAGCCACCGTCTCAGGTAATCGAATCGGGTACATGCCCCGAACCAGGCTCACCGGTGTGCGGTGGTGGGTGAGGAGTGTAGGGTCAGGTAAACGGGCTAGGCCAGGTCCACGAAGGCAAGGTCACGGATGAGGCAGGTGAAGGGTGAGTGGGACCTCACCCCGTGGTAACTGAGGCGATAAGGCATATGCACAAAAATAATTTATGTGCATATGCCTGCTTACCCACTTTCGAGGTGGGACTAAATGTCCCACCTTCCTCTTGCGCGCACAGTAGAAGATGGCAGGCTTGATTAGCGAGGCTGCACAGACTATCGACTCCACTTGGTAGCCTGGACACACTCACACCTCAAATCCACATCACTTGGGACTTACGCCTCAAGCGAACGGACTTGGAGAAGCTCATAAGCAAGCTTCAAGGTTGTCAATAATGGCGGCCGGCTGCTGGATACCTGAAAACACCAAATCAGCCTCGCAGCCACGTCAAAGCACTTAGGAAGCTTCGCCAGGGCACAACGAATAGGTGGCGGTGGTTAGCGTGACGTGGGAGCGGCTGTAATGGCGGATCTAGGACATATTGTTGTCTTGTGAGTGGGTGTGTTCAGGGGGTGGTTTGGGTGCGTGGCGCGGTGAGTGAGGTGAGGGGTTATGTTCAATGAAGTGTTGTGGAGCTTATGGGGTGGTTGGCAAGGCAGATGGATGTGCGGAGCGACGGGGATGCCTCACCGAAGGTCTGGTTGGAGGTGAAGAATGTGGTGGTGATTGGTGGTGCCGAGGGATATTTTCAAGAAATAAAGAGAGGGAATAGGAAGAGGCGGGAGAGAAGAGTTATCTAACTTAACCTAAGGATGAAGGAGGCAGGGATGGCGGCCGACTCGTGTTTGCCGTCGCCGGAGATGAAGGGCCCAGTGGGAGGAGGACGGCGACGACGAGGGGGTTGTAGCGACGTCGACTGGTGCGGCGCGACACGAACGAAGAAGATAAAGAGAACTCTACCATTGGTATTGTGGTAGAGTGACAAGAGAGTGAGAGAAGGGTCGCCAGAGCTTGCTGGGTTGTTGATCAGAGGGGAAGAGAGGAATTGGGGGATATCTCAGGCCAATTTCAAGCTTGGGAGGTGCGAAATGATCTGGGGAGGCTTTTATAAGCCCTGGCAGGAGGTCTTGTGCTTGGAAGCCAAGCTTCCAAGCATGGAAACCTCACCGGAGTTGGAAGGTTGAAGGTGACCTAAATCTCTCATGCATTTGCATGAGAGATTGGGTGCCAAATCAAGCCTCTAATCGTGTTCAAACTAGAGGAGATTTCTCAGAGAATCTCCCTTTCAAATTTGAAGGGGATTCTTTGAGGAATCAGGGAGTTCTTTCCCTTGATACCTCACCGGAGTAGGATTTCCTCTGCTATAATGGTAGAGGGACCTAATTGCAAAGAACGATGAGGAAGTTATGGGGGTTTTTGTAGAGGTTTTCAAAAGTTAGGTGTAGAAATGTAATTTGGTTGGACCTATTTGCAAAGTAGGTCAAGGTGAATTCCCCATAGGTCCAAATTTTCGTACAAATCTAATTTAGACCTAATGAATTTAATGGTGAAGTTGTATTTTAGGTTTGACCATGTTTGACTGGGTAATTTACACAAAAATCCAATTTAGGGAAAACATTTGACTAGGACCCCAATTTAGGTCAAAATAGGTTCTAAGGGTCAAATTGAAGGTTAAAAATCCTAAAGGATATTTTTCTATGAATTTTAGAGGGTTTAGTTGAATTTTAACCTGCCTAGAACCTTTTTAAATTAAGTGGGTTTGTTTTAGGGTTATAAGAAGTCATTTAATTCCTAGAATTCACATGAACCTTTTTCTGTTTGAACCAACCCACGTTTTATCCTGTTAAGACCATTTGACCTGTGTTTAGCACATGAGAAATCCTATTGCTGCAGTGTAATGGTAAAATTACAGTTTTACCTCTTATTTCTTACTTTTCTCTCATACTGGTTATTCATTGAGTTAGGAGCTCCAGTTGGTTATGTAGGAGCTTTTGTTCTCTTTTATGGGTAAAAATGAGCTAGTTAAGGCTCATGATGGTGTTGCCATCATACCCCCATGCCTAGTTTTTGCTAGTCTCTTAGCAAAATTTTAAGGTTTTAACTTCTATTCTAGACCATGAATTCCTTTGATGTTCACAAATTACGATGAGTGTTTTTTCTTTTCTTTTTGATTAGGTTAGAATATTGACAATAGACCTAGAGGTACTCAAGTATCAACTAAGATCAAGACCTAACCAGCTCTAGCTCGATCCTCCACGAAGGTTTTTAAGGCCCACAGGAACTATCCTAAGGTTCGTTGGACTCCACAGTTAAAGCGCCCGTGCTTGCAACATATTTCAGCCTTGGTTCAGTTTGCAGCGCGTTTTTTGTAAGAGAGAGACAAAGGATTTATTTGTTTGGAGAGTTTTCTCTCTCTTTTCTTTCTATTTCTTGCTTCAGATTGGCTTCTCAACATGGTTTGTATCGGATTCCTCATCCCCATCATCAATCCTCAAAGGGTCCTTGGCAATCGATGCTTCATGATAGCACTACCCATGGCAACCCCTAGAACCTTGGCTTTCGAGATTTTGAGATAACCCAGCCCATGGTGTTTTGTAGCTAAATCTAGACCCTGGCAATTGACATTTCATGATAATGCCGCCCATGGCATCTGAACCAGCATAGGGTGCTTGCGTGCCCCTGGTAGGATATGTAAATATCCTATGAGACAAGCACCGAAGAGACGATATGTTATTACTCATCTTCAAGGGAAATTTCCCACCTCTCCGCATCGGGAACTCATCCAAATCAACTTATGTTGTTCAACCGCTCTTAATCTAGGCAACTTTTTCAGAACACTTAAACGTTTTTGCATGATTTTGATAGTTATGCGCACTGAACTAGATTGTGTGTGAATTGGGGTGTTTAGGTTACCGAGTCCCGCAAACCAAAGGTCAGTTAACGAGGCCGAACACTCCCTAAGCCTTAGACCTAATACTTATGCTTCGCATTTTACCCAACCTCTTGAGGACTATCCAGATCTTAGGGGATACTTAAATTTTTAAGCCTAAGGGTCTAGCCAAAGAGGCCTAAGATCAGCGTTCCTACTATTCTCTTTTGTGCCTCATTAGCACTTTTTACCTTCATTTTTCTTTTTCTTGATATGGTTTAGAACTTCAGTTAATCCCTTAATTTTTGACTCTCTTTTTTATTTTGTGCTCCTTTTTTGACATTTTGCTCTTTTCCTCCTCATGATTTGTATGGCCTCAAAATTTTCTTTTCTCCTTCATTTTTTTTTGTTCTTTTTCACAGTTTTCTATTTTTTTGGTATTTTTGGAATATGAGATTTTTTTTGTGAGAACCCTTTTGAACTTTTGATCTCTGTATGTTTGCACTTTAGTACCCCCCCATGCCTAAGTTTTGCAATGTCCTCATTGTAAACAGAGGGTGTGAAATAGTGTTGGATTCAAGAATTTAGAACAGGATTTATCGAGCGGGTGGCCAGGTCGGGAATGACTGTTGCGAACGATTTCAAGCTCTGGCATGTGTACCAGAGGTGGGATCGATTGTTCTCAAACCGAACTCAAGGTGCAATAAACGTAAAGTACAGATGGATAATTAGAAGAATCTCAGGTTTTTGGAATGACGGGTTGCCTCCCGTTAAGCACTAAATTCAAGGCCTTCAGCCGACCGGGAAATGGTATGGAGAGGGAGTAGTCAAATCAGCTAAGTTTTGTAGAACAAGCACCTTGATCAAAAGCCTGGTTGGTCCAACCAGGTGCTCGTTTAGATCAATAGGCTGATGATGCAACCTAAACCCAATCAATCTGGTGGGTTGATAAATGTAGATCAAGAGATGTGGAACCCACCATATACTATGGAGCTCAAAATGATGTGGAAGTGTGAATTCAGGGTTTGGCTGAGTCTAATCAGCCTGGTCAAAGGAGGGATTCGTAAAGTAATTAGTGGATAATGCGAAAACCCTACAAGGGTGATCAGAGGATGATGGAGAATGGTCTACAGTCTGATCAATGTCCGAAACCTGATATAGATGTGGAGGCGAATCATCTGCAATCGACTCAGTAAGAGGGGAATCAGAATAGAAATTGAATTCGATTGTGGGTCAGGGTTGAAAACGTGTTTGGATGGGTTCTGTATATGGGGAGGAGGTGGCCTCAATAAGAATTGTGTATGAAGGCTCTTCTAGAAAGGAGTTACAGGTGGTTTCATTTAGAGAGTCCTCATAGTAGCTATCAAATTCAAAAGTGAATGCCTGGAGAGTGTTTATAGGATGCGAGAAATCTAACTCAAGAAAAGATTCAAACTCTGGGTTGTAGTCACTCTCGGCATTTTCTGTTTTTGATTCTTAAGGATCAAAAAGAAATGATTCCATCTCATTGGAACCTGAATTTAAATCAGTGTTCTCAAGATCAGGGACCTCAGAGTCGGAGTTGGAGAATGAATCATGTGAGCTGAGGTCATAGATTGGCTCGTTGAAGTCAGGAAATAGAGGTTGTCCAAAATCATGGTAAGATTCGAAATCGTCAGAGATATTGTGAAAATCGAGATCAGGGGTTCCACCACAGAATAAATCATATGATGTAGACTCAACAGCCTGACTGGGGTCTAGCCTATATGTAGATTCTGAGCTTAAAAAGGTGTCCTTATAAGGTCTGGGCTCAGGTTTTAGGCTTGTAGGAAAGACCCAATCAGAACCCCATTCTTCCAACTTCTCGATTTCTGTATCGCAATTTGGTGTGACTTCCAAGAAATCGATCTGTATTTCCGAGGATGTTGGAGAGGGATATTCATCAAATAAATGCTCATAATCGTACTCTTTATTGAAACTTTGATCTTTGTCATACGGGGCCTCGTAACCTTCCCAATAAGTTTTCGATCCAGATTCTAGGCTATGGGTGTGGGTTAAATCACTAGAATCTATGTCAGAATTACCTTCGAGGGTCACCTTATCAGAATAAGGGGCGGGATTTAAACCCCCAAGAGGTTTGATTTTAATCTCATCATTGCAGGGGTCTCGAAATTTTATGCTTGATGACCCAGGATTTTGGTTTTCTAGGGTTGGCTAAAAATCGTGTTCTCCTGCAATTGGGACTTCCCAACCTAATTCAAGACCAGGCATGTTATTTTCCATCCGGGTTGGGAATCCACCATAACCTTGTGCCTCGAACCCGGGATTTGGGAAGTCAGATTGGTCCTTGATATTATTCCAAGATGTTTCATGAGTTGTTTGGGGCATGTACGGGTATTTCTGATCGATAACTTGTTTCAATAATCTCATCATCTCTTCTTATTTTTCAAGATCATCTTGGTGTTGTTCCCATAGTACAGGATTTGTCATGCATTGAAGGTATTCAAAGTTATGTAATTTTTCTATCTCAATGTATCCTGTTATGAGAATGTCTCGGGTTGATCCTTTTGTAGCTTCTGTTAATAGCAATTGGGCACAGTTTATGATGAAGGTTGTTGTTGTTGGTATATTAACCTGAATATCTTCTACTGGTTTTGAGGTTTTGTATTCAATTTTATAAAATTCAAGGGCACCCTCAATCATCCTATCTCTCATGGATCTTTGTGACTCAGGTTTCTTGAATGGCAATCCTAAGTAACCAGGCTGCATATTTGGATCATATGGTGGAATCAAGATGTACAATCAGAATTCAGATATTAAACTGAAGTGATTAGTCCTAAATAGAGAATCCCACTAAAAATCTATGTGTGTGCTCTAAAGAGAAGGGATGAGGGGCTGGATGTTTGACCCAATCGAGGCACCCAAAGATGTTTGGATGACTATGGAGGTTCAGGGAGGATGATACCCTTGGATTGGAAAGTTGTCCACCTAAGAATTACCTGGGCAGCCAGAGAGGGAGAGTCCAGTAAAGACCCCTACACGGTAGAGCGCCCCCACAGGTTATAGGGTTTCCCCTACCCAACCTCTTGTCACTGAGGGTCCAGGTAGACCAGAATGGATAACTGATGAGTCCATTTTAATGGACTATTGTTACGCCTAAGTACTTTAATTCTAACATAGTATGTTTTTTCAATACTCACATTAGGTCATTAAACAAGTGCATGCATCATTACTTGAGTTTTTATCTATTTTATCGCATTCTATAACTTAGTATGTAATTATTTTATGTTTCATCATTGTAGGAATAAATTGTAAGAGATGAGGGAGGTGAATTAAATTCTCCCCTCCCCCAACAGCTGCCGGCCTCAACATCTCCCCAATAGCCGAAGGCCATATTTAGTAAGGGATTTTGAAAATCCTTAACTGGCGCCGGGAGAGGAGTTAAGAGGAGGCTTGGCATAGGAGAGGAGGGTGGTTCTTCTTCTTCCCCCCCTGAGGGGATATCCTTCTTCTCCACCTTCCCCACCGTGGAGAGGGGAGACACTGTGGAACCAAGTGTGCACTATGCACACCTTCCACTGCCATCACCACACTACCACAGTGCCCTCACCAATCCCTTGCAAGCCACAGCCTTGCCGCACCATCCTCTGCTAGCACTACTTCACCTCCCACCACGCACTGCACCAAGCCCTCGCCTGCCTACACTTATGCCCTCTGCAGGAGCTGCTTCACCTCCCACCGCGTACTGCACCAAGCCCTCGCCTGCCTACACTTGCACCCTCTGCAGGTGCTACTTCACCTCCCACCACGCTACTGCCCCCACTGCGCCCTCACACCGCACCAGTGCCTACAGGCAGCAGCACGCCATCGCCATCGCCTGCAGGCGCTGTACCGCAGGCAGCAGCAAGCCATGCCAAGCACCTACAGGCATTGCACCCACCGCCCTTGCGCGCCGCACGCTACTGCCATTACCCATAGGGGTTGCACCACAAGCCTGCAGGTGACCCTCCCCCGCAGGTGCTACACCCAGCAGCTAGCCCTAGCATGCCTTGCGTGCACATGCCCAGCATGCAGCCGCGTAGGTTGCAGCAGCGGCACCATCCTCTCCACGCGTGGCTAATCTCCTCCAACAGGGCCAACAGGACGGCGGCCATTCTCCTCCTTCCAGCTGCCGCAGGCCACCTCCGGTCACCGCGTCACCACTGTTGCGTAGCCCTCGTCGAGGAGCACCACCCCGTCGACTCTCACCTCCAACCGTGCACGACCGTCCACGAGAGGAAAAGAGAGGAGAAATCCTCTATTTTCTCCTTAATTAATATTTACATTTAATTTCATTGCCATTTAGATATTCATATTTTATACAAGGCACATTGCATTGATACACTTATGGTTTCCTGAAATTACTTCACTTGTGTTATGTGCATGATTTAACTTTGAATTTCGAATTAGATTTGCATGAAAGTTAAATTTATATGATATGCCATTACACATGCATCATATACATATTTTTGGAGCTTAATTCCTGATGTGAAAATTGCATAAATACCCCTAAATTTTTAAGGAAATTGCAAGCTCCATTTAAAATAGCATATTCCTCACATTAAAATCACGATATTGTCTGCGAACAGTGTATTCCTCAACTCGTGAATTTATTGGTCTATTCCTCCCTGTGGATGCGACATATTTATTGTGGTTAAATTTGATACTTAGTTTTGATTGAGAGATTTTCCACCACACAAAACACAATGACATATCATTCTATTGCTATCATAAATAAGCGAGAATCTCTCCGACAAATGGCACCGTTGCCAGGGAGGCAACAGATGCAATAGATTCACTTTATTATTTTTGGATATTCTGAGTTATGCAGTTATCTGATCAATTCTTTATTGTGCGAGGAATCTGACGGGGCAACAGGTGCAGTAGAGTGACAACATTGACCTTGAACGACGCATACGGAAGAGTCGATCTTTTTGGTGGACCTTAATGCCACTTGGAGGCCAGCAATAGGAACACGTGGGCCTTAATTCCACATGCATAGGCTTTCGGAGAAGCCTATTTTTTATTTAGTCAGTAGATCTTAGTTAGATTTAGTTTAGATAGACATTAGAATTTAATTTTTGTCTTTTGGACCCTTGTTAGGCATTTTTGGGAACGTGTTCCTAGTGTTTCTTTATTTCTTATCGCTCTTGTATGCAGGAGAGTATTTTCGGGAGCGTGTTGCCATTTATTTAGAATATAGGGCTATTCGAATTATTTGAACTGCATGTTTGATAGTTAGTAGATTAGGTCTGTTTGCTTATTATTATTGAAAAAAAAAAAATTCAAACTGCCTGCTAGAAGTTGCATATCTATAGGACGACCATCTAGGACTAAATGAGCAGCATCTAGTTTATTTTTACTCTATTGCATACATTCTTGCACGAAGAAAGCTGGAGTAAGGTACGTCTTCTCTTAAGCATCAATTACTTGTTATGCATCTGCATTGAACCTAAATCTAAGACCACTAAAGTGCTTCAATCAAATTAATTCAGTGGTCACTTTAAAAATTGGGACTGCTAAGAGGTTAGACCTTAAAATCTGTGACTTAAAATTGTGTGCAAAAGGATCTTGTTTGCAAAATTTCAAAACTCAAAACACAATCGTATATTTGCACACCTGAGACATTGTGCACCTCACACATAAGGTCACTAGATAAATTTCTACCTCTCCTCTTTTGCACCACAAGGGAAGTTAGTCAGAAATCAACAAGCCTATCCACCAAGTTACTTCGGTTCCTCGTGTGTGGGCTCGATTTGAGACTTCCATCCCTTGCGAGTAGGTTATAGGCACCAGCGAAGGTTGGCCTAAGAAGTGTAATTTGTGCAAAACTTGCTTGGCCACCAACTGAACATTTAATTCTAAGACCTACAATCTACTAAAAATAGATCCCACTGGATTTCTGTTTGCTTTGACAGTGTTAGAACTCTCTAGGAAGTTTCTACTTGTGTTCTGAATTCTTCTAAATCCTAAAAGAGTTAAAACTGTTCTGCTTAAAGAAATGGATCACCCTTACTCCTATTGACGAGTTGATTGTTCGCTTTAAAGTCGTTTGCAATTTTATGTGGTGGAAAAATCGACTAATCAAAATTTAAAAAGAAATAACCACTCGCAGAAGAGCGGGTCATATCCACAGGGAGACAATGACGTATTTAAATTCGCACCGATTAAAAACATTTGTTCGTAGTTAGTTTCGACAAGAATCAAGCCAAAATTGCCTTCAGATTAAGGTTGATTCAAGAAATCATGCTGAAATAGCAATTCTTAATAACTAGAGGATATTTGTTGCAATGCAAAATCAATAAAATATCATTAAAACTTGACAATGGAAAAAGATGTAATTATTAATGGTAATGTTACTGTAGCAAAACAGGGGATTTATTCCCCTTAGCCATGCGCGACGAGGAGTGGATGGCCGAAGGCGGCAAGCTCAGAGGAAGTTCCTTGGATCGAGGGCTTCGAAGCGGTGGTGGCGGTGTGTCGCACGGTGGCCGGAGCTGGCCGGACGAGCTCCGGCGGAGGTGGCTGCAAACGGAGCTGCAGCTGCTGTTGGCAGAAGCACTGCAGGCAGGAGCGCGCGTTGATGGCTTGTTGCTACGTGCGGTTGAGCGCTGCGGCCGGTGCTGCAAGCTGGCGTGGGTGCATAGGCAAGTCCGCACGAAGGCTGGAGGGCGCGGGAGGGCTACTGCAGGCATGCAGGTGGCGTGGGTGTGCGTGGCTTGGAGTGGATGCGGGAGTGAGCGGGTAAGGTTGCAAGCTGTGCCTGCCTTGTGCGCGGCCTGGAGTGATGCGGGAGTGAGCGGGTGAGGTTGCAGGCTGTGCACGCCTTGCGTGCAGCTGAAGGACGTGCAGGCGGATGTGGAGTGAGCGGGCGGCGGCTGCAGTTCAGGTGCTGGAGGTGAAGTGGGCGAGGGTGGTTGCTGCTGGAGTGGGGGGGTGGGCTTCAGACGTCTGGGAAACTTCCCGGATGTCTTAACTAGCTGAGGGGCGATTGCAGCGGCAGTGGTTGTTGATGACGACGGTGAAGGAGGTGCACGGCGAGGTGCTCACGGTAATGCGGACGATCTCCGGATGGCGGTGTGGCCTGTCACACCACACACCTACAGTGGTGTAGGGTCATCACCACGGTTGAGGCCGGTGGTGTGGAATGGAAGAGAGAAGCACTCTCTGTAGAGTGGTGGGTCGGTGGTAGAGGCCTTCCCCCGCTCAACAACCTCTCTCCTCCTTTTGTAGCTACCTACACGAATTTGAATGGAAAGGCGGGAGCAGATCCACCTTCTCCGCTGATCCATGAATGTGCTTTAGTGCGGCAAGAGGCGTTGCAGCGGCAGCCGAGCCGTTGCTGAGAAGAAGAAGAATAAAGGATATTATTAAAATATTATGGTTATTTATATACAAACCCTCTACTTTTATGTTAACTAAAATAATGTACCTAATTGGTTAACTAATTAAATGAATGACATTCTAAGCTAATTCTAAATGCATTTAAAATATGAATGCAATGCATGGATTATGTAATTAAATTAAAAATATGAATTAATCTATTTACATCCTAATTTATGCTAAATAAATTGTAGAATTAACCTAATGTCTAGGCACTTAAATACTTAAATAGCCCACAACTATGGGCTAATCAAATAACCCCATGCCTAGTTTTTGCTAGTCCCTAGTAAAATTATGCGAAACCTAGCACTCCAAGTAGACTAGTTAACTCACTTGGTCTCCCTTCAGAAGCATATTAAGTTCAGACTCTAGATCCAAGGTTCCTAAGTAGTTGCTAAGTTACAGACTAGGTCGGCTAAAGACGAGTTGTAGGCACAAGTTTCCCTGATTTTTGACTCTACCCTAAAGTTTATTAATCCCTGAGATTAAAGCATCCGTGCCTGTGCATTGGTCTGAGTTATTTGAGTTAAAGGAAAAGGTTTATATATATATATATATATATATATATATATATATATTATTCTTCTAAGTCTAACCTCAGATCAGCTATCAGCACTATCTGTGTCGGATTCATTGTCCCCATTACCATACCTCGAAGGGTGCCTGGCTTTCGATGCTTCGAGATAGCACCACCCATAATGACCCTAAGAACTCCTGGCAATCGACACTTCAAGATAGTATCGCCCATGGATTTCTTAAGCGAATTCAGGCCTATGGCAATCGGCACTTCGAGATAGGGCCGCCCATGGTAGCTGAACCGCACAATGCACTTACATGCCCCCAATAGGATGGATATCCTAAGAGACAAGCACCGAGGAGGTAATATGTTATCATCGCATCCTCATGGTGAGTATATACTCCCCTCTCCTGCGGCGGGAACTCTTCCAATCAAAATGTGTTTTCAAGCCTCTCCTAAGTCAAAACTAAGAGAATCAAATCTCTTTTCAGAAAGAAAGAAATTGAGTTAATTACCAGACCAAGTGTGTGAAATTTGGATACTTGGGTTACAAGGACCCGTAAACCAAAAGGTAGAATAAGACTCCAGGTACTACCCCACCTTTTAACTCAAACCCTAGCTTCCATTCCTCAACCTCTTGAGGAATGGTCCACAACTTAACTCCTACTTAAGTTTTTAAGTCCACAAAGGACCCTAAAGGTCTAAAGCTAGCAGCTCATTTAGCTTCTAAAGTTTGACCCTAGAATTAATTTATCCTACCCTAGAGTTCTGATTTGCTTAAGAGTGCAGGACTTAGCCAGTTAAGCTCAAAACCTTTTTTTTTTTGTCATTTTTTTTTATATGCATGCTATAAACAAAATGTCTCAGGTCCTCTCCCCCACGCCTAGTTCAAACAATGTCCTCATTGAAAACAAAAATAGCTAAAGGAAGATATTACCTGAGGCGGAGAATGGCAGGAGCTAAGGCTCCTCAAGAGTGACTTCGTCAACCAGATGGCCATATAGAGTTATGTACGGTTTTAACCATTGACCATTGACGATAAAGAGAGTTGCTGAAGAGGAAGGATTTTTGATCTCCACAGCTCCATGCAGAAATACTTTGGTGATTATGTAAGGCCCATCCCAACGAGATTTTAACTTCCCAGGAAAAAGCTTAAGTCTGGAATTGAAAAGCCAGACTTGTTGGTTGGGCTCAAAGGTCTTTCGAAGAATAAACTTATCATGCAAGACCTTAGTTCTTTCTTTATAAGCTTGAGAGGTGTCATAAGCGTCATTCCTCAGCTCCTCAAGCTCACTTAATTCTAGAAGTCGTGCCTTACCTGCCTTCTCTAAATCCATGTTAACACTTCGAATAGCCCAAAGTGCTTTATGTTCCAACTCAACAGGTAAATGACACACTTTTCCATACACAATTCGAAAGGGAGAAGTACCTAAAGGGGTCTTATAGGCCGTTCGATAAGCCCACAAAGCATCATCGAGCTTTTGGGACCAGTCTTTCCTATTAGGTCTAACGATCTTTTCCAAAATATTTTTATCTCCCTATTTGATACTTCAACCTGGCCACTTGTCTGAGGATGGTAAGGGGTAGCAACCGTGTGAGTCACTCCCAAACTCTTGATTAACCGATTGAAGTGGTGGTTTCGGAAATGAGGTCCCCCATCACTTATAATAGTCTTGGGACAGCCGAAACGGGATATGATATTGGCCATCACAAATTTCAAAACCACAGAGTGGTCATTTGTGCACGTAGGAATGGCCTCTATCTATTTAGAGACATAATCAACTACCACCAAGATATATTCAAAACCATGAGACGACGGGAAGGGGCCCATAAAGTCAATTCCCCACACATCAAAAATTTCGTGGGAGGGTCGTCGTCGCGGTTGAGGCCGGTGGTGTGGAATGGAAGAGAGAAGCACTCTCTGCACAGTGGTGGGTCGGTGGTGGAGGCTTCCCCCGCTCAGCAGCCTCTCTCCTCCTTTTGTTGCTGCCTACACGAATTTGAATGGAGAGGCGGGAGCAGATCCACCTTCTCCGTTGATCCATGAATGTGCTTTAGTGCGGCAGGAGGCATTGCAGCGGCAGCCGAGCTGTTGCTGAGAAGAAGAAGAATAAAGGATATTATTAAAATATTATGGTTATTTATATGCAAACCCTCAACTTTTATGTTAACTAAAACAATGTACCTAATTGGTTAATTAATTAAATGAATGCCATTCTAAGCTAATTCTAAATGCATTTAAAATATGAATGCAATGCATGGATTATGTAATTAAATTAAAAATACAAATTAATCTATTTACATCCTAATTTATGCTAAATAAATGTTAGAATTAACCTAATATCTAGGCACTTAAATACTTAAATAGCCCACAACTATGGGCTAATCACCTATCATTTAGATTATCAGAGTCAACACTTCCCATCTCTTAATCAGGATCCCATGCCCCGAGCGTATCCATCCTTTGATGGGTACATTGACAATTCATGGGATCATTCTTATTCTTATCCTGGGAGTACTGGCTTGATAACTCCCACTTGTGTGTAGAGCCTAGGAGCGGGATTTTCCAACCCTGGAATCCCTACTTCTATGCAAACACCCAACCCTCCCACCCTTCATGATTTTTCGTATCGAGGTTGGACCGATACCCCTAGGCAACCAGAGCCTGAAATTGACTATCCTCCCCAACCTGATAATAATAGCCTCTCCTCTTTTATGATAGAAATGCAAAAACAGCAAAAGGAAATGACGGAATCCATAGGAGAGATGTTGAGGAATAGTCAACAGTTAAATGAGGAAATAAGACAGCTTAGCTACACGCTACCCAGTAATTCTGATCCCTACCCATACAACCATGATCATGAAAATAATTCTGAGGAAACCAATGACAATAGGGATCCAGTTTTATGTAGCTATCACTTAGACTCTCCCAATGAGACACGGCCACTAGAGGAGAACAATCATAGTGATTTTCCACCCGAGCTATATTAGAGTCAAAAGCAAGGGAAGGTGGTACCACTTGAGGACCTTGACCCCAATGACAGTATCCTCCTTACCCCTACCAACCCGGGTCAAGGTTGTATTGTTCCTATCACTTCCCCTATTGATTATTTGGTGGAATTCCATTCTACCCTTAGTGAGCCTACTCTTGATCCTCCACTTAGGGAATCAACACCTACCATTCAGCATCCTGAGGATTTAAATGCACTCAATGAAGGTGACCCTAAGGGAATGGAGGATGAATTAGATCAATTTTGGTCTCAGGGATATGAAGAGTCTATTTTAGAGGACGAGGATGCCCCAATAGAGGAACTTGGACTGAAAATGTGGAGTGAATCACAAGGGAATCATTTATTATTTGAGGATTTACCTCCAAAGTATATTAATAATATGGTGAATTCCAGATTCCTCCCTTCTTTTAAGAGTCATCCTCCATCAAAATAGGAGTTGATATTAGAGGAGGACAAACAAAATAGTGAGAAGCCTAGCAGAGACTCTCGGGGACAAAACACGTTAATTGAGGATTTATACCCTGAGAAGAATAATGAATTCAGTGATATAGGCTTGCTCCAAAATATTAAGACTTATCCTCCCTTAGGAATAATTAAGGATACTAATCCAACTCCTATCTTTACTAATGAATCACATATACACCCTGACAAAAATTTGAGTGAACCAAACGAATCTAGGGATGAGCTTAATGATAATGATTCTGATATTTTGACCCTGCCATCAAAGAGTTGTAATTTGGAGTCTACCCTTAATTCAAATATGACTCCGATCATTAATGCTAGGCAGAGTAACATGAAATTGTCTACAACTGTTAGGGAGTATACACAATCTAAATCATTGTTAGAATTGGACTTGACATCGACTAAGCCCTCATTGGACTTAACCATTACCTTCCAACACTACAAACAACCCTTATACTCCCTAATCGATCCTTGGCTTAGATCTCTGCTCATGTACATTCTTTCTGGAGAACGTATCAGGCCAGTACATCCTTGGGTAGAATGGCGAGTGTGGATTGATGCTTGTACTTTTAGTCTTTCCATTCAAGGGTTTCAAATATTAGTGTTTATATCTTTTAAAACCCATCCTGTTTTGGAGGATCCTTGTTATCCTCCACTTATTTTGTTTCGGGAGGCCTCTTTTCGTATTCCCTTTCGTATTCCTAGACCTCCCCAGGTAGCCAACGAGGTTTTCTGCTTTCATACTTTCTGGCGAGAATTTGGGATTATGTTGCATCATCAGCTCGCCAACATCCGTGGCTACTTGTTTTCTAGGCCCGCGATATTACGCATATTTTTAGGGCCTAACCATTTCTGTCGGGAACCAGACTTACAGGTTCCTTCTAAGTCTGACTACTGACAGAAAATGCAGCGCTTGTTGGGAGGCAACCCAGCGACCTGAATAATACCATCATCAGGTGATTTCTTTCCTTTCTCCCCCTGTTTTAATTTTACAATGGGGACATTGTGGGATTTAGGCATGGGGGTGGTGCATTTTGCATTTTAGGAAGTATTCATGCATTTAGGTTAGCATATAAAAAAGAAAAAAAGATTTCTCTTTTCTTGAGTTGATTGAGTTAGTCCCTAGCAGAATACCTTTGTTATTGGAGGTTTTTTTTTCTTAAATTATTTCTTAAGTTTAAAATCTAGTACATTTATTTCACATGCACGTAGACTGGGTAATAGATCCTTGAAGAAAACTAATAAGCATTTGTAGTCTACTGAACCCTTAGACAGTTAATAGGGAGTCAGGCATACTGTCTTCTAGTAGATCCACCTGATATTTGTGAGAAGAAAGTAGAGAGATTACTAGTGCACTAAGTCTAGTGCAAGGACTCTTAAGTTTTGTATAATTAGATGATGATACTTCAGAGTTGGGCATAATTTTAGCTCTCTATTCCTGTGCGCGTACTGTGTCAATTCCTGAGAGTCACCAAATAAGGAAGATACATAGAGATTGAGTCTTAATAAAGCTATGACTATGGTGGATGGTTACGACCGCCCTTCATAGAGTTCTCGGCTGAAGGACGATAATAGTGTCAAAGGTCAGAAATACGCTTGTCCTATCCATTCCTTCCCGGTACCGAGAATAGGCACTTCCACCAAATGAACCACACAATATCCTCTTGATCATCATCATCCCTAATAATGCCTCATAAATAAAAGTCTGTATCGTGTTATGTAGAATGATAAAGAAAGAACAAGGAAAAAGAGAAGAAGAAACAAATAAAAAAAATAGAGAAGAAAAGAGAAAAAAAAAAGAAAAGAAGAAAAGAAAGAGAGAAAAGAAAAAGAAAAGAGTCCAAGGTTATATTTTATAGTTGTAACATTGTTTCTGAGGTAACAAAACACTTATCGCGTTCCACCAAATATGACCCATACCTATGTTTCAGTATTTCTAATCGCCCGAATACTGGTTGAGGACTCTAACTTAGTTGTAGAGTTATTAGGACTTTAATTAAAGTGTGAATGCCATGTGAGGCCACCAAACAGTGAGTACAATTACTAAATCTGGCGGGATTTGTAATCTCAAAAAGAAAAGAAAGAAAAGAGTGAGCGCCAAGGAACATCAAGAGAGCACAGTTGTTTAGCCTCTCTCTGAGTTGACTTGTCTAATAGTTTAGAGATCTAGAGTTTGTAGTACTAGACTACATGTAGCACCAGATGAGTGTGTGCCACCAAATACAAATCCATTCAACTCGATATCTCCTACCTAAGCCAAAAGTCGGGGTCAAATTATAGATTATCTTCTGCTTTACTACTGAGAAAAGTACTTGCCTATCCCGACAGTAATATTTACCAAAGGTGAAGTATGAACTCCCAATGCGAATTGGCTTTTTCACTCAGATGTGTTACCTAGGCTATTATCACGTCACATTGGTTTGGATCTCTAAAGTTTTGAAATAAGAAAAGAAGAAATCTTCTGATTACTTCTATTATTTTCCATTTTTGCTAGGGACTAGCAAATCTTAGGCATGGGGGTATTTGATGAGTCCATTTTAATGAACTATTGTTACGCCTAAGTACTTTAATTCTAACATAGTATGTTTGTTAATACTCACATTAGGTCATTAAACAAGTGCATGCATCATTACTTGAGTTTTTATCGATTTTATCACATTCCATAACTTAGTATGTAATTATTTTATGTTTCATCATTGTAGGAATAAATTGCAAGAGATGAGGGGGGTGAATTAAATTCTCCCCTCCCCCAACAGCCGCTGGCCTCAACTAAGTCTTCCGACCGGCCTCAACATCTCCCCAACAGCCGAAGGCCATATTTAGTAAGGGATTTTGAAAATCCCTTAACTGGCGTGGGGAGAGGAGTTAAGAGGAGGCTTGGCACATGAGAGGAGGGTGGTTCTTCTTCTTCCCCCCCTGAGGGGATATCCTTCTTCTCCACCTTCCCCACCGTGGAGAGGGTGGACACTGTGGAACCAAGCGTGCACTGTGCACACCTTCCACCGCCATCACCGCACTACAACAGCGCCCTCACCAATCCCTTGCAAGCCACAGCCTCACCGCACCATCCTTTGCAGGCGCTACTTCACCTCCCACCATGCACTACACCAAGCCCTTGCCTGCCCACAGTTGCGCCCTCTGCAGGCGCTGTTCACCTCCCACCGTGCGCTGCACAAAACCCTGGCCTGCCCGCCCTTGCACCCTCTGCAGGTGCTGCTTCACCTCCCACCACGGTACTGCCCCCACCGCACCTTGCAAGCCCCGCTCGCAGGCACCCTCGTGCCACACCAGCGTCAGTAGGTAGCAGCATGCCATCGCCATCGCCATCGCCCGTAGGCGCTGCACTGTAGGAAGCAGCAAGCCACGCCAAGCGCCCACAAGTGCTGCACCCACCACCCTTGCACGTCACATGCTACTGCCATCGCCCGCAAGCACTGCACCACAAGCCTGCAGGCGACCCACGCCTGTAGGCGCTGCACCCAGCGGCCAGCCCTAGCATGCCTTGCGTGCGCGCGCCTAGTGTGCAGCTGCATGGGCTGCAGTAGCGGTGCTATCCTCTCCACGCGCGGCTAACCTCCTCTAATAGGGTCAATAGGCCAGTGGCCATTCTCCTCCATCCGGCCACCACTGGCCACCTCCGACCGTAGCATCACCACCATTGCATAGCCCTCGTCGAGGCGCACCACCCCGTCGACTCTCGCCGCCAATCGTGCATGACCGTCCACGCGAGGAAGAGAGAGGAGAAATCCTTTGTTTTCTCCTCAATTAATATTTACATTTAATGCCATTGCCATTTAGATATTCATATTTTATTCAGGGCACATTGCATTGATACACTTATGGTTTCCTGAAATTACTTCACTTGTGTTATGTGCATGATTTAACTTTGAATTTTGAATCAGATTTGCATGCAAGTTAAATTTATATGATATGCCATTACACATGCATCATATACATATTTTTGGAGCTTAATTCTTGACGTGAAAATTGCATAAATACCCCTGAATTTTTAAGAAAATTGCAAGCTCCATTTAAAATAGCATATTCCTCGCATTAAAGTCACGATATTGTCTGCGAACAGTGTATTACTCAACTCATGAATTTATTGGTCTATTCCTCCCTGTGGATGCAACATCTTTATTGTGGTTAAATTTGATATTTAGTTTTGATTGGGAGATTTTCCACCACACAAAACATGACATATCATTCTATTGCTATCATAAATAAGTGAGAATCTCCGTCAATAACTTGACCTCTTAAGTCTACCAATTTTATGTCCTAGTTTGTGCCTTTGATTTCACTTGAATTAGCAGTTATTTGGACTTATGACCTAATTTGGAGGTTGGTTGGCCTACAATGTAGTCCAACTTCACCTGACCTACGCTAAAGATTGCAGAATGCTTCTAGGTCAAGACCTAGAAATCACCCCGATTTGACTCCCAGGTTATTAGGTCCAAGTTTTCTAAGGTTCAAGTGATTTTAAAGCTTGATTTTAGGGCTTGTTTTGATTAGATCCTTTCAATCAAGGGCTTGGGTAGTATACAGATGCGGACGGGTTTGTTTCCTTTTATGCAAGCACATGTGAACTAGCACTCCAAAACCCTACTGTAGAAATCCTAATTTGGCTCTATTTCCAGTCCTCTTTGATTTTCACAGAAGTTCTATTTGGACTTTAAAAAAGAAGTGTGTAGCCCACGGAGATTTAGAAATTAAGCGTGATCCCTAATAGGCATAGGAATTTTGTGGTAGGATCTCAAGAAATCGCTTCAACTTCAATAAGATTTGAAAAAAAACTTTCGCAAATTAGGAAACTTTGCCTTTAAAATGATAATTACTAAAAAAAAAAAAGGCAGTTGATTCCTAATTGATTGCTTTCTTTTTGTCGTCCCTGTTGGTGCTAGAGCACCGCGATCGTTTGTTTTGATGATAACAAAACAAATGTCATTTAACATTTACACTCGGAGTACTAGATTTCAGGTCAATTGCAAATGGAGACATGATTAGACGGAGTTCGACCTCGCATCCATGACGGATTGGAGGAGCTTGATGGAGAACAGAGGAGATTCACGAGGAGCGATAGATTGAAGATGAAAGGACAAGAAGAATAGGATAGAATTCTGTTTATTTCCTTCTTGTACTTTTGTCTTTATTTCCTTGCTCTTTTTGTTCCTTAGAAAATCATGTTAAAGAGCCTCAAAGTACCCTAACAGTAGTTCTAGGAGCACCAGCACACCCTAGGATACTTAGGTTTTCTGTAGAAAACATAGAAAACCAATATAGGGTTCAAACAGCTGTTCCAGATGTCTAATTCCAAAATCAGACGTCTGATATTATGTTTTAAGACGTCTGATAACATTTAGGCTGGACATAGTTAGCTCTGTCTGATGAAATCAGACGTCCAGACCTTAGTCTAGACGTCTTATAAGACGTCTCATGACTTTGCCAGACGTCCAATTAGTGGACCGTTGGCTGGCTTAGCAAACACTGAAGGATATGACCGTTAGAGCCTTATCAGACGTCCTTAAGTCTTTCCAGACGTCTGATAGATGACCGTTTTGCCTCGGCTGACCCAAAATCTCTTCTCAGAGATTTTCTAGCCGTTGCACTCTCTTGAAAATCCATTCCCACAGAAAAGTAGGTTTCCAGATGTACAGACATAGTGCAAGACGTCCTATATGTCGTCTGATGGACTTGCACTAGAACCCTGTTTAGATATGATTAAAGTCAGGAAGAAACCCGCATAAAATCAGATGTCTGACCTTGTTCTCAAACGTCTTAAACTGGTTTCCCAGACGTCTGATGCCAGGATCAAACGTCTGATAACCCTGTAGTGCAATGATTGTTCCTAATTCCAGCCTGATTCTCTTGGGCTTTGCTCCCAACAGCTATGGTAGCTTTCCAAAGCCTTCCAAAGCTTTCCTAAGGCCTCTATAAATAGAGAGGAACCTCTTACACACAAACACACACCTAGATACAGAAGACACACCCAAGCAACACACTTTCTACTCTTTTGTGTCCTAAAGAAGCTCTTGCTCTCCAAGCTCAAGTTCTACATCTTGAGAGCATCAAGCCTTTGCGCACCCGCTCTCCACCCGTAGTTCACGAGAGCGATGTTGCACCATCGAGTGGCTCACGCACCCGAGTCATCGATTCGATGCACTCCTTGCAAAGGGGAGTTTCCTAATTCCGATAGAAGCTTAGGTTAAAAATTACTTTGTTGGCTCTACAAGAATATTTGTTATTTTATCTTTGATATTTGGTTGGGTATTCGCTCTGTGAATTCCCGTCTCCTTCGAGGGACAAAATCCTTCTCGTGAAGAGAAGGGGTTGAGGAACGCTACCCTCGCACTTGTAGCGTGGTTATAATTGAGGTTGAATCACCCTCATTTAAAGTGATTCGTTTAGTGGATTTGATTAACTTGATTGTTCGGAAAATCCTAACTCGAGAGGGTTAGGTGGTGGTTTTCACCCTATTTGGGCTTCCACCTAAAAATTATTGTGTACATTATGCGATTGATTTTTTGTGAGATTGCTTTACATTATATTCCGCATTTTTTACGTCACGCTGATCTCACCCCCTCCGAGTAGGGAAATCACAGTCCCAAGATTAGGAGATGGATTAGGGAAGAATAGAGAAGTTACCTGCCCTAGAGTGGTTGATTTGCACAGGAGATCTCCTCGTGAAATACCTCGCAAAATCACAATAAGACAAATAGGGCAAGTTAGTGCTCAAATATAATCAAAATAATGTAGAGACTAGTGATGAATTGCGCGTTGCTCCCTGGCAACGGCACCAAAATGTTGACAAGGCAAAATCGGGTTTTAAAATAAAGCATTATAATATAGCCGAAATCGCTTTGAAAACAAATAGATTTTATTACTCGAAATTTAAGTTCGAGGTCGAACAGAGGGACCAAGTGGAATTCATGCACTAAACTCAATGAATGAAATTTGAACACATAATATTACTAAAAAATCTAATGAAAAATATAAAGCATGAGTATATGGATAATAAAATATAGCTAAAAATATAAATGAGGACTTATGAAGAATTGGACATCTGATTAAAATCAGACATCTTAAAATCATATGCTATAGTGCTTTCTTCTGATTTTTCTTCCTTCTCTGATTTTTCTTGCAATCTTTCTTCTTCTTACTTCTCTAGCTTTGATTCTTTCTTTTCTTTGTCTTCTCTTTTCTTTACCTTCTCTGTCTTCTTCTTCTTCCTTCTTTCTTCTATTCCTTCCTGCCTTGGCTTTTTCTTCCTTCTTTCTTCTTCTCTAGTCTTAGCCTTGCGAGCCTCAGCTTCTTTCTTCTTCCTTTCTTCTTCCTCTTTCCTTAGCTACTCTGCGACTCTTTTCCTCTTCAGCTCTCTTCTAATTTCAGCCTTCCCTTCTTTTCCTTAGCTTCCTCTTCAACTTCCTCCTTCTTCTTCCTTGGCTTCACCCTTGGCTTCTTCTTCTTCTCCTTTCCCTATAAGAGCAAAACCTACCCCTACCCGCATGCACTCTCTTTTCCTCTTTCTCTCTTAGGCTCGCTCTCCAAAAGCCACCATCTCGGGTAATTGGATCGGGTACATGCCCGGGACTAGGCCCACCAACGTGCGTTGGTGGGCGAGGAGTGCAAGGTCAAGTAAACGAGTCATGCCAGGTCCGCGAAGGCAAGGTCACGGACAAGGTGGGTGAAGGGTGAGTGGGACCTCACCCTGTGGTAATTGAGGCGATAAGGCATATGCACAAAAATAATTTATGTGCATATGCCCGCTCACCCACTTCTGAGGTGGGACTAAACGTCCCACCTTCCTCTTGCACGCACAGCAGAAGATGGCAGGCTTGATTGGTGAGGCTGCACAAACTATCGACTCTAATTGGTAGCCTGGACACACTCGCGCCTCAAATCAATGTTGCCTGGGACTTACGCCTGGAGTGAACGAACCTGGAGAAGCTCGCAAGCAAGCTTCAAGGTTGTCAGTAATGGCGGCCGGCTACTGGATACCTGAAAACACCAAATCGGCTCATGGCCATGTCAAAGCGCTCAGGAGGCTTCGCCAAGGCACGGTGAATAGGTGGCGGTGGTTGGCGTGGTGTGGGAGTGGCTGTAATGGTGGATCTAGGGCGTACTGTGGTCTTGTGAGTGGGAGTGCTCGGGGGGTGTTTTGGGTGCATGGCACAGTGAGTGAGGTGAGGGGTTATGTTCAGTGAAGTGTTGCGGAGCTTATGGGGTGGTTGGCGAGGCAGATGGAGGTGCGGAGCGATAGGGACACCTCGCCAGAGGTCTGGCCGGAGGTGGAGAAGGTGGTGGTGATTGGTGGTGTCGAGGGATATTTTCAAGAAATAAAGAGGGGGAATAGGAAGAGGAGGGAGAGAGTAGTTATCAAAGAGAATTAGGTCAGATTTCTTGGGCAATAGTTATTTTTCAACACTTAGAGATTTCAACTAAGGACCTGAACTACAAAGACACAATAGCGTCCGGGTGTCAGCTAAAATATAGACCGCCTCAAGCCCTTGCCTTATTCAAAGAAGGATCTTTTTTCTCTTTTCTTCTTTGCTAATTTTTTTTGGATTTTTGAGTTTAGGGTTTCGAAGTAGCTTTCTACGAACACTCAACCCACCCAAGATTCGAAGAGAACCCTAAGTTCTAAGCATCTTTATGTGTGAAATGTGATAGACTCACTAATTGGCGATTTGAACGGACTTCGAGTTTCTACGCCCCTAGGTGACCTTAAAAGGAAATTCTGCCTAAAAGTGTATCTATTCCACCGGTAGCTTTCTCTCTACTTTTATTTTTATGGGGTCAACACAAGGGTGAACTCAATGTATATCTCCCAGCTTATTCTACTTCTCCGCTTCTTCCTAAGTGATTTGGAATTATACGTGCATTTCTTGAGCTGGGTTCTAAACAACCTACCAATGGGCTGTAACCCACGATAACTTACCAGTCATACTCGTGCGGTGAACTATAGCTTATTTCTTTTTTTCTTTTCCTTTCTCCTTTTCTATTTTTTTCTTTCTTTTTGGATATTTTTCTTTTTTTTTTTTTTCTAGGTAGGTGGCTTCTTTGATCTAAGATTTACCTAAAGACAACAAGAAAAGAATGGTCATGTGATTAGGCTCTAGACAACCTACCAATGGGCTATTACCCACAATAAATTGCTAGTCATACCACCCTAGAAGGTTCATTAGCTATCCAATTTTCGTTAAAACCATTGAAAAGCGAGTCAATGCAAATAGTGTGTAGATACTTAGACTTAAAATCCCTTCAAATCAGATGGCGGGTTGATAAGCCATGTTTTTATCACCCCAACTTATTTAACCAAATTGAAGTAAATTCAGAATGGCGAAGACTCGATAAACAAATCCACATTTTAGTAGACACCCGGGCTAATTAAGCCCGAAGACCTAAAGGGTCTAAGTATTCAAATCATACAGTTTTACTATCTAAGATGGAAAATTTTCTAAAGCCTAAGTTCTTTTTCCTAATTCAACTTTTTTTTTCAAAAATAAAGAGAAACTAACAAGAATCAACGGAGCTAACAAGATCATTCAAATAATGATATCCACCCCCCCATGCCTATTTAATGCAATGTCCTCATTATATTAAAAAGACATAAAATAGAGTGGAGTAGAGTAAAAAGCACCTGAATTGCATGAATAATAGGTCGGCTTTGAGATGAAAAGAAATTGTATACGTGTTGAATTTAGTTCCTTCAGCTAGGCACACTATACAAAGAAGAAGAAACAAAGAATTCATAGGTGCAAGTCAAAATCAGAATAAAAAGATTCACCTCAGGACCTGCTAGCAGATGTCCACAGATGTGGACCAGATTGTAGTGCAGACCCATACCCCATGTCGAGTATATCTAAGGTTCTGGATAAAAATTATTCAAAACGTGAGATCAGTATGCAAGTGGGGTCGGACCTGCGATTTGTGGGAATGCAACCCAAGTCCAAAAAGTCGGATAATAGAGAGATCAAGCTCAAAAGGATAATCCATGAATTTGTGCTTGGGTTACACATCCTCAGAACAAATGTTGTAAGGATCATGGTAGAAGGTTGGTAGTTTCTGACAAATAGGCACCCTTAGACTCGGTCTTTTACTTCCTCCGAAATTGGCTTTCCAAATCGTCATTTCTAAACTCCTATCTTCCATAATCAGAATTTTGAATTTCAGGACCTCCTGCATATCAATCACCCCATCTAAAATGTCCAAGTCCAAGATTAGTTGCTGAATCAGAATTGACTTAGGTCTTGTGATCTCAAAATCAAAATCATCAATATGCTCAAAGGAGTGTAATTGAGGAATGGGGCTTTGAATTGAATCCTTCATGAAATCAGGATCTAAATCCACCATGCGAACCCCAACAGGATCAAGTTCCTCAATTTTAAGGCTATCAAATGATTTATCGAATTCCTCAAGCCCAGTCATCTCACTAAAATCATGTGCTGTAAACTCAAGTGAGACTTCACATAATGATTCTTCACCTTCAGAATCAAAGAATTCTAAATCTACATTAATGTATACCTCAAAATCATTAATTACTTTCTGTTCCATGGAGACATGCATTTCGTCGTACCCCGGCTTAGGGATCTTAGGTGAAGAAATCAGTTCATTCTTATTTGATTGCTCTAGAACAATTTAGTCAACCCTGGTCTCAAAAAATGTGTCCCCCCTTACAAGTGCTTGAGCGGATTCTGACCTCAACTCTTTAGTCAAGGGTTCATCTTGGGAATCCTCCCAAGATTGTACTAGAGCAATCATAAATCTCATCATCAATTTTGATAACTTCCCAAGTGAAAACTCATCCGGGCCATTATCCTTAACATCCTAGAGCCAATCCAACAAATACTTATTAAGATCATCAATCATTTTAATCAAGGGCTTCAACTCTTCAGTGCAAGGTGTTTGCTAAGCTTCTAAAGATTGTATGGTATTCCTTAAGTTAGCCAACACCTTTTCTTGGACCTGGTTAACTTGAACCAAATGGTTTGGTTCAAGGTTGGGTGGGTTTGGGTTCAATCTGGTGAAGTCAAGGAATTGAGGTTCTTGATACCCTCCCTGATAATAGGTCACTTTTGGTTGGCCATAAGGAAATAATGACCTATATGCAGTGTAATCTGGGGAAGGGTAAGGATCAGCATATCCTTCTTGATTATAGATCATATTAGGTTGTCTAAATGAGGGCTGTGATCTATAATCAATGTTTGGAGAAGGATAAGAATCAAGATTATGGTGTCTAGGGTTAGACCCTAAACATGGAGGTCCATAACTATATCCTCAATTAGGATTATCCCAACTAGAAGATGGATGCGAATAAGTCTACTTCGAATAATAATCATTTTGTGAATAAGTAGTGGTAGGACTGTAGGAGTGAAAGTGTGAATAGGATGTGCAAGGATCCATGACAGATGGGAGGAAAAAGGTGCCATGTAATACAAACAATCAAACTTCCCCTTAAGTGGGCTAGCCTAATGACCTACAGACTCCCAGAACGCATATTGGGATGAAGAAACGATTTGATCTACTTCTTTTTGGTCAATTCAACCAGTTAGAGGGAGGGGTTGGGGAGAAGGTTCTTCCTTTGGCTTGCGCCTCCGGTTCCTAGTGTACCCCCCAACCACGATCATTTGATTATGCTCTCCAAACTAGACATCAGATTGAACGGTAGAAACAAACTAATAGAAAATAGTTTCGATCTGGGCTCCGAAGAGCAAGTCCAATCATTAAGGCTAACATCAACTCTATTTTAATTAGGGTTAGGTTTGAATGTGCTTTGTGTTGGTGCTAGAGCACCATGATCATTTATTTTGATGATAACAAAATACGTGTCTTTTAACATTTGCATCTGAGTTCTAGTTTTCAGGCTAAATTGTAAATAGTGACAAGTGTTTAGACAGAATTCGAGCTTGCATCCATGGCAAATTAGAGGAGCTTGGTGAAGATCAAAGGAGCTTCGCGAGGAGCAATAGCTTGAAGAAGGAAGGAAATGAAGAATAGGATAGATTTCCTTTCCTTTGTACTATGTAATTTTGTTTCTTTGGTTTACTCTTTATTTCTGTCTTAGATCTTATATTAAAGAACCTCAAAGGATCCTTAAAGTAGTCCTAGGAACACCTGCACTACCCTAGGATACTTAGGTTTTCTATAGAGAACTTAGAAAACCAAAATAGGATTCAGATAACCTTTTCAGACATCTAATCTGGATTTCAGACGTCAGATAAAAACTTTTAAGATGTTTGACTATTGACTCAGACGTCTGATTATTAAGGCTGGACTTAGTTAGTTCTGTCTGATGAAATCAGACATCTAGACCTTAGTCCAGACGTCTTAGAAGATGTCTGATACCTTTGCCAATTGTCCAATTAGTGGACCGTTGGCTTCCTAAGTAAACATTAATAAAATGACCATTAGTCTCGTATCAGACGTCCGTAGAGGACCCCAGACGTCTGATACATGACCGTTTTGCCTCGGCTGACCCAAAATCTCTTCTCAGAGATTTTCTAGCCATTGTACTCCCTTGGGAATCCATTTCTGCAGACAAATAGGTTTCCAGACGTCCAGACCTTGTGCCAGACATCCTGTGTGTCGACTGATGGACTTTCACTAAAACCCTGTTTCGATATAATTCAAGTCAGGAAGGAAACCTACCTAAAATCAGACGTCAGACTTAGTTCCCAGATGTCTTAAACAAGTTTTCCAGACGTCTGATGCCAGGACCAGACGTCTGATGACCCTGTCAGAATCATGATTATTTTCGACTTCGGCCTGATTCTCGGGTCTTGCACCCAACGGCTATGGAAGCCTTCCAAGGACTTCCAAAGCCTTCCTAGGCCCTCTATAAATAGAGGAGAATCCCTTGGCTTGCATACACACCCAAGACACACCTTTGCTAGAATATTTCCACTCACTTGTATCTAAAAGAAGTAGAAGATCAAATAGAAGAAGCTCTAGCTCTACAAGCACTCTCTTCACCTAAGAGCTTCGTCCTACTGTGCACCCACTCTCTCGCTGACGTTACGAGAGTGCTGTTGTGCCAAAGCATGGTTCACGCATCCGCGTCATCACTTCGATGCACTTCCACCAAAGGGAATTTTCCTAACTCCTATAGAAGCTAGGTGTTAATATTTGTGGCTCTATAGGATTCTTGTGCTTTTATTATTCTTTGGTTTGAGTATTCGCTTTGTGAATTCTCGTCTCCATCGAGGGACAAAATCCTCCTTGTGAAGAGGAGAGGTTGAGGAATGCTACCCTCGCACTTGTAGCATGGTTATACTTGATGTTGAACTACCCTCGTTGAAGTAGTTTGTATAGTGGATTTGATCAACTAGATCGATCGAAAAATCCTAACTCGAGAGGGTTAGGTGGTGGTTTTCACCCGGGTTGGGTTTCCACCTAAAAATACTTGTGCCTATTGTGTGATTTTTATTTTGTAAGATTGTTATGTTTTTAATTCCGCATTTTTTACGTCACGCTGATCTCACCCCCTCTAAGTGGGAAATTACACTTTGGAATATAATGGGCCCTTTATCTAGGTTGTGCCCTTAGTGAATGATTGATATGTGTGAACATGCACAGCCAATGATTTTCAAGCAAGATTATTTTTCGGATGTGGTGAATTGTAGGGTTTAAATCTTGCTTAGTAGTTTTTTAGGATTCAACTTTAGGTGTATTCAATCAAGTTCAGTTGGCACACCAGGTTTTGAAAGCACAGGTGAAGATGTTTTCCTTTAAAGCTTAAAAGAATGTGGAGTGCCTGGTAAATCCCTAAAAGTTAAACTTATGTGGTAGCTACTTGATGAGTTATTTTTTATTGAAGTGGTGCGGCTCAAACAACTCAAACAATTGGCCTGATACACCACTTAATTAGGCACACAAATGATTGCCTAATCTGATTTCTACTCAATTATGTGTTGGTGAGTGTACCGGCCCCAAAGATTGGGTTACCAGTTGAGTATGAAGAATCAGAAGAGGTTGTGTACCTCTACGAGATTTTTGTTAATTTTTTCTTTATATGCAGAGGGTGAGGCAGGTGGAGGTGACAAACAAACAATCAAAACTACTCTTAGAGTTTATGCAAGCTCCTAGGTTAATTAGGGTTTGTGTTATTAGGTGATGGAATGAAATCTAGTGGGTGGAGAGGTGGGGGTAAACTTACAAACTCTTTAACTACACTTTATTCCAATCTACCGCTTTTACTCACCTTGTGAGAGTACCTACAATTACAATAAGAAAGGAGAGAAGTGAGGTAAAAGAAAAGTAAAGCGGGAAAATGCGAAAAATCAAAGAGCGTTGCCTCCTCGACAATGGTGCCAAAAGGTTGAATTAGAAATCGTCACAAAAAGATTTGAGTTTGGAAAACCCGTTGTTATAGTGTGATTTGCAAGAAAACCATCAACAGATAAATTAAACCGAAAGTTGAAAGGAATTCTAGGTCGAACACAAGGAGGTGGACGTTTAATTAAAAATCACATTTGTTTTATTTTTTACGAAGCAGAATAGCTGATCGAAATTATTCAAAACTAGCTATTTACTTAAAGAATAATGAATAGAAGAGAGAGAGATAATATTACAAATAAAGACAAAATAGAGATAGAATAAACATGGATTTCACAATCATCAAGTGATGTTCATTACAACTAATCATTACACTAGAAAGCTAGAAAGATTACAACTAGAAAGTGGTAAATCTACTCTAGAAGGCGGTTAAAAGAAGGTGGAGAGAAGTTATCCTCTTCGACGGCTACTTGGATGACGAGTCGCATTGACGGAGCGCCTGGACGAAGGTGGTGAGATGTGAGATGAAGGAGAATAACAATGAACGATGGAGAATGGGGTAGAGTGACATTGTAGCAGGATCTACTTCCCAAACGGTGGTGAGAGGACAACCGCGGGATACTCTACGAAGGAGGTGAGAAGGTGAAAAATTTGCATTTTTAACTCTAATGGAGCATCTGGGGTTTGGGACAAGCTCTTAGAGCTTTGGAGGGGGTGAGAGAAGAGAGGAAGGGATGAGAAATTTAAGTGGTAGGGGTCTCCTTTTATAGTTGTAGGGATTGAGGACAATTTGGTCATTTCATGCTTAAAAACATTAATTCAGGGTCTTTAGTGACGAATTTAAGCGTCACTAAAGCCCCTGAACGTGGGCATAGGTCGTGCGCACACTCTGCCCCCTCCTCTTCCGTACTCAAAACGCATGCCCACGATCTCAAATCCTTAGTCGTCCAATCATGAGATCAGACGGCTTAGAAGCCATCGTGCCTCATCACACACCCGTGTCAGATCGCATGTGCATGGCACATCCAATGGCGCGTTTGCGATCCGCGTGATCTGGTGATGCCACGTAGCCGACGTTGCCGCTGTTCATCCTCGATCCAACAATAGCAATTGGCCCACGTCCACTTCTCGCTATGATTTTAAGCGCGCGGGGGTTCGATCCCTCATTGCTTCTTGTTTAAGTGTCAACTCCACTACGCTATGCACATGGATTGGTTCAAGGACATCTTCCACGTCCGTGCTTCATGGCCGTTGGATTAAGATCCAACGACCCAGATTTGCCGCACGCTTGAGGAGAGATGGTCGAGCAGAGAGGTGCGGGAAAGTTTGGATGGTTGGGATTGTGCCACGTGGCACCATCCTGGCCGTCCAACTTCATATGCTCATAGGTGGTGCCACAGATGTCGGATTGGACCAATTTTTGCATCGCCGGGTTGCGATCGTTGATATGAATCCATCAGTGCAGTTGGATTTATCATATGAGGTACGGATTTACACCACCTGGCCCCTTGACCTTTGATCTTTCTCGGACTACATCTGATGCTACGGAAGTTCGATCGGGGCGATCATAGAGTCGTTGTACTCCAATCGTCGCCTTGATCAGATCCGTACGGTTGGATCTTCAATCCGAGGCATTGATTAAATGTCGCCCTATCACCTGACCATAAAAAAGAGAAATTAACCTAAAATTTATACAATCTAACCTAAATACATGATGATGTTTACATCAGATATAAACACGTTTATATCACATAAATTGCCTATTTTTACGTGTTCTTAGACATAAAGTTGCATCATACATTATAAATATTGCATAACATGCATCATCATGTATTTAGGTTAGGTTGTATAAATTTTAGGTTAATTTCTCCTTTTTATGGTCAGGTGATAGGGCAACATTTAATCGGGGCCTTGGATTGAAGATTCAACCGTACAGATCTGATCAGGGCGACGATTGAAGTTCAACGACTCCAAGATCGCCCCGATCGGACTTCTGTAGCATTATATGCAGTCCGAGAAAGACAATAGGTCAAGGGACGAGGATGGTGTAAATTCGTACATTAGATGACTGATGGTAACAACATTATTAGCCATAACTAGCTCAATTTGATCTGATTAAGTCAATAAAAAACCCTACATATCCATCAGAAGATCTTAAGGGCACAAAACATTGATTTGAGAAGAAGACAAGAATACAGGGTTATTACTGCAAATTTACCATTCTATCACAAAAGAAGAATAACCACAGGTTCTCTCAGGGGTGGAACAAAGGTCAAATGATCTCAAGAGTCTGATAAGTGGGTTAAAACAGACAAAAAAGGGTTTTCATGCGTTATAGGAGTTAATGGATATCTGAAACACTAAAAACAGACCTGCTTAATCTATTGAGGTTCTGGTCAGGATAAAATTCACCTAAACCCTCTACAAAACCTTCTCTCTATTTGCCACTCCACTTGCCACCGAACAGATCCACCATCGTCCACCAACTCTGTCACCGTCCAGCCACCATAGGCCACCATCCTCCACAAAACCATCATTAGCACATTCGTCGTCACCTCATGAAGCTCCTAAAGCTATTTAACAGGAATGAGAGGCCGTATTTTGATTTTCAGGTGTTCGCTTCTCCGCCACCTTCTCCATCTGTTGCACGTCCTAGGTGTTACTCCCAGGTTGTGCGGAGAGGCTCTAGGCAGATCTCCAGGACTTCAATTAGCACCAACATCCACTGTTGCTGCTCTAATTCGGCAAAGGAAGCCCATCACAGCTGCATGCAGAAGGAAGCAGGGACTTTAGTCCCACCTCGGAAGCTGACAGACGCACAACACCGCATATATTATTTTTGTCATACAGGCTTATTGCCTCAACTGACACAGGGGGTGAGGTCCCCACACGCCCCTTCACCTGCACCTCGCCTGTGACCCGTCACCCGTAGGCCTGACTGTTAACACTGCATCTTGGGGTGATAAATCTGCCAATTGGGGTTTATCTTAAGAGAAAAATGCACAAATAATACATCATAAATGGGAATAGGAGCATTACATGCATTGCAAATCAAGATTGCTTATAATACATTATTAACGGCCATGTGTACAAGGACATGTCAAAACAGGCCTCTGATGAGCAATCGAATCACACAGATGGATTCAGAGAGACGAACGGACTCCAACGGACTCAAAATTGACCAAATCTGACATCCGGAGCTCCCGTAATTAACCCAGGAAGTTATGGCTGTTGATCTGACAATCAACGGCTCACAAGGCACCACGTGGCACCCGATCAACGCTCGCACGCCTCACCCAGTCCCCTCCATCAATCGCAGAACGATCTAAGCAGATCGGACGGCTGAGAATGCCACACCATCGCTACACTCTTCACCCGAAGCAGATCACGACTGTCGGATCTCCATCCAACAGTCGACAATAGCCGAGCACCGACGCACGATCGCAACCATCCATATAGAGCAGCGTAGCGGTCGAAGCACTCACCCACGCTTACGCGATGCAGGATCGAAACGCACCACGCAGCAAATCGAAGGCGAAGGCATGCGCGGGCGAAATTGGACCATAGATCAACGAGTGGACGGGTGAGATTGCGAGACGTGGAGCCTGTAGATGCACCTTGACTAGACGCGCATGATGATGCATGTGATCCGAGCCAGCACCCCGCGTGGAAGCTCATCTGCCCGATCTTCGATCGGATGGCTTACAACGCATGCGTGCGGATCGCCTCTGAAGAAGCACGAGTGCGCTCTGGCGACCGGTGGGCAGGGGGCTACACCGACGGATTTAGTATGGGTTTAGTGACGTCCCAGACGTCACTAAAGCCCATACTTGAATTAGAAAACCCTTTTGCCTATATAAACCCCATCCAACCACCCATTCAAGGCATTCAATTCCAGTTGCAAGTGTTCTACCCCACTCCTAGCCACCATTAGCCCTCTTTGTAGTCGCCGGAGATGACGAGCCACCAATGGAGCCCCCCTCCACCACCGTGGCTGCCTCGCCATCTTCTCTCTCTCACTTTCCCTTTTATCTTAAGCTTTACTTTACTTGTGTTTAAGCATTTATTTAGTGTTGTAATTGTAAAACCAAAGTTGCATGTTAAATGAAGTTGTTTCCTATCTACCTACTTGCCCTCTTTTATGTTTAAAGTTGCATGTGTGAATGAAGAAATTCTAACCCTAGTCTATCTCTCACTCACTCTCTCTCTCTCTCTCTCTCTCTCTCTCTCTCTCTTTCTCTCTCACTCACTTTTCACCCACGACTTTTCGCAAGCAAAAACCTATTATTTCCGTGACATTAAGTGACAAGAAAAATCCGATTTTCATGCCTCCCTAAGATCGACACTCGGACTTACGTCAATTTCATCATTTAAAACCGACATTGCAAGCACAAGTTATAATGACTCTTTTAAACACACGCGTCACGCACACGTCACTGGTGCAGACCTGACCCACCTAAGCCCTATTCACACCTTGGTTGCGATATCATGCCTGTAGCCCTGGTCCTGGGTATGCTCAGATCCGAATCTGATTACCCGAGGCTCTGGGAGAGCGAATCCTAGAGAGAGAAAGAGAGAGTGCATGGGGGCAAGGGGGTTTTGCTCTGAGGTTCAACGGCTGTCACTTAGCCATTTAAGGAATCCTTCCCCTAGTGCGTGAAGAGAAAGAAGAGAAGAGCAGCTACAGAACAGAGAAGAGGAAGGAGAAGGCATAGAAGAAGGAGAAGAAGGCACAGAAGAAGAAGAAGAGGAAAAAGAGCTAAAGGAGAGAAATAAAAAGACTTTGAGATTTAGTAGAAGTGCACTGTGCACTTATCCTATGTGGAATTTAGATTGATTAATATTGTTGAAATATTTGATATAATTGTGAGGGGTAATTGGTGATTCAAATCACCATTTTACCTCATTCCTTTTGCACTATTTAACATACACTTACATTCATATATAATTACTGCTTGGAATTTTGTTATAAATTGCTCATATATTTTCTTGAATTGCAATCTTGAGAATCATTTTGTTAATTGCTCCCTGTGTTCGACCTCGGACTTCTATTCGAGTAATAAATTCTATTTGTTTTCAAGCGATTTCGGCCTATACTACGACGCAACTTTTATAACCTCGATTTTGCTTGTTAACCATGACAAATCTAACTGTATGGATGGGTTCGGATCGATGATCATAGCCCAATAGCGTGAAAATCGAGCCAATCCAACATCTGTGGCACCATCTACAAGTCACAGAAGATGGACGGCCAAGATGGTGCCACCATTGAGCAGAGAAAAGCAGTGGCAGGTCTTGGAGTGGTATGGGTAGCTGAGATGGCGCCACATGGTGCCATCTCAGCCGCCCATACCAGTCCAAGAGCTGCCACTGCTTTTCTCTCCTCAACCGTTTAGCGCATCTCAACCGTTGGATCAAGATCCAACGGTCGAGATCAACTCAAGCTGTGCTTCCTCATTTGAAGGCAAGGGATCGGATGATCTCAACCGTTCGACCACCATCCAATGGTTGCGAGCGCTGGGCCTTAAAACATAAATGTGACCAAATGGCAACTGCAGCGCAGCGACTGGGCACTTCACATGCGAGAGGAGGATGTGAGGTCGATTCCCACTGTGCCTCAAATCAAGGTGTGAGAGCGGGTGTGGGAAAATTAGACCGTTGATGCAAATCGTCTGGCAGTGGGAGTGCCATGTGGTACATGGGAGAAGCACAGATTGCGTAAGCACGCGATGAGAAGGCGAGCGATGATGCATTTTAAGCTGTCCAATCTTGCTATCAGATGACTGAGAGCGCGCAAACGTGCGTGAAGCATTGAGCACATGGGAGAGAAAGAGGAGTGGCAGGCACACACATCTAATGTCTTTAAGTATAAAATGACCAAATTGCCCTCAATCCCTACAACTATAAAAGGAGATCCCTACCACTCGAATTCTTCACCCCTTCCTCTCTTCTCTCACCCCTTCCAAAGCTTTAAGAACTTGTCCTAAACCCGGGATGCTCCTCTAGAGTTAAAAATATAATTTTTCCACCTTCTCATCCCATTCGTGGAACATTCCATGGTTGTCTTCTCATCATCATTCGGGAAGCAAATCTCGTTGCGACGTCGCCTTGCCCCATTCTCCGTTGTCCATCGTCGTTCTCCTTCATCTCATATCTCACCACGTTCTTCTGAGCACTTCGTAACGCGGCTCGTCCTCCAAGCAGCCATCGAGGAGGATAACTTCTCTCCACCTTCTCTTTACTGCTTTCTAGAGTAGATTTACCACTTTTTAGTTGTAATCTTTCCAGCTTTCTAGTATAATGATTATGATTATGAAATTATTTTATTCTATTTCTATTTTGTCTTTATTTGTATTATTCTCTCTCTCTTCTATTAATTATTCTTTAAGTAAATATCTAGTTTAGATTTAAATCGACCAGTTAATCTACTTCGTGACAATAAATTAAGCATGAGTTTTAATCAAATGTCTGTCTCCTTGTGTTCAACTTGAAATTACTTTTGAGTTTCGGTTAAATTATCTTTTGATAATTTTTCTCGCAAATCGTACTACAATGATGGATCTTCAAAATTCAACCTTTTTACGTAGAATTTCCGATCTAATAGATATATAGTGTTTTTGTTGTCATCTTGAACAACCATGTAACAAACTGGATCTTTATCAATATAATAAACATGGAGAATACATAAGGCTAATCATTTTGAAGGAATCTATTGTATTCATAGAGATCTAGACCGCAGTTATGTAGAAGGGTGAAAGATTTCTTGTGATTAGCCTAGAATTGTCGAGTGGTGGATCAATAAGTAGGAAATTACCTATGCTAGAAAGGGTTGGAAATATGAAGTTTAAGCTAAAATTAGAGTACTTTACAATCTAACAATTAGACAAGAATTGTAGTGTCTAATATTATTGGGCTTGTATTTACGGCTTACTTGTTCACTTCAAGAATAATAGATGGTATATTGCGAATAGGTAGTAAAGTCCACCATAATGATATAATAGGTAAATATGTAGCAAATTTCTTGCAAATTTACGATTTTCATTTCATCCATTTGTTTACGGTAAACAATTTCTACACTTGGATCGAGAAGAGATACAACCTAGATTACGAAGGGATCGTGGAGTGATTAAAGAAAGTTTTCGTGGCCTGATAGGAGGGTCACGACAGAATCTCTTATATCTAGTTTGGATTTTGAGAAGGAGAAGAAATTGCATTATAATCGGTAATTTTATATCGATTGTGGATTCCTTATCGTGGTTTGTTTTGTCAGTGGGTGTCTTCATGTAATTTCACTTTTTTCAGGACTTGCATTGGAATCGGTCAAATTTGCAGGGGTCCCTACCTCGAGACTAACATATCATGTGCTAGTCATCTGCACACTCTTCTCCCATATAGGGCATTGAGAGAATATAGGTGACCCACGTGTATGTTATATATAGGTATGAAAATTTCTTCCACTAAAAGTAAAGATTTGTATTGCAAAATTGAAGATTGAAATTACTAAATTTAAATATGTTATGTATCAAATTTAAAGTTAATTTAACAATTCTAATATCTATATCAAATGAGACTCATTATTGGTAGTTTAAGTATTATGAAATTTGACTTTAATGGATATAGGTGTCAGAAGTATCGAATTGATTTCAAATTTGATGTATAATATATTCATATAAGTGAATTCACTCATTAAATTTTAAATCCATAATATTATTTACAGGGAAAAATATAATCACACTTATACATAACTTACACACACATAGGAATCCTATCTAGAGAGCACAGTACTCATAAAGACCCATTTGAGTACTCGTTCCTATCCTTTAAATTTGCATTTCATGGACGAGAATAATACCACCGATAAGAGCATTGGTGGTTTTGTAACAAATGAGGAAAGAAAGGAGTTGCCAAATAAAGTGTCGATCCAAAAAAAATTTTGCCCTATAAAGACATAAAAAAATAATTTCATAATTATTATGTACCATATTTAGAATGTAATTACAACTACTTGTGCAATCTAATTAACAAATATGGTAACAAATCAAGTCACAATAAATAAAACTGATAATGTTACAAGTCAACCAAAAAACATTGTAACAAAAGAGTAGATATTTGGTAACGAGGAATAGAATTGTTTATAACCACAATGTTTTACCGTTGTAATGTCTATGAAAGATATTGTAACAAAAACGAATGCTTGTTGTCACCAATTAAAAGTAGAAAAACCTTGTAATGCATATGAGTGAATGTTGTAACGATGTATTCTGAAACTAATTTGTATTACATCTTGTTGCATTACAATTATTTCATTCACTGTAACATCTGATCGTGGATGTTGTAACGATGCGCATATACGATTGTAACCAAACACTTTATAAGAAAAAGAAATATTTCTGAGTGATTGTATTACACACTCATAAAAGTTGTATTACAGGTTTTCATGTTATTTTTTACTCTTGCGAAAGAACATTTCTAAAGTCTTATATTACATGCTCATAGGTACATTGTAATACATCATAACAATAAAATCTCAAATCCTTATAATATCTACGATTGTATTACATTGTTACAATAGATATTTTTTTTCATATGATGGATGGATTGGTGTGTTACTTCTTTTCTCATGAAAATATTTTTCGAGGGGATACATATGTTAAAAATTATTATATAGGTAAGATATGAAAATTTAAATATGTTATTCATAAATAAATATAAGAACATGATTGATCAATAAACATGCCTAACGGGATGTAATTCAATGTCAAAACTTGAAACAAATTCAGTGTCTCGTATACAGAACTTGTAGCACGTATTCAATAGCAGAGAGATGATGTCGTTGCAAGATGTCGTCACATGAAGCAGTTTCAACGAGAATAATGAAAATGAAAAAACAAACAAATGTGAAAGTATGAACCACAAATAAAAATCAAGATTTCAGTTACATGAATAGATTTATTTCAAAAATAAAATATATAAATTAAAACCACTTATATTTCATTCAAACCAGTAATTATAAAGTGATTCCATCAATCACAAATATAATCTAATGGATGAGATTCTATGCTTATATAGATGTTTAAGAGCCCATATTCTTTAGATACATACCCTATATATATATATATATACATATACATATATACATATATATATATATATATACATATATACATATATATATATATATACATATATACATATATATAGCGCTTGCGACTCCGCACCAACGGCAAAGAGCCCCGCAGGTACGTATCGGACTAACCCTGAACTCCTCCGATCATGGCATGGCAGCCACCACTCGTTTTTTGGTGGTCTTTGGGGCAAAGGTTACAGTTTGATTGGTTGGTATTCCTTTATCAATGTTGGTGCTTGCCTTATTTGGGTGCCCTCGTTTAAATCGTCCGTCGAAACCCGAAACGGAGAAAAAAAGAATGGTGATGGTAATGTTGTGATCTGTTTTGATCTCGTGAAAAATAAGAATAAAAGGAGAGCTTCTAGCATGTTTTGTGTTATTTCCAGGAGTAGGGCGCTGTGTAATCTCTCCACTTTGATCCTTTATATGCTTACAAATAAAGCATGCAAGCAAGCAAGTCATCAGTTTAACACGGTCCCTAGGTCCTCTTTGAAAAAATACGGACTCAAGATGCCCGTATCTCTACACTACTGCTCCTTGTGGCTTTCTTCAATCACCACTATCTACATCTCTTTGCTATTTCTCGCTAGCAGCGTTGACTTGCTGAGATGCTTATTGTTCCTCATGCCTCGTTTATGATCCGTTCAATCATGACAAAAAGCCACCGTAGGACTCCTAAAAGTTTAGTGTTTGTCGTGCATAGTCTATTCTACATGCGTTATGTTCAATAAGTCTGGTCTGTGCTTCTACTCTAGAGTGTAGATGGACATGTATAAGAAACAATGTGTAGTATGAAAAGAAAAGAAGTCATGCCAAAGTCAAGAGTGATTGGATTGCCAAAAAATAAAGAAGGGATTTTCACGACTTCGGATGTCTTGTGTTTGTTTTACTCAGTTCTTGTGGACCTCTTTATACTTCTTTAGATGCAACTCCAATGTGGAGGACATGCTTCTTGATCTTATGCATTTGTTCACTTCATTTAGCAACAACATCACCATCAATGGTGGTAGTAAGTACCTTGTCTATAGTAGTGAATAACCTAGGACCTTGTGCAACCATAGTAACCATCACTAATAATGCTTATGCACTTAGACTTAGAAGCCAAGGGAAAAAGTGTGTCTTTTTTAAAGTGTAGGTGGACAACTTTGAGAGCTCCAAGCCTAAAACCTACTAACTGTCTTATTTACAACAAAAGAGTTGTCTACATCCTATAAGCTGCTCTCCCTTTAGTTTAAGCTTCAGAACTTGAAACTTTGTTAAAAATTATAAAGCAAGAATTACATAATCATCGTGCAAGATATCATATCAATGAATAAAATGGAATAAGAGGCACACGTATAAAAGCATAGTTTAATTATGATAGTTAATTTTGGATCCAACAAGAGATAAGTTGTTAACTAGAGAACACTTTATCATCACAGATGATAGGCAACAAAGGACAATAAGCAAGTCATTATGAAGTACATGGCATAAGTTAAGCTACTTGCACAATTAGCAAAATCATATCTATATCAAATGAAGATTCTATTTATCAATCAATCAGTCAATGAGACTACGACCACGCCATTCCCATGATAGGAAACCATGTATAACCCCTATGGTAGGGTTAGAATCATGTACTACCTTTGTGATTAGGTAAAGTGAAACTAGTTTCAATATTACATTTGCCGACATTTATCCCCATTGGCAGGGTTTGATTGTAGTCCACTTGTGGTTTAATTTGAAATGAAGAGGGGACGAAGGAAAGGAAGATAGAAGATACTGAAAAAGGAGGAAAAGAGGAATAGGAAAGGAATAAATCAAGAAATCCAATGGAGAGAAATTAGGTGTAAAAGGTTGTACCAAGAAAAGTATGGATATAGGGTAACCCAAAGGACAAAACAATTGATTTAAGGATATTCTTCACCAATAATACATCACTTATCTTGACATTAAATCTATGATTGACCTTGAGAACTACGTGCAATCCAACAATCGATTATAGCTTAGATGTTCTAGGAGGATATCTTCTCTTTGTACAACTCCTTTGTTCGTTGTAGGTGGAGCTTGTTGTAGCTTAATATCTTCTCCTTTCTCAACTCCTGTACATAGGTTTCCATCTCCATCTCTCCATCCTTATCCACTCTTGTGCTTATCCTCATTTTGTTCTTATCTATTTCCATCCTTATCCTCATCCTCATGCTTATCAAATTCCATCCTTTTGTCATCCTTATCCACTTTTCCATGATTATCCTTATTCATTGATTAAAGAATTAGAAAATTTGCACCCATACCCAAGTGCCTAAAGTTGGCTATTTTTTATATATGTATCTATTATCACATTCTAACCTGTTTATGAAAGCTTTGTCCTTTAGACCTTTAATTAGGTGCATGAATCAAACAATATTGAATCATAAAAATAATAAGTAATGGTATTCATATCTTAATTGAAAAGTTCAAGATACTTTCCTTGTATTTCAAACTCTAATTCCCACGTGGCTTCTTTCTCATTATGAGTCTTTCATTGAACTTTCACATGAGGGATGGTGCATCTTAAAATTGGTTCTTTTCTATCCACAGTTTACAACAACTTTTCATTATATCCCAAGCCCTATCTTCATTTCGAAATAACACTTTTAATGACTTGATTTGGACTAGGAGTCGCGCTGTTGTCAAGTTTTTATGTGAAAAACACACCAATTAAAAGTTCTAACTTAAGATTAGGTAGTACGAGGCAAGTTGGGTCGAATCCTTGGAGATGGTTGGCCTATGATAAAAAAGGAGTGCATATGAATTTTTTCGGAATTTTGGAGGGCCTTTAGGTATTTGTTTGGGAATTAATGTTCGGATTGGTGCAGATGTTTAGAAATGACCCTTTGATGGTTTTCAGGTTGGCCCATATGTCTAACTTAGTAACGAATTTTTACAAATTTTCGTCAAGAAATTAGGTTTGTCTAGAAAATTGAGACCACAAATTTTTCTCAAATTTAGGTTATATGCAATTTTATAAAATTTCAACAATGTCTGATTCAAGAATCTGAAATTCAGAACGACACACTTCCACTTCAAGAATTTTATCTTTTTATATAGAAAGAGTTAGACAATGAAATTTATATTTGTAGAATCCTCATTTCAAGACCTATATTTAGTAAAAGTATGGCAATTTTTGGTGACACAAAATTTGAAGAAATAGATTTTTAAAGTAAACAATCAAGTTTGTTCGGATTGATATAACAATGAAAATACGAAGAACACGGAAAGCAAGCAATGGGGGAAATGCGTGGGATTTGGGGTGGTTCTTAGGCATTCCAAGGTGCATCTTAGATTGCGTGGTGATCACAATACACGTCCCCTTTGGCTTGACGTGGGTCTACTTCACATCTGAGGCATAGCTCGACTTAGCGTCTTGCTCTTAGGCTCGGGCTATCTCCAAATGATCCGTAGTATCCACGAACTCGGGTTCCCTCATATGCGGCGCCACTCAACCTAAGGCACACCCTAGCCTACCTAGGCTTTACCCCTACTCCCACGCTTAAGGAAACTAGCCACTCATCACAATACCAATCACACACACCATAATAAAAATGAAAGCATTCATTCTTATATCAAACTCTAAAGTCATTAACACAAAATCTAGGAAACAAGATGGGTATAGAAAAAACTTTAGAGTTTAAGATGCAGTGACGGTGATGAAGATGGCTTGCTTCTTGGTGTCAATGACGGTAGTGAAGACGACGCTCCATGCTCCTCCTCCTCATTGACAGCTTGAAGATGGAGATGGCAAAGGAATAGGAAGTGGATTAATGGAGTTCGTGGGGCTTTAAGATGGTGGTGGATGGAGATGAGAGAGAGAGGGAGTGTGGTGGTGCCAGTTGTGAGGGAGGAGATGGTGGATGAGTGAGGTGGTTGGCTAGCCTTGAGATGGGAATGGAGAGGGGTTGTCGTGAAGTAGAGATAAGTGAGAGAAGAGGAAAGTGAGCGATGGGAGGAAAGGTAGAATTCGGTGGACTGAGTGAGGGTGGCTATGTGTGAATGGGTGTGGGATGGGATCATGAGAGGAGATAGGAGTGCATTCTGTGCGATGGAGTGGTGTGTTGGGGATGAGCGTCAGGCGATGGAGTTAGCAGAGTAGACGTTAAGGCCTACGCGGTGATGAGAATGGGAAGGGTCGCGGGTGCATGCAATTATCTGCGCTATAAAGTGAGAGGAACTGAGATCGCGTTGGGATGGGGGATCGTGCTGTGTGCGATGGGCAAAATGGGATTGGACCTTGCGAGAATGATTAGGGCCTGCCGAGGAAAATGGGAATGAGGTGGCATTAGCGCTCGTGGAGTGTCGCCTGCATGGGAAAAATTATCGGGTGCTTAGGGGTGTTAAGGCTGGAAAAAAAAATAGAGTTGTCGTGAGGCCATTTGGGTGGTGGTTAGCGAGTTGTTGGTTAGGATTTGGGGAGGAAGTGACAAGAGATTGAGAGTGGTCTCAAGAGGGAGAAAAAGAGAGGTATTTAGGGGGAGGAAATTTATAGTGATGTACAAATCCATGGGTATTTTTTTAGGGAGAGAGAGAGGTGATGCTAACTTTGATTTGTCACAATCTTAATCCAATGCTAAAAAAATGTCACTCCATGTAGCATCCTGCAAACAAGCAACAAAAGGTATGTAATTATTTATAAGATGGAATATGATGTATGATGCAAGAGAATGTATGCAATCCTAATCTAAATGTGATGGTCAATTAATGGACTAATCTAAAGCAAAGATGCATGCATTGTTATGGAACAAATTTAATTTAAACATGACTAATATGAATTCATGCATGCACACCAAGGAGTACATCTTCTTAACGTTAGACATGAAACACATTATGTACCCTAGATAAACTTGGAGGTTGTGCCAACGAAATGCAGCTCCACCATCCTTTTCTAGTATTTCAAATGGGCTAATAGATCTTGGGGTAAGTTTTCCTTGAAGTCCAAATCTCACAACACTCTTGGTTGGGGATACTTTCAAGAAAACATGATCACCTACCTGGAAATCTTATGTACGCTTTTTTTCATTAGCATAGCTTGGGCAGTGCGAAGATGTTCTTTAATCAATCAAATCTCTTAAATCTTCACTAGGAATTCTGGATCCATCACCTTTCTTTCACTCACATCATCCCAATAAAGAGGTGATCGACACTTTCTACTGTATAAAGCTTTGTAAGATGCCATTTGAATACTAAATTGATAATTGTTGTTATAAGTAAATTCAACTAGAGGCAAATGATCTTCCCAAGAACCTTTAAAATCAATAACACATGCTCTCAACGTGTCTTCCAATAATTGAATTGTCCTTTTTGATTGGACATTAGTTTAAAGGTGAAAAATCATACTAAACTCTAATTTATTTCCCAAAGCACGATGGAGACTCCAAAATTGTGAGAAATTGATTATCACGGTCAAATACTACAAAGATAGGAACTCCATGTAGTTAAACAATTTCTCGAATATATATTCTAGCTAACTTCTTTAAGGAATAAGCAACTCTAATTACAAGAAAATTAGCAGATTTCGTTAGTCGATCCACTATTATCCATGCTGCATTACATCCTGAAGGAGTTCTTCGTAAACTTATAACAAAGTCCATTGTGATATTTCTCACTTTCATTCAGGAATCGATAGTGGTTGAACTTTCCTGCTGGCTTTTGATGTTCTGCTTTCCTTGCTGATAGTTAGGACATTGACCCATAAAGTGTGCTATCTCTCTTTTCATATTATTCCACCAAAATTTACCCTTGAGATCTTTATACATTTTTGTACCTCCAAGGTGTACCATCATGTGGTATACATAATTTGTTGCCAAATCGCACGATCCATTCTCATTAATTTGAAAATCTAATTGTAGGCCAAACTGCCTCTCCTTTTTTATCTTATAGATCTTGATGTCATTTTCTTGTGCAACTTTAATCCTATCAATTAAGGTAGGTTGAATGACCATATTAGCCAATATACTTACAGGTGCATGCATCTAAACTTCCAACCTCAACTTCCCTATATCATCAAGTATGTGTCTTTCATAGGTAACTGTTGGTAGAGCACTTATTAGAGTTATTGGAGTCATTTGTCATATTTTTTGTCCTATTGGACTCATGATGTAATTTTCCCAACACCTCTGCTTATATAAAGAGGTGTAGGGTTTCATTTAAGAATAAGACAAGTCATTTTCTCCGATTTGGTATCAGAACGACGATCCTAGATCGGCGGTCTGGTATCCCACCTCTCATGAGCCTCCGTACCCCTCCACCAAAACCCTAACTCCTATTTCACACTAGCGGGAGCCAACGCCAACCAGCCTCCAACCGTCGTCGGCCCTAGGAGGCTGCTGCAGCAGTCCAGTGGCTACTAGTGCTCGTCGCGGGTGATGCTGCTCCTTATCCTCGAGCTGTGGATCGCCTTCCTCGAGCGCTAGCACTGCCAACAAGCCCTAGCAGACCTGCCTTGAGCCCTACAAGGCGCCGCCACCCCTCCGTGAGTTCTGCAGTGTCGCCTCGAGGCCCTGCATAGCCACTTCTCGCACTGAGGTCCTGTCATTGCTACCGCTCCTCACGCTGAGGCCCTATCTAGAGGTCATGGCGTCGCCCTGAGGTCGTAGTGCCACTTGGAGGTTGATCCAGCACCTCGAAGCATCGTTCTGGCGCCTCCCCTAACCTTAGGACAACACCTTCCATCGCCGGAGTGTCGCCTCTGACTGCGGCAGCACCGCTACCTCTATCGCCCATCACCTACAGGTCGTGGTGGTGGCTCTTAGGTCTGATTGAGCTTGCCCAAGTGTTGTTAGGACACGCCCTAACGTCCTAACATGTGCTAAAACCTGATCTACAGGATCTCTGTGACTCTTGAGATGTTTTCTAAGGTTTCTTAGCCTTAGATCTCATGTTCAAAAGATTACTTTTCTCTGATTATGAACTTATCAGATCTGAATATTGATTTCAAATTGCACTTGTGGCATCTTGTGGCAGTCCTAAGGCACGATGGCCTCCTCAGACTCTTTGAAAGTGTCATTGATTACTGTTATGGATAACGGAGGCTATAAATCTCCTTTCTTTGTTCCTATCGCTAAGTAGAACGAGGCCAAATATGCTAGATGGTCTCATACGTTCCTCATGACCATTGAAGGGCATGATAAAGAATATCTACTGTTGGAGATGGAGCCACAAGATAAAATAGGGAAAAATGCCATGTGGAAGAAAGATAATTCCATGGTTCGTGCATGGATCATGAATTCTGTTAAGTCTCAAATTGGTGATGGAATCATGTACTACAAGATCGCTAAGGAGATGTGGGATTTTCTACGCAATACATATTCTCATGAAAAGAATTCCAGCAAAGTGTTTGAGATTCACCATGCCCTTGGTCGTCTCAAACAGGAGGGTCAATCTTTGTCACAGTACTATGCCACCCTAAAGGGGCTTCTTGAGAAATATAATGCATGCCGACCTATTTGCACGTGTGCCACTTAGAGGACACATAGGAAGGAGTATGCTATCCTTCAATTTCTTGATGGACTTGGGCCTGACTATGAGGCTGCTAGGTCCCAGATCCTTACTCTGGCTGAACTTCCATCTCTAAAGGAGGCTCATAGCCACATGAGCAGAGTGGTTGTTAGGCAACCTGTGTCAGAGAGTAGACAAACCCCTATACTTGTTGCTGCAGCACGAGGAGGACGTGGTGCTCCTTCCACTAGGGGGAGAGGACGTGGTGGTCGAGGTACGAGTGGCAAACCTCGCATCATTTGCTCACATTGTAGAAAGATCGGCCATATAGAGGCCTCTTGCTAGACAAAGCATGGTCGACCTCCCATGGCCAACCAGGCTGTCACTTTGGAGGAGGGAAGCAACATGGTTTCTCGTGCAGACTATGATGCTATGATTCATCGTCTCTCCCAACTGACTTAAGAGACTACTACTACTACAGATACTGCTACCTTAGCCACTTTAGGTATGACTTCTGCTTATAGGTCTGGTAACACTGACAGTACATTATGGTTGGTGGATCCTGGTGCATCTCAACATCTCAGTGGGGATGAGATGTGTTTTGGATAGGTTCATAATTTTCCCTTAGGGAGATCTGTACAGGTAGCAGATGGCAGGTTGTGTAGGATTCATGGAGAGATGTTACAGTGACTCCTACTCTAACATTGCCTGATTTCTTTATGTTCTAAAATTTCCTATTAGTCTTTTGTCTGTCAGTAGAATTACAAAAGACTTGCACTGTCATACAATATTTGATGAGCTAGGCTGTATTTTTTAGGACAAACTCACAAGGAGGACTATTGGTGGCAGACATGAGGAAGGGGGTGTGTATCGCCTGGTCCAGAATCTAGTTGCCGCTACATGTCAGGGCGAGGTTGCATTTAGTGCTGGTACAACCCTTCAGTGGTACAGACATCTTGGACAGCCATCACTGGACAGGCTTCGATGTGTCATTCTTCATATTTCACCAGCTACAGAAATTTTGTGTGATGCATGCTAGTTGGGAAAGCATCACAGGACTAGTTTTCCTCCTAGTTCATCTCATAGTTCTAATGCTATCTTTGATTTATTGCATATGGATATATGGGGATCGAGTCGTATCCCGAACAGATTGGGTCATAGATTTTATCTACTTAATGTAGATGATTTTTCTAGGATGTCATGGTTATTTATTTTGAAAAAAAAATTTGATGTTGGATCAATGATTGAAACATTTATCTTAAAAGTAAAGACTCATGATGAGAACCTCATCATGAGCCATAACTAGCTCATTTTGACCCAATACAAAGGATAAAAGCTCCTACATATCTCAAGGAAAGGCTTAACTCAGAGAATTCTGAGTTTGAGAAGAAAACCAGTCATAAGGGGTAAAAGTGCAATTTTACCAGTATAATCTGCATACAGGGTAATTCAGGGCCCAAACACAGGTCAAAACAGCTTAATAAGAATAAAAGTGGGATGAGATGATCTAGCAAGGGCTACATCACTTCCAAGGAACCAAATGATAACCTGTAACCCTAAAACAACCCGCTTCAATTCACAAGGTTCGGGGCAAAGTAAAAATAGAATAAACCCTCTAAAATTCATAGAAAAATAATCTCTAGGGTTTAGAACCTTCAATTTGGCCTTTAGAACCCATTTTGACCTACATTGAGAACCATGCCCAATTAATAACTTAATTTGGGTTTTTGCGCAAATTGACCAGTCAAACAAGGTTTAATATGAAAATGAAATTCACCATCAGATTCCTTAGGTTTTAATTAGTCATGTATAAAAACTTGAGCCTAAGAAGAAACCTCCTTGACCGACTTCACACTTTGGTCCTCATATATTTACTCTTTGGCCCTCAACTTTTGAACCCTCGCATTTTGGCCCCTAACTCTCCTTCGTTCTTTGCAATCAGGTCCCTCCTGCAAAACCCTGCCAGCACCATGCTCCGGCGACCTTGCGCGGAGCATGGCGCCGCGCAGGGTGAGGTGGGGGACCTGGCAAGTATACCGGGGGTGCCCTACGTCGTCAGCCGTCGCAGGGGCACCCCCATGGTCATTGTAGCCCACCATACCGGCCGTGCGAACGCACGGACGGTATGGGTTCGTGTTCCGACCATTCTCCGGCGAGGGAGACACGTCGTCTCCCTCCGCCTTCCTCCCTGTTTCATCCCTATAAATACCCCCCGCTGCTCCACCGACCAGGGCAGCCTGGATCTGACGGAGAAAACCCCCAGCTTTCTTCTCTTCTTCCTCCGGCAGACGCTCACCAGCTCCGGCGGCTTCCTCCCCCTCCACCTCTTCGCTCTGCCGCAATACTAGCAGCAGAGACTTCCTCCCCTGCTCTTCCCGCGCCACGCCGCACCCAGCTGGCGCCTCTCCGGCTCTCTGCTCGCCGCCGCCCCTCTCCCTGAGCATCGTCTTCTCCGGCGACAGTCGATACGACTGTCGCCCTGTTCCTCCCCCTTCGTCCCTGCAAGTAAGTTAGACCTACTCCCCTTCTTCTCCTCTTTCTTTCCCCGCTTTCAATTTAGTCAATTAAACCCTCGACCGCTCCTGTTCACCCTCACCCTCTCCGCCTCCGACCACCCTCCGGCGAGCCGCGCCCATCACCTCAGCGACCCACACGGCTCGCCGACCACCGCAGAACATCCGCCTCCTCACCCTGATCCTCTTCCGCCCCTCCACTTCCCACCAAACACCCTCTGCAGATCCACCGAACACACCCACTTCTTCGCTTACAGTTTGACCTAGGACGACCTGTTGGCTCCATCACGCCCCCTGCAGACCCCCTGACCACCTTCGCCGTGCCACGGCGAAGGTTCCCCGCCTGTCTGATTTGGCCGAGAGGCCGTTCTTCTGTGACCAGGTGACTCGCCCGCCGTCGCCATTACTGAGCAGGCAGAGCTCCTTCACCTGCAGGTGCAGGCACGCCTTCGCCTAGGTTCGACTCCCAGGTTGCGCAGGGAGTCTCCGCGAAACGTCCCAGGCTCGCAGATGGGGCGAAAGCAGCGCGTGAAGCCACGATCGCCCACTGCTCCCTCCGCGACGGGCGCTCAATTGGGGTGGGACATTTAGTCCCACCTCGGAACTTCTCGGAGGCGCGCGGACGCATAAAGGCAAAAAGTGCCTTATGCTGTCTGCCTCCTGACCACGGGGTGAGGTCCCTCTCACTCGACCCGGCCTCGTCCGTGACCACGCTCCGCGGACCTGGCCCGACCCGATTAAACCGACCTGCACTCCTCGCCCACCACGCACGCCGGTGGGCCTGGACCCGGGCCTGACCCGAACCCGATTACCCGGTAGCTCTGGGAGAGCTTTCCCAAGAGTGGTTTCAGAGAGAGAGAGACGCGGGGGGGGGAGGGTAGAGTAGGTTTTGCCTCTTGACGAAAAACTCTGAAGTGTGCAGGCCAAAGAAGAAGAAGAAGACCCGCGGAAGAAGTGCAGGCGAAGAAGAAGGAGCTGCACTGTAGCAACTGCTCAGTTAAGTCGTCGAAGCACCGGGTCAGACGACGGAAAGTCAGCAGCCAGAGCAACACAGAAGGCAGGCTGAAGAAGAAGGAAGAGCAACGGCCAAAGCAGAAGAAGAAGGAAGGAAGACTTAGTAGCTGAAGGCAGAAGCTCTGCAGCCATAAAAAAGAAAGGTCACCACGATTGCAGAAGAAGAAGAAGAAGAGCATCACCACGATTGCAGAAGAAGAAGAAGAGAGGTCAAGGCAGAAAACCAAAGAAGAAGAAGAGCATCACCATTGCAGAAGAAGATTATCACCGTAGCAGAAACCAAGGAAGAAGAAGAAGGAGATCTGAAGAAAGAGAAAGAAAGAAGAACATCACAACAAATTCTTTCCCTCTCTCTTTATTTTGTAAAAGAAACATGTATATCTCTAGAATACGACTTGCTCCCTGAGTTCGACCTCGGGAACTCTTTCATTTTCCGAGTAAAAAATTTATATTTGAAATGTTGGCAATAACCGGCCTTACTACAACGTTATAACAAATACAAAACCGACGTTTCATTTTGGCGCCGCTGCCGGGGAGCAACGGCTATTCTAGAGGTAAACATTCCTGTTTCTTTTAAGTTCTGATAATCTCCTCTCTTTTGTGCAGCTACAGGAACTCAAGAAGACAAGCAACCACACAACCACTCCGAAGACAGGTAAATCTTTTCTCTCACTATTAACCCCTACACTCTAAAGAGGAAGAAAAGAAAAGAACAAGCAATATAGGGCTAACCTGTCTTCCATACTTAGTAACCATAAAAAGTTGCATGTTTTCAACTCATCACTCCTGCACACTATTAAGGGTATTTAAGGGCTAACACATTCTTGCTTGAGCCCTAATTGCCCAACAAAGAGTTAAATGGACCAAGTAGAGCCAACATAAGGTCAAACATTAGGATTTCAGTAGAGACACACCCCTTAATCAAGAATTGAGGAAATCCAAAAGAGGTGTGCCCAAGCCATTGATTGAAAATAATTAACAAGAAAAATCCTAAACAATTGGCTCTCTCTAAACACTTGAACCCTAAAAGACAGGACCCAAAAAGCTCTCAAAGAAAACAAGAGGTAAAGTTGACCCCTTTGGGTTAACCAACCTTAAATTAGGTCACTCTTTGCACTTAAAAAGACTAAAGTTCAAGTGAAACCTTAAGCACCCTGATCTTAAAATTGGTAGACTTAAGAGGTCAAGATCCCCATTCTGGTCTACCTGGAACCGCAGTGACAAGAGAGGTCGGGTGGGGGAAACCCTGTAACCCGTGGGGACGCTCTACCGTGTAGGGGTCTTCGCGGGACTCTCCCTCTCTGGCTGCCCAGGTAATTCTCAGGTGGACGATCTTTCTGATCAAGGGGTCCATCTGCCCCGCACCTCTATAGTCACCCAACACATTTTTGGGTGTCTTGATTGGGTCCAGCACCTTCTAAACTTACCTCTCCCAACTGTGCATGTACGGAAGGAGGTCTCTAAGACCACCCTTAAGACCTCCATTAGAAATTCGCTCTCGTCAAGGCCAAGCCTCGACGCCCGTATTTGTGCAGCAACACCCTCACATTATTCTCTCTTCTGATTCAGAACCAAGTTCTTCTTCTTCCCCCATCATGGCTCAGCCAGTTGAGGAAGAAAATAATCTGGAACACCAGCTCCAGCGACTCAATGACCTCTTCCAAAACTTCGTACACCCACCACAGCGTCCTATGATGCGGGACCACTACAATCCTGCTGCGGTGGCCATTGAGCCTCGAGTTAGAATCCCGATTGGAGGACCTGATTCCGAACTAAAGCCCAACATGATTCACGCTATACCTAAATTCCATGGGCTTAATTCTGAAGATCCCTTCCAGCACATCAAACAGCTAAAGCATCTGGCCCACACTTTTGGATCAGATGCGCAAAATCGGGATATTCTTCTCATGAAGATGTTCTCCTTTTCTCTTATGGACAAGGCCGCCCATTGGTATCAAACTCAGACCCGGCCGATCAACACTTGGGAAGAACTTCAATCCGAGTTTTTGAAAAAGTTCTTTCCTGTTGGTCGGACCAACGCCTTGCGCCATCAGATTACACACTTCACTCAACAATCAGGAGAACCTCTCCATGAGGCATGGGATCGTTTTCAGGATCTCATGAGGAAGTGCCCCCATCACGGAGTTCCTAAATGGGAACAAGTCCAATCTTTTTACCAGGGACTCCGTGAGGACATCCGCCTTTTCGTCAATGCAACCTGCGGAGGAAACATCATGGGTCAACATGAAGACACCGTATGGGAGATTCTCGAAAACATGTGCGAGAACTCCATCAACAATGACTCCATGGGATTATTCGACAGGACGAATACCCGCGCAGCGACGAATCTTAAGGGAGCACATGAGACGCAGGACCTGTCCGCATCAGTCGACCTGGAGTTAATGGCCAGTCGATTGGACAAGGTCTGAATCATTGAAAAGAAGGTGGATGAGCTGACTCAGCACTTGCAGCGAGCCACCTCTGCGCGTAACTCCTTTGCACAACCTCCTTCCACACAGGAGACTGTGCAAAACATCCTCCACCGATCCTCCCCTGGGATGGATCCATATCCATCCCCATCTGATTCTTGGACTGGAAGATCATCCGATCCTTTCTTCACCAGCCGGGGGAACTCCATTCCTCCTTTCCCTGATTCTCAGGAGGTTCCTCAGACCTGCGAGGACCTCAACGCCATCCAGAACGACCCATTCTCCAACACTTACAACCCTGGATGGCGAAACCATCCCAATTTTCAGTGGGCGGGAAATTCCCAAACCCAAAGACCACCTTTTCAGTCCCGCCCACAGCCCTCTCATCACTACCAGCCGCCTCAGCCTCGGCCCAACCCTACTTATCCATCAGGGCCAAATCAAGATCAAATGTCCTTAATCCTTCAGACTCTGGCTGACATTCAAAAATCGAATGCGGCCATTCAAAAACAGCACAAGGACGAGCTTACTGAAGTTAAAACTCAACTGGCCCAGTTGGCAAATTCTCGCCAGCCAGGCACACTCCCTTCCCAACCCCTTCCTAACCCAAATAACGTGCCAACCCAGAAGCGCGTTATGAATCCAAATTTAGGCCACGCTCAATGGATTTATCAGGCCCCCACTGCTCCATCTCCAGACGAGATGGATGCCTCAACTTCTAGTGCGAGATTTCAGCAGCAGCCACCCCTCCTACGAAACCCAAACCAAAATCAGGCTGGATTAAATTCTGTAACAACACGTAGTGGTAAGACAACTCAGGACCCGCATTATCCAAACCACTCCCAGCCTGATAACCATGACCCTAGGATAGTTAGCCAAGGTACCGCTGTTCCAGACCCACAACCTGGACCTATCCTAGAGGAACCAACCAAGATCCCGTTTCCCGAGGCCCTGACCAAGGGAAAGAAGACCACCAAACCCGTGGCCCCTGAGGAGGACCTGGTCAAGCTCTTTGAGCAGGTCCACATAAACATCCCCTTGATGGATGCAATCCGCCACGTACCAGCTTACGCACGATTTCTAAAGGATATATGTACACCCCAGCGTAAGCCGCGAACCAAGGGAGGGAGCCCAATTGTTCTGTCAGAGCAAGCCAGCTCTGTAATCCTTAGTAGACTCCCACCCAAGGCAAAAGATCCTGGAACTCCCCTGATCTCCTGTAAGATAGGTGGTACCCAATTTGATAGAGCATTGTTAGACTTAGGTGCATCTATAAATCTGATACCCACATCCTTACTTGACCATCTGGAAGAATCTGAGCTGAAACCAACCGAGGTGACATTACAATTAGCAGATCGATCTATAAAGTCACCAAAAGGGATTCTCGAGGATGTTATCGTGAGAGTGCGGGATTTCTATTTTCCAGTGGACTTTATAGTCTTAGACATGGATGCACCTGAGAACCCTAGGGATACACCAATCATTCTAGGGAGACCTTTCTTGGCTACTGCTAGAGCCAACATCAGCTGTGAGGAGGGCCAAATAGAGCTTAAGTTTGGAGATCAAACACTGAAAATTGATATATTTAAGGCCCAACAAGGAATTAATTGCGGCGTCATCGAGCAAATTTGTGACATCAAGACTTTGGTTGATGAATCACACCTCCAGAATGACTTGAGTATTCCTCATCAACCACAGAAGGATCTTGACCCGCAAACAGAGGAGTCAAATCCAGATGTGAACAACCCAGTAACTCCCACCCTTGAACCTCACATCTATACTGAACCACCCGCTGCTGCTGAAAACCCCATCCTCGAACTGAAACCCCTTCCTGCTCATTTGAAATACATCTTTTTGGGTTCTAATCAGACCCTTCCTGTGATCATCAATTCCAACCTCAGTCCTGAACAAGAATCCCGTCTGATTGTTGTCCTCCAGCAACATCGCAGAGCCATCGGATGGACCCTCGATGATTTGACTGGAATAAGTCCCTCTTATTGTACTCATCATATCTATTCAGAAGAGGGCACACGACCTTCTCGTGAAATGCAGAGACGCTTAAACCCCAATCTGCAGGAGGTCGTGAAAAAGGAGATCATCAAGTGGTTAGATGCCGGGATCATCTACCCGATCTCCGATAGTCGTTGGGTGAGCCCAATTCAGGTCGTGCCTAAGAAGGCAGGACTCACCACTATAACGACTGAGACCGGAGAAATCATTCCTACCCGATTAGCCAACTCGTGGAGAGTCTGTATAGATTACCGTCGACTCAATTCCTCCACGAAGAAGGATCATTTCCCACTACCCTTCATTGATCAAATTCTCGAAAAACTAGCGGGAAATAGGTTCTTCTGCTTTCTTGACGGGTACTCCGGTTATAACCAGGTGGCAATCCATCCTGAGGACCAAGAAAAGACCACATTCACCTGCCCCTTCGGAACATACGCTTTCCGAAGGATGCCTTTCGGTCTTTGCAATGCACCCGCTACTTTTCAGCGATGCATGCTTGCCATATTCTCAGATATGGTAGGTGATTATCTGGAAGTCTTCATGGATGACTTTTCAGTTTTCGGAGCATCATTCGACGATTGCCTCCAACACTTGGTCCAGACACTCAGGCGGTGCATCGACGTGAATTTGGTTCTTTCTTGGGAGAAGAGCCATTTCATGGTGCCTGAGGGAATTGTCCTGGGACACTCAATTTCGGAGAAAGGTATCCAAGTGGATCGAGCTAAGGTTAATCTGATTTCTCACCTTCCTATGCCTAGCTCGATCAGGGACATCCGATCCTTTTTAGGGCATGTCGATTTTTATCGACGATTTATCCCTGATTTTTCAAAAATCGCACGCCCCCTGACCACTCTTCTCTCCAAGGATGTTCCCTTCGAAATCTCCAAGGAATGCACTCAAGCATTTGAAATCCTGCGTGACCGAGTCACCCAAGCCCCGATCCTACAGTCCCCTGATTGGTCTCAACCCTTTGAGATCATGTGTGATGCATCCGACTTCGCTGTAGGAGCGGTTTTGGGACAGAAAAATGACAAGAAACCTGTGGTCATTTACTACGCCAGCAAAACACTTGATGAGGCTCAGCGTAACTATACAGTTACTGAGAAAGAGCTGCTAGCTGTAGTATTTGCCCTAGAGAAGTTCAGATCGTACCTTCTGGGTTCCCATGTCATCATATACTCGGATCACACGGCTGTGAGGCATCTCCTTGCAAAGAAGGACGCGAAACCTCGATTGATCCGATGGATCTTGCTGTTGCAAGAATTTGACCTCGAGATTCGCGATAAAGCGGGAAAACAAAACGTGGTAGCTAATCACTTGTCCCGTCTTCCTTCTGAAATGATAGACCCTTCCGGACCCATCACTGAGCATTTTCCCGATGAGCACCTGCTGACTATTGGTACTAGCCTTCCATGGTTTGCTAATATTGTAAATTACTTGGCATCTCATCAGACCCCGTCCGATTGGCCGAAGGCCAAGAAAGACAAATTACGCTCCGATGCCAAGTATTACATTTGGGAAGACCCGTACCTCTTCCGCATAGGTGCCGATCAGATCATCCGGAGATGTGTCCCGGAAGGGGAAGTCAACAATATCCTCTCTTTCTGCCATGACCAGGCATGCGGTGGCCATTTTGTCGGGCATAAAACCGCATCAAAAGTCCTCCAGTGCGGCTTTTACTGGCCCACACTGTTCAAAGACGCATACAGTCATTGCAAGGCATGCAGTCGTTGCCAGACTTTGGGCAACATGAGCCATCGCGACATGATGCCTATGCAACCGATTCTAGTATGCGAAATCTTTGATGTTTGGGGGATTGATTTTATGGGCCCCTTTCCTGTTTCGGATGGTTTCGAATACATTCTGTTGGCTGTGGACTACGTGTCCAAATGGATCGAAGCCATACCGACCCGAACCTGTGATCACAAAATCGTTCTCAAATTCATTCATCAACACATTTTCTCAAGGTTCGGGATTCCTCGTGCAATAATCTCTGATGGGGGGACCCATTTCACAAATGCTCAGTTTAGGTCACTGATGACCAAATACGGGGTGTCTCACCGAATCTCTACTCCTTACCACCCCCAAACTAATGGTCTAGCTGAGCTGTCGAATCGGGAGATCAAGAAAATCCTGCAGGTCACTGTTCGACCTGACAGGAAGGACTGGTCGTCCCGACTTCCGGAAGCATTGTGGGCCTATAGGACCGCCCACAAGACCCAATTGGGCATGTCTCCCTTTAGATTGGTGTACGGAAAGGCATGCCACCTTCCCGTCGAACTGGAGCATAAAGCCTATTGGGCAGTACGGAACTGTAATCTGGATCTTTCTAAGGCTGGGACCCACAGAAAACTCCAAATCAGCGAGATCGATGAATTGCGCATAGACGCGTACGAGAACTCGCAAATCTACAAGGAGCGGGTTAAAGCCTTCCACGACAAACACATCTCAAGAAAGATCTTTCATCCTGGTCAAAAGGTCCTACTCTTTGATGCCCGACTCAAACTCTTCCCAGGAAAACTGAGATCTAAGTGGGTCGGACCATATTTGGTCCGACAGGTTTTTGGAAATGGAGCAATCGAAATCAGTCCACTCAGCCACGATTCTGAACCTTTCATCGTGAATGGTCAAAGACTCAAGCCGTTCATTGATGTAACTTCTACTGATTTGGCTGAGGCATCTTATATCCTCCTTTCCCCTTGAGCTTATTGCGCCCAGCCGATGGCGTAAAACTCAGCGCTTAACGGGAGGCAGCCCGTCATTCTCTTTGAAAACCTGAAACTTGTTCTGACACCTTTCAGCACTCGAAGTTCACCCTTGTAGACAGCCGACCCCAACTCAGATGTTTGCATCTGGGATTTGAAATCGTCCGCAAAAATTCAACCCGACCCATTCACTCATCCAAATTTCTGTCTTAAGGAATGAACTAAGACCCCCTAGGTTACAATGAGGACATTGCAAATCTTAGGCATGGGGGGGTAGGAAAGTGCAAAAACGTGTAAGAAAAGGTTTCAAACAAAAAATTCACATATGCCAAAAAAAAAATACCATAAAAATTAAAAAAAAAAAATTCTTCGAAAAAGAATAAGAGGAGAAGAGGAGAAGGAAAATTTTGTGAAGGAGAAAAGAAACAAAATGAAAAAGGAGCACAAAATTATGAGAAAAAGTGATAGTCATTAGTAAGGAACTAAGGAATTAACCTAAGTTCTAGACCTCATTCAAGAAAATAACTGAAAAGTGCACAATAAGATTAGTAAGAATGCAAACCTTAGGCATTCTTGAATAGACTCTTAGTACCCATTAAGATCTGGACACTCCTCAAGAGGTTGAGGAAAATGAAAAGCTGAAGTATTAGGTCTAAGGCTTAGGGAGTATTCGGCCTCGTTAACTAATTTTTGGTTTACGGGACTCAGTAACCTAAGCACCCTAATCTCACACACAGCCTGGTTCAGTAAGCGTAAAAATCAGAATCACGCAGAAGCGTCGCAAAAATCTGAAAAGAACACCTAGAATAGGAATGGCCGATCAACACAAGTTGATTTGGACGAGTTCCCAGCGCGGAGAGGCGGGAAATCCCCTCGAAGATGCGTAACAAAATATCATCTCCTCGGTGCTTGTCTCTTAGGATATTTACATATCCTACGGGGGGCATGTAAGCACTCTGCTGGTTCAGATTCCATGGATGGCATTATCTCGAAGTGTCAATTGCCAGGGTCTGGATTCGGCCACGGAATACCATGGATGGGATTATCTCGAAATCTCAATAGCCAGGGTTCCGGGGGTTGCCATGGGCGGTGCTATCTCGAAGCATCGATCGCCAGGAACCCTTGAGGATTGATGATGGGAGCAAGGAATCTGATACAGACCGTGTTGAAAAGCCAATCCTAGGCTAGAACTAAAAAGAAAAAGAGAGAGAAAACTCTCCAAACAGAAAAAACTTTCTATCTCTCTCTTACAAAACGCACTGCGAACTGGGCCAGGGCTAAAATCATTTCAAGCACGGGTGCTTTAACCACGAAGTCCAATAAACCTTAGGTTAGTTCTTGCAGGCCTTAAAAACCTTTGCTAAAAGACTGAGGCTAAGGCTAGACAGATTTGGATCTTGATTGGTACTAGAGTACCTTTTAGGCCTATGGTCAGCATTCTAACCTAATCTATGCTCAAATAAAAAAGGCACTTATCTAAAACCATTAAAAACTTCATGGTCTAGAACAAGGGTTGAAACCTTAAGTTTTTGCTAAGGGACTAGCAAAAGCTAGGCATGGGGGTATGATGAGAACCTCATCATGAGCCATAACTAGCTCATTTTGACCCAATACAAAGGATAAAAGCTCCTACATATCTCAAGGAAAGGCTTAACTCAGAGAATTCTGAGTTTGAGAAGAAAACCAGTCATAAGGGGTAAAAGTGCAATTTTACCAGTATAATCTGCATACAGGGTAATTCAGGGCCCAAACACAGGTCAAAACAGCTTAATAAGAATAAAAGTGGGATGAGATGATCTAGCAAGGGCTACAGCACTTCCAAGGAACCAAATGATAACCTGTAACCCTAAAACAACCCGCTTCAATTCACAAGGTTCGGGGCAAAGTAAAAATAGAATAAACCCTCTAAAATTCATAGAAAAATAATCTCTAGGGTTTAGAACCTTCAATTTGGCCTTTAGAACCCATTTTGACCTACATTGAGAACCATGCCCAATTAATAACTTAATTTGGGTTTTTGCGCAAATTGACCGGTCAAACAAGGTTTAATATGAAAATGAAATTCACCATCAGATTCCTTAGGTTTTAATTAGTCATGTATAAAAACTTGAGCCTAAGAAGAAACCTCCTTGACCGACTTCACACTTTGGTCCTCATATATTTACTCTTTGGCCCTCAACTTTTGAACCCTCGCATTTTGGCCCCTAACTCTCCTTCGTTCTTTGCAATCAGGTCCCTCCTGCAAAACCCTGCCAGCACCATGCTCCGGCGACCTTGCGCGGAGCATGGCGCCGCGCAGGGTGAGGTGGGGGACCTGGCAAGTATACCGGGGGTGCCCTGCGTCGTCAGCCGTCGCAGGGGCACCCCCATGGTCATTGTAGCCCACCATACCGGCCGTGCGAACGCACGGACGGTATGGGTTCGTGTTCCGACCATTCTCCGGCGAGGGAGACACGTCGTCTCCCTCCGCCTTCCTCCCTGTTTCATCCCTATAAATACCCCCCGCTGCTCCACCGACCAGGGCAGCCTGGATCTGACGGAGAAAACCCCCAGCTTTCTTCTCTTCTTCCTCCGGCAGACGCTCACCAGCTCCGGCGGCTTCCTCCCCCTCCACCTCTTCGCTCTGCCGCAATACTAGCAGCAGAGACTTCCTCCCCTGCTCTTCCCGCGCCACGCCGCACCCAGCTGGCGCCTCTCCGGCTCTCTGCTCGCCGCCGCCCCTCTCCCTGAGCATCGTCTTCTCCGGCGACAGTCGATACGACTGTCGCCCTGTTCCTCCCCCTTCGTCCCTGCAAGTAAGTTAGACCTACTCCCCTTCTTCTCCTCTTTCTTTCCCCGCTTTCAATTTAGTCAATTAAACCCTCGACCGCTCCTGTTCACCCTCACCCTCTCCGCCTCCGACCACCCTCCGGCGAGCCGCGCCCATCACCTCAGCGACCCACACGGCTCGCCGACCACCGCAGAACATCCGCCTCCTCACCCTGATCCTCTTCCGCCCCTCCACTTCCCACCAAACACCCTCTGCAGATCCACCGAACACACCCACTTCTTCGCTCACAGTTTGACCTAGGACGACCTGTTGGCTCCATCACGCCCCCTGCAGACCCCCTGACCACCTTCGCCGTGCCACGGCGAAGGTTCCCCGCCTGTCTGATTTGGCCGAGAGGCCGTTCTTCTGTGACCAGGTGACTCGCCCGCCGTCGCCATTACTGAGCAGGCAGAGCTCCTTCACCTGCAGGTGCAGGCACGCCTTCGCCTAGGTTCGACTCCCAGGTTGCGCAGGGAGTCTCCGCGAAACGTCCCAGGCTCGCAGATGGGGCGAAAGCAGCGCGTGAAGCCACGATCGCCCACTGCTCCCTCCGCGACGGGCGCTCAATTGGGGTGGGACATTTAGTCCCACCTCGGAACTTCTCGGAGGCGCGCGGACGCATAAAGGCAAAAAGTGCCTTATGCTGTCTGCCTCCTGACCACGGGGTGAGGTCCCTCTCACTCGACCCGGCCTCGTCCGTGACCACGCTCCGCGGACCTGGCCCGACCCGATTAAACCGACCTGCACTCCTCGCCCACCACGCATGCCGGTGGGCCTGGACCCGGGCCTGACCCGAACCCGATTACCCGGTAGCTCTGGGAGAGCTTTCCCAAGAGTGGTTTCAGAGAGAGAGAGACGCGGGGGGGGGAGGGTAGAGTAGGTTTTGCCTCTTGACGAAAAACTCTGAAGTGTGCAGGCCAAAGAAGAAGAAGAAGACCCGCGGAAGAAGTGCAGGCGAAGAAGAAGGAGCTGCACTGTAGCAACTGCTCAGTTAAGTCGTCGAAGCACCGGGTCAGACGACGGAAAGTCAGCAGCCAGAGCAACACAGAAGGCAGGCTGAAGAAGAAGGAAGAGCAACGGCCAAAGCAGAAGAAGAAGGAAGGAAGACTTAGTAGCTGAAGGCAGAAGCTCTGCAGCCATAAAAAAGAAAGGTCACCACGATTGCAGAAGAAGAAGAAGAAGAGCATCACCACGATTGCAGAAGAAGAAGAAGAGAGGTCAAGGCAGAAAACCAAAGAAGAAGAAGAGCATCACCATTGCAGAAGAAGATTATCACCGTAGCAGAAACCAAGGAAGAAGAAGAAGGAGATCTGAAGAAAGAGAAAGAAAGAAGAACATCACAACAAATTCTTTCCCTCTCTCTTTATTTTGTAAAAGAAACATGTATATCTCTAGAATACGACTTGCTCCCTGAGTTCGACCTCGGGAACTCTTTCATTTTCCGAGTAAAAAATTTATATTTGAAATGTTGGCAATAACCGGCCTTACTACAACGTTATAACAAATACAAAACCGACGTTTCAACTCACATTCTTGCCCTTGGCAAAGACAAGTTAGCTCCAAGAGTAGTGAAGTTGTGTTTCTGAGATACAGTAGCACCTAGAAAGGATACAGATGCTATGACCCACATGGTAAGAAATATTATGTGACTACAGATGTCACATTTCATGAGCCCATTCCTTATTTTTCTACAGATGGTCATCAGGTGACATTTGAGAGGAATTTGGTTCCTATACCTATTCCACCAATTTCCTTGGAGCAAATCCTTATTACACATCATGAGGATATACCTACCACAGAAATCATTATTAGGCAGAGAGTAGAAAATACTCAGTATATAGGCTACCCATGACATACAGACAGCATGCCTGGTGACAAAAACACACCCCCACTACACCTCAGCCACTTGTCTCCTCCCCTAATCAGGTATGTGTTGATACTGACGTGAGTTTTCCTAGTGGTACTTGTGCAGGTTTCTCTGATGAGTCTCATACTCCGGTTGTTACTGAGAATAGTGAGGAGGATCTTGATCTCCCAATTGCTATTTGGAAGGCTCCATGCAGCTGTGCCCAGTGTCATAATGTACAGATAGTCTCCATTGCCAACCTTGGTAGTTCCTTTGCTGCTTTCACAGTGGCACTATCTACAACGTATGTTCCTACCTCCCATTAGTATGCCATGCTGGATCCAAACTGGCATCAGGCCACGGAGGATGAGATGGCTGCTTTACAGTCTAAAGGAACGTGAGACTTGACTAACTTGCCTCCTCATGCCAGAACAGTTGGGTGTCGTTGGGTCTTTATTGTTAAATACAACCCAGACGACAAGATCTCTCGCTACAAGGCAACATTGGTGGCAAAGGGATTTACCTAAACATATGGGGTAGATTTCTTTGATACCTTCTCTCTGGTTGTTCGACTGTCTACTGTTCAGATTTTGATGTCTGTAGCAGCTCATTGTGATTGGCCTCTTCATCAGTTGGATGTCAAGAACACATTCTTGTACGGAGATCTTCAAGATGAGGTCTATATGCAACAATCGTCAGGGTTTCAGGCTTAGGGGGAGTGTGTATGCAGATTGAAGAAAGCAATCTATGGCTTGAAGCAAAGTCCAAAAGCATGGTTCCAGAGACTCTCGGAGGAGGTACATGTAATGGGACTTGTAAGGTCCTCTGCTGATCACTCTTTATTTGTCAGGAAGAGTGAAAGGGGATTGGTTGTACTTTTTGTTTATGTGGATGACTTGATCCTCTTTGGAAATGATGTTGCTGGGATAGCTGAGATAAAAAGGAAGTTAGCTTATGCCTTTGTGATGAAGGATCTGGGTGAGCTCAGATATTTTCTTGGGATTGAAGTGGCACGTAGTAAACAGGGCATTATTCTTAGTCAATGGAAGTATGCCCTTGATATCTTGCAGGAAACAGGAATGATGGGGTCCAAACCTATCAATATACCTATGGATCCCAAAGGACATTTTTATGATACTGAGTCTCCGCCTATAGATAGCAGATTATATATGCAGTTGGTCGGTAAATTGTTGTATCTTACTACTACACGTCCGGATCTTTCCCTTGCAGTAGGAAAGCTCAGCCAATTAATGGACAAATGACTAGGTAGCATTGGGATGCTACCATACAGGTGCTTAGGTATGTGAAGAAAGCACCTGGAAGAGGTGTTTTATTTCAGAGGGGCACATCTATGAGTGTTGTTGGCTACTCTGATGCTGACTATGCAGGGTGCATGATAGATAGGAAATCAACAACTAGATTCTGTACTTATGTGGCAAGCAACTTAGTGACATGGAGAAGTAAGAAGCAGCATGTGGTATCTAGGTCCAACGCAGAATCAAAGTACAGGGCTAGGTTCAGACAGCTGTAGAGATGGTTTGGGTCAGATCTGTTCTACATGATCTCCATATTCAGGAAGAGGGACCAATAGAGATGAGATGTGATGATCATACTGCTAGTTATATTGCTAACAACCCAATGTTTTATGAGTGAACGAAACATGCCGAGGTTGATTGTTGACATGCGCTTGTGCGTGTGTGTTAAGAAGTGTCGTTATAGTCGCACTTGCAACATCGGTTTTAAAGTAAGGAAACAGAGGTGAGTCCGAGTCTCGGTCTCAGGGAGGCGTGAAAATCGAATTTCTCTTATCACTTGTTGTCACGAAAATTGCGGAGTTTTACTTGCGAAAGGTGCAGTTGAAAAGCGAGAGAGAGATAAAGAGAGAGGGAGAGGGAGAGATTAGGGTTAGAGTTGTTTCTTACTTGATCATGCAACTTAAATAGAAATTAAAGTAAACAGCTGAACGGAAAGTAACTTCATTAATCATGCAGCTTTAGTTCACAAATTACAACATTAGATACATGCTTAAACATAAGTAAAGGAAAGCTTAAAAGAGAGGAAGAGAGAGAGAGGGAGGGAGAGTAGTGAGGCAGCCACGGCAGTGGAGGAGGCTCCGTCGGTGGTTCGTCATCTCCGGCAATCACAAGAGGGCCTAAAGCTAGCTAAGAGAGGGGTAGAGTAGTTGCAAGGGAAGTGAATGCCTTGAATGAGTGGTTGGAGAGGGTTTAAATAGGGAGAAGGGCATTCTAAAAGAATAAGGGGCTTTAGCGACGTCCGAGAAGTCGCTAAAACCATTCCAAAAGTGTCGGTGAAGCCCTCCAGCCCGCCGGTCACATGCCCACACCGTTCTTCTTCGTGCCTGATCCATGGCCACTGCGTGAGAGCCATCCAATCAAAGATCGGACGACCGAGATCTTCCCTTGGGCGCACTCAGATCGTGCCTCAGGCACGCGTGTGCGTGAGCATCGTCGCCCGGCGTGCGCGCGCAGATGGGCGCTCGCTGTTTGAGGGCGCACCGCGTGGCGTGATCTCAGCCGCCCGCTGCTGATCAGGTAGCCTAATTTTGCTGCGCGCTCCTTCCTCTTCAATTCTTCGCACCGCGTGGCTCGAACCCACGTCGCATGCGTGCAGGCGTGCGCGCTAACCATTGCGCCACACCCGCTGCTTTATCGCGGTGACCGTGGGCAGGTGCGCAGTTCTCGGCCATCCGATCAAAGATCAACGGCCGAGATTTAATCTCAGCTGAAGGAGGAAGTGGCGTGCGGTGAGCGGGAGGCGATGTGGCGCAACGAAGGCCGTTTGTCATCAGATCAACGATCAGAACTTCTTGGGCCCATTGTAGGAGCTCTGGATGTCAGATTTGGCCGATCTTTAGTCCGTTGGACTCTGTTCGTCGTTCTGTATCCATCTGTGTGGTCCGATTGCTCATCTGAGGCATGCTTTCACAAGTGCTTACACAAATGGCCATTAATACAGTTTTATAAGCAATCTTGCTATATGATGCATGCAATGCTCCCGTTCTACTTATGTTGTGCCTTTTATTCTTAAGATGAGCCCTATTTAATAGAATTATCACGCCCATGTGCAGTGTTATCATACCCCCATGCTTACTCCTTGCTAGTCCCTAGTAAGGTTTATTCTAGCCTTTATTTTCTTTCAGAATTTAAGAAGTAATTGCTTAGACACTTCGTCACTTATCAATAGGAGGAAATATACCAAGATCTTAATCTACAAAACTAAGCAGCGCCCGGGTGTCGGCCAAAATACGAATCACCTGAATCCTTGCTTTAATGTATATAACTATACATATGTATATGTATATATATATTTTTTTTAGAATTTTTTCGGAATTCAGTGTGGGTTGGTAACTTTTTACAGCTACCCAACCCACCCAAAACTCGATCAAAATCCTAAGTGCTAAGCATCTTGGTGTGAAGATTGTGATAGACTCACTTAACGGTAATTTAGACAGACTTCGGGTTTCTACGCCCCTAGGTGACCGAAAGAGGAAATATATTTTCCTGAAGGTGTATTTGTTCGATTGGTAGCTTTCTCCCTACGTTTGTTTTAATTGGAGTCAACACAAGGATTTTTCCAGTGTATATCTCCCTGGCTTGTACTACTTCCCCATTTCTTCCTTAAGTGTTTTGGTTCTTGTTGTGCAGTTATTGAGCTGGGCTTTGGACAATCGACCAATGGGCTGTTACCCACGATTACTTGCCATCCATACTCATGCGCTGAAGTGTGGTTTATTTTCTTTTCTTCTACCTTTTTTTTTCATAGGTGGCTTCCCTGATCTCAAATGTACCTAGAGGCAATGAAGAAGAAATGGTCCCGTGGTTGGGTTCTGGATAACCTGCCAATGGTCTGTTACCCACGACAACTTGCCAGCCATACCACTCTAGAGAGTTCATTAGCTACCCAATTTCTGTCAAAATCTTCGAGGAGTGAGTCTATGCAAAAATGTGTGCAGATGCTTAGACTCAAAGTTTTTCTAAGTTAGAGGGTGAGTTGATAAGTCGTATACTTATCACCTTATTTAGTAGGTGGATTAAAATAGATTAAGGTTGCAAGGCTTCGAAGCTAAATCCATATTTTAATGGACACCAGGGCTGAAGGCCTGAAAAGTCTAAGTGTTTAAGTTCTTTTTTGTATTATTTCCCACTATTGACAAGTTTCTAATGCCTAAGTTTTCTTCCTAAATTCAATTTTTTTATTATTTTATTTTATTCAGACCGATTAAATGAGCTCAGGATTGTGCAATTTACCACCCCCCGATGCTTAAGTTGGACAATGTCCTCATTGGCAAGTACATGGATGCATAAGGATTCAAAAAGATAGCACCTGAGTGATGTAAAACACCGGATCAGTCTGAATCCTCTAGGTTGCCTCCCAGGAAGCGCTGAGTTTAATGCCTCCAGCTGGGCGGTGCTCCGTGTCATCCCTCAACGAGGGTGACACTCTCCATTGGGGGAACCTGGGCCAGGAAGTACTTCAATCTTTGACCAATAATTGTAAAAGTGTGCCCAGTGTTAGGATCAGCGATTTCAACCGCCCCATTAGAGTAGGGCTTAACCACCCGAAATGGTCCTATCCATTTGGACCTGAGTTTCCCCGAGAAGAGTTTTAGGTGGGCGTCAAACAGCCAGACTTGCTGGTTAGGCTCAAAGGGTTTTCTATGAATGAGTCGGTCGTGGACGGCTTTCATTTTCTCCTTATACAGTCCACTATTTTGAAAAGCGTCCCGACGAATTTCTTCGAGCTCAGATAATTGGAGCATCCTCTGCGCACCGGCTAACTGGGAATCCCTGTTACATTGCTTGACAGCCCAGTAAGCCAGGTGTTCCAATTTGACAAGAAGATGGCAGGCTTTTCCAAAGACCAGGCGATAAGGCGACATGCCTATCGGGGTCATGAAAGCGGTCCAGTATGCCCACAGGGCATCATCAAGTCGTGTGGACCAGTCTTTCCTGTCAGGTCTCACAGTCTTCTATAAAATGTTCTTGATTTGTCTATTTGAGACCTCAGTCTGCCCGTTTGTTTGCGGATGATACGGGGTAGCAATGTGGTGGTTCACCACGTATTTTCTAAGTAGGGCACAGAATTAGGAATGGATAAAATGACTTCTACCATCACTAATCATGGCCTTGGGTATTCCAAACCGAGAAAAGATGTTCTGCTTAACAAAGTCCATGACAGTTCTGTGATCGTATTGGCGGGTGGCGACGGCTTCAATCCATTTGGAAACATAGTCTACCGAGACTAGGATGTACTCGAAGCCATTGGATGGTGGAAAAGGGCCCATAAAATCGATACCCCAAATGTCAAAGATTTTGACAATCAAAATGGACTGGAGGGGCATCATATCTTTCTTGGTCATGGTCCCCAGCGTTTGGCAGTATGAGCAAGTCTTGGCAAAGTTGTGTGCATCCTTAAATAGGGACGGCTAGTAAAATCCAGACTGTAGAACCTTTGCAGCTATTTTCTTTCCAGAGAAGTGGCCACCACAAGCCTGGTCATGACAGAAGGAAAGCACACTCTGAACTTCGTCTTCGGGGATACACCTTCTGATGATCTAGTCAGCACAGAGGAGAAACAACATGGGATCATCCCAGAAATAGTGCTTGGCCTCAGCGAAGAACCTGTCCCGTTGCTGTTTGGACCAGCTGTGTGGGGTTTGTCCTACAACCAGGTAGTTGACGTAGTCAGCATACCATGGCATTCTCTTGTCTTACACAGCCAGGATGTGTTCATCAGGGAAGGCATCAGATAGAGGTAGGGAGTGTCCAATGTGGTCTAGATGAAGTCTAGACAAGTGGTCAGCCACCACATTCTTTGATCCGGCCTTGTCTCGGATTTCCAGGTCAAATTCCTGCAAAAGCAGGATCCATCTGATGAGCCTGGGCATTGCGTCCTTCTTGGCCAACAGGTGCTGGATGGCTGAATGTTAGTGTAAATCATCACGTGGGCTCCCAGCAAGTACGATCGAAACTTTTCAAGTCCAAAGACTATAGCGAGCAGCTCTTTCTCTGTGACCGTATAATTTTGTTAGGCCTCGTCCAACGTTTTGCTCGCGTAGTAGATCACCACGGGGCTTCTTATCTTGCCTTTGTCCCAGGACAGTGCCTATGGCAAAATCTGATGCATCACACATAATCTCAAAGTCCTGGGACCAATCTGGGGGTTGAAGTACAGGTGCGGTGGAGACCAAGTCCCGAAGGGTGTGATAAGCCTGGATGCAATCAGAAGACATGTGGAATATGGCGTTGTTGGCTAGAAGGTCGGTCAAGGGTTTGGAAAGCTTGGAAAAGTCTTTAATGAACCTTCGGTAGAAGCCAACATGTCCTAGGAATGAGCAAATCTGTCGAACCAAGCTAGGTGGAGGAAGTTTGGAAAACAAATCAACCTTAGCCCGATCTACCTCAATGCCCCTTTGCGATATGATGTAACCGAGGACAATTCCTTCTTGAACCATAAAATGGCTCTTTTCCCAACTTAACACCAGATTAACCTCGATACATCATTTTAGATTTTCTCCAAGTTGCTCGAACAATGGTCGAATGAATTCCCAAATATAGAGAAATCATCCATAAAGACCTCTAAGTATTCTCCCACCATTCTGAAAAAATGGCTAGCATGCAACGCTGGAAGGTCACAGGTGTGTTGCATAACCCGAACGGCATTTGACGGAATGCAAACGTGCCGTACAGTCAAGTGAATGTGGTCTTTTCTTGATCCTCCGGAGCAATTGCGACTTGGTTATATCCTGAATATCCATCCAAGAAGCAAAAATACTTCTGCCCTGCCAATCTTTCAAGGATTTGGTCAATGAATGGCAAGGGGAAATGATCCTTCTTAGTGGCTTCATTGAGCTTCCTATAATCAATACACACCCGCCATGCGGTGGTGGTGCGGGTGGGGATGGATTCGCCATGATCATTGGTGACAACGGTGAGCCTAGCTTTCTTTGGAATCACTTGAGTGGGGCTCACCCAGGGGCTATCAGAGATAGGATATATGATGTCGGCGTCAAGCCACTTGATAATTTCTTTTTTAACGACCTCCCGCATGTTTGGGTTTAAACGTCTCTGCATCTGGTGGGAAGGTCATGCCCCGTCTTCCAGGTAAATCTTATGGGTGCAATAGGTGGGGCTAATTTCTCTTAAGTCAGAAATGGTCCAACCAATGGCGGCCTGATATTCTGAAAGGGTCGTAGTCAACCTGAGTTCCTGATCCTTGGTTAGATGAGAATAAATAATCACTGGGAAGGTCTGGTCAGGTCCCAGGAAGACATACTTGAGATTCTCGGGCAATGGTTTAAGTTCAGGTGCGAGTGGAACCATAGTCGATGGGAAGGGAAAGGGCGGGAGTTGATCAACATCGATCTCCTCAAATGGTGTCATGTGATGGTACTCAGCCTTACAGAGGTCCACGGGTAATGATGGTGACGGGTCAGAACAGTTACTACGCGTTTGGTGGTCTGATACAGAACTGAGGGTGAGGCATTCCTCGATCAGAGTTTCCACGGGATCATGTTCCTCAACGCAATTGCAATCAAAAGACTTTGTCGTCCGGAAGATATCCAATTGCATTTTCCTATCCCCGAAGGCGATTTTCATACATCCTGTGTCGCAATCAATGTTTGCCTTAGCCTTAGCTAAGAAAGGTCAGCGTAAGATTATGGGTGCATTCTGTAATTTTTCAGGGACTTCCATGTCGAGCACCAAAAAGTCGACCGGGAAATAGAAGTCCTTGACCCGTACAATCACATCCTCGACAACCCCCTTCAGGGTTTTCACTGATCTATTAGCTAGCTGGATGGTGACAGGGGTTGGTGTCAGCTCTCCAAAACCAAATTGGTGGTACAGGGTTGTTGGAATCAAATTGATAGAAGCACCTAAGTCTAGGAGCGCTCTATCAAACGTCATGTCCCCGATATTGCAGGAAATCAGGGGCACTCCTAGGTCAGTTCGCTTGAGTGGAAGGTTGCTTGATATTACGAAACTTGCTTGTTCAGAGAGCACAACCTTCCTAGGTGCTTGAGGTCATGGCTTACGCTTGGGTGTACAGGCATCCTTTAAAAACTTGGCATAAGCAGGGATGTGTTTGACGGCTTCAAGGAGCGGAATATTAATTTGTACTTGCTTAAAGATTTCCAACAGCTCCTCAGTTTCCATAACATTCTTCTTTTTCTTGATTGTTTCCAAGGCCTTAGGGTAGGGTGTCTGAATGTGGATTGGTTCTATTTCTGGGTCCTTGGTTGGTACCTCTTCTGAGTCGGGTATTTCAGCAAGTGAAGTCTCAAGGAGAGTCAGCCATTTGAGATCCTAGGTTTTGGTGCCGCTTCTCAAGGTCACCGCATTCGCAGAGGCATTGGGGCGATGGGTTGATCCTTAAGAAGACAAGGACGAAGAAGCACCAAACCTAGGGGGTGTCTGCGAGGCTGGCTGGACCATGTGAGCCTGCCTGAGGTTACTTTGGAACCCTTACAAATTGGGGCCTCTGTTAATTATGTTTTGCGGGTTCGGTTGTGATTGGGAAGGTAGGGATCCTTATTGTTTACAGTCCAAGAGTTGGCTTTACTATCCCTTTACCAAGGCCATTTCCTCCTGATGTTTCTGATTCATGTCAGCCATCATCTTTATTAGGGTATCCATTTGGTTTTGTAGGGGAGGGGCCACCCTATTCTGATTATATTGGGGTCTAATTGGTGGTCCTTGCTGATAGGGGGGCAAGTGTGGCTACTGGGCTGGCTTTGGAATTGCGATGGTTTCTGGTTTGTCCAACCAAAGCTGGGGTGTTACGCCAGCCAGTGTTGTAAGTGTTGGAGAAAGGGTCAGGTTTCACATAACCTTGGACAGCTTGCACATCTTCTAGGTTAGCCAATGTTGATGAAGAGGGAAGCGAGTAATCAAGGGTTGAGGGAGCAAAGGTCCCTCCCTGGAACGTGGTCAGGGGTTGTTCCAGGTTCAGTTGGGTTAAGGGCTGAACCAGGTCAATATTATGCACTCCCTTTGCTAGGGAGAAAGTCTGTAAGGGGTTCCTAGTCTGGTTCAGTAGCTCATCAATCTTTTTGTCCACCAATTCCACTCGATCCAATTTCTTGGCAATGATGTCCATGTCAACCATTCCAGAATTTGCTTGTACCTCATAAATCCCACCACGGGGTTGACTGGACCTGTTGAACTGGGTCATCGAGGCATTGTTGAGCAAATTCTCGCTCATAGACTCAGAGCTCAAACGTGCTCTCCTCGTCCTTGTTCAAGAAGTTCCCCCCGCATGAGGCATCGATGAAGTTCCGCAGGCAGCTGTCCAGACCATGGTAGAAAATCTGGGCCAATTGCCACCGTGGTACTTCGTGGTGTGGGCATTTCCTCAAGAGTTCATTAAATCTTTCCCACGCCTCATGAAATTGTTCCCCACCCTGGAGTGTAAAGATAGTAATAGCTCTTCTAAGGGCATTGGTCTTTCCTATGGGGAAGAATTTCTTTAAAAATGCATGCCTCATTTCTTCCCAGGTGGTGATGGGTCTACCTAGGGTTCTAAGCCAATGAGAAGCCTTATCTCTTAATGAGAAGGGAAACACCTTGATTAGAACAATGTCAAGGCTAATGTTCCTAGGTTTCATAGTTCGCACTATGTGGTCGAGGTCCTCTAGGTGCTGAAGGGGGTCCTCATTTGAGCTTCCATAAAAGTGGCTCTGGATCAGACTTAAGATATTCGGTTTCAGTTCAAAATCATCTCCCCCCTCTGGGATCCTAAGGTGTGGCTCGACTCTAATAGCAGAGGGATTATAGAAATCACGGATGGGCCTCGGTTGATCTCGAAATGGTGGTATATCAAGTGGTGGTTACCCTAGTATGTCTTGGAAAGGTGGTGGTGGTTATTCTTATGGGTTCTATAACCGTTGTATGGCTTGCATGATGGTGTGGATTTGTTGTTGCTGAAGCCGGTGGTTAGCATTAATTTGGGCTTGGATGATGGCCATAGCGTCTGGTGGGGGTTGATCCTCAGCCTCATCTACCCTAAGTTCAGCCATGTTTCCAATAGAATTACGTCGATTAGATTCCTGCCCCAAAACACACAACTCGGGATGCAGTGAGCGTCTCCCGTGCATACACTAGAGAAGAACAGGAGGGGATGCGGAGGGCAACAGATGCGAGAAATGTGTTTCAATCAAGCACACAAGCCTAGTCTTTATGGTGTATTCCTTAGGAGACCTAGAAATCTCACAAAGGGTGATTAAGTCCGTAAGCACTACACTCCCCTTCCCAAGGCTAATCTGGCTAGGTTGATTACGAGGGGATTGTAGGGAAGGTTCTTCCTTTGGCTTGCGCCTCCGGTTCCGTCGACCCCACAACCGAAGTCGTTTGACACTGCCCCGCAGCCTAGTCACCAGATTCTACCAAGGGAATGAAAGCCAAGTGCCCAGTGAACAAAACCTTGCCTTTTGAGACTTAACTCAATCCTGCCTAAGGCACATCTACTCAGTTTTAAAGGGCTAGGATAGTGCTTGTGCTAAGGTTATGTGATGAGACGTTGATTGGGGTGGTGCCTCTTAATTTTCCATTTTCAAGGTGTGTGCTTCTATCAAATCATGGTTTTCAAGCAAGGATTTTTAAGATGTAGTGTCTTTTAGTGTTTCATCCTTACTTTAGTGCTTTCTAGGGTTGACGTGTTTTAATATTTTCAGACAAGTTTCAGTGGGCACGTCAAGTTCTGCACAGAATTCGGTGAAAGTAGATTTCATTTTATTCTGTAGAGGCTCTAAAATCCTAATGTAGTCATCCTAATGATCATGTAGCTTCTATTAGATGAGTCGGTTTTAGGGTTGAGTGGTGAGCCCAGGTCAACTCACGGTGACTTCGCAAACACCACTCAAAAAAAAAGAAAAGAACACTCCAAGAATTTATTCAGAATGTTGGAGTGTACACTTTTTTGTGGGGTGATTTATTAAGGATGTCGGTCAAGCAATCATACACCACGCCAATGTTTTCAATTTTTACACTTTTTTTAGTTTTTCACGAAAGCAAACAATCATAAGTGAAGAATTACTCACTATTGGTCCTTGTTGTGCCTACTCCCTTGTTACCGTCGTGGGATGCATCGCTTCGCCATCCATGCGCCGAATTCTTGCAACCATCAAGTAAAAAGGAAAACAGGGCATTAGACGATGTGAGAATGGATGTGGAATGGAAGTGACAAAACAAATCTGTTGCCCCCCAGCAACGGTGCCAAAAACTGACATGCGCTTGTGTGTGTGTGTTAAGAAGTGTCGTTATAGTTGCACTTGCGATGCCGGTTTTAAAGTAAGGAAACGGAGGTGAGTCCGAGTGTCGATTTCAGGGAGGCGTGAAAATCGGATTTCTCTTATCAATTGTTGCCATGGAAATTGCGGAGTTTTACTTGCCAAAGGTGTGGTTGAAAAGCAAGAGAGTGGGAGAGAGGGAGAGATTAGGGTTAGAGTTGTTTCTTGCTTGATCATGCAACTTAAATAGAAATTAAAGTAAACAACCGAACGGAAAGTAACTTCATTAATCATGCAGCTTTAGTTCACAAATTACAACATTAGATACATGCTTAAACATAAGTAAAGGAAAGCTTAAAAGAGAGGAAGAGAAAGAGAGGGAGGGAGAGCAGTGAGGCAGCCACGGCGGCGGAGGAGGCTCCGTCGGTGGCTCATCGTCTCCGACAATCACAAGAGGGCCTAAAGCTTGCTAAGAGAGGGGTAGAGTAGTTGCAAGGGAAGTGAATGCCTTGAATGAGTGGTTGGAGGGGGTTTAAATAGGGAGAAGGGCTTTCTAAAAGAAGAAGGGGCTTTAGCGATGTCCGGGACGTCGCTAAAACCATTCCAAAAGCATTGGTGAATCCCTCCAGCCCGCCGGTCACATGCTCGCGCCGTTCTTCTTCATGCCTGATCCACGACCATTGCGTGAGAGCCATCCGATCTTCATCTTCCCTTGGGCGCGCTCGGATCGCACCTTGGGCGCACGTGTGTGCGGGCGTCATCGCCCGACGTGCGCGCGTGCGTGGGCGCTCGTTGTCTGAGGGCACGCCGCGTGGCACGATCTAGGCCTCCCACTGCTAATCAGGCGGCCCAATTTCTCCACGCGCTCCATTGTCTTCAATTCTTCGCACCGCATGGCTCGAACCTGCGTCGCGTGCATGCGGGCGTGTGCGCTAACCGTTGCGCCACGCTCGCGGCTTTGTCACGGTGACCGCGGGAGGCCACGCGGTTCTCTGCCGTCCGATCGAAGATTGACGGCCGAGATTTGATCTTAGCTGAAGGAGCAAGTGCCATGCGGTGAGCGGGGGACGACGTGGCGCAACGAGGGCCGTTGATCATCAGATCAACGGTCAGAACTTCTTGGGCCCATTGTAGGAGCTCCGGATGTCGGATTTGGCCGATCTTGAGTCCGTTGGACTCCGTTCATCGTTCTGAATTCATCCGTATAGTCTGATTGCTCATCTGAGGCCTGCTTTGACAAGTGCTTACACAAATGGCCATTAATACAGTTTTCTAAGCAATCTTGGTATATGATGCATGCAATGCTCCCATTCTACTTATGTTATGCCTTTTATTCTTAAGATGGGCCCTATTTAATAGAATTATCACCCTCATGTGCAGTGTTATCTGATGAGTCCATTTTAATGGACTAATATTAAGCCTAAGTACCTTTAATCATACCTTGTAGGTGTGTTAATAATTACAATTAAGTTGTAGAAGAATTGTACGCATCATGATTTACGTTTATAACATTCTATAACTTAATATGTAATGATTTTGTTGTTTTTATGTGCAGGTATTATATTCAGAAAGAGCAAGGGTTGAGGAGCAAATCTCCCCAGCAACCGGAGGAACTTTTCCCTTTCCACTGGCCGTCTCCTCCAACATCCACTGGCCAAAACCAGAAAAGGGATTTGCAAATCCCTTGATTGGCGTACGCGGAGAGAGGGAAGAGTTAAAAAGAGAGGAGGCGGCATGGACTTGAGGAAGGAATTTTTTCCCCCTTGCGGGGAAGGGCTCTATCTTCTCCACCTCTCCTTCTCCACCGCATGCATTGTGTCCGTAGGCGCACACCGCTCCACCTTGCGTGCCCGCAGGCGTGTGCCATCTCCAGCCAGCCTTGCTCCCACCGCACCTGCCTTCACCGTGCGCACAGAATCCACGCAACAGCAGGCGCCCACACGCCACCAAGCCTGCAAGCCGCCTCCTGCTCATAGCGCCATCTGCAGACGCTGCCCACATCACCAGCAACGCCTAAGGTTGCTGTACGCCTCAGCTCTCCATCACCTCCGCATGCTCCTCTGCAAGCACGCCGCGCACCTTTCTCCCATCTCCAGCGCACGTCGCCCGCCCTACAGCGCCCTCTCCAGCCTCTGCAAGCAACCGCGTGCTCCTCTGCAAGCACGTCGCGTGCCTTCCTTCCATCTCCAGCGCACGCTGCCCGCCCTGCAGCGCCCACTCCAGCCTCTACAAGCAACCGCGCGCTCCACTGCAAGCACGCTGCGTGCCTTCCTCTCATCTCCAGTGCACGCCACTCGCCTTGCAGTGCCTGCTCCAGCCTCTGCAAGCAACCGCACGCTCCTCTGCAAGCCCGCCGCGTGCCTTCCTCCCATCTACAGCACACGCCACCCGCCCTGCAGCGCTCCTATGCCTTCAGGCGCAGCACCGCGCGTCGCACCCGCCAGCGCCTTCACCGCTAGCCGTGCACTGCAGCAGTCTCCGGCGACCTCCACCGGCCGCGGACGGCCACCTCCGGTCATGCCACTGCCACCGCTGCATAGTTCTCGTCAAGCCGCACCTCCCTGCCGATTCTCGTGGCCAACCATGCGCGACCGCACACGCGAGGAGGAGAGAGGAGAGATCCTCTGTTTTTACCTCTATTAAAATTATATTCAATGCCATTGTCAAGTTATATTAATATTTTATTCTGGCCACATTGCACTGATGCACTCAGATTTTCTTGAAATTATTTTATTAGTGTTATGTGCATGTTTCTATCTTGAATTTCAAATTAGAATTGCATGAAAGTTGAATTCACATGGTAAGCCAGTGCACATGCATCTTACACATATTTTTGAGGCTTAATCTCTGATGTGAAAATTGCATAAACACCCCTGAACTTTTAAAGAAACTGCAAAGTTCATTTAAAACAGCATTTTCATCGCATTAAAGTTGCAGAAGAGTTTGCGAACTGTGCGTTCCTTGACTCGTGAATTTATTAGCCTAATTCCTCCTTGTGGAGACGACCTAACTCTTCGTGGTTAGTTTTGAAAATTTAAATGTTTTGAAAAGTGATTTTCTACCACGCAATTAAATACGACACATCATTTTATGATAAAGTTTTCAACGAAAATGAAGATCGCCCTTTCAAATGGCGCCTTTGCTAGGGAGGAAAAATGCCTTTAATTTTTTGAGAATTTTATGTTATTTTTATGCTATTTTGAAAATTTTTCTGAATTATTAACTATGGATTTTCTTCTGCGCAAGAACATGCAACGAATGCGACGGGCGCGTACGACGGAGACGATCTTTTTGGTGGACCTTGATGTCACCTGGAGGATGGGAACAGGAACACGTGGGCCTTGATCCCACGCACATAAGCTTACGGAGAAGCGTATTTCTGATTTAGGCAATAGGTCTTAGTTAGATTTAGTTAAATAAACATTAGAATTTAATTTCTGTCTTTTGGACCCTTGTTGGGTATTTTTGGGAACATGTTCCCAGTGCCATCTTATTTCTGATCGCCCTTGTATGCGGGAGTATATTTTCGGGAGCGTGTTCCCATTTATTCAGATTGTAGGATTATTTGAACTGTTTGAACTGAATTTCGATTAGTTAGTTAGATTAAGTCTGTTTGTTTAGTATAAAAAAAATAAATTCGAACTGCCTGCTAGAAGCTGCATATCTATAGGACGACCATCTAGGACTGAATGAGCAGCATATAGTTTATTTTTATTGCATTGCATTCATTACTGCACGAAGAAAGCTGGAGTAAGGTACGTCTTCTCTTGAGCATTAATTACATGTCATGCATATGCATTGAACCTAAATCTAAGACCACTAAAGTTCTTGAATCAAATTAATTCAGTGGTCACTTTAAACTAATTGGGACTGTTAAGAGGTTGGACTTTAAAATCTGTGACTAAAAATTGTATGCAAAAGGATCCTGTTTGCGAAATTTCAAAAAATCAAAACACGATCGTATGTTTGCACACTTAAGACACTGTGCACCTCACATAAGGTCACTAGATAAATTTCTACCTCTTCCTTTTGCACCACAAGGGAAGTTAGTCAAAAATCAACAAGCCTATCCACCAAGTTACTTCAGTTCCTCGTGTGTGGGCTCGATTCGAGACTTCCATCCCTTGCAAGTCGGTTATAGGCACCAGCGAAGGTTGGCCTAGGAAGTGTAATTTTTGCAAAACTTGTTTGGCCACCAACTAAACATATAACTCTAAGACCTGCAATCTACTAAAAACAGATCCCGTTGAATTTGCATTTGCTGTGACAATAGGACTCTTTAGGAAGTTTTCTGCTAAATCCTATGAAAGTTAAAATAGTTTTCCTTAAAGAAATGGATTACTCTTACTCCTATCATTCAGATTATCAGAGTCAATACTTCCCATCTTTTAATCAAGATCCCAAGCTCCGAGCGTATCCATCCTTTGATGGGTACATTAACAATTCATGGGATCATTCTCATTCTTACCCTGAGAGTACTGGCTTGATAACTCCCACTTTTGAGCAGAGCCTAGGAGTAGGATTTTCCAATCCTGAAATCCCTACTTCCATGCAAACACCCAACCCTTCATGATTTTCCGTGTCGAGGTTGGACCGATACCCCTAGGAAACTAGAGCCTGAAATTGACTATCCTCCCCAACCTGATAATAGTAGCCTCTCCTCTTTTATGATAGAAATGCAAAAATAGAAAAAGGAAATAATGGAATCAGTGGGAGAGATGTTGAGGAATGTCAACACTTAAATGAAGAAACAAGACAACTTAGCTACACGCTTCCCAATAATCCTGATCCCTACCCAATAAACCATGATCATGAAAATAATTTTGAGGAACCTAATGACAATAGGGATCCAATTTTAGGTAGCCATCACTTAGACTCTCCCAATGAGACACGGCCACTAGAGGATAATGACCATAGTGATTATCCACCTGAATTATATTGCAGTCAAAAGCAAGGGAAGATGGTATCTCTTGAGGACCTTGACCCCAATGACGGTATTCTCCTTACCCTTATGAATGCATAGCAATCATAGGTCCTAATCAACCTAAATAATGTCTGAACCTATCTTAAATTGTGGATATTGCACTCATATCTTGCATATCATGCATTGCATCAGTCTATTTAGAATGAGATGAGATATCCTGCTAGTTAATGTGTTTTTATTGCTATTTACAGATAATAAAGTGATCCAGGATGGAGATAGTGGAATAAAGCAATAGAGGAAGAAGAAGACTGATCCAAATAAGAGGAGTGAGGAGGATAGCCTTATCCCTACCCTTAGAAACCCTAGGACAACCTTCCCAAACCCAAAACCACCTCCATTAGGGCACCTTAGCCTCAAAACCCAAACATGGATACCACTATCCATGTTCCTATCCCTCTCCCAAACACTTAGGAACCAAAACCAACCTTAGAAAACACAAAACCCACTCTCTAGCACCTTTTAAGACGTCCAGACATCTGGCTGGACGTCTGATTTCTGCAGAATAACAATCCAGGAAGCCAAAACTCATACTGACACAGAATTGGACGTCTAATTTAGTGTCCAGACATCCAATTTTGTAGTATAAGACGTCTGACCACTATCCTGGATGTCTGATACTGCAGTCTGGTTCCTGATTTTGGGTGTTGGAAGCCCTAGCTTGCCTATTTTGACCTAGGAACCCCACCGGACACCCTAGAAAACCTAAGTAGAGACCTCCTAAGCCTAGTCCACTATCCATAGCCCTACTTGTCCTATCCCTAACCCAATTGAACCATCCTATACCTAATTGGGTGAATCTACAGTTGATTGGGTGCACCCGAGCCCAATTAGATCCACCTAGGATCTAATTAATTCATACCTATTAGGGTTACCCTAGCCTAATCACATGCACACATCTAATTAGACTAGACCTAGACCTAATTAGGTTCACCCCTACCCAATTAGACTTTCCAAAGCCAAATTAGGTCCACACCCACTTACTCTAGATTGACCCAACCTATTTAGCACCTAATCCCACCAAAACCTACAACCTAGCCCTACGAAAAACACACACCCACACACACACACACACCTTCCCATTTTACTCCCACCAAACCCATGCACACTCTCTTGGAAACCCTAAAAACTTGTGTCAAACCTAGATCCAAAAATTGTGGCATTTGCTATTTTTGGAGCCACCAAAAGTGGCAACCAAATGGAGCCTTCCATAAGTGCAAAGAGAGAGCTACGAAATTGGACCATCTCTCCATACACTCTCCCATCCATACTCTCCACTCTAAACTTGCTTCTACCCTCCAAAACCTGAAGGCCGTCCTCCTCATCCTCCTCCAAGGCTCCATGGACGGCTAGCTAGAGAAGCTTCTCTCCAAAGCTTCAAGGACGGCCATTGGTAGAGAAAGGGAGTAACACCCTCCTCTCTCCACTTGGGTGCACTAGCCCCCATCTTCTTCTTTTTGAACGGCCATGAAGGCTCACCCATAGCCTCTTGTGGCCGGCCATCTCTTTTGGTAGGCATGTAGACGGGTTTGTATACCCAAGGTCTAGCCTACACCCTCACACAAGGCCGATGGCCCTAGTGGCAACTTTCCGGCATGAGGGATTTTCTTCTATTTATATGCTTTCTAGTGTAGATGATGTGTGATAAATTTCTATGCATAAATAATATTTCTGTGATTGATTGTCCTCAAGTTTGCTTGCTTATATGACACTTTGGTTTGTTCACACCATGCACGGCCACCATGGCCTCATTTAGATGCACATAGTCACTTAGGTTTTTGCTAGTTTATCTAGATCTAGGTTTCAATTCACTTTTGGAAATAAAAAAATAAATAAGAAACACAAAAAGACAAAAATAGTAGCTTAGATTAGATTTAGGTTATAAAAGCCGATCCAAATTTCGATTCATTTTCACGCCTCCCAGAGACGAACAACCGGAACTCAAGTTCTAAAAAGAATAAAGATCTACGAGAGTTTCGTTATCACAAATATCTTTGACGAGTGGTTTTTGCGACTATACTACAATTTCCAACGATTTCAAAATATGCGATTTCCACGCTCGTCGAATGGCGCCGTTGTCGGGGAGGTAACACGTGAGTTTAGATTTGGATTTTCTTAACTTCTATTTGTTTTGATTGTAGGGTGTCAAGATGAGGATCTACGCACACATCGACCCGTGGTGAAGACCACAGGTATCTTCTTCATCCTCTAGTTTATTGCTTCCTTAGGTTAGAAAAAAAGAAAAAATAAATAAAAAAATATATATCTATATATAAATTCAAATTCAAAATTTCAGATCTGAATTATAAAAAAAATCATTTTCTTTGGTGTGTGTTTTAACTTGGAGACTATTTAAACACACCAAAATCAGATTTGAAAATTCGGCCAGCAAATATTGACGATTTTCAAAATTTTATTGCTGTGAAATTTGGAATCCAAAAATCTTGGAATTCTGTCTGATATTAGGTTTTCAAACTAGCTTTCCAGTGCCACCTTTTATTTAGAAAAATTATTACTACAAAAATTTTAAAAATTCGCACAGTGGAAGAGGGTCAAAATAGTCTACGCTCTAATTTTTTATAAATTTAAACCTTAATTATATCCTTTACATAAATCAGATATCTTTGAAATTTGTGGGGTTGGAAAGCCACTGAAACATAGTTTTTTCTATGAATTTTCAAGAATTTTTGGATTTTTTCTGATATTGTTTCAAATTGAACTTCTCGCAGGGGGTCCATCTGGTCTGTTTGACCCCCTTGAACATAAAAATTCATGAAAAATTGAACGAAAGAGTAAAAATATTGAAAAAATATTCCATGAAAAATTTATTGAAAAAGTAAGATCTCTACCAAATTTCATAATATTTTTATTCAGTTATTGATCTGGGGAGTGATTTCAAGTCAGACTAAGGTCTGACTGCAGATTTTAGAAGAAGCACAAACCCTAGGTAATTCACATTAGGGTTTAAATTTAGAGACTCAAAACAAACCTTTTTGAGCCTGATTTGGGTGTGATTGCATGAGAAGGGATTTGATGTGAAGACTATCTCTTATCTTTATTCTCATCTTCTCTCAAATATCCATGGACCCATATCATTGTTTTGACCCTCAGGGTCCTCCATCTCCCAACCCAACCATGATTTCGACTCCTCCTGGTTGAGAGACTCATCCTAACCAGCTGAGATATGATTATCCTTATCCCCCAGCTTATTTAGAACCTGAATCTCATGGATCTGACCCTTATCTAGATCAGAACCAATTGAAAGACATAGTTGCTGAATTCCAGGAATATAACAAGGACTATACAGATCAATGTGCCAAGCTTCTGGAGCAAATTAGACGATCTCTGGCACAATCTCAATCTTATCACTCCTCCCAGGGACAAGAGACTTGGAACAACCAGCCTAGTGGGTCTAGTGACCCATATTTTGGAACCACTAGCTATTCTACTGATTCTTGCTACCATAGGGAGGCATCCTGGACTCAGCCAACCCAAAAGGCACCTTTGGACCTAATCCATGATTTGGGTAGATCAATTAAGGAATGCACTATTTCTGATACACCTGTACCTGATGAGATATCTCTAATGAATTGGAATAATGGATCACAAGTACAGGATCACATAACAGGTTCTCAATCAACTCCCTCTGTAGTCAGCCCCACTCAGGGTGATACACCTATTGATTCATATCCAAATTTGTATAATCCTGAGTGGAGAAACAATCCTGATCTTTCATGGCCACCATAGAGACCGACTCAGACTAAACATCAATCTAGGCCAGCCCAATACTCCACTAAATCCACTTTAGGGCAACCATCTAGTCCAGCCCAACCCGCAACCACCCTTGAAGATATCATGAACATTTTGTTAGACTTTGATAAGAAAAATGAAGAAAGGTTGACTAAGTTGGAAAATCATGTGAAATCTCAAGGGGATCAAATCAAGAGACTTCAAGAATCACCCTATCCCCGAATGCAAATGCCTTTTCACTCCTATTCTCCACCTATTCTTCCGACCCCACCTCCAATCTATCAAACATGCCCTTGTGCGGGGGTCAAATTTGTGGCCTCTAAAAGGAAGAGAAAAGCTAAGAGCCCACCCAAACCACCTGATTTGGGCTCAACCAAAAATCATAAGACCAAACCCACACCCAACTTTGACTCAGACTCAAGGGACAAAAAGAAGAAAAAGGCTTCTAAAGTTGATTTGACTTATTTACCCTTTCCTGAGGCCTTAAAGAAAGAGTCACAAAAGAAAAAAATGACTTACACACCTAAAGAGGTGGTTTTACCAGCTAACATAAGTGCATTTGTTTCTGGCACTATACCACCCAAAATGACTGACCCTGGAAAACCCTTCATATCTTGTGCCATAAAGGGATTCATCTTCAACAAAGCCCTTGTGGATCTAGGGTCTTCCATTAGCTTGATTCCTACCACCCTTTTTGACCTCACCAAACTTGGAGATCTGCACCACACACCTGTCGCCATTAGAATGGCAGATGGCTCCATCAAACTATCGAAGGGGGTAGTTCAGGATGTGATTATTAAAGTGCAAGGTCTTAGCTTTCCATTCGATTTTATTGTCTTGGACATGAATATATCGGAGAAGCTAAGTAATTCACCCATTATTCTGGGTCGACCTTTCTTGGCTACGGCCAATGCACGGATTGACTGTTACTCAGGATGTGTGGAGGTGAGTAGCGGCAATGAGAAGATTCACTTTGATATGTATGCAGCCACTAAGAAAACAAAGTCAGGGTACTTTCTGGATGATATGGAAAGTGAGTCGGAGGGTAATTCGGAAGAAACTATGGCAATTGACACCTGGGTAGAACCACACAACCCGAATCAACAATCCACTAGATCACATAAGTCACCCTCCCTACCAGATCAAATCATTGATAATATGGTTGACTATCTTGATCGACCTAGCCCAATTCAAACCCCTGCCCCTTGCAATGAATCCCAGATTACTCAATTGATCAAAATGATTCATGAAATAAAAGAAGCTAGTGCAAGAGAATATGATGATATAAGGAAAGAGCTTCATAGAATCTGGGATGAGCAACAAAAACCAGAAATGTTTGAATCTGGGTTAGGTGTGTCACAACTGATTTGCGATTCGATGGTGGTCATGCAGGATTTTGTTGATCAAACACCTGAGGTGGATGACATTGATAACCCTATGGAAGCTGAGAATGGAGATTTATTTGAGAATCTTGATCTTGATATAGGGCCTGAGTACCAATCATTTCATTTTGAGGAACCAAGCATTAAGGGACCTGAATATAATTTTGTTGTATTTGAGAATACCCATGGAGACATTGATGAATTAATTCAAATGATCTCATACACGGAGCAACAAAATCAAAAAGACTGTAACAACTCCTCAATCAATGATTCAGCCCATTCCACTTTCATGGAGGGACTCACTACTAAATCTAATGCCCAACTTCATCTAAGTGAGAAGAAGGAAATATCCCCTTATGAAATATATATTCAAGAAATAGAAAGATTATTGGGGATAACATATGATGAGTTATCAGAGGAAGCTAGGAATTTTGGGGAATCATGTGATAATTGGGAATTGGCATTGGACAATTTGGAAGAGATAAAAGAAGAAGATGAGGCCCGAACATCTTTGGTAGAGACAGAGACTGATCACTGGACCTTGATTTCCAGATCTGACCACACTACTTGGGTCATGTCTTCCATTCATCACCATTATCAGGACCCATATGATTTTACCCCGCACAACTCCACCCATACCCCTACCACCCACATTCTCCATCACCTCTTCGGGATGCCTTCACCTTCATTCCTTCCAGGCACCCATATTTATCTATCTTTCTTCTGTAGCATCTGGCTGTAGATAATCCCAAGCCCCATCTACATATTTTCCCAATTATTTGGACTTGGAATTCATGGACAGCTAGTTCGCATTTGCGGTCCGCTGTTGGCGAATGAGACTAAAATTCTTATCATTTTACTCGCCATTCTCAATACTGTATCGGTATATCCTTTTTCAAGGGTACGCCCAGCTGGAGGCGTTAAACTCTGCACGTATAAATACCATTTCACCATCATCTATACATAACCATTTTTATACATAGCATATTTTTGTTTTAGCATATTTCCCTTTTCTATATTGCATGTTAACAGGTTGGCCGGTGCTGAATATAATTTTAGGAGCAATTACAAGTGATTTCTACCCATTCTCTCCATGCAGCATTTATTTTCTTTTACATTCATGCACGAGGACATGCAAGAACTTAGGCATGGGGGGGTAGATACAGAAAAACTGAAAAAATTTTATGCCAACACTTAGGAAAACCTCGGAGCTGCATGTAAAACGTACTTTAGGACCTTAAATAAAAGAACAACTGACTCCACCTCCAGTGTTCTCATTGGAGCTAGAAATCGTTCGCAACAACCAATTCTGACTCACCCGCTCACCTTTTGTTCTAAATTTAGGGTCAAGCTGATTGTAACCCGATACGAGAAATTCACGAAGTACAAATTATATGAGGTTACATGTTTATATCATATATAAACATTGCATTCATGAATAAGATTATTTTATTAAGAGAATGCATTAGGGATTTTATCCTTTAGTTGATTCCTGTAATCTGGAATCCAGTACAACTTTTCACACACACGTAGAATTTGCAATGAATTCACGGTGAAGGCTGATAAACATCTTTAGTCTGTCGAGAAGAAGCAGTGCTTCTTTTCCTGAACCCCTGGACAGAGTTTTGGGAGTCAGGCTGATTTTCTTCCAAAAAAAATCCACCAAATAGTGTGAGATGAGAGTAGAGTGTACTAGTGCTCTAAGATTAGTGCAAGGAATCTGGAATCTTAGATAATTAGGTGATGATACTCTAAGGCTAGACATAGTTTTCGATCTCGGTTCCCGCGTATACATTTTTGTGCGAAATTGTGAGAGCCACCGAATAAGGCAAATATGCGGAAAGCGAGTTTTCATAAAACTAGGGCTAAGGTGGATGGTTACGACCATTCTTTATGGAATCCTCAGTGGAAGGAGGGTATTGATGTCAAGGTCAGAAATACACCATCCTATCCATCTCTCCCGGTGCCGTGAGTAGGCACTTCCACCAAATAAGCCACCCAATGTCTCTTGAGTACCACCAATCCCCAATAATACCTCCTTAATAAAGTTCATGGATGTATGCCAGTTGTGTTATGATGAAAAAAAAAATTTAAAAAAAATGAGAAAAAGAAAAAAAAAGAATGATGAAAAGAAAGAAAAACTGAAAAAAAAAGTTAGCAAAAGAAGAAAAAAGAAGAAAAGAATGAATATTTAGTGTTTATCAAGGCAATACCGCCAAATAAAATTGAGCTCCACCAAATATGGCCTTAACCTATTTTTCTTGTGCTTCTAACCGCTCGAATACTGGCTGAGGAATCCTGACTTAGTGTTAGGGTTATGAGAACTCAATTAAAGTGTTAATGCCTAGTGAGACCACCAAATACAAATCCTATGTGTGAATCTGGTGAGGTTGTGAGTTCTAAGAAAAAGAAAGAAAAAGAAAAAGAGAGAATGAATACAAAGGAACCAAAAGAGAGCATAGTTTTTCTCGTCTTGCTCTGAGTGGAGTTACTTAATAATTTGGGAATCTAGATTCTATAGTTCTAATCTCTATGTAGCACCAGTCGAGAGTGAGCCACCAAATATATAATCTTTTCACTTTAAGATCCTCTACCTAAGCTTAAAGCCGGGTGGAATTCATAGAATATCTTGAATACCCCGTGGGAAGAAGTCAGCCTATCACGCTAGAATTTTTACTAGGGGTCAAAGTACAGGCTTTAGGGGTGAATCAGGTCTTTCACTGGAATCCGTTGCAAAAGCTACGTAGCTACCTTTCATATTTGTTTGGATTTCTAGAACATGGGATGAAAACAAAAAGGAGAAAAATCTCTAAGCATACACTTGACAAAATAATCAATCCTTAGGTACCCTTATGTGAATAATTTAGTCTTGCATTTGCTAGGGTCTAGCAAAGTTTAGGCATGGGGGTATGATTGCACAGCAATCATAGGTCCTAATCAACCTAAATAATGTCTGAACCTATCTTAAATTGTGGATATTGCACTCATATCTTGCATATCATGTATTGCATCAGTTTATTTAGAATGAGATGAGATATCCTTCTAGTTAATGTTTTTTTATTGCTATTTACAGATAATAAAGTGACCCAGGATGGAGATAGTGGAATAAAGCAACAAAGGAAGAAGAAGACTGATCCAGATAAGAGGAGTGAGGAGGATAGCCTTATCCCTACCCTTAGAAATCGTAGGACAACCTTCCCAAACCCAAAACCACCTCCATTAGGGCACCTTAGCCTCAAAACCCAAACATGGATACCACTACCCATGTTCCTATCCCTCTCCCAAACACTTAGGAACCAAAACCAACCTTAGAAAACACAAAACCCACTCTCCAACACCTTTTAAGACGTCCAGACATCTGGCTGGACATCTGATTTCTGCAGAATAACAATCCAGGAAGCCAAAACTCATACTAACAAAGAATTGGACGTCTAATTTAGTGTCCAAACATCCAATTTTGTAGTATAAGACATCTGACCACTATCCTGGACGTCTGATACTACTGTCTGGTTCCTGATTTTGGGTGTTGGAAGCCCTAGCTTGCCTATTTTGACCTAGGAACCCCACCGGACACCCTAGGAAACCTAAGTAGAGAACTCCTAAGCCCAGTCCACCATCCATAGCCCTACTTGTCCTATCCCTAACCCAATTGAACCATCCCATACCTAATTGGGTGAATCTACAGTTGATTGGGTGCACCCGAGCCCAATTAGATCCACCCAGGATCTAATTAATTCATACCTATTAGGGTTACCCTAGCCTAATCACATGCACACATCTAATTAGACTTGACCTAGACCTAATTAGGTTCACTCCTACCCACTTAGACTTTCCTAAGCCTAATTAGGTCCACACCCACTTAATCTAGATTGACCCAACCTATTTAGCACCTAATCCCACCAAAACCCACAACCTAGCCCTATGAAATACACACACCCACACACACACGCACACCTTCCCATTTTACTCCCACCAAACCCATGTACACTCTCTTGGAAACCCTAAAAACTTGTGTCAAACCTAGATCCAAAAATTGTGGCATTTGCTATTTTTGGAGCCACTGTTGAGCGCGAATCTACGCTAACGTGTTTGGTTTTGGAAAACCCGTCGTTGTAGTTCGAAAGCGAAGGATTCGTGTTCAACAAATAAAATTTATACCGAAATAAGAATTCCGGGTCGAACACAGGGAGGCGAACGTTTGATTTAAAAACTTCGCGTTTCTTTCTTTATTTTGTCACGAAGAAATTTAATTTAAACTATCTAAGTATCTACAACGAATAAAAGAGAGAGAGGGAGTAAGAGAGAGAGAAAGAATACTACACATGGAAATTAAAATGAGATGTAGAATAGACAAGGAATTAAAAAGAGTTCATTCGTTACAACTAGAAAATATAAAACAATAACTCTAGAAAGCATTAAAAGAATGGAGGGAGAAATGTCCTCCTCGACGATCGCTCGGAGGACGAATAGACTACTCTTAGAAAGCAGTAAATCTATACTAGAAAGCAGTAAAAAGAATAGGGAGAGAGAAATCCTCCTCGACGGTCGCTTGGAGGACGAGCCGGACGGGACGACGCCTGGACGAAGGAGAACGAAGCGGGACGAAGGAGGACGAAGCAGAAGAACGGGAACGAAGCAGCACGCCGTCGTCGTCGCGGGATCCACTTCCGAAGGGGGACGAAAATTTGGACTTTATCTCGCGAGAAGCATCCCGGGTGTGGGACAAGCTTCTCTTGAGCTTTGGAGAGGTAGAGAGGAGAAGGAAGGGATGCAAATTTCGTATGGAGGGGGTCTCCTTTTATAGTTGCAAGGAGTGGGGGCAAAATGGACATTACATCTTCAAAATAATAAATAAGGGGTCTTTAGTGACGGATAAAACCGTCGCTAAAGCCCCGCCGTCGCCGTCGCCGCCGCGCCACGCGCGCCCGCTCGGCTGGCCTGCGCGCGTAACGCAGACGCACGTCCGCGTCGTCTCAGCCGTCCGATCGCGAGATCGGACGGCTTAGATCGCGTCCGCGCCCGCTGCGTAGCGCGCCGCCCGCGTGCGATCGCTCGCCCACCAGAGCATCCAATTGCGCGTCGGCGCTATCGGGCGCGCGCGGCCGTTGGATCTTCATCCGACGCTCGTGCGCGCCCGCTCGCCCGCGCCTTCGACCCCCTCTCCGCGGCTCGAACCCGCGACCTCCGCTTCGCCCGCTGCTGCGTCGCCGCTGCGCTACGCGGGCGAAATGGTCGCGCGGACGTTTTTAAACGCGCGCGACCGCAGCCGTTGGATCGAGATCCAACGGCGGAGAGGAGACATTGCGCGGACTTCACAGGACTCCTGCGGCCGATTGGGCGGCTGGGATGGCGCCACGTGGCGCCATCTTGGCCGTCCATCTTCTGGAAGTTGTAAATGGTGCCACGGATGTCGGATTGACTCGATTTTTGTGTCGTTCGACTGCGATCGTCGATCCGAATTCATCCGTGTGGTCGGATTTTCCATCTGAAGTGCGGATTTACACCATCCTAGCCCTTGATCTTCTAGGGTTCCCCGGTCTCTATCTGATGCTACGGATGCCTGATTAGGGCGATCTTGGAGTCGTTGAACTCCAATCGTCGCCCTGATCATATCCATACGGTTGGATCTTTGATCCGAGGCTCCGATAAAATATTTGCCCTGTCCAAGCACATAAAAGGAGACAATTAACCTCCATTTTATTCAAACTACTCTAAATGCAAGATGATGCATGTAATGCAATATTTATATCATGAAATGCAATCCTATGCTTAAGAACATGCATAAATAGACATTTTAAGTAGTGTAAATGTGTTTACATCATACCCCCATGCCTATCTTTTGCTAGTCCCTAGCAAAAACTATATGCTATTTATAAAAGAATTAGGTTAAATTATTTGGACCTGAGTTATTTTCAATCATTAAGAAATTGTCTACTTAAGAACTGAACTTTCAAAGACACAACAGTGCTCGGGTATCAGCCAAAATGCAGACCGCCTCAAGCCTCGCCTTATTTAAAGAAAAATTTCTTTTTCTGTTTTTACTCTCTTTTTTTAGATTTTCAAATTTTAGGGTTTAAGAGTGGCTTTCTACGGCCATTCAACTCACCCAAGATTTGATGAGAACCCTAAGTTTTAAGCATCTTATTGTGATTGTGATAGACTCGTTGACCGGCAATTAAAACGGACTTCGGATTTCTACGCCTCTAGGTGACCTCAAAAAGAATTCTGCCTAAAGGTGTATCTTTACAACCAGTAGCTTTCTCCCTACTTTTATTTTTTAACGGGGTCAACACAAGGGTGAATCCAGTGTATATCTCCCCGGTTTATTCTACTTCTCCGCTTCTTCCTAAGTGTTTTGGGAATTTTTAGTGCATTTTCTGAGCTGGGTTCTGGACAACCGGTCGATGAGCTGTTACCACCGACAACTTGCCAGCCATACTCGTGCGGCGAAGTGTGGCTTATTTCTTTTTGTTCTTTTCTCCTTTTTGATTTTTTTTTTTTTTTTTTTTTAAGTAGGTGGCTTCCCTGGTCTAAGATTTACCTAAAGGCAGCAAAAAGAGAAAGGTCCAGTGACTGGGCTCTGGACAACCTACCTATGGGCTGTTACCCACGATAACTTGCCAGCCATATCACCCTAGAAGGTTCATTAGCTACCCAATTTCCGTTAAAATCGCCAAACAACGAGTCAGTGCAAAGAAAGTGTGTAGATGCTTAAGACTCAAAATTCCCTCACATCAGAGGGCGGGTTGATAAGTCGTGTACTTATCACCCAAACTTATTTACTCCAATTAAAATAAAATTCAAGTTGGCGAGAACTCGAAAAACAAATCCACTTTTTAGTGGATACATAGGCTGATTAAGTCCAAAGACCTGAAGGGTCTTTGTGTTCAGAACATAATATAGTATTTCTTAAGATCGAAAATTTTCTGAAACCCAAATTCTCTTTCCTAATTTTGATTTTTTTTTTTTTTAAATAAAACAAATCTATGGAGCTGACGAATGAATTCAAAGATAAATATCCATCCCCCCATGCCTATCTAATGCAATGTCCTCATTGTATTAAAAAGACATAAAATAGAGTGGAAAAGCGTAGAAAGCACCTGAATTGCGTGGATATCGGGTCCGCTCCAAGATGAAAATGAAAAAGAACTGTATATGTGCTGAGTTTAGTGCCTTCAGCTAGGCACACTATACAAAGAAAAGAAATGAAGAATTCACATGTGCAGGTCAGAATTAGAATAAACAGAAGAATCCTCTGACCTGTCAGCAGAGGTCCACAGATGTGGACCAGATTGTGGTGCAGACCCACACCCCATAATCGAGAATATCTTAGGTTCTGGATAAAAATTACCCAAAACCTAAAATCAGAATGCAAGCAGGGTCGGGCCTGCGATTTGTGAGGATGCAACCCAAGGCCAAAATGTCGGGTTACAGAGAATTGAAGCTCAAAAGGATAATCGTTAAATGTGTGCTTGAGTTTGACATCCTCGAAACAAATGTCGTAAGGGTTCTGATTTGATGGTTTCAGTTTAAAAGGAACCCTTCGACTCAATCTTCCATTTCCTCCAAAATTGACTTCCCAAATCAGAATTTCCCAGCTCCTATCCTCCTCATTCGGCATATCAAATTCCATGACCTCTTGTATATTCATCACCCCGTCTGAAATCTCCAAGTCTAGATGATGTGGCAAAATCAAAATTGACTTGGGTCTAATTATCTCAGAATTAGAATCATCAATAAGCTCAACAGGGTGTAACTGATAATCAGGGCATTGAATTAATTTCTCCAGAAAATGCGATTCTGGATCCGTATCGTGTGCCCTAATAAGATTAGTTTCCTCAGTTATTGGGCTATCAAATGATCTATCAGATTCCTCAGGCCCAATCGTCTCACAAAAATCGTGATCTGAAAACTCGTGTGAGACTTCGCAACTTGAATCTTCACCATCAGGATCCGTATCAATGTATGTCCCAAAATCATTTGTCACTTTGCGTTCCAAGGAGACATACGTTTCCTCGTAACCTGGCTCAGGGATTTCAGGTGAAGAAATCAAATCATCCTTAATTGGTTGTTTTAATTCAATCTGGTCAGCTTCGTAACACGTGTCCCCCCCAACAGGTGCCTGAGCGGATTCTGTCATTGGCTTTCCTGAAGAGAGTTCATCCTGGGAATTATTCCAAGATTGAATCAAAGCAACCACGAATCTCATCCTCAATTTCGCTAATTTCCCAAGTAGAAACTCACCCGGGTTCTTATCCTTAACATCCTGGAGCCAATCCAACAAAGACTTGTTTAAATCATCAATCATTTCAATCAGGGGCTCCAATCTCTCAATGCAAGGTATTGGCTGAACTTCTAAAGATTTAATGATATTCCTCAAGTTAGCCAGAACCCTATCTTGAACCTGATTAACCTGAACCAAATGAGTTGGTTCAGGGTTGGGCGGGTTTGACATCAATGTAGAGGAATTAACGAATTGAGATTCGTTATACCCATCCTGATAATAGGTCATTTCAGATTGTTCAAAAGATGGAGATGACCTAAAGGCAGTGAAATCAGAGGATAGGTAAGGATCAGTGTATCCTTCTTGATTGTAGATCGCATTAGGTTGTTCATGAATGGAGGACGATCTATAATCGATGCAACTCTGAGAAGGATAGAATTGAGAATCACAGTGTTCAGGGTTAGACCCTAAACACGGGGGTCCGGAATTGTATCCCCAATCCGAATTATCCCAACTAACTGATAGTCTATTACAATATGAATTGGGATAGTCGTCATGTTGAGGATAATTTACAACAGGAGGGAAAGAGCGGGAATGCGTGAAATATGTGGAAGGATTCATGAGATACGGGAGGAAGAAAGGTGCCCTGCAATACAAACAATCAAACCTGTCCTTAAATGGGTTAGCCTACAGACCTACAGACTCTCAAAACCCGTCTTGAGATAAAGGAACGATTTGATCTACTTCTGTCTGTTCAATCCAACCAGTTAGAAGGAGGGACTGGGGAGAAGGTTCTTCCTTCGGCTTGCGCCTCTGGTTCCTAGTGTACCCCCCAGCCGCGATCGTTTGACTCTGCTCCCCTAGCTAGACATCAGATTGAACAGTAGAAACAGACTAATCGAAAATAATCTCGTTCTGAGTTCTGAAGAGCGAGTCCAATCCTTAAGGCCAACGTCTACTCTGTTTTATTTAGGGCTAGGTTTGAATGTGCTTTGGAATGTGATGGGCCCTTTAAATGGGTTGTGCCCTTAATGATTGATTGCTTTGTGTGTGCGTGCACAACCAGTGGTTTTCAAGCAAGATTATTTTTGATGTGGTGAATTTTAAGGTTCAAATCTTGCTTAGTAGCTTTTAGGATTCAACTTTAGGTGTTTTCAATCAAGTTTCATTGGCACACCAGGTTTTGCAAGCACAGGTGAAGATATTTTCCTTTAAAGTTTAAAAAGAATGTGGAGTGCCTGGTAGATCCCTAAGAGTTGAACCTAATTGGCAGCTACTTGATGAGTTGATTTTATTTGAAGTGGTGCGGCCCAAACAACTCAAACAACTGGCCTGATGCACCACCTAATTAGGCACACAAATGATTACCCAATCTGATTTCTACTCAATTATGTGTTTGGATGTGTGTACCGGCTCCTAAGATTGGTTTACCGGTTGAGTTAGAAAATCAGATGAGGTTGTGTACCTCTGTGAGATTTTTTTTTTATTTTTTTTTCTTTTTTTAATGTGGGGGTTGGAGTGAGTATGGATGTCAAACAAACAATCTAACCTTAGAGTTTATAAGAACACCTAGGTTGATTGATGTTTGAATTATTATGTGATGAAATGAAATCTAATGGGTGGGAGGTGGGGGGTAACTTACAAAACCTTCCACAGCACTTTACTCCGATCTACCGCTTTTGCCTGTCTCAAAAGAGTACCTGCAATTACAATAAGAAAGGAGAAAAGTGAGGTAAATGATTTGTAAGTTACAAAACGCGAAGAGAAATCAAAGAGCGTTGCCTCCCCGGCAACGGCGCCAAAATGTTGAGCGCGAATCTACGCTAACGTGTTTGGTTTTGGAAAACCCGTCGTTGTAGTTCGAAAGCGAAGGATTCGTGTTCAACAAATAAAATTTATACCGAAATAAGAATTTCGGGTCGAACACAGGGAGGCGAACGTTTGATTTAAAAACTTCGCGTTTCTTTTTTTATTTTGTCACGAAGAAATTTAATTTAAACTATCTAAGTATCTACAACGAATAAAAGAGAGAGAGGGAGTAAGAGAGAGAGAAAGAATACTACACATGGAAATTAAAATGAGATGTAGAATAGACAAGGAATTAAAAAGAGTTCATTCGTTACAACTAGAAAATATAAAACAATTACTCTAGAAAGCATTAAAAGAATGGAGGGAGAAATGTCCTCCTCGACGATCGCTCGGAGGACGAATAGACTACTCTTAGAAAGCAGTAAATCTATACTAGAAAGCAGTAAAAAGAATAGGGAGAGAGAAATCCTCCTCGACGGTCGCTTGGAGGACGAGCCGGACGGGACGACACCTGGACGAAGGAGAACGAAGCGGGACGAAGGAGGACGAAGCAGAAGAACGGGAATGAAGCAGCACGCCGTCGTCGTCGCGGGATCCACTTCCGAAGGGGGACGAAAATTTGGACTTTATCTCGCGAGAAGCATCCCGGGTGTGGGACAAGCTTCTCTTGAGCTTTGGAGAGGTAGAGAGGAGAAGGAAGGGATGCAAATTTCGTATGGAGGGGGTCTCCTTTTATAGTTGCAAGGAGTGGGGGCAAAATGGACATTACATCTTCAAAATAATAAATAAGGGGTCTTTAGTGACGGATAAAACCGTCGCTAAAGCCCCGCCGTCGCCGTCGCCGCCGCGCTACGCGCGCCCGCTCGGCTGGCCTGCGCGCGTAACGCAGACGCACGTCCGCGTCGTCTCAGCCGTCCGATCGCGAGATCGGACGGCTTAGATCGCGTCCGCGCCCGCTGCGTAGCGCGCCGCCCGCGTGCGATCGCTCGCCCACCAGAGCGTCCAATTGCGCGTCGGCGCTATCGGGCGCGCGCGGCCGTTGGATCTTCATCCGACTCTCGTGCGCGCCCGCTCGCCCGCGCCTTCGACCCCCTCTCCGCGGCTCGAACCCGCGACCTCCGCTTCGCCCGCTGCTGCGTCGCCGCTGCGCTACGCGGGCGAAATGGTCGCGCGGACGTTTTTAAACGCGCGCGACCGCAGCCGTTGGATCGAGATCCAATGGCGGAGAGGAGACGTTGCGCGGACTTCACAGGACTCCTGCGGCCGATTGGGCGGCTGGGATGGCGCCACGTGGCGCCATCTTGGCCGTCCATCTTCTGGAAGTTGTAGATGGTGCCACGGATGTCGGATTGACTCGATTTTTGTGTCGTTCGACTGCGATCGTCGATCCGAATTCATCCGTGTGGTCGGATTTTCCATCTGAAGTGCGGATTTACACCATCCTGGCCCTTGATCTTCTAGGGTTCCCCGGTCTCTATCTGATGCTACGGATGCCTGATTAGGGCGATCTTGGAGTCGTTGAACTCCAATCGTCGCCCTGATCATATCCATACGGTTGGATCTTTGATCCGAGGCCCCGATAAAATATTTGCCCTGTCCAAGCACATAAAAGGAGACAATTAACCTCCATTTTATTCAAACTACTCTAAATGCAAGATGATGCATGTAATGCAATATTTATATCATGAAATGCAATCCTATGCTTAAGAACATGCATAAATAGACATTTTAAGTAGTGTAAATGTGTTTACATCAGCCACCAAAAGTGGCAACCAAATGGAGCCTTCCATAAGGGCAAAGAGAGAACTACGAAATTGGACCATCTCTCTATACACTCTCCCATCCATACTCTCCACTCTAAACTTGCTTCCACCCTCCAAAACCTGAAGGCCGTCCTCCTCATCCTCGTCCAAGGCTCCATGGACGGCTAGCTAGAGAAGCTTCTCTCCAAAGCTTCAAGGACGGCCATTGGTAGAGAAAGGGAGCAACACCCTCCTCTCTCCACTTGGGTGCACTAGCCCCCATCTTCTTCTTTTTGGACGGCCATGAAGGCTCACCCATAGCCTCTTGTGGCTGGCCATCTCTTTTGGTAGGCGTGTAGACGGGTTTGCATACCCAAGGTCTAGCCTACACCCTCACACAAGGCCGATGGCCCTAGTGACAACTTTCCAGCGTGAGGGATTTTCTTCTATTTATATGCTTTTTAGTGTAGATGATGTGTGATAAATTTCTATGCATAAATAATGTTTCTGTGATTGATTGTCCTCACGTTTGCTTGCTTATATGACACTTTGGTTTGTTCACACCATGCACGGCCACCATGGCATCATTTTGATGCACATAGTCACTTAGGTTTTTGCTAGTTTATCTAGATCTAGGTTTCAATTCGCTTTTCGAAATAAAAAAAAAATCAAAAACACAAAAATACAAAAATAGTAGCTTAGGTTAGATTTAGGTTATAAAAGCCGGTCCAAATCTCGATTCATTTTCACACCTCCCAGAGACGAACGACCGGGACTCAAGTTCTAAAAAGAATAAAGATCTACGAGAGTTTCGTTATCACAAATATCTTTGATGAGTGGTTTTTGCGACTATACTACGATTTCCAACGATTTCAAAATATGCGATTTCCACGCTTGTCACCTTACCAACCTGGGTCAAGGTTGTATTATTCCTATCACTTCCCCTCTTGATTATTTGGTGGAATCCCATTCTACTCTCAGTGAGCTACTCCTGACCCTCCACTTAGGGAATCAACACCTACCATTCAATATTCTGAGGCTTCAAATGCACCTAATGAAGTTGACCCTATGGGAATGGAGGATGATCAATTCTAGTCTCAGGGATATGAAGAGTCCAATTCAGAGGATGATGGTGCCCCAATAAAGGAACCTGGACTGAAAATCTGGAGTGAATCACAGGAGAATTATTTATCATTTGAGGATTTAACTCCAGAGGGTAGAAATAATATGATTAAATCCAGATTCCTCCTTTCTTTTGAGAGTCATCCTCCATCAAAATAGGAGTTGATATTAGAGGAGGACAAATAAAATAATGAGAAGTCTATGGGAGACTCTCAGGAACAAAACACGTTAATTCAGGATTTATACCTTGAGAAGAATGATGAATTCAATGACATAGGCTTCCTTCAAAATATTAAGACTGATCCTCCTTTAGAAATAATTGAGGATACTGATCCAACTCCTAATGAATCACATATACACCCCGACAAATATTTGAGTGAACCAAAAGAATATGGGGATGAGCTGAATGATAATGATTCTTACATTTGACCCAGCCATCAAAAAGTTGTAATTTGGAGTCTACCTTTGATTCAAATATGACTCCGATCAGTAATGTTAGGCAGGATAACTTGAAGTTGTCTACTTCTGTTAGGGAGTGTACACAATCCAAATCATTGTTGGAATTGGACCTAACACCAACTAAGCCCTCATTGGACTTAACCATTACCTTCCAACACTACAAACAACCCTTATACTCCCTAACCAATCCTTGGCTCAGATCTCTGCTCATGTACATTCTTTCTGGAGACTATATCAGGCCAATACATCCTAGGGTAGAATGGTGAGTATGGATTGATGCTTATACTTTTAATCTCACCATTCAAGGGTTTGAACTAATTATGTGTATATCTTTTAAAACCCATCCTGCTCTGGAGGATCCTTGTTATCCTTCACTTATTCCATTTCGGGAGGTCCCTTTTCATATTCCATTTATTATTCATAGACCTCCCAAGGTAGCCAATGAGATTTTCTGTTTTCATTTCTTCTGGCGAGCATTTGGAATTACATTGCATCATCAGCTCGCCAACATCCGTGGTTACCTGTTTTCTAGGCCTACACTGCTACGAATATTTTTACGGCCTAACTTTGTTTGTTTGGAACCAGACTTATAGCTTCCTTCTTAGTCTAGCTGCTGACAGAAAACGCAGCGCTTGTTGGGAGGCAACCCAGCAAACTATGTCAGGTGATATTTTTCCTTTTTCCTCCTATTTTAATTTTACAATGGGGACATTGTAGGATTTAGGCATGGGGGAGTGCATTTGCATTTTAGGAAGTATTTATGCATTTAGGTTAGTCTAAAAAAAAAAAAATTTGAGCTGAATGGGTTAGTCCCTAGCAAAATACCTTTGTTATTGGAGGTTGTTTTTCTGGATTTATTTCATAAGTTTAGAATCCAGTACATTTATTTCACGTGCATGTAGATTTGGTAATGGATCCTTGAGAAAAACCAATGAGCATTTATAAGGCTACTGAACCCTTGGACAATTCATAGGGAGTCAGGCATACTATCTTCTAATAGATCCACCTCATATTTGTGAGAGGAAAGTAGAGAGATTACTGGTGCGCTAAGTCTAGTGCAAGGACTCTTAAGTTTTGGATAATTAGATGATGATACTTCAGAGTTAGGCATAGTTTTCACTCTCTGTTCCTGTATACGTACTTTGTGTGAATTCCTGAGAGTCACCAAATAAGGCAGATACACAAAGATTGAGCCTTAATAAAGCTATGACTATGGTGGATGGTTACGATCGTCCTTCATAGAGTCCTCAGCTGAAGGAGGGTAATAGTGTCAAAGGTCAGAAATAGGCCTGTCCTATCCATTCCTTCCCGGTGCTGAGAATAGGCACTTCCACCAAACAAGCCACACAACTTCCTCTTGACCATCATCATCCCTAATAATGCCTCGTAAATAAAAGTCAGTATTGTGTTGTGTTGATTGAAAAAGAAACAAAAACAAGAAAAAAAATATATATATAAAAGAAAAAGAAGAAATAGAAAGAAGAAAAAGAAGAAAAAGTTATATTACCAAAATAAAAAAAAAATAAAAAAAGTCCAAGTGTATGATGTAACACTGTTTCTGAGGCAACAGAACACCTATCGCGTTCCACCGAATATGACCCATACCTACCTTCTAGTATTTCTGATTGCCTGAATACTGGTTGAGAACTCTAACTTAGTTGTAGAGTTATTAGGACTTTAATTGAAGTATAGATGCCATGTGAGGCCACCAAATAGTGAGTACAATTTCTAAATATGGCGAGATTCGTATTCTCAGAAAGAAAGAAAAGAGAGTGCCCAGGAACATCAAGAGAGCACAGTTGTATAGCCTCTCTCAGAGTTAACTTGTCTAATAGTCTAGAGATCTAGAGTCTGCAGTAGTAGACTATATGTAGCACCAGATGAGTGTGTGCCACCAAATACAAATCCATTCAACTCGATATCTTCTACCTAAGCCAAATGCCGGGGTCAAATTACAGATTATCATCTACTTTATCCCCGAGGGAAGTAGTGCCTATCCCGACAGAAATATTTACCAAGGGTGATGTACGAACTCCCAATGCGAATTGGCTCTTTCACTTGGATCTGTTACCTAGGCTATCAGCACTTCACATTTGTCAGGATTTCTAAAGTTTTGAAGTAAAAAAAGAATAAATTTTCTGATTACTTCTATTATTTTTTATTTTTTGCTAAGGACTAGCAAATCTTAGGCATGAAGTTATTTGATGAGTCCCTTTTAATTGACTAATATTAAGCCTAAGTACCTTTAATCATACCTTGTAGGTGTGTTAATAATTACAATTAAGTTGTAGAAGAATTGTACGCATCATGACTTACGTTTATAACATTCTATAACTTAATATGTAATGATTTTGTTGTTTTTATGTGCAGGTATTATATTCAGAAAGAGCAAGGGTTGAGGAGCAAATTTCCCCCACAACTGAAGGAACTTTTCCCTTTCATCCAGCCGTCTCCTCCAATGCCCGCTGGCCAAAAACAGAAAAGGTATTTGCAAATCCCTTGATTGGTGCACGCGGAGAGAGGGAAGAGTTAAAAAGAGAGGAGGCAGCGTGGACTTGAGGAAGGAATTTTTTTCCCCCTTGCTGGGAAGGGCTCTATCTTCTCCATCGCTCCTTCTCCACCGCATGCATTGTGTCCACAGGCACACACCGCTTCACCTTGCGCGCACGCAGGAGTGTGTCATCTCCAGTCGGCCTTGCTCCCACCGCACCTGCCTTCACCGCGCGCACAGAATCCATGCAACAGCAAGCGCCCGCACGCCACCAAGCCTGCAAGCTACCGCCTGCTCACAGCGCTATCTGCAGATGTCGCCCGCCATCACCAGCAGCGCCTAAGGGTGCTGTACGCCTCATCTCTCCATCACCTCCGCGTGCTCCTCTGCAAGCACGCTGTGCGCCTTCCTCCCATCTCCAGCGCATGTTGCCCGCCCTGCAGCGCCCGCTCTAGCCTCTGCAAGCAACCGTGCGCTCCTCTGCAAGCATGCTGCGCACCTTCCTCCCATCCCCAGCGCACGCCACCCGCCCTGCAGCACCCGCTCCAGCCTCTGCAAGCAACCGCGCGCTCCTTTGCAAGCACACCGGGCGCCTTCCTCCCATCTCCAGCGCACGATGCCCGCCCTACAGCGCGCCTACGCCTTCAGGCGTAGCACCGTGTGCCGCACCCGCCAGTGCCTTCACCGCCAAACGTGCACTGCAACAGTCTCCGGCCACCTCCGTCGGCCACCTCCAGTCACGCCGCTGCCACCGTTGCATAGCTCTCGTCAAGCCGCACCTCCCTGTCGATTCTCGCGGCCAACCGTGTGCAACCGCACACACGAGGAGGAGAGAGGAGAGATCCTTTGTTTTTACCTCTATTAAAAGTTACATTCAATGCCATTGTCAAGTTATATTAGTATTTTATTATGGCCACATTGCACTGATGCACTCAGATTTTCTTGAAATTATTTTATTAGTGTTATGTTTATGTTTCTATCTTGAATTTCAAATTAGAATTGCATAAAAGTTGAATTCACATGGTAAGCCAGTACACATGCATCTTACACATATTTTTGAGGCTTAATCTCTAACTTGAAAATTGCATAAACACCCTTAAACTTTTAAAGAAATTGCAAAGTTCATTTAAAACAGCATTTTCCTCTCATTAAAGTTGCAGAAGAGTTTGCGAACTATGCATTCCTTGACTCGTGAATTTATTAGGCTAATTCCTCTCTGTGGAGACGACCTAACTCTTCGTGGTTAGTTTTCAAAATTTAAATGTTTTGAAAAGCGATTTTCTACCACGCAATTAAATACAATGACACATCATTTTATGATAAAGTTTTCAACGAAAATGAAGATCGCCCTTTCATTATCAATTGTCACTACACTAGAGACTTGATACAGCGTGGAATTATCTACACTTCAACTGTAACAGACATTCATGAAGCCACTTGCCAGATCTGCTTTTGATAAGTGTTGTTCCAAGTTGAGCATCATTGATATATATGCTTCAACTTGAGGGGGAGTGTTGTTAGGGCACTTATTAGAGCTATTGGAGTTATTTGTTATGTTTCCTGTCCTGTTGGACTCATGATGTAATTTTTCCAACACCTCTACCTATATAAAGAGGTGTAGGGTTTCATTTAAGAATAAGACAAATCATTTTCTTCGACTGTAACTAATGTTGCAAGATTAATGCAAGACTTCTGACTTAGCTTATTTGCCACCACATTAGCCATAGTTGGATGATAGTTGGGTAGATCATAATCATTCAATAATTCTAGCCATCTTCTTTACGTCGTGACTAATTCTTTATGAGTAAAGATATACTTTAGATTCTTGTGATCTGAAAATGTTTCACATCTGTCACCATACAAATAATGTCTCTAGATTTTGAAGGAAAAAGTTTTTCCCCTATTGTGAAATAAATAAAAGTGAAATAATAACAAATAATAATATCAAAACATAACAATAAAAATACTTGGGTTTACGTAGAATCCCACTTAGGAAGAGCAGGGAAAAGACCACGGGAGAAGTACTCTATGGACGTAGTATCTTTGTATTTTTCTTAAGAGTAAATTGGGGGTACAATGGCCTTTATATAGGCCACCACACACCTCTCCTTTTCCCACTACTATGCGAGACTAGACATGACCCACTTCAACAATTCACCTCCCAATAGGTCCCAATTCTAAATCATGGGTAGGATAATTTTTCTCATAAGGCTTGAGTTGTCTTGAGGCATATGCAACCACCATTTCATTTTGCATCAAGACGCACCTTAATCCTAGTTTGGATGCATTGCTATATACAGTGGACCCTTCACCTCTTGTAGGAATAGTAAGAATTGAAGCTGCCACCAATTTACATTTTAGCTCTTGAAAGCTTTGCTCACATTTCTTTGTCCATTCAAACTTTACTCCTTTCTAAGTTAGACAAGTTTAGGGTGATGCATAACCTTGCAAATCCTTCCACAAATCCTCGATAATAGGCAACTAGTCCAAGAAAATTATGGACCTCAACAACATTAGTTAATGTCTTCCATTCCACAATTACCTCTGCTGTCAATGGATTAATGGAAATGCCCTCCTTCTAAACTACATGGCCTAGGAAGGAAGCCTTATTTAACTGGAATTCACACTTCTTTAGCTTAGCATACAACTTCTTGTTGCGTAGGTTCTACAAAACAATATGCAAATGTTCTTCATGTTCTATACTTTTGGAGTAAATAAGAATGTCATCAATAAAGAAAACTACAAATCAATCTAAAAATGGTTGAAAGTGTTGGATTTTGTATGTCCTTGGCAAGCCATCTATTATGACCTAGTTTCCAAATCCCTACAGGACACGAGACTAGACCAACTCGACTGATCCCAAGACCCAGTCGTCCAATGAGAAAGTAACCAAAAAGCAAGAAAGTAAACCATATTCACTATGCTAAGCAACTAACAGTAACAAAAGTACAACAGTAAAGAAGTAAAACTTCTATAGTACACACCACCACAATAGTAGAAAAGTAAGCAGGTACAAGAATATAAAGTACATAATGTAAGAGTACAAAGGTGCAAGAAACTACTCACTACAACAGAAAGAAGTATAACAATGAAGCTACAACTACTGGGCTCTACTGGGCCAGCACCCTCTGCAGCCGTAGGCTCTGGCTGCTCAACACCTGGACCTGAAAAGGGTTATGAGTACATAAAGTCATCGAATGCTGAGTAGAGTGGCAACCAACTAACTAAAGTAGTAAAAGTGGATAGGTAGCTGTTGTTTTTCAATTTCATTATTTCACAAGTTATTCTCTTTTTACCCATGGGTTTATTTATCAGATCTCTTTTCTTGATCTTGAATGTTCCTCGTGGGAACGAACTTGATTGCAGTCTTTTCCGAAGAGTTGAAGGCACACGTGGTGCTCTCTTGGCTGGGAGAGTCCCCCATGGTGATCCTACACCCAGTCAACCACCCAAGGTCATAGACAGATGTAACGGTGACTACGACACGTACGATAAACGCATGGGTAGCTACCCCGCACTGGCACACGGTCAGTTGTTTCCATTAGCGGGTGCACCCAAAGCACAGCACGGAACTAGTATAGGGCCTAGCCCTCTTAGTAACAGGGGTCTAGCCCCTAAGAACCAAACAAGGGTTTCGCCCCTCCACAGTCCATGCACCCTCACCTGACTACCCTAGTTTGCCCAGTGGGCCTAACAAGTCAGTGTAGGGTGGCTAGCTGAACCCCAGGCCCTGTGGGGTGGCTAGCTCTCTCCCTACACTAGCAGCTCTCCCTGGTACTGTGTACGCGAGGGCCAAGAAGTCGGTACAGAGTGGCCAATCCTAACCCCGGGTCCCAACCCAGGGGTGGCTAGCTTCGCTCTACACTAAACAGGGGGGATAGTCGCTCTCCTTGGTACTCCGTACTCAAGGGTCAGCTCACTTCCCCTCTCACATTCCCAGTTCCATTCCATTTATTTCCAGGAGCTCCACTCCTAATTCCCCGTAGGGTTCATGCTCATATTTCTCATGCCATGCCATACCAGGTTTCATCATTTCGATCTCCATTCTCAGGTTTTATATATGTAGCTTGCATTGCTATCGTTCACATTTCCAGTTACAGGTTATACAAAGGTAGCTTTTATTTCCATCATTCACATTACCATTCCCATTTTATATACATGCAGCTCGTATCACGTCATTTAACAGGAAAAATTTACATGCAACCGTTAGCTAGCACAAGTACTTTACATTTCACAGGCAGCTGTTATTTATTTACAGGCAATTGTTATCATTCTATCTACTCATTCAAGACTGCAATTCAATCATCCATTACAGACAATTCAAGTGTTTCTCGTCTTAGGATTCATGCCATATCCAAGGTTCTAATCATTCATTCCACACATGCATTTAGGTCATAATTAATTTAGGGGGAAGCCACTCTACCAGTAAACCCAGGAGTAGTGGGGGCTTGAATGGTAAGCTCACGTGCCTCAGCTAGCTCCAAACCCGCAACGGAATGAAGTCCTATCACAAGGATCAATCATAAGAGAATATTAAGAATAGTATAGAAAGTCTGCTAACAAGTAGAGGAATTCATACGGGAAACATCGGAATCTTATTTGCGGAAAATGGACCTCAAACGGACCCTAAATGGGTCAAAAATTACGTTTCTAACTCAAATTAGACGTCTGGAACAACTTCCAGACGTCTTAAAAGTGTCCAGTGTCATACCTCAAGCCTTGCGCCAATCCTCAGATGACCAGGAACTCTTCTAGATCGTCTAGACCCAGCTCCAGACATTCAACCACCTCTCTGGACGTCTGGAAGCGCTTCCCATTGTCTAGTATGTCGCCCAGACGTTCGAAAAGCATGGGAGGGCATGTCCTACGCCTTCCCAAAGCGAATCTTGCACGCAGACACCCGATCTTCTCAAAATGGGCATGCACAAAGGGATCGGCGGAGCGGCCTGCATGGCCGTACCCACAAAGAGACGTACCTCTACTAGACTCTCCCCACAGACGTCTGGAACCATCTCCAGATGTCCGCTCCGTCGTCTGGACGTCACTCCAGACGTTTGATTCTGGGAAAAACCCAGAACCAGAACCTACTTTCTCCTTCTCGCACCGTGCGTAGCCTCGCTGCACCCCCTCGCCTGCAGCTCCGGCAGCAGCAGTGTTGGGGAGGACCTCCCCGACGAACTCCACCTCGCGCACACGCCGCTCTGGCCGTGTGCTCACCGGTGACCTCCCATGCGAGCTCGCAAGCTCACCTCCTCCTCTCGTCCTCATGCCGCTCCCCTTCTCCTTCTCACGCCGCTCTTGCTCGCTCAGGGAAGAAGAGAGGAAGGTGGCGGGTGGCTGAGAAGTGAGGAGAACGAAGGTGGAGGAGGGGTTTTATAAGGTGGGGTTTAGGGTTTTGCTTGGAGGCGAGGGAAGAGAGAGAAGAAGGAGGAAAAAATGAGGGGTATTGTCTACGCGCAGCACGCGCGCAGACGTGAGCTCGTACTCAAATTTTTCAATTTTCAAACATCTGGAAAGGTGTCCAGACGTCTGACCCATAGTCTAGACGTCTTACCAGACGTCTGACCCACAGTCCAGATGTCTTAAAATGCTCAAACAGCACTGGTCTTAACATCATAACAAACTTAAAGGAAGTTTCATCCTCGAAACTTGAGCTAGCTAGGGTGCGGAAAAAGAACAACATACGCACAACAAACTTAAAGAGGACTGAAGTCGGTTCGAAAAAATGTACCCCCAAAAAGCTCTGGGTACCACTCTCGCATCATCGCCTCAGGCTCCCAGGTAGCCTCCTCGTACCTCTGGCTCCTCCACAAGACCTTCACCAGGGGTACCTGCTTCTGTCTCAAACTCCGGATGGCTCTGTCTAGTATCTGCACTGGTTGCTCGGGGTAGGTCAGGTCGTCACCCACCTCGACGCTCTCTTGGCTCAGAACGTGACTGGGATCGATGGCATACTTCCTGAGGTTGGACACGTGGAACACGTCGTGCACACCAAAAAGCTGGGGAGGAAGGGCAAGCCTGTAAGCAACGGGTCCTACCCACTCTAGGACCTCAAAGGGCCCCACAAACCTCGGTGCAAGCTTCCCTTTCACCCCAAAACGCTGCAAGCCCTTCATGGGTGAAACGCATAGAAAGACGTGATCCCCAACCTCGAACAGCACCTCTTTACGCTTCCGATCGGCATAACTCTTCTGTCTGCTCCTGACAGTGCGAAGTCGTCTTTGAATCTGCTCAATCACCTCCTGACTCTACCAGATCAGCCTGGGGCCAACCTCCTACTTGGTCCCCACCTTAACCCAACTCAAGGGTGCAGTACACCTCCGTCCGTACAGAGCCTCGTAGGGTGCTATGCCGATGCTCGAGTGAACTATTATTATATGCAAATTCTGCCAGGGGCAACTACTCCTCCGAATAGCCCCTCCAGTCCAATACACAGGCATGCAAAAGGTCCTCCAGTGTTTGTATCATGTGCTCTGACTGTCCGTCCATCTGGGGTGGTATGCCATGCTGAACCTCAACCGTGTCCCCAATGCCTGCTGAAACTCAGCCCAAAACTAGGACGTAAAATGGGTATCCCGGTCGGATACAATCTCATGTGGAACTCCGTGCAGACGTACCATGTCGCGAATATACCGCTCTGCCAACTGTGCTGGTCCCAAGGTGACTCGGATTTGCAAGAAATGTGTCGTCTTCGTCAATCTATCTACAATCACCCAGACTACATCGTGTCCTCGCTGAGTAATGGGCAAGCCCACCAAAAGTCCATGGTGATGCTCTCCCACTTCCACTCTGGCACTGGAAGTGGCTGCAACGGCCCTGCAAGCCTCTGATGCTCGGCCTTCACCTGCTGGCACACCAAACACTGCTGCACGAACTCACCTATATCCCGCTTCATCCCCCTCCACCAAAAGTCACGTCTCAGATCGTGATACATCTTTGTGTTCCCAGGATGTATGGTGAACCTAAAATCGTGTACCTCAGTCAGGAGCTCTCTCAACAACTCCTCGTCCCTGGGAACGCACAAACGTCCCCTCATATGTAGCACCTCGTCAGTAAAGGAGAAGTCTTCAGGATCCCCTAACAGTACCCTATCACGCAACAACTGTAGGTATGGGTCAGTCATCTGTTCTGTGATGATGCGATCTATCAGCTCTGGTCTCGTCTACCGTGTCACAGTCACTGCCCCACAGTGCCTAAGTAACTCTAGGGGTCGCCAATTGCCCAACTCCTCCATGAGTCTCTAACTCTGTGCCTGTAAACTGGCCAAGTGGGCGAGCACCTTCCGGCTCAAGGCGTTAGCCACCACGTTGGCCATCTCTGGATGGTAGGAGTTGCTGCAGTCATAGTCCTTCAGGAGCTCTAACCAACGTCTCTGTCTCATGTTAAGCTCCTTCTGATCAAACAAATACCCGAGGCTCTTATGATCTGTGAATATCTCAAAAGTCTCATCATAAAGGTAGTGCCTCCATGTCTTCAGCGCAAAGATGACAGCTGCTAGCTCTAAGTCATGGGTAGGGTAGCTATGCTCATGGGGCTTCAGTTGCCGCGAGGAGTAAGTGACAACGTGACCCCGCTGCATGAGCACACCCCCTAACCCCTGCAATGAAGCATCGGTGTACACAACGAAATCGCCACTGCTGTCTGGGATGGTAAGCACAGGAGCCGAAGTCAGCCTCTCCTTCAACTCCTGAAAACATGCCTCACAAGCATCTGTCCAAGAAAAGGGCACGTCCTTCCAGGTCAACTGCATCATAGGACGTGCAATCTGCAGCCCTGATAATCCGCTGGTAGTAGCCTGCCAGTCCCAAGAAACTGTGGATCTCTGTCACTGTACGTGGTCTCTCCCACCTGAAGACTGCCTCTACCTTGGTTGGGTCCACAGCCAAGCCATCCCCTGAAATCACATGACCTAAGAAGGTTACCTCCTCAACCAAAACTCGCACTTGCTGTATTTGGCATACAACCTACGTCGCGTCAATGAGTCCAAAACCATCTGCAAGTGCTGTCCGTGCTGCACCTGATCCCGCGAGTAAATGAGCACATCATAGATAAATACTACCACAAATTGATCCAGATACGGTCTGAACACCCGGTTCATCAAATCCATGAAAGCAGCGAGGGCGTTGGTCAGCCCAAACGGCATGACCAAAAACTTGTAGTGTCCGTACCGGGTGCAGAAAGTTGTCTTGGAGACATCTATCTCCTTGATCCTCAACTGGTGGTAGCCAGACCTCAAGCTATCTTGGAGAAAACCGTGGCACCTCTCAACTGGTCAAACAAATCATCAATCCTTGGCAGCGGATACCTGTTCTTGATGGTGACCTTATTCAGCTGTCTGTAGTCCACATAAAGGCGTAGGGTACCATCCTTCTTCACAAATAATACTGGGGCTCCCCACAGAGATGCATTGGGCCTCACAAAGCCCTTCTCCAGAAAGTCCTACAACTAGGACTTGAGCTCTCGTAGCTCAAGTGGTGCCATCCTGTAAGGTGCTGTAGAAATGGGGCTGGTCCTCGGTACCAGTGAGATCTCGAACTCGATCTTACGCTCAGGCGGTAGTTCTAACAGCTCCTTTGGAAACATGTCAGGGTACTCTTTGACCACCGAGATGCTCTGAAAGTCTGCCACGAGGCTAGGCTCTGCCACTACATAAGCCAGAAAGCCCTCACACCCCTGGCCCAAAATTCTCGCCGCCTGAAGTGTAGAAATGCACCTGAAGCCTCCATCCACCAGCTATTTGTGAAACTCAAAAGAAGGTATCTCCGGTGTGGAGAAGATGATCTTCCTCGCAAAACAATCCACCAAAGCATGGTAAGCAGACAGCCAATCCATCCCCAGAATCACACCAAAGTCCTCCATCGATATCACAATCAGGTCAGCAGGGAGGTTGTGTCCTCCAACACTGACCTCATAGTCTATGTAAACCTCCTTAGCTACAAATAGCTGACCACCTGGACCTCTAATCACAAAAGGATCCTCTAACAACACACAATCCTGTCCCAAACTGACAGCAAAACTAGCAGCAACAAACGAGTGCATGGCGCCAGAATCAAAAGGTGTGTAAACTAGTCTACCAGAAATTGTAACCATACCTGGCACCACTGAACCTGAAGCTCTGGCATCTCTGTGTGTTAGGGCATTGGTACTCTTGAAGTCGGTATTATTTGCTCCTCTCTTATTTCGTCTGTATTTTTCTTCTGCTGAAGAAGATCAAGAAAAGATTTGCTGGTCTTATGAAGGACTTTTTTTTGGACCAACTATGGGTTGAATGGAAGGTGGGTCAAATTGGTTGCTTGGGAGGAGGTCTATAAAGAGATTGAGGATGTAGGTTTGGGGGTCTGTGACCAAAAGATAATGAATCTGGCTTTACGTTTGAAGTGGGCTTATAGGATGATGGGGCCTGATTTTGATCTCCTAAATAATATTATTAATTTTTGTTATGGATGAAGTTTGAATTGACAGAAAAGAACTGTCATCCTCGGGGGTGCTTCAAAGTTTTTGAAGGGTGTTCTTTCAATCTGTCCAAGAATTCAACACTTCTTCAATCCTAAGTTGGGTTCAGGAGATTGTTTCTCTTTTGGAATGATGATTGGACAGATAGCGATCCTTTGAGAAGCCTCTTCCCATGACTTTTTGCTATGGCTAGAAACAAGGATGCCCTTATTAGTTCTTGTTGGAGTGATGGTTGGGGTCCTACGTTTGGTGGGAAATTTTTTTATTAGAGACTCCAAGGCTTTTCAAAGCTATTGGTTTTCTCATTCGACTTTCATCTAGATGATCAAAATGATGCCAGGTTTTGAGACTATGGAACCATCTTAGTTTCTAATGCTTACAAGAGGTTGGACAGCACCTCAGGGGTTTTGAACATTGATTTTCATAGACTACTGTTCCCCTCAAGGTTAAAATTATTTCTTGGTTAATGAGAAAAGGAAGGATCATGACTTGAATGTTGAGATCTAGATGGGCATCGGAGGTAGATGCTTTGCATTCTCTGTGCAACAATGAGCAAGAAGACATTGATCATCTTTGTTTTGGTTGAAAATTTATGAAAGATTCAATATTGGGTGGATTGATTTTACAAGTGCGTAGAATTTCTTAAAAATGGGAGGATTCAACAAGGATCGTATGTCTTTAGACCTAAGAAAGAAAGGGCTAACGTTTTGTCCATACTTTGGGGCATTTAGTTAGGAGGAAATTACGTCATCTTCAAGGGAGATCATCTTTATCTTGAGAATTTTATTTATTTTTTTGTTCTCTTCACTTTTTTCATTTTGGGATAGGAATTTGTAGCATGATTGCCCCTCTATAATTCATAATTCATGATTAATTAATGATATGGATAGTTATCACATGGATAACTATCATTTTCTTTAAAAATGTTAAATGATCAAAACTTGAATCTGATTCAAGTTTACCCAGATGATGCTTGACAGCAATGTCAGGTGTCTGATCATCATATGAGGTGTCCTAAGGAAATATTGGACATCCAGTATGCATAATCAAGGTTTAGGACGTCTAATCATGATAAGTCATTTGATTGGTTTGTCGTATGATGCATGACCATGATTTGTTCTGTTTTGGATGTTTGATTTGAGTATCAGACTACCTATTTGGTGAAATAGGTTATTTGAATAAAAATTATTTTTGTACTTTGAACATGTGGGCTTGATGTCTGAATGCCTGATAATGGTTATTAAATGTCTGGTCAATGTTATTTTTGTGAGAAAGTTTGATTCTACGTGCACTATAAGATGAAATAGAATAATGATTTGATATGATCATCAAGGAAAAATCAAGTATTAGAGAATGTTTGTTTAATTTTTTTTCAAAGCTTTTGTGGATATGTTTGCCTCTATTTTTTATTATTATGCTTGTTTTTGTAGATGTGATCCTTGTAGAGATAGGTGGTAGAATTTTCAAAAGCAATCTAATAAATGGTTTTGGAAATCAATTTTAAAATTAATAATATGATTATTCTTTGGATTAAAGATTTTCAAAGCAATAGGATGTTTGTGTGCATTCCATAGTAAGTAGGATTACAATTACTTAGTAATCATAAGGGAATTTATAATCGCATTTCCCGACATGTGATGTAATGGGTTTTCTATATGTTGTGTTTTTCCCCAATTTGGGTGGTTTGGTTGTGGAATGATGTGATCATAGGCATACAATATGGAGCAGTTGTCAGCGAGTTGAGTTATTTTTTAATATAATCCTTATAATTTGAGATCTCCTTGTTACATATGGTGCAATTTTTGTCGAATGGTCTTATGTGAATGTGCTTAGACGCATGAGATGTGATCTCAAACACAATACATTGAACAATATTAGAATACAATTCAAATCTAGATTAGGTTGGGAATTAGCTAATTTAACAGGATTAAATTAGATTTTTCCTCAAATCAAGTTCTAGTCAAAATCCACTAGGATTGGTTCCTTCGTTTTCAAAATGCATCAATGAATTAGTCATAGTGATGATTTGTGGTTTCTGCCAAGGCAAGAGAACTGTAACCACAGGGTTGTGTCAGTAGGTTAATTCATCTTTGGGAGGGCATTGACACAGCATCCACATGGAGTTGGTCTGCTCATTTCTTAAAAGGGATGGGTGGTATGTGATGAGCCGGCGTCGGTTCCTACCGGTTTGTGTTATATCGTTGTAGTAAAGCCGGTTGTTACCAACGTATCATATAAAATTTTATTACTCGGAAAACTGAAAGAGTTCCCGAGGTCGAACTCAGGGAGCAAGTTGTATTCTAGAGATATACAAGTTCTATTACAAAAATAAAGAGAGAGAGAGAGAGAGAGATGAAAAATTGGCTTCTTGTTCTTTTCTTCTTTCTTCCTCTTTGTCTTTGGTTCTTCCTGTTCTTCTTCTTCTTCTTCTTCTTCTGCTTTCTTCAGATTTTCCCCTCGTGCTCTTCTTCTTCTGTTCTTCCTTGTTTCCTTTCTTTCTTTTTCGTCAGATCGTCTTCTTCTTTTCTTGCTTCTTGCTTCTCTTCATTCCTTCTTCTTCTTTGTCTTCACCTGCCTTGACCTCTCTTTTTCTTCTTTCGCGATGGCCGTTGCTCTTCCTTCTTCTTCAGCGGGTCTTCTTCTTCTTTGGCTGCTGACCTTCCGTCGTCTGCCCCGGTGCTGAGACGACTTAACAATGCCTTCGCTACAGTGCAGCAGCTCCTTCTTCTTCAGCGGGTCTGCTTCTTCTTCTTTGGCCTGCACACTTCAGAGTTCATTCGTCAAGAGGCAAAAACCTACTCTACCCCCCTCCCCCGCGTATCTCTCTCTCTGAAATCACTCTTCGGAAGCTCTCCCAGAGCGCTATCGGGTAATCGGGTTCGGGTCAGGCCCGGGTCCAGGCCCACCGGCGTGCGTGGTGGGCGAGGAGTGCAGGTCAGTCTAATCGGGTCGGGCCAGGTCCGCGGAGCGTGGTCACGGACGAGGCCGAGTCGGGTCGGGTCGGGTGAGAGGGACCTCACCCCGTGGTAACTGAGGCAAATAGCATAAGGCAGTTTTTCAATTTATGTGTCCGCGCGCCTTCGAGAGATTCCGAGGTGGGACTAAATGTCCCACCCCAATTCTCTTACGCCTGCAGCAGGGATGGTGCTCCCAATTGCATCGGCTGTTGAGGCGTACAGCTCCAATCGAGGGCCAGGGTGTGTGCGTGAGACTCTTCCGCGCTGGCCGTGGCTATTCAATCTGGGATATCTCGGCTTGGAGCATCCTCGAGCAGGCTTCGAGCTTCCTCGCCAATGGCGGTCAAGGCCTGGAACCTGAAACCAATGGCACGGCCTCTCGGCCCAATCAGACAGGCGGGGGACCTTCGCCGTGGCACGGCGAAGGTGGTCAGGGGGTCTGCAGGGGGCGAGATGGAGCTGTCGGGTCGTCCTAGGTCAAACTGTGAGCGAGGGAGTGGGTGTGTTCGGTGGGTCTGCAGAGGGTGTTTGGTGGGAAGTGGAGGGGCGGAAGAGGATCAGGGTGAGGAGGCGGAAGTTCTGCGGTGGTCGGCGAGCCGTGTGGGTCGCTGAGGTGATGGGAGCGGCTCGCCGGAGGGTGGTCGGAGGCGGAGAGGATGAGGGTGAACAGGGTCGGTAGAGGGCTTAATTGACTAAATCGAAAACGGGGAAAGAAAGAGAAGGAGAAGGGGAGTAAGTCTAACTTAACTGCAGGGACGAAGGGGGGAGGAACAGGGCGACAGTCGTATCGACTGTCGCCGGAGAAGATGATGCTCAGGGAGAGGGGCGGCGGCGAGCAGAAGGCTGGAGAGGCGCCAGCTGGGTGCGGCGTGGCGCGGGAAGAGCAGGGGAGGAGGTCTCTGCTGCTGGTAGTGCGGCAGAGCGAAGAGGTGGAGGGGGAGGAAGTCGCCGGAGCTGGTGAGCGTCTGCCGGAGAAAGAAGAGAAGAAAGCTGGGGGTTTTCTCCGTCAGGTCCAGGCTGCCTTGGTCGGTGGAGCGGCGGGGGGGTATTTATAGGGTTGAAGCAGGGAGGAAGGCGGAGGGAGACGACGTGTCTCCCTCGCCGGAGCATGGTCGGAATTCGAACCCATACCGTCCGTGCGTTCGCACGGCCGGTATGGGGGGCTACAGTGACCATGGGGGTGCTCCTGCGACGGCTGACGACGCAGGGCACCCCCGGTACACATGCCAGGTCCTCCACCTTACCCTGCGCGGCGCCATGCTCCGCGCAAGGTCGCCGGAGCATGGTGCTGGCAGGGTTTTGCAGGAGGGACCTGTTTGCAAAGAACGAAGGAGAGTTAGGGGCCTAAATGCGAGGGTTCAAAAGTTGAGGGCCAAAGAGTAAATATATGAGGACCAAAGTGTAAAGTCGGTCAAGGAGGTTTCTTCTTAGGCTCAAGTTTTTATACATGACTAATTAGAACCTAAGGAATCTGATGGTAAATTTCATTTTCATATTAAACCTTGTTTGACCGGTCAATTTGCGTAAAGACCCAAATTAAGTTATTAATTGGGCATGGTTCTCAATGTAGGTCAAAATGGGTTCTAAAGGCCAAATTGAAGGTTCTAAACCCTAGAGATTATTTTTCTATGAATTTTAGAGGGTTTATTCTATTTTTACTTTGCCTCGAACCTTGTGAATTGAAGTGGTTTGTTTTAGGGTTACAGATTATCATTTGGTTCCTTGGAAGTGCTGTAGCCCTTGCTAGATCATCTCATCCCACTTTTATTCTTATTAAGCTGTTTTGACCTGTGTTTGGGCCCTGAATTACCCTGTATGCAGATTATACTGGTAAAATTGCACTTTTACCCCTTATGACTGGTTTTCTTCTCAAACTCAGAATTCTCTGAGTTAAGCCTTTCCTTGAGATATGTAGGAGCTTTTATCCTTTGTATTGGGTCAAAATGAGCTAGTTATGGCTCATGATGAGGTTCTCATCATACCCCCATGCCTAGCTTTTGCTAGTCCCTTAGCAAACAACTTAAGGTTTCAACCCTTGTTCTAGACCATGAAGTTTTCAATGGTTTTAGATAAGTGCCTTTTTTATTTGAGCATAGATTAGGTTAGAATGCTGACCATAGGCCTAAAAGATACTCTAGTACCAATCAAGATCCAAATCTGTCTAGCCTTAGCCTCAGTCTTTTAGCAAAGGTTTTTAAGGCCCGCAAGAACTAACCTAAGGTTTATTGGACTTCGTGGTTAAAGCACCCGTGCTTGAAATGATTTTAGCCCTGGCCCAGTTCGCAGTGCGTTTTGTAAGAGAGAGATAGAAAGTTTTTCTGTTTGGAGAGTTTTCTCTCTCTTTCTTTTTAGTTCTAGTCTAGGATTGGCTTTTCAACACGGTCTGTATCAGATTCCTTGCTCCCATCATCAATCCTCAAGGGTTCCTGGCGATCGATGCTTCGAGATAGCACCGCCCATGGCAACCCCCGGAACCCTGGCTATTGAGATTTCGAGATAATCCCATCCATGGTATTCCGTGGCCGAATCCAGACCCTGGCAATTGACACTTCGAGATAATGCCATCCATGGAATCTGAACCAGCAGAGTGCTTACATGCCCCCCGTAGGATATGTAAATATCCTAAGAGACAAGCACCGAGGAGATGATATTTTGTTTCGCATCTTCGAGGGGATTTCCCGCCTCTCCGCGCTGGGAACTCGTCCAAATCAACTTGTGTTGATCGGCCATTCCTATTCTAGGTGTTCTTTTCAGATTTTTGCGACGCTTCTGCGTGATTCTGATTTTTACGCTTACTGAACCAGGCTGTGTGTGAGATTAGGGTGCTTAGGTTACTGAGTCCCGTAAACCAAAAATTAGTTAACGAGGCCGAATACTTCCTAAGCCTTAGACCTAATACTTCAGCTTTTCATTTTCCTCAACCTCTTGAGGAGTGTCCAGATCTTAATGAGTACTAAGAGTCTATTCAAGAATGCCTAAGGTTTGCATTCTTACTAATCTCATTGTGCACTTTTCAGTTATTTTCTTGAATGAGGTCTAGAACTTAGGTTAATTCCTTAGTTCCTCACTAATGACTATCAACTTTTCTTATAATTTTGTGCTCCTTTTTCATTTTGTTTCTTTTCTCCTTCACAAAATTTTCCTTCTCCTCTTTTCCTCTTATTCTTTTTCGAAAATTTTTTAATTTTTATGGTATTTTTGGCATATGTGAATTTTTTTGTTTGAAACCTTTTCTTACGAGTTTTTGCACTTTCATACCCCCCCATGCCTAAGATTTGCAATGTCCTCATTGTAACCTAGGGGTTTCTATTCGACTAAGTTCATACATTAGGATAGCTGTTTTGATGAGTGAATGGGTCGGGGTGACTGTTGCGGACGATTTCTAATCTCAGATGCAAGCACCTGAGGTGGAGTCGGCTGTCCTAAAGTGTGATCTTCAAGTGCAAAAAGCTGTCAGAACAAGTTTCAGGTTTTCAAAGAGAATGACGGGCTGCCTCCCGTTGAGCGCTAAATTTGATGCCTTCAGCCAAGCGGGAAATGCGATGGAGAGGGGATGGTCAAATCAGCAGAGTTTTGTAAGACAAGCACCTTGATTAAGAGCCTGGTTGGTCCAACCAGGTGCTTGTTCAGATCAACAGGCTGATGATGCAGCCCAAACCCAATCAATCTGGTGGGTTGATAGATGTGTATAAAAAAGTGTGGAACCCACCATAAACTATGAGGCTCAGATGGATGTGGAAGTGTAAACGCAGGGTTTGGCTGAGCCGAATCAGCCTGGTCAGAGTAGGGACCCGTAGGATAATCAGTGGTTGATGCAGGAACCCTACAGGGGTGATCAGAGAATGATAGAGCATGGTATGTAGTCTGATCAATGTTCGAAACCCGATGTGGAAATGCAATCGGCTCGGTGAGAGGTGAATCAGCATAGAAATTGAGTCCGGTTGCGGGTCGGGGTTTGGGAGAGGTTTTGATCCGTTCTGTGTGTGCGGATGAGGTGGCCATTGTGTACGAGGGCTCTTCTAGAAACAGATGATAGGTGGTTTTCTGTAGAGAGTCCTCTGGGTAACTATCAAATGCCGGAAGAGTGTTTGTAGGATGAAAGGAATCGGATTCGAGAAAAAATTTGGATTCTTGGTTGCAATCACTCTTGGCATTTTCTGTTTTTGGTTCCTGAGGATCGAAAAGGAATGATTCTGTGTTATCAGTGATCTCGGGAATCAGGACCTCAGAGTCGGAGTTAGAGTCATGAGAACTGAGGTCGTAGATAGGCCTGGCGAGTTCAGGAAGGGGAATCTCTCCGCAATTATAGTCAGATTTGAAATTGTCGGAGAGTTGGCGAAAATGAGATTCATGATCATGAATTCCACCACAACAAAAATCACCAGATGTGGAATCAGCAGCCTGATTGGGTTCTAGCCTATATGTCAATTCTGGGCTCAAAAAGATGTTCTGTTCAAGCTCTAAGCTGGTAGGATAGACCCCATTAAAACCTTGCTCATCCAACTCCTCAGTTTCTGTATCATAAATTGGCATGTTTTCTGAAAAATCGATCAGATTTCCTGAGGATGTTGGAGAGGGATATTTATCAAATAGAGGCCCGGAATTATATTCTGTAAAAATTTGATCTTTCTCATAAGGGGCCTCATAATCTTCCCAATAAGTTTCAGATCTAGGTTCTAGGCTTAAGATGTGGGTAGAATTATTAGAACCTAAGTCGGAATAACCTTCGAGGGTCACCTTATCAAAACAAGGGGTGGAATTTATACCCTCAGAAGGTTCAGTTCTGATCTCATTATTGCAGGAGTTTTGAAATTCTAGGCTTGGCAATCCATGGTCTAAGTTTGGCTCATCATTGTGTTCTCCTGCAATATCCCAACCTAATTCAACATTGTCTTCTATTTGGGTTGGAATTTCACAACCACTTTGTGCCTCAATCCCGAGATCTGGGAAACTGAATTGTTCCTTAATACTGTTCCAAGATGGTTCATCCTCTGTTTCTGGTATATACGGGTATTTCTGGTTGATAATTTGTTCTACAGATTTCATCATTTCTACCCGTTTTATAAGGGCATCTTGGTGTTGTTCCCAAAGTACAGGATTTGTCAAGCATTGAAGGTATTCAGATTGGTGTAATTTTTCCATCTCAATGTATCCTGTCATGAGCATATCTCGGGTTGATCCTTTTGAAATTTCAGTCAATAGAATTTGGGCACAGTTTATGATGAAAGCTGTGGTTGTTGGAACATCAACCTGAATGTTTCCTATTGGTGTTGAGGGTTTATATTTGATTTCATAGATTTCAAGGGCATCCTCAATCATCTTATCCTTCATGGATCTCAGATATTCAGGTTTTTTGAATGGTAGTCTTGCTAGGTAATTAGGCTGCATAATTGGATCAGGTGGTGGAATCAAGATATAGAACCAAAGTTTGAATCAAGATGGGAGAAGGGGATTTTGTTCAGAATCAGAGGAAAGAGGGGCTATGTGAATGATTTCTGCAAAAACAAAGGAGCCGAGGTTTAGCCTCGGGGAGAGTGAATTTCTATAGGAGGTTTCAAGGACCTCCTGAAAAATACTGAAGGGCTGGATGAGATAAGCAGGTGCTGGACCCAATCAAGACACCCAAAAATGTGTTAGGTGACTATAGAGGTACGGGGCAGATGGACCCCTTGATCAGAAAGATCGTCCACCTGAGAATTACCTGGGCAGCCAGAGAGGGAGAGTCCCGCGAAGACCCCTACACGGTAGAGCGTCCCCACGGGTTACAGGGTTTCCCCCACCCGACCTCTCTTGTCACTGCGGTTCCAGGTAGACCAGAATGGGGATCTTGACCTCTTAAGTCTACCAATTTTAAGATCAGGGTGCTTAAGGTTTCACTTGAACTTTAGTCTTTTTAAGTGCAAAGAGTGACCTAATTTAAGGTTGGTTAACCCAAGGGGTCAACTTTACCTATTGTTTTCTTTAAGAGCTTTTAGGTCCTGTCTTTTAGGGTTCAAGTGTTTAGAGAGCCAATTGTTTTAGATTTTCTTTGAATAGGTATTTTCAGACAAGGGCTTGGGCACACTTCATTTGGTTTTCTCAATTCTTGCTTAAGGAGTGTGTCTCTAAATCCCTAGTGTTGGATCCTAGGTTGGCTCTACTTGGTCCAGTTAATTCTTTGTTGGGTAATTAGGGCTCAAGCAAGAATGTGTTAGCCCTTAAATACCCTTAATAGTGTGCAGAAATAATGAGTTGAAAACATGCAACTTTTATGGTTACTAAATATGGAAGACAGGTTAGTCCTATATTGCTTGTTCTTTTCTTTTCTTCCTCTTTAGAGTGTAGGGGTTAATAGTGAGAGAAAAGATTTTACCTGTCTTCGGAGTAGTTGTGTGGTTGCTTGTCTTCTTGAGTTCCTATGGCTGCACAAAAGAGAGGAGATTATTAGAACTTAAAAGATACAGGAATGTTTACCTCTAGAATAGCCGTTGCTCCCCGGCAACGGCGCCAAAATGATGAGCCGGCGTCGGTTCCTACCGGTTTGTGTTATATCGTTGTAGTAAAGCCGGTTGTTACCAACGTATCATATAAAATTTTATTACTCGGAAAACTGAAAGAGTTCCCGAGGTCGAACTCAGGGAGCAAGTTGTATTCTAGAGATATACAAGTTCTATTACAAAAATAAAGAGAGAGAGAGAGAGAGAGATGAAAAATTGGCTTCTTGTTCTTTTCTTCTTTCTTCCTCTTTGTCTTTGGTTCTTCCTGTTCTTCTTCTTCTTCTTCTTCTTCTGCTTTCTTCAGATTTTCCCCTCGTGCTCTTCTTCTTCTGTTCTTCCTTGTTTCCTTTCTTTCTTTTTCGTCAGATCGTCTTCTTCTTTTCTTGCTTCTTGCTTCTCTTCATTCCTTCTTCTTCTTTGTCTTCACCTGCCTTGACCTCTCTTTTTCTTCTTTCGCGATGGCCGTTGCTCTTCCTTCTTCTTCAGCGGGTCTTCTTCTTCTTTGGCTGCTGACCTTCCGTCGTCTGCCCCGGTGCTGAGACGACTTAACAATGCCTTCGCTACAGTGCAGCAGCTCCTTCTTCTTCAGCGGGTCTGCTTCTTCTTCTTTGGCCTGCACACTTCAGAGTTCATTCGTCAAGAGGCAAAAACCTACTCTACCCCCCTCCCCCGCGTATCTCTCTCTCTGAAATCACTCTTCGGAAGCTCTCCCAGAGCGCTATCGGGTAATCGGGTTCGGGTCAGGCCCGGGTCCAGGCCCACCGGCGTGCGTGGTGGGCGAGGAGTGCAGGTCAGTCTAATCGGGTCGGGCCAGGTCCGCGGAGCGTGGTCACGGACGAGGCCGAGTCGGGTCGGGTCGGGTGAGAGGGACCTCACCCCGTGGTAACTGAGGCAAATAGCATAAGGCAGTTTTTCAATTTATGTGTCCGCGCGCCTTCGAGAGATTCCGAGGTGGGACTAAATGTCCCACCCCAATTCTCTTACGCCTGCAGCAGGGATGGTGCTCCCAATTGCATCGGCTGTTGAGGCGTACAGCTCCAATCGAGGGCCAGGGTGTGTGCGTGAGACTCTTCCGCGCTGGCCGTGGCTATTCAATCTGGGATATCTCGGCTTGGAGCAACCTCGAGCAGGCTTCGAGCTTCCTCGCCAATGGCGGTCAAGGCCTGGAACCTGAAACCAATGGCACGGCCTCTCGGCCCAATCAGACAGGCGGGGGACCTTCGCCGTGGCACGGCGAAGGTGGTCAGGGGGTCTGCAGGGGGCGAGATGGAGCTGTCGGGTCGTCCTAGGTCAAACTGTGAGCGAGGGAGTGGGTGTGTTCGGTGGGTCTGCAGAGGGTGTTTGGTGGGAAGTGGAGGGGCGGAAGAGGATCAGGGTGAGGAGGCGGAAGTTCTGCGGTGGTCGGCGAGCCGTGTGGGTCGCTGAGGTGATGGGAGCGGCTCGCCGGAGGGTGGTCGGAGGCGGAGAGGATGAGGGTGAACAGGGTCGGTAGAGGGCTTAATTGACTAAATCGAAAACGGGGAAAGAAAGAGAAGGAGAAGGGGAGTAAGTCTAACTTAACTGCAGGGACGAAGGGGGGAGGAACAGGGCGACAGTCGTATCGACTGTCGCCGGAGAAGATGATGCTCAGGGAGAGGGGCGGCGGCGAGCAGAAGGCTGGAGAGGCGCCAGCTGGGTGCGGCGTGGCGCGGGAAGAGCAGGGGAGGAGGTCTCTGCTGCTGGTAGTGCGGCAGAGCGAAGAGGTGGAGGGGGAGGAAGTCGCCGGAGCTGGTGAGCGTCTGCCGGAGAAAGAAGAGAAGAAAGCTGGGGGTTTTCTCCGTCAGGTCCAGGCTGCCTTGGTCGGTGGAGCGGCGGGGGGTATTTATAGGGTTGAAGCAGGGAGGAAGGCGGAGGGAGACGACGTGTCTCCCTCGCCGGAGCATGGTCGGAATTCGAACCCATACCGTCCGTGCGTTCGCACGGCCGGTATGGGGGGCTACAGTGACCATGGGGGTGCTCCTGCGACGGCTGACGACGCAGGGCACCCCCGGTACACATGCCAGGTCCTCCACCTTACCCTGCGCGGCGCCATGCTCCGCGCAAGGTCGCCGGAGCATGGTGCTGGCAGGGTTTTGCAGGAGGGACCTGTTTGCAAAGAACGAAGGAGAGTTAGGGGCCTAAATGCGAGGGTTCAAAAGTTGAGGGCCAAAGAGTAAATATATGAGGACCAAAGTGTAAAGTCGGTCAAGGAGGTTTCTTCTTAGGCTCAAGTTTTTATACATGACTAATTAGAACCTAAGGAATCTGATGGTAAATTTCATTTTCATATTAAACCTTGTTTGACCGGTCAATTTGCGTAAAGACCCAAATTAAGTTATTAATTGGGCATGGTTCTCAATGTAGGTCAAAATGGGTTCTAAAGGCCAAATTGAAGGTTCTAAACCCTAGAGATTATTTTTCTATGAATTTTAGAGGGTTTATTCTATTTTTACTTTGCCTCGAACCTTGTGAATTGAAGTGGTTTGTTTTAGGGTTACAGATTATCATTTGGTTCCTTGGAAGTGCTGTAGCCCTTGCTAGATCATCTCATCCCACTTTTATTCTTATTAAGCTGTTTTGACCTGTGTTTGGGCCCTGAATTACCCTGTATGCAGATTATACTGGTAAAATTGCACTTTTACCCCTTATGACTGGTTTTCTTCTCAAACTCAGAATTCTCTGAGTTAAGCCTTTCCTTGAGATATGTAGGAGCTTTTATCCTTTGTATTGGGTCAAAATGAGCTAGTTATGGCTCATGATGAGGTTCTCATCAGTATGTATCTCTTTTGGGTGTAGAGGAGCATTTGAGGGATCATATACATAGTTGTGTGCATGTTCAGTTGTAGTTGACGCACATGGTATATGGTACACTAAAGGATTAATCATCTGGACACACAAGTTAGACTGAAGAGGCAGAAGTTCCTGCTTTCATTGAAATTGTGCATGTAGGCCATTGTAGCTACAAAATCTCAATGGAGAGAGTCCAATCTCACCTAAGGCATTAGGGTCGACGTGTTTGTTGGTTTAAGTGTTAGAGAGGGAATGATATTCAAATTTGACTTAAAGTGGAAACATTTGCTTTCCAAAATCTTTAAAAAAAGTTTATTTTTCATGTACTAGTATTTACCAAATTTAATTCTTTTTAGAGGATGAATCTCAACTTGCTAAGTAAACTACTTGAAAAGAACCAATTGATTGGCCCCAATTATACGAATTGACTCCATAATTTCGAGTTGGTTCTTCTACTGATTCCATAGAGTATGTGATCAGGGTGAATAAAAATGAGAACCTCAAGAACATTCAAGAGGGAGTTCAATGTGAATTGGGATAAGGAGGACACTCTTACCTGATGTTACGTCTTGTGTTCACTCTCCAATGCACTTTAGAAGCAACATGAGGAGATGAAAACTATCTCTAAGATCCAGACCAGCCTAAAGGAAATGTTTAGGGATGTGAACTGAATTCAATGGTACAATGTACTAAGGGAGTTGCCTTTATGCAAGATGAGGGTCGGGAGTCTCAGGACTCCTATGAGGGAGTATGTTTTGAAGATGTATGAACATATTTTAGAGCTCCAAAGGTTGGAGGTGAAGATTGATGATAAGACCCTCACGGATATCATCTTGCAATCTCTTCCAGGCTCCTTTGCCAACTTTATTGTCTCATTTCACATGGAAAAGATGAAGACTACTACTGCTGAGTAGATCTCCTTGCTTTAGTTTGTAGAGGACATCATTAAGAAGGAGAGCCCACTTGAGGCAATGGTTGCTGAGAATAATGAGAGGTTCAAGCGGAAGAGTAGGGCAAAGGGGAAAAGTTTTCAAAAGACGAACAAGTCTTTATCTTCCTTTGCACATCTCACTTTCGAGAAGAAGTAGGACAAGGAAGCAGACACGTTCCACTTCCATAACAAGCTAGGCCATTGGAAACAGGATCGTCTGGAGTACCTTAGGTACTTAGAAAAGGGCAAGGACAAGGCTGCTGTAGGTATAACATCTCTTCTCATCATAGAAACTAACTTGTTGGATGAGTAGGAAGTTGGGTTGTGGATTTTGATGCATCTATTCATATTTGCAATATGCTGCATGCTTTTTAGGTGACCAAAAAGCTTAGAGAGGGAGCAATGCATATTATGTTAGGATCTGGGGCAATGGTTGTAGTAGAAGTTATAGGGATTTCTAGACTCAAGTTGTCTAATAGGCACATCCTTTTAGTTAGAGATTGTCTATTTGTACCTTCCACTAGAAGAAACCTTTTATTTGTTTCTAAATTGGTTGAATATGGATATTCATTTCTTTTTGAGTAGGTACTATAAATCGTTATGGTAGTGCTATTGCTTTTGGTTTCCTTACTCTCGTTGAATTGTATGAATTGGATGAATGTGAGGCTATTATGAATGCTTCTGATGTTGCGATTGATAATCAAACACCCTCTAAACGTACTAGGGACAATGCAGAAGGATCTATAGTGTTTTGACATCAAAGACTTAGACATAGTCTATTAATAGGATCAATAAATTGATCTGTTAGAATTTTTAAGGTCCAACCTTTTCCTACTTGTGAGCATTATATTCGTGGGAAGATGTCTAACCCTCCCTTTTTGAGAATGGCGGTCAAATCTGAGAACTTGCTAGACCTCATACATATTAATGCATGTGGACCATTTAACATTGCGACAAGAAATAACCAGCAGTATTTTGTGACATTTACTAATGACACTTACAGTATGGATTCATTTACCTAATGCATCACAAGTTTGAGACCTTTGAAAAATTCAAGGAATATGAGGCACTGATTGAGAATCAAATAGGTAAATGAATCAAAGTGATCTGGTCGGACTGAGGAGATGAATACCTCTCAGAGGAATTCAAGGAATACCTTAAGGAAAAGAGAATCATCCTTGAACTCATGCCACCTAGTGCACCACAATTGAATGGTGTGTTTGAGAGACACAATCACACTATATCCGATATGACATGGTCCATGATGAGCAAAGTGGATTTACTACTTTACTTTTGGGGGTATGCACTGGAGAAAATTGTATACATACTGAATAGGATTTCAACCAAATCTATCTCTAAAATCCTATAAGAGATGTGGTATGTAAAGAAGCCAAGTGTAGGACACTTGCGCATTTGCGGTTGCATGGCTCATATTAAGAACATGAACTCGAACAAATTTTAATCTCATACTGCTTGAACTCAAAAAGATGACAAGGGCCATTACTTCTATGAACCTGAGACCGAGAGGATATTCATATTTAAGAATGTTAGATTCCTGGAAAAAAAATTTTTAGAAGGTCAAGATATGAATGAAGGGAACTAATTGAGTTTGATGGAGCTAATGATATTCTTAACTCAGAAGAAAGAGATGAACGAGAACCCAGTGATGCTCCTGTTTCTGTTATAAGTTCTAGAGTGGTGCATCCACCTAAGAGATACGAATTATACGTCTCAGAGGAGTCTGAGGATGATTTTGTCGCATATGATAAGGCAATGAAGGATCATGATGGATAGGTGGAGGCTAGCGATGTAGCATCGCGATAGACTCCATGCATAAGAATGATGTATGGACCCTTGTAGATCCTCCTGATGGGATAAAACTCATTGGGTGTAAATAGATCTTCAAGAGGAAAAGGGGATTTGATGGGAAGGTGGAGACCTTCAAAGCATGGCTTGTGGCCAAGGGCTACACCTAGAAAGAAGGGATTGATCATGAGGAAACCTTCTCTCCTGTTGCATGCTTAAATCCATTCGAATGCTAGCAGCGGTAGTTGTATATGACCTTTGATAGATGGATGTCAAGACAACTTTCTTCAATGGATTCGTCGAAGAGAAAATCTATATGGCGCAAGTTGTGGCTTTTTGAGTAGATGGTGGAGACAGAAAAGTATGCAAGCTAAAGAGACTTAAGTAGACTTCTCGTATTTGGAATATCCAATTCGATGAGACCATAAAGGGTTATGATTCCATCAAAACTCGAATGAGTCTTCTGTCTACAAGAAAGATAGTGGGAGCACTATCACATTTTTGGTGCTATACGTGGATGACATCCTACTTGTTGGGAATGATGTGAGGATGCCATCTAGTGTCAAACTCTGGTTATCCCAAAACTTTGAGATGAAGGATCTCAAAGAAGTCTCTTATATTTTGGGTCCAAGGATGTTTAGAAATAGAGTAAAGAGGATATTGGGATTATCACAGGAAATATAAATCACTAAGATCTTGGAGAGATTCTATATGGATAACTCTATGAAGGGATTTCTCTTGTTCGGATATAGGGTTTCCTTATCGAAGGAAATGCATCACCAAACAGTTGAAGAGAAGAGAGTCATGAGTGGATGTCATATGCATTTGCAGTGGGTAGCTTGATATATGCTATGTTATGTACTAAATTAGACATCTGTCATGCAATTGGAGTGGTGAGCCATTATTAGTCCAACTCAGGATAGGCACACTGGATTTCTGTCAAGAACATTTTAAAGTACTTGAGGATAAAAGACTATCGTCTAGTATTTGGAGATGGGGATCTTCAGGTGTTGAGGTACACTGACTCTGACTTCTAGTCAGATGTTAACGATAGAAAGTCTATGTTAGTGTTGATTTTCCTGTTAAACGGTGGTTTATGGGTTATAAAAGTAAAAAGCAGGATGCTACGATTGATTCAACAACTAAGTACATTGCTACATCTGATGTTGTGAAAGGGGTAGTATGGATACTCAAATTTGTTGAGGAGCTTGGCATTGTTCTCTCAATACAGTTGCTAATCCTCCTGTTTGTGACAACACAGGTGCCATTTCATAGGCAAAATAGCTTCACTCTTATTAGAAGAGAAAGCATATTAAGAGGAAATATCACATCATCTAAGAAATTGCTAAGTGTGCTGATGTGGTCATCACAGAGGTTGCATTCATGAATAACATCTCTAATCCACTCTAGAGAGTTATTTGACTGACATGTGAATTGTATGAGGTTGAAAGAGGTTCTAGAATGGCTCTGAGGGCAAGTGAGAGTCTATTGGATTTTGTATGCTCATGGTGAGCCATCCGAATAATGTAATGAGTTACACTTCATTTGAATAAGAATTGGATTAATTCTAGTGTATGAATTGGGTCCGCTAGTACAAGTAGGGTGATGTACTTGACCAGATTGAATAAACTTGATGTACGTTGACTCAGAGATCTAAATGATTTAGAGGATACGATAACACATCAAGAAATCATCGTATTTGATTTGATCATTTGTTTTCAATTTGAGTTAGGATGACAACCTTCTCTAGAGGTTGTCGCCTAATTAATGTTCTTAAATGGAGATTCAAAACTATCATGCAGGTTGGGTCAAGAAGTTGACTTGATGAAATAGGAGATAATCAAAAGTCCATCTTCCATGCTGTTGTAGAGGTGGTGTATCTTTTGTCCTGAGATAGATATGTGTTTTTGTTCATGAATACAAAGATTTGTCGGACCAATGGTTGATATACCTACCTTGGTGTTGATACCAGAAAGTTGGTACATTTGGGAGGAACATAAGATGCATGATCTCTCAAATGGATCACACAAATCTGCTTCATAGAAGTATGTAGTAGATTGAAGGAAAGAGCTTGCTTTGAGTATATTGGGAAAGATAAATTCCACATGTGGTCTCAGAGTCTTGATCAGATTCAAGTATGAAAGAGAAGACAATCTATTGAGAAAGGAGCTAATCTTTATTGCCATCCTAAGGATACAAAGAGATAAAAATAATGACTGAAGAAGGGATAACAGCTGTCTAATGGGATTAGAGTACAGTGTAAATATTATTCTATGGTGTGAAGGATCTATAGGTATTTGGAATAACTAAGGGAGGTGTAGTCCCATAATCCATGAATCCTAACCACTCTTTTATCAACGTGATGAAACCAATAATGATTTTGTTGGATTCCTACTTATAAAGAAGTCAAATATTATTTAGAGAGTTGACTGATATTTGATTTAACATTTAATTGGGCTTAAGTTTGTTCGGTCTTGATCCAAAAGGTTACGTGGTTATTAATGTGCTTTGGGCACCAAATTTCAATTGGTTAAATTAAGGGAAGGCCAATCAAGCAAATTTCAAATAGGAATAGATCCCACCTTCATATTAGGATTTATTAGGATCTGCATAGATATCTTCCAAGGCAAAACCCTAAGGCTTTAAGCAACTATAATTATTCACCACTGCTAGTAGAGAGAGAAAAGGAAGGTTGTTGCCGCTTCCTTTCCTCCTTGTCCGTGGACGCCTAGGCCAATGAAAGGAAGTCTGATTGGCTTTCTGGATGTCTAATACGTACTCCAGGCATCTAGATTGAGGCATACCAGGCATCCAACACTCTTACTGGACGTTTAATTTTTAGGACTCTTTGTTGGAGTCCTTTTGATTGTTAGGAGCACACTATTCGAGGTAAAGGACAAACGTTGCCCTCAAGTGTTGTGCAGGAGTTCGCAACACATGAAGGTTGATTGACTTTGATATGAAGGGTTTCATCTACTTGTTGAGGAGGGTCTTAGGCTGCGTTGGGACTTATTGTAAGAGGCATTGCTCTTGTGGTGCTAAACTACACCATTACGAAGGTAAATTTCTTATCCTCGTGGGAACCCAGAATGAAAAGAAAATAATCTTTCCCATGTGGTTCCAATCCTAAGGCATTTTATTATTTTTTTCAATTTTCTAGGCATCGAATCAATTCTTGATTTAAATTTTTAAAACACTTATTTTTACACTTCTGTGATGGTATGGAGTGAATCGTTTGCTTCCCATAGATAAATTATTCACTAGATCCATAAATGCATTTGACGCATTGGTCAATTTAAAGGACATCACTAGAAATTCATAATACCTATACCTTATCTGAAATGTTGTTTTGGGTATGTTTGCGGCTTAACTTTTAATTGATGATATCTAGGGATGTAAATAGGTCAAGTTTAGATCAGGTTTGACTAAATCTATACCCATGTTCATTTACAAAATTCATTTCCATATCCTATCCATTTACCCATCGTATACAAAAATCCAAACCCACACCCATATTATTATGTTTTGTTATGAGGGTGTTCGTGTCATTTTTAATTCTATTTGGAGTCATGTAATATTTTCCCCTCACCTCTCTCTATAAAAGAGGTGTAGGGTTTTCTTTACGAGATAAGACGCTTCATTTCTTTCAACTTGGTATCAGAGCCAAGCTGAGGGATCCATCGAAAGAACCCTAACCTGTCCATTGTTAGCCCCCCTCCCCACCACTACCGTTGTCACTAGCAGCGGGCAGGCTGTCGGCTTGGTTGCCCGCAACAACAGCTCAGGCCATTGCCGTCGACCAAGCAACCACTTCTCACCATGGGCCAGGTAGCCACCTCTCGCTGCTACTCCGGTTGCTACCGCTGCCTAGGCCATCATCGCCTATCGGGTAGTCGTTGATTTCTTCTTGCTCTCTCTTCATTGCCTGTGTGTTTGGCGGCAGGGAGAGGGCACATCAGTGCCTCGGTTTGATTAGAAGATCTTTGGATCATAGTTGAAGTGTTAAGGCTAAGGATCTTCTGAGAAGGTGATTTGATGGTATTTTCAGATCTTATCTATTAGATTTTGGTGGGTATTTCCTGTTTATTGATGATTTTGTGGGGTGCATATTCCCCTTTGAAGTGTTAACTAATTTTTGGACCGCTTGTGTGTAGATTACAGGGTGTGTACTACCCTCAGTGATATCTACTTTGTGCCGTACGTGTTATTGAAGGAGTTCTAGGGTGTGTATTCCCTTGTGTTGCATTAAAATCAAATCTGCAGGTCCTTATGAAAGAAAAATTAGATTTGGGCAGTGTGATTTTGTAGACATGGAAGCTTCTTCTTAGTCAGAGATTGTGCTGGGAACTGCCATGGGTGACTCTTCTCCAACCACTGGTATGACGTGGTTGATTGACTTGGGTGCCTCCAACCTTCTATCTGGTAATTCACAGTGTTTTGAGTAGATCCATGATGTTTCTCAAGGTCGCACTATACAGGTGGCTGATGGGCGACATGCTCCTATTACTGGTTAGGGGGTAATTAATGTTACCCCATCTATGCAGCTTAACCGTGTTTGTTGGTTTCGAATCTATCCATGAATTTGCTCTCTGTCAGTGAAATTATTAAGCAAAGGAATTGTTGCGTTATCTTTGATGAGCTTGGATGAATTTTTCAAGATCGAATGACCTGGTTGACTATTGGTAGTGGATATGAAGAGGGAGGTGTTTATCGACTTGCTCAGGGTCCCATGGTTGCAGCTTGTTAGCTGACTTCTACTTCAGGTAGTGCTCTATAGTGGCATAAACAATTGGGCCATCCATATTTGGATAAATAACATAGACTTATTCCATGTGTCCCCAATTACACAACTTTCTTGTGATGCATACCAACTTGGGAAGCACCATAGATCTTTCTTTCCAGCTGCTACTGAACCACGTACGTCTTTATGTTTTCAGTTGGTGCATCTTGATGTTTGGGGTCCCAGTAGGGCCCTGATAGACAAGGACATCAGTATTATTTGATTGCGGTTGATGATTTTTCTCAATTGTCTTAGTTATTTCTCATGAAGAACAAGTATGAAGTGGGTCTACTTATTAAGAAGTTTGTGTTAATGATAAAGAATCAATTTGATGTCTGCATCAAGACTGTCAGATCTGATAATACATTGGAGTTTTGTACTCGCCGGCTGGAAGATTTCTATGGTTTGCATCGTATTATTCATCAAACCTCCTATCCCCATAGCTCTCAGCAGAATGGGGTTACAGAGAGGAAGCGCACACGTTCTTGATATGGCTAGAACTCCCCTTATTCATAATAGTGTGCCACGTAATTATTGAGGAGATACAGTTCTCACATCCTGCTATGTTATTAATAGATTGCCCTCGTTAGTGATCCATGAGCAGGTACCATGGAAGGTGCTATATCCAGATGCAGAGTTGTTTGATGTTCCACCCATGACATTTGGGTAAGTGGCTTTTGTACATCTTCTTAGACTTGGTCAAGATAAATTAGCACATAGAGCAGTGAAGTATGTGTTTTTTGGCTACTTGCGTACTCAGAAGGGGTATCAGTGTTTTTATCCTTTACACTAGAAGCACTACATTAGTGCAGATGGCACCTTTTATGAAGTTGTACCTTATTTTTCTGTTGCTGCCAGACAGGCATAGAGTGTGCTAGAGTATGTTCCTGTGCCAGTTGCTCCTATACCATTTGGTGTATTCTCAGATAGAAGCAGCTCTCCTCCAGCTACTAGGCCATTTGCAAGCACATTTAGGCCAATACTAGCAGATGAAAGAATCTTCAAGGGCCACACTTATCAGTAACCAGTTGTTTATAGGGAAAAGCCTCCTCCATCTATTCCACAGTCTCCTTCGATAAATGTTGATAACTTGGAGGTTACTTTCACTCAAGAGATTCCTACAGGTACAAATACTCGCATAGAGGAGGCTCCTTAAGATATAGTGTCAGCAGGTGTGCAAGTTGAGACCACTAAGAGTGCTTCGCCTACAGATATTTCTCTAGGTCCTGTTTCCATGAGTACTGATGATGATATGCCCATTGCTATTCAGAATGCCCCTCGATCATGTGCCCATTACCGTGTGGCTTGGAGTGCAGTGTCTACTCATTCTCTAGGTGTTGCGTTCCATATATTTACAGCTATTGTGTTTAGTTTTGAGATACCTACGTCCTATCAGTAGGCACTTCTGAGTCCACATTGGAAGGCTACAATGGAAGAGATGGTTGCCCTTCGAGACAGGGGCACCTGGGAGCTTGCTTCTTTACCATCTGGTTCACATCTTGTTGGAGTGAGGTGGATCTTTGCCTTGAAATACAACCCTGAAGGGTCTATTTCTGGGTACAAGGCTCGTCTTGTGGCAAAATGATTCACTTAGACTTAGGGAGTGGATTCTTTTGACACCTCTATTGTTTGTATCCTTATTTCTATGGCTGCACACTCTGGTTGGGCACTTCATCAACTAGATGTTAAAAATGCTTTTCTTTATGGAGATCTTTAGGAGGAGATATACATGTAGTAGCCTCCAGGATTTGAGGTTTAGGGGGAGTGCATGTACAGACTACGTAAGGTAATCTATGGACTTAAGTAGAGTCCCAGAGCATGGTTCCAACGACTATCAGAAGCATTGTCAATGATTGGATTACAGAGGTCTTCGTTTGACCATTCTTTGTTTGTGAGAAAGACTAGTAGGGGTGTTGTGGCTCTACTTGTGTATGTAGCTGATCTTATTCTCACAGGTGATGACATGGCTGATATATCTTATGTCAAGGAATATTTAGCTCAACAGTTTGTGATGGACCTTGGGAGACTTAGGTACTTCCTTGGTATTGAAATTGCCACGAGCAATCAGGGATTGTTATGTCCCAGAGGAAGTATACTTTGGATATTCTTCAGGAGGCTGGTATGTTTGTGTCTAAGGGAGAAAATATCCCTATGGATCCAATAGTTCACTTATTTGATGAATCTGCTCGAATGATGGATAAGAGGTGTATAGGAAGCTTGTAGGACAATTGCTCTAGCTGACTATCACTATGTCAGATATCAGTCTTGTAGTGGGAAAGTTGAGTTAGTTTCTAGATAGACCTACAGATGAGAATTAGCAGGTAGTAATACAAGTGTTGAGGTATATTAAGGAGGCTTTAGGTTGATGACTTCTTTTGTAGAGAGGAGCTCCCATGACTGTTGTTAGGTACTTTGATGCCAACTACGCAAGTGATATTGGGGACAGGAGGTCTACCACAGGTTTTTGTACCTTTGTTGCAGGAAATCTGGTGACATGGAGAAGCAAGAAGTAGAGCATGGTGTTATGTTTCAGTGCTGAATCAAGGTACCGTGCTATGGCACATACTGCTGCTGCGATGATCTGGATATGGTCATTATTGAAGGATCTCCATGTTACTATTGAGGAGCCTATGGAGATGTACTGTAATAATAGAGTTGCCACATATATAGCTAATAACCCTATGTTTCATGAATAGATGAAGCATGTGGAGGTAGATTGTGACTATACTAGAAGCCTGATTCAACAAGGCCTACTTCGCACTTCCTATTTAGCTTCGTCAGAGTACACTGCAGACATGTTCACCAAGCCCTTGTCACGCCCCTTGTTTGAGAAGTGTAGAAACAAGCTAAGCATGGTTGATATATATGCTCTAGCTTGAGGGGGAGTGTTATGTTATGTTATAAGGGTGTTCATGTCATTTTTAATTCTATTTGAAGTTCTGTAATATTTTTCCCTCATCTCTCTCTATAAAAAAGGTGTAGGGCTTTCTTTATGAGATACGATGCTTCATTTCTTTCAACTCATCCCATCTTCCCATCAAGTGCCTATTTATAAATTGATCTTATTCAAATTATGCCAAATTAAAGTCAAAGAAGAAGAAAAATTTATAACACAATTTATTAATTATTTATTTTTAATAAGCTCCAAACATAAGTGCTCAGCTTACTCTAATTTTGTTAATCTCCACTAAAACTTTTACAAAAAGAGCTCTTTAAGGGAAATATATCAAAAACAAAAAATAAAAAATAAAAAGAAAGACAAAATACAAGTATATTTTAAACAAAAGATCTCTAGCCTTAAAATAAATGTTCAATAGAAGTTTTAGAAGCACTCCCAACCTTCAAAATCATGGAGGGAATCATGAAGGAGATTATGGTTGGGGAAATGAGGGATTTAGGGTGAGACATATATTTTGAGTAAATGATGATTTTATTTGGGTATTCAGGTTCGATAATTGGGTATAGATTCATACTCATACCCATACCCAAATCTGATCAAATTTTTTAGATAAAACCCATACCCTAACCCAATTGGGTTCGGGTCGATGTTTTCCCATTCTTTTCAGATCGAGGAGGATTAAGTTTGGGTCAGGCTTACCAAAACTTGCATCTCTAATGATGTCCAGATTGATGATCAATTTTTTAAAAGAGTTGTGCCCCTAGTATCTGATTAAACAAATCATCTATTCTTGAAAGAGGATATTTATTTCGAGTTGTGACTTTGTTTAGCTCCCTGTAAATTGCCATCTTCATTTTCACAGATCATATAGGAGCTCCCTAAGGTAAGACACTTGGTATAATAAAACCATATGTAATAATGCTTGCACCTTCTGCTTTAATTGCTTTAACTCTGATGAGGGTGTAAAACACTTGTATATGGGTATATAGATCTTGGGTGTGGGTCCATGTATCCTATCCTCCTATAAATTGTGTAACACATCTTCCTATTTTTTTAAGTTTCCATAGTGAAGTGAAAAACAAAAGCTCTAGTTGCTAGTAGGCACTAGAGTCCTTATAGAGCTTGTGCTCTTGTGGTTTGACCCATGATGGGTTTTTCACTTAATATCATGTCACTTGTGTGTTTTTGTTCTGCTCAATATGGTATCAAGTTAGGATTTCTTAATGAAATTCGATTTTATTGTGGGAGTAGTTGCTGTGTAACCTACCATTAGGGTTTCAATCGGAGCATGGCTAGGGCTTTGGAGGACCTTCGGTGACCGTCTTTTCTTTATCCAACCTTAAGATCTTGCTATAGTGGTGTTGCTTGAGCTACTTGGGGGTGTTGTGCTTCGATCAAGCCTTTGTCCAATGTCTCTAGCGGCTCTTTGATGATGGCATTGAAGCCTTAGTGAGCTTCGGCGATACCAACAATGCTACAACAAAGGTTCCCTAAACCCTAGTGGTCATCTACTATTGTGAAGAAGGTGAGCTCCAATGATCTATCTTCGTTTGACCCTCCTTCCTAGTAGCTTGGGTGGTGTCTCCTTAGTTCATTGCATCCTCGGTAGAGCTCCGGTGAACCTTGGCAGTGTCCCAACAAGTTCCCAAAGTTCTGATCATAACTTTGTTTTGGCCGTTCAGCTATTTGAGCATCAGTTCTTGTGCATTTGGCTCTCCTTCTTTAGCAGCCTAAGCAATGCTGCTCCTCACCATTGTCGATCTGGCGAAGTTCTGATGGTCTCTACGAGTGCTTTAGTGGAGTCCCTGGGCTTCAAGATGGACTCCATTTTGGCCATTTGGTTATTAAAGCTCTCGATTGTGATTTGTGTGCTCACGATTTGACTCCTCAAGTTGGCCCCTATATATGTGGCCTATTTTCAGTCCAGTCTCTCTGTTTGGGTTGCTATTGGTGTCCCTTGGCATTGGGAGCTTTCATGGACCTTAATGACACTTTAGTGGGCTTCCATTTTCTTTGGATATCTACCTTCAACCTGGACGATGCTGGTGGTTTGTAGTTGTAGCTTGTGATGTTAAGTTCCTTGTTGTTTTATGTTGGTTCGTGGTGTTCTCTCTCGAGCTTGTGATATTTGATGTCAATGGCATTTATCCAACTCTATAAGGTCGAGGTATATCTTCCTATTTAATGAGATGTGTACACTCGATTGCATTCTCTTCGACAAGAAGGGGTATGGGTGGTCTCATTTGTGACTTAGCACACTTGGTTGTATTCCCTTAGTGTGCAAGGGATATACATGGCTTTGTGATTTGATTGTATTCCCTATGTTCATGATTGTGGTTATTGATGATGAGATTTAAGATATCGATTACGAAGCTTGTAGAAGGAGACTCTAGTTTTGCTTTGGCTACTCCCGGAAGAACATATGATCATGCTCCATCTTCCGATGATTGGATTGTTGATAGTGGTGGTACTGATCACATGACTAGTGACCCATGATGGTTCTGTCAATATAAGCTTGGTTCAGGAAAGGATCACATCAAGGTTGTTGATGGATCTAGTGTGAAGGTTGTAGAGAAAGGTAGTGTACACCTTTTGAATAGAATTAGAGTCGATGATACCCTCCATGTCCTAGAGATTTGCTTAAATTTGCTATCTATTAGCAAGATTTGCAAGGAAATAAAGTGTAAAATGACTTTCTATAAAGATTGATGTGTCTTGCATGTTCTGAAAACAAGATGGGGATTGCTCAAGTGTAATGGATTATCTTGGTTTTCTCTTTAGGTTATGTTAAATTTCATAGAAAAGAACTCCACAAAGATTCATGATATGGTACTATAGCACATGAGACTTGGACATCTAAACTTTGTGGCTCTGCAAAAATTGCTTCCAAACTTATTCATAGGGACCAATTTATAGGATGTGAACTGGGACATGTCAGTTGGTGAAACACCATCGTGTATCCTTTCCAAAGTTGAGTTACAAGAGTAACAAACCTTTTTCCTTGGTTTACTTGGATGTATGGGGACCTACTCATGTTCAGTCTGAGTCAAGATATAGATACTTTGTTACTTTTATTGAAAATTGTTCCAGATCCATATTTCTTTATCTCATGAAGAGTAGAGAAGAGCTTTCTTACATTGTTTAAGAGTTTTTTCAACATGGTTGAAAATTAGTTTTATACTGAAATTAAAGCAATTAGATAATGCCTGTGAATACATGGGAAGCTCCTGAAGTATTTTTTTGATGAGAAGAGGATTCTACATGAGATATCATGTAGTTATACACAATAGAATGGCATTGCAGAAAGAAAGAATCGGCACCTTCTTGATGTTATACGAACATTGTTGACTTAAGGTTCCTAAATGCTATTGGCAGATGCCATTTTGATTGAGACATATTTGATCAACAGGATGCCTAGTCTTGTTCTAAAAGAGAAAGTTCCTTTTTCATTACCATTCCCAGAAAAAGAACCCTTCTCTCTCCCCCCTATGGTGTTTGATTGTATTTGCTATATATATGTTCTACAACTTGGGCAATCTAAGTTTGACCCACGATCTATCAAAGGGGTATTCTTGGGATACTTGAATAAACAAAGGGCTACAAATGCCTTGATCCTTTTACAGGAAAGAAGTATGTGATAGGGGATGTTAGTTTTCTTGAGAGCAATTTCTATTTCCAATCCAAAGACCTTCAATGGGAGGGTAAAGGTGAAGAGGACCTTGGCATTCGGTTTGATATTTTCAATGGTAGTGATGAGTAGGGGGAGCAACATGAAGAATAAGAAAATGACAACTGCAGTGATACTTTCTTATTTAACAATTGTTGGGAGAAGCAAAATGATTCATGTTAATTTGAGAGCCTTAGTACCTTTATATAGAGAGGTACAAGGAAAAATAATATAACAAACCCACAAGATGATAAACAATTACCAAGATGCCCCATACTACAACTCAACACTTCCCCTCAAGCTGGAGCATAAATATCTAGCATGCTTAGCTTGGAACATAGAATCTGGAGTCACTTTCTGGAGAGTACTTTCGTAAAGATGTCAGCTATTTGATCTTCAGTGCAAATGTAGGGTGTGTAAATCTTGTTATCTGTAATGGCTTCTCTAATGAAGTGACAATCCATTTTAATATGCTTGTCCTCTCATGGAATACAAGATTATTGGCAATAAAAGTAGCAATCTTATTGTCACAGTACATAAGTATGGGCCTTGAAACATGAACACCAAAATCTTGCAAAATAGACCATACCCTTAACAACCCTGATTCAGCACTTGACCTCCAAAATCTTGCAAAACAGACCACTGTCTGTTTCTTGTTCCTCTAAGTAACAAGATTGCCCCCCACATAGTTGCAGTGCCCAGTAGTGCATCTCTTGTCCTCATGTGCCCCAACATAATCGACATCAAAATAGCTGCATACATCCACATGACCATGGTTCTGAAAATGAAGCCTCCTCCTAGGGGAATGCTTTAAGTTTCTCAGTACTTGACACAGCCCATCCTAGTGGATCTCCTTGGGTGCCTATATAAACTGGCTCAACCATCCTACCGTAAAGGCAATATCGGGCGTAATAACAATCAGATACAAGAGCTTTCCCACCATAGAACGATACCTGGTAACATTTTGCAATAAAGGGCTATCAACATCTGCAAGAGGCAAAGAGACATTTATAGGCACACTTGCCAGTTTGCACCCTAGCATACCGGCCTCCTTCAACATGTCAAGAACATACTTGCACGGTTTCTTATACCTCAATACCAAGGAAATAACTGATAGGACCTAGATCCTTAGTAACAAACTGCGAGTGTAGTAATGCCTTAGTATCTTCTATTCCTCTTCTATCACTTCCAGTCAAAATAATATCAACATAAATAATAAGAATGATAGAACATGTCTCCTTATGTAAACACTTTGCTAAATCTATGCTAACAAAGTTATGTTCCTGAACAACTTTGCTAAATCTTTCAAAAGATGCCCTCAGACTCTGTTTTAGGCCATAAATGGCCTTCCTTAGCCTGCCTACTTTTGACACTCCCCCTGATGTATGAAACTTGGAGGTTGCTGCATGTAAACTTCTTCTGCCAGATCTCCATATGGGAATGCATTTTTGATATCTAATTGGTGAACAATCCACCTCTTGTTGACTTCCACTGATAGGAGTCTAACTGAATTGAGAGGTTGCTGGATATAAACTTCCTATGCCAGATCTCCATATAGAAATGCATTTTTTATATCTAATGGGTGAACAATCCACTTCTTGTTGACATCCATTGATAGGAGGATTCTAACAGAATTGAGCCTTGCCATCTAGGAGAAAGTCTTGAAGTAATCCATCCTAAATGTTTGTGTATATCCTTTAGCAACAATGCACGCTTTATAGTGTTCGACAGTAGCATCTAGACGATATTTAAAGGCAAACACTCACCTACACCCCACCATAGTAGCTCTTGGGGCTAGGTCAACAAGGCCCTACATCCTGCGAGACTGCAAGGCAGACTGCAAGGCAACCATTTCTTCCTCCATAGCTGTTCTAAGATGGGTCATGGGATGCATCTCGATGATCTTGTGATACCTAATGACTGTCAACAGCAAAGAAAGTTGTCTTGCTCTGATAAATGGTCAAAAGACCAACTGGGAAACAAAGTACTTGACATAGGAGTGCTGAGCCTTCCATTGTGCTATAGGAAGGTCTAATTCTATGCTATCAATAGTATAAGGTACTTGGTCCTCAGATGACTCATCGATGGCTGGAGAGGATTGAGTAGGAATGGTAGATAAAGTCTTGTCTACCTGAGGAGTATCCATCGACCTGCGCTGAAAATGTCTAGGAAAGGTATCTGTAACATCAGGATGTTGTGGAAAAACACTAGGATTAGGCATATCTGCCTTCTATATAGGAGGCTTAGAGGGCTGCAGTGGCTCAAAAGGCATAAGTGGAACTTCCAGAGGTATGACATGAGAGGAAGACTCCCTTTTTAGGATAGTAAGGGATCTCCTCAATGAAAGTAATGTCCACTGAAACATAAAAATGTCATGCTATAGGATTGTAGCACCGACATCTTTTCTATGTCCTGGAATAGCGTAAAAGACACATTTGACCGACCCGAGGGAGATTTTGTCCACTTTGAATAGATGGACAAAGCACACACATCCAAACACAGCAAGAGTGATAGAAAACAAGCCTTTGCTAGGAAATAACACTGAATAAGGGGTTTTACCACCTAAAACAGAGGAAGAAACCTTATTCACCAAAAATGTAGCAGGCAAAACTACATCAACCCAAAATGATGAAGGAACATTCATTTGAAACATGATAGTATGCACAACATACAACAAATGACGAAGTTTATGTTCAGCTACCTCATTTTGTTGGGAGGTGTAAACGTAAGACGTCTAATGACTAATCCTAAGTGACTGAAAAAGTGGTATAAGCTTAGCATTCACAAATTCTAAACCATTATCACATCTGAATATTTTTATAACAATGGAAATTGAGTCTTTATTTCTTTAACAAAATTTTGAATAAGAACAGGAACTTCAAACTTCTCTTTGATCATAATAATCGAGACATCCTGGTATAATCATCAACAGGAGAAAGTATCGAAAATCATGAAGATTATGAACCCTACATAGCGTCTAAACATCAACATGAATTAACTCTAGAATAAACTTAGTGTGCTTATTATGAGAGGGAAATGACGACCTATGATGCTTGCCCAGTTGGCATGCTTCATAGCGAAAAGACTCACTGGAAGCTGACGATGTAGCACGAGTGGACTAGGGTGGCCATGATGAAGATGCCACTGAAGAGTAGTGTCACATATAGCATCAATAGTAGATAGTGATGGATTGTGAAGGTAGTAAAGGCCATTCTACTTAAGATCTCCACCAATCTGCCGAATCATCTGGAGGTGCTGCAAGAAAAAATACTGATCATGAAAAATTGCTCTACACTGAAGATCTCGGGACTTATAGCATAACATTAGACAGAGGCAAAGTTGGAGATATGGAAATATTTTCAAGTCCTGTAATTGGTGATAAACCACCATCTACTATCTTAACTTGGAAGGGGGTAGCAAGACCACGAAGAGAAAAGAACAAACCAGTATCACCAGTAATATGTGATGATTCACCTGAATAAGTAATCCATGCTAGAGCCTGTGATCCAAAAGGCATAGCTGATGTACCTGCAGACTTCTAAATATAGGTACTAGTTAAGGTGGAGGTTTGGGAAGAAATTCATTGCTTCCCAGAATTGCTTCCCAGATGCAGAAATCTGACCATCATCTTCATGTATGTGAGCGGACTCCTCTGAGGACACCTGATGAGTATGTGGATCCATCCCTTGAGTGTATCCATTCTTTATCCAACAATGATCTATGATATGGCCATTCCTGTGGCAATAGTCATAAAAAAGGGAACTTTGTCCACGACCACAATCACAGCCACGACCACCTCTACCTCCACGATTCCCTTGACCACTGCTTACAGTAGCCATGGCAAAGGAATCTGACATAGGAACCAAGTCAGAGGTCTTTAATCTCAATAAATGAATGTAGATCTGAGTAGAAGTAAGGATCTCATCCATTGTCATGAACTGATCCTTGATCACCTTACACTCAGGGCAAAGACTAGACAACAACTGAATAGAATGGATGGCCTCCCACTGCTTAGCTACAACAGATGCATCAGGAGAGCTTGGTATACGTCCTGTTCATCCCACAAGTTCTTCATGGTGGCATAATACTTTGCTGGAGGCATAAATCCCTTCTTTAGTGTATGTATGCCTTTGATGACACGATACAATAGAGTGATATTGCTCTTGTGGGAATGTATCTTATGCAGCATCTCCCACATCGTTTTAGTAGAAGAGTATGTGATGACCTATCTTGCGATCGTTTGTGTCATGCTATTTAGAAGGAATGTTGCAAGCCAATCATTGTCTTCCTCCCGATCTACAAACTTTACAGTAGGCTCATCTTGAGTCAAAATATATTTCTTTCGGTGAGACCTGATGAACCAAGAAAAAATAGACCACAGTAGAAAGTTAAATCCATCCAACTTGATAGATATCCCCTAGATGTGTGGGGATGTGCTTGTGATGGATTGTTTCCCCATTGAGTTGCCCAGGACTTCCTTCATCTTCGCCATCAACCTGGTTCATCGAATCACTCTCCTATTGCTCAGAGAGATAAGAAATTAGATCATGTGCTCCCTACTGAAGCACTAGATAAATCTGAAAATTCAATTTTTAGACCCTGTACGGCGTAGCTACACCTATTGGATCATGATGGTGCCCCCAATAGGGAAACCTTTCCCTCCTAAATGATTGTTGATGAAGTATACAGAGGAAGGAGGGTGTTCTACACCCCTGTCGGTCAGGAGGACCTGTAGGCCCTGTAGGATCGACGACACTGCTAGAGACCAAGAATGGCCCCTAGCAGTACCACTAGGTTGACACGATGTTGGAGGAGGGAAGAGGCCACTGGAGATGGCTTGAAGGTGGAGAACTGCTAGTGATGACTGGCGACACAGAGAGAAAGATCTAGGGTTTTGGTGGATGTGTGGGAGGGCTAGGGTTGGTGGGATACTTGACCACTGGTCTAAGACCGCTTCTCAGATACCATGTTAGGAGAAACAAAATGATTCAAGTTTATTCTGAGAGCCTTAGTACCCTTATATATAGTACAAGGAAAAATAACATAACACACCCATAAGAAAATAAACAATTACCAAGATTCCCCATACTATAACTCAACAATACCTTATTCTTTGATAAAATGTATTGCAGACGACATGAGCAAACATTAAAGACTGAGGAAGCCAATCGTAACTCTATTCCTTCATTTCTCTCATCTCCACCACAAGATTCTGGTACTTTAGAAAACTTGATTATCTCTCCTCTTGTTCTGGATGATAATGATGATGGAGATATATTAGTGGGAGAACATTCATGAAGATACTTCAAATGCTTCAAATGTTGAAGACATGCCTATTGCTCTTAGGAAAGGAGTTAGAGTGTATAAAACATCCGATAGATAGATATGTGGCTTACTCCAAATTGAGTCTCGAGTATAGATGCTTCTTGTCCTCATTTCCACCATGACTCTCAGGAAAGTAGTTGAGGCACAACTTGATCCTAAGTGGGTGAAAACCATGCAGAAGATGATTGCTCTATTGAAGAATAATACTCAGGATGTGGTTGATACTCCTAAGGATGCTCATATAGTTGGCTCAAAGTGGGTGTATACCATCAAGTACAAACTAGATGAACAGATTGATAGACATAAAGCTCGCTTGGTAGCGAAAGGTTTCACACAGAAATATGGAATTGACTACTCTGTGACATTTGCCCCTATGGCTAAAATAAATTCTATGTGAATTAGTCTTGCTATTGCTATTGATTATTCGTGGAAACTCCATCAATTGGATGTAAAAAATTTCTTCCTAAATGGTGACTTGAAGGAAGTCATCTACATGATATTGTCTCAAGGATATGAGTGGGAAGGAAAGTTTTGTAAATTAAAGGTGCCATTTGGGGTGAAATAGTCTTCTAAACCATGGTTTGAATGTCTTCACCTTGCTATGAAAGATCAAGGGTATAAGCAAGGAAATATTGACCACACCGCCTTTGTGAAATTAAATGCTAGCAAGCCTACATTGCCAATTGTGTACGTTGATGACATGATTGCGATTAAAGATGATGAGGAAAAGATCAATACAATTAATAGTGATCTACCTAGTGAGTTTGAATTCAAAGATTTAGGTAGAATAAAGTACTTTCTTGGGATAGAGATTGCAAGGTCCAAGGATAGCCTTCTCTTGTGCCAAGGGAAATATGTTCTTGATTTGTTGAAAGAAATAGTGAAACTTGGGTGTATATCCATTCTACTCCTATTGATGTAAATCATCATATGAGCATGAAGGTTGGAAGCAATTGGATGAGCATGGGAAGAACATATCAAAAAATCATGGGAAAGTTGATTTATCTTACCTTGACTTGGCTAGATATCACTTATGCTGTTAACTTGGTCAGTCAGTTCATGCATGATCCCATGGATGTTCATCTTCTTGCTATTAATCATATCCTCCAATATTTGAAGAAGAATCCTGGAAATGGCCTTCTATTTACCAAGGGTGACTACTAGGAAATAAATTAAATTAGGATATTTTTACTGTTAAATTTGTTGGAGTTAGTCAGATGAATTTTACTAGTTTTAGTCATTTTTAGTTTTGGTAAGCATGATATTGAATTTCCATGTATACCTTAGCCCTCTCTATATAACGAGGGTTAAGGGTTTCCTTTCCAGATGACAAAAAATTATGTTGATCTTTTTCAACATGGTATGAAGGCGGATATGATCCCATTGAGAGAAAAAATAGGAGAAAGGGAAGAGGGTCTAAAAACCTTAAAGGAGGGGGCTCTGACGGTGCTTCCAGGCCTCGCGGCCTTCAGTGGACCCTCCTCTTCTTCTGTGTGCACTAGGGTCACAAATGACTTCCTTCTTATCACAACTGTGCTCCTGGCGGTGCCCAAAAGGTTTCTCCGACGCCACCACCTCCTCCTTTGGCTTCGGCAACCAAGGTTCAAAATGCCAATTTCGACACCGTATCGATGAAATTGTAAGTGTGCATTTCGTGAACATGCTAACGAAAATGACAGAAGTAGTCAAAAAAATCAGTAGTAGCCTTAGCATGACCATCGATTTCGCTGGCATGTCAACCATGTCGACGGTATGCCGACCATGCCGATGATATCCTAGCATTTCAACAACTTTACCTTTTCGACATGGGCTTTTCCCAAAAAAGGCCTTGCCAACGACATGCGGACGACATTTAAATCACTACCAGCAACCCTCCTCGGCATGTTGCCTGACACGATGGCCCACTCCGATGGCCACACAACTCCGTCTTCCTCGCTTCCACACTGTCCCTCACCTCTACTTTGACCACCAACGTCACTACCATTGAACAACATAGTGTGGTTTCCCTATGGGCCTCATCGGCGTCACCTTATGTTATTGGCGATCTAACGATGCTCATCCAAGCCACACCATACTCCGATGGTCGACTTCAATGGCGTAATAGTGCCACCACAACTTAGATCTAGCCAAAAAGGCTCTATTCTGGTTACGGTCAGATTTTGTTCTCTTCTCTGAATACATAGTGCACGTCTGTGAGAGAACAAAAAAAGAAGAAAATAAGAGGAGACTTAGTCTAAGGGTTTCTACATAAGAGAAGCTCACTTCCTGGCCCATATATGGAAAGACTTTCTTGGTCCTTACGCGAGAGAAATCTATAGAGAGATTTCCATATAGGAGAGGTCAGTTTTGAGGTCTCTGAGGGAGAGGCCCACTTTTAGTTATTGTATAGGAGAGGCTTGTCTTGATGTCTCTAGAGAAGAGGCACACTTTAAGCTTCCATGTGGGAGAGGCCCACTTTTGAGATCTCCCATTCTGCTGCAATTGCCACTTTCGATACAACTGCCTTCTACTCCTCCGACGTATTGCCTATTCTTGCTCTGTCGATCTACTACCTGCTCCTCTAGATGCCTACATTGAGGGGAGTTTCCTTGTAACAATATGGATGTTGCATGCTTCAACTTGGGAAGGGGGGCAAGTGTTAGGAAATTAATTAAATTAGGATATTTTTAGTGTCATATTTGTTAGAGTTAGTAGGATGAGTTGTTTTACTTTTTTTAGTCCTTAATTTTGGTATGTTATGGAGTTTCCATGTATACCTTAGCTCTCTCTCTATATAGAGGGCTAAGGCTTTCTTTTCCTAATAACAAAAAACAAGTTGATCTTTTTTAATACAGATAGTTTGGACATTGAAGGTTATACTGATCTAATTGGGCAGGCTCTGTGGATGATAGGCGGTCCACTACTAGGTGTTGCATATATCTTGCTGAGAATCTTGTCATATGGAGGAGCAAGAAGTAGATTGCCTGTGCAAGATCTAATACAAAAGCCTAGTACCAAGCTATGCCTAGGGGGTTACAGAGATGTTGTGGACAAAAATCCTGCTTGCCAATATTGGCATTCAGCCTATTACACACATTAGGATTTACTGTACTGTGACAACAAAATCGGTAGCAACCTTGCCAACAATCCAGCATTGCATGATAGAACCAAGCATGCTGAACTTGACAGTCACTTTATCTATGAGAAGATCGATTCTGGAGATCTCTGTCTCCTTTATTTGAGATCAGAAGATCAAGTGGCTGGTGTCTTTACAAAAGGGCTTGCCTCGACACAATATGAGAAGAATGTGGGCAAGTTGGGCATGTTTGACCTCTACACCCAACTTGTGGGGGTGTTGAGTGGTGTAAAACACTTGTATATGGCTATATGGATCTCGGTTCTAGGTTCATGTATCTTATTCTCCTATAAATTATGTAACACATCTCCCCACATCTTTAAGTTGTCATAGTGGAGTGAAAAGCAAAAGCTCTAGTTGCTAGTGGGTACTAGATTCCTTGTGGAGCTTGTGCTCTCGTGGCAATTCTTGTGATGGGTTTTCCATGTAATATTGTGCCTTTCATGTGTTTTTTTTTTGTTCAACAAACTCCATAGGTGCCATTTGATATGGTGCTTTAGATATTGGGTTAGTACCAAGTACTAAATCAATAGCAAACTCGATTTCCCTATTTCGGGAATTCTCGGTAACTTCTCTGGAAACACATTAGGGAACTCTTTTGCTATCTTGATATCCGCTTAGTTTCCTTTTCCTTTATTATCTGCATAATAACTAAATAAGCTATACTTCTTAATACTTGCCTAACTTGTAAGGCTGAGATAACTGGAGGATACACCGCATTCTCATGACAATCAATAGAAGCACAGATGGTATACAACTACTCCATTCCTAAAATTATATCAGAGTCTCGTAGTTCCAAAACAATTAAATCAACCATGAATTCCTTGTTTCTTATTGTTAGAGTTACATTGAGTTATATTATGGGTTGTCATTTTTTATTTCTTTGGGATTTTTCTATAATTTACCTTGGACCTCTCTTTATATAAAGAGGACTATAGCTTCTTTTGAGAATAAGACACTTATTTCTCTTCCAACATGGTATCATGGTAGGGTGGGTCCTAGACTCTTCATGCTCTAGTATCCCCACCACCAAAACCCTAGTATCTCTCTCTCCTCTCTTGTCCCTTCTCATCACTACCAAGACTCTCCTTTATTGGCAGTGCCTCTCTTCCTACTAGAGTAGAGCCTTGCACCGCTGTAGGGGAGGTATTGCTACCTTGTGTGACTTATTGTGGAGCCTTAGTGCCAACACAGCGGCCTCTTCTCTTGCTTCTAGTGACACCACCATGAATTGTTGGCCCGCACAACCTACTGTGGAGCCTAGTGCCACTGCAGCAATCTCCTCTCTCTTTTCTAGCATTGCCATCGTGACTAGGGATGGCTCTGGGATTGCCTTCACCTCTGTAAGGAGCCCAACATCACTGTCAGACCCTTCTCAAACCCTTCTTCATTGCCCAACACTGCCACCAGCCACCTTGGGTCCATCTTAGACCCATCACCACCCCCTCCAAGGCCAGGAACATCACCGTTGGAGGTTGTGGCTCCCTTCATAATTGCCACTAGTGTTGCTTCTAAGTAGATGATGCCTCTACTAATTTTTTCTTTTGTGTGGATGGTTTTTCAAACCATTTTCCATCAGATCTCTACTGTATAGGTTCCCAACACCAACATGGCTGAGCTTGGATTGCCTACTTCTCTTTAAGTCAAGCTAATGACTTCATCTACATTTGTGGTGATTCAAGGAGCCTCGATGAAGTTTCATGGGGTCCAGAATTACCTTCCCTAGTCTTAAGCATTTAAGATTTTTGTAGGTGGACAGAGGAAGCTCTACATCTTGACCAAGACTACTCTTGGTTCCCAGGCAGCAGAGTATGAGTGTTGGGAACAAGATAATTACTTAGTTATGAATTGGATGATGAATTCCATCGAGCCCTATATAGTTGTCAGCCTCCTCTACAAGAAGACTACCAAAGACATATGGGTTAGTCTGACCAAGAAATATTCTTAAGAGGTCGAATCATTCTTGCCTTGTTGACATCTGTTCAAGTGCAAGAATCTAAACTCGTGTAGACATATATCAGGAACTCAAACCATCCAAGAAGCGGTAGGTCTACCAATTCTATCTCTGCCTTGTTTGTGTATCATAACATGATGGCTAAAATGCATTAAGCTCCTAGAACAAAGCTCCATCTCTGTATAGTAGTCCATAAGAGATCGATCACCATAGTGACTAGGGGGAGTGGTGGTTATGGTGCTTGCTAGTCATGGATGCGGTTGAGTATGAGGAATCGAGGATATACATATGAGCCATGTATCCACTGTCAACAAACCAACCACTCATCTGAGAAATGCTGGGCTAAGTTTGGCCGACTTGGTTAGGCCAATGTGGTTGTTGCTCAAGGGAAGTTTCCCCCTCTGGGATCCCTTTCCTTACTACCATTGATTGTGCGTGGCTTATGGAGCTCCTTCGCCAAGCTTTTAGCCCTCTACCTCTCGGAAGACTACGACTTCTCTTGTTGCCGTGGGTACTTCAGCCAACCTGGCCATTGCTACTTTCACCTTGTCTTGGGTGGTAGACTCTAGTGCCTCCAATCATCTCACTAGTAAGAAGGATGCCCTGACTTCTATGTGACAGACCCTACCAGTTACTTTGGTTTATTTGGCAAACAGGTCCTATTCTCCTGTTACAACTAGAGGAGATGTTCAGTTTTCAGACTCACTGCATCTACTTGATGTTTATTGTGCCTGGGAGTTTTTCCTTAGTTTATTATATGTTAATCGTTTATATAATGATCTTTCCAATTGGGTGATTCTTGATGAGCACTATGTTTTCTTTCAAAACATCCCGATGGGAAGATGATTGGTGGGGGGAATTAAGAGAGACGACCTTTATTATGCTGACACTCATTAGCTCTTTACTGGTGTTGCATTTATTTCTATTGATTTGGAGCTCTGCCACCATGGTTTGTGTTATGTTTCTGTTTCTAGACTACATAAGATGTTTCTGGAATCTATTGTTCCTGCCAACTTGGAGTGTGAAGCCTGTTAGTTGGGCAAGCACCACAGGACCTCTTTCTAGTCTAGACAAAATAAGAGGAGCATGTCTACCTTTTATTTAATTCATTGTGACATTAAGGGTCCTTGTTAAATAAGTCATTGGTTTGTTTACTAGTATTTTGTGGTTTTTATTGTTGATTTTACATGATTGTCATGGATGTTTTTTTACTGAAGGATCAACCTGAAGTTAATTCTATTATTGTTAAATTTTTCTATGAGGTTCAGAATTTTTACTCCAGGAGCATCAAAATTTTTCGTAGTGATAATGCCTTTGAATTCATGTAAAAAGAGGTTCAAGATTTTTTAATGAAATAATGGGACCCTTCATTAGACTTCTTGCCTACATATGCCACAGCAAAATGGGTAGCCAAGTGCAAATTTTGCCATATTCTTGATGTTTCTCGAATTTCGACGATTATTATGAATGTTCGTAAGCATTTTTAGGGGAATGCCATCCTTACTACTAATTTGATTAATAGAGTTCCTTTACCTTTTCTTAATGGTGCTACCCCTTTTCTTCTTTTACAGCCTGTGCCTCTCTTTTTACTGTCATTGTGAATTTTTGGGTGCATGTGTAGTTAGAACAAATGAATTAGGTTACTTTATGTTGAGTAGTTTAGTTACCTTTTATGTTTTATGCTTGTCAAGGACTATTCATTTATTTTATGTTTTTGCTTGGTTCTCTCATGTAATTCTCCCAACATCTCATTCTATATAAAGAGGGGTAGGGTTTTTTTTTAGAATAATATTCTTCATTTCGTCCCACTTGGTATTAGAGCAGCGATCTTAGATCGGCGCTTGGGTATCCCACCGAAACAAGCCGCCATCCCCTTCAACCAAAACCCTAACCCTCTCTCCGCATCACTCATCGTCTCCATCTTCCTCATAGGCGATGGCACAGCCAGCAGGGGGTGCCATTGGCGGTCAGCGACAATGTTGAAGGGGCTTGCTGCCCTTATGGTGATGTTGCAAGGGCATCTTTCCTTTGTGGCGATGCCGTAGGGACATCTGCAGTGGCAAGCCTAACGGCACTAGGTTGGGCGACAGTAGAGCTGCTAGTGGGTCATGTTGACCTGAGTAGCGTGGAGGGTAGTAGCTCTCTTTTGAGGGCCTCTAGGGGCACCTTAAGACCCTAGTAGGCCCCTACTAACTGTTGGAGGGATACTATGCATGTCTAACATGATTTCTAAGGAAGAGATAGCTTGGATTTCATCTTAGATCACTCTCTTTTGTGATCTACAGTGATTCTGTAGATTTGAAAATTAGATTTTAGATTTGATTTTGGCATCTTCCCATAGCTTCGGAGCATCATGTCTTCACCTTTATCTTATGAGGTGACATCAAAGACTAGTCAGGAGAATGGGAACTATGAAAACCTATTCTTCATCCCATTGTGAAGCTGGATGAGACTAACAACATTCGTTGGTCTCAAATGTTCTCGATGACCGTTGAGGGTCATGACAAGGAGCACCTCTTATTGGAGTTAGAGCCTCAAAACAAGACTAGAAAGTACGCATTGTGGAAAGACAATGCTATGGTGAGACAATGGATCATGAATGCCATCTCGCCACAGATTGAAGATGGCATCATGTATTATAGGACTACTAAGGAGATGTGGGATATGCTACATGACATTCTTACGAGAAGAATCTAGCAAGGTCCATTATATCTATAATGAGATCTCTCTCAGACAAGAGGGACAACTCCTGACACAGTACTATGCCATGTTGAAAGGGCTTTTGGAGAAGTATAATGCATGCAGGCTTGTGTGTACGTGTGGTACTCAGTGGGGATATCCCAAGGAGATAGCAATCCTGCATTTTCTTTCTGGGTTAGGCTCAGAATATGACTCTACACGCTCTCAGACTTTGACACTATCGGAGCTTTCATCCCTTAAAGAGACTTATAGCTAACTGAGCCAGATCACAGTGGCTACTTGTACTCCTGAGGTCACTAGACAAACCTTTGCATTGGCTGTTTGTGGAGGTCGAGGCATTAGAGGTTTACCCTCTACACGTGGGTGTGGTTGTGGCAGAGTACAAATAGGCAAACTATGTCCAACATGCACATTTTGTGGTAGGATTGGTTACATGGAGGCCTCTTGCTAGTCTAAGCATGGGAGACCTCCCATGGCCAATCAGGTTGCTGCCTCTTCTGAGACAGAGTTTGACACAATGTCACATACTGAGTATGATGTTGTAATCCAGAGGCTTCCTCAAATTACTCAGGAGACTCTGTCTTCCTCTTCAGACACCGTTGCCATTGCTTCCTCAGGTACAAGGTTTGTTTTTGTAGTTTTTGACAGGTCTACTTGGTAGATTCAGGTGTATCACAGCATTTAAGTGGTGATCAGAGCAGCTTTCCTCAGTTTCAGTCTGTACATCCTAGTAGGACAGTTTAGGTAGCAGATGGGAAGCATACTAGAGTTTATGGGCAGAGGGAGGTACCAGTCACCCACAATATGAAGTTGCCAAATGATCTATTTGTTCTAGATTTTTCAATGAGATTGTTATTTGTTAGTAGAATTATAAAAGATCTTAATTGTAGGGTGACTTTTGATGATGTTAGTTGTGTGTTTCAGGACAAGCTTACAAGAAGGATGGTTGATGGTGGACATGAAGAGGGGGTATGTATCGCCTGTCTCAAATGCCAGTAGCTACACATTGCCAGGGGGATGTGTGTTTTGTTTCAGAGAGTGCCTTACGGTGACACAATTGCCTTGGTCATCCATCGCTAGACAGGCTTCGCCGCATCATCCCTCATCTTTCGCCAGCCATCGAGATTTATTGTGATGAATGCCAGACGGGAAAGCTCCAGAGATCCACCTATCCTACTAGTTCTACCAATTCTGAGTTTGTTTTTGATTTGCTGCATTTAGATGTATGGGGCCCTAGTTGAATCCTAGATGGACTAGGACATAAATATTATTTGGTGATTGTCAATGGTTGTTCCATACTATCTTTGGATATTTTTATTAAAGAATAAGTTAGATGTTGGATCTATAATTAAGAATTTTATTATTGAAATAAAGAATCAATTTGCTTCTACTGTCAAAGTTGTGCATACTGATAACGTGCTTGAGTTTTGTACTACACGGATGAGAGCTTTTTACAGATCCTATGGAGTGGTTTATCAAACCACATGTCCCCATGCATTCCAACAGGATGGGGAAGCTGAGAGGAAGCACTGACATCTTTTGGATGTGGCTCAGACTCTATTGATTCACCATAATGTACCATCATAGTATTAGGGAGATGCAATGTTTACTGCGCTGCTACTTGATTAACAGGATGCATAGTTCTGTTATTTCTGAGCAAGTACCATGGCAGATACTATACCCAAACTGAGAGCTATTTTAGCTGCCATCTCGGACCTTTGGCTATGCTGCCTTTGTGCATATCATTGGGCCAAGTGAGATAAACTTACCCCCAGAGCAGTCAAGTGTGTCTTTCTAGGATACAGTGACACCCAGCAAGGCTACAGGTGCTATCCCTATAGAGGAGGTGCTATGTTAGTGCAGATGTTACTTTTCATGAGGCAATCCCATACTTTTCTATTACTGGCAGACAGTTGAGACTTGAGGCAAAGAGGGCTCCTATGCCTCTTCTTTCCATTCAGTTTGGTGACTTTCCTTGTTGAGCCTATTTAGTCACCCCCGTTTTGGAGTCCCTTTTGTTTCTCACTTCCTATGGCATGATGGCATCCTCCAGCGGTTGAGGTGACATCGGTTACCACTACAGATGGTGAGAATTATAGATCATCACGTGGGAAACCAAACTCTAGGAGGTCCAGAGTTGCGAGGTCTCCAGAGAGAGGGAGCTCCATTTTTAAGGTCCTCAAAGGAAGGGCCCAACTAGTTTCTATGTGAGAGATCCAACTTTGAGGTCTTCGAAGGAAGACCCATTTCAGAGATATTGAATGGGGAGCCACCAGTAGCAGGTCTCTGGAGGAGAGGCCCTTGTCAGAGACAGCTACAGTTCGTCCAACTGCTTCAGATATCATTGATGTGTCATCATCAGCACACCCGCTTATAAGTAAGAACCAGTCCAGAGAGTTGTGTTTTGTTGTGTAGAGTGGGTTTCATTTTTTGTACAAGCTGAGCATTTCATCTTGAGGGGGAGTGTTGGAGAATGTGGGTTAGTGTTTAGTGTCACATCTTGAGATGTGATTTGTTGAAGTGTGTGGTGGTCTATAAATAAACGTGTACCCTCAACTTGTTCTTTTGAGAAGAAATAACAGAGATAGACACCCATAGGATGCTTTTCCTGTAGTTTTCTCCCTACTCTTCTCATAAACATTCATCATTTTTTTCTCAAAAATTTCTCCTTTTTTTGTGTAGTTTTCCTCTTCATCATTTTCCTTTTTTCCTTTCCTTCCTTTTTTTTCCTCTTTTTTTTATATTTTTTTTAGTAGGATGAAATGAAATGCCTTGTTTATTATGAGGGCTCTACCTCTCTTTATATATAGAAAGGAAAATGGCAAATTACAGAGATAACCCAAGACAGACAGGTGGTGACAAATACACCCTTACAAATAAATGTAAAAACATATAATAGAAAAACACTCAAGTCTACATTCCCCCTCAAGCTGAAGCATAAATATCCATCATACTCAGCTTGGAACAACAGAATTCAAAAGTGGATTTAGGAAGTGACTTGGTAAAAATGTCTGTCGTCTATTCTTCTGTAGCAACAAGGGTTGTATACATCAAACCTTTCTGAATCAAGTCCCTGGTATAGTGACAATCCATTTCAACATTCTTAGTTCTTTCATGGAACATTGGATTATTCGCAATGTATGTGGCAGCAACATTGTCACACCTCATTTCCATAGGGCTAGTAGTCTGAATGCACAAATCTTTTAGTAGGGATTTCACCCACATGAGTTCTGTAGCTATTTGAAACATTGCTCTATATTCTAATTCTGTACTCGATATGGAAATTGCAGCTTGTTTCTTGCTTTTTCAGGTCACTAAATTTCTGGCCGCATAAGTGTAAAAACCAATAGTGGATTTCCTATCTATCAAGCATCTTGCATAGTCTGCATCCGAGTATGCCACCACAGTCATGTAAGTGCCTCGAGCGAATAGAAGGCTAAGTCTCTGTGCCTTCTTAATATATCTCAAAACCATCATGGCAGCATCCCCGTGTTGCTTTGTAGGCTTGGCCATAAAGTGACTAAGCCTTTCTATGACAAATGCAATGTTTGGTCTAGTGATAGTGAGGTAGAGCAGCTTTCCCACAAGCTGTCTATACTGTCTGCCATCTACTGAAGGTGCCTTTGTATCATAGAGATGTGTCTTTGAATCTATGGGTATGTTTCTTGGTTTTACACCAAGCATACCAGCCTCTTGTAAAACATCTAGTGCATATTTCCTCTGAGATATAACTATCACATGCTTGCCACAAGCAACTTCTATCCCCAGCAAATACCATAGCTGACCTAAGTCCATCACAAACTAACTAGCCAATCTCTCTTTAATTTGCAATATACCCTCTGCATTATCACCTGTGACAATTAAATCTACACAGATCAGGAGGACAACCACACATTTTCCTATTTTTATGACAAACAAGGAATAATCTACTGATGACCTCTGAAAACCATCAGCTTCCACAACTTATGACAACTTATGGAACCACGCATGTGGACTCTGCTTGAGTCCATAGATAGCCTTCCTTAGTTTGTACACATGCTCCCCTTGGGTCTCATGCCCCGATGGTTGCTGCATATACACTTCCTCCTGCAAGTAACCGTATAAGAATTCATTCTTCACATCAAGTTGATGCAACTGCCAGTCATAATGTACTGCCACTGAGAGGAGGATCCGCACTGTCGACAATCTAATGACTGGAGAAAAGGTGTCAAAGAAGTCCACCCCATAGGTCTGGGTGAACCCCTTTGCTACAAGTCGGGCCTTGTGTCTAGCAATGTTACCATCAAGATTGAATTTGAGTGCAAAGACCCATCTGCACCCAACCACACTAGCACTAGGTGGAAGTGAGGTAAGCTCCAATGTGCCTTTATTGTAAAGGGCACCTATCTCCTCCTCCATGACCTAACGCCACTGTGGATGAAGCATGGCTTCCTGATTGGAAGCAGGGACTGTAGTGGAGACCAAGGCTCTAGTAAACCCTAAAAACACTGTGCCAAGATCAATTGTGAGTAAGTATCCTACCACATGGTATCTAGCACAAGACCTTTGAGCCTTTTTAACAACAATAGGATCCACTTGGACATCACTACTTGCAAAATATTCATCTGTCCTTGTATCATCACTATGCACTAAAGCGTCAGTGTCTAAAGATTCTAGACTCACTTAAGTTGGGGAGCTGGAGGCGAAGGAGGAGGGGGCATCCCGAATGTAGCATGAGGTCTCTGATAGGTAACAATAGGATCATGGAACCTCTCTTTCGCAATAGTCAAATGTTCCTCCATAGGGATAGACCCAAAAGGAATAGGTGGAATAGGCATAGGGGCACCTTCATTCACAGGAAGAAAGTCACTACTAGTGGTTAAAAAATATGGTATAGCTTCATGAAATGTCACATCAATAGACACAAAATGTCAGGAATTAATTCGATCAAAACATCTATACCCCTTTTGAGTTCTAGAGTAACCCAAGAAAACACGCTTGGTAGCCCATGGTGCCAACTTGTCCCATCCAGGACTCAAATCATTGACAAATGCAATGCACCCAAAAATACGAGGGATAATCGGAAACAAGGGTCGACTAGGATACAGAACTTGCCATGGAATTTGCTCATGAATAGCAGAGCTCGACATCCTGTTTATTAGAAAACATGTTGTAAGCACAACATCCCCACAATACAAAGCTGGCATAGTGTGATAAATAAGTAGGGTGCATGCAACATCAAGGTGTTTATGTTTTCTTTCAGCAACACCATTCTACTGAGAGGTGTGAGCACAAGTAGTTTGATGCACAATACCATTGGTACGGAAAAACTGCACCAAATGAGAAGTCTGAAACTCCAAAGCATTATCAGATCGAAACATTTTGACAGTAATAGAAAATTGGGTCTTTATTTCTATAACAAAATTTTCAAGTCAGATTTATTCTTTAATAAGAACAACCAAGTAGTACGGGAAAAATCATCAACACGGACAAGTACCGATGTCCAAGTCAGTCAGGAATCCGACTTGGACCCTAGACATCGATATGGACTAAATCAAATAAAGTAGACGACCCAAAATGGGAAGAAATGGAAAAGCTGGCACGATGGTGCTTGCCAAGTTGGCAGGCGTCATAAGTGATGGTGGTGCTAGCAGGAATGTGAGGTGGCCAAGGCGAAGATGCTACTGGGTTGGTGACCCAGTGGCCAAGGTAGTCTCCTCCTGACACACAGAAGCAGCAGTAGCAAAAGGAGAGCTACTTAGGCGGTACACCCCTCCTTCCTCACGTCCTTCGTTAACTGTCCTTCCTGTGAGTCGGTCCTGCAAGACACAAGATCATGCATAAAAAATGGTTCCATAATTAAGCTCCTTGGTAATTTGACTAACAGACAAGAGACTATATGGAAAGTGTGGCACATAAAGAATATTTGGTAGCTACAAAGAGGGGGAAAGAGACACCCCCCTTTTCCAGCCACTTGAGATAGTCTCCCATCATCCACCTATACTGTCCTACTTGGAGGGACAGTTATCAAGTCTGAGAAGGCTCTAGAAGTACCACATATATGTTGTGAGGCCCCTGAATCCACTAACCAATCTCATATACGAAGTGCAGAGCCACATAAAGAGTGTATCTATTATACCTGACGAGGAGGTAACAACAATCTCTGGAATAGGATGAGACATCCGACTAAACTTCTGCAAAAATTCCTCAAACTTTGCTCTAGTCACAATATCAACCGAAGTCATGACAACCTCTGTCGCCTGGTGTGCAGTAATAGGTTCCCTGTGCTTCTGCCAACATGTAGCCTCAGTATGACCTAATTTGCCACAATAGGTGCATGAAGGCTTTGAACCATGACCTCCAACACCTTGTCATTGATCATGGCCATGGGTAGAAGAAGTCCGTCTCCAAGTACCATGGGAAGTAGCCAATGCAGTAGTCTAACTCACAGTCTCAGGAGTAGCAACCTTAACAATAATCCTTCCAGGTCGCCTATAAGTATCCTTAAGTGTAGTCAAATTAGACAAGGTCAATATCTAATCTCGTGCAATAGCATATTCTGGTCCCAGACTAGAGAGAAATAGAGACATGGCAAGTTCTCCCTTGTAGGCATGCCAGGAGGAATATGCACAGCCAGGCCTGTAGGAGTTATGACGCTCCAATAACCCCTTGACCTGAGAATAATACTGAGCCAGAGTCTTACCATCTTAATGAAGCTGGAAGAGCTCATGATATATCTAGAAAACCCGACCAAAGTTCTCATTGGAATGTCTCACTAAGAGAGTCCCACATCATCTTGGCAATAGGATAGTACATTATCTCATTGCCAATCTCAAGTATCATTGCGTTCATCATCTAGGTGCAAATCATGATATTGTCACGATCCAATGTGGTATTGATTCTTGTCTTCTCTGTGGGCTCAAGATGACTTAAGATATGTTCTTTCCCATGACTCCTAATGGTCATCAAGAGCATCTAGGATCACCGTGGATAGTTAGTCTCGTCTAACTTGATCATGGGGCTGGAGAACGGACTCTTATATCTCCTGGTGTCCATAGAGGTGTCCGATGTGACTTTGGACGAATTAGAATCATCTGTAGAACTAGAGGATGCCATCTTCCTATCCTTTAATACCCATTAGATTGAGGAGGAACCACCTAATGCAACAAACATATTTGAAAATCACCAAAGCATGATCTGAAATGTGATTTTCAAACCATATATCTTAATTTGAACAATGTAGCAACCATTCTCAAAGTACAATCTCGTGAGAAAGGGTGATGTCTCCCTGTAGAAATCTCCCAAGGAGATCAGATGAAGGGAGGAGGATGCTCAGAACACCCCGACTGGTCAACCAAGGGGGAACCGACCACAACGCAGAGGTGGTGCATAGCTTGAGGCTACCACGGCCTTGGTGGCAGCAGTGATCAGACCTGGGCGACGATCTGGGCGAGGTTGAGCGGAGCAAGAGGCAATGATTAGGCCCGAGTGGTGATCTGGGCGGCTATTTAGGTCTGATTAGGGATGAAGCGATGGTCTTCTCGTCCGATTTTGGTTGCACCGTGTAAAGAAGGTTGGGGCGACGTCAATCGAGGAAGCATCAGATCTAGGGAGGTGTCAAATCTGGCGGCGGTGGTGCTATGATCTGCAGCAATGGTGCCACCGCCTCCTCTGCTCTGCACTAAGCAATTACGATGGTGCTAGGAGAGGTGGCGGCGGCGGTGGCTCCTCTGGTAGGTGCCTCTAGGGTTAAGGTTAGGGTGGAGGTGTCAGAGCCATATTTGGGTGGGGTGTCTAGGGCACTGGTTTAGGATCGCTACTTTGATACCAAGTAGGATGACATGAAAGGTCTTGTTTATTATGAGGGCGCTACCTCTCTTAATATAGAAAGAGGAAAAGGACAAATTACAGAGATACCCCAAGAGTGACACAGGGTGACAAACACCTCCCTTACAAATAAATGTAAAAACATATAATAGAATAGCACTCAAGTCTACATTTTCTCTCTTTAAACTTCCTTCTATCTTCCTTTTTATTTCATCATGTCTCTTCATTTCTCCCCCTTTTTTTAAACATCTAAGGCTAAATAGGCCTCAAAAGATCGCTAAAACCCAACTTAAGCGAAGTAAAGAAAAACTCAAATATCCTCTGTGCAAAACCCAAATATCCTTTGCGCAATCTCACTAAACCTCGATTGCTCTCTTCATGGGTCATCCTTATCTTCTCTGCCTTCTTCATCATCAACAACAACTATGAGCGAGATCTCCGATGAGATCCTCTCGATCTCCATTGCAGTCTTGTTCCCTCCTCGCTTCCTTCGCGTGCAACCATCTGCATAGGGACTCGACTCCTTGCTGTCGAACACGCGACAATCTCCGACCCATCTACTTCATCGCCAACCTTGTCGTGAGCTTTGCCCCCTTCTCCTTTCTTCCTCTTCGTCCTCTTCCTCTTCTTCCCTGTTGCCTTGGGGTGGGGGAGACTCTGAGATGGTCTTCGTCGAGCGGTCGATGTCGGCTGCGAGTGACACCAAGTTGCCATTCAGGGGTGTAGCACCGTTCTTGTCTTGCTGCCCCACCATCACTTGCTATCGAAGGTTGCGTCGCCAGTCAAAGCAATAAATCAATCAAGAATACTTGGGTTTATGTGGAAACCCTACTTAAGAAGAGTGGGAGAAAATCATGGGAGAAGCACCCTATGGGAGTGTATCTCTGTTTTTTCTTCTTAAAAGAATAAGTTGGGGGTACACGCCTATTTATAGGCCACTACACACTCCAACAAACAACATCTCAAGATGTGGCACTAAACACCCACATTCTCCAACACTCCCCCTCAAGCTAGAGCCTGAAATGCACAGCTTGTACAAAAAACAAAACCTACTCTACATAATAGAACACAACTCTCTGGACTGGTCCTTGCTTATAAGTGGGTGTGTTGATGATGACACGTAATGCCCTAGAACCCAAACCTCTAAGTGAGGGTCGGAGTCTCGAGGGATGGCAAAGAAAGAGGTGCTGGTTTATTTAATTCGGGTTGTACCTAACTAAATCAAGTTATAAGAGTTCCATTTACAACATAAAATGGAAGAAATAATGGAAAGAATGGCACATAATTGATACAAAAAAGCAGTAACAAAACATAAATTTGCTGTAAACCAAAGCATAAAAATGTACCTATCAACAGAGCATGCACAAACATGTGCAACGACAAATTTCGTACATCGATGACTCGCGACGACAACCTGAAAGTAGGTCACAAAGTAGGAATGAGCCAATCGGCTCAGCAGGGAACAAGCGTCTATTGTATCACAACCAAACAAGATAGTGTACAGTTTCATTTACTTGCTAGTTTCTCATCCAAACCCACACTTTGGTTTTAATTTCTCGAACCCTACCTGGCACAACCAATCACCTTGGTCTAGCAACTCATTAACAAGTTACCCAAGTTCTTCCCATGATTTGGTATATTAATTTATTCCCTTACTTGCCCCATTGACCAAATTCTGGGAATCATCCCTCTCTACCAAAGGAGATTGTGATGCATTCTTTCCTTTAAATTCTAGCCCGATAGTCTCACCCTGGCTAGCAGTCTATTATTCCTCTAGAAAGGCGTGCCCATTCTCGACGTATCTAGTACGCTGCTGACATTTAGTCAGAAAGTTGGGCCTCTTGGGAGCTACTCAGGCCAAATGATTTGTGGATAAGGTAAGCCAACACAGGCCAAGTTCCATGAAACTAAGTCCTTGATTATCCAGATCATTCCATATCTTAGTACAGGGCATGGTCAGACATTGTCAAGTCACATCTCTATTCCATCGCTGAGCTCACCTCCCGGATGTTCCCTCTCAAATCCATTGTCGGATTGAGGTCCTCACCATCCCTCATGGTACCCTAACATCATCTGTCCTCGCAGGCACCTACAGAGCTCATCGCTACGAGTACCTCTCGTTGAGTCAGATTCAAGTACATTTAAGTACCAAACAACAGTGCAGCCCAAGTTCTGTCATCGAACCTAGGAACCTTTTTTGTTCTGAGGCAGATCTCCTTGGTAGCCTCTTGCTACCACAACAGCTCAGGTTCTCTACACCAGCAGTGAACTCGTGGTTCACCAAGTCTAAGGGCGCATCCTTACGAACTCGCCTAGTCGACTTACCATCATTTAACTTCATTTGGGTTCCGTGCCCAAAACAAAATCCTAAGGACCTAGTGGATCTCTCGGGGTCTTACTCATGACCTTAGGATCCAATCATCTGCTCTTATTAGACTCTGGTCGAGTCACAGATGTTATCTTATGAGATTCAAGCCCTTATTTGATTCAGGTTTGCTTTCAATGATTTAGGGAGCCTCAAGCTCAAATTTCAGGTGCATGCACACACACCCACACACAGTCACATTTTACCCATTTAGGGTCTAACTGAAATTTTCTCATTCATCCCTGTCCATTGTGGTACCTACTGGACCCCCAATTAAGTTCTAACATTACATGGGACAGCTGGACCTCAATTAGGTTCTAACATTACAAGGGATTTCTGGACGCCAATTAGGTTCTAACATTACACGGGATTTCTAGTATTGGAATCACACAATTTCAAGATAATTATTACATTCAACAAACTATCAAACACTAGGGACTAGTTCCCTATCATTAGTAAACTCAAATAGCATACACTTGTTATTGTGTCATCCTGATCTATCGCTAGGTCAAGATGCCTATCTAATTTAGAACTGCAAAACCTATCTTTTGTGCCCGAACTCGAGTTTTGCTGCTTCAAACCCTCTGTAATCTAGACCACCAATACACGCACATGCCAGTACTTTGAACCCAAGAGATCCTTGGTTCCATTATTTTGACTTCAACCTTTAACATGATTTATTCATTTTATCTCTTCTTAGATTTTAAGCAATATAGAACTGGCATGCCAGTGCCAGTCCCAGTCTTTTGCATCAGTGCTGGGCACCCCCTACCATGGCTTCTAAACTCACGCAATATCGGTACAGGTCACCAGTATCGATATATGGTGCCTTCAGTACTAGACTTAAGTCCCTTTTTAACTTATTCTAATTCAACAAGTACCGGTACCTACCACTGTTACCAGTACTGGGTGTTTGTAGCACCCAGTCCCAAGGTTAAACCTTCCGTTTGATTATCCATGCTTTTCCCTTTATCACTCCCAGTTAGGAAACCATTTCAGCATTTTCCAACATGAAAGGACTCAACAAAGTAAAGGAAAATAAGGGATAACACTCCATTTGTTTACCCAAATTATATGATTAATAAAGAGGTGGCTACGTCCCGTGACTTCTTGTAGCCCAATTCTAGAGCTGGTCCCTTTCTTTCCCAGGTCCTACCCTGGGTACAGGAGTACCTCTAGGACCCCAAAATATTATTATTACAAAACTTCTTAATGGAACCTTCATCCCTCCATTATAGAATTTCTCTTACCTGGCCCATTAGGATTTCTATACTTTTACTAAGACCCATAGGTTTAGTTTATACCATGCACTTTGGCCTTGTAGGTATCTTGGCAACATGGCCTCATGCATTCACTTTAAAATCTTCTCTTTATTGTTTCTAAATTAGGATTTGTACCACTAGATGGTCAGTTTTATTCCATTTAGGACCAACAACCCCAGGTCCTAATTATGTCAAAAATCCATCTTTTTTGACATTAGGTGCTAACTAGGATTTTTAGCTTACATTCATGGTTACCAAATCAGGATTTACTATGATCGGCAGATTCCTTGGCTAGACATCCGAATCGGGCATGTTGGATGCTCGATGTAATATCAGATATCCAATCATTAGGACTTAGTCCCTGGAATGGCAATCCAGTTGCAGGGATGTCTAACCAAGGGATCAAACATCACGATCAAGGGTATCAGATGCCTAATGAATCCATGAAATGCCAGATAACCCACTCAAAATCGCATCTGGGTTTAGGACAAGTTCCTAACAACCAATAGCCACCCATAATAACTCTTACCTGAAGAATTATCATCTACAACTTGAATTCAATTTATAAACACATACAACCACATGGGCATTGTAAGTTCCATCATCAAAATCAACTCGGCCAGCCAGTACCGGTATTAAGCTTTAGTACCGGTACTGGGCACCATCAGTTGATTATCTCTTAGCTTAGCCAGTACTGGTCTGGTACTGGGCACCACCAACCTGTATCACAATAACCCAGCCAGTACTGGCACTGGGCAGCCCCAGTTCACTAACAAAAATCATTAAGTGCTGGTACTGATCACTAGTACCTATACTAGGTGCTTTTAGTACCCATCACATGCCCATCACAAGGCAGTGCTAGGTCAACTAGTACAGGTACTGATTACCAGTACTGATACTAGGTGCTCCGAGCACCCAATTCACAAGACCAAACACCCATTGAGTTACATTTAGGCCTGCCTGGCTATCTTGATCAGAACCCTCCCCTTTTTCACCCATAAATGGAAACCAAAAGAAAGAAATAAAAGGGAAGAGTCTCTACCGTTTCACATGGAACATGAAATTTTAAATCGAAAACAGCCGTGTTTGGCTACTTCAAGTCATAGGAACAAGAGGGGGAGAAAAATGAGATTTTTCCTTTTATATTTTTAATTCTCCTCTTATATAAGGGGTGTAAAAATTTCAAACGAGTCCCTCCACTTCTTTCTTACCCTCCAAGAAAGGCCTCTAAAGCAAGTTTCCTAACAAATAACCCCTCAACCTTTCACTTATTAACATTTTGTTAATAACTTAAAGTATTTGTCTAATTCCAAGGCTGTTATTTCTAAATTAAGGTTCCCAAAGCCCTTACTCTCTCATTAAGCAATCAATTCTGGTTTTCAATTAGCCTATTAAGGGTATTACAAATTTGGGTCGTTACACAACACATCAGTGATATTTGGAGTTGTTGGATGAACTATAGCTGGCTCTATGAAGGGCCATTCTTCTGGAGACTTGGTGCTAGTGTCTCCCTATTTAGTATCCTTGAAATGGGTCTTCCTCCGAAGACCTCAAAGCTAGATCTCTCACATAGAAATCGGCTGAGCCTTTCCACTGAGGACCACGAAAATTGATCTCTCTCTCCCTGGAGACCTTGAAACTCTGGACCTCCTAGAGTTTAGTTTCTCATGCGATGATCTATAATTCTCACCATCCGTAGCAGTAACTGATGTCACCTCAATTGCTGGAGGATGCCATCATGCCTTAGGAAGTGAGAAACAAAAGGGACTCACAAATGGGGGTGACTAAAATAGGCTTAATACTCCCCTTTCTCCCATACTTGAATGGGAGAAGAAAATAACACAGAGAAGAGACATAAAATTGAAGAGCTTTTCCCCCTCTTCTCAAAAATATAATCATCATGATTTTTTTTATTTGATTTTTTTTTAAAAGATCTTCTCTCCCCTTTCTTTTATCTTTTTTTTTTATTTTTTTATGTCTCCTTCGTTTCCTTCATCTTTTTCTTTCCTCCACTTTTTTTCTCTGATTTTTCTTCTCTTGCCTTTTTTTGTATAACCAATAAATATGAGCAAGAAATAAAGGGCCAAGCAAAGGGAACTTAGGGTTCAATAAGAACCTAGACACAAGCCACCGACCCGTTCCCCCTTGAGGAGTGTTGGCACCGCTTCGATCGGTAGGGTGTCAAGCCACAGTTGGATTTGGCAGATCGTGTCCCTGATCTCCACCGCCCACTTCGCCCTCTTCTATTGCCTTACACCCCCATCTTCGTGGAGCCCTTAGAGGAAGGGGTGACCATGGCAGCGGCGATGGAAGAGGCCTTCTTCACAGGTGGGTCCCTCTTCCTCGGTGTCATTCACGTAGGGAAGCCTTAGTGCTCTTCTTCTACTTCCTCCTTTCTTGATCACTGTCAAAGGTCTCTACATTAACGCCCTCATCTCCTTTAGCAACTTTGATTTTCACATGCTCTTGATCATGGAGAAGAAAAGAACTTCCAAACACCATAATCTTAAGAACAAAAAAAAAGATAACCCAGGAACTTGCTCTAATACCAAGTTAAAATTTGAAATAATGTGGAAGTAATAATATTAAGGTAATAAATTAATCAAAAACACTTGAGTTTACGTAGAAATCTCACTCACGAAGAGCGGGGAGAAAATTATAGAAGAAGCACCCTATGGGCGTGTATCTCTATTATTTCTTCTTAAAAGAATAAGTTGGGGGTATATGCCTATTTATAGGCCACCACAGACTCCAACAAACCACATCTCAAGATGTGGCACTAAATACCAACCCACATTCTCCAACATTTCTGCTACCCAGATTGAACCACCAGATACTAGTCGTGCTTGGTTCAAAGATCCTACACTGGTATTTAGGAAACAAGTGATATATCAGTAACATACCCCCCCTCTTTAACACCATCATCCTCCCAACAGCAGGTATGTGTTGACACTACTAACCATTGTGTATCTAATGATGATCTTGTAGGCGCTATACTAGTTACCTCTGAGTCTACTCCTAGTGATGATGATGCCTCCTTATCTAAGCCACCTGTTGAGACTGAATCTTCCTTTGATGATATGGACCTTCTGATTGCTATTTGGAAGGCCCCCAGGAGCTATGTGCACTATAAGGTGGTAGGCGCAATTTCTTCTAATTGTTTGAGTCGCTCATTTGCCTTCTTCATAGATGCCCTTACTTCTGCATAGATACCAGCCATTTATCAGCAGGTATGCTTGATCTGAAATGGCATCAAGCTATGGAGGATGAGATGGCTGCACTCTATTCTCGGCAGATATGGGATCTTACTTCGTTACCTCTTGGTGCACGCATTGTTGGCTACCATTGGGTCTTTGCTGTGAGTTATAATCCAAACAGATCTGTTTCTTGATACTAGGCTCGTCTTATGACAAAGGGATTCACCTAAACCTATGGGGTGGATTTCTTTGATACCTTCTCCCCTGTAGCCCAGTTTCCTATTGTGTGGATTCTTATTTTTGTTGCTGCTCATTTTGGCTAACCGTTATATTAGTTGAATCTCAAGAATGCCTTATTGTATTGTGATCTACAAGAAGAGCAATATATGCAGTAGTCCTTCGGCTTTGAGACTCGAGGGGAGTGTGTATGCAGGTTGAGGGTAATGATATATGGCCTTAAGTAGAGTCCAAGGGCTTGGTTTCAGATGCTATTAGAGGTTGTTGAAGATATGAGACTTATTTAGTCTACTTCCGATCATTCCTTGTTTGAGAGGAAGACAGACAAGGGGATTGTTGCTCTCATTGTCTATCTAGATGACCTCATCATCATTGGTGATGATACAATTGGGATAGTTGAGGTCAAGCAGAGGCTGGCAGAGAAATTTGTTATGAAGAATTTAGGCTTGTCGAGAAACTTCTTGGGCATAGAGGTGGCAAGAGGAAAGAGTTGTATTGTTCTTAGCCAAAGGAAATATGCTCTTGACTTACTGTAGGAGATTGGGATGTTGGGATCTAAGTCCGCCAACAAACCCATGGATCAAAAGATGCACTTATATATGACTCTGAGTCATAGGTTGTAGAGAGTAGAGGCTACAGACAATTGATTGGGAAGTTGCTTTACCTCACTATTACATGCCCAAACATATTTCTTGTATTGGGCAAGTTTAGTTAGTTTAGGGATAGACCGACCAAGCGGCACTAGGATGTTGACATGCAGGTGCTCAAGTACCTAAGACGAGCACCAGGACGTGGACTACTATTTAAAGATAGGTCTATGACCATAGTGGGGTACTCAGATGTAGACTATGCTAGTTGTCTTTTTAACAGGAAATCCAGTACCATATTTTGTACTTATGTGGCTAGTAACCTGGTAACTTAGAGGAGAAAAAAGTAGAGTGTTGCCTCGCTCAAGTGCAGAGTTTGAGTATAGAGCGATGACACAGACGTCAGCTAAACTTATGTGGATCATATCTGTCTTACTTGACTTGCATGTCCTGATTGAGGAGCCAATGGAGATGAGATGTGGCAATAGGGCAGTTACCTACATAGCAAACAATTCTATGTTTCATGAGCACATGAAACCTACATAGATTGGTTGCCACTACACCAGATATCTGATTTAGAGAGGACTTCTATTCACCTCCTTAGTTAACTCAGAGAACCAGACAACAGTGTTTTTTTTTTAAAAAGCCAAAGGTAGTTATCCAAAAGATAACCATCCAAATTCATTCCATTCCAAAAAAGTGGATTACACCATATATTACATAATAGATCTCTAGAACACCACTTGGGAGGAAATTGAGGAAATCACCATTGGGCCTCTCTCCCCTAAAATGCATTCCATTCTTCCCCAGCCAAACACCCCACAGGACTACTAGAATCTTGGCCCCGTCCTTCTTGGATCTAAAGGTGATCCCTCTACCACATGCATCACCTCTGCGAAATAAGGATCAGATGGTAGCCTCATCCCGATAAGAGATCCAATCAATCCCCAATCTTTGCCAAACCTGTACCACAAAAGGGCATTGGAAGAAGAGGTGTTGGATGTCCTCATCGACTCCACCACAAGGAGGACACGTCAAGTCATTCGTGTGGTTCCACCTCTCTCTCCAACACTTTGTCATGATTCTCCCATTTCTCACTAACTACGCAAAGATTTTCACCTTCAACGAGCACTCTGCCCCCAGAGCAACCTGCAGTCATGCAAGAGATCGACGTCTGAGTTGACCGTGTCACCTCTCAATCTGCGGAAGACTTTCGCCACTAAAAAGTCTCCTTCCAAGGAGAAAGCATCTTGACCTTCCTCTGGTGCCCAACCTTCCAGCTCTTGCGACATCTACTGAAACTCCCACATCTCTGGTCCGAGAGCCCCCCTAAAAGCAAGACACCAAGCTCCACCCCAACAACTTCCCACCTTGGTGGGGAAACTTGTCGCCAAGGGTATAGCTAGCCCCTTGCCAATCATCTTGCCAGAAATGAAATGCATCCCCCTCCCACAAAGTGGGAGAGAAAAACCATGCACCTCCCCTATCACCGTTGCCAAACCCTTGAGAAAGTGAGAAGCTCCTGAGGGAGGGGAGACCTGCGACCCCCACGACAGAAAGTTGTCGTACCATCGCCGCATGACATCACCGAACAACCCCTGCTCCTGCCCCACCAACCTAGCTATCCACTTCGTGAGGAGGCTGATGTTCACTTTGCCCACATCTCTAACCCCCAGACCTCCATTCTGCACTAGTTTACATACCTCCTCCAAGGCCACCAACCTCGCCCCCCTACCTATCGACCCCACATTGGCCCAAAAGAAATCCCTTATTAGTCCCGAGATCTTCCTCTCAATCTGGCATGGTAGTCTGAATATGGAGAGGAAGTACGACGAGATGGATGCCAGAACAACTTTCACCAAGGTCAGTCTTCCACTTTTAGAAAGGAGCTTGGAGGACCACCCTGCCAACCTCCCATCCATCCTCTCCAACAAAGGAAGCTAATCCTACACCTTGAGCCGCCGATCTGATAAAGGAAGACCCAAATATAGCAATGGCAAGGAACCCAAATATGTCCACAAGGCGTCGCCCTCCCTCTCTGTATCTATAACCAACAAGTTAAATGGAACATAACTTGACTTTCGATAGTTTATCTGTAGCTCGGATGCCTCACCAAAATCCTCCAGAAGAATTCTCATCCTTCTAGCCTCCAGCACTGTACCCTCAACCAGAAATAGTGTATCATTAGCATACTGTAGGACCGCTGTTTCCTTGTCTTCACCAACCGTAAAACCTCTGATCAAACCCCTATCATAAGCCCTATGTGTTGCCTGTGCCAAAGCATCTATTGCAAGAACAAATAACATAGGTGCTAGGGGGAAACCCAGTTTGATCCCCCCTCCTGGGCTGTATCCATCCTCCTGTTGAGTTCCCATTGATCAAGACTGAAAAGGATGTCATCGTCACACACCTCTTCATCCAATCAATCCAAACCACGGGAAAACCTCTCCTCAACAAGTCCATAGAAAATCCCATTGTATCGAATCGTATGCCTTGCTAAAGTTCACCTTTCATAGAAAAGCCTGTCTCTTTTCCCTCTTCCAAGCTACCAGAGCCTCCAATGCAACCACAAACATCCAAAATTCTTCTCCCTGGAGTGAGGGCTATCTGCATTGGGGATATCAAGTCACCAAGAAGATCCTTGAGCCTATTAGCCAGGACCTTAGCAACAATAAGGAATACAACATTCGACAGCGCAATCAGTCTGAAATCCTGAATTGCCTCTGCCCCTTCCTTCTTAGGTAGCAAGAATAAATAATATCTATTTAATTTATCGAAACTCTTGTTTCCAGCCGCAAACTCCTCTATCATCTGCATCACTTCCACCCCCACCAAGGGCCAAAACTCCCTAAAAAAGAAAATTAGAAAAGCATCTGGGCCAGGACACCCTTCTGCGTTCAGGCTCCAAACTACCTATCTCATCTCATCCTCCGAGAAACCAATAGTGAGACTCTCCGCCTGAGCCTTCCTGATATGCTATGCATTCTCTCCTCTCCACCTCCAGCACCCCCTGACACTCCTCCCTAAAAAGTCTCTGAAAAATCTGCCGTTGCCCGACCCATCTCCTCCCTTCCTACGAAAGAATCCCCATGTATCATCAACTTCTCTATCTAATTTCTTCTCCTCTTGGTTGAAGCCATTTGGTGGAAGAACCTGGTGTTGGAGTCGCCTTCTTTCAACCATCTTTGTCATGATTTCATCTTCCACTCCACCTCTTCCTTCTTGTCCTCCTCCTGTACTATCTATGCCATCCTCCCTCAGACCTCCCCATCCTCTGTCGAGATAGGCCTACTCCTCCTATCTATCAATCCTAGTAATCTTTGCTAGAGCTTCCTCCTTCCTGCCCCTCCTAGACGTCTTGATTTCTCTCCTGTACACCCTCAAGTGGTCTTGCAACGCACTCTATTTTTTCACCAGGCAACATGCTGCCGAACCCTCCACCTCTATCAACCTCCATTTGTCCTCCACCATACTCCTGAATCCCTCCTCCATCAACTAGGATCTGTCAAATTTGAAATAAGTGCCAAACTGTACTCCCATATTTGGCCTCCAGATGAGAGGTGTATGGTCTGAAAAGGGTCTCTCCAGAGCAGACACATCCACCACAAGTAAGGCCTCTACCAACTCCATGTTGGAGAGGAATCTGTTAATCCTAGACATCATACCACTACTATTCCTCCATGTGTAAGCATGGGATGTCTGAGCCCAGTCCACGAGACCATGAGTGGAAACAAAGTCCACAAAATTATCCAACCCGGGATCCTATCTTCCCCAACCTCCAGGCCTGTCCTCCATCTATAGGATAATGTTGAAATCACCCCCAATCAACTAAGGGCTTCCATGACACAGCGCAGCCACAGCACTGAGTTCCTCCCACATGACTCCCCTCGCTTGCATATATGTTGACCCATATACTCCTGTGACAGTGATGCTGGCCTCTCCCACCTTCATAACCAACCTCACAGAGATTACATGTTCTCCACAGTAGCAGTCTTCCAGGGAAAAAAACATCTTCCCGCCATCCAAGGATCTATCCACCTGAGCGGCCAGATGCATCAAGGGATCGAAAACCTTCCATTCAAGAACCCCCTACCAACTTCCATACCCTGGTGTCACAACCGAATAGCTTTGTTTCCTACAACAGCATGACATCCACTCTCCATCTCCTAATATACTACCCCAAAGCCTCCCTCCTCGAAGGGTCATTGAGACCCCACATGTTCCATCTAAGCATACCATTCATTTGCAAAACATTGGGTGTCATCTTCACTGCCTGCCAGAAGCCACCTGCCTTCGCTATCTTACGCACCTCCTCATCCTTATAATCCAATGCCGTTTGAAAGTTTCCCTACTAGGAGGGGGTGACGTAATAATTGTGGAAATAAAATAAACAATCTCACAAAATAAACAAACACACGAGTACACAATTATTTTTAGGTGGAAACCCAAACCGGGTGAAAACCACCACCTAACCCTCTCGAGTTAGGATTTTCCAATCAACCTAGTTGATCAAATCCACTAACCGAATCACTTTAAACGAGGGTGATTCAACCTCAATTACAACCACGCTACAAGTACGAGGGTAGCGTTCCTCAACCCCTTCTCTCCACGAGAAGGATTTTGTCCCAAGAAGGAGACGGGAATTCGCAAAGCGAATACCCAACTAAATAACAAAGATAAAATAAACAACAATCCTATAGAGACAACAAAATAATTATAAACCTAGCTTCTATAGGAATTAGGAAACTCCCCTTTGCATGGAGTGCGTCGAGTTGATGACGCGGTGCGTGTGCCACGCGACGGCGCAACGTCGCTCTCGTAGACAACGGCGGGAGAGCGGGTGCGTGAAGCTTCATGCTCTCAAGAGAATGGAGCTTGAGCTTGGAGAGCAAGAGCTAGCTAGGACACAAGAGAGTGGAACTATGTTGCTTAAGTGTGTCTATGCGTTTCTAAGTGTGTGTTGGTGTGTCAAAGGCTCCCCTCTATTTATAGAGGCCTTAGGAAGGCTTTGGAAGGCTTAGAAAAGCTTCCATAGCCGTTGGGTGCAAAGCCCAAGAGAATCAGTCCGAAATCAGGAACAATCATTGCTCTGACAGGCTTATCAGACGTCTAATTCTGGCATCAGACGTCTGGAACTTCACTTTAAGGCGTCTGGTTTCAAGGTTAGACGTCTGATTTTGGGCGGGTCTCTCCCTGACTTGAATCAGATCTAAACAGGGTTCTTATACAAGTCAATCAGACGACATATAGGACGTCTGGCACTATGTCTAGACATCTGGAAACCTACTTTTACTGTGGGAATGGATTTTCTAAATGTTGCAACGGCTAGAAAATCTCTGAGAAGAGATTTTGGGTCAGCCGAGGCAAAACGGTCAATTATCAGACATCTGGACAGTCCTATGGACGTCTGATAAGGCTCTAACGGTCATATTCTTGAGTGCCTGCTAAGCTAGCCAACGATCCACTATCTGAACGTCTGGCAAGTCCATCAGACGTCTTCTAAGACGTCTGGACTAAGGTCTGGACGTCTGATTTCATCAGACAGAATACTAACTCCAGCTTAATAGTTATCAGACATCTGAAACAACAGTCAGACGTCTTAAAATACTTTATCAGACGTCTGATTTGGGAATTAGACGTCTGGAAATGCTGTTTGAGCCCTATATTGGTTTTCTAAGTATTCTACAGAAAACCTAAGTATCCTAGGGTTGTGCCGGTGTTCCTAGGACTACTATTAGGGTACTTTGAGGCTCTTTAACATAATATTCTAAGGAAAATAAAAAGAGCAAGAAAATAAAGACAAGAGATACAAGGATTAAAAAGAATCTATCCTATTCTTCTTATCTTCTATCTTCAATCTGTCGCTCCACGCGAACCTCCTCTGTTTTCCGTCAAGCTCCTCCAATCCGTCCTGGATGCGAGCTCGAACTCCGTTTAAGCACGTCTACATTTGCAATTGACCTGAAATCTAGGACTCAAATTGCAAATGTTAAATAACACGTGTTTTGTTATCATCAAAATAAATGATCGTGGTGCTCTAGCACCAACACCGTTATCTGCTGTAAACCCTGTGGCGTCATTCCACGGCCATCCACCACCACCCTCAACCTCTGTCTTCCATGGAAACTTCACTTCCTCCTATATTGAAGGGAGCCACCTCAACCATCGTGCACCAAGCGTGACCTTTGCCATGCTGGCTCCATCTGACCGCTGCAACTACAAGGAAGCCTCAAGTTGGTTCTTGGTGATCAAGTTCTCGTCAAGCGTGGGCCTCCTCTCTACCTTGCCAGTTGAAGGGCAACTGGAGAGACCTCCCAAAGTCGCTGCAACTGTGTCTATCATTGTCGTCGCCTCTCTCCCTTCCTCTCCCAACAAGGGAGATGAGAAGGGGGATCACACGTCACCCACATTGAGGCAGGTCAAGGGTCGATCTCCTCCCAAGTTGCCTCCATGCTCTGGCCCTCCCTCCACCATCCTCAAAGGCGAGAATGAAGAGGCAGAGAAGGTCTTCTTCTCAAGTGAAGCCCCATGAGGGGTTTCGATTTAAGGACTTCTCATGCCCAGGTTCGGCTGAACTGAAGCTTCGGGTCTCCCACTTGGATCCAGATCCACCACAACTCCACCGAAGCAGCCTTCGCATGTGCCTTGCACGAGGGTGAATTTAAATCCTCTGCCACCTCCACCTTGGGACAGATTGTCCCTATAAATGGATCACCTTTGTCTTCCACTCCCGAGATCATTAGGAGCGCTCCATTCTCGGGTGACAATTGTGGCTCGTCATGCGACATCCTCGTGGATCTCCCATGGATTTGGGCCACATCAGCACTCGATCGTCTCCCCCACTCCCTCACCAGTCGTTGCCTCGCCTTCTACCACGTCAGAACGGCCACTTCGACCACCACCGATGCACCATGGCTTTCTCTAGTAGGAAATAGGGAGACCACCCACGATGAGCCTCCTAGCCGAACACCACCCTATCCATCATCGTCGCATCGAGCTTCATCTCTAGCCTCACCATCACCGACCCTTCGGACAAGCCAACAACGTCGCAGCTCCTGAGGTGTGCAAATGGGGGCACCACTGCCTCCACAACCTCCACCAACCTCAACCACCATGGGATCCCTACGATGGCCACCCTGACCGACTACTGCTCCGGTGGTCTCTCCGAGGAAGCCTCATCGTGTGAGGAGGGACGACGCCATCTCCATCTTCCACCCTTGGCAAAAGACTCTAAGAGAAGGAGCTCTTTCCTCTACAAAGCGGGGAGGCCGAGGACAAGAAGACTCCGACCATCCAACAGTAGCACCTTAATCCCCTTCTTTGACAGATCTCTGCCCAATACCTCCACCACCGCCCTCGTCACCCCTCCAGAACCTTGACCACCAAACCATTCTCCACCTCCCTCCGCAAGCCCTGTATTCCTTCCAACTATGGTGCTTCCACCTCTGCTTGCAGTGCACCCTTCAGCAATGGTGGTGGAACTACCAGATCACCACCAAATCAGTCACCGCAGCATCATCCGCTCCTGTGCCCGAGGCCCCTGCACTTCTAGCAACGCCATGGCTCGCGACAATTTTGCACCCAGTGATCTCGACAGAGACATTTGAAGCACATCCCCCTTCTCTCTACATCGCTTCCCCCGCGAATGGACCTCTGAGGTGCATCCGCCGCTTGAGAAACCCTCCTTTGACTCGCCATGGATGACCATCCTAGATCCTCCACCGATGGATGGAGCCCCTCGCCCTCCCCCTATCCCTGGTACCCTCTCTTCTCTCTCACACTCTCTCCATCGCCTTCCTTCCCTCCTCTCTCACCTTCTCTCCCTCCTTCTCGTCCTCTCTCTCGCATTCGAGTCTCAGCTGTTCCTAAAGAAATTAACCAGACAACAGTATGTTTACCTAGCCTCTTGCAAGATCTACATTTGAGGCTTGCTGTGATAATCTGAGCATGATGGATATCTATGCTCTAGCTTGAAGGTGAGTGTTGAGCACTCTAGTTATCTTTTATATTTTATGCTTGTCAGGGACTTCATTTATTTTATGTTTTTTCCTAGTTCTCTCATGTAATTTTTCCAACACCTCTCTCTATATAAAGATGTGTAGGGTTTTCTTTGAGAAGATTCTTCATTTCGTCCCACTCTTTATTTCATAGCCCTATGTCTCAATATAGAGGTGGGAAAAATTACATAAGTTCTCAAAGAAAAGGAAAATACTATAACTTAAGACATAACGAAATAAACATAAATAATTTTAGACTATAGGGGTTAACATTCCCTGTCAAGCTAGAGCATAGATGTCAATCATGTTTAGCTTGGAACAACAAATATCAAAGGATGATCGTGGCAGTGGCTTGGTGAATGTATTTGTTGTCTGGTTATCTAAGACTAGTGTAGATGAGGCCTCACTGGATCAAGTCATGATGTAATGATAGTCAACGTCCACGTGCTTGGTCCTCTCGTGAAACATGGGGTTGTTGGCTATGTATGTGGTCGCCTTATTATCACACCTCATCTCCATAGGTGTGTCAACTGATATATGCAAGTTTGTAAGCAATCTCTACCACATCATCTCTGATGTAGTATGTGCCATGGCTCTATATTCTGACTAAGCATTGGATCTTGTGACTACTGCCCGCTTCTTGCTCTTCTAAGCCAAAAGGTTTTCTGCCACATAATCCTAAAAGCTTGCAGTTAACTTCCTATCAACTATTGAATTGAAATAAATACAAGAAATAAATTGCATCATTGCACGGTCATAGAACGACAATTCAATAAAATAATATTAGCTCACCATGTATAGTGGGAGTTGGGTCGATCCACGAGGAGGCAAACACACTTTTAGATTTTATTCAAGCAGAAAAATATATCACAAATGTTTGCAAATAATTAACACAAACAAAAGGGCAAATAAAATGATGTAAATAAGATGAAAACTCAAGGTGGCGCGATGGCACACGAGACGTGCACACGGCAACATGCAAATGATGGTTGAAGGCTTGGCGTCGAGGATGGGCATACACATCCCTTGTGTTGTTATCCCAAGGGGGCTGGATGTGGATGACCCGGAGCTTGGGTGTGAAGGTGGAGGTGATGAAGCAGGCGAGTCGACAGTGGGACGGGTGCCCGTCACATGTGGCGTGTTGGGCCTGGAGTGCAAGCACGTAGTGCACGAGGCATAGGTGAGGCCGCTGCACACCCCACGCTGGGACTTAATGCCTAAGGCCTAGTTTACTTGGAGGGTTAACCCCTCAAAAGAGCAATTAACCCCTATTTACTTGACTACTTAACCCTCATTTGCTAACCCGAGTTTAGCAACTTTAACACGGGTTTGTCTAACACCACTTATGTCTCTGACATCTCTCATGTTTTATATACCTAATACCACTACCAGGTAAACACCATAAAGGTTAACCCACAACTTAACACCAATTCAAGTAAACACAAACTAGTGTTAACACCACATCGCAAGTAAACACAATTATGGGTTAACACCAGTTTCACATTTCTTAACACTACTTTCCTAATCCCTCAAGTAAACTAGCCCTAAAGAGTCGAGAATGGAGCAGAGATATGGTGGTTGAGGAGAGCTCCAGGCCAAGGTGGTGGCAAGATGGTTGTGGCGAGATGGTGGTGACCGTGAAGGTCGTGGAGATATGGAGATTAGAGAATGGGTGATGGATGGCCCCCACAAGAGAGGGTGGTTGTGTATCTACCTCCCAAGGGGGTCGTGCATGTGGATGAGAGTGGAGGGCTGTGTGCATTGGGAATGGTGTGAGTGAGGTGCATGATGGGATATTAGGGCTTGCAAGAATGTATGGGAATGGAGGTGTCTTGCACATAGGAAAGGCTGAGGAGAGAGGGTTGCGTGAGTGTTGGTTGTGCAGCTACTGTGGAGAGAGAAAAAGAGAGATATTTATGAAAATTATGGAGATGCCCGAGTGCTATGGGAATTTCTTTAAAGAGAGAGAGAGACGATGCTGAATTTAATGTGGCAACAACCTAAAAACCATGCATAAAAAAATGTCATCTCCTGGACACTCCGCAAGAAAAATAGCGACGATTATTAATATGTAGGACAAATACATTAAGTGGCCCAAAATTAACCCAAATGCATGAAAGTCTAATCTTAGCATGATGATTCAATTAATGCACTAATGTATTGCAACGATGCATGCATTGTACTGAACTAACATAAATTAGACATGTGTCTAAATTTTGGTAGTCCAGAGCATGAGAAAAATGAATGCAACATGATTGAGATAGGATTCATCGGCCTGCATGTATAAGTCAACACCAACAATAGAACCTATGCATAAGATCATGCACAAAGACTCAAAAGTATCGAAGTACTAATAAATGTTAGTTTATCATCATTCTTATGTCCTAAAATTGATCTAGCTCTTAGGGTTTTAACACCGCAAACGGATTTTTGGGCTGCATTTAGGCATTTACTTAGGATAGGCATGCATTGCATTTTATTGTTTTTGTGATACATTTGCTTGAGTGTTAGGGATAGATAGAAAATCAGATCCTACATACCCTGGCACTTAGAAAGGTAGAAGATGAAGAAGAAGCTCCTATTAGCTGGATCCCAGCTAGATCCATCTCATCCCAGCTGGATCCCAGCTCATTCTAGTTGGATCAACTCATCTTTAGCTCTATTCAGCTCATCTCAGCTGAATGGTAGCTTAAGCTAGTTCACCTCAGCTCCATCTAGCTCACCTCAGCTGGATGGCAACTTAAACTAACTCAAGATAGTTGATCCCAGCTCCATTTCAACTCCTCCAGCTCAAACAGTTTACTAGAAACTCAACCTGACTAGGATTAGCTATTGCCATCAACTAGTTAGACCTAGTTAGCTGAAGATCTCAACCAGCTCAAGTCAGCTCAAGTCCAACTCCCAGAGACCCAACTTAGCTCAACTTGGTTGAGCTGAACTAGTTGACCTAAGCTATCTACTCCAACTAGCTAGGTATTCTCCGAGAAGACCAAACCCAGCTTACCTCAGCTCAAATTAGAAGAATCCAACTTAGATTAGCTTAGCTTAGCCGCTAGCAAAGAATTAGCAAGCCAAGCTAGCTACTGAGCTCCACTTCAACTACCTTAAGTAGACATCAACTCCAGTGCAATCCTTTCCAGCTCCCTCCCACTCTTCTCCTCTAAAACCCTAGATCTACCTCCTCACTCCACTACTCATCTACTAGTTAAGCTAGCCTAGCTTAGCTCAATCTGGCTCCACTTCATGGCCTACTACCTAAGCTCCACCAAAAAGACCACCTACTCCTACATTTTGGTGTCAATAATCCCTTCCATCACCACACTACATTACCATCAAAACCTATCTCGACCCTCTATTTTTTCCCTCCAAAATCAACACCTTCTAGAAGGTATTTTTGGAGGGAAAACCAAAGCACCTCTTCATTTTCCTCCCATTTTTTCCTCCAAAAATATCCAAGCACCCCTTCATTTCCCTCCAAAAAACCACCATAACCACCCCCTTCCCATCCTATAAATACTCTACCCTACCACTACATAATTCCCATCCTTGGTTGCCACATTTCTCTACCAATATCCACCATACCCACGGTTAAGGAAGGAGAAGAGAAGAAGATTAAGGGGGCATCCTACTTGCCCCCTTGGTGTCTTCTTCCTTATGCCACGCCAAGGAGAAGATCTTCTTCACAAAGGGGAGATGGCCAGGCATTGAGGTTGAGCATGGTGGTCGACTCCAACCTTGGAGGAGAAAGCTTGGAGGACTACTTGAAGAAGCCAAGGAGAAGCCTTTTTAAGTGCAGGAGCAACTGCACCTGCAGCAAGGCTATCCAAAGCTCTACTAGAGGATCACTTCTCTTCTTTATCTTTATATTTTCTTATATTAGCTAGTGTTTTCTTATCTTTCATGTAACAAGAAGTTAGCTACATTTCATCTAGTTTGCTAGTAATACAAGCTCACATTTAGCCTTCCAATTTCATGTTTTCCTAGTTAGTGTGCTTTCTTGCTGTTTCTTTAGTGCACCACTACTCTCTTCTAATTACCCTTGGTGCACTTGCCTAGGGTGAGCTTAGAAGAGAGGACATTCTCGACACTTAGGAGTAGTTGATACGGGTAGTCTTTCTTGTAGTTATATTCGCTTACCGTTGCTCGATTGTTTTAAAAACCCTAAAAATAACAAAATAAAAAATATAAAAATACAAGTGCGGATTTCAGAGGTGAGAGAGAGAACAACCGTTGTGATTAACAAATTAGCTTCCTTGGATGACCCTAAATACTCCACTATCTAGGTTTACAAATTTAAGAGTTGATTGCGGATTTATGCATACGACACTATTCGCATATTTAACAAAATGCACATTTCCTGCATCACTTTTTGGTGCCGTTGCTGGAGAGGCACAGTTTAATCACATCATTTCTCTCTTGCTTGATCTTCATGAATTTTTGTTTGTTTTGATTTTATGTGCGAATTAGGAGCAGGAGCAGGATTTGGAGCACTTGGAGTAGAAGCTTCAAGTTTCTTTTCTTCCTGCGTACTTCAGGTTAGTATCCTAGGCCTTTTCTTATAAAAAAAATAAAATCTCTAAAAAAATCTTTAAATTATCAAGAAATTCAAAAACAAGAAAAATTGTGGGAGGTGGAACCCTAAAATTCATTGTGTTGCTTGTTTGCCTCACTTTTCCACCACGTTTGCCTTATTGGTGTTTGATTTTTGTAAATCCAAACTTCTATCTTGATTTTCAAAAATCAGGTTCGGGAACTTAGGAGCTTCCTAAAATTACCAAATTTCATCCAGGGAAACCCCTCTGAGTTAAGAACCTTAAGTCAAATTTTCAAATAATTTTGCAAAATAGAAAAATTAAAAAATTCACAGATTGAACAAGGGTCAAATCTTGTTTCTTTACTGTTTTCTTACTTTCCGTGAATTTCATAAATTTTTCTACTTGTCAGATTTGGGAAAATTTTATATTGCTGCAAACCTTAAGAAATTATCTACAAGAGATAAAATTCTCAAAAAATTTTGAGGCTATTTAAGGTTCCTGGAGAATCAATTCCTTGAATCTATCAATTCTGACTATTGACACCAATAAGAAAAAAAATTCCAAAAAAATATCAAACAATTTTATAAAATCTCAAAAAAGTCAATTTTGGAATCCTTGTTTGATTTTACATCAAGTGGTGGTGTTGCTTTCCTGTTTGGATCACTACTTTTAAAGATTTTGAAAAAAGAGATTCATTTTTAGGAGCTACATACATAAGATTTTCACTTTAGGGTGCATCAACTATAAAAGAATTGACTTCCACCAACAACTTGTTTGACATATTGTGTGGAAATTCAAAATCTTATTTGAATCCTTAACAAGAGAGAACATTAAAATCCACATTATCTTAATCAAAACCATAAAATCTTTCAACAAAAATCTTTGTTTGCAAAATCCTTTTGATTTGTCTTGGGCACCACTTCCTGCCCAATTTGCACAAAAAAAAAGAAATAATTGGGCATTATCCCAATCAACGACTATCACATTCCTTGTGCACTTTAACCTCCTAGGCCTAATTAAAATTTTGTAGTAACTTGACCCCTAAGGTTTCATCAACTTAAGCTTGCTATTTTGGTTTTAAGTTTTCTTTAGTTGGTATCAATTCCTTCATCTATATCTGGTGCCAGCTGAGGGGTTGTGTAAAACAACCAGGCACGAGTCTATACAAGCTCCTAATTATTTTCTTGGGACATGCTTGGGCCCAACCCTCCCCTTATTCAGGCTAACTAGATTTGTTGAGGGAACGGTTATGCACTATTGATTTCTTATTTCCTAAATAGACCAAGTCTTAGGTTAATTTTTAGGAAGTCACATTTAAGTTAGGTCAAGAATTTTGTTGCTTGATTGCACACTTCTCTCATCTCTCCCTCTTCTCCTCCCCGTTTCTTCCATTATTGCATGGGCGGCGGTCCCAAACTTCATACTTGGAGGGACCACTTGATTTTGCCCCCACACAAAAAGACTTCCCGCATTCTTCCTCTTCTTTGCATTTTGAAAAATGGAAAAACAAAATAGGTCCTTTAACCCACATTCTAACCAGTATGCTAATTTTTCCATCCCCCATCTACCTATCCTGATGCTACCTAATCAAGCCCCCTCGCCTAATCTCTACTCCATGATGGTTGAGCAGATGGCTCAACTGCAAGCTAATCAACAATAGTTGACTAGGACTACAACAAACCTAGCCAACCAAAGGAGACTTTCCACACCTACCCAAGCTCCATGGGCTCCACATCTAACCCCATCTAACATCCTTAATAGAGAATCTGCATAATCTAAATACTACCTCTGTTGAGGATAATCAATATTCCGAGGTTTTTTATAGTTTAACGGGGTCCTACACATCCAAATCCCAACCCCACTAAAATTATCTCAGTTCTCCAGGAGCAATTTAAAAATTCCTCTAATTGGAGGAATTACCTGATGCACTCTTGGACCAATCCTATTCCTTTCCAAAAACAAAACCCACTTGGAGGGTATGGGTCAAATCAGACTTTTTATCAACCTAGGCTATCTCAAGAAGACATCAATGCCCAAATGATGAAAACCCTACAGGAAATGCAAAGCAAAATGTCGAAAGTAACCCATGTTGTCACAAATCTGCATAATCAGATTGAGGTTACTTTGACTCAGAGACCTGCAGGACATTTACCTTCCCAATCCATGCCCAACCCTAATAATCAAAGGAACCATTATCAAGGCAGAAATCAAACTCAAAACCACCATAACCAACCTCCCATTAACCCTATACCTTAGCATCCATCAGGTTTTCCACAATAATAGGCCCCCCAACCACCTCCCCAGAATAACCAACTACAAAAGCAGTTACATTGAGGAGTGGGAAAACCACCAATGATCCTGGGCCTTCACAGCAACTTGATGACACCCACATCATCCCTATGCAAATTGACTCTCATTCCCCTACTTAGGAAGAAGAAGAAACCTAAAAATCACAAGATTCAAATCCCATTCCTTTCCCTCAAGCACTGCACTCAAATCTCTCAAAGAAAAAGAAATCAGAGCCCTCTCACCAAAATCTTATGGACTTATTTGGGCATGTCGAGATACACATCCCCCTCCTAGAAGCCACCAAGTACATACCTACCTACGCTAAATTTTTGAAAGAAATATGTACTCCAAAGCGGCAGGCCAAGAATCTAGGATGGGTGGTCCTTTCCAAGACAGTAAGCTCAATTGTGCAAAGCAAGCTACCTCTTATTTACAAGGTGAAATTGGGCTTTAAAATAATGCATTGTAGTATAGTTGAAATCGCTTTGAAAACAAATAGATTTTATTACTCGAAGTGTAAGTCCGAGGTCGAACACAGGGAGCAAATGGAATTCATGCACTAAACTCAATGAATGCAATTTGAACACATAATATTACTAAAAAATCTAATGAAAAATGTAAAGCATGAGTATATGGATAATAAAATGTAGCTAGAAAACATATAAAAGAGAACTTAGGCTACAGTGCTCTCTTCTTCTTTCTCTGATCTTTCTTCTTCCTTTCTTTGGCTTTTTCCTTCTTCTCTGGCTCTTCTCCTTCCTTCTTTCTTCTTTTTTCTTTCTTTTCTTTCTTCTCTATTCTTTGCCTTGAGAGCCTCAACTGCTTTCTTCTTCCTTTCTTCTTCCTCTTTCCTTAGCTTCTCTGCAACTCTTTTCCTCTTCAGCTCTCTTTTGCTTTCTACCTTTAGCCCTTAGCTTCTTCTTCAAATTTGCTCCTCTTCAACCGTGCAGTGCCTTCTCCTTCCTTAGCTGCTCAGGCTTCCACTCTTTCTTCCTTGGCTCCCTCTTCTTTTCCTTTCCCTTCAAGAGCAAAACCTACCCCTACCCTTCCCGCGATCTCTCTCTTTCCTTCTCTCTTAGGTTTGCTCTCCCAGAGCCTTCTCAGGTTAACGGGTCGGGTTAGCATGCCCGAGACCAGGCCCACTGGCGTGGTGGTGTGCGACGAGTGCACGGGTACTCAGGTTGAACCAGGTCTGCATGGCATGGGTCGCGAATGAGGAGATGGGTGAGTGGGACCTCACCCCGTGTCAGGAGGCGATAAGCCCCTAACACTTTTCCTTTTATTCCACAGCTCTCGCTCTCAATCTTCCGAGGTGGGACTAAATGTCCCACCTTCCTCTTGTGCGCACCTGCAGCCGAAGGCGCTCAATTGTGGTTGCTGCTATGGCCTCCAAAGCCAATTACTTGGCTGAGGTTATGCATGAGACGATTCCACATAGCCTGGGACCTAGAGCCTGGAGCGAGGCTACCTGGCACAAGCTTGCAAATAAGCTTCATGCCTGCTTCAATGGCGATGGAGGTCTAAACCTACAATCATGCAAATGGCCTTGCAACCTATTCAAAACTCGTAGGAAGCTTTGCCTGAGCAAGGCGACGGTGGCACAGTGGTCAACGTGGCACGGGGTGGCCTAAGCATGCAAGCCTAGGTCACCCTGTACGTGCAGATGTGGGTGTGTTCGGGGGACGTGTTGGGGGCGTGTCACGATGAATGGGAAGAGGGTTTATGGTCAGTGAAGCGTGGCGGAGCTCATGAGGTGGTTGGTGATGTGGGTGGATGCATGGAGCGGTGGGAGCACCTCGCCGGTGGTCTGCTGGAGGTGGAGAAGATGGTGGTGGTTTACGAGCATCAAGGGGTATTTTAGGAAATAAAGAGGGGGAAACAGGAAGAGGAGAGAGGGGGGCAGTACCTAACCTAATTTAAGGACAAAGGGGGCAGGGATGGCGAACGACTCGTGTCTGTCGTCGTCGAAGATGAAAATCCCAGGGGGAGGAGGACGGCAACGACGAGAGGGTGGTAGGAGCGTTAGCTGGGGTGGCATGACGTAGACGAGGGAGATAAAGGTAACTCTACCACTAGTACTGTGGCAGAGCGACGAGAGAGGGAGATAAAGGTCGCCGGAGCTTGCTGGGAGTTTGGCCGAAGGGGAAGAGAGGAAATTGCGGGTTATCTTAGGCCAATTCAAGCTGGGGATCTACGGAAGGATCAAGGCACCCTTTTATAACCCCTGGCAAAGGGCCTTGTGCTTGGAAGCCAAGCTTCCCAGCACGGCACCCTCGCCGGAGTTGGAAGGTCAAAAAGACCCAAATCTCTCATGCGTTGGCATGATAGATTGGGTAGGAATCAGGGTTCCAAATTAGGTTCACATGAATAGGGATTTCTCAAAGAATCTACCTTTCAAATTTGAAAGGGATTCTCTGAGGAATCAGGGAGTTCTTTCCCTTGAATCCTCACTGGAGTAGGATTTCCTCTGTTGTAATGGCGGAGGGACCTAATTGCAAAGAACGTGAGGAAGCTAGGGGGTGTCTACAAGAGTTTTCAAAAGTTAGGGGTAAAAATGTAATTGGGCTAGACTTGTTTGCAAAGTAGGTCAAGGTGAACTCCCCTTAGATCCAAATTTTGGTACAAACCTAATTTGGATTTATGAAATCCAATGGTGAAGTTGGATTTTAGGTTTGACCATGTGTGACTGGGCAATTTACGTGGAAACTTAATTTAGGGCATATAATTGACTGAGACCCTAATTTAGGTCAAAATAGGTTCTAAGGGCCAATTTGAAGGTTCTAAGCGCTAGAGGATATTTTTCCATGATTTTTAGAGGGTTTAGGTGAATTTTATCCTAACCAGAACCTTGTTAGATTAAGTGGGTATGCTTTAGGGTTACAATAAGTCATTTAATTCCCAGATTTCACATGAACCCTTTTCTATTTGAACCAACCAACTTTTTATCTTGTTTAGATCGTTTAACCTGTGTTTAGCCCATGAGAAATCCTATTGTTGCACTGCAATGGTAAAATTACAGTTTTACCCCTTATTTCTTGCTTTTCTCTCAAACTGGTTATTCCTTGAGTTAAAACCTTCATTTGGTTATGTGGGAGCTTTTGTTCTCTTTTTTGGGTCAAAATGAGCTAGTTAGGGCTCATGATGGTGTTCCCATCACCTCTAAAAAAAAAGGACCCAGGTGCACCACTTATTTTGGTTATCACCAATGACACCACCTTTTATCACGTCCTTCTCGACTTAGGTGCCTCTATAAATGTCATCCCAACAATCTTATTTGAAGAGTTCCAATTAGGTGAATTAAAACCTATTGAGGTTCAAGTACAATTGGCAGACAGATCTCCATTAAATCGGGGTGAATTGTTGAGGATATTATTGTCAAGGTCCAAAATTATCTTTTTCTGGTTGATTTTTTGGTCCTTGGCATAGAGGTATCTGAGGAACTCCAAAATGCCCTTATTATCCTTGGATGACCTTTTCTGGCTACCGCAAAAGCTAATATTAATTGTCATTATGGAAAAATGGGTATAACTTGTGGTAATCAGATTGTATCTATAGATATTTTCAAAGCTTCCAAAAGGTCCCTTATCATGAATTTTTTTAGGACTCTGATGATGAACTGGAAGCAGTAATTGCGGAATCTATGATGATCCATTCCTACTCCACTTTGACCACCACTAAACCAGATTTTATTGATTCATATTATGAATGTGATTATGTGGTCAAAGACATTTCAAATCAATTTAGGTTTAACCTTCATTCTTTAAATCTTCCTAATTTTCCACCCAACTCACCCACACTAACTTCATCCACCCTCCATTACATTGATTTCTCTCCCACTCCCTTTGGACCTACCACCAGACCTACCCGAATATGACATTTATCATGAATTAAAACCATGGCCAAACTCGGGTCATTCTTCCATTTTTCCATCTCATTTTGATTCCTATATTTTTACCAATCATCTTTTAGGGAATCCAAAGGAAGACCTTTCTCATGAGGGAATTCAAGTGTCCAATTATTTACATGACTGTCCGTCTTCCGTGTATTGCTTCACACCCAGTTGAATGGCATAAAAGATAGCATTAGATGGGAGGTAACCCATCATTTTTCCTGCTTTCTTTTTATCTTTCTTTTCCCAGGTTTTGACCATCCTGAACCTAACCGCCTATCACAAAGGTGATATCTTTTCCCTCCTAATGCATGAGGACATTGCATATCATAAGCATGGGGTGTGTTTTTAAATTTTGATGATCGATTCAGGAATTTTAAAATTTAAAAATATGCAATTTTTATTTTGAATTCATCTTCATAACAGAAAAATCATAAACCTCTTTGAGGAAAATTCTTGAAAATCATGACTAAAGTTGAAAGAATCATTTCAAGGAACAATGGGATTTAATCTCTAATAGACTAGGGACTAAGATGCGGATCTGATTGTTAGAATTTCTAGGTTTATTTTTAGATAAGTTCAGGTATCTTTCTAGAAATTCCACCTGAACTTGTGATGATTCAGGTGGCTTGATCTCCTTTTGTGATGTGAAAATTACTTGGTTTAGTTTTCGACCCAAAAACTTGTATTTCTTGCAAAATTCTTGTGTCAAAATTTCACACACAAAGCCAACGCCTAAAAAAGCCCCTTGTTTAGTCTCAATGAAATCTGAAGCAGATTATTAGTTTGAGTTCCCACTGTCGAGGAAGAAAATGCCTCTTTTAAGGATGCAATGTCAACATGTTACCGCCTCAACGCTGCTCTATATCTATATTTCATATCTTTAGACGAAGCATTAAGGCACATTTTGCAGCTCAAGTGTCTTGGATGTGCTCTACCCATAGCGTCTGAGCAAGCTCCCCTTTACACCGCATTGTGTTTTACGGATGTGAGCTCCTGGGTGGTGTGTTGGACAATATTATCTCGAAGTGCTGGCGCTAGAGTCCCCTCGAGGATTGGTAATGGGAATGATGATCCCGACACATCTGTTATAGGACTAACCTATGAATAAGCATGGGGGAGAAAAAAAAAGAGTTTCAAAACAACATGACCTTATAAATGTTGGCATTCATAAAGCACTGACACAAGGTTTTAAAGGATTATGCAAGTTGCGATTCCGATTCAAAAGCCAAGGAAATCCTAACTACAAAATAATTTCGAGTCATTTGAATTAACGAGTTAACTTGTGAATTTTTGAAGGATACATTGATCCCAATTCATCTAACTTTTTGGATCCAAAGACGAATCCAGATGTTTTATCCTTAACAAGTCCTGTGCCTTTCATGCTTTTAATCAACCAAAGTCTTGTGATTTTCATCTCCTCAGAAGTAAAAATATTAGTCTTTTCCTAAAAATCCATTTTGTGAAAATAGTTTTTCTAAGAGACTAGCAAAAGATAAGCATGGGGGTGTGATAAACATCAGTTTATCATCATTCTTATGCCCTAAAACTGATCTAGCTCTTAGGGTTTTAACTCCGCAAACGGGTTTTCAGGTTGCATTTAGGCATTTACTTAGGATAGCCATGCATTGCATTTTATTATTTTCTTGATACATTTACTTAAGTGTCAGGGATAGATAGAAAGTCAAATTTCACATACCTTAACACTAAGGAAGGTAGAAGATGAAGAAGAAGCTCTTATCAGCTGGATCCTAGCTAGATCCAGCTCATCCCAGCTGGATCCCAGCTCATTCTAGCTGGATGAACTCATCTTTAACTCAATTCAGCTCATCTCAGCTAAATGGCTGCTTAAGCTAGTTCACCTTAGCTCCATCTAGCTCACCTTAGTTGGATGGTAGCTCAAACTAGCTCAAGACAGTTGATCCTAGCTCCATTCCAGCTCCTCCAGCTCAAACAGTTCACTAGAAGCTAAACCTGACTAGGACTAGCTACTGCCATCAACTAGCTAGACCTAGTCAGCTAAAGATGACCTCAACCAGCTCAGACCAACTCAAAGTCCAGCTCCTGAAGACTCAACTCAGCTCAACTCGTTTGAGCTGGGCTACTTGACCTAAACTAGCTACTCCAGCTAGCTAGGTATTCTTCGGGAAGATCAAACCCAGCTTAGATTAGCTTCGCTTAGCTACCAGCAAAGAACTAACAAGCTAAGCAGGCTACTGAGCTCCACTTTAGCTACCTTCAAAAGACATCAGCTCCAGTGCGATCCTTTCCAGCTCCCTTCAGCTCTTGTCCTCTAAAATTGTAGCTCTACCTCCTCTCTTCACTAGTCATCTACTAGCTAAGCTCACTTAGCTTAGCTTAGCTCAACTTAGCTCCACTTCATGGCCTACTACCTACGCTCCACCAAAAAGATCACCTACTCCTACTTCATTTTGGTGCCAACTGATCGAGTCGATCCTTCGCTTTTAAGTCGTTTGTAGTTTAATGTGGTGGAAAAATCGACTAATCAATTTTTAACAAGAAATAACCACTCGTAGAGGAGCGGGTCGTATCCACAGGGAGGCAATAACGTATTAAAATTCGCGCTACTTAAAAATGTTTGTTCGTAGTCAATTTGGACAAGAACCAAGCCAAGATTGCCTTTAGATTAAGGTTTAAGCAAGAAATAATGCTGAAATGGCAATTATGAGAAACTACAGGATATTTTCCGCAATGCAGAGTGAATAGAATATGAATAAAATCTGGCAATGGCAGAAAATGTAAATTTTAATCAACGCTTTACTGTAGCAAAACAGGGGAATTTTTCCCCGTTGTCTTGCGCGACGAGGAGCCGATGGCCGGGCGCGGGAAGCTCGGAGGAGGTCCCTTGGATCAAGGGCTTCGAATCGGTGGTGACGGCGAGTCGCGCGGCGGCCGGCGGTGGCCGGACGAGCTCCGGCGGAGGTGCTGCAGGCGGTTGTGCGTGGGCGCGCGGAGGGTCTACGGAGGGTGCTGGCGCGCGGAGGCGTGGCTGCGGTGGTCTGCAGGTGGGCGCTGGCGCGCGGAGGCGTGGCTGCGGTGGAAGCTGCAGAGGTCGGTTGCTGGCGGTTCTGCAGGTGGCTGTGCGTGGGCGCGCGGAGGGTCTGCTGAGGGCGCTGGCGCGCGGAGGCGTGGCTGCGGTGGTCTGCAGGCGGGCGCTGGCGTGCGGAGGCGTGGCTGCGGTGGAAGCTGCAGAGGTCGGTTGCTGGCGGTTCTGCAGGTGGCTGTGCGTGGGCGCGCAGTGCAGTCGGTGAGGGAAGGTGCTGCGGGTGGACTTCAGATGGGTGCGCCGGTAGTTGCGCGTGGAGATGGCGAAGGCTGGAGGCGCAGGGAAGGTGGCGTGAGCGGGCGTGAGGGCTGGAGGTTGTGCACGCCTTGCATGCGGTTGGAGATGAGCGGGCTGCTGCGGCGTGGGTGGTGGAAGTGAAGTGAGAGGACGGAGATTGCTGCTGGAGTGGGGGTGGACTTCAGACGTCCGGGAAATTTCCCGGACGTCTTAAGTGACTGAAAGGGTGATTGCACAGTGGCTCGGCGGTGGTGGTTGGTGACGACGGCGAGGGAGATGCACGCTGATGTGCTCACGGTAATGCGGGCGAGCTCCGGATGGCGGAGTGGCCTGTCACACCACACGCCCACGGTGGTGGAGACTCGCCGCCACGGTAGAGGCCGGCAGTGTGGAGTGGAAGAGAGAGGATCTCTCTGCACAGTGGTGGGTCGATGGCGGAGGCCTCCTTTGCTCGGCTGCCTCCGTGCTCCTTTTGTAGTGGCATGAACAAATTTGAAATCAGCGGCCGACCAGATCCACCGTATCCGCTCCCCCTTGAATGGCTTTCACTGCATCACGCGGGCGTTGGAGCGGCAGCCAGCCGTTCTGAAAGAAGACGAATAAAGAAAATATTATTAAAATATTAGGGTTATTTATGTATAGACCCTCAACTTCTATGTTAATAAAAATAATATACCTAATTGGTTATCTAATTAGATGAATGCTATTCTAAGCTAATTCTAAATGCACTTAAGATATGAATGCAATGTATGGATTATGTAATTAGATTAAAACTATGAATTAATCTATTTACATCCTAATTTATACTAAATAAATGTTAGAATTAACCTAATGTGTAGGCACTTAAATACTTAAATAGCCCACAACTATGGGCTAATCAAATACCCCCATGCCTAGTTTTTGCTAGTCCCTAGCAAAATTAAGCGAAACCTAGCACTCTAAGTAGACTAGTCAACTCACTTAGTCTTCCTTCAGAAGCATATTAAGTTCAGGTTCTAAACCCAAGGTTCCTAAGTAGTTGCTAAGTTACAGACTAGGTCGGCTAAAGACGAGTTGCCAGCACAAGTTTCCCTGATTTCTGACTCTACCCTAAAGTTTATTGATCCCTGAGATTAAAGCATCCGTGCTTGTGCGTTGGTCCGAGTTATTTGAGTTAAAGGAATTTTTTTTTTTTTTTTTTAATATATATACTTTTTTTTTTTTATTATTCTTCTAAGTCTAACCTCAGATCAGCTATCAACACGGTCTGTGTCGGATTCATTGTCCCCATTACCATACCTCGAAGGGTGCCTGGCTTTCGATACTTCGAGATAGCACCGCCTATAACGACCCCAAGAACTCCTGGCAATCGACACTTCGAGATAGTATCGCCCATGGATTTCTTAAGCGAATTCAGGCCTATGGCAATCGGCACTTCGAGATAGGGCCGCCCATGGTACCTGAACCGCGCAATGCGCTTACATGCCCCCAGTAGGATGGATATCCTAAGACACAAGCGCCGAGGAGGTAATATGTTACCATCGCATCCTCAAGGTGAGTATATACTCGACCTCTCCTGCGGCGGGAACTCTTCCAATCAAAATGTGTTTTCAAGCCTCTCTTAAGCCAAAACTAAGAGAACCAAATCTCTTTTCAGAAATTAAGTTAATTACCAGACCAAGTGTGAAAAATTTGGATGCTTGGGTTACCAGGACCCGTAAACCAAAAGGTAGAATAAGACTCCAGGTACTATCCCACCTTTTAACTCAAACCCTAGCTTCCCTTCCTCAACCTCTTGAAGAATGGTCCGCAACTTAACTCCTACTTAAGTTTTTAAGTCCACAAAGGACCCTAAAGGTCTAAAGCTAGTAGCTTATTTAGCTTCTAAAGTTTGACCCTAGAATTAATTTAGTCTACGCTAGAGTTCTGATTTGCTTAAGAATGCAGGACTTAGCCAGTTAAGCTCAAAACCTTTTTTTTTTTTTATGTACAAATGTATGTAATTATGCTATGTATATCCCCAAGTACACCCCCCCATGCCTAAAATCTGCAATGTCCTCATTGCATAGAAGGATATTACCTGGGTCAAAGCTGGGCTGAATAGCCGAAGAACCTGCAAATCAGGTTCAAGAATTGCAGAAATAGGCCCTAAAAATGAGGAAAGCAAAGTTGGCCTAGAAAATAGGTAACCTAGGATGTTGGCGAGCTGATGATGAATCCCGATAGCAAATGCTCGCCCAACTAAAATGGGAATGAAATCTTCCCAGGTCACCAGAAGAGGTTCTAAAGGATAAACAGTTAAAATAACCTCCAAAGGGGTAGGGGTAGGATGACAAGGATCCTCCAAAAAGAATGGGGAAGGAATGGTATAGAGATAAACCCCCAGGGTAATGGACTGACTAAAGAAATCATCAATCCATACCCGATACTCCATTACAGAAAATATTGGTCTGTTAAGCCCCCTAGTCAGAACAAAACTGAGCAATTCTCTAAGGCAAGGATCGTCTAGGGTGTCCAAGTTACGAGGTTGTGGGATGGCCATAAGATCTAGATTGGGTTTAATCAGCTTGGTGTCCATCCCAAACACTCTTTCTAAATCCTCAATTTCATCCCTAGCATTCCTTGCACCATCACGTGGATCTTCCTACTCTTCATCAGGAGTCACAATTTCGCTTTCAGATATAAGAGAATCAGAGGGTGACTTCGAAGTGAATGAAGGCAGGTTGGAAGCAACAGATCTAGGGATTATCCTATTAATGTCATCCCGGGTTTTTGTTCTTTACTCACATCTTCCCCGGAGTCTATATGTGAATCCACATAAATCTTAGAAATTGCTTCCAAATTTTCCATCATTTTATCATGAGGAGAAATATCATCAATGGGTGTGCCAAGGAAACCTAATTTGGTCAAATTTGTGACATCCTCAGGGGTTAACTCTTCAAATAATACATAATCACCCTTAGTGTCACTCCAAATCTTGAATGTAGGTTCCTCATATAATTCATCTTCCTCCTCATCACACAATTCATCATGTACCCGAGGTCTAGAATCATTTAATATATCAGCAGATCCCCTAGGGTGCTCTATCTGAGGTAAATTATTTACATTGGTTACATCAGACTCCTCAGATAGGTCAATTTCTTTAGGGATAGGTTCCCTAAGGGTGGGTTTGAGTTCCATATCATGATCAGAAGGGAGGGTAGGATTAACAACTTGACTTTGACCCACTTCATCAAATGTCACGAAAATACTATCATCTGGGTCGAGGTCTTCCAATGGCACCATCATTCCCTTCTTTTGACTCCAATATAATTCAGGTGGATACTCAACCTTATCATCATCTTCCTCGGGTTGCCACCTTTCTTCATCCAATGCATAGCTACTTTCATGTGTATTTTCCTCCCACCTAAAGTGTAGATCTCTCAAGGAAGTGTCATCTAATGGGGAGGTTTCAAAATCGATCCTCGAAAAGTAGCTATTCTCCCCAGAATTTCCCTTCAACTTAAAGTGTAGCTTTCCCACGGGAGATGCATCTATTGTAGAGGGGTGTACGTCATCGTCAATGGGGCAGATTGGGTGGCTAATTTCATCTCTTTCTTGTTGGCCTGCTCTCAAAGATTCTCCTAACAACTCACTCATTTCATTTTGCATTTTCTGTATTTCCATCTTCAAAGAGGAGAGGTCATTTCTATCATAAGAGAAGTCAGGCTCAGATTTATAGTACCCAGGAGTGTTTGTCCAACCATTATAAGTTTTCAGGGAGGGTGGGTTGGGTATTTCTTTGGTATGTGAGATATTGGGCAAAGCAAATCCCGCTCCTGAGTTCTGCTCACTAATTTGGGGCTTAACTAGGCCAATACTCCTATAATAGGAGTAAAACGGATCCCAATGATTGTCATTATGTCCATCAAGGAATGGACCATCTCGGCGTCTGGGATCGAAGGATGCAGAGTGGGGGTGAGGGTGTGGGCAAGATGTGAAAGGATGAAAATCAATGTGGTCCATTCTAACTCACACTTCAATCAGAATTCCCCAAGCAAGACACAATTCAAAAAGGACCTTTTAGGTCTTTCCCAATTTAGGCTTTTGATTTTAAGTCAGATTGCAGGTGACAATACAATTTGTTCAATCAATTTACGCGCCTATTGTCGACCTACGGCTCGCCTAAAAAGACCTAGTTGGAGCTTAGGTGTTCTTCCCTAAATCTCAAATGGTCAAGTAAATCCAAAGACGGAAGATCGAGGGATGCAAGTAGGCCTAAGCCTTCCTTTGAAGCTGTGCTTTCGTGGTGCTCCTCAACTACCCCCAAAAATCCGTGACAGGGTATCCCCCTCTTTGGATTTACAAAACCTTTGATCTCAAGTTCCGAACACTTCAGAATCCAACGAAAGGAGGGCTCTTGTCCTAGTATTTCCAAACCTAAGGAGTGTCTAGAAGCGTGTCGTGGTGCAAGTGAAATAAGTGTGCATACACCGTAAAAGATTTTAAACTTTGAATCGCACGCCAAGTTTGAAAATGAAATCCTTGGTTTTTAAAATGTCCTTCCTTTAATTAGTCCTTTTTCTAAAGAAAATATGTGACCACTTGTTAGATTTATTCAGTACAGATTAGGTGGTCTTTGCATTAAATCCCAAATGCGATGCGTGATCAAAAATAGGATGCAAAGTAAGAGAATGCGTACCTTGCCTCCAGCGATCTTCGATGCAAAAATGCACGCAATGCAGAAAAGCAAATCTAGAGGCTGCTCATACAGACCTAAATGGTTCGTCCTAGGGCAGGCAGCTTCTAGCAGGCAGCTCGTTTTTTTTCTTTTTCTATTTTTTTAGAGCTACTTATGCACAAGCAAATAAAAGAAATAATAATAATAAAAAAATAAACCTAAATCTAAAGAAAAGGGAACAGGCTCCCAAAAATTACCCAACACGGGTCCAAAACAAAATCAGGGAACAAACCCCTCAAAATTTGCCCCAGAACAAGGGTTTCAAACTAACTGTAATAAAAAATTAAGTCTTCAGTCTTAATTCTATTCTAATTAAATTAGCGATTAAATACAGTGGTGTCCGTCGCGTCCTCGTCCTTCTCCTCCTTTCAAAATTGCTTGTCCACTTCTCGTCTGGCGACGTCAAGGGTCGCCTCTCACAGTGGCCGATTCTTGCATAAAATTTCTCGCACAGAAAAGAAAATAATGAATGGTCAAATCTCTGTGCAATTGACAAATAATCAAAATAAAATTAGGCGAAATTATTGCGTCTGTTGCCTCCCCGGCAACGGCGCCATTTGATCGGGTCGATCTTTCACTTTTAAGTCGTTTGTAGTTTAATGTGGTGGAAAAATCGACTAATCAATTTTTAACAAGAAATAACCACTCGCAGAGGAGCGGGTCGTATCCACAGGGAGGCAATAACGTATTAAAATTCGCGCTACTTAAAAATGTTTGTTCGTAGTCAATTTGGACAAGAACCAAGCCAAGATTGCCTTTAGATTAAGGTTTAAGCAAGAAATAATGCTGAAATGGCAATTATGAGAAACTACAGGATATTTTCCGCAATGCAGAGTGAATAGAATATGAATAAAATCTGGCAATGGCATAAAATGTAAATTTTAATCAACGCTTTACTGTAGCAAAACAGGGGAATTTTTCCACGTTGTCTTGCGCGACGAGGAGCCGATGGCCGGGCGCGGGAAGCTCGGAGGAGGTCCCTTGGATCAAGGGCTTCGAATCGATGGTGACGGCGAGTCGCGCGGCGGCCGGCGGTGGCCGGACGAGCTCCGGCGGAGGTGCTGCAGGCGGTTGTGCGTGGGCGCGCGGAGGGTCTGCGGAGGGTGCTGGCGCGCGGAGGCGTGGCTGCGGTGGTCTGCAGGTGGGCGCTGGCGCGCGGAGGCGTGGCTGCGGTGGAAGCTGCAGAGGTCGGTTGCTGGCGGTTCTGCAGGTGGCTGTGCGTGGGCGCGCGGAGGGTCTGCTGAGGGCGCTGGCGCGCGGAGGCGTGGCTGCGGTGGTCTGCAGGCGGGCGCTGGCGCGCGGAGGCGTGGCTGCGGTGGAAGCTGCAGAGGTCGGTTGCTGGCGGTTCTGCAGGTGGCTGTGCGTGGGCGCGCAGTGCAGTCGGTGCGGGAAGGTGCTGCGGGTGGACTTCAGATGGGTGCGCCGGTGGTTGCGCGTGGAGATGGCGAAGGCTGCAGGTGCAGGGAAGGTGGCGTGAGCGGGCGTGAGGGCTGGAGGTTGTGCACGCCTTGCATGCGGTTGGAGATGAGCGGGCTGCTGCGGCGTGGGTGGTGGAAGTGAAGTGAGAGGACGGAGATTGCTGCTGGAGTGGGGGTGGACTTCAGACGTCCGGGAAATTTCCCGGACGTCTGAAGTGACTGAAAGGGTGATTGCACAGTGGCTCGGCGGTGGTGGTTGGTGACGACGGCGAGGGAGATGCACGCTGATGTGCTCACGGTAATGCGGGCGAGCTCCGGATGGCGGTGTGGCCTGTCACACCATGAAACGTCGGTTTTGTATTTGTTATAACGTTGTAGTAAAGCCGGTTATTACCAACATTTCAAATATAAATTTTTTACTCGGAAAATGAAAGAGTTCCCGAGGTCGAACTCAGGGAGCAAGTCGTATTCTAGAGATATACATGTTTCTTTTACAAAATAAAGAGTGAGAGGGAAAGAATTTGTTGTGATGTTCTTCTTTCTCTTTCTTCAGATCTCCTTCTTCTTCCTTGGTTTCTGATACGGTGATAATCTTCTTCTGCAATGGTGATGCTCTTCTTCTTCTTCCTGCTGTTCCTGCGTTGGTGATGTTTTTCTTTCTTCAGAGCTCCTTGTTCTTCTTCTTCTTTGGTTTTCTGCCTTGACCTCTCTTCTTCTTCTTCTGCAATCGTGGTGATGCTCTTCTTCTTCTTCTGCAATCGTGGTGACCTCTCTTTTTTATGGCTGCAGAGCTTCTGCCTTCAGCTACTAAGTCTTCCTTCTTCTTCTTCTGCTTCGGCCGTTGCTCTTCCTTCTTCTTCAGCCTGCCTTCTGTGTTGCTCTGGCTGCTGACTTTCCGTCGTCTGACCCGGTGCTTCGACGACTTAACTGAGCAGTTGCTACAGTGCAGCTGCTTCTTCTTCGCCTGCACTTCTTCTTTTGCCTGCACACTTCAGAGTTTTTTTTTTTTTTTGTCAAGAGGCAAAACCTACTCTACCCCCCTCCCCCGCGTTTCTCTTTCTCTCTGAAATCACTCTTCGGAAGCTCTCCCAGAGCGCTACCGGGTAATCGGGTTCGGGTCAGGCCCGGGTCCAGGCCCACCGGCGTGCGTGGTGGGCGAGGAGTGCAGGTCAGTCTAATCGGGTCGGGCCAGGTCCGCGGAGCGTGGTCACGGACGAGGCCGGGTCGGGTGAGAGGGACCTCACCCCGTGGTCAGGAGGCAGACAGCATAAGGCACTTTTTGCCTTTATGCGTCCGCGCGCCTCCGAGAGGTTCCGAGGTGGGACTAAATGTCCCACCCCAATTGAGCGCCCGTCGCGGAGGGAGCAGTGGGCGATCGTGTCTTCACGCGCGGCCCTCGCCCCGTCTGCGAGCCTGGGACGTTTCGCGGAGACTCCCTGCGCAACCTGGGAGTCGAACCTGGGCGAAGGCGTGCCTGCACCTGCAGGTGAAGGAGCTCTGCCTGCTCAGTAATGGCGACGGCGGGCGAGTCACCTGGTCACAGAAGAACGGCCTCTCGGCCAAATCAAACAGGCGGGGGACCTTCGCCGTGGCACGGCGAAGGTGGTCAGGGGGTCTGCAGGGGACGTGATGGAGCCAACAGGTCGTCCTAGGTCAAACTGTGAGCGAAGAAGTGGGTGTGTTCGGTGGATCTGCAGAGGGTGTTTGGTGGGAAGTGGAGGGGCGGAAGAGGATCAGGGTGAGGAGGCGGATGTTCTGCGGTGGTCGGCGAGCCGTGTGGGTCGCTGAGGTGATGGGCGCGGCTCTCCGGAGGGTGGTCGGAGGCGGAGAGGGTGAGGGTGAACAGGAGCGGTCGAGGGTTTAATTGACTAAATTGAAAGCGGGGAAAGAAAGAGGAGAAGAAGGGGAGTAGGTCTAACTTACTTGCAGGGACGAAGGGGGAGGAACAGGGCGACAGTCGTATCGACTGTCGCCGGAGAAGACGATGCTCAGGGAGAGGGGCGGCGGCGAGCAGAGGGCTGGAGAGGCGCCAGCTGGGTGCGGCGTGGCGCGGGAAGAACAGGGGAGGAAGTCTCTGCTGCTGGTATTGCGGCAGAGCGAAGAGGTGGAGGGGGAGGAAGCCGCCGGAGCTGGTGAGCGTCTGCCGGAGGAAGAAGAGAAGAAAGCTGGGGGTTTTCTCCGTCAGATCCAGGCTGCCCTGGTCGGTGGAGCAGCGGGGGGTATTTATAGGGATGAAACAGGGAGGAAGGCGGAGGGAGACGACGTGTCTCCCTCGCCGGAGAATGGTCGGAACACGAACCCATACCGTCCGTGCGTTCGCACGGCCGGTATGGGGGGCTACAATGACCATGGGGGTGCTCCTGCGACGGCTGACGACGCAGGGCACCCCCGGTTTACTTGCCAGGTCCCCTACCTCACCCTGCGCGGCGCCATGCTCCGCGCAAGGTCGCCGGAGCATGGTGCTGGCAGGGTTTTGCAGAAGGGACCTGATTGCAAAGAATGAAGGAGAGTTAGGGGCTAAAATGCGAGGGTTCAAAAGTTGAGGGCCAAAGAGTAAATATATGAGGACCAAAGTGTAAAGTCGGTCAAGGAGGTTTCTTCTTAGGCTCAAGTTTTTATACATGACTAATTAGGACCTAAGGAATCTGATGGTGAATTTCATTTTCATATTAAACCTTGTTTGACCGGTCAATTTGCATAAAGACCCAAATTAAGTTATTAATTGGGCATGGTTCTCAATGTAGGTCAAAATGGGTTCTAAAGGCCAAATTGAAGGTTCTAAACCCTAGAGATTATTTTTCTATGAATTTTAGAGGGTTTATTCTATTTTTACTTTGCCCCGAACCTTGTGAATTGAAGTGGGTCGTTTTAGGGTTACAGATTATCATTTGGTTCCTTGGAAGTGCTGTAGCCCTTGCTTGATCATCTCATCCCACTTTTATTCTTATTAAGCTGTTTTGACCTGTGTTTGGGCCCAGAATTACCCTGTATGCAGATTATACTGGTAAAATTGCACTTTTACCCCTTATGACTGGTTTTCTTCTCAAACTCAGAATTCTCTGAGTTAAGCCTTTCCTTGAGATATGTAGGAGCTTTTATCCTTTGTATTGGGTCAAAATGAGCTAGTTATGGCTCATGATGAGGTTCTCATCATACCCCCATGCCTAGCTTTTGCTAGTCCCTTAGCAAAAACTTAAGGTTTCAACCCTTGTTCTAGACCATGAAGTTTTTAATGGTTTGAGATAAGTGCCTTTTTTATTTGAGCATAGATTAGGTTAGAATGCTGACCATAGGCCTAAAAGGTACTCTAGTACCAATCAAGATCCAAATCTGTCTAGCCTTAGCCTCAGTCTTTTAGCAAAGGTTTTTAAGGCCCGCAAGAACTAACCTAAGGTTTATTGGACTTCGTGGTTAAAGCACCCGTGCTTGAAATGATTTTAGCCCTGGCCCAGTTCGCAGTGCGTTTTGTAAGAGAGAGATAGAAAGTTTTTTCTGTTTGGAGAGTTTTCTCTCTCTTTTTCTTTTTAGTTCTAGCCTAGGATTGGCTTTTCAACACGGTCTGTATCAGATTCCTTGCTCCCATCATCAATCCTCAAGGGTTCCTGGCGATCGATGCTTCGAGATAGCACCGCCCATGGCAACCCCCGGAACCCTGGCTATTGAGATTTCGAGATAATCCCATCCATGGTATTCCGTGGCCGAATCCAGACCCTGGCAATTGACACTTCGAGATAATGCCATCCATGGAATCTGAACCAGCAGAGTGCTTACATGCCCCCCGTAGGATATGTAAATATCCTAAGAGACAAGCACCGAGGAGATGATATTTTGTTACGCATCTTCGAGGGGATTTCCCGCCTCTCCGCGCTGGGAACTCGTCCAAATCAACTTGTGTTGATCGGCCATTCCTATTCTAGGTGTTCTTTTCAGATTTTTGCGACGCTTCTGCGTGATTCTGATTTTTACGCTTACTGAACCAGGCTGTGTGTGAGATTAGGGTGCTTAGGTTACTGAGTCCCGTAAACCAAAAATTATTTAACGAGGCCGAATACTTCCTAAGCCTTAGACCTAATACTTCAGCTTTTCATTTTCCTCAACCTCTTGAGGAGTGTCCAGATCTTAATGAGTACTAAGAGTCTATTCAAGAATGCCTAAGGTTTGCATTCTTACTAATCTTATTGTGCACTTTTCAGTTATTTTCTTGAATGAGGTCTAGAACTTAGGTTAATTCCTTAGTTCCTTACTAATGACTATCACTTTTTTTCTCATAATTTTGTGCTCCTTTTTCATTTTGTTTCTTTTCTCCTTCACAAAATTTTCCTTCTCCTCTTCTCCTCTTATTCTTTTTCGAAGAATTTTTTTTTTTTTTTTTTTTTTTTTTTTTGGCATATGTGAATTTTTTGTTTGAAACCTTTTCTTACACGTTTTTGCACTTTCCTACCCCCCCATGCCTAAGATTTGCAATGTCCTCATTGTAACCTAGGGGGTCTTAGTTCATTCCTTAAGACAGAAATTTGGATGAGTGAATGGGTCGGGTTGAATTTTTGCGGACGATTTCAAATCCCAGATGCAAACATCTGAGTTGGGGTCGGCTGTCTACAAGGGTGAACTTCGAGTGCTGAAAGGTGTCAGAACAAGTTTCAGGTTTTCAAAGAGAATGACGGGCTGCCTCCCGTTAAGCGCTGAGTTTTACGCCATCGGCTGGGCGCAATAAGCTCAAGGGGAAAGGAGGATATAAGATGCCTCAGCCAAATCAGTAGAAGTTACATCAATGAACGGCTTGAGTCTTTGACCATTCACGATGAAAGGTTCAGAATCGTGGCTGAGTGGACTGATTTCGATTGCTCCATTTCCAAAAACCTGTCGGACCAAATATGGTCCGACCCACTTAGATCTCAGTTTTCCTGGGAAGAGTTTGAGTCGGGCATCAAAGAGTAGGACCTTTTGACCAGGATGAAAGATCTTTCTTGAGATGTGTTTGTCGTGGAAGGCTTTAACCCGCTCCTTGTAGATTTGCGAGTTCTCGTACCGTCTATGCGCAATTCATCGATCTCGCTGATTTGGAGTTTTCTGTGGGTCCCAGCCTTAGAAAGATCCAGATTACAGTTCCGTACTGCCCAATAGGCTTTATGCTCCAGTTCGACGGGAAGGTGGCATGCCTTTCCGTACACCAATCTAAAGGGAGACATGCCCAATTGGGTCTTGTGGGCAGTCCTATAGGCCCACAATGCTTCCGGAAGTCGGGACGACCAGTCCTTCCTGTCAGGTCGAACAGTGACCTGCAGGATTTTCTTGATCTCCCGATTCGACAGCTCAGCTAGACCATTAGTTTGGGGGTGGTAAGGAGTAGAGATTCGGTGAGACACCCCGTATTTGGTCATCAGTGACCTAAACTGAGCATTTGTGAAATGGGTCCCCCCATCAGAGATTATTGCACGAGGAATCCCGAACCTTGAGAAAATGTGTTGATGAATGAATTTGAGAACGATTTTGTGATCACAGGTTCGGGTCGGTATGGCTTCGATCCATTTGGACACGTAGTCCACAGCCAACAGAATGTATTCGAAACCATCCGAAACAGGAAAGGGGCCCATAAAATCAATCCCCCAAACATCAAAGATTTCGCATACTAGAATCGGTTGCATAGGCATCATGTCGCGATGGCTCATGTTGCCCAAAGTCTGGCAACGACTGCATGCCTTGCAATGACTGTATGCGTCTTTGAATAGTGTGGGCCAGTAAAAGCCGCACTGGAGGACTTTTGATGCGGTTTTATGCCCGGCAAAATGGCCACTGCATGCCTGGTCATGGCAGAAAGAGAGGATATTGTTGACTTCCCCTTTCGGGACACATCTCCGGATGATCTGATCGGCACCTATGCGGAAGAGGTACGGGTCTTCCCAAATGTAATACTTGGCATCGGAGCGTAATTTGTCTTTCTTGGCCTTCGGCCAATCGGACGGGGTCTGATGAGATGCCAAGTAATTTACAATATTAGCAAACCATGGAAGGCTAGTACCAATAGTCAGCAGGTGCTCATCGGGAAAATGCTCAGTGATGGGTCCGGAAGGGTCTATCATTTCAGAAGGAAGATGGGACAAGTGATCAGCTACCACGTTTTGTTTTCCCGCTTTATCGCGAATCTCGAGGTCAAATTCTTGCAACAGCAAGATCCATCGGATCAATCGAGGTTTCGCGTCCTTCTTTGCAAGGAGATGCCTCACAGCCGTGTGATCTGAGTATATGATGACATGGGAACCCAGAAGGTACGATCTGAACTTCTCTAGGGCAAATACTACAGCTAGCAGCTCTTTCTCAGTAACTGTATAGTTACGCTGAGCCTCATCGAGTGTTTTGCTGGCGTAGTAAATGACCACAGGTTTCTTGTCATTTTTCTGCCCCAAAACCGCTCCTACAGCGAAGTCGGATGCATCACACATGATCTCAAAGGGTTGAGACCAATCAGGGGACTGTAGGATCGGGGCTTGGGTGACTCGGTCACGCAGGATTTCAAATGCTTGAGTGCATTCCTTGGAGATTTTGAAGGGAACATCCTTGGAGAGAAGAGTGGTCAGGGGGCGTGCGATTTTTGAAAAATCAGGGATAAATCGTCGATAAAAACCGACATGCCCTAAAAAGGATCGGATGTCCCTGATCGAGCTAGGCATAGGAAGGTGAGAAATCAGATTAACCTTAGCTCGATCCACTTGGATACCTTTCTCCGAAATTGAGTGTCCCAGGACAATTCCCTCAGGCACCATGAAATGGCTCTTCTCCCAAGAAAGAACCAAATTCACGTCGATGCACCGCCTGAGTATCTGGACCAAGTGTTGGAGGCAATCGTCGAATGATGCTCCGAAAACTGAAAAGTCATCCATGAAGACTTCCAGATAATCACCTACCATATCTGAGAATATGGCAAGCATGCATCGCTGAAAAGTAGCGGGTGCATTGCAAAGACCGAAAGGCATCCTTCGGAAAGCGTATGTTCCGAAGGGGCAGGTGAATGTGGTCTTTTCTTGGTCCTCAGGATGGATTGCCACCTGGTTATAACCGGAGTACCCGTCAAGAAAGCAGAAGAACCTATTTCCCGCTAGTTTTTCGAGAATTTGATCAATGAAGGGTAGTGGGAAATGATCCTTCTTCGTGGAGGAATTGAGTCGACGGTAATCTATACAGACTCTCCACGAGTTGGCTAATCGGGTAGGAATGATTTCTCCGGTCTCAGTCGTTATAGTGGTGAGTCCTGCCTTCTTAGGCACGACCTGAATTGGGCTCACCCAACGACTATCGGAGATCGGGTAGATGATCCCGGCATCTAACCACTTGATGATCTCCTTTTTCACGACCTCCTGCAGATTGGGGTTTAAGCGTCTCTGCATTTCACGAGAAGGTCGTGTGCCCTCTTCTGAATAGATATGATGAGTACAATAAGAGGGACTTATTCCAGTCAAATCATCGAGGGTCCATCCGATGGCTCTGCGATGTTGCTGGAGGACAACAATCAGACGGGATTCCTGTTCAGGACTGAGGTTGGAATTGATGATCACAGGAAGGGTCTGATTAGAACCCAAAAAGATGTATTTCAAATGAGCAGGAAGGGGTTTCAGTTCGAGGATGGGGTTTTCAGCAGCAGCGGGTGGTTCAGTATAGATGTGAGGTTCAAGGGTGGGAGTTACTGGGTTGTTCACATCTGGATTGGACTCCTCTGTTTGCGGGTCAAGATCCTTCTGTGGTTGATGAGGCATACTCAAGTCATTCTGGAGGTGTGATTCATCAACCAAAGTCTTGATGTCACAAATTTGCTCGATGACGCCGCAATTAATTCCTTGTTGGGCCTTAAATATATCAATTTTCAGTGTTTGATCTCCAAACTTAAGCTCTATTTGGCCCTCCTCACAGCTGATGTTGGCTCTAGCAGTAGCCAAGAAAGGTCTCCCTAGAATGATTGGTGTATCCCTAGGGTTCTCAGGTGCATCCATGTCTAAGACTATAAAGTCCACTGGAAAATAGAAATCCCGCACTCTCACGATAACATCCTCGAGAATCCCTTTTGGTGACTTTATAGATCGATCTGCTAATTGTAATGTCACCTTGGTTGGTTTCAGCTCAGATTCTTCCAGATGGTCAAGTAAGGATGTGGGTATCAGATTTATAGATGCACCTAAGTCTAACAATGCTCTATCAAATTGGGTACCACCTATCTTACAGGAGATCAGGGGAGTTCCAGGATCTTTTGCCTTGGGTGGGAGTCTACTAAGGATTACAGAGCTGGCTTGCTCTGACAGAACAATTGGGCTCCCTCCCTTGGTTCGCGGCTTACGCTGGGGTGTACATATATTCTTTAGAAATCGTGCGTAAGCTGGTACGTGGCGGATTGCATCCATTAAGGGGATGTTTATGTGGACCTGCTCAAAGAGCTTGACCAGGTCCTCCTCAGGGGCCACGGGTTTGGTGGTCTTCTTTCCCTTGGTCAGGGCCTCGGGAAACGGGATCTTGGTTGGTTCCTCTAGGATAGGTCCAGGTTGTGGGTCTGGAACAATGGTACCTTGGATAACTATCCTAGGGTCATGATTATCAGGCTGGGAGTGGTTTGGATAATGCGGGTCCTGAGTTGTCTTACCACTACGTGTTGTTACAGAATTTAATCCGGCCTGATTTTGGTTTGGGTTTGGTAGGAGGGGTGGCTGCTGCTGAAATCCCGCACGCGAAGTTGAGGCATCCATCTCGTCTGGAGATGGAGCAGTGGGGGCCTGATAAATCCATTGAGCGTGGCCTAAATTTGGATTCATAACGCGCTTCTGGGTTGGCACGTTATTTGGGTTAGGAAGGGGTTGGGAAGGGAGTGTGCCTGGCTGGCGAGAATTTGCCAACTGGGCCAGTTGAGTTTTAACTTCAGTAAGCTCGTCCTTGTGCTGTTTTTGAATGGCCGCATTTGATTTTTGAATGTCAGCCAGAGTCTGAAGGATTAAGGACATTTGATCTTGATTTGGCCCTGATGGATAAGTAGGGTTGGGCCGAGGATGAGGCGGCTGGTAGTGATGAGAGGGCTGTGGGCGGGACTGAAAAGGTGGTCTTTGGGTTTGGGGATTTCCCGCCCACTGAAAATTGGGATGGTTTCGCCATCCAGGGTTGTAAGTGTTGGAGAATGGGTCGTTCTGGATGGCGTTGAGGTCCTCGCAGGTCTGAGGAACCTCCTGAGAATCAGGGAAAGGAGGAATGGAGTTCCCCCGGCTGGTGAAGAAAGGATCGGATGATCTTCCAGTCCAAGAATCAGATGGGGATGGATATGGATCCATCCCAGGGGAGGATCGGTGGAGGATGTTTTGCACAGTCTCCTATGTGGAAGGAGGTTGTGCAAAGGAGTTACGCGCAGAGGTGGCTCGCTGCAAGTGCTGAGTCAGCTCATCCACCTTCTTTTCAATAATTGAGACCTTGTCCAATCGACTGGCCATTAACTCCAGGTCGACTGATGCGGACAGGTCCTGCGTCTCATGTGCTCCCTTAAGATTCGTCGCTGCGCGGGTATTCGTCCTGTCGAATAATCCCATGGAGTCATTGTTGATGGAGTTCTCGCACATGTTTTCGAGAATCTCCCATACGGTGTCTTCATGTTGACCCATGATGTTTCCTCCGCAGGTTGCATTGACGAAAAGGCGGATGTCCTCACGGAGTCCCTGGTAAAAAGATTGGACTTGTTCCCATTTAGGAACTCCGTGATGGGGGCACTTCCTCATGAGATCCTGAAAACGATCCCATGCCTCATGGAGAGGTTCTCCTGATTGTTGAGTGAAGTGTGTAATCTGATGGCGCAAGGCGTTGGTCCGACCAACGGGAAAGAACTTTTTCAAAAACTCGGATTGAAGTTCTTCCCAAGTGTTGATCGGCCGGGTCTGAGTTTGATACCAATAGGCGGCCTTGTCCATAAGAGAAAAGGAGAACATCTTCATGAGAAGAATATCCCGATTTTGCGCATCTGATCCAAAAGTGTGGGCCAGATGCTTTAGCTGTTTAATGTGCTGGAAGGGATCTTCAGAATTAAGCCCATGGAATTTAGGTATAGCGTGAATCATGTTGGGCTTTAGTTCGGAATCAGGTCCTCCAATCGGGATTCTAACTCGAGGCTCAATGGCCACCGCAGCAGGATTGTAGTGGTCCCGCATCATAGGACGCTGTGGTGGGTGCACGAAGTTTTGGAAGAGGTCATTGAGTCGCTGGAGCTGGTGTTCCAGATTATTTTCTTCCTCAACTGGCTGAGCCATGATGGGGGAAGAAGAAGAACTTGGTTCTGAATCAGAAGAGAGAATAATGTGAGGGTGTTGCTGCACAAATACGGGCGTCGAGGCTTGGCCTTGACGAGAGCGAATTTCTAATGGAGGTCTTAAGGGTGGTCTTAGAGACCTCCTTCCGTACATGCACAGTTGGGAGAGGTAAGTTTAGAAGGTGCTGGACCCAATCAAGACACCCAAAAATGTGTTGGGTGACTATAGAGGTGCGGGGCAGATGGACCCCTTGATCAGAAAGATCGTCCACCTGAGAATTACCTGGGCAGCCAGAGAGGGAGAGTCCCGCGAAGACCCCTACACGGTAGAGCGTCCCCACGGGTTACAGGGTTTCCCCCACCCGACCTCTCTTGTCACTGCGGTTCCAGGTAGACCAGAATGGGGATCTTGACCTCTTAAGTCTACCAATTTTAAGATCAGGGTGCTTAAGGTTTCACTTGAACTTTAGTCTTTTTAAGTGCAAAGAGTGACCTAATTTAAGGTTGGTTAACCCAAAGGGGTCAACTTTACCTCTTGTTTTCTTTGAGAGCTTTTTGGGTCCTATCTTTTAGGGTTCAAGTGTTTAGAGAGAGCCAATTGTTTAGGATTTTTCTTGTTAATTATTTTCAATCAATGGCTTGGGCACACCTCTTTTGGATTTCCTCAATTCTTGATTAAGAGGTGTGTCTCTACTGAAATCCTAATGTTTGACCTTATGTTGGCTCTACTTGGTCCATTTAACTCTTTGTTGGGCAATTAGGGCTCAAGCAAGAATGTGTTAGCCCTTAAATACCCTTAATAGTGTGCAGGAGTGATGAGTTGAAAACATGCAACTTTTTATGGTTACTAAGTATGGAAGACAGGTTAGCCCTATATTGCTTGTTCTTTTCTTTTCTTCCTCTTTAGAGTGTAGGGGTTAATAGTGAGAGAAAAGATTTACCTGTCTTCGGAGTGGTTGTGTGGTTGCTTGTCTTCTTGAGTTCCTGTAGCTGCACAAAAGAGAGGAGATTATCAGAACTTAAAAGAAACAGGAATGTTTACCTCTAGAATAGCCGTTGCTCCCCGACAGCGGCGCCAAAATGAAACGTCGGTTTTGTATTTGTTATAACGTTGTAGTAAAGCCGGTTATTACCAACATTTCAAATATAAATTTTTTACTCGGAAAATGAAAGAGTTCCCGAGGTCGAACTCAGGGAGCAAGTCGTATTCTAGAGATATACATGTTTCTTTTACAAAATAAAGAGTGAGAGGGAAAGAATTTGTTGTGATGTTCTTCTTTCTCTTTCTTCAGATCTCCTTCTTCTTCCTTGGTTTCTGATACGGTGATAATCTTCTTCTGCAATGGTGATGCTCTTCTTCTTCTTCCTGCTGTTCCTGCGTTGGTGATGTTTTTCTTTCTTCAGAGCTCCTTGTTCTTCTTCTTCTTTGGTTTTCTGCCTTGACCTCTCTTCTTCTTCTTCTGCAATCGTGGTGATGCTCTTCTTCTTCTTCTGCAATCGTGGTGACCTCTCTTTTTTATGGCTGCAGAGCTTCTGCCTTCAGCTACTAAGTCTTCCTTCTTCTTCTTCTGCTTCGGCCGTTGCTCTTCCTTCTTCTTCAGCCTGCCTTCTGTGTTGCTCTGGCTGCTGACTTTCCGTCGTCTGACCCGGTGCTTCGACGACTTAACTGAGCAGTTGCTACAGTGCAGCTGCTTCTTCTTCGCCTGCACTTCTTCTTTTGCCTGCACACTTCAGAGTTTTTTTTTTTTTTTGTCAAGAGGCAAAACCTACTCTACCCCCCTCCCCCGCGTTTCTCTTTCTCTCTGAAATCACTCTTCGGAAGCTCTCCCAGAGCGCTACCGGGTAATCGGGTTCGGGTCAGGCCCGGGTCCAGGCCCACCGGCGTGCGTGGTGGGCGAGGAGTGCAGGTCAGTCTAATCGGGTCGGGCCAGGTCCGCGGAGCGTGGTCACGGACGAGGCCGGGTCGGGTGAGAGGGACCTCACCCCGTGGTCAGGAGGCAGACAGCATAAGGCACTTTTTGCCTTTATGCGTCCGCGCGCCTCCGAGAGGTTCCGAGGTGGGACTAAATGTCCCACCCCAATTGAGCGCCCGTCGCGGAGGGAGCAGTGGGCGATCGTGTCTTCACGCGCGGCCCTCGCCCCGTCTGCGAGCCTGGGACGTTTCGCGGAGACTCCCTGCGCAACCTGGGAGTCGAACCTGGGCGAAGGCGTGCCTGCACCTGCAGGTGAAGGAGCTCTGCCTGCTCAGTAATGGCGACGGCGGGCGAGTCACCTGGTCACAGAAGAACGGCCTCTCGGCCAAATCAGACAGGCGGGGGACCTTCGCCGTGGCACGGCGAAGGTGGTCAGGGGGTCTGCAGGGGGCGTGATGGAGCCAACAGGTCGTCCTAGGTCAAACTGTGAGCGAAGAAGTGGGTGTGTTCGGTGGATCTGCAGAGGGTGTTTGGTGGGAAGTGGAGGGGCGGAAGAGGATCAGGGTGAGGAGGCGGATGTTCTGCGGTGGTCGGCGAGCCGTGTGGGTCGCTGAGGTGATGGGCGCGGCTCGCCGGAGGGTGGTCGGAGGCGGAGAGGGTGAGGGTGAACAGGAGCGGTCGAGGGTTTAATTGACTAAATTGAAAGCGGGGAAAGAAAGAGGAGAAGAAGGGGAGTAGGTCTAACTTACTTGCAGGGACGAAGGGGGAGGAACAGGGCGACAGTCGTATCGACTGTCGCCGGAGAAGACGATGCTCAGGGAGAGGGGCGGTGGCGAGCAGAGGGCTGGAGAGGCGCCAGCTGGGTGCGGCGTGGCGCGGGAAGAACAGGGGAGGAAGTCTCTGCTGCTGGTATTGCGGCAGAGCGAAGAGGTGGAGGGGGAGGAAGCCGCCGGAGCTGGTGAGCGTCTGCCGGAGGAAGAAGAGAAGAAAGCTGGGGGTTTTCTCCGTCAGATCCAGGCTGCCCTGGTCGGTGGAGCAGCGGGGGGTATTTATAGGGATGAAACAGGGAGGAAGGCGGAGGGAGACGACGTGTCTCCCTCGCCGGAGAATGGTCGGAACACGAACCCATACCGTCCGTGCGTTCGTACGGCCGGTATGGGGGGCTACAATGACCATGGGGGTGCTCCTGCGACGGCTGACGACGCAGGGCACCCCCGGTTTACTTGCCAGGTCCCCTACCTCACCCTGCGCGGCGCCATGCTCCGCGCAAGGTCGCCGGAGCATGGTGCTGGCAGGGTTTTGCAGGAGGGACCTGATTGCAAAGAACGAAGGAGAGTTAGGGGCTAAAATGCGAGGGTTCAAAAGTTGAGGGCCAAAGAGTAAATATATGAGGACCAAAGTGTAAAGTCGGTCAAGGAGGTTTCTTCTTAGGCTCAAGTTTTTATACATGACTAATTAGAACCTAAGGAATCTGATGGTGAATTTCATTTTCATATTAAACCTTGTTTGACCGGTCAATTTGCGTAAAGACCCAAATTAAGTTATTAATTGGGCATGGTTCTCAATGTAGGTCAAAATGGGTTCTAAAGGCCAAATTGAAGGTTCTAAACCCTAGAGATTATTTTTCTATGAATTTTAGAGGGTTTATTCTATTTTTACTTTGCCCCGAACCTTGTGAATTGAAGTGGGTCGTTTTAGGGTTACAGATTATCATTTGGTTCCTTGGAAGTGCTGTAGCCCTTGCTAGATCATCTCATCCCACTTTTATTCTTATTAAGCTGTTTTGACCTGTGTTTGGGCCCAGAATTACCCTGTATGCAGATTATACTGGTAAAATTGCACTTTTACCCCTTATGACTGGTTTTCTTCTCAAACTCAGAATTCTCTGAGTTAAGCCTTTCCTTGAGATATGTAGGAGCTTTTATCCTTTGTATTGGGTCAAAATGAGCTAGTTATGGCTCATGATGAGGTTCTCATCACACCACAAGCCCACGGTGGTGGAGACTCGCCGCCACGGTAGAGGCCGGCAGTGTGGAGTGGAAGAGAGAGGATCTCTCTGCACAGTGGTGGGTCGGTGGCGGAGGCCTCCTTTGCTCGGCTGCCTCCGTGCTCCTTTTGTAGTGGCATGAACAAATTTGAAATCAGCGGCCGACCAGATCCACCGTATCCGCTCCCCCTTGAATGGCTTTCACTGCATCACGCGGGCGTTGGAGCGGCAGCCAGCCGTTCTGAAAGAAGACGAATAAAGAAAATATTATTAAAATATTAGGGTTATTTATGTATAGACCCTCAACTTCTATGTTAATAAAAACAATATACCTAATTGGTTATCTAATTAGATGAATGCTATTCTAAGCTAATTCTAAATGCACTTAAGATATGAATGCAATGTATGGATTATGTAATTAGATTAAAACTATGAATTAATCTATTTACATCCTAATTTATACTAAATAAATGTTAGAATTAACCTAATGTGTAGGCACTTAAATACTTAAATAGCCCACAACTATGGGCTAATCACCAACTATCCCTTCCATCACCACCCTACATCACCATCAAAACCTATCTCCACCCTCCATTTTTTTCCCTCCAAAAGCAACACCTTCTAGAAGGTATTTTTGGAGGGAAAATCAAAGCACCTTCATTTCCCTCCCATTTTTTTCTCCAAAATATCTAACCTCCCCTTCATTTCCCTCCAAGAAAACACCATAACCACCCCCCTTCCCATCCTATAAATACCCTACCCTACCACCACATAATTCCCATCCTTGGTTGCCACATTTCTCTACCTATATCCACCATACCCACGGCTAAGGAAGGAGAACAAAAGAAGATTAAGGGGGCATCCTACCCGCCCCCTTGGTGCCTTCTTCCTTATGCCACGCCAAGGAGGAGATCTTCACAAAGGGGAGATGGCCAGGCATTGAGGAGGAGCAAGGTGGTTGACTTCCACTTTGGAGCAGAAAGCTTGGAGGACTACTTGAAGAAGCCAAGGAGAAGCCTTTTTAAGTGTAGGAGCAACCGCACTTGGAGCAAGGCTATCCAAAGCTCTACTAGAGGATCCATTCTCTTCTTTATCTTTATATTTTCTTGTATTAGCTAGTGTTTCGTTATTTTTCATGTAACAAGAGTTGAGCTACATTTCATCTAGTTTGCTAATAATACAAGTTCCAATTTAGCCTTCCAATTTCATGTTTTCCTTGTTAGTGTGCTTTCTTGATATTTCTTTAGTGCACCACTACTCTCTTCTAATTACCCTAGGAGCACTTGCCTAGGATGAGCTTAGAAGAGAGGACATTCTTGTCACTTAGGAGTAGTTGACAGGCGTAGTCTTTAGCGTAGTTATCTTCTCTTACCGTTGCCCGATTGTTTTAAAAACCCTAAAAACAACAAAATAAAAAATACAAAAATACAAATGTGGATTTGAGTGGCGAGAGAGACAACCAACTTTGCTACTAATAAATTGGCCTCCTTGGACGACCCTAGATACTCCACTATCTAGGTTTACAAATTTAAGAGTTGATTGCAGATGTACACGTACAACGACATTATTTCACATATTTAACAAAATGTGTATTTCCTGCATCAAGTACCTATCAAGATAAGGATTGCCAAGCTCCATCAAAGTCCAACTCGCCTTAGTTTTGGGTCGCAAGCACAGGGTTCCGTGGCTTGGAATTCCTCCCACGAGTTTGAATTAACCCAGGAGAACTGAGTGTCTTGCGTGTGTGAACAACTGTTTCAATAAGTGGTTAACCTTGCTAATATCTTCTCATTTCCCCCTGTATCCTGCATTGGATTTGCTCTAGTAAATACAAATTTGTCATCATCCCTCATACGTATCTCACAAGAGCCCTACACTCCAACCCCTCAAGATGATGCCTTAAGAGGTACTCTCATAGAAGGTCCTACAAACTTACGACACCTAATCACTACAAGATGAGATTCATTTTATAACACACACACACACGCACTAGCTTCCATGTGTGAGGGACTCGTCCTTAAATGATTTTTCGAGCATTTCACGGTCAGCCCACAAGTCAATCCAGTGTGTATATGTGTAAGGTCTAGACACCCAATCTCCAAGATCACTAACTCCGCAGGGTGGAAAAACAATAAGTTGTGTACTTCCTACACTCTTGACTTAATACCTCAACTAATCAGGCTCCTCTAGAACTCAAAAACAAGTCCAAATCTTAGTAATACTGGAGATGATTAAGTTGCTAACAACCTAGAGTCTAAGTTCAAAACCTCACGCATAGTCCTAGGACTAGTAACTCTTTAGTACCTATTCTCATAATCTTCATTCCAATCCTACAACAATTTTTATTTATTTATTTATTTATTATTATTATTATTATTCTTTTTCGAGAGTGAATGATGCATGCACAATGCTAAATGCAAACTAATGAATGATATAAGGCAAAGCCTCACCCATTACTAAATCTTACATTGTTCTCATTGTAGAAATAAAGCAGAAAAAGAAAGAGATCACCTAGGTCATATTTGTGTCATTGACCCATTTTGGATTGCCTCCTATCAAGCGTTGTATTTAACATTAGTTGAAGTCCTGTAAATTAGGTTCCAAAGATAGAGTAGGCCCAAAGAATAGCATAATATGATGAGCCCATAAAAGAGATAGCCAATGATATTGGTGAGCTGATGATGAAGTGTGATCTCAAATGCTCTCCAAAAGAGGTTAATGCAACGAACCTCGCGAGCTACCCTAAGAGGTCTAATAATGGAAGACTTGAAACTGACCTCTTGAACACTTGTAGATTGAGGATGACAAGGATCCTCAGAGGCATTTAGGGTTGCTAGCAATTTGATCAATCTAAATGGCAACCCTTGAATAGGAGGATGATGCTTACAAGAATCAATCTAGACCTGCCATTCTACCTTAGGATGAATCGACTTGATGTTCTCCCTCGAGACAATGAATTTTAAAAATGATTTTAACCAAGTGTCTTCAAGGGAAATTATATCCCTTGGTTGCTGAAGTCCAGTGAGGGCTTGGTCTGCTTAGATTCTATCCCCAACAACCTTGCCAATTCCTCAATTTTCCCAAGATCAATTTGCTGGTGCTTAAGTCAAACCCTGAATTCAAATTTTTACCTCTTTGTTCATGTGATTCAATGTTGACTCCTTATGAGACTTTTACATAGGCAATTGTTCGTCCTTTGTTAGAACGACCTTAAGGGCCTGTTTGGTAATGAAGTTGAGAGTAAAATGGAATAAGTAGAAATGGTGTTTGTTGGGGTGGTGGAATAAAGAGAGGGTTAAGTATAGGGTTAAAATGATTGGTGTATTGATGTGATGTTAGTAGATATTTGTTTAATAATATAAGTGAGAATGTTAGTGGGTATTTGTTTAATATTAAAAGTGAGAGTGGTGGGTGTAATGGGTATTTTTTAATAATAAAAGTAAGTGGAAATGATTGAGAATTATTATATATGAGTTTGCGTTGAAATGATGGGAAAAACTTAGGATAACCTTTAATCTGAGATAACCTCGTTGCCAAACGGGGCCTAAAAGTGTTCGAATAAGTTCCTTTTATGAATTTGCACCGAGGGTTTTCATGTTCTTTTGCCTCTATCAACTCATCCCCATGTTCCAGATGTGATTCCCTCTCTCTCTCTCCTTGATTTTACTGTTATTTTCCATCAAATTAGGAGAAAGACTATTCTCGAAAGTTTCAGAAGAGAACCTTAAATTCACCAATTCAATGACCTATGCAAGGGTAAAATCATCAAGATGCACATATTCCTTCCTAGAGTCACTCCTAATTTTGATCCCTGGTTCCTCTAACATCTCCTCATCCTCCTCAAAATTGAGCTCCTTGATTACCTGAGATGATTGTTCATTAATAATCTCACATTTAGTTCCAATATTCTCAGGTAGATTTGATTGGGATTTAGGCTCACTACTGGTTTGTTCCACTATAGAATCTGTAGGAAACATGGGATGGACAACATGAGGACAACCCTTTTCATCAACCTCTGTAAAAATGCTATCCATTGGATCTAATTCCTTTAATGGTACCATCTTCCTTTTTGTTTGACTCCAATAAAGTTTAGGTGGATACTCAATTCCATCATTATCATTTTCCTCTAGTGGCTAATTTTCAGAATATAAGTCCAAAATATGATTACTCCTCGAAAGATTCCACCTAAATCCATGAGGCTCATCTTGATGTAAATTGAAATCGTACAAGGGAGGGTTTCTATCTATTCCTAAAGAGTAATCATCATGATTTATGTCAATCCTAGGAGTGTTGGCCCAACCTCGGTATGTTGAATCATAAGGGTGGGGTGGGTTGGGTATTTGCATTCTATGTGAGATTTCAGGAGTAGATAATGCTGCTCCTAGGTTGTAATTTGTAGAGATTTCTTCAAGTGGGCGCAGATGGAGCGCGGAGGCTCCTGTGCATAGAGAGATCCAGAAATCTCATGCACAACACTGAGTTGTGCATTTAAGATGTCTGGAACATCTATCAGATGTCTAGTCTGCATGATCAGAGAGTCAGGGAAGAAATAGCGTGAGATAAGGGAGCAAGGGTGCTCCATGTGGTTTGTAGGGAGCCAGTATGGTGATGTAGACCACTTACAGAGGTTGAAAGAGGGTCGGTTTTGACTTGAATCGGCCTGTTGGAACTCATGTAGGATGCACCTAAGGATCGGCTGCTATGGAGGCCTGCTGGTCTTGATGCACACGGTGAGAGAGAGAAAGGAGAGGAGCTTTGATAGGAAATATTTGTATTTCTCTATTGCTCAAAGAAATGGTTGGGGAGACTCTTTTTATAGAGAGGACATATCCACTAAAAATAGTAAAGACTTAATTTCTAAAATAGTTCCTAAAGCATGTTTCCTAAAGAGATAAAATATTTTCTCATTTGGAAAGATTTTATTCTCTTAACAAAGGAACTAATCCCACAACATTTATTCCTAAAACTTCTTTACTAAAAATAGGAAAGCACCATATTGGTGCACCAAATTTGGTCCAAAGGACCCTTACCGCCAGATCTGTTGGGCATCTAGATGGCTGCTACTACTACTGCCACGTGGTAGTAGCAGCCACGTGGCTTGATGTGCCATGTGGTAGTGTCCATGTGGCTTTTTTTTGGAGGTTGGGAGGTTGATGACTTGTTGAAACCGATGCATCATTCTCTTTCTTGAGATTTTGAGGATGATCTTTGTGTCTCTTCTACGCTCAAGAGTTGAGCTCTTCATCTCGGTGTTCCTTGATGTGTCAGAAGGTCCACACGTCTTTTCGTGAAGTATGGTGCCTTGCTCCTGAGCTAGCAAAGACCTTCGGCTTTTCTTCGAGCCAAGGTCACCAAGAGAAAGTGTTGATGCTCTTCTAGAGGCTTCACTATGCCTCTTTTGATAAATCTCCATCACATGCTTCTTCTTTTCATTCTTAAATTCTGGAGCCTCTTCCAGGAGAATACTAAGGTTCTTATGTCCGCCAACGAAGATCTTAGAAGGCCCAAACTCACAAGATGTAATTGGCAGTGCCACTCAATTTGATAGTTGTCTCGGAGACATCTACCTTGCTCTCGCCAGGGCCGAGCGTAGCTGTTGGGAATCGTAGAGCGCGTGTTGGATCAAAAAAAGCATCGTAGTATAGTGCGTAATACGATCAACAAAGATAATTGATAAGATAATGAGACTTGGAGTCCCAGTCGTTCGTTTCTGGGAGGCATTCATGGAAATGCAAATTTGAAATCGATCTCGCTCCCTCTACTTGTTTAAAATCACATGTCGGTTTATGGTTATTGCGTATTTATGCATGACATGCTTAGTTGCCAGAATATCAGAAATTAAAAATAGGAAACTTTAATCACACAAAATATATTGCAATAACCTCATGGTGATTCTCAACACATAGATATATATATAGAAAAAGATCTTTCATTGATTCATCATGATGTTTGCAACATGGAACTCGTGGAAAGCTTATAGAGGAATGCTTGGAAACACAAATCTAGCTAGCAGAAAATGATCACATACATGAATCTATGGGGGGACTATGCATGCATCATTGGGGGAGAATATGGAGCTATACTACTAAGCAGTAAATAAAGCATGTAAATCTAAGAAGAACTATAATCTAGTCTAGCAGAAATAAGGGCATTTGGAGGTGGGCTCCGATGGCCTTTGACTTGGTTGAGAGAAGGTGGGGAGGCCAATGGTGCTTAGGCCAACCCTTGGAGAGAGGTTGGAGAGGTGATCCAGCATCTTGGCATGGAGGTGGTGGTGGCCATGGTGAAGCTACTCGTGGACATGGAGGTGGAGTGGATGTGGAATGAAACTAAGCTAAATAGAACCAAGAGTGGATGGGTGCAAATGGCCACCCCTTAGGTCTTTTTATAGACCTAAGGGAAGCTCTCTAGAGAATTCTGGAATTCTATAGAGAGGCCTATGGTGGGAGCTCGTGGAGAATGAGAGAGAGAGGATGGATGGCAGTTTTTAGATCCACCAAATGAGGATCTAAAAATTGAATGGCTCTTGATTGCTAATTTTAGCAACCAAGGCAACAACACATGGTAAAGAGTTCTAGAGAACTCTAGGCTAGGTATTTTCATGTGTCTGGGTGTGTGTGGGTCGAAACTTAGGTGGCTGACGTGCGAAAGACGTGTTTGTTTAAAAGGATCATTGTAGTTCGTACTCGCAACGTCGATTTTAAAAGAAGAAACGGACGTGAGTCCGAGTGTCGATCACAAGGAGGTGTGAAAACTGGATTTTCTTTATCACTTAATGTCACGGAGATAATGGGTCTTTGCTTGCGAGAAGATGTGGTAGAAAAGTGAGTGAGAGAGAGAGAGATAGTAGGGTTAGAGTCTTTTAAATCATAGCAATTACTCAAAGCAAGATGAAGAACAACATCAACACTATATTAAACATGCAAATCAAGTTTTACAAATATAACAGTAGCTAAATGCTCGAATAAAAGGGAAGTAAAGCTAGATTAAAGGGAAGGAAAGAGAGGGGAGATGGCGAGGTGGCCACAGTGGTGGAAGGAGGCTCCGACGGCAGCTCGTCGACTCCGTTGACTACAAGAGAGGCTAAAAGGGCCTAGGAGGGTGTTACAACACTTGCTAAGTGAATTCCATCCTTACATGGGTGGTTGGGAGGGGTTTAGATAGGGAGAAGAGGTTTCCATTTTAAGTATGGGCTTTAGCAACATCCGGGACGTCACTAAACCCATGCTAAAAGTGTCAGTAAAGCCCCCTGCCCAACGGTCTCGCGCGCGTGCCATTCTTCACGCGCAATCCGTGTGCGTACGGTGTGGACCATCTAATCACAAATAGGACGGTCAAGATCGCTCATGAGGCACACGCTTGGATTGCGCCTGCTGCGCTCGTGCCCTGCACATCATTGTGGGCGTCTCCTTCGGATGTGCGGGATTACGCTGCGTCGCCTGCTGCAAGCCACTTGATCGCGCATCAATGGTCGCAATCGTGCACTTCGCAATTGCTTCGATTTTGCGCTGCGGTGGGTGCCTCGAACCCGCACCTCACTGTGCGAGGGTGAGGCGCGCACCACTGCGCTACATCTACTACTTCGTCGCAGATGTTAAATGCTAGCATGGTGCGGGCAACCATTGGATGAAGATCCAATGGTTGTGAGCTGCTGCAGCTGAGGACGCTGCAGTTATGGGGCGCGAGGTTCTGACACGTGGTGGCCTCATGACCGTTGATCATCAGATCAACGATCAGAACTTCTTGGGCCAATTGGAGGAGCTCCGGATGTCGGATTTAGCTGATTTCGAGTCCGTTGGACTCCGTTCCTCGCTTTAAGTCCATCTGTGCGGTCCGATCACTCATCTAAGGCCTGTTTTGACATGTACTTGTACACATGGCTGTTAATAATGCATTATAAGCAATCTTGATGTGCAATGCATGCGATGCTCCTATTCCTATTTATGATGTATCCTCTGTGCATTTTACCTTTAAGACCGTCCCCTTTTGGCAGAGTTAACATTGTAAAATGCAGTGTTATCATACCCCTATGCTTACACCTTGCTAGTCCCTAGCAAGGTGTAAGCATAGGGGTATGATAACACTTCATTTTACAATGTTAACTCTGCCAAAAGGGGACGGTCTTAAGCAAGGTTCATTCTAGCCATTATTTCCAGTCAGAATTCAAGAAGTAATTACTTGTACATTTTGTCACTTGTCAATAGGGGAAATATACTAAGATCCTGATCCATAGAGACTAAACAGCGTCCGAGCATCTGCCAAAGTATGAATTGCCTAAATCCTTGCTTTAAGGTATGTACATATATATTTTTTTTCTTTTTCTCATTTTTAGATCTCTGGAGTTAAGAGTGTGTTGGTAACTTTTTACGACTACCCAACCCACCCAAAACTTGGAAAAAACTCTAAGTGCTAAGCATCTTAGTGTGAAGATCGTGATGGACTCACTCAACGGTAATTTAAATAGACTTTGGGTTTCTACAACCCTAGGTGACCGGGAAAGGAAGAGTTTTGCCTGAAGGTGTATTTGTTCGATCGGTAGCTTTCTCCCTACATTTTTTCTACAAGGGGTCAACACAAGGATTTTTCCAGTGTATATCTCCTCGGCTTGCTATACTTCCCCACTTCTTCCTTAAGTTATTTGGGTGCATTTAATGAGCTGGGTTCTGGACAACTGACCAATGAGCTGTTACACATGATCACTTGCCAGCCATACTCATGTGGTGAAGTGTGGCTTCTTTTGTTCTTTTTTCTTCTTCTTCTTTTTTTATTTGGTAGGTAGCTTCCCTGCTCTCAAATTTACCTAGAGGCAATAAAAAGAAGGTGGTCTTGTGGCTGGGCTCTGGACAACCTGCCAATGGGCTGTTACCGACAACAACTTGCCATCCATACCACCTTAGAAAGTTCATTAGCTACCCAATTTCTGTCAGAATCTCCAAGGAGTGAGTCTGTGCAAAAATGTGTGCCGATGCTTAGACTAAAAGTCCTTTTGAGTTAGAGGGTGAGTTGATAAGTCGTATACTTATCACCTTATTTAGTTGATGGATTGGAATAGATTAAGGTTGCAAGGATTTAAAGCTAAATCCATATTTTAATGGACACCAGGGCTGATTAAGCCTGAAGGCCTGAAAAGTCTTAGTGTTCAGGTTCTTTTCGTATTATTTCCCACTATTGACAATTTTCCAATGCCTAAGCTTTTCTTCCTAAATTCAAACTTTTTTTTCTTTTTTCTATTCAGACTGATTAAATGAACTCAGAATCATGCAATTTACCACCCCCCCAAGCTTAAGTTGGACAATATCCTCATTAACAAATACATGGATGCAATAGGGGTCAAAAAGATATTACCTGAGTGAAGTAAAATACCAAATCAATCTGAATCTTCTAGGTTGCCTCCCAGGAAGCACTGAGTTTAATGCCTTTAGCTGGGTGGTGCTTCATGTCATCCCTCATTGAGGGTGACAACCTCCTTTGGGGGAACCTGGGCGAGGAAGTGTTTCAATCTCTGGCCATTGACTGCGAAGGTGTGCCCAGTATTCGAATTTGTGATTTCAATCGCCCTGTTGGTGTAGGGCTTAACCACTCTATATGGTCCTGTCCACTTGGAGCTGAGCTTCCATGGAAAGAGTTTTAGATGGGCATCAAGAAGCCAAACTTACTGATTCGGCTCGAAGGTTTTTCTATGGATGAGTCAATCGTGGACGGCTTTCATTTTCTCCTTGTATAGCTGACTATTCTCAAAAGCGTCCCGACGAATTTCCTCGAGCAAGGAGAGTTGGAGCGTCCTCTACGCACCGGCTAACTGGGAATCCATGTTACATTACTTAACGGCCAAGTAAGCCCGGTGTTCCAACTCGACAGGAAGGTGGCAAGCTTTTCCAAAGGCCAGGTGATAAGGCGACTTGCCTATCGGGGTCTTGAAAGTGGTCTGGTATGCCCACAAGGCATCATCTAGTCGTGTAGACCAGTCCTTCCTATCTGGTCTCACAATCTTCTGTAGAATATTCTTGATCTGCCTATTTGAGACCTCGGTCTGCCCAATTGTTTGTGGATGATACGGGGTAGCAATACGGTGGTTAACCCCATATTTTCTGAATAGGGCACAAAATTGGGTGTGGATAAAATGACTTCCACCATCACTGATCATGGCCTTTGGTATTCCAAACCGGGAAAAGATGTTCTACTTAACAAAGTCCATGACATCCTTATGATCGCATCGACGGGTGGCGACAACTTCAATCCATTTGGAGACATAGTTTACAGAGACTAAGATGTACTCAAAGTCGTTGGATGCTAGGAAGGGGCCCATAAAATTAATACCCCAAACATCAAAGATCTCGATAATCAAAATGGGCTGGAGGGGCATCATGTTTTTTCTGGTCACAGTCCCCAGAGTCTGGCAACGAGAGCAAGTCTTAGAAAAATTGTGTGCATCCTTAAATAAGGATGGCCAGTAAAATCCAGACTACAAAACCTTTGCAGCCATTTTTTTCCTGAGAAGTGGCCACCACAAGCTTGGTCATGACAAAAAGATAGCACACTCTGAACTTCGTTCTCAGGGATACACCTCCTGATGATCTAGTCAGCACAGAAGCGAAACAACATGGGATCATCCTAGAAATAATGCTTGGCCTCGGCCAAGAACTTGTCCTGTTGCTGTCTGGACCAGCTGTGCGAGGTCTGACATATAACTAGGTAGTTAACATAATCAGCATACCAAGGTAGTTTCTTGTCTTGCACAGCTAGAATGTGCTCATCGGGAAAGGTGTCGGATAAAGGCTGGGAGGGCCCAATGTGGTCTGGGTGGAGTCAGGATAGGTGGTCAGCCACCACATTCTTTGATCCGGCTTTGTTACGTATTTCCAGGTCAAATTCCTGCAAGAGCAGGATCCATCTGATAAGCCTGGGCTTCACATCATTTTTAACCAATAGATGTCAAATGGCTGAATGTTCCATATAGATGGTCACGTGGGATCCCAAAAGGTAAGATCAGAACTTTTCAAGTCCAAAAACTATAGCGAACAATTCTTCTTCTATGACCGTATAATTTCGTTGAGCCTCGTCCAACATCTTGCTTGCGTAGTAGGTTATCATGGGTTTCTTGTCTTGTCTTTGTCCCAAGACGGTGCCTATGGCAAAATCTAATGCATCACACATGATCTCAAAGTCCTAGGACCAATCCGGGGGTTGAAGTACAGGTGCTGAGGAGACTAAGTCCCGGAGGGTGTGGTAAGCCTGGATGCAATTAGAGGTCATGTGGAATAGGGCGTCATTGGCTAGAAGGTTGGTCAAGGGTTTGGAAGGCTTGGAGAAGTCTTTGATGAAACTTCGATAGAAGCCAACGTGTCCCAGGAACGAACGAATCTGCCGACCCAAGCTAGGCAGAGGAAGTTTGGAAATTAGATCAACTTTATCCCGATCCACTTCAATGCCCCTATGTGATACGATGTGACCGAGGATGATTCCTTCTTGAACCATGAAATAGCTCTTTTCCCAACTTAGCACCAAGTTAACCTCGATACATCGTTTCAAGATTTTCTCCAAGTTGCTCAAATAGTGGTCGAATGAATTCCCAAAGATGGAGAAATCATCCATAAAGACCTCCAGGTATTCACCCACCATTTCTAAAAAAATGGCCAGCGTGCAATGCTGAAAGGTAGCGGGTGCGTTGCACAACCCGAACAGCATATGACGGAATGCAAATGTGCCATGCAGGCAAGTGAATGTGGTCTTCTCTTGATCTTCAGGAGCAATTGCGACTTGGTTATATCTTGAATGTCCATCCAGGAAGCAAAAATACTTTTGCCCTGCCAATCTTTCAAGAAATTGGTCGATGAATGGTAGGGGGAAATGATCCTTCTTGGTTGCTTCATTGAGTTTCTTGTAATCAATACACACCCACCATGCGGTGGTGGTGCGAGTGGGGATGGATTCGCCATGCTCATTGGTGACCACGGTAAGCCCAACTTTCTTCAGAACCACTTTAGTGGGGCTCACCCAGGGGCTATCGGAGATGGGGTAGATGATGTCGGTGTCAAGCCATTTGATAATTTCCTTCTTAACGACCTCCCGCATATTTGGGTTTAACCGTCTCTGCATCTGATGGGCGAGTCATGCCCCATCTTCTAGGTAGATCTTGTGGGCACAATAGGTGGGGCTAATTCCTCTCAAATCTGAAATTGTCCAGCCAATGGCAGCCCTGTGTTCTGATAGGGTTGCTGTCAATCTAATTTCCTAGTTCCTAGTTAGGTTGGCATTGATAATTACAGGGAAGGTCTAGTCAGGTCCCAGGAAGACATACTTGAGATTCTCAGGTAGCGGCTTCAGTTCAGGTGTGGGCAGCACAATGTCTGATGGGAAAGGGAAAGGCAGGAGTTGATCAACATCAATTTCCTCGAATGGTGTTGGTTGATGGTAATCAACCCTACAGAGGTCCATGGGCATAGATGGTGATGGGTCAGAACAATTGTTACCGGATTGGTAATCCAAGACAGAACTAATGGTGAGGCATTCCTTGACCAAAGGTTCCACGGGATCGTGTTCCTCGATACAGTCGCAATCAAAAGACTTGGTCGCCCGGAAGATATCCAACTACATTTTCTTGTCTCCGAAGGTGATTTCCACGCATCCCGTGTCACAATCGATGTTTGCCTTAGCCGTAGTTAAGAAGGGTCAACCTAGGATGATAGGTGTGTTCTGTAGTTGTTCAGGGACTTCCATGTCGAGCACCAAGAAATCGACTGGAAAATAGAAGTTCTTGACCCACACAATTATGTCCTCGACAACCCCTTTTGGGGTTTTCACAGATCTATCAGCCAATTGGATGGTAACAGGAGTGGGTGTCAACTCTCCGAATCCAAATTGGTGGTACAGGGTTGTCAAAATCAGGTTGATGGAAGCACCTAAGTCCAAGAGTGCTATATTAAATGTGATGTCCCCGATATTGCAGGATATCAAGGGTGCTCCTGGGTCTGTTCGCTTGAGCGGAAGGTTGCTTGATATTACAAAACTTGCTTGCTCTGAGAGCACAACCTTCCTAGGTGCTTGAGGTCTTGGCTTACATTTTGGTGTATAGTCATCCTTTAGGAACTTGGCGTAAGCCAGAATGTGCTTGACAACTTCGAGGAGCAGAATATTAATTTGAACCTGCCTAAAGATCTCCAAAAATGCCTCAGTCTCCATAACACTTTTCCTTTTCTTGATTGTCTCCAAGGCCTCGGGCTATGGTGCCTAAATGTGGGTAGGGTCTATTTCTGGGTCCTTGGGTTTTTCCTATGCCTCTTCTGAGTCGGGTGTTTCAAAGGGTGAAGTCACGGGAAGAGTCGACCATTTGGGATCCTGGGTTTTGGTGCTGCTTCTCAAGGTTACCGCATTTGCAGAGGCATTAGGACCATGGGTTGATCCTTGAGAAGGAAAGGACGAAGAAGCACCAAACCGAGGGAGTGTTTGTGGGGCTGGCTGGACCATGTAAGCCTGGTCAGGATTGCCTTGGAACCCTTGCGAATTGGGGCCTCTGTTAATCATGTTTCGCAGGCTCAATTATGGTTGGGAAGGCAAGGATCCTTGTTGTTTACAGTCCAACAGTTGGCTTAACTGTCCCTTTACTAAAGCCATTTCCTTCTGATGTTTTTGGTTCATTTCACCCATCATTTTTTCAGGGTGTCCATTTGGTTTTGTGGGGGAGGGGCTGCCCTATTCGGATTATATGGGGGTCTAACTGGTGGTCCTTGCTGATAGGGGGCAAGTTTGGCTGTTGGTTTGTCCTGGGCTGGTTCTGAACTTGTGGCGATTTCTGGTTTGTCCGAGAAAAGTTTGGGTGATTACGCCAGCCGGTGTTGTAAGTGTTGGAGAAAGGGTCAGGTTTGGCACAACCTTGGATAGCCTGTACATCTTCAAAGATAGCAGATGTCGAGGGGGAGGGAAGAGAGTAATCAAGGGTTGAGGGAGCAAAGGTCCCTCCCTGGAACGTGGTCATGGGTTGTTCCAGGGTCATTTGGCTAAGTGGTTGGGCCAGGTCAACATTGTGAGCTCCCTTTGCCATGGAGAAGGTCTGTAACGGGTTCCTGGTCTGGCTCAGTAGTTCATCTATCTTTTTATCTACCAATTCCACTCGATCCAATTTCTTAGCAATGATATCCATGTCAACCGTCCCAGAATTTGCATGTACCTCATAGATCCCACCACGGGGTTGACTGGATTAACTAAATTGGGTCATGGAGGCATTGTTGAGCGAATTCTCGCTCATAGACTCAAAGAGCTCAAATGCGCTCTCCTCGTCTTTGTTTAGGAAGTTTACCCCACATGAGGCATCAACGAAGTTCCGAGCCAATTGCCACCTTGGTACTTCGTGGTGTGGTCATTTCCTCAATAGTTCATTAAATCTTTCCCACACCTCATGGAACTGTTCTCCACCCTGGAGTGTAAAGGTAGTAATGGCTCTTCTAAGGGCATTGGTTTTTCCTATGGAGAAGAATTTCTTTCAGAATGCATGCCTTAGTTCTTCTTGGGTGGTGATGGGTCTACCTAGGGTTCTAAGCCAATGAGATGCTTTGTCTCTTAGCGAGAAGGGGAACATTTTAATCAAAATAATGTCAAGGCTAATGTTCCAAGGTTTCACAGTCCAGGCAATCCGATCAAGATCATCTAGGTGCTGGAAGGGGTCCTCATTTGAGCTTCCATGGAAGTGGCTTTGAATCAGACTCAGGACATTTGGTTTCAGCTCAAAACAATCTCCCCCTTCGGGGATCCTAAGGTGCAACTCGATTTGAATAGTGGAAGGATTGTAGAAGTCACGGAGGGGCCTAAGTTGGTCCTGGAATGGTGGTGGATCAAGTGGTGGTTGCCCTTGTAGGCCTTGGAAAGGTGGTGGTGGTTGCCCTTGTGGGTTCTGCAACCTATGTATGGCTTGCATGATAGTGTGGATTTGTTGCTGCTGAAGCCAGTGGTTTGCATTGATCTGGGCCTGGATGATGGCCATTGTGTCTAGTGGGGGTTGGTCCTCAACCTCATCTACTCTAGGTTCAGCCATGTCTCTAACAAAATTAGATCACCTGGATTCCCGTCCCAAAACAAACAACTCAGGATGAAGTGATCGTCTCCTGTGCATACACTAGAAAAGAACAGGAGGGGATGCGGAGAGCGACAAATGCGAGAAGTGTGTGTGCACAACCAAGCAAACAAGCCTAGTCCTTATAGTGTATTCCTTAGGGGACCTAAAAATCTCCAAAGGGGCGATCAAGTCCGTAAGCACTGGACTTACCATCCCAAAGCTAATCTGACCAGGTTGATTACAAGGGGATTGTAGGGAAGGTTCTCCCTTTGGCTTGCACTGCTGGTTCCATAGACCCCTCAACTGCGGTCATTTGACACTTCCCCGCAGCCTAATCACCAGATTCTACTAATGGAATGAAAGCCAAGCACCCAGCGAATAAAATGACACCTCTTGAGACTTAACCCAGTCCTACCTAGGGCACATCTACTCTGTTTCAAAAGGGGCTAGGACAGTGCTTGTGCTTGGGTTATGTGATGAGGCGTTGATTGGGGTGGTGTCTCTTAGTTTTCCAATTCCTGTGTGTGTGCTCCGATCAAAACATGGTTTTCAAGCAAGGATTTAAGATGTAGTATCTTTTAATGTTTGTCCTTACTTTTGTGTCTTTTAGGGTTGACGTTTCTTAATGTTTTCAAACAAGTTTCAAGTGGGCACGCCAAGTTTTGCACACAGTTGGTGAGAGTAGATTTCCTTTGATGTGAAGAGGCTCTAAAACCCTAAAGTGCCCATCCTAGTGTTCATGCAACTTCTATCAGATGAGTTGATTTTAGGGTTGAGTGGTGCGGCCCATGTCAACTCACGATGGCCTCACAAACACCACTCAAAAAAGAAAGAAGAACACTCCAAAAAGGTTAAGTCATTAAGAATGTTAGAGTGTATATATTTTTTTTTGTTGAGTGATGTGTTGAGGATGTGGAGCAGGCAATCATGCACCACGCCAATTTTTTTCGATTTTACAATTCTTTTAAATTTTTAAGGCAAGCAAACAACCACGGTGAAGAATTACTCACAATCGGTCCTTGTTGCACTTACTCCATCTCTACCGTCACGAGTTGCACTACTTTGCCGTCCAAGCACCGAGTTCCTGCAACCATCAAGTAAAAGGAGAAATTGTGTTAGATGATGTGAGCATGGATATAAAATAGAAGTGACAGAAAAAATCCGTTGCCTCCCCGGCAACGGTGCCAAAAACTGACGTGCGAAAGACGTGTTGTTTAAAAAGATCATTATGGTTCATGCTCGCAACGACGATTTTAAAAGAAGAAACGGACGTGAGTCCGAGTGTCGATCATAGGGAGGTGTGAAAATCGGATTTTCTTTATCACTTAATGTCACGGAGATAATGGGTCTTTGCTTGCGAGAAGACGTGGTAGAAAAATGAGTGAGAGAGAGAGAGATAGTAGGGTTAGAGTCTTTTAAATCATAGCAATTACTCAAAGTAAGATGGAGAACAACATCAACACTATATTAAACATGCAAATCAAGTTTTACAAATACAACAGTAGCTAAATGCTTGAATAAAAGGGAAGTAAAGCTATATTAAAGGGAAGGAAAGAGAAAGAGAGGGGAGATGGCGCGGCGGCCACGGCGGTGGAAGGAGGCTTCGTCGGCAACTCATCGACTCCGTTGACTACAAGATAGGCTAAAGGGGACTAGGAGGGTGTTACAACACTTGCTAAGTGAATTCCATCCATACATGGGTGGTTGGGAGGGGTTTATATAGGGAGAAGTGGTTTCCATTTTAAGTATGGGCTTTAGCGACGTCCGGGACATCGCTAAACCCATGCTAAAAGCGTCGGTGAAGCCCACAGAACAACAGTCTCGCGCACGTGCTGTTATTCTTCATGCGCGATCCGTGTACGCGCATTGTGGACCGTTCGATCGTAAATCAGATGGTCGAGATTGCTTTTAAGGCACGCGCTTAGATTGCGCCTACTGCACGTGCCCCGCGCATCATCGCGGGTGTCTGCTTCGAATTCCCAGGATTGCGTCGCATCGCCTGCTGCCAGCCGCTTGATCGCGCATCGACGATCATAATCACGTGCCTCGTGATTGCTTCGATTTTGCGCTGCAGTGGGCGCCTCGAAGCCGCGCCTCACTGTGCGGGGGTGAGGTGCACACTGCTGCGCTACGTCTGCTACTTTGTCGCGGATGTGAAATGCTGGTGCGGTGCGAGCAACCAGTGGATGAAGATCCAACGGTTGTGAGCTGCTACAGCTGAGGACACTGCGGTTGTTGGGCACGAAGATGTTGACACGTGGCGGCCTCATGATCGTTGATCATCAGATTAACGGTCAGAACTTCTTGGGCTAATTGGGGGAGCTCCGAATGTCGGATTTAGCTGATTTTGAGTTTGTTGGACTCCGTTCGTCACTCTAAGTCTATCCATGCGTTCCGATCACTCATCTGAGGCCTATTTTGACATGTACTTGTACACATGGCCGTTAATAATGCATTATAAGCAATCTTGATGTGCAATGCATGTGATGCTCTTATTCCTATTTATGATGTATCCTCTGTCCATTTTACCTTTAAGACCGTCCCCTTTTTGGTAGAGTTAACATTGTAAAATGTAGTGTTATCAGTGGCTAGGTTGATTAGGTTAGGTTTTAGTGGGTTTAAGCCAAAGTAGGTCTCAAATTAGGGTTGTAAACACTAATTCACTAAGGTAAAGTGCAATTCAACTTAATACAAGTTTAATTGGGTGTTTGAAAACTTAATTGAGAGTAAAATAACTCAATTAAGTCAGGTCTAGGTCAATTGGACTCTCACTGAGTCCAATTAGATAGTGTGTACTAAAATCATGGCTCAATTGGACCCAATGAGTCCAATTGAATAGGCTAATGGAATTGACTAAGATCCAAGTCAATTAGGTTTAGTGAGGACCTAATTAGGTCCTTAGGGAGGTCTAGAGGTGATGTACTAGGGTTAGGACACCTTAATTTAGGTTCCGATGGGTTTGGAATTGGGTTTAAGGACCTAGAGATCCAAAATCAAGGCTTGAATCTCAAACAGGGTCTGGAGGGCAATTCTAGACGTCCAATAATAGTGTCAGACATCTTATAATGAAAAATCAAAAGTCCAGACTTGTTGTCTAGACGTCCAAGCAGAGTTAGGAGGGATTCTAGGTTCTATCTTGGCCATTCTGCAGAAATTGGACGTCTGACGAAGTGTCTGGACGTACAATAACACTGCAGAAGTGGGTTTAAGGTGTGCGGGAGTTGGCTAAGGGTTCTGGACGTCCTATAACTTATCTAGATGTCCAGATAGAGGCTAGAATTAGGGTTTTATGGTTTCCTAGGGTGTGGTGACCTAAACTAAGGGTGGCTAAGGCTTGGGGAAGCTTCTAGGCTATCCTAGGGCTAGGATGATCCTAAGTTCTTCATAATTTACTGCTTTATTCCTACTTAAATAGAATAACATACCTCAACCCCTTACATTATTGTCTACTACATCTTATTCTAGGTCTTCTAGTCCAGCTCTACTACAACTCCAGTTATTCTTTATTCTTCAGATCCAGCTTTAGATCTACCTTATGGTCAGCTTATTACCTATAATTGACATAATGCACCTAATCAGCACATTATAGCATTATTTTATGCATAGCTAAAAGAAAGCAGTAAGGATGCAAATAATGCTTATGCATGCATGAACTACCCTAATTTATGCTAAGTCCTAACCTAATTTAGGTTAATTAAGACCTATGATTGCTACTTAATCATACCCCCATGACTAAATCTTGCTAGTCCCTAGCAAATGCGAGACTAAATTATTCACAGAAGGGACCCTAAGGGATTGATTATTTTATCAAGTGTATGCCTAGAGTTTTTCTCCTTTTTGTTTTCATCCTATGTTCTAGAAATCTAGACAATCGTGAAAGTGTAGCTATGTAGCTTTTGTAACGGATTCGAGTGAAAAACTAATTCACCTCTAAAGCCTGTACTTGACCCCTAGAAAAAATTCTAGTGAGATAGGTGGACTTCTTCCCTCGGGGTATTTAAGATAGTCTATGAATTCCATCCAACTTTAAACTTAGGTAAAGAATCTTAAAGGGAAAAGATTATATATTTGGTGGCTCACTCTCGACTGGTGCTACATAGAGATTAGTGCTTCAGAACCTAGATTCCCGGATTATCAACTCAATTCAACGAAAAGCAAAAAAAACTATGCTCTTTTCTGGTTCCTTTGTATTCATTCTCTCTTACTCTCTTTTTTTTTTCTTCATCTTAGAGCTCACAATTTCACCAGATTCTCACGTATGATCCATATTTGGTGGTCTCACTTGGCATTAACACTTTAATTGAGTTCCATAACCCTAATACTAAGTTGGAATTCCTCAGCCAGTATTCGGGGAATGAGAAACACAAAAAGATAGGTTAAGGGCTTATTTGGTGGATCTCAAATTTATTTGGTGGTATTGCCTTAATACAACTAAAATAAACACTAAATATTCACTCTTTTTTTCTTTGATTTTTCTTCCTTTTCTAAATTTTTTCAATTTTTCTTTCTTTTCATCATTTTTTTCCTTTTTTTTCATTTTTTTTCCCTCTTTCTTTTCTTTTTTTTTCAACATAACACAACTAGCACACATTCGTTAACTTTACTGAGGAGGCATTATTAGGGATTGGTGGTACTCAAGAGACATTGGGTGACTTATTTGGTGGAAGTGCCTACTCATAGCACTAGGAGAGATGGATAGGACGGTGTATTTTTGACCTTGACATCAATACCCTCCTTCAGCCGAGGATTCCATAAAGAATGGCCATAACCATCCACCTTAGCCCTATTTTCATGAAAACTCGCTCTCCGCGTATTTGCTTTATTTGGTGGCTCTCAAAATTTCACACAAAATGTATACTTAGGAACTGAGAGCAAAAACTATGCCTAATCTCTGAGTATCATCACCTAATTTTCTAAGATTCCAGATTCCTTGCACTAATCTTAGAGCACCAGTACACTCTACTCTCATCTCACACTATTTGGTGGATTTTTGGAAGAAAATCTACCTGACTCCCAAAACATTATCCAGGGGTTCAAGAAAAGAAGCACTGCTTCTTCTCGATAGACTAAAAACGTTTATCAGCCTTCACCGTGAATCCATTGCAAATTCTACGTGTGCGTGAAAAGTTGTACTGGATTCCAGATTACAAGAATCAACTAAAGGATAGAATCCCTAATGCATTCTCTTAATAAGATAATCTTATTCATGGATGCACTATGTATATATGCTATAAACAACTAACCTCTTATATTCGTACTTTATGAAATTTTCCTTTTGGGTTACATTCAGCTTGAACCTAAATTTAGAACAAAAGGTGAGCGAGTAAGCCGGAAGTGGATGTTGCAGACAATTTTTAGCTCCAATGCTAGCATTGGATGTGGAGTCGGTTGTTCTTTTATTTAGGGTCCTAAAGTACGTTTGACATGCAGCTCTGGGGTTTTCCTAAATGTTGGCATAAAAATTTTCAGTTTTGTCGTATCTACCCCCCCATGCCTAATTTCTTGCATGTCCTCATGCATGAATATAAACAAAAATAAGTACAGCAGGGAGTAAATGGGTAGAATTCACCTGGAATTGCTCCTGAAATTTTAATATTCAGCACCGGCCATCCTGACAATATGTAATATGCAAGAGAAATAAAAAATGGTTATGTATAGGTGATGGTAGAATGTGGGGTAGATGCTATCTATATGTGCTGAGTTGAATGCCTCCAACTGGGTGAAAACTCAATCAGCTGTATCAGTTCTAGCATAAGAGCTAGTCAAGATCAAGAGAAAGTTATGCTCGTATGCTCCCAAAATCAGTGGTCTGAAGATGCGAACCAACTGATTGTGCACCCCTACTCCAAAAAGTTTGGTTATAAGAAAGTGTGGAGCGGTGGTGGAAAATAGAGGATAATCAGACGGGGGGTCATGATGTTGATTCAGCTGATTCATCATGTCCCAAATTCAGCAGGAAGTTGCTAAGGGAGTAGATCAAAATGTATCTCAGAACCAAAATCTGAGTCATAGGTATCCTCATAACGATAATCAAACATCATGCCCTCTCCAGGCTGTGGATCATACGAGGGTATTCGTGAAAGTAGATCTATGGGGAGGTCACTGAAATCCTCGTCAGAAATGAGAATAGGAGGAGTAGACTCAAAGGTGGGAATCTAATGATCCGTCCGTATGTGAATTCATGCTAATTCGCTACCTGTGAGATAATCAGTTGTGACTGCATTAATGGGAAACCCGTTAGCTGTGGTCACGTCTTCTTGTAACAACAAGGGCGATCTAGTAGTGTACGAATCAGGATAGCTAGATTCAAGGGTGTTGTGGTCAGAAACATACCCTAAACAATCAGATCCTCAGGGAGATATGTGTAGTGTAGTGGTCTCAGTTTCGTGTGGATCGAGGTCCAAGAACCCTGATAGTGCAGACGAATGAGACATTGGGTTGTCACAAAGGAGCTGAATGTTACCACAGTATGCCGAATCTTTGTCTTCACCCTCCTCCTCTATGAGATCATAGTAAAAATTCCTTGATGCCCTGAATATGTCAAGTCAGAGTCGCTCATTACCTAGGGCTATCTCCATACACCTGGATGCACAATCAATGTTTGCTCAGGCTGTCACTAAAAATGGGCAGCCCAAAATGATTAGTGCATCTCAGAGATTCGGAGGAACCTCCATATTGAGAATGAAAAAGTCTGCGAGAAAGCAGAATCCGCGGACTTTTACGATCACATTCTCAACCACCCCCTCAGTGTTTTTACTAATCTATCAGCCAGCTGAATTGTGACCGAGGTAGGCTTTAACTCCCCAAATCAAAATCGATCAGATACAGCAGTGGGAGTTAGGTTGATGGACGAACCCAGATCTAGAAGGGCCCAATCAAATGGAGAATCCTGTAAGAAGCAGGATATGAGTAGGGTACCGGGGTCTTTCTTTTTTGGCGGTAAGTCGGCTAGAATTACGGCGCTGGCCTCTTTTGACAATACCTCCTGTCGTCCAATTCTAAGCTATCGCTTCGGGGTACAATAGTCCTTGAAGAACCTAGTGACAACGGGGATGTGATCAATTGCCTCGAGGAGAGGGACCTGAATATGTAGTTCCTTGAACATTGACTTCAGGTCCTCAAAATTCTGCTTGTCCTTCTTCCGTATTACATTTCACATCAGAGCCTCAGGAAAAGGGACGGGAATCTCAGGGTCAAGTGGTCTCTTACCCTTATCTACAATAGGTGGCTCTTGAGATGAAGGAGTCGAACTCGCCTACGACGAAGGGTGGGAAAAATTAGGACCTACCTGCTTATGTGGTGGGTCGAATGTCTTCCTTCCACTACTCAATGAGACAGCATTTGCATTGGCTTGCTGTCCATGAGGTGGTTGGGGAGCAGAAGGGGTAGAGTATGCAGGGTTCTGCATCAAAGGCGATTAGCCTTGAGCATAACCAGGTGGTGCAGGAGGCACCTATAATATGGCATGTGCTTGTCCCTGTGGTGCCTAAATCTAGGCAGGGTGCCTTGGTTCTGCACATACCGAGGGTTCGGGATGGGTTGGGAGGGCAAGGCTCCTTAAGTCCTATGCTCTTGCAACAACTGGTTTTGTGTGTTCTACATAGTCTGTATTTGGTCAGCCATCGTATTCATTATCCGCAAGCTATCCTGTAGAGACTTCCTCATCAATTCTTGCAGCTCCTCTTTCAATGCCTCCAAAGGGTCAGCCTGCTTTGAAGGGTAACTAGCAGCTTGGTGTAGCGGCTGGTATATAGAACAGGGTTGCTGCTGCTGAGACAGGAATGGCTACTGCCTAGGGTATGTGTTTTGCACATTCCCGTATTGCCTGGTCTGGTAGTGTGGATCTTGATGTGGTCTCTGTGAGTTACCAGACAAGGAGAAGTTCGGATGCTGGCGCCAACCAGGGTTATACATCTCTAAATACAAGTTATTACGCTCGTATCCTTGAGTAGCACTGATGTCCTCATAGGCTGAAGATGTCTGAGACATATCCATTAAGGAGATACGTATTATAGTCAGTGGGTGGTGCGTAACCCTGGTCATATGGTGCTAGATCGGGACGGTTTATGGGATCCTGATATGCAGGATCTCGTAAATAAGGAGAGGATGCATCCCGAGTGAGTAGATTAACTCAAGAAGGAGGGGCTCGAGGTGCATAGGAGGGTCTTGGAGCAGCAGAGTTCAGGTCAGATTGATCCTGACTAATTTGGTCAATCTTTTTCTCGATCAGGTTTATTCTATCCAGCTACTTGACGATGATATCCATGTCGGCTCGAATAGACTCGGTGTGAGCCTCATGGACACCAACCCACTGCTGACAAGGCCGCTAGAAATGGTTCATGGATGCAGCATTCATCGAGTTCTTTGCCAAAGATTCAAACAACTCAAATGTGTTGTTCTCATCTTTTGCGAGGAAATTCCCGCCACTAGATGCATCGGCCAGATACCGATGTGTGTCATCCAGCCCATGGTAAAAGATCTGAGCTAGGTGCCATCTGGGTACACCATGGTGCAGGGATTTCTGGAGAAGGTCATGAAATCGATCCCAGGCATCATGCAATTTCTCCCCAACTCCTTGGGAGAAAGTCGTGATCACACGCCTCATTGAGTTCGTTAAACCAACCGAGAAGAACTTTTGTAGGAATTCACATCGTAATTCCGTCCAGGATCCAATTGGCTTCCCAATGGTCTTGAACCAGCATGAAGCTTTGTCCCTCAGAGAAAATGGGAAAAGCTTCATCAGAACAATCCCAAGATCAACATTCCTGGGTCAAATTGTCTCTGCGAGTCGACTCAGGTCCTCTAAGTGTTGGAATGGATCTTCACTTGAGTTTCCATAAAAATGACTATTGATCAAACCGATCACATTAGGCTTGAGCTCAAATGCATCTCCTCCTACGGGAATCTGGACTAAGGGTGCGACGATCGGTGTGGCTGGATCATAGAAATCCTGAAGTTGTTCTTGCGGTGGATGCTGCATTCTGCCAAGCGTCGTCAAAATACGATCCATGCTCTACTGATGCCGCTCCTCAGATTCAACAACCTAGGCCTCCAGACGAGCCATCGGGTCCAGATTACCAGCATCCTGACCCGGTCTAGGTCCAAGTCCATGAGTAGCCATTGCAGCTAAGGGAGTATAAGAAGTGGGGGGAGAAGATGGTCCTAGTGAGGTGACTCACCTCCTTAGGAGCGGCTCCCAAGGTCCAACCAATTGAGGTCTAAGTGAACTCCTTCCTTGCATACACCACCCAACCCCTGGGTTGGTGTAGCCAAGCCAGACAAGGCTAAGGCCCTGTCAATCAGAGGGTCCTTATGATCAGATGACCATATTTTTCATTTTAAGTTTGAATTCCTGAAGAAAAATTCATCGTGCAACCGACTGAAAGTGATTCCCGCCTCTCAAGCTAACCCAGCCAATCTGGTTATGAGGGGACTAATGCAAAGGTTCTTCCTTTGGCTTATGCCTCCGATTTCATTACCCCTTAGCAGCAGTCATTTGACACTACCCCATAGACTTAGTCACCAGGTTTGGCAAGAGAGATTGAAAACACCCAGTAGTATGACAGCGAATTCAGGTTGATTTCATGTTTTAAAATTAATTTTAACCCCTTTTTCTTCAACTAGGAATTATGGTGAGTGGCCCACAAGGTGACCATGCTCATCGGCTAAGCCTTAGACTTGATTAAGTCTAGTCTAGTCCAAATGTATGATCTCTAGATTGTAATCCTAAAGGTGTACCCTAAGGTTCATGCAATTCTAGGGTTTTTTTGTTTCTTCTTCAGCAAAGCACGAAATTAAGACTAATTCTCTAATAAAAATTGGAATCAGAATAAGTTGAAATTTGGCAAGTAGACACATTTTTTTAATTATCTTTTTAGATAATATTTTTTATAATTTTTAATATTTCAACCGAATTTATAGAGGTTTTTAAATGTCAAGGGGTCAGATTTGGAATTTTGACCCCTGGTCGGTTCCTCAAATTGAAAAAGTATCAAATAATTTTCAAAAATTCAGGAAAAATATGGAAATTAAAGCTAATGAGATCATCTTTCAAACCCCACCATTTTTAGCCAAAACAGATTCGTAGATTACTTGGAATTGCTTTTTGAATTTTGAAAATTTTCAAATCTAGGTTAGTCTAACCCCCTTGCACTTCAAAAATTTTTAAAAATTTTGTACTTAGAGTCTTTTTAAATAAATGGTGTCGTTTGAAAGATGGTTTGACAATGAAGCTCTAGCCTGAATTTTAGAATTTTTCGTTCATTAATTTTTTGGAAATTAAATTTTTAAATTAAAATTTGAAATCTGATTGAAAATCAGAGGGTGGTGGAGAAGCTTTTGAAAGGATGTTTGAATTTGAAATTCAAACTTTCCACCAAGAAATTTTTTTTTTCAAAAACAATTTAGGATGTTTAAAACCCTAAACCTAAAAATTTTTTTTTCCTTTATTTTTTAAAGTAAACTAACCTAAGATTTAAATGTAGACCTAATCTAACTACCAAGACCTTTTTTTTATTATTTTCTTTTTCACGAAAATAAATAGGCTTTTTTTTCAAATGAAATTATTAGAAGGAAATCTAACCTAGGGTTTAAAAAAAAAAAAGAAATCCTAATCTAAGAGGAGATGTGCACCTGATGATTTTTCTACGCTCGATATGTGCACAAATCTCATTTTTCCTATTTTCCTGCACATCAAAAGACAAGTAGAGGAAGATTTATTAGTGATAATTCAAGAGATCGAACTCAAAAATGACATTGCCTCCCCGGCAACAGCGCCATTTGTTGGGAATTGTAGAGCGCGTGTTGGATCAAAAAAAGCGTCTAGTATAGTGTGCAATACAATCAACAGAGATAATTCATAAGATAAAGAGACTTGGAGTCCCGGTCGTTCGCCTCTAGGAGGCATTTACGAAAATGAAAATTTGAAATCGATCTCGCTCGCTCTACTTAAAATCGCATGTCAGTTTATGGTTTTTACGTATTTATGCATGACATACTTACTTGCCAGAATATCAAAAATTAAAAATAGGCAACTTTAATCACACAAAATATATTGCAATAACCTCATGGTGATTCTCAACACATAGATATATATATAGAAAAAGATCTTTCATTGATTCATCATGATGTTTGCAACATGGAACTCGTGGAAAGCTTATAGATGAATGCTTGGAAACACAAATCTAGCTAGCAGAAAACAATCGCATACATGAATCTAAGGGGGGATTATTAATGCATCATTGGGGGAGAATATGGAGCTACACTACTAAGTAGTAAATAAAGCATGTAAATCTAAGAAGAACTATAATCTAATATAGCAGAAATAAGGGCATTCAGAGGTGGGCTCTGATGGCCTTTGACTTGGTTGAGAGAAGGAGGGGCGACCAATGGTGCTTAGGCTGACCCTTGGAGAGAGGTTGGAGAGGTGATCCAGCATCTTGGTGTGGAGGTGGTGGTGGACATGGTGAAGCTACTCATGGACATGGAGGTGGAGTGGATGTGGAATGAAACTAAGCTAAATGGAACCAAGAGTGGATGGGTGCAAATGGCCACCCCTTAGGTCTTTTTATAGACCTAAGGGAAGCTCTTTAGAGAATTATGGAATTCTATAGAGAGGCCTATGATGGGAGCTCGTGGGAGAGTGAGAGGGAGAGGATGGATGGTGGTTTTTAGATCCACCAAATGTGGATCTAAAAATTGAATGGCTCTTGGTTGCTAATTTTAGCAACCAAGGAAACAACACATGGAAGAGAGTTCTAGAGAACTCTAGGCAAGGCATTTTCGTGTGTGTGGGTGTGTGTGGGTGTGTGTGGGTCGAAACTTAGGTGGCTAGGTTGATTAGGTTAGGTTCTAGTGGGTTTAGGCCAAGGTAGGTCTCAAATTAGGGCTGTAAACCCTAATTCGCTAAGGTAAAGTGCAATTAAACTTAATACAAGTTTAATTGGGTGTGTGAAAACTTAATTGAGAGTAAAATAACTCAATAAGTCAGGTATAGGTCAATTGGACTCTCACTGAGTCCAATTAGATAGTGTGTGCTGAGATCAGGGCTCAATTGGACTCAATGAGTCCAACTGAATAGGCTAATGGAATTGACTAAGATCCAAGTCAATTAGGTTTAGTGAGGACCTAATTAGGTCTTTAGGGAGTTCTAGAGGTGATGTACTAGGGTTAGGGCACCTTAATTTAGGTTCCTATGGGGTTGGAATTGGGTTTAGGGACCTAGAGATCCAAGATCAAGGCTTGAATCTCAAAACAATGTCTGGAAGGAAGTTCTGGACATCCAATAATAGTGTCAGATGTCTTATAGTGAAAAATCAGAAGTCCAGACTTGTTGTCTGGACATCCAATCAGAGTCAAGAGGGATTCTAGGTTCTATCTTGGCTATTCTGCAGAAATTGGACATCTGACGAAGTGTCTGGACATACAATAACACTGCAGAAGTGGGTTTAAGGTGTGCAGGAGTTGGCTAAGGGTTCTGGACGTCCTATAACTTATCCGGACGTCCAGATAGAGGCTAGAATTATGGTTTAAAGGTTTCCTAGGGTGTGGTGACCTAACCTAAGGGTGGCTAAGGCTTGGGGAAGCTTCTAGGCTATCCTAGGGCTAGGATGGTCCTAAGTTATTCATAATTTACTGCTTTATTCCTGCTTAAATAGAATAGCATACCTCAACCCCTTACATTATTGTCTACTACATCTTATTCTTGGTCTTCTACTCCAGCTCTGCTACAACTCCAGTTATTCTTTATTCTTCAGATCTAGCTTTAGATCTACCTTCTGGTCAACTTATTACTTGTAATTAACATAATGCACCTAATTAGCACATTATAGCATTATTTTATGCATGGCTAAAAGAAAGCAGTAAGGAAGCAAATAATTCCTATGCATGCATGAACTACCCTAACTTATGCTAAATCCAAGCCTAATTTAGGTCAATTAAGATCTATGATTGCTGCGTAACCAATAGCATCTCTGATGGTCGTGGTAGATTCTGTCATCTCTTGTCTTCCTTCTTTTCCACGCAAGTCATTGGATTTGAGGACTTCCTTGGATGCACGAACCTCCAACTAGTAGTTGGATCTTCTACGCGTAGAGAAGCTTAAAACGTAGGCCCTAATACCATGTAGAGATTTCTTGAAGTGGGCGCAGATGGAGCATGGAGGCTCCTATGCGTAGAGAGTTCCAGAAATCTCATGCACAACACTAAGTTGTGCATTTAAGATGTCTAGAACGTCTATTAGACGTCTGATCTAGGTGATCAGAGAGTCTAGGAGGAGGCAGCGTGAGATGAAGGAGCAATGATGCTCCTTGTGGCCTGCAGGGAGCTAGTCTGGTGATGCAGACCACCTACAGAGGTCAAAAGAGGGCTGGTTCAGACTTGAACTAGCCTGTTGGAACTCATGCTGGCTGCACCTGAGGATTAGTTGCTTTGGAGGCCTGTTGGCCTTGATGCACACGGTAAGAGAGAGAAAGGAGAAGAGCTTTAATAGGAAATATTTGTATTGCTCTATTTTTCAAAGAAGTAATGGTTGGGGAGGCTCTTCTTATAGAGAGGACATATCCAATAAAAAAAGTAAAGACTTAATTCCTAAAATAGTTCCTAAAGCATGCTTCCTAAAGAGATAAAATCTTTTCTCATTTGGAAAGATTTTATTCTCTTAACAAAGGAACTAATCTCACAGCATTTATTCCTAAAACCTCTTTACTAAAAATAGGAAAGCACCATATTGGTACACCAAATTTGGTCGAAAGGACCCTTGCTGCCAGATCTGTTGGGCATTGTTGACGAGGAGAGATCGTGGTTTTAAAAGATGTTGCGTTGTAGTATAGATGAAATCACCTCAAAAATAAATAAAAATTTATTACTCAAAAACCTACCCCTACCCTTCCCCGCGTCGCTCTCTCTCTATTTCTCTCTTAGGTACGCTCTCCCAGAGCCGAGTAATCGGGTCGGGTTTCACGCGCCTGGGTCCAGGTGCATCGGCGTGGTGTAGTGCACGAGGAGTGCGAGGGATAATCGAGTTGGTCAGCCAGATCCGCGGGGCAAAGGTTGCGGACAAGGCGTGCGTACGTGGACGAGGGAGCTCACCCCGTGTACTGGAGGTGAATAGCTAAGAACTCAAAAATAATTTAAACAATGCCACTCACCCTTGAGTTTACGAGGTGGGACTAAAAGTCCCACCCGCTTCTGCGCTAGCACCTGCAGGAGACCTCCACTCAATTGGGGCAGCTAGGTACCTCATGAAGCCTTCTCTCAGGCTAGATGCATTCATGCACTCAACGCGCATCACCTGGGACTCTTATGCCTGGAGCGTGAGACCTGGAGCAACCTTTCAAGCAAGCTTGCTTCAGCGTCAATGGCGTAAGAGGGCTCCGACCTGCGATACACAAATACATCCTTGTGGCCCCATTAAAACACATGAGGAGCTTCGTCATGTCAAGGCAAAGGTGAGACAGTGGGTGGCTGGCCGCAGGGCGGCCTAGGCATGTGTGCCTAGGTCGCTCTATGGCCGTACTTATGGGTTAGGTCGGGGGGCGATTAGGGAGGTGTTGGTGGTCGATGGAAGGGCGGATGATGCTCAGTGGGTGATGGCAGAGGTGATGAGGTGTCTAGCGAGGCATGTGAAGGTGCGGAGCGGTGGGTGCAACTTGCCGGTGGTCGGCCGAAGATGGTGAAGGTGGAGGTGGTCTGTGGCTGCGAGGGGTCGAAAGTGGAAATAGAAAGAGGGGAAATGCAGATAAGAGAGAGGGGAATAATTATAACCTAGCTAAGTGGATGAAGGAAGAGAGGAGATGACTGGCCATACCTGCCGCTACCGGAGAAGAAGACGTCTAGTGGAGGGAGAGAGGCGACGACAACGGGGGTGAAGGTGCACGCATGGGTGTTGCACGGCGCGGAGGAAGGTGGTTGATGAGAGCCTCATCATGACCATAACTAGCACATTTTGACCTAATAAAGAGAATAAAAGCTCCTACATAACCTAGAAGAGGGCTTAATTGAAGGAATAAGTGTTCTGAGAAGAAAACATGAAATAAAGGGTAAAACTGTAATTTTACCAATGCAGTACATAAACGGGATTTCTCAGAGACAAAACATAGCTCGAATGGTCTAAATAAGATAAAAAGTGGGTTGATTCAATCAGAAATGGGTTCATCTGCAATCCAGGAATTAAATGACATCTAGTAACCCTAAAACAGACCCGCTTAATTCAACATGGTTCCGGTCAGGATAAAAATCAAGTAAACCCTCTAAAATTCATGGAAAAAGATCCCCTACGGCGTAGAACATTCAATTTGGCCTTCAGAACCTATTTTGACCCAGATTAGGGTCATAGCTCATCAATTGACCTAATTTGGGTTTTTATGCAAAATGTCCAGTCAAACGTGGTCAAACATAAAATCCAACTTCACCATTGGATTCCTTAGGTCCAAATTAGGTTTGTACCAAAATTTGGACCAAAGAGGAGTTCATCTTGACCTACTTTGCAAATTAGTACACCCAATTACATTTTGGTCCCTATCTTTTGAAAGCCATTGCATAAACCCCCCTAACTTCCTCTCCACTCTTACAAGCAGGT